>JAQPPZ010001228.1:0-1262875 GCA_028583015.1 Wollemia nobilis | reverse complement strand
TATATATATATATATATATATATATATATATATATATATATATATATATATATATATATATGTTTGGTTAGTGTGAGAAACCCCTACTACCAATGTTCAAGGCTGGTTATCCCCATCCATATATATATATATATATATATATATGTTTGGTTAGTGTGAGAAACCCCTACTACCAATGTTCAAGGCTGGTTATCCCCATCCCACCATGATATTTCATAAGGATGAGAGTTGAGCTTATCAATAAGGGTCAAACTGCTTTCACATGATTCCTAAAGCTTAGGTTTGATTATATTAATACTTCAGTAGATTCTAAATTCTATTGACTTCTTCTAGGTACATTTCTCTATTTTAATAACACTAGATTTAATATAACTTTTATTATCAGTTGCTATTTCATGTATATACAACCTTGAGGAAGTCATTGGATAATAGCTAATAGGATTGCCAAATATGATTGAGGACTTATTAGATGGGTATTCACTACTTTATTGGCTCATTTATAATTTTAATAGGAATTTTAAATGTCAATTGGGCCAATGATTTGGAGGAGCAATGGTCCACCATAGGGTTTATGTTCTATTTGCTATTTGATCCTATTTATTTGTATTCCAAATACAAATTCACTATATATTAGTCTTATATAAAATCTTGAGATTGTGATGCTAATGGTCTTGGAGAAGAATGGTATTCCTCAAAATCTTCAAGTCACTCTTCGATGTGATAACTAGAGAACCATCTAGTTTATTTGTAATCTAATGTTAAATTAGCAAAAAAAGAACATAGAGATTTGGGTGCACTTTGTGAGATGTATTAATGTATGTGGGATACTTGGTCTAGTATTTGCATCTTTTGTAAAGTAGGAAATGTATATCCTAACTAAGAGCATACCCGAGGATACTTTTGTGTACATACAAGATCTACTTAGGGTAGGAGAGTGTTCCTTAGAGGGTATGCAAAGTAAGGGCATCTCTTCATGTCTCTTGTTTAGCTTAAGGGGGGATAATATGTGTTGGTTAAGCTTCTATTGAGGCTAACTTTTATATTATATTTTTCATATAAGCCCATTGGGCACTTATAAATGTTGAAAAGGTATTTTTATCATATTCTATTATTTTAATCCTTAAGTTAAATCTCTTAACCTTTAACTAAAGGTAACTTATATTTGGGTATAAATACCCCATCATACCAACCATTTGAGTGTTGGTTGAAGTGTAATTCTATTCTTTAATAGTGATATTATTTGGTGTCCATAGATACCCACATATACTATGTGCATTGCTTTGTGTGTATTTTTTTCTAGTAATACTAGGTAATGTATTGATTCCATTCATTTATAGAAATTGTTATAAAATCTAACATGGTATTAAAGTGGGTATCTTTGTTACACAATTGCTTGTTATTGAGTATTTAAATTATGTGGATTCTTCCAAGGATAACAATAGTTGGAGTAGATATGAAGAGTTTTTTGAAATCTTACAATGGGACTAAAAGAAGAATTTTTTGATAAAAAAAAATAGATATGCTTTGATTATGAGGACCTCACTATATTTAATAGATTCTCTCCATGAGAAAGATTCATTGAGTGATCTGTTTGCTCCTCTTATTGGCTCTCAATCCTCCTTGTTTTGTATGGTACAAAGGCTCCTCCAATATTTTGCTAAAAATGATATCATCCAAATAGACTATAATTAAATACCCTATAAATAAACATAACAAACCTTTATTCAGACATATAAATGTAGTTAGACCATTGGTTAAGCCAAAAGACATAACTAACTTCTCATGTAGTCTCTCTATAGTCTTCAACATATTTTCTAATAATTTATTTGATTAACAAGAAAATTATTATAATGTAGAGTAAGATCAATCTTGGTGAAGCCTTGGGGATAACTAAGTAGATCATGAATCGATGATAGTTGGTACCTATGATTCACTATGATTTTCTCTAGAATACTACAATCGATGTTTTGGTCCATACAATGATGAACACATATATTCTTCTATTGAGTAAGATATTATATATCTACTATATAATTTATTTAATATTCTTTATTAATTTATATTACAATGGTGTATTGGGAATTGAGGGTTCAAGGACCAAATCAATTTGTTGTTTCATTGAGTAGTGTAGTGGAAATTATTTAGGATCCTTAAAAATTTATATATAATAAATAAAGGCATCCATTTGATGTATCTGTGTGGAATAGGTTGTAGTTGTTACAAGGATCGCATTCTTATCAAAATGCTTGTCAATTCAAACCATTTACAAAAATAAATTCTATCCCTAAGAATTTATATTTAACATTATTTTATCCTCACCCATGTCTGAATCATTTTAGTAGATATTCAGGTTTAGTTTCACTATATATTTTTTTGTTAAAATTATAAATATTTGTATCATAGTAGTATTATAATATTAATATTATTAAATATGTATTCTAGTAAAAAAAACTTACAACGTGATGATTCAATTTTGGAGAGTTTTTTGGTAATTTCAAAATTTTGACAAAATGCATAAAAAAATAATTTAATTGACAAAAAATACATTTAAAATAAAATTTAAAGACCCAAGAAGTTAATTTTATAATAGGTTTTCATAAAAAGAGTTTAATTACAATTTGTGTTCATGAATATTCTTAACAAATAAATAAAATGCAATGTACTAAACTTAAATAGGTTTTAAATTACTATTTGTTTTCACTCCTTTCCCCTTGATCTAGACGCTTAAGTTGATTTGGAGGTTTCATAGGTATAGGGTAATCATTGTATAGTTATTCCAATCCTTAAGTATATTTTTATTCCACCTCTAATGACTTTATATCCTCTAGAGTGAGCATAGCATCTTGTTAACCTTTAGCAATTCAATTTGAAAGTGGACCTTGGTCATTCAAGTCAATTTTATAAAAAAACCATTTGTGTTTGCTTATATAATATGAATCCAAATATTGTATTGCATAAATTTGAGTTCGTGAAGGTGTTCTTGGGTTAACCATTATGATTCCTTGTCTTTACAGCCTCATATAGAGACTAGTTGCATTCACATCCAAAATCATTACAAGATAACTAAAAATATAAATTATAATCCTTTTAATATTTGGAATTTCAAGCACCATGATCTTCCCACCATAAATATTCACAAACAAAATTTATAAATTATAAATTTACACCTATAATTTCATAAATTATAAAGTTACACCTATAATTTCATAAATTATATATAAAATGTTTTAAAAGTTTAATTTATTTTATTAGGTTGCAATGTTGACCTTGATTCAATAAAAAAGAGGGATGAAAATGGACTTACCCAAGCCTTCTTGTTAGCTTATAACTCAGTATGAATCATGCGTTGTTTGACTAGGTCATCTATCATTCTATAAATGTAAGTATAGAAACCCCCTAGACCTCTTTATCACTATGAAAATTAAAACTAAAAAATAATATGGGCTTCAATAAGTACCCACTACATGAAGTCATTACACTTGGTTTATCCTTATCTTAAAAAATTCCCCAAGTTGGATCGTATTTATGCTTATCCCCTCCATAGTTTTGTTGGATGACCTCTTTTATCCTATCCATAGTCTCATATGATTTTATCATTGTCAATTTTTTTGTATATTTAAGGTGAAGAACCCTAACCAATGGTCCTATCACTTAAAATTCAATAGTAAAAAATAATCATCATAAATAATCAAAAAAAAAAATTAAAATTTATTAATATGATTTTTTTTTGTTTTTGGCTAGATTCAAATACTAATAAAACTAATAGTTTATATTTTAAACAGCCAAATAATTATCTAGAGTTTTTCCTACATGCTCATCCAAAATACTTCAGAAAAAAATTATCTCTAGATTATAAGTACCTCATTCTTTGCATGATGTTGTAAGACATACCAATACTTACTAACAAACATCCTCTTACGATGAGGGTATGTAGCTAGAAGGTTTTATAGGATAATAAAGTTAGAGGAAAATTGGGTGACACCTAGGCAAAGAAATTCCCTACCCTCATTGTGTTATCTCATCAATTTCCATAATTGGTTATATATATCTTATAATGTTCTTTGATCCATCAACCATGATATTCACCCATGTCAATATGTCAATGTCCTCTTGGGTGAGGTCAATATAATAGATGGCACATGCGATCAAAACAATAAATAAGTACTTCTCCTTGAGAAGTATACCCATAAATGCATAGGTAATGAGGATATCCTAAATTAGGAAGACTAATCATAATATTAATTTAATTATGGAGAGGGATATAGTAATGAGGATAAACATGGTGGATAAAGTGGAAACAATAATTTTCATTTAGATCCCTCCATATATGTAGAAGATATCAATGTAACTATTGATCTCCATGTTGATTAGATGGTCTTCACCACCATTTAAAATCAATACATGTGATTTTATTTGCTATGTAAAAGAATTGTATTGACATCAATGTTTATGCAACTAAACAAATATTCACTCTTTCTTTTGTATATTCACTTTTTTTATTTTTCATGCAAATATTAAATTTATAATATATATATATATATATATATATATATATATATATATATATATATATATATTTGGTTAGTGTGAGAAACCCCTACTACCAATGTTCAAGGCTGGTTATCCCTATCCTAACATGATCTTTCATAAGTATAAAAGTTGAGCTTATCAATAAGGGTCACACTCCTTTCACTAGCATTAACTAGAATATGATAGCATGAAACAGTAAATGGAATGCAAAGATAATAGATGCAAAGCTTAATCAATAATGTAAATTTGAAATTTAGGATTTTAGGAATAAATAATTACCCCCAAGATAATCTAATATAAAATGCAAATGAAATAGAATGATTACAATTAAAAAGAGAACACAAACAGAGACATATTCAATCATAAATTCTATTAAATTTAAGAATATTTTGTTTATATTTAATCCTTATTAATATAAACACAAGAAACAATATTACTTTTTAAAAATAGATATAAAAGATAAGGATATTTTATCAATCTTCATAATTTTTTTTTTGTTTTTTGAAACTAAAATAAGTTTTTTAAGCCTAGTCTATTTTATTGACTTATGTTAGGCTCATAGCATTAACTAGAATATGAAAGGTGACATCCATAATGGTGTTACGATGAAATCCACAACATGCATTGAAAGAATTATTCCCTATGAAGGTGTGAGTAGCCTTAGTGTATGAATGTTGGATGTAAAGCAAACTCGTTCCACTTTCGAGGTTGTCAATTGTTGAACATATTGAGAAGATGTAATACCATTTTATTGTAATGTTACTTTATCTATATGTGGATGTATAGAAATGTATGGAATGTTAGAGCTTCATGTTTTGTCGGTTTCAAAGATAGCATAAAATTTTGATGATTAACCTAAAATCATTGTCTAATACTCTAGAGTTTGGATACTAAATGGACCAAAATATGTTAAAGAAATAGAATGGTAGGCTTTGTTACATTATTCTATTCTTTCAATATATCATGATTGCTACCTTGTTGAATCTATCCACAACCATAAATATGTAGTTTGGTGATGCCTAGGAGTTGATAACCCTAAGATATAATTTATGGTGAGTAATTATTTGGTCGTAGAATGAATTGGTGGAGGTGTGTAGTGACCTATGTCCATGATTACTTGTTTCTCAATGTTACATGATGTAAAAGATCATACTGAATGTGATTATTTTGAAAGAGTATTATTCTAGCAATGCAAGGGTCTTGTTGACATCAATCTGTCCAACCATATTGAAATAGTGTGATTTCCAAATAAAAAATTAGGATGTTATACCAATTGGTATATAGAGCTTCCAAAGATGGTATAATAACCTATCTTAAAGGTAGTTATTTGGTCCATACTATCTCTATATCAACTACTACTATTGTCGATAAAGTATGTGTCTTTAGAGAATATATTTTGATAGTAATTGGTGTTATATCTTCTTGTGTTGAGAATAATAATTGTAGTTTATATTGGTAGGTACCTGAGTTTATACTTGAATCACATTTTTATTATGATGTTTAATTAAAAGGTGAAATTCTTATAGATAAGTCATCCATTTCTTGTGATGTGCATTTTCTAATATTTTCTTATGATGTGCATTGGTGGGTACCTGAGTTTATACTTGAATCACATTTTTATTATGATAAAATGTGGAATTGTTATAGATAAGTCACACATTTCTTGTGATGTACATTTTCTAATTTATTATACGAATCCAAGAATTATAGAGGCCAATGATAAAATAAATAATATATTTTTTAGACATGATATAGTGATCCCACCATCATATAACTTGAATAATGGTGTTGTAGACACCAAAACAACACCAATCCGATTATGTGACAACAAGCGCTGATCGCATTGACACACACAGCCCCTAGGGCAGCCCCCAGAGGTTAAACAGTGGTCCTAACCACTCCCAAAAGTAGTTTGGAAGGTCAAAGGTCAATTTGGCACCTTTTTGGCACTTTGCTCCCTACTCGTCCCACCCTGGGATGATTACAAACTGGTATTCATCCCACCCAGGGACGATTATCAGCATTCGCCCCAGGGTGAGGCGAATAGAAGGTTTGACTGGCAAAAAAAGTCAAACCTCGACAGGTCCGCCAGTTAACTGTAGCTTCAGGCCATGCAATTGCGAGGAACGACTTCAAATCAAGGAGAGAGACTTCAGTCATGCATGTCTTTGATTTTTGGAGGCCTCATGCAAGGAGACTCTAAATCAGGGAATAATATTTTTCCCAAAATAGGACATGCAACTCCAGTGGCGCCCTCGCATGCGCATTCAAACAGAGAGACCCTAGGTCTATAAATTGGTGAGTCTTCTCACCCAAAAATAGAGAGAGAGAGGGAGCATTTTGAGCAATGAAGTGCTGCCATTTTACATCCACACACATACCTTTTGATTTGTGCCTTTCACATCCTTGATCTCTCTTTTGGAGGGAGGTCATAGGGTGATTATTGGAAGCGCAAATCCGGAGCCCAAACCCAAACATTTGGCCACAATATCCCACAAAATTTGCTGAAAACACCCCATAAGAGGTTTTGGACCCATCCCAAGTGGATTGGTGCCGAAACAGAGTCCCAAACGATGGGCGTCCTGCCCTCGGGCGCCCCCAAACTGTCGTAGTCCTAAACGCCCCACCCCGAGTGATTAGAAATATGTGGTATATTTCTTTTATTTTTCTTTTGCATCTTATTCTAGGTTATTTAAATATGCTGTAGTTTAAATTTCACTTCATTCTGACAAGTTTTGATCATGCTTTTATCATTTCCCGCCTTCACTAACCTGCAGATAGCACCATCAAATTATGGGTGATAGAGGCCAAATTGGAGAAATATGACCTTCTGGGTCTTCCCAAAATACCCCCAATTAGCTAACCCCAACTTTGTAGGTCATTTGGAGCTTCCTGGATAGGACATTGAAGAGGGTGCTTTCTAACAATTTGTTGTAGGTTTATTCGTCCCGCCCCGGAGCGAATACAAATATGTGAGGAATTTCTTGAATGTTCCTTTTGTAGTGGCTTCCTGGTAAGGTTTTATTGCTTCTATAAAATTTTTAGGTCGTTCTGATGTTATTTGGTTATCGTTTTAATATTTTCATGCATACACTAACAGTAGGCCTTGGGAAACACATGTTCTATTCTATCTGCAGGTGCTACTGATATTTTCTGTTTCCTTGAATGTAGGTCTTCGACATCAGAGGAGTAGTAAGGAGTCAAAACTCATATACACAAGTGGTGGTGACGTTTTGGTCCGCCCATCTTACATGTGGGCATGCGGAAGAAGGATTGCTATCCATGGATGTGATAAGAAACATATTTAACGCTCCTATCCCCTAAAAGGGAAGGAGACGTATTGTAACATGACTTTAAAAGCATATCAATAAAGAGGGCCGTATTCCATATTGCTTTTATCTTGTGTCGATTCGTTTATGTCCTTTCCTTTCATGCATTTTTCAATATATAGGCTTTTAGCGTTAAGTTTGGTTTTACACGCATCGTACTTGGCATTTTCCTTTTTGTTTCCGTATCCTCATGCTTTCAGTGGCGATCACGGTGGGACCTCTGTCCCTTGATTTTAAGATTAACTTTCTGATCAAAAGTTGCTTGTTTTTGCTTACAGGTACCAAGTTTTCAAACGTTGGACTGTTGTTCGTTTCAGTCTGTGACGAGTACAAAGCTGGAATTCGTCTTACCCAGGGATGAATAGGACTTCGTCCTACCCTAGAATGAATACAGATCTATTATTCATCTCACCCCGGGATGAATAGCTCTCTGTGCAATTTTAGGGCAGAAATTCAGAGACATCCGATTTGGGTAGAGAAGAGGTAGGGGTCCTAAACACCTTCTGTCAATTTTTGCTTTCTGTTTTCTATTCTCTGGTTATTTGCTTGCATAGGAGAGTTTGAATGCTTGTTTCCTTCATTTATGCAACTTAAAAAGAACCCCACACACCACGTGGTAATTTAAAACAACAAGGAGTTGGTCGTAAAACCCCAACCCTTGAGCAAGACCAACGGTGGATTTCATCACCACCTTGGCTTGAGATATTGCATACATAACCCCGATCGTGACTATTGCTAGACGTAAATCCTGATGAAAGCTGACCAAGTGTAGCTGGGGTGATTCCCAGTGCATGAGGATAAGTCTTCTATGGTAGGTGTCATAAATAGAGTGATTCCCCTTCCGTACCGCCTATGTTCCACGTACCATCTGCTCTCACGTACCAATAGTTTCCCTCACGTAAGGGCGGGTATATAGAGAGGTTGGTATATCGGCCTGGCAATGGTATATCGAAGGGGTGACCATTTTTGGGAGTCATAAGAGCCATCATATTGCATTTAAATATTCTTTACAAAAGCTTTCAAAACAAAAAATCAAAACACACTAAACCAGATTTAGGGCACACTTTTAATCTTTAAACAAGATAATCATTGCTTTGATTGTGTGTTTCCCTTCTATTTAGTGTAGCATAAAAATCATAAAAAGAGATAAAAATCTATGCATCTTGTAGGAAAACATCACCATGGTGTACACTCGTAGCCGAGCCCAATCACGGGCAGACGCTGCAGAGAGTGCACAAAGGGGGACAAGTCACCTCCGATATAGTCCTGAGGACTTGGTCATCCCGCCTTGGTGGCCTGACACACAAGATAGTCCACATCATGCCACCATAGAATAGGACTATAGAGGCACCTCTTTGAGGGGCACCCCCACTCAACATAGATCCTTTCAAGAGGAGAACCTACACGTGGCACTCAACATAGAAAGGAGGCCTCCCTTAGATGCTCGTTATGAGTGGCCTAGTGATGAAGTGCTAGAGCAACATAGGGTCCATAAGGAGGGGCCACATGATTTCGTCATCCCTCCTTTACCCCTTATTACTATTAGAAACACTAGACAAAATCCAGAGCACAAGGCTCTCCAGGCAGGGCAAGACAATTCTCCCCACACCCTTCACACATATGAAAGGGAGTACGAGGAAGACCACCACGTTCCTCAAGAGTAGTACACAACATGGGAGCGATGCACCTCTACACCTGCTATGTATCAGGATCACCCATTGAGGCCAGTGCCTCGGGTGAATGCCGCTAACCTCGATAGAGGAAAGCAACCCATAGGGGTCTCGGATCACCATGATCGAGATAGACATGTAGGAGAGGCATCTAGGCTTCCTAAACATGAGATGATGGAACAAATTGACTTGGCATTTTCCAGACATGCCACCCACCAAGCACAAATCATGCAGCTCAGGCAAGATCAACAATAGTTAGATCATCTGTACCGCCTTAGCAAAGAGCGCATTTAATGTCAGATAACCGAATTGCTTCATAACACTATGCCTGAGAAGGTCCCAACCCCTCGCACGCATAAAGTAGAAGTGTATGAGAGGCACAACCCCTTGGTGCGAGATAGGTCCCCATGACCTTACCAAGTGCTACCTCCGAGACCTCCTAGACCTGAGCGGGAGGCCACTCCCAGGAACAATGATGGGCACCCTCCGTGGGGACCCACCCATGGTTATAGGTCTCATCCAAAAACTCCTCAAGAAGCCTATGAGGAGTATGAGCAAGAAGAAGAGCGGGCTGAAATGCCCTACCAAGGCAGAGGGGCTGCTATCCGGCCACCCCTCTATAGGCCTCAAGTTCCCCCCAACCCACAATGGGAGCAAACTAAGGAGGAAGAAATTAAATCTTTCGATGCATATAAAGCGCTGCTAGAGCGCTTAGAGTCTATGGAGACCAAGACTTCTGGGCCCCAAAAGCCCACTTTATGCCAACTCCGTAGTCACCCTATGCATCCGTCAGTGTCGGCACCTCCATACCCTGAACACTTTAAACTGCCCCAGTTGGCACTCTTTAGAGGGGAGGAGGATGCCCAAGAGCATGTGACTAGATTCCTGAGCCAATGCTTTGGCATTCAGGACAATGATGCTTTGTTGCTAAGAACATTTATAACCACATTCGTAGGCCCTACCTCGGATTGGTTCACTCGGTTACCAAAACATAGCATCAGTAACTTGGATCAGCTAGTGGACGCATTCCTCGAATGCTTCACCTTCAACACCAAGAAAAAGGCGTCACTAAGTGACCTAGCTAGCCTCAGATAGTATGAGGAAGAAACCATGGTGGCATATGGGAACCGATGGAGGACGTTGCTTTCAAAGCTGCCCTACCTCCCTCCCATGTCCGACCTGACCCAAATGTTCTCAAAGAGCTATTTGAGATCGATCTCCATGCTATTGCAGCTGCAACAATATGCCACTCTTGAGGAAGCTCTGCGCAAGCCAGAATCATTGAGGAGATCAAGATACAGGATGGCGAGATTGCCAAGCCTAAGAAGAAAGAATGGTCTAAGAACACCAAAATAGGGACCATGCAACAGAAACCCATTACGGTCAATCAGGTTGCTATAAATGTCCCTAAGCCTGCACAAGCAACACAGCCTCAAAAGGCTAACTATCAGGTGGTGCCTCCTAACAATTATGATAGAGAAAATTAGAGGCAAGAACAAAATCAGTAGCGTCACCCTAGGCGACAATTCACACCTTACACAGAGTCCAGGGACTCCCTGTTTGACCGCTTGTCAATGGTGAACTTGATCAACCTACCAGAGATTCAAACCATAGACCCCAATGCACCAAAGCCTAAGGGGTATAGGGAGGACTTGTACTGTAGGTTCCATAGATGGAAGGGACATGACCTTAATGCATGTTGGAAGTTTAAAGGCTTGGTGCAAGACCTAATCGACAACAAGACGTTGGCGGTGGACAACCCCGTAGCACCAAACAACCAATATATGGGAGTCTTCAGAGACCCCCTGCCTACCCATGATGCATAGGAAAAACCCCTTCAAGTCAATGAGGTGCAACAAAATTGCCCCATGCAGGGGTATGTAGGGATGATAAGCATAGTGACTAGGAACAAGAGGTACCCAGGAGCTGCCCCCGCGGTAGCCACAAGAGAGGTTCCATCGACGTCACAACCTCAACAACACCCTACGCAACCTCCCCCGCCTAGACCAGTGGCCATGATTCGGACTAGACTTACCCAAAGTCTAAGGACCACGTCGGCTAGGCTCTCCATATACGAGCTCATTCAACAATCAGCGCCCCATCGGGAGGCTCTAATGGAGATATTAAAAGCCATCGAGCTGCAGCCCCATGAAGCAAACTCTTTCAACAACTTCGTGGGACATGTAAAACAATGTACAGAACCAGTCATCACCTTTAGAGAAGATGAATTGAAATCGGTGACTGGTGATGTGGCGGATCCACCCCTGCACGTCATTGCACGGGTCAACGGGATTCCGTATAAGAGGGTGTTGGTGGACACTGGCTCATCCAGTAATATAATTACAACAGCAACATTGAAACATCTAAAGTTGTCGACATCTCACATCGTGGCCTCCACCTATACTCTTCGAGCATTCAATGATGCGATATGCTCGACGGTTGGCACAATTGTCCTACCCATCCAAGTGGGACAAAAGACTATTCATACATTGTGCCACATCTTGGAAGGTGAGATGGCCTATAATATCTTGTTGGGGTGGCCTTGGATCAGGGACATGAAGTGTGTCCCTTCAATAGCTCATCAGTGCTTAAAGTACACATTTGAAGGATAGGTGCATGTAGTCCCGATAGACTTAGAGCCCTTCAAGTACTACAATACGATGCAATTCATGCCGCAATCGACCCTTCCATCAACACATTTGGATTTTTAGTTGAATCCATCTAAACAGGGTCCGATTCCATAGGCATCCCCATTGACAAGTCCATCAAATCCCTAACCGGGTCCATCTTCCTCATCTGGTCCTTCAACAACGATGCCACCTACGGTGGCCACACCAAAGGACAAGGGAAAGAAACCCCTAGAAGAGGAACCACCCCTAGTCTCAACCATCTCTACCGAAGAGATGCCTAGCAGAATGGAAGTCGAGACGCCTAGTTCACCCTACATGGAGTGGACTCAGGAAGAACTCCCATTCGCTCCCCCTCAACCACCAATGATCACCGTTGAGATGGCCAACATGGGCCTGGGGGAGTATATAGTGTGAAACATTGTAGCAACACCCACACTTGAGTCCATGCAGGACATGGGGAGACCTCGCCTCCCCATCGGCTCTGTGGTTCCTCTAGGCTACCCACCCAATCAGACAAACTTTGTTTATGGGGGCCTGGATAATGGCATTGAACCTTACATGCAAGAAGACGAAGATGAAGAGCCCTTTGCTGAGGACGTCAACTATTTGTCCAACCCAGACTTCGCATTGAGATATCTTGGCCAATGCAATTGGCATGGATATGGGTTGGGTAGGTATGAGCAAGGAGTGCGTGTTCTTTGCCAACCAAGATATCAAATGCCGTATGACAAGTCAGGAGTAGGGTTCAACCACCCCTTGCCCCTGGACATCTTGGTAGAGAACATGCAAGGCCTAGGGATAGGCAACAAGGATGGGTTGGCATTAGATCCATATGCCAATCCTAACACAACATATACATTGGGGGATTATCTCCCATTGCTAACAACCAACCTTGTTGACCTTAACAACCCTTTCCCTTCGATCAAAAAGGGAGAAAGTTCGAGGACTCACCTACAAGAGGGATATAGACAAGACCAAGAAGGGTCTTCAGAAGATGAGTCGGAGTACGAGGTAGCACCTTGGGATCCTTTTGAATCTGATAGCAATCATTCACAAGTGACTCCCATGGATGATTATCAGGAGAGCTTCTTGACAATGTTCCCTTTGGATGCTCCAATTGAGCATATGCCACCTCAAGAGAATCAGGTCCCCCTGTAAAGAGCGAAACAACCTCGATGGGACCACATTAATTTGCTCGAGCAAGATGAGCCTCATATGTCACAAATATATTTTGGAGCCAACGAAGGCCTTTGGATCTTCGACAGTGATTATGAAGATGAAACTGAGATGGCCTATCTCAATCATATGCGATAACAACAATATCCCTTGGACATAGATGACATGTTTGAACAACTACACATAGGGCCAAGGCATAGGTGGCACCTAAACCAGGCATAGTTATAGCAATTACTGCACCCACCACTCCAGGTATACAGAGAACATCTTCCGCCTGGAGACCCTATAGAGCCATCAGTGCCTAGGGCAGACCCTATCCTCTTATCCGCACATAGGGCCGATCCATTTGTGCCAGTACCTACAGAGCCAGATCCGGAGCACAAAGATCATCTAGGATGTCCGAGCAGCCACACCCACGGTAATGGAGACCAAAATCATTTCATCAACATGATCTCCATTGATTTAACCACCCCCATCCATAATCCAGCCGACCCAACATGGTCATTGCATCTAGACCTAGATGCTATAGACTGGGATCACGCTGACACACCGCCATCCCCATCAGAGTACTGGCCTTGCGGTGGGATGTTCCATTTCACCCTCGGATAGACTCAGGATGTCTTCCATGCTGAAGAGGAACCCGACGTTCCGAACGATGATCTAAATTCAGCAAATGATATCCACTTGATCCCAACTCCACACCAGTTGGAGGACGGGTCCCACATGTCAGTCGAGGAGACGACTGACGTAGACATCGGCTCTGATCCAATGAATTTGCAAATCATCAAGCTGGGGGTAAGTCTATCCCCCGAAGAGCAAGCCGACTACATTGCCCTTCTCAAAGAGAAGAAGGAGGTTTTTGCATGGTCCTACAAAGACATGTCGGGACTAGACCCATAACTAGTCACGCATAATCTAACGCTTGATCCGACAGTCAAGCCAATAAAGCAAAAACTATGTAAGATGCATCCAACAGTAGCCTTAATGGTCAAAGATGAGCTACAAAAGCTGTTGGATGCACAGTTTGTCATCTGCGTGGATTACCCACCATGGTTGTCTAACATGGTGCCCATCAAAAATCCTGATGGGAGGATTCGCATATGCACCGATTTTTGAGATCTAAACAAAGCGAGTCCTAAGGATGATTTCCCCTTGCCTAGCATCGACGCATTGGTAGATGCTACAGCGGGCCATGAAATGCTTTCCCTCATGGATGGTTTCTCAGGATACAATCAAATTCGTATCAATCCCGAGGACCAACTAAAAATGGCGTTCACAATGCCTTGGGGGACATTTTGTTATAAGGTCATGCCCTTTGGCCTTAAAAATGTTGGCGCCACCTACCAACGTGCCATGACGTACATCTTCCATGATTACATGCACAAAACTTTGGAAGATTACATGGATGATTTGTTGGCCAAATCTCTTTTGCGCCCGGATCATCTCGATGACTTAAGCAAGATCCTCGATCGCCTCATTGAACATAAAGTCGGACTAAACCCCAAGAAGTGCGTATTTGGCATCACATCTGGAAAGCTCTTGGGTTTCATAGTCTCCAAACGAGGAATCGAGGTGGACCCACACAAATTCAAGGCAATCCTTGAAATGCTTCCCCCAACTACCATCAAGCAGCTCAGAAGCCTACAGGGAAAGGTCGCGTCAATCAAGCGCTTCATAGCGCAGCTATCTGACAAGTGCCGACCCATGAATAAATTATTGCACAAGGGGGTAGCATTTCACTGGGATGACGAGTGCCAGTCAACCTTTGATGATATTAAACAATACTTGGCTTCACCGCTAGTATTGGCACCACCTAGACCAGGAGTGTCATTCTACTTATACATCTCAGCTATTGAGGTGGCACTGGGTGCCATGCTATCCCAAAAAAATGAACTACACAAAGAATAGGCTACTTACTATCTTAGCCGCACCTTGGTTAGTTATGAACTTAACTATGCATACGTTGAGAAGCTCTGCTTGGCAGTGGTGTTTGCTACCAAAAAGCTATGCCACTACATGCTCAGCAATAAGACGTATGTTGTGTCTAAGGAGAATCCATTGCGATACATGATGAGTCATACTTATCATAGTAGCCGCATGGTGAAATGGATCATGTTGTTGACGGAGTTTGACATAGAATTCATTGGACAGAAATCCATAAAAGGTCAAGTCATCACCGATCAACTAGCAGAGGCTCCTCTTGAAGATGATCAGCCTCTGACCGTAGAACTACCAGATGATGGGGTCTTCCATGTTTCAGAATCACCAGATTCTAATGAGCTTGAGTCACAGGCTGACATGACCCTATTCTTCGATGGTTCTAAATGTGAGCAAGGAGGTGGCACGAGAATTGTATTCTTCACACCGCAAGGGGCTCCAATGCCTCTATCATTTAAATTAGACTTCTCGTGCACCAACAACAATGCAGAATACGAAGCCTTGCTCATAGGTCTTCAAACAACAATCACCATGAACATTAAATGTTTAAACATCTTTGGTGATTCATTGTTAATTGTCAATCAAGTAAAGGGGGTATTCCAATGTAAATGCCCAGTTCTGTAGGCCTATAAAGCCCTTGTGGACAAATTCTTGGCACAACTTGAATGGTATGACATCGAGGCACTCCCTCGATCATCGAATCATTTTGCGGATACTATGGCCTCCTTGGGGTCACTAATCCCGCAAGACCCTTTCGATGAAATGACAACCATTCAGGTCAAAACATTATCACAATCCATGATGGAGCGTGCAAGCTCTGACCTAACGCCAGGAATCCACTTGATCCAGATTGAACCATCTCAGGATAGGTTCTCTCGAATCCAAGATTGTCTGACTCAAGCCAACTGGGGGTCCTTGTTCTCCCCGACCCCTCTTAATAGCAACACAACGCTATTTTTACAAGTTCTTTCCCGCTCAACTTTTGCTAGGGATGAACTTCAAGAGGGATTGGCCATTCATACCATCGAGGTTTCTGATCAGCAGGATTGGTACACACCCATAAGGGATTACCTCAAGTTAGGTAACCTCCCACTTGGATTGACACAAGCCACGAAAAGATCATTTAAATAGAAAGCGGCAAAACATGTCTTGCTAGGAGACATTTTGTATCGTCGAAGCTATGAAGGAATCCTCCTCCATTGCTTGGACCAATAGGAGTCCGCTTGGGCGATCACCCAAGCCCACGATGGTACATGCGGTGGCCACTTCAGCGGTATGGCCATCGCAAAGCGCATTCTCCGCATGGGCTATTATTGGCCATATTTAGAGCGAGATTGTTGCGCATATGTAAAGAAGTGCGTGAAGTGTCAACACCATGCCAATTTGACACACGTACCTTCTCAAGCCTTGCAACCGATTCAATCGACTTGGCCTTTTTCATAGTGGGGCTTTGATCTAATCAGAAAGATCTCCCCTACGTCGTCGGGTCATCACACGTTCATCATAACGGCCATAGAGTACTTCACCAAGTGGGTGGAAGCAATTCCGCTAACCTCTACGATTGGACCCCGCATTGCGGAGTTTATTTTGCATAACATCATATGTCATTTTGGTATTCCATCCAAGATCATCTCGGATAATGGGACGTCATTCAAGAATAAAGATGTGCGTGCTTTGACAACAAAGTACAAAATTCAGCATAGTTTTTCAACACCCTATTATCCGTAGGCAAATGGGCAAGCAGAGGCGTCAAACAAAATGCTAGTCGCCATCCTCAAAAATACCATCGTAGATAGTCATAAGGATTGGCACATTCAAATCCCGCTTGCCCTATGGGCTTATCGCACTAGCATTCGGATGCCCACTGGGGCAACTCCATTTTTGCTGGTGTATGGCTCCGAGGCAGTCATGCCTCTCGAGTTGGAAATCCCTTCCCTACGCATTTCAATGCAAGAGTTCATCGATGATGACACTACGCGATAGGCCCGATTAGACCAACTTACGTTGCTCGATGAACGATGCGTCAATGCTCTCGAGCATTTGCGTATCTATCAAGAGCGACTTAAGAAAGCATACAACATGAAGGTTCACCTAAGGGACTTTCAGGTTGGTGACTTGGTCTTAAAAGAGAACCAACAAAATTCTAATTTGTCGTCCCATCTAAGGGACAAGTTCATGGCAAACTGGTTAGGTCCTTATGTGATTGATAGTAAAATAGGACCTGGAACATACCGGCTCGCCTCTCTTGAAGGAATCAAGGAACTAGAACCCTTGAACATCAGTCATTTGAGGCCATTCCACATTTAGAGAGCCATAGTCCACCCAAAAGCTCCAAGGATTCCCACAATCGCTTGGTCAATCCAAAATGCCCCAAAGGTATCCATAAACCCTTTGGTCAAACCAAAAGCTCCAAGGATTCCCATAATCGCTTGGTCAATCCCAAAATGCCCCAAAGGTGTCCATAAACCCTTTGGTCAAACCAAAAGCTCCAAGGATTCCAAATCTTGGTCAACCCAAAATGCCCCAAAGGTATCCATAAACCCTTTGGTCAAACCAAAAGCTCCAAGGATTCCCACAATCGCTTGGTCAACCCAAAATGCCCCAAAGGTGTCCATAAACCCTTTGGTCAAACCAAAAGCTCCAAGGATTCCCATAATCGCTTGGTCAACCCAAAATGCCCCAAAGGTATCCATAAACCCTTTGGTCAAACCAAAAGCTCCAAGGATTCCAAATCCTTGCCCCCCACAATACCAATTGTTGGTCAACCCCAAAAATGCCCCAAAGGTATCCATAAACCCTTTGGTCAAACCAAAAGCTCCAAGGGTACCCATAACCGCTTGGTCAAAATAAATATTCAAAAACAAACAAAAACAATAAAATCATCAAAAATAACAAAAAAAATTGCATCTCAATTCCATGCATACTCGTAAAAATCAAAATACAAAAATATAAGTTGCATTAGGCATCGCATCCATACATTGCATATTTGCTAGGTCATACATGTCACAAGCACCATAGACTGTAATTGCTCGACAATTCCTTCATTTTCCACATTCCATCCATTTTATAAACACATACATCCAGAATAACACCATCCCCATTTTTAGCATAGTCAGTTGTCTCCTAATGTATGTAGGGTTTTCATCATTCAACTGTCTTTAAATTTCTAGCCAAAAACTGTACAAAGTTAAATAGATTTTACAAGGGAAAGTTTTACTTGGGTCACGCCTCGTTATGTAACATCCCTACACAAGTTAAAACACATAAAATAATTCCCAAGTTGTGTGAATGTAAGAGACACCTACAAAGCAGTCTAGGGTACCATAGGTGAAAGATTAGCCTGTTCATCCCCCTGTGCGAATGGTTCAAGAGTGCTGAGAATTGACAAAAGGACAAGCTCTTCCCCATCAATTCCCCCTAATAAATAGTGGTTTTCACCACTACCAAAAATCCCAATCACCATTGGTCCCCAAAGTTGTAAGGATTCATACTACACGTCCCTGACAAGGATGGGTAGTCATCCCCAAGGCCTAAAAGGATCAATGACCATTCAAAAAAAAAATCCCAACAAGCCATCATCATGACCATCTCCAATCACCTTTGGTCTCCAAAGTCGTAAGGATTCGTACTACACGCCCCTGACAAGGATGGGTAGTCATCCCCAAGGCCTAAAATATCAATGCCCTTACTTCATAATCTCCATAATCCCCTTTGGTTCCCAAAGTCGTAAGGATTCGTACTACACGTCCCTGAACAGGATGGGTAGTCATCCCCAAGGCCAAAAGGATCAAGGTCATTCATAAGCCAAAAACCTACAAGCTCAACCTTACGAAGCTCAAAATGCAAAATCAAATAATAGTGGTTATCACCACTATTCAAAATCCTTGCTCAAAAAGAAAACAAAAGAGAAAAATAAATAGTGATTTTCATCACTATGTATACGAGCAAGTATCCTAACACATTGAGCAAATAAAAAGCTTGAACTTGAATCCTTGGAATTCTCAGCATTCGAAAACCATCTAGGTGATCCTCATTACGGGTTTGGTGGACAACCTACCTGGCAATGGCGGTATCCTAAATGCATGACGATATGTCTATCACATTAGCTTTGCGTGTGAGCAGACCAATGTTTGCATGTGGATGAGCTAGCTTATGGTACCTTAGATTGTCCCATGGATTAATCTTACTAAATACAACAACGGAGTTAGTGGAGCTAATTAGGTGATCCTCAGTACAGGTTTGGTTGACAACCTATCTGGCACTGGCGGTATCCTGACAAATACCACATAAATGAACTCAATTGCACACACAGGGATGTGAAATAACTTGGTCAAACTCAAGTCTGATTTATACCTTGTTCAAAAGTCTTGCGAGATAAATGTACAGTTTTGGCTAGTTAGTTAAAATATCTGAATCTCAGAAAAGCTTAACTACATTTTAAAACAACTGGTACATTTCATTACATCCATCCCCATCAAAAAAATACAAAAATACAAAAACAAAGTTCTCACATGCAAAGTCATTCCACAAAGCCATCACATAAGTACAAAAAGCCAGTAAATCTTGTACAGTCTATGGTGCCATCGACAAGTTATCAACAACTCATTTCATTCATTCCATATGCATACATCATATAATTAGAAACATCACATTCATAATACCACATGCATACATCATCATAAATAACTGTGCATAAATAGAAAAACAAACCATGACAAGTGTATAAACACAAAGAAAGTCATCTATATATATATATCATCAAAAATGCTCGTAGGCTACAATGAACCGGTCCTCTGACCTCGCAACAAAGCAAAAGCTCAAAAACCCCCAAGCCTAGGGCATCGGCCACCATGATCACGTAGGATCGATGCGACGAGGAACTACCCCCATGGTGTGGGTCCTATGGGACCCCTCAGGTGTCGCTACTAGCCCCTACATCATGCCTACTAGTCCCCCCCTCATCCAATCGCCTATGATGAGATGATGCTGACTGCTCAGTATCACTCCCTCTCGATGCGCGAAGACCCACCTCTCAAAGGCTAGGGACCCGCCCCTCGAGGTGGATGATCTCTCCCTCTAGCTCCATCCGATGCCACACCAAGTCCATCTCCCACTGACGATACATAGCCAAATTCTCATTGCACTGTGCTAGCTACGTTTGCAAGAAGATCCCTCTCCCATGCAGCATCGGTATCCCCATCCTATCGATGGTACGTAGCCCATGCATTCTCTCACTCCGCTAGCTACGTTCATAGGAGATCCCTCTCCCGTAGAGCCTCCCCGAGCTCCTCATCTCACCTCCGTAGTAGCCCCTCCAATCATGCATTCTTAGCATGCAACCCTACCTCCATGTCCTCCAAAATTGCCTAAGGCATTGACATCTCTGGAGCAAACTCTCGCTCCCACTACTCCAGGACGTCCTGCATCTCTGACTGATCTGAAACCCCAAAATCCCCCCCAAATCCTCCACCTCCACCATGTCCGCATCCTCCAGCGGAACCCCCAACCCTCACCTGGTGCCTCTGCACCCTCATCACCTACTGTTGTCGCCTCTACTGCCCTATAGAGGCCCCTCGCCTCGCCATCATCGTAGAGTCCACCACTGGTCATACTCAGTGGTAACCTCGATGTCATCCATGTCTAGGGCATCAATCATTGTATCTGAATCCTCACCCAATGGTGCAATGATCGGCCAAGCTAGAGTCCTCTCGTCCCCCGATATCGATAGATCACGGGCTCACTAGGAAACCCTTGGTGCACCCCAAACTATCATGTAACCCGACCATATGGGAAGAACTCCTGCTCAGTCCCGTGATGCCCAATCAGCCATCGCCCCCTACGTACCCATCGGAGCCACTCTCCAGCCTTAGGCCAGGCTAGACAGTCTCGATAGGGGCGCCAAAACACCTCCCCTAGAGTAAGCCGAGCGAAGGCATCGACATAGTGCCCTATGACACTTGCCCACCATCGACTCTACCCTGCTCCTCAGATCTCCGCCATAATGCCCCGTAACCAATCTCTCGGTCTACCATCTCCACCTGTGTCATCCATGGCAACCCAACCGGCCTCTCCACCCCTATGTGTTGCCAAGCCCAACACTGCAACAAGTAGCTACATCCAATCCCCTTTCGCCTCCGATAGCGGACCTCGTACAACTCATCATAGAGCTGTGCCAATAGAGTCTATCCCCATCTCATGATCATAGGTGCATCCGTAGGACACTCCACCAACCTGAACACCACCTCCAGTAGGTTCCACGGGAACCTCACACCCGAAGAGTCGGGTAGCAGCATGTTGGAAATGAGGCCCATCAGTACTGCATGCCTCACTCCCAACACACCCATCTCAAGCCACCATCGAACCAAAATGCCACCAATCTAGCAGTCACCCTCTACCCTCTCCATTGGGCTATCCACACCCACCTCCTCCCCATGCCCAAAGCATCATGTCAGTACAGTTGTTCGCTGATCCCACGGCGTCATCCTGATCGGTAGTCCATCTATCGAAATCCATAGAATCCGATAGACATCCTCCAAGGTCACTGTCATCTCCCCTGTTGGGAGATGGAAGGTGTTGGTCCGGGGCTCCCACAAGTTGATCAGGGCCATCAGATAGGCCCGATCCTCGACCATAGGCTCTAGTCGAGTCACCTGCTTGAGCCCAAGGGCATCAAGCCACTCCCAGTCAGCCAAAGTCAGTGCCTCCCGTGCTTCAGTGAACACTGTGGGCACATGGTACCGGCTCTTCACAACCTGCAAAAGAAAACAACACAAAAACATTAAAACCATGAAAAATGTACAACAAAAACATGAATATACAACAATGCATAAAGCAATGTATAGCTAAAAATAGCTACATAACGAACAACAAAATTCACAAAAATTTAACAAAAAATAATTTGTCAGTTCTAGGGTTTTTAACTCTAAAATGATAAATTAAACAAAAAACAAAAAATTCAAAAAATAATTTGTCAGTTCTAGGGTTTTTAACTCTAAATTGATAAATTAAAAACAAAAAAAAAAATTCAAAAAATAATTTGTCAGTCTAGGGTTTTTAACTCTAAATGATAAATTAAAACAAAAAAAAAAATTCAAAAAATAATTTGTCATTTCTAGGGTTTTTAACTCTAAATGATAAATTAAAAACAAACAAAAAAATCAAAAAATAATTTGTTAGTTCTAGGGTTTTTAACTCTAAACTGATAAATTAAAAACAAACAAAAAAATTTAAAAATTATTTGTCAGTCCTAGGGTTTTTAACTCTAAAGGTCAACTGATAAATTACAAACACAAAAACACAAAATAAACTAGGGTTAAGCTACGTTTTTACGCTCAATTTTACCCTACGTTTCTAACCTAAGTTTTGATCTTTGTTAAATTAGGGTTAAGCGAAGTTTTTAAGTTACGTTCTAAACTAAGTTTTTTAGCTAAGTTTTAAACTAAACTTTTGATCTTTGTTTAACTAGGGTTAAACTAAGTTTTAAGCTAAGTGTTAATTTTTGATAGACTAGGGTTTCATTTTTAATTTGAAAAACAAAATACAAAAGACAAAAAACAAAACAAATTGTGGTTTTACAAACTATAACAAACAAACAATAAAGAGGAAGAACACTCATTGGTCTCGCTTCGGCTCCACCGCTTGAGGATCCGGTCCATGAACTCATGGTGGCAGGAAAAATTTGGCAGCGCTTCGCTTCGCAGAATTGACCTCCTCCTCCTCAGAGCTCCAAATCGCCAGGAAAAACAAATGCAAATGAGCCCAAAACCTAGTTTTGGCCCTTAAATAGGCTTTTTGAGCCTGTAATCGTTCCTCCCTAGGATGAGCACTCTGGTTAGCACTCGTCCCACCCTAGGATGATTACTAAACTGGTATTCGTCCCACCCAGGAATGATTACAGAGCAAAAATTTCAAAAACATCAAAAACTGCACAAAATGCACCAAAAACAAGCAATAAAAGTGTCCAATGAGAGTGCTTTTGCACTTGACATTTCGGGCATGCAAAATAGACGTCGGGGTCACAAATCCTCACTATCCTACTCCCTAAGAAGGCTACCATAGCTGGACCGCTCCATGGGAGGATGGATTTTTGAGAATTTCATCCCCAAATGACGTCACAAATGGGTCAAAACCCAACCAAAAATAGCAATAACATTGCCGAACGAAGGCGCCTTTGCGCCTGACATTCTTGGCATCCAAAATAGATGTTGGGGTTACAAATTGTCACTATCCTACTCCCTAAGAAGGCTACCATAGCCGGACCGCTCCATGGGAGGATGAATTTTTGACAATTTTAGCTCCAAAATGCGTCACAAAATGGGTTGAAACCCACCAAAAATAGGTCAGAATGTTCGGAAACTGCTTACGCATTCAATGGTAAACAATTGAAGGCACCCTTACCTAAGTCATCTTGGGTCAAGCGACTCATCGCTTTTCTCATGTTGGTCATTCCCTCATCGATTCGTCGCTTGAGGGGGTAGTCACACTTAGTCACCAATCAACAAAAACACACCCAATCAAGGAAATGACATGCATTCAAAGGATCATTGACAAAGACAATCACGCTCCTGCTTGGGGCAGCAAACAAGCAATAATCACAAGCTGATCAAACACTTGGCATTCATGAATCATGAACTCAAGGTTCCCATAGACAAAAGGTTGCGCCCTTTGCCTATTCATGACTGATCAATGTCCAAGCTCAAGTAACACCTCACCGAAAAAGGTTAACACTTGAATTAAGTTCCTTAGCTCGTCGAAGCAAGGATTCAAGAATGCGTGCCCTTTCCATACTTGGGGCATCAAAAGTTGGTTAGGTTACTGAGAAACCCTAATCATTAGTGCTTTGGTTATCTATTTTTGCTCGACGTTGCGCCTTGCACAACGCTTCCCAAAAAGGGGCATCTATAGACACCAAAACAACACCAATCCGATTATGTGACAACAAGCGCTGATCGCATTGACACACACAACCCCTAGGGCAGCCCCTAGAGGTTAAACAGTGGTCCTAACCACTCCCAAAAGTAGTTTGGAAGGTCAAAGGTCAATTTGGCACCTTTTTGGCACTTTGCTCCCTACTCGTCCCACCCTGGGATGATTACAAACTGGTATTCGTCCCACCCAGGGATGATTATCAGCATTCGCCCTAGGGTGAGGCGAATAGAAGGTTTGACTGGAAAAAAAAGTCAAACCTCGACAGGTCCGCCAGTTAACTACAGCTTCAGGCCATGCAATTGCGAGGAACGACTTCAAATCAAGGAGAGAGACTTCAGTCATGCATGTCTTTGATTTTTGGAGGCCTCATGCAAGGAGACTCTAAATCAGGGAATAATATTTTTCCCAAAATAGGACATGCAACTCCAGTGGCGCCCTCGCATGCGCATTCAAACAGAGAGACCCTAGGTCTATAAATTGGTGAGTCTTCTCACCCAAAATATAGAGAGAGAGGTAGCATTTTGAGCAATGAAGTGCTACCATTTTACATCCACACACATACCTTTTGATTTGTGCCTTTCACATCCTTGATCTCTTTTGGAAGGGAGGTTATAGGGTGATTATTGGAAGCGCAAATCTGAGCCCAAACCCAAACATTTGGCCACAATATCCCACAAAATTTTTCGACAACACCCCATAAGAGGTTTTGGACCCATCCCAAGTGGATTGGTGCCAAAACAGAGTCCCAAACGGTGGGCGTCCCGCCCCGGCGCCCCCCAAACTGTCGTAGTTCTAAACGCCCCACCCCGGAGTGATTAGAAATCTATGGTAGATTTCTCTGATTTTTCTTTTGCATCTTATTCTAGGTTATTTAAATAGGTTGTAGTTTAAATTTCACTTCATTCTGACAAGTTTTGATCATGCTTTTATCATTTCCCGCCTTCACTAACATGTAGATAGCACCATCATATTCTGGGTGATAGAGGCCAAATTGGAGAAATCTGACCATCTGGGTCATCCCAAAATACCCCCAATTAGCTAACCCCAACTTTGTAGGTCATTTGGAGCTTCCTGGATAGGACATTGAAGAGGGTGCTTTCTAACAATTTGTTGTAGGTTTATTCGTCCCGCCCCAGAGCGAATACAAATATGTGAGGAATTTCTTGACTGTTCCTTTTGCAGTGGCTTCTTGGTAAGGTTTTATTGCTTCTATCAAATTTTTAGGTCGTTCTGATGTTATTTGGTTATCGTTTTAATATTTTCATGCATACACTAACAGTAGGCCTTGGGAAATACATGTTCTATTCTATCTGTAGGTGCTACTGATATTTTTTGTTTCCTTGAATGTAGGTCTTCGACATCAGAGGAGCAGTAAGGAGTCAACACTCATATACACAAGCGGCGGTGACGTTTTGGTCCGCCCATCTTACATGTGGGCACGCGGAAGAAGGATTGCTATCCATGGATGTGACAAGAAACATATTTGACGCTCCTATCCCCTAAAAGGGAAGGAGACGTATTGTAACACGACTTTAAAAGCATATCAATAAAGAGGGCCGTATTCCATATTGCTTTTATCTTGTGTCGATTCGTTTATGTTCTTTCCTTTCATGCATTTTTCAATATATAGGCTTTTAGCGTTAAGTTTGGTTTTACACGCATCGTACTTGGCATTTTCCTTTTTGTTTCCGTATCCTCGTGCTTTTAGGTGTATAAATATTTCTCATAGAATGTGTAATATTGAGTTACATCTAAAATTTTATTAGATTTGTATGCCAATAGGTGTTCATGCTAGATGTGAATGACATTAAGTGCATAGTCAAAAGTATTAGTCTCCATCTCAAATATAAAACTGATGTATGACATTGCAAGTACTTGTGCTAAACAAAGGTATTGCTTTAGTTCTTGAAGTGCTTGTTTTTGCTTTCAAGTCTAGTTCAACTTCAAATCATATGGGTAGATCTCAATTTCAAGTCCATGTATTGCGATGGATGCTTCAATAATAATATAGCCCATGAGAATATAGTTTTTTAATATTAAATTTTCTAGTTATTAAAATATTGCTTGAATTTTTTTAACTATCTAAAATATTGGGCACTAATTTTTCTCATTTATTTTACTAAATAAATAGTATGTTTTTTTTTATAGAATTTCACTTACACTTAAAAAATAATAATAATGCATCCATGGAGCCCATTGATAATGTGTCATGGAATATATAAATTATTTGTTTCACTTATATTATGCATGTATTAATTTGTTAACTATTGTAATATACTAGTTAACTATTAATTATTAATTTCACTTAAATTATGCACATATTGTGGTTCTAGTCTCCAAGAAGGGTCTTCCAATATTTGGTGATGGGTCCCTTTGCTCCCTTTCCAAAGTTATCTCCGATCATAATCCCCTGGTGTTTGAAAAAAGTCTAGAATTATAAAACTTCCTTAAACCTTTCAGTTTTGAGATAATGTGGTTGCAACATTAGGGCTTAGAATCCATAATCATGGAATGGTGGTCTCAGGGTTTCTCAGGCCCTCTTATTTTTCAACTGGATTCCAAGATTATATTTGTTAAGGCTAATTTTAATATTTGGAATAAGTATATTTTTAGAACCGTGTTACTAAGGAAAAAGAAGTTAGCCGAATAGTTGAAGAAATTTGAATCAACCCTGGAGTCAAGAGAGGTGACATATGCAAGGAATGAAAAACTCTTAGCAAACCTACATAACGTGCTAGCTGAAGAAAAAAACTTTTGGTGCTAAAAATCAAGATCCTTGTGGCTTTGTGAAGGTGATAGGAACACAAAATTATTTCACACATCTACCTTAAGGTATAGGAGCAATAATAGAATTAAATAAGTGATGAAACCAAATGGTACAATCATGGAAGACATTACTAAAATTAGGGAAGAAGTGATCAAGTTCTTCAAATCCCTCCTATGCTCAAGAGATAATAGGGACCAATAGGTTGAAGAGAGGCTCCTACAACACATCCTCTCCTTGGTTTTAGATGATATGAACCAAGAACTTTGTGCTCCCTTTAGGGATGAGGAAATCAGAGATACTATTTTATCTATAGGAGGATTGAAAGCACCTGGACCAGATGGCTTTCCTCCTATTTTCTTTTAGAGGTTTTGGTATATTGTAGGAAGGGATATCTGTTAAGCTATGATAGAAATCTAGGAATAAAATTTCATTATGGATGATGTTAACTCAACATTTATAGTTCTTATTCCTAAGTTGATGGGTGCTAAAGACTTCTCTAACTTTAGGTCCATTAGACTCTATAACACAATTTCTATAATTCTTACTAAAACTATGGTTAATAGAATCAAAGTCTACCTATCGATAATTATTTATCATTCTCGAATGGTTTTGTAACCAAAATGTAGATCTTGGATGTTGTCATTATTGTGCATGAGCTAATTCATTCTGTAGACAAAAGTAGAAGAACATGAACCTTTCTCAAGCTAGACATGAGTAAAGCCTATGATCGATTCTTGTGGATCTATCTACTTAGAGTTCTAGGGAATTTTGGGTTTAAGACAAGCTGGATTAGACTAATCAAAGCTTGTATCTCCTTGAAAAAATTCTTAATCATATTTATTGGATCACCAATAGGATACTTTAGTAGACGTAAAGGAATCTACCATGGGGATCCTATGTCACTGTATCTATTTATTTTATTGGTCGAGTCTTTGGAAAGAGACCTAAAGTTGAATACTATTGTTATAGGGATCAAACCTATAGCTACCATCAATCTAATTTTACATCATAAATACGTTGATGACACATTACTTTTCTTCCTAGCCTCAATCCCACAAGCTAGAGCAATCAAAGAGATCCTCATAGACTATGAAAATGTAGTTGGGTAGAAAGTTAGTTTGAAAAAGGTAAATTATTTTTACTTAATACTCCTCTAGGCAGGTAGAGGAGAATTATTGAGATCTTGGGATGTGAAATTGACTTCCTTCCTTCAGTTTATCTAGGAATGACATTGTTCAAAGGTGGTATTAAGTCATCTTCTTGGGAGCCTATCATGGAAAGAGTTAAAATAAAGTTGATGGGATGGAAAGGGGCTTTGTTGATCTAAGTAGGTAAACTTATGCTAGTTAAGTCTACTCTCTAGAGTGTATCGGTGTACATCCTCTCTCTCTTTAGGCTTCTAGGAAATATTCTTCAAAAAATCAAACAAACACAATGGTATTTTTCTCTGGTTTGATTCTAGTGAGAAGAATGAATTCCTACTGGTTTCTTGGGATCAAGTTTGCAACACAAAAGATATGGGTGGCCTGGGTAGCCTGGGTTTAAGAAGGATGAAAATATTGAACAAAGCGCTAATAGCTAAACAGAACTGGAGAATGGCTTAAATGGATAATATTAATTGGGTTAGAATTTTGTTAGCCAAATATTTAGGCAACAATGGTAATTTTCTCATGGATCTCAGTCCTTCCCTTGGCTTAGCTTTCTAGTGAAGTATTTTTAAAAGTCGCTCTAATATATTAAAAGGGGGAAGATGGTTTTTAGGATACGGATAGAGTATTGAATTTTGGAAAGATACATGGGCAATCGATAGGTCGTTAGATTCGTATCCAAAACTACGTCTGGTGGAACCAATCACAAACCAAGCTTTTGTATCAAATGTATACGATTTTATTGGTCTTATTAATGATATAAAAAGTTAGAATCCTTTTTTTTACCTAGGGTTTCATAAGATGAAGAAATTTCTTCTAAAGACCTGATGGATATCCTAAAGTGGATTGTTATTCCTAGTCATGACAAGCTAGATAGGTTGGTATGGGGTACTAAAAAGGATGGTTACTTTTCTATAAAGTCAGCCTATCATCTTTTAGATGTCTCCTTTGACCCCTAGTTTCCTACTCATAATATTTGGTTGAAGGGCCTTACTCCCAAAGTGAATGTTTTATTTTGGTTGGCGGTCCAAGGTAAGTGTCTCACACTAGATAATTTGTAAAAAAGGGGCTTGGTCTTCTCAAATAGATACTACCTATGTGGTAGAACAGAAGAGTCCCTTGTTCATATGTTGTCTTACTATTCCTTTTCTTGGTCTATCCTCTCCCAGTTCTTGAGGTCTATTGGTATGGATTGGGTATTTCCTAAGGTGTTTTTTGATTTGGTCATCCAATGGTGTTCTCCGTTTTCATCTTCATGCCTTCGTGCTTTTTAGTCTTTTAGTTTACCTCATGTTTGGTGGTGTATTTGGAAGGAGAGGAATGCTTGAGCTTTTAAAAATATTTCTCACCCTACTGAGTTTGTTGTCCTTCATGTTGTAGCTACCATTGTTGAAAATATGGACATTATCCCTTTAGAAAATGTTACTCCCATCAAGGATCTTGTTGTGAAGTTGACCCTTAGTTTTATAACTTACTCTCTCAAGCCTCATCTTGAAGTCTATGTCAAACCTAAAATTATTTGGGAACCTCCTCTTTCTGGTTAGTTGAAGCTTAATTTTGATGGAGCTTCCAAAGGAAATTCAAGACCAACTAGTGCTAGGGGAATTATTACAGACTCAAATGGAAGGATCTTATTGGTCTTGTTGAAAAAATATATCGTTAGACCAGTCACTTTGCAAAGGTACGAGCTTTATTCCAAGGGGTCTCTCAACTGGATTTTATGAATGACAAGAAGGTTATTATTGAAGGGGACTCCCTTAATATCATAAACATGCTCAAAGGAGTTCAAAACCCTTCTTGGATGATTGTAAATGAACTACTTGAATCCCAATGATGGATTATTACCCTTAAAAATATTCAAATTAAGCATGTTTACAAGGAAGGGAATAGATCTACGAATTTTTTAGTAAATTTTAGGCTTGTTCAGGAAAGATGCACAATTTGGTGAAAATATTTTCCAATTGGTTTAAATAAATTAGACAATGAAATCATAGGGAGGTAATCCATTCTCTAGAATAGCCATAATTTGCATCAACAAGGATCCCACTATAAAAATGGTTGATTGTAGGTATTCGTATTTAAAAAGCTACCACACTTTTTATTTAAAATAGAGGGGGTTTAGTACACTAAATTTAAATTTCTAGAGTATGTGGCACAAGCACAGGTGACCAGATTATTTAGTCCCATAATATTTAGTCCTAGGACCAACAAGTCCTTCATAAGAGTTAGTTAGTAATTAGGCCCGAAGAATTAGAAATTTGTAAATATTGGTACAATTAAATTCATTAAGGTGATAGGTGTGGACTTCAAGTGGAGGTATTAGAAGAGGTAGTTCTTAGTGTTTGGTGATTTCTCAAGCGTAGAGGAATTTCAAATATTTGGTTGTAGCCCTTGGACCTCCTCCTTGGAGGTTGTTGCTTGACTCTATTTCTCTCATACTGTATTGTCTCCTACATGAGACTTTGTTGTTTTTTGGTTTTTAGATGTTGTTAGTTTTATCTTTGGTGTTGTAGACATCAAAACAGCACCAATCCGATTATGTGACTACAAACACTGATCGCATTGACACACATAGCATTCAAGGCAGCCCTCAGAGGTCAAACAATGGCCCTAGCCACTTGCACAACAGTTTTGGAAGGTACCAATCCGGTTACATGACAGTGCTTTGGTTGTTTCCCGTTTGATTTCTTTGATTGTTTCGCCTTCCCTGATGAGAAGGCCCAACTATCGAATGTATCCTCCAAGTCCGGCTCAAGATTTTAACACTTAAGTAAATGTTGCATTTAGGCAAATGTTGCCTATCGTGATATCGCGACGGTCGCGATATCACGACAGTCGTGACGTCGTGCTATCATGATATCGTGACAGTCATGATATCATGACAGTAACGACGTCATGCTGTTGCGATATCATGACAGTCATGATATCGCGATAGTCGTGATATCATGACAGTCGCGACGTCACGCTGTTGTGATATCATGACTGTTGTGATATCATGACAGTCACAATGGAGCGTTGTCGCGATGTCATGACTGTCGCGATATCGCGACAGCTCCTACCACTGCGCCTTGTTTCCCTTTTGGTGTCGTGATATCGCGATGTCGTGATATATCGTGACGTTGCGATATCGCGACGTCGCGATATCGTGACAAAAACTTTGCATTTATGCCTGGGCAGACTTTAACCAATCAAAGGCAGATTTTAAGCATTTGAAAGCAAACATTAAACCATTAAAAGCAAACATTAAACCATTGAAAGCAAACATTAAACCATTAAAAGCAGACATTAAATGAGTGACAGCCGAAGACAGTCAATTATTGCCTCCTGCCATGCATGCACGCGTAGGTGGGCAGATTGGTAGTTAGAGGACTATCACAAAGGCAGTCATGTAAGCCCAAGTCAGGGAGGAGTCTCCTCCCTCTTGGGAAGGCATGGCCGCCACGTGGCATCCCTGCGTGCCCTTCCAAAGAGACCCCATGGGTCTATAAAATGGTGGACTTTTCCCACCCAAAAAAAGAGACAAGTTGGTAGGCATTTTAAAAGCAACGAAGTGCTGCCAAATTAAACACCCAATTGCACTCCTTTTTGATTCATCTCTTCTACACCCGTAATCTCTTTCGCAAGAGAGGTTAGTGGGTGGCTTTTAGAAGCGTGGATCCGGACCTAAACCCGACATTTTACCACATTTGATCCATCAATTCGATGACACCACATTCTCTGAGATTTTGGGCCCATCCCTAGTGGATTGGCATCAAAGTCAAGTTTTAACAAGGGCATCCCGCTTGGGCACCCCACACTTTTTGTTAGTTGCATGTTAGTCTATTCTGTCATTGCATGTTTATCCTACATTATGTTCTATGCTGTTTAGACATCTCACAATCTGGATTTCAGAAGACCTCCATCAAATATTATCATGCTCTCGTGGCTTTTGCTATCCCACTAACTTGCAGGTAGCGACGTCTAATTGGAATGCAGATCAAATGACTGTTTAAATAGTTTATCGAATATATCCTGCATTACGTTCTACGCTGTTTAGATAGCTCATAATATGGATTTCAAAAGACATTAATTGAATATTATTATGCTTTACATTCTACACTTTTTGTTAGTTGAATGCAGATTGGCTGACTATGTCAATGGCAGTGGCCCTTTGGTAAAGTTTTCTGGTTTTTGTCAAACGTGTAGGTCGTTTAAAATAATTTTACTCACCGATTTAGCTAATATTTTACATGTATCTTTTATCATTTTTAGAGAACAAGTTCTTCTTCTTTGCAACAGGTGCTACTAACAACGTCATTGTGTCTCTGAACGTAGGATAAGCAGCAAGAAGCAAGGATTTATCAGCATAAGCGACGGCAACACTTTGGCCCGCCCATTTCAAATGTGGGCATGCGAAAGAAGGAGTATTGATCACGATTGTAATCAAAAACATGCTAACACTCCTAGCCCCTAAAATGGGAGGAGATGGATTGTAACCGAGTTTGGAATTAATATAAAAGGGCTGTGCTCTCGCTTCCTCTTTATGTTTTATCTTGATTTGATTACGTTTGTCCTATTTCATGCATCGAGTTAGTCTTTGTTTATATTGCATCTCAATACTATTTTTCTTTCGAAATCTCATGCTTTCAATGGCAATCACGGTGGGACCATTCCCTAGTTTTAAGATCAAGAAACTGATTAGATTTTTTTGTTCTGTGCTTGACAGGTACCATTTAAAAAAAAAAAAATGCAGACTGTAATTCGTCTTTTCCTGCGACGATTACTGTACTGTAATTTTTTGTCTAAAAATTTTCAGAGCCGAAGATAAAAAAAATAGCAGGTCTGGGCAGAAAAGAGGTAAAGTTCCAAAACTGTTCTTGTCATTTTCTGATTTCCTGCTTTTACCTTCTGTCAATTCTTGCGTGCTTAGGGAAAGCTGGTTGCTTGCATGTTTCAATTTTAATTAAAATAAACCACACACACATCACGTGGCATTTTTTTAACCAAGGAGCTGGTCGTAAGACCCCAACCCTTGAGCAAGACCAACGGTGGGTTCATCACCACCTTGGCTTGACTTTGCATCCATTTCCCCGATTGTCACTGTTGTTAGGCGTAAATCCTGATGAAAGCTAACCGAGTGTCATTGGGGTGATTCCCATGCGCACGAGGATAAGTCTTCTATGGTAGGTGTCATTAACAGGACAATCCCTCCTTCCATACCGCCTATGTTCCACATACCATCTGCTCTCACATACCTATAGTTTCCCTCTCGTAAGGGCGGGTATATATAGAGGTTGGTATATCAGTCTGGCAATGGTATATTGAAGGGGTGACCATTTATGGGAGTCATATGAGCCTTCATTCTGCATTTAAACGTTCTTCAAAACTTGCAAAAACAAAACAAAACATCAAAATGCACTAAACCAGTTTAGGACACACTATTAAATCTTTAAAAGAGATAATCACTATTTGTGTATGTGTGTGTTCATTTCTGCTTAGTGTAACAAAAAGAAAAATCATCATAAATGAGATAAAAATTTGCTTAGCTAGTAGAAGAGCACCACAATGGTGCTCACCTGCAGCCAAGTCCAATCATGGGAAAATGTTCTGGGGAATATCCAAGGAGGCACAAGTCACCTCTGATATAGCCCCAAGGATTTGGTCATACCACCTTGGCAGCCTGACACACAAGGCAGTCCCCTCCATGCCCCGACAAAATAGGACTATAAGGGTGCCTCTTCGAGGAGCACTCCTGTTCAGCATAGCACTCAACACACACCCTTCCATGAGGGGTACAATCATAGGAGAGCTCCCTTAGATGCTCGCTATGAGTGGTCACTACGCGATGAAGTGCTAGGTCAACATAGGGTTCAACGGGAGGAACCACATCATTACACTATCCCTCCTTCACCCCCTCTAGTTGTCAGGACTACAAGGACAAATCGAGAGCACAAGGCTCCTCAGGCGGGGCGAACCAACTCCACCCGTTACTTTTTCACTTATGACACAGAGCAAGAGGAAAACCCTTATCTTCCTCAAGAACAATGTACATCGCAGGAGCGAGACGCCTTCACGAATGCTAGCTATCAGGATCACCTACTGAGGCCAGAGCCTTGAATAAATGCCACTACCTCCAACAGAGGGAGGCAGCCTATAGAGATCTTGGATCACTATGATCGAGATAGATATCTAGGAGAGGCATCTAGGCCTTCTATACATGAGGCGGTAAGACCAACTCTCTTAGAATCTGTCAAGCATTTCGCACACCGGATGCAACTCACGCAACTTGAGCTAGAACAACAACAGTTAGAGCAATGGTATCTTCTAAATAAAGAGCACCTTCAACACCAGAAGGATGAGTTGTTCCAACACACTATGTAGGAGAGGACTCCAACCCCTCACACACATAAGACAAAACATTATGAGAGGCACAACCCTCGGGTGTGAGACAAGTCTCCGTGACCTCATCAAGCATCACCCCCGATGCCTCCCAGACATGAGCGGGAGGCTACTCTTATAACCAATGACGGGCACCTTCCTCAGGAACCCACTCAGGTTTATGGGCCACCCTTAGAAATTCATCAAGAAGCCTCTAAGGAATCATAGCGAGAAGAAGAGCGGGATGAAAAGCCCTACCAAGGCATGGGGGGTGCTATCTGGCCACCCCTCCATAGGCCCCAAGTTCCTCAATAGGAACCAACCAAATAGGAGGAGCTCAAATCTCTCGATACATGCAAAGCGCTAGAGCACTTAGACTCAGTAGAGACCAATATTTTGGAGCTCCCAAGGCCCAACTTACATGAGGCTCATTTCGCAGAGGATCAACCTTTAACCGTAGGGCTACCTGATGATGCAGTCCTCCATGTCTCAGAATCTCCAGATTTTGATGAGCTGTACTCACTGTTTGAAGGTGAGGATAAAACAGAGATAGCCCACAACAATCACATGCGACAACATCGACATCCCATAAATATCAATGAAGCAATTCAACAACTAAACATAATACTAGGGCATGAGTGGCGTGTTAACCCACCGCAGTGGGACCAAGCGTTACATCTGCCACTTTGGGCACACAAAGATCAACTTTCACCTAGAGACTTCATAGCAACATTAGTGCCGAGGGTAGACCCTATCCTCCTATCCGTGCATAGGGATGATCCATTCGTGCCCATACCTCCAGAGCCAGATTCGAAGTGCAAAGACCATCAAGCTGGGGGTACCTCTATCCCCTGAAGAGTCATAGTCCAAACCAAAAAGCTCCAAGATTATCGCAATCACTTGGTCAACCCTAAAATGCTCCAAGGATTCCTAAAATTGCTTGGTCACCCCAAAAGCTCCAAGGATTATCGCAATCACTTGGTCACCCCAAAATGCCCCAAAGGTGCATACAAACCCTTTGGTCACACCAAAGGCTCCAAGGATTATTGCAATATCTTGGTCAACCCAAAGGCTCCAAGGATTATCGTAATCGCTTGGTCATCCCAAAATGCTCCAAGGATTATCGCAATCGCTTGGTCAAATCCCAAAAATGCTCCAAGGATTATCGCAATCGCTTGGTCAAATCCCAAAAATGCTCCAAGGATTATCGTAATCACTTGGTCAAATCCCAAAAATGCTCCAAGGATTATCGTAATCGCTTGGTCAAATCCCAAAAATGCTCCAAGGATTATCGCAATCACTTGGTCAAATCCCAAAAATGCTCCAAGGATTATCACAATCACCTGGGCAATCCCAACAATGCTCCAAGGATTCTATAATCGCCTGGTCAAATCCCAAAAATGCTCCAAGGATTCTATAATCGCTTGGGCAATCCCAAAAATGCTCCAAGGATTCTATAATCGCTTGGTCAATCCCAAAATGCTCCAAGGATTCTATAATCGCTTGGTCAAATCCCAAAAATGCTCCAAGGATCCATAAAATCGCTTGGTCAATCCCAAAAATGCTCCAAGGATCTCTAAAATTGCTTGGTCAATCCCAAAAATGCTCCAAGGATTATCGCAATCGCTTGGTCAATCCCAAAATGCTCCAAGGATCCCTAAAATCGCTTGGTCAATCCCAAAATGCTCCAAGGATTTCCACAATCGCTTGGTCAAAAATAAGAAAAGTTAAAATTCAAAAATCATCAAAAACAACAAAAAAAAAAAAAAATTGCATCTCATTTCTAGGCATACTCAAATTCATCAATAAAGAGCTCTTCTCGCACCTCATCTTCATATTCACCAAAATCAATCCATCAAAAATACAAAAATACATAGCTGCATTAAAGCATTGCATCCATACATTGCATATTTGTGGTTGTACAGGTCAAAGGCACCATAGGCTGTAATTGCTCTGCTAGTCCATCTTGTTCCACATTGTTCCATTTTACAAAAACAACAAAAACACCATGCATTGCTTTTTACCACACTAGAGTCAGTGGTCTTCTAATGTATCAAGAGTTTTCGTAATTCAGTCATCATTTTGCTCTTTAGCTACGTAATGTACCGAGTCAGATAGATTTTACGAAGGTAGAGTTACACTTGAAATACACCTTGTTACGTAACATCCCAACACAAATTAAAACACATAAAAATTCCCAAGTTATGTGAACGAAAGATGAAACCTACGCAGTAATCCAGGTCACCATAAGTGAAGCGGTTATCTTGCTCATCCCCCCGTGCGAATGGTTCCAGAATGCTAAGAATTGACAAAAGGATGAGCTCTTCCCCATTCATTCACCTCCATATACAATGGTTTTCACCACTACCAAATCCCAATCATAGTTGGTTCCCAAAGTTGTAAGGATTCGTACTACACGTCCCTACCAAGGATGTGTAGTCATCCCCAAGACCCAAAAGGGATCAATGCCATTCACAAACAAAATTTCAACAAATCATCATCCTAACACTTTCCATTCACCTTTGGTCTCCAAGTTGTAAGGATTCGTACTATCTGCCCCTAACTAGGATGGGTAGTCATCCCCAAGGCCTAAAAGATCAATGCCCTTACTCCATAATCTCCATCACCCCCTTGGTTCCCAACATCGTAAGGATTCGTACTACACGTCCCTGCAAAGGATGCGTAGTCGTCACCAAGGCCACAAGTATCAAGGCCACTCACCAGCCCAAACTCACAATACTCAAAACCCAAAATCAAATAACAGTGGTTATCACCACTATTCAAAATCCTCGCTCAAAAAGAATTAATAGAAAATAAACATTGATTTTCATCACTATATAGACGAGCAACTTTCTAAATCATTCAGCCAACAAATATCTTGAACTTGAATCCCTGGAAATTCTCAGCATTCGAAAACCATCTAGGTGATCATCATTACAGGTTTGGTTGACAGCCTATCTGGCATTGGTGGTATCCTACCCGCATGACGATATGTCCGTCACATTCGCTTTGCATGTGTGCAGACCAATGTTTGCATAAGGATGAGCTAGATTATGGTATCCTGGATAACATCGCAGATTAATCTAACTAAATACAACAAAGGAGTTAGTGGAGCTAATTAGGTGATCCTCAGTACAGGTTCGATTGAAAGCCCATATGGCACTGGCGATATTCTGACAAATACCATATAAATGAACTCAATTGCACACACAAGGATGTGAAATAGCTTGGTCAAAAACAAGTCCGATTCATACCTTGTTCAAAAGTCTTGTAAGATAAAGTACAATCGTGGCTAGTGAGTTAAAACCGTCTGAGTCTCAGAAAACCTTAGCTACATTTTTTAACCCACTGCACTACTTTTCATCAGGAAATACACAAAATACCGCATGCACAAAAGCAAAGTCATCCACTACAGCAATCGCATAAAAACAAAATCACAAAGTCCTAAACAGTCTATGGTGCCCTAACCAAACAACACAAATTCATTTCATCCATTACATTTTGCATATCACATATATATCAAAAACATTCGTATTTATCATACCATGTGCATACATCAATACAAAGTAGCATGCATCCATCAACATCAATCATTGTGCATAACATAAAATCATGACATATACACAAAGCAAGAAAATCAAAACAACAAAAACATCACAAAAATGCAACACAAAAACATAGCAATAAGCATTGCCGGACACAAGTGCTCTTGCACTTAACCTCTTGGCATAGAAAATTGATGTCGGGGCTCAAATTGTCACTCTCCTACTTCCCCAAGAAGGCTACCATAGCCGGACCGCTCCACGGGAAGACGGGTTTTCGACGATTTCACCCCATTATGGCATCACCAAAAGGGTTAACACCCACCAAAAATAGGTCTAAATGTCGGGAAATTGCACATGCTTAATGGTAAACCATCTAAAGGCACCCTTGCACAAGTCATCTTAGGTCAAGCAACTCATCGCTTTTCTCACAAAGGTCATTCCCTCATCGATTCGTCACTTGAGGGGGTAGTCACACTTAGTCACCAATCAACAAACACACACCCAATCAAGGCAATGACATGCATTCAAAGAATCATTGACAAAGACAATTATGCCCCTGCTTGGGGCAGTAAACAAGTAATAATCACAAATTGATCAAACACTTGGCATTCCCGAAGCATGAACACAAGGTTCCCCTATGGACAAAAGGTTGCGCCCTTTGCCTAATCATGATCGATCAATTTCCAAGCTCAAGTCACACCTCACCAAAATAGGTTAATACTTGAAATCAAATTCCTTAGCTCGTCAGAAGCAAGGATTCAAGAATGCATGCCCTTTCCATACTTGGGGCATCAAAAGTTGGTTAGGTTACCAAGAAAACCTAATCATTAGTGCTTTGGTTATCTATTTTTGCTCAGCACTGCGGGTGACGCAGTGCTTCCCAAAAAGGGGCATCTGTAGACACCAAAATAGCACCAATCCGATTATGTGACTACAAACACTAATCGCATTGACACACATAGCCTTCAGGGCAGCCCTCAGAGGTCAAACAGTGGCCCTAGCCACTTGCACAATAGTTTTGGAAGGTACCAATCCAGTTACATGATAGTGCTTTGGTTGTTTCTCGTTTGCTTTCTTTGATCGTTTTGCCTTCCCTGATGAGAAGGCCCAACTATCGAATGTATCCTCCAAGTCCGGCTCAAGCTTTTAACACTTAAGTAAATGCTGCACTTAGGCAAATGTTGCCTGTCGCGATATCATGACGGTCACGATATCATGACAGTCACGACGTCGCGCTATCATGATATCGCGACGGTCGTGATATCTCGACAGTCGCGACGTCACGCTGTCATGATATCACGATAGCGCGACGTCGCGATATCGTGACAGTCGTGACGGAGCACTGTCGTGATGTTGCGACTGTCGTAATATCACGACAGTCGTGACATCACGACAGTGCTCCGTCGTGACTGTCACGATATCGTGACGTCACGTTGTCGTGATATCGCGACAGTCACGACGTCATGATATCGTGACTATCATGATATTGCGACAGCGCGAAGTCACGATATCACGACAGTCACGATGGAGCGCTATCGTGATGTCGCTACTATCGTGATATCATGACAGCTCCTACCACTGCGCCCTGTTTCCCTTTTGGTGTCGCGATATCGTGACATCGCGATATTATGACAAAAACTTTGCATTTATTCCTGGGCAGACTTTAACCAATCAAAGGTGGATTTTAAGCATTTGAAAGCAAACATTAAACCATTAAAAGCAAACATTAAACCATTGAAAGCAAACATTAAACCATTAAAAGTAGACATTAAATGAGTGACAGCCGAAGACAGTCAATTATTGCCTCCTGCCATGCATGCGTGCGTAGGTGGGAAGATTGGCAGTTAGAGGACTGTCACAAAGGTAGTCATGTAAGCCCAAGTCAGGGAGGAGTCTCCTCCCTCTTGGAAAGGCATGGCCGCCACATGGCATCCCTGCGTGCCCTTCCAAAGAGACCCCATGGGTCTATAAAATGGTGGACTTTTCCCACCCAAAAAAAGAGACAAGTTGGTAGGCATTTTAAAAGCAACGAAGTGCTACCAAATTAAACACCCGATTGCACTCCTTTTCGATTCATCTCTTATACACCCATAATATCTTTCGCAAGAGAGGTTAGTGGGTGGATTTTAGAAGCGTGGATCCGGACCTAAACCCGACATTTTACCACATTTGATCCATCAATTCAACGACACCACATTCTCTGAGATTTTGGGCCCATCCCTAGTGGATTGGCATCAAAGTCAAGTTTTAATGGGGGCGGCCCGCTTGGGCACCCCACACTTTTTGTTAGTTGCATGTTAGTCTATTCTGTCATTGCGTGTTTATCCTGCATTACGTTCTACGCTGTTTAGATAGCTCACAATCTGGATTTCAGAAGACCTCTGTCGAATATTATCATGCTCTCGTGGCTTTTGCTATCCCACTAACTTGCAGGTAGCGACGTCTAATTGGAATGCAGATCGGCTGACTGTTTAAATAGTTTATCGAATATATCCTGCATTACGTTCTACGCTGTTTAGATAGCTCATAATCTAGATTTTAGAAGACATTAATCGAATATTATCATGCTTTACGTTCTACACTTTTTGTTAGTTGAATGCAGATTGGCTGACTGTGTCAATGGCAGTGGCCCTCTGGTAAAGTTTTCTGGTTTTTGTCAAACGTGTAGGTCATTTAAAATCATTTTACTCATCGATTTAGCTAATATTTTACATGTATCTTTTATCGTTTTTAGAGAACAAGTTCTTCTTCTTTGCAACAGGTGCTACTAACAACGTCATTGTGTCTCTGAACGTAGGATAAGCAGCGAGAAGCAAGGATTTATCAGCATAAGCGACGGCAACACTTTGGCCCACCCATTTCAAATGTGGGCATGTAGAAGAAGGAGTATTGATCACGATTGTAATCAAAAACATGCTAACACTCCTAGCCCCTAAAAGGGGAGGAGATGGATTGTAACCGAGTTTGGAATTAATATAAAAGGGTTGTGCTCCTGCTTCCTCTTTATGTTTTATCTTGATTTGATTACGTTTGTCCTATTTCATGCATCGAGTTAGTCTTTGTTTATATTGCATCTCAATACTGTTTTTCTTTCGAAATCTCATGCTTTCAGGTGTGATAATATTTTAGCTGGGGTTTATTTCTATTCAGATTTTATTAATCTTTATTACTTTTCTAATCCTTGGATCCTTTTGGGTTGATATTTTGACCACTCCCTTCCTTGTTTCTAAAAGTTGGTTGATCCACTTTTGTAAAAAGTTTTGGGGTACCTTTCAAAACCCCTTCATCAATCCTATCAAAAACTATTGTAATATAATTATAACTGAGTATATAGTAACTCTATGCAAAAAATATAAGAAGGTTTGATGTGTAGAACAATTGGTTTATCCAAACCCCATAAGGGGGGCAGAGGTCCAAGGTTCAAACCTCGGGCCTCACCGTATTAAATGCTTGTCCCTTTTTTGGTGCTTTCAATGGTATAAAAGGTTTAAAATGATTTTGGCATGGTGGTTATAGGGGCGGACTGCGTGAAGATCTATGTGGTGGCTTCTGGGGCGGACAACACAGAATACTGTGGCGGCCATAAAATTTGGACAACCTTCCTGGATTCATGGTGGCTACCGATTCCACCATGTTAAAAAAAAAACTCTATGCAAACAATAGCTTAAAAATTACCAACGGATATTAGAAAGGAAACATAAAATTCAATTATATTATGAATGATAAAAAATAAATGGAAAGATAAAAGTGGATAAACAAAACAACCATAAAAAATGCTATGATATAAGGAATAAAATAGGGTTGATTATGACTTATCATTAGAAAATTGAGTCTTGCCACAACCATAATGAAAATAAAAAATTCAGTTTCATATGAGATTCCTTTAGTAGAAAAACTTGTCTTCCCTATAAAGGTAATTTTTATGGCTCATCTTCTAGGATATCTTAATAAAAATTAAAAAAATAAATGCAAATGTATGGCCATACAAGTATAACATGAATGCAACAAAACTGAATACTGTGACGGCCATAAAAACTGGATAGCCTAGATGGATTCATGGAGGCTACCGATTCCACCTTGTTAAAAAAAAAAAAAAAAAAACAAGTGGGTGAAACAAATATTAACTTGAATGAGTGCCTAGATAATAGCAAATATATAAAGGTATTTGTTATAAAAAAATTAAATAAGCTATGTGGGAAGAAATAAATAAAAACATCTTACTAAATTTAACCCTACATATGATCATCACCAAAAGGTTATATAAAAGAAACAACCTTTAAAAAGAAAATTTTATCATGGCCTAATAGAGGACTAGCCCACACCAACATAAATGTAAAATAGGCATATGGAAAAGACCTAGATAGGAATAACAAGAGAGTATGCTTACCTTTTGAAAATCAAGAACAATTGAGAAAAATAAATATTTTATTTTGGAATATGATGTATATATCAATATTTAAGCTAATTATATTGATACTCCATCAATGGAATCAATGTAAGATTATTTTGAAGATCATAAAGAAAATATAGTAAGAAAAATTATTGTCATGATTTATCATAAAATATGAATATTACAACACAAAATAATAATCGAATCAAATTTTATAGTTAATATAACTTGAGTGAGGCTAATAGTTAAGACAATGGATCTTTTTAAATTAAGGTTCAAGGTTCAAATTTATAATATAATAAAGTTGTACACCATATTCTAGTTAGAAAATAGAATGTGAAAATAAATTTACCTCTCAATTTTAAATAATGTTAGGAAATATAGGTTACATGAATTTCAAAAGTTCATGCAAATAATAAGTCATATGCGAAAAAGTATATATTTTAATATTGCCGAACGCGAACTTACAAATGAATGGTAATTACTATTTGTTAAATTATTTATTTATATTTTTATAAGTACAGCTACTAAAAAGAGGTTGAGATTAATTTATGCATTGGTAGACTATTCTATTTGATGACAATAAAATATAATAAATGAAAGAAAAAATAATAAAAATAAATTAGAAAGATTAATCATAATATTAATTTAATTATAGAAAGGGATATGGTAATGACGATAAACATGGTTGTGGCAACAATAATTTTCATTTAAAACCCTCTATATATATGTGAGATATATTAATACAAACATTGAAGCTTACAGTAGCCGGCTAGTTCAATGGACGATAAGTATCCACAAGGGTGGACTAATCAATCTCCATTGAAGTAATTATGCAAACAAAACAAAGAAAGCACAGTAAGTGGCCAATACTTCACTAATCACCTGTGATTCATATTTCCGTCGAGATATAATCACACACACGTTAGACTCCTTAGCAAACTCTAAGCAAATTTCAAAAGCAAAAGAACACTAGACAATTATTTAGTATGTATTGAGAGCTAATCTTCATTTGTTTCATCATCTACCGACGTCCACAGCTGTCTGGCTCTTTGATTAAATCTTTTTTTTGCCCTTGCAACCATTTCAGGGGAATTCCAATATTTTTATGCAATTGATAGCAAATCGTCTTCCCAAGTGTTGAATACCTTGATTCAATAGAAAAGAGGGATGACAATGGACTCCCCAAAGCCTTCTTGTTGCGTTGTTTGACTAGGTCATCTATCATTCTATCAATGTAAGTATAGAAGCCCCCTATACCTCTTTATCACTATGAAAATTAAAGCTAAAAATAATTTGGGGTTTAATAAGTACCCACTACATGAAGTCATTAGACTTGGTTTATCCTTATCTTAAACAATTCCCCAAGTTGGATCGTATTTATGCTTATCCCCTCCATAGTTTTGTTGGATGACCTTATTTATCCTATCCATAGCCTCATATGATTTTGTCATTGCCAATTTTTTTGTATATTTAAGGTATGTAGCTAGAAGGTTTTATAGGATAATAAAGTTAGAGGAAAATTGGGTGACATCTAGGCAAAGAAATTCCCTACCCTCATTGTGTTATCTCATCAATTTCCATAACTGGTTATATATATCTCATAATGTTCTTTGGTCCATCAACCATGATATTCACCCATTTCAATATGTCAACGTCCTCTTGGGTGATGTCAATATAATAGATGGCACATGCGATAAAAGCAATAAATAAGTACTTCTCCTTGAGAAGTATACCCACAAATACATAGGTAATGAGGATATCCTAAATTAGGAAGACTAATCATAATATTAATTTAATTATGGAGAGGAATATAGTAATGAGGATAAACATGGTCGATAAAGTGGCAACAACAATTTTCATTTAGATCCCTCCATATATGTAGAACATATCAATGTAACTATTGATCTCCATGTTGATTAGATGGTCTTCACCACCATTTAAAATCAATACATATGATTGTATTTGCTATGTAAAAGAATTGTATTGACATCAATGTTTATGCAACTAAACAAATATTCACTCTTTTTTTGTATATTCACTTTTTTTTATTTTTCATGCAAATATTAAATCTATAATATATATATATATATGTTTGGTTAGTGTGAGAAACCCTACTACCAATGCTCAAGGCTGGTTATCCCCATCCCAACATGATCTTTCATAATGATGAGAGTTGAGCTTATCAATAAAGATCACACTCCTTTCACATGATTCTTAAATATTAAGTTTGATTATATTAATACTTCAGTGGATTCTAAATTCTATTGACTTCTTCTAGATACATTTCTCTATATTAATCAGACTAGATTTAATATAACTTTTATTATCAGTTGTTATTTCATGTATATACAACCTTGAGGAAGTCATTGGATAATAGCTAATAGGATTGCCAAATATGATTGAGGACTTATTAGATGGGTATTCACTACTTTATTGTATCATTTATAATTTTAATAGGAATTTTAAATGTTAATTGGGCCAATGATTTGGAGGATCAATGGTCCACCATAGGGTTTATATTCTATTTGCTATTTGATCCTATTTATTTGTATTCCAAATACAAATTCACTATATCTTAGTCTTATATAAAATATTGAGATTGTAATGCTAATGGTTTTGGAGAAGAATGGTATTCCTCAAAATATTCAAGTCACTCTTCGATGTGATAATTAGAGCACCATCTAGTTTATTTGTAATCTAATGTTAAATCAGAAAAAAAAATAACATAGAGATTTAGATGCACTTTGTGAGATGTATTAATGTATGTGGGATACTTGGTCTAGTATGTGTATCTTTTGTAAAGTAGGAAATAGATATCCTAACTAAGAGCATGCCCGAGGATACTTTTGTGTACATACTAGAACTACTTAGGGTAGGAGAGTGTTCCTTAGAGGGTATGCAAAGTAAGGGCCTCTCTTCATGTCTCTTTTTTAGCTTAATGGGGGTATTAGAATATGTGTTGGTTAAGCTTCTCTTGAGGCTAGCTTTTATATTGTATTTTTCATATAAGCCCATTGGGCCCTTATAAATGTTGAAAATGTATTTCTATCATATTCTATTATTTTAATCCTTAAGTTCAATATCTTAACCTTTAACTAAAGGTAACTTATATTTGGGTATAAATACCCCATCATACCAACCATTTGAGTGTTGGTTGAAGTGTAATTCTATTCTTTAATAGTGATATTATTTGGTATCCATAGATACCCACATATACTATGTGCATTGCTTTGTGTGTATTTATTTCTAGCAATACTAGGTAATGTATTGATTCCATTCATTTCTAGAAATTGTTATAAAATCTAACATGGTATTAAAGTGGGTATCTTTGTTATGCAATTGCTTTTTATTCAGGATTTAAATTATGGGATTCTTCCAAGGGTAACAATAGTTGGAGTAGCTATGAAGATTTTTTTGAAATCTTACAATGTGACTAAAAGAAGAGTTTTTCATAAAAAAAATTAGATATGCTTTGATTATGAGGACCTCACTATATTTACTAGATTCTCTCCATGAGAAAGATTCATTGAGTTGTCTATTTTCTCCTCTTATTGGCACTCAATACACCTTGTTTTGTATGGTACAAATGCTCCTTCAATATTTTGCTAAAAATGATATCATCCAAATAGACTATAATTAAATACCCTATAAATAAACATAACAAACCTTTAATCAGACACATGAATGTAGTTAGAAAAATATAAGACTCCCCCAAGCCTTCTTGTTAGCTAATAACTCAGTATGAATCATGCGTTGTTTGACTAGGTCATCTATCATTCTATCAATGTAAGTATAGAAGCCCCCTATACCTCTTTATCACTATGAAAATTAAAGCTAAAAATAATTTGGGGTTTAATAAGTACCCACTACATGAAGTCATTAGACTTGGTTTATCCTTATCTTAAACAATTCCCCAAGTTGGATCGTATTTATGCTTATCCCCTCCATAGTTTTGTTGGATGACCTTATTTATCCTATCCATAGCCTCATATGATTTTGTCATTGCCAATTTTTTTGTATATTTAAGGTATGTAGCTAGAAGGTTTTATAGGATAATAAAGTTAGAGGAAAATTGGGTGACATCTAGGCAAAGAAATTCCCTACCCTCATTGTGTTATCTCATCAATTTCCATAACTGGTTATATATATCTCATAATTTTCTTTGGTCCATCAACCATGATATTCACCCATTTCAATATGTCAACGTCCTCTTGGGTGATGTCAATATAATAGATGGCACATGCGATAAAAGCAATAAATAAGTACTTCTCCTTGAGAAGTATACCCACAAATACTAGGTAATGAGGATATCCTAAATTAGGAAGACTAATCATAATATTAATTTAATTATGGAGAGGAATATAGTAATGAGGATAAGCATGGTCGATAAAGTGGCAACAACAATTTTCATTTAGATCCCTCCATATATGTAGAACATATCAATGTAACTATTGATCTCCATGTTGATTAGATGGTCTTCACCACCATTTAAAATCAATACATATGATTGTATTTGCTATGTAAAAGAATTGTATTGACATCAATGTTTATGCAACTAAACAAATATTCACTCTTTTTTTGTATATTCACTTTTTTTTATTTTTCATGCAAATATTAAATCTATAATATATATATATATATATATATATATATATATATATATATATATATATATATATATGTTTGGTTAGTGTGAGAAACCCTACTACCAATGCTCAAGGCTGGTTATCCCCATCCCAACATGATCTTTCATAATGATGAGAGTTGAGCTTATCAATAAAGATCACACTCCTTTCACATGATTCTTAAATATTAAGTTTGATTATATTAATACTTCAGTGGATTCTAAATTCTATTGACTTCTTCTAGATACATTTCTCTATATTAATCAGACTAGATTTAATATAACTTTTATTATCAGTTGTTATTTCATGTATATACAACCTTGAGGAAGTCATTGGATAATAGCTAATAGGATTGCCAAATATGATTGAGGACTTATTATATGGGTATTCACTACTTTATTGTCTCATTTATAATTTTAATAGGAATTTTAAATGTCAATTGGGCCAATGATTTGGAGAATCAATGGTCCACCATAGGGTTTATATTCTATTTGCTATTTGATCCTATTTATTTGTATTCCAAATACAAATTCACTATATCTTAGTCTTATATAAAATATTGAGATTGTAATGCTAATGGTTTTGGAGAAGAATGGTATTCCTCAAAATATTCAAGTCACTCTTCGATGTGATAATTAGAGCACCGTCTAGTTTATTTGTAATCTAATGTTAAATCAGCAAAAAAATAACATAGAGATTTGGATGCACTTTGTGAGATGTATTAATGTATGTGGGATACTTGGTCTAGTATGTGTATCTTTTGTAAAGTAGGAAATAGATATCCTAACTAAGAGCATGCCCGAGGATACTTTTGTGTACATACTAGAACTACTTAGGGTAGGAGAGTGTTCCTTAGAGGGTATGCAAAGTAAGGGCCTCTCTTCATGTCTCTTTTTTAGCTTAATGGGGGTATTAGAATATGTGTTGGTTAAGCTTCTCTTGAGGCTAGCTTTTATATTGTATTTTTCATATAAGCCCATTGGGCCCTTATAAATTTTGAAAAGGTATTTCTATCATATTCTATTATTTTAATCCTTAAGTTCAATATCTTAACCTTTAACTAAAGGTAACTTATATTTGGGTATAAATACCCCATCATACCAACCATTTGATTATTGGTTGAAGTGTAATTCTATTCTTTAATAGTGATATTATTTGGTGTCCATAGATACCCACATATACTATGTGCATTGCTTTGTATGTATTTCTTTCTAGCAATACTAGGTAATGTATTGATTCCATTCATTTCTAGAAATTGTTATAAAATCTAACATGGTATTAAAGTGGGTATCTTTGTTATGCAATTGCTTTTTATTCAGGATTTAAATTATGGGATTCTTCCAAGGGTAACAATAGTTGGAGTAGCTATGAAGATTTTTTTGAAATCTTACAATGTGACTAAAAGAAGAGTTTTTCATTAAAAAAATTAGATATGCTTTGATTATGAGGACCTCACTATATTTACTAGATTCTCTCCATGAGAAAGATTCATTGAGTGATCTATTTGCTCCTCTTATTGGCACTCAATACACCTTGTTTTGTATGGTACAAATGCTCCTTCAATATTTTTCTAAAAATGATATCATCCAAATAGACTATAATTAAATACCCTATAAATAAACATAACAAACCTTTAATCAGACACATGAATGTAGTTAGAAAAATATAAGACTCCCCCAAGCCTTCTTGTTAGCTAATAACTCAGTATGAATCATGCGTTGTTTGACTAGGTCATCTATCATTCTATCAATGTAAGTATAGAAGCCCCCTATACCTCTTTATCACTATGAAAATTAAAGCTAAAAATAATTTGGGGTTTAATAAGTACCCACTACATGAAGTCATTAGACTTGGTTTATCCTTATCTTAAACAATTCCCCAAGTTGGATCGTATTTATGCTTATCCCCTCCATAGTTTTGTTGGATGACCTCTTTTATCCTATCCATAGCCTCATATGATTTTGTCATTGTCAATTTTTTTGTATATTTAAGGTATGTAGCTAGAATTTTTTATAGGATAATAAATTTAGAGGAAATTTGGGTGACACCTAGGCAAAGAAATTCCCTACCCTCATTGTGTTATCTCATCAATTTCCATAACTGGTTATATATATCTCATAATGTTCTTTGGTCCATCAACCATGATATTCACCCACGTAAATATGTCAATGTCCTCTTGGGTGATGTCAATATAATAGATGGCACATGCGATAAAAGCAATAAATAAGTACTTCTCCTTGAGAAGTATACCCATAAATACATAGGTAATGAGGATATCCTAAATTAGGAACACCAATCATAATATTAATTTAATGATGGAGAGGGATATCGTAATGAGGATAAACATGGTGGATAAAGTGCCAACAATAATTTTCATTTAGATCCCTCCATATATGTAGAAGATATCAATGTAACTATTGATCTCCATGTTGATTAGATGGTCTTCACCACCATTTAAAATCAATACATGTGATTGTATTTGCTATGTAAAAGAATTGTATTGATACCAATGTTTATGCAACTAAATAAATATTCACTCTTTTTTTGTATATTCTCTTTCTTTTATTTTTCATGCAAATATTAAATTTATAATATATATATATATATATATATATATATATATATATATATATATATATATATATATTTGGTTAGTGTGAGAAACCCTACTACCAATGCTCAAGGCGGTTATCCCCATCTTTCATAATGATGAGAGTTGAGCTTATCAATAAGGGTCACACTCCTTTCACATGATTCCTAAATATTGAGTTTGATTATATTAATACTTCAGTGGATTCTAAATTCTATTGACTTCTTCTAGATACATTTCTCTATATTAATCAGACTAGATTTAATATAACTTTTATTATCAGTTGCTATTTCATGTATATACAACCTTGAGGAAGTCATTGGATAATAGCTAATAGGATTGCCAAATATGACTGAGGACTTATTAGATGGGTATTCACTACTTTATTGTCTCATTTATAATTTTAATAGGAATTTTAAATGTCAATTGGGCCAATGATTTGGAGGATCAATGGTCCACCATAGGGTTTATATTCTATTTGCTATTTGATCCTATTTATTTGTATTCCAAATACAAATTCACTATATCTTAGTCTTATATAAAATCTTGAGATTGTAATGCTAATGGTTTTGGAGAAGAATGGTATTCCTCAAAATATTCAATTCACTCTTCGATGTGATAGTTAGAGCACCATCTAGTTTATTTGTAATCTAAAGTTAAATCAGCAAAAAAATAACATAGAGATTTGGATGCACTTTGTGAGATGTATTAATGTATGTGGGATAGTCTAGTATTTGTATCTTTTGTAAAGTAGGAAATAGATATCCTACCTAAGAGCATGCTCGAGGATACTTTTGTGTACATACAAGAGCTACTTAGGGTAGGAAAGTGTTCCTTAGAGGGTATGCAAAGTAAGGGCCTCTCTTCATGTCTCTTTTTTAGCTTAAGGGGGTATTAGAGTATGTGTTGGTTAAGCTTCTCTTGAGGCTAACTTTTATATTGTATTTTTCATATAATCCCATTGGGCCCTTATAAATGTTGAAAAGGTATTTTTATCATATTCTATTATTTTAATCCTTAAGTTCAATATCTTAACCTTTAACTAAAGGTAACTTATATTTGGGTATAAATACCCCATCATACCAACCATTTGATTATTGGTTGAAGTGTAATTCTATTCTTTAATAGTGATATTATTTGGTGTCCATAGATACCCACATATACTATGTGCATTGCTTTGTATGTATTTCTTTCTAGCAATACTAGGTAATGTATTGATTCCATTCATTTCTAGAAATTGTTATAAAATCTAAGATGGTATTAAAGTGGGTATCTTTGTTATGCAATTGCTTGTTATTGAGGATTTAAATTATGTGGATTCTTCCAAGGGTAACAATAGTTGGAGTAGCTATGAATATTTTTTTGAAAGATTACAATGGGACTAAAAGAAGAGTTTTTTGATAAAAAAAATTAGATATGCTTTGATTATGAGGACCTCACTATATTTAATAGATTCTCTCCATGAGAAAGATTCATTGAGTGATCTGTTTGCTCCTCTTATTGGCACTCAATCCTCGTTGTTTTGTATGGTACAAAGGCTCCTCCAATATTTTACTAAAAATGATATCATCCAAATAGACTATAATGAAATACCCTATAAATAAACATAACAAACCTTTAATCAGACACATGAATGTATTTAGACCATTGGTCAACCCAAAAGACATAACAAACTGCTCATGTAGTCTCTCTATAGTCTTCAACATATTTTCTAATAATTTATTTGATTAACAAGAAAATTATTATAATGTAGAGTAAGATCAATCTTCGTGAAGCCTTGGGGCTAACTAAGTAGATCATGAATGTATGATAGTTGGTACCTATGATTCACTATAATTTTCTCTAGAATACTACAATTGATATTTTGGTCCATACAATGATGAACACATATATTCTTCTATTGAGTAAGTTCTTATATCTACTATCTAATTTTGTTAATATTATTGATTAATTGATATTACAATGGTGTATTAGGAAGTGAGGGTTCAAGGACCAAATCAATTTGTTGTTTCACTGAGTAGTGTAGTGGAAATTATTTAGGATCCTTAAAAATTTATATATAATAAAGAAAGGCATCCATTTGATGTATCTGTGTGGCATAGGTTGTAGTTGTTACAAGGATCACATTCTTATCACAATGCTTATAAATTCAAACCATTTACAAAAATAAATTCTCCCTAAGAATTTATATTTAACATTAATTTATCCTCACCCATGTATGAATCATTTTAGTAGATATTCAGGTTTAGTTTCACTATATATTTTTTTGTTAAAATTATAAAGATTTGTATCATAGTAGTATTATAATATTAATATTATTAAATATGTATTCTAGTAAAAAAACTTACAACTTGATGGTACAATTTTAGAGAGTTTTTTGGTAATTTCAAAAATTTGACAAAATGCATAAAAAATAATTTAATTCACAAAAATACATTTAAAATAAAATTTAAAGACCCAAGAAGTTGATTTTATAATAGGTTTTCATAAAAAGAGTTTAATTACAATTTTTGTTCATGAATATTCTTAAAAAATAAATAAAATGCAATGTACTAAACTTAAATAGGTTTTAAATTACTATTTGCTTTCACTCCTTTCCCCTTGAACTAGATGCTATGGTTGATTTTGAGGTTTCATAGGTATAGGGTAATCATTGTATAGTTATTCCAATCATTGAGTATATTTGTATTCCACCCCTAATGAATTTATATCCTCTAGAGTGAGCATAGCATCCTGTTAACCTTTAGAAATTCAATTTGAAAGTGGACCTTGGTCATTCAAGTCAATTTTATAAAAAAACCATTTGTGTTTTCTTATCTAGTATGAATACAAATATTGTATTGCATAAATTTGAGTCAGTGAAGGTGTTCTTGGGTTAACCATTATGATTCCTTATGTTTATGGCCTCAAATAGAGACTAGTTGCATTCACATCCAAAATTATTACAAGATAACTAAAAATATAAATTATAATCCTTTTAATATTTGGAATTTCGAGCACCATGATCTTCCCACCATAAATCTTCACAAACAAAATTTATAAATTATAAAGTTACACCTATAATTTCATAAATTATATATAAATTGTTTTAAAAGTTTAATTTCTTTTATAGGTTGTAATGTTGACCTTGATTCAATAGAAAAGAGGGATGACAATGGACTCCCCAAAGCCTTCTTGTTAGCTAATAACTCAGTATGAATCATGCGTTGTTTGACTAGGTCATCTATCATTCTATCAATGTAAGTATAGAATCCCCCTAGACCTATTTATCACTATGAAAATTAAACCTAAAAAATAATTTGGGGTTCAATAAGTACCCACTACATGAAGTCATTAGACTTGGTTTATCCTTATCTTAAACAATTCCCCAAGTTGGATCATATTTATGCTTATCCCCTCAGTTTTGTTGGATGACCTCTTTTATCCTATCCATAGCCTCATATGATTTTGTCATTGTCAATTTTTTTGTATAATTAAGGTGAATAACCCTAACCAATGGTCCTATCACTTAAAATTCAATAGTAAAAAATAATCATCATAAATAATCAAAAAAATAAATTAAAATTTATTAATATGATTTTTTTTTTTTTAGCTAGATTTCATAAACTAATAAAACTAATCATTTATATTTTAAACAACCAAATAATTACCTAGAGTTTTTCCTACAAGCTCATCCAAAATACTTCAAAAAATACTTACCTCTAGATTATAAGTACCTCATTTTTTGCATGATGTAGTAAGACATACCAATATTTACTAACAAACATCCTCTTAAGATTAGGGTATGTAGCTGGAAGGTTTTATAGGATAATAAAGTTAGAGGAAAATTGGGTGAAACCTAGGCAAAGAAATTCCCTACCCTTATTGTGTTATCTCATCAATTTCCATAACTTGGTTATATATATCTCATAATGTTCTTTGGTCCATCAACCATGATATTCACCCATGTCAATATGTCAATGTCCTCTTACGTGAGGTCAATATAATAGATAGCACATGCGATAAAAACAATAAATAAGTACTTCTCCTTGAGAAGTATACCCATAAATACATAGGTAATGAGGATATCCTAAATTAGGAAGACTAATCATAATATTAATTTAATGATGGAGAGGAATATAGTAATGATGATAAACATGGTGGATAAAGTGCCAACAGTAATTTTCATTTAGATCCCTCCATATATGTAGAAGATATCAATGTAACTATTGATCTCCATGTTGATTAGATGGTCTTCACCACCATTTAAAATCAATACATGTGATTGTATTTGCTATGTAAAAGAATTGTATTGATACCAATGTTTATGCAACTAAATAAATATTCACTCTTTTTTTGTATATTTCCTTTTTTTTTTATTTTCCATGCAAATATTAAATTTATAATATATATATATATATATATATATATGTATATATGTTTGGTTAGTGTGAGAAACCCTACTACCAATGCTCAAGGCTGGTTATCCCCATCCCAACATGATCTTTCATTATGATGAGAGTTGAGCTTATCAATAAGGATCACACTCCTTTCACATGATTCCTAAATATTAAGTTTGATTATATTAATACTTCAGTGGATTCTAAATTCTATTGACTTCTTTTAGATACATTTCTCTATATTAATCAGACTAGATTTAATATAACTTTTATTATCAGTTGCTATTTCATGTATATACAACCTTGAGGAAGTCATTGGATAATAGCTAATAGGATTGCCAAATATGATTGAGGACTTATTAGATGGGTATTCACTAATCACAATATCCCGTCGACCAAGTCTGCTTACCTCGCCTGTATCCACGCAAACTGCAATAAAGCCTAACCAAACATCTCCGTCTTTAGACTTCTATTTATAAACTGAGCTTAACACATCAGTATTGACATATATTAATTTGATAACCACAATCGGACATACCCATCTGCTGGAAAAGCACACTATTTTCCTTAATTTTCGGAATAATTTTCACCGTCGAACGCGTTCTAGCAGAGCGACGCTGGGAAAATTTTCCGTAGCTGAGTATTTCCGCTTTGAGAATGGGACTCATGGGGTCAAGGAAACCATTCCAGTAGTTGGCACCTTGGATATCTTTCCATATGTCACAATGCCCAGGTTTTTCCTCGTGACCTCGAATAATTCTAGTCGACAAGGTATTTTGGGAATCAGTCATACTGTCTTTTGAATCCTTTCAAAATCCACAACTCAAGCAGATGGGACTAGGATTGATTGCTGAGACAGACCTATATGAAGCCTATAAATAGGCAGTCGATCACTAACGACACGGAAATTCGATTCCAACCTGTCATTCTCATAATGTGGAGGGTATAAAATTCTAAAAAATTAGGCTGGTTAGATCCCACAGCCACGTATGAAGGTTTGATTTTTATCCTATGTCTTTTCTGCTCCAAGGAAATTAAATAATTGAACGATGACTAGATAAGAAATTTTCGTTTCCTTGTGCTTTTCCAGAAGTTTATAGTTAACTGAGGAGACGCAAATTCCTTGTACTAGTGATTCCGTATACGTATCATTTGTTTTGTTCACATGCATCGTCAAAGATTTTCCTTTCCTTCGAACTTTCGAGTTTCTATTTCCTCTATTTCCTTCGAACAAACTACATTCCTTCCGGGGTTGCTTTTTCTTAGACTGGTCATAATTTTAATTTATGGGATCGCTAGTTTTAGTTTCCGTGATTGACATGAACATACAAATTTTTATTTTACTATTTGCTATTTTTGATATGAATTTCACCTGTTATACAATTGCTAATTATATCTATTGCGCACGATTAAATTCCATTCCAACTTATAACGGCGACAGATCGACTTTCTCAATTCATACAATCTGTAATCTAGTTTATCCTCTCTCATCCCTCAATCGTAGTATTATAATATTAACGCAGGCCGGTTTGGTTTATACAAACTTTTTCTTTTTTTCAAACAGATTTTGTTATATTGTATTTGTTTGTGAACGCACTGATTTACAAACATCCACGTGTTTGATCGAAATTTCCTAGAGGTAACTTCATAATCACAATAGTAATTTATAATAAGGATTAGAGCTTTTAAATTAATTTGAAAAATAATTTAAGGGTATCATAATATTTATAATACTTAAATATTTAACCTTTTAATATTATTAATAATTATTTCAATCATAAATTCTATTAAATTTAAGAATATTTTGTTCATATTTAATCCTTATTAATATAAACACAAGAAACAATATTATTTTTTAAAAATAAACATAAAAGATAAGGATATTTTATCAATCTTTATAATTTTTGTTTTGTTTTTTGAACCTAAAATAAGTTTTTTAAGCCTAGTCTATTTTCTTAACTTATGTTAGGCTCATAGCATTAACTAGAATGTGAAAGGTGACATCCATCATGGTGTTAGGATGAAATCCACAACATGCATTGAAAGAATTATTCCCTATGAAGGTGTGAGTAGCCTATGAAGGTGTGAGTAGCCTTAGTGGATGAATGTTGGATGTAAAGCAAACTCGTTCCACTTTCGAGGTTGTCAATTGTTGAACATCTTGAGAAAATGTAATACCATTTTATTGCAATGTTACTTTATCTATATGTGGATGTATAGAAATGTATGGAATGTTAGAGCTTCATGTTTTGTCGATTTCAAAGATAGCATAAAATTTTGATGATTAACTTAAAATCATTGTCTAATACTCTAGCTTTTGGTTACTAAATGGACCAAAATATGTTAAAGAAATAAAATGGTAGGCTTTGTTACATTATTCTATTCTTTTAATATATCATGATTGCTACCTTTTTGAATCTATCCACAACCATAAAGATGCAGTTTGGTGATGCCTAGGAGTTGATAACCCTAAGAGATAATTTATGGTGAGTAATTATTTGGTAGTAGAATGAATTGGTAGAGGTGTGTAGTGACCTATGTCCATGATTATTTGTTTCTCAATGTTACATGATGTAAAATATCATACTGAATGTGATTAGTTTGAAAGAGTATTATTCTAACAATGCAAGGGTATTTTTGACATAAACTTGTCCAACCATATTGGAATAGTGTGATTTCTAAATAAAAAATTAGGATGTCATATCAATTCGTATATAGATCTTCCAAAGATGGTATAATAACCTATCTTAAAGGTAGTTATTTGGTCCATACTTTCCCTATATCAACTACTACTAATGTTGATAAGGTATGTGTCTTTAGAGAATATAGTTTGATAGTAATTGGTGTTATATCTTCTTGTGTTGAGAATAAACAAATGTAGTTTATATTGGTGGGTACCTGAGTTTATACTTGAATCACATTTTTATTATAATAAAAGGTGAAATTATTATAGATAAGTCTCACATTTCTTGTGATGTGCATTTTCTAATTTATTCTACGAATGCAAGAATTATAGACGTCAATGATAAAATAAATAATAATTTTTTTAGACATGATATAGTGATCCTACCATCATATAACTTGAATAATGGTGTATAAATATTTCTTATAGAATGTGGAATATCGAGTTACGTCTAAAAGTGTATTAGAGTTGTATGCCAATAGGTGCTCATGCTAGATGTGAATGACATTAAGTGCATAGTCAAAAGTATTAGTCTCGATCTCAAATATAAAAGTGATGTATGACATGGCAAGTACTTGTGCTAAACAAAGGTATTGCTTTAGTTCTTGAAGTGCTTGTTGTTGCTTTGAAGTCTAGTTCAACTTCAAATCATATGGGTAGATCTCAATTTCAAGTCCATGTATTGTGATGGATGCTTCAATAATAATATAGCCCATGATAATATAGTTTTTTAATATTAAATTTTCTAGTTATTAAAATATTGATTGAATTTTTTAATTATCTAATATAGTTGAGCACTAATTTTTCTCATTTATTTTACTAAATAAATATTATGCTTTTTTTAATAGAATTTCACTTACACTTAAAAAATAATAATAATGCATCCATGGAACCCATTGATAATGTCTCATGGAATATATTAATTATTTGTTTCACTTATATGATGCGCTTATTAGTTTGTTAACTATTGCAATATACTAGTTAACTATTAATTATTTGGTTCACTTAAATTATGCACTTATTGCGGTGCTAGTATCCAAGGAGGGTCTTCCAATATTTGGTGATGCATCCCTTTGCTTCCTTTTCAAAGTTATCTCCGATCATAATCCCTTGGTGTTTGAAAAAGTCTAGAATTATAGAACTTCCTTAGACCTTTCAGTTTTGAGATAATGTGGCTGCAACATTAGGGCTTAGAATCCAAAATCATGGAATGGTGGTCTCAGGATTTCTTGGGCCCTCTTATTTCTCAACTGGCTTCCAAGCTTAGATTTTTTAAGGCTAATCTTAATATTTGGAATAAGTATATTTTTAGAACCATGTTCCTAAGGAAAAAGAAGTTAGTAGAATAGTTGAAGAAGTTTGAATCAACATTGGAGTCAAGAGAGGTGACATATGCAAGGAATGACAAACTCTTAGAAGACCTACATAACGTGCTGGCCAATGAAAAAAACTTTTGGTGCCAAAAATCAAGATCCTTGTGGCTTTGTGAAGGTGATAGGAACACAAAATCATTTCACACGTCTACCTTAAGGTATAGGAGCAATAATAGAATTAGAGAAGTGATGAAACCAAATGGTACAATCTTGAAAGATATTATTAAAATTGGGAAAGAAGTGTTTCAAGAAAATTTTTTTGAACGAATTGAAACTTTCAGAGATTAAGAGAGATGCGCCTTTTTGGGGTACCAACCTTAGTCATGGCTTATATGATGATTATGGCGAGGAAGGTGACTTCGACATTGCTGCACCAGAAGTTCGAAGTGCATTAATTCTGGATGACGGGAGAGAAGACGACCTAGTAAGTTGGATCTGGGAGACAGATGATGATCGAGACATGGTCAAAGGAGCCATACGTGCTCAAAGTTCTTCAAATCCCTCCTATGCTCAAGAGATAATAGGGACCAATAGGTTGAAGAGAGGCTCCTACAACACATCCTCTCCTTGGTTTTAGATGATATGAACCAAGCACTTTGTGCTCCCTTTAGGGATGACAAAATTAGATATACTATTTTATCTATAGGAGGATTGAAAGCACCTGGACCAGATGGATTTCCTCCTATTTTCTTTTAGAGGTTTTGGTATATTGTAGGAGGGATATTCGTTCAGCTATGAGAGAAATCTAGGAATCAAATTTTATTTCAGATGATGTTAACTCAAAATTTATAGTTCGCATTCCTAAGTTGATGGGTACTAAAGATTTCTATAACTTTAGGCCCATTAGCCTCTATAACACATTTTTTATAATTCTCACTAAAACTATGGTTAATAGACTCAAAGTTTACCTACCGATAATTATTGATCATTCCCAAAGTGGTCTTTCTACTTAGAGTTCTAGGGAATTTTGGGTTTAATTCAAGCTGTATTAGACTAATCAGAGCCTGTATCTCCTCCAAAAAATTCTCAATCATATTTACTGGATCACCAACAGGATACTTTAGTAGTTGTAAAGGAATCTACCATGGAGATCCTATGTCACTGTATCTATTTATTTTATTGGTCGAGTCTTTGGGAAGAGCCCTAAATGTGAATCCAACTGTTATAGGGATCAGACCTATAGCTACCATCGATCTAATTTTATATTATCAATATGCTTATGACACATTACTTTCCTTTTTATCCTCAATCCTTCAAGCCAGAGCAATCAAAGATATCCTCATAGACTATAAAACACAGTTGGGTAGAAATTTAGTTTGAAAAAGGTAAATTATTTTTACTTAATACTCCTCTAGGCAAGTAGAGGAGAATTATTGAGATCTTGGGATGTGAGATTGACTTCCTTCCTTCAATTTATCTGGGAATACCATTGTTCAAAGGTGGTATTAAGTCATATTTTTGGGAGCCTATCATGGAAAGAGTTCAAATAAAGTTGATGGTATGGAAAGGGGCTTTGTTGATCCAAGTAGGTAAAATTATGATGGTTAAGTCTACTCTCTAGAGTGTATCGGTGTACATTCTCTCTCTCTCTTTAGGATTCTAGGAAATATTTCAAAAAATCGAACAAATACAATGGTCTTTTTCTCTATTTCAATTCTAATGAGAAGAAGAAATTCCTACTGGTTGCTTGGGATCAAGTGTGCAACACAAAAGAGATGGGTGGTCTAGGTGGCCTAGGTTTAAGAAGGATGAAAATATTAAATAGAGTTCTAATAGCTAAATAGAGCTAGATATTGGTTTAAATGGATAATTTTAATTGGATTAGAATTATATTAGCTAAATATTTAGGCAACAATGGTAATTGTCTCATGGATCTCACTCCTTTTCTTGCCTTAGCTTTCTGGTGAAGTATTTTTAAAATTTGCTCTAATATATTAAAATGGGAAGATGGTTTTTAGGATATGGGTAGAGTATTTACTTTTGGAAAGATACATGGGCAATCAATAGGTTGTTATATTCGTATCCAAACCTACGTCTGGTGGAACCAATCACAAACCAAGCTTTTAGATCAAACGTATACGATTTTATTATTTCTATTAATGATAGAAAAGGTTAAAAACCCTTTGTTTTTCCTAGGGTTTCATAAGATGAAGAAATTATTTCTAAAGCCCTAATGGATATCCTAAAGTGGATTATTATTCCTAGTCATTACAAGCTAGATAGTTTGGTATGGGATACTGAGAAGGATGGTTGCTTTTCTATAAATTCAGTCTATCATCTTTTAGATGTCTCCTTTGACCTTTGGTTTCCTACTCATAATATTTGGTTGAAGGGCCTTACTCCCAAAATGAATGTTTTCTTTTGGTTGGTGGTCCAAGGTAAGTATCTCACTCTAGATAATTTGTATAAAACGGGCTTGGTATTCTCAAATAGATACTACCTATGTGGTAGAACAGAAGATTCCCTTGCTCATATGTTGTCTTACTATTCCTTTTCTTGGTCTATCCTCTCCCAGTTCTTGAGGTCTATTGGTATGGATTGGGTATTTCCTAAGGTGTTATCTGATTTGATCATCCAATGGTGTTCTCCCTTTTCATCTCCATACCTTCATGCTTTTTAGTCTTTTAGTTTACCTCATGTTTGGTGGTGTATTTGGAAGGAGAGGAATGCTTGAGCTTTTAAAAACATTTCTTACCCTACTGAGTTTGATGTCCTTCATGTTGTAGCTACCATTATTGAAAATATGGACATTCTTCCTTTAGAAAATGTTACTCTCATCAAGTAGCTTGTTGTGAAATCGACCCTTAGTTTTAGAACTTACCCTCTCGAGCCTCATCTTAAAGTCTATGTCAAACATAAAATTGCTTGGGAACCTCCTCTTTGGATTTGGTTGAAGCTTAATTTTGATGGAGCTTCCAAAGTAAATTCAAGATCAACTAGTGCTAGGGGGATGATTAGAGACTCAAATGGAAGGATATTTTTGGTCTTGTTGAAAACTTGGATCGTTAGACTAGTCACTTTGCAAAGGTATGAGCTTTGTTCAAAGGGGTCTCTCAAATGGATTTTATGAATGACAAGAAGGTTATTATTGAAGGGGACTCCCTTAATATCATTAACATGCTCAAAGAATTTTAAACCTCTTATTGGATGATTGCAAATGAACTAGTTGAATTCCAAAGATGGATTATTACCCTCAAAACTATTCAAATTAAGCATATTTACAAGGAAGGGAATATATCTATGAATTTTTTAGTAAATTTGAGGCTTGTTCAAGAAATATGAAAAATTTGGTGAAAATATTTTCTAATTGGTTTAAATAAATTAGACAATTAAATCATAGGGAGATAATCCTTTCTCTAGAATAGCCTTTATTTGCATCAGCAGGGATCCCACTGGAAATATGGCTGATTTTAGGTATTCATATTTAAAAAGCTACCACACTTTGTATTTAAAATAGAGGGGGTTTCGTAGTCTAAATTAAAATTTCAAGAGTATGTGGCACAAGCACAGGTGACCAAATTATTTAGTCCCAAAATTTTTAATCCTAGGACCAACAAGCCCTTCGTAGGAGTTAGTTGGTAATTAGGCTTGAAGAATTAGAAATTTTGTAAATATTGGTACAGTTAAATTTATTAAAGTGATAGGTTTGGACTTCAAGTGTATGTATTAGAAGAAGTAGTTCTTAGAGTTTGGTTATTTCTCAAGCGTAGAGAATTTCAAATCTTTGGTTGTAGCTCTTGGACCTCCTACCTGGAGGTTGTTGCTTGACTTTACTTATCTCATAATGTATTGTCTCCTGTGTGGGACTTTGTTGCTTTTTGGTTTTTATATGTTGTTAGTTTTAGCTTTGGTATGATAATAGTTTAGCTGAGGTTTGTTTCTATTCAGATTTTATGAAGATTTACTGCTTTTCTGATCCTTGGATCCTTTTGGGTTGATATTTTGACCACTTCCTTCCTTGTTTTTGGAAGGTTGGCTGATCCACTTTTGTAAAAAAATTTGGGGTACCTTTCAAAATCCCTTCATAAATCCTATCAAAAACTATTGTAATATAATTATAACTGAGTATATAATAACTCTATGCAAACAATAGCTTACAAATTACCAATGGATATTAGAAAGGAAACATAAAATTCAATTATATTATAAATGATAAAAATAGATGGAAAGACAAAATTGGATAAACAAAACAACCATAAAAAGTGCTATGATATAAGGAATAAAATAAGGTTTATTATGACTTATCATTGGAAAATTGAGTCTTGCCACAACCATAATGAAAATAAAACCTTCAATTTCATATGATATTCCTGTAGTAGAAACTTTTTTCTACCCTATAAAGGCAATTTTTATGGTTCATCTTCTAGGATATCTTAAGAAAAATTAAAAAATAAATGTAAATGTATAGCCTATGCTTGTAGTAGAAGAAGACTTGTACAATACAAGTAAAATATGAATGCAACAAAACAACAAGTGGGTGAACAAATATTAACTTGAATGAGTGCCTAGATAATAACAAATATATAAAGGTATTTGTTATAAAATAAAATTAAAGAAGCTATGTGGGAAGAAATAAATAAAAACATCTTACTAAATTTAATCCTACATATGATCATATCAAAATGTTATATAAAACAAACAACCTTTAAAATGAAAATTTTATCATGGCCTAATAGAGAACTAGCCCACACCAACATAGATGTAAAATAGGCATATGGAAAAGACCTAGATAGGAATGACAAGAGAGTATACATACCTTTTGAAAATCAAGAGTAATTGAGAAAAATAAATATTTTATTTTGGAATATGATGTATATAGCAATATTCAAGCTAATTATATTGATACTCCATCAATGGAATCAATTTAAGATTACTTTGAAAGATCATAAATAAGAGATAGTAAGAAAAATTATTGTCATGATTTATCATAAAAGATCAATATTACAACAAAAAATAATAATCGAATCAAATTTTATAGTTAATGTAACTTGAATGGGGCTAATTATGCCGATAGGCGTCCTACAATGGTAGGCAGGAAGGTCAACCACGCCGTAAACAATATTAATATTTTATTAAAAAATCCGACATTAAAAGTTACGGTGGATTTAAAATATTTAAAAAATATTTAAACTATTTAAACTAAAATGATGCCCAAACTTTCTAATACTAGCTTAGATATATAGAATATATATATTTATAAACACGGAAATTTATCAATCTCAAGGTGCCTATCTATCACACCTCCAAGAAATGAGATAGGCGCCTCCACATTTATAGATATATATTTTATATATCTAAGCTAGTAGTTAAGACAATGGATTTTTAAATTGAGGTTCAAGTTTCAAATTTATAATATGATAAAGTTGTACACCATATTGTAGGTAGAAAATAGAATGTGAAAATAAATTTACATGTAAATTTTAAATAATGTTAGAAAATATAAGTTACATGAGTAGGTTAGGTAGAAAATAGAACGTGAAAATAAATTTACATGTAAATTTTAAATAATGTTAGGAAATATAGGTTACATGAATTTCAAAAGTTCAATGCAAATAATAAGTCATTTGCCAAAAGTATAAATTTTAATATTCACGAACGCGAACTCACAAATGAATGGTAATTACTATTTGTTGAATTATTTATTTATATTTTTATAGGTACACTACTCAAAAGAGGCTGGAGATTAATTTATGCATTGGCAGACTATTCTATTTGATGATAATGAAATATAATAACAATATTGAAGAATGAAAGAAAAAATAATAAAAATAAATTAAGAAAACTAATCATAATATAATATTAATTTAATTATAAAAAGATATGGTAATGACGATAAACATGGTGGATCAAGTGGCAACAATAATTTTCATTTAAAACCCTCCATATATGTAAGAAATATCAATGTAACTAATGATATCCATATTGATCAGATGGTCTTCACCGCCATTTAAAATTAATATATGTGGTTGTATTTGTAATGTACAAGAATTGTATTGATATCAATAAACTAAACAAATATTTATTATTTTTTTATATTATTTTTTTATTTTTTATATAAATATTAAATTTTTAATATAATAAGTAATGTAAGATAATATAATATTTTTTATAGATTTGATTACTATGAGAAACTTTTACGACCAACATTTATGGGTTGAGCATCCTCATCCCACCATGACCTCTCATTCATTGGTTGAGCATCCTCATCCTACCATGACCTCTCATAAGGATGAGAGTTGAGCTTATCAATTGGACATCCTCGTCCCACCATGACCTCTCATAATATTGAGAGTTGAGTTTGTGGGGCATGACCTCTCATAAGGATGAGAATTGAAATTATCAATAAGGTTCAAACACAGCCATACACACACCCCCTCACACAGTCACCCACAACCTAGTTTGAACCTTTAAAAAAATATAATACTAATCCTAATAATATATTAAATCTATATATCAATAAACAGTTATGTCACTAAAATACAATAATTATTTAAATACTTAATTATGATTATTTTATAATATTAATTAATAATAGTTATTTCAATTTTAATATTTTTGAAAATATATTGTGGTCTACCATCTTTGTAGTATCCCTCTTTTTGTTTATAAATATTACTTTGGTGGTGCAAAGGTAGTCTAGTATAAGTTATATAATAGTATTTATACTTTTAATATTATGTTGGTAGAAAGATTCAATTTGAAGTTAATTTTAAAATATATAATTATTATTAAATTTAATGTTAAATAATAATATCATTTGAAGTATTAATATGTTTTATATTATTGTTTGTTTTGTATGTTTGTATTATTTATTTATTTATTATTTTTTAGATTTGGTTAGTGTAAAAATATCTCACAATAATCTTTTATAAAGAGGAGAGCTGAGCTTATCAATAGGGAATTTAACACAGCCACTGGCTGAAACTTGAACCTTGGACCTCCTAAAAAAGAACCAAAGTCTAAATTGTTGTGGTCTTAGGTACTTTATTTTATCTTATTTGGATTTGGATTTCCTTAGTGTGAAAAACCCCTACAAGCCTGCATCCCATTCCATCATGACCTCTCATAAGAGGCACAGCTGAAATTATTAATAGGGAATTTAACAGACAGCCACACATACCACGATTTGAACTTTAAACCTTCAAAAACCAAAATCCAAACCATTGTATTATCCCAGAACTTTATATATGTATTATTATTGAAATCCAACTAAATCAAAATTATTAATATTATTAAAACATACACTAATAATTAATATCAAACATTAGTTAATAAAACCATTTTCCCCCCTTTCTAAGCACAGTATGATAATTAGTTACAAAGGGGATTGAAAAGGAATTCCAGAGGTTGCAGCACTTGCTGCTGAACTTATCTAATATAATTAGAACCATTCCGAACGTGTTCGCTATTCATTAGTTCATCTTTTACAGGTTAGTTGAAACCAACATCCTACGACTTACCAATGTTGCCCAAGAACGAAATCAGACTAGCCTCATCTATTATATAACATAAATAGAAATTGTTTCACTAAAAATGAGCCACGTTGAAAAGTTATACAAACATTGAAGCTTACAGTAGCCGGCTAGTTCAATGGACGATAAGTATCCACAAGGGTGGACTAATCAATCTCCATTGAAGTAATTATGCAAACAAAACAAAGAAAGTACAGTAAGTGGCCAATACTTCACTAATCACCTGTGATTCATATTTCCGTCGAGATATAATCACACACACGTTAGACTCCTTAGCAAACTCTAAGCAAATTTCAAAAGCAAAAGAACACTAAACAATTATTTAGTATGTATTGAGAGCTAATCTTCATTTGTTTCATCATCTACCGACGTCCACCATTTCAGGGGAATTCCAATATTTTTATGCAATTGATAGCAAATCTTCTTCCCAAGTGTTGAATACCTTGAATTCCTCCGTTGAGGCTTAAATGGCTTGTCATCTCCAACGAGCTCGTCTATTAGGTGGAGATAGACCTCTAATTTGTGAGAATGAGCGAGTTTAAGAGTGTTTACAAGCATGCAAGATTCATTGTTTAGGGAAAACTGCACACCCACGTGAAAATAAGTCCAAGGAAGCCAATGCAGTATTTTGCTGAAGCGGCCTCCATTCTCGTTCATGAAAACGCCCAGCACCTTGGGAACGACGTCGGCCTTGTTGACAATCCTCAGAACTTTGACGCCAATTTCATCAACGCGTTTGGCGAACGCAAGACTTCCTACTCTTGGAGAGGCAAAAGCAAACACTGTCACAGGAATCTGAGAACAGGCGTTCGCAATGATCAATTGTTTGATATCATAAGCGCTTAATGTGGCCAGAGCAGCTCCTAAGCTGTGCCCTGTCACCGTTATGCTAACTCTCCCTCTCATCACTGTAAACATCGAGCAATCGTGAAATCTCTGCTATTACCAAATCTCTTGCAGTAGTTGCGGTATAGAAGTTGAGAAATCCACTCTCGATTCTGATCCTTGCTCTTCCACTCGCACTGGCTTGTTGAGGCTGTTTGATTCTTCGTACAATTGCGTGGGATAATCTTGCAGGTACAAGAAAATCTTTCAGGTCTTGTATCCATTCTTGAATTGTCTGCGTTCCTCTCCATGCAATCACAATATCCCGTCGACCAAGTCTGCTTACCTCGCCTGTATCCACGCAAACTGCAATAAAGCCTAACCAAACATCTCCGTCTTTAGACTTCTCTTTATAAACTGAGCTTAACACATCAGTATTGGCATATATGTATTTGATTATTTGATAACCACAATCGGACATACCCATCTGCTGGAAAAGCGCACTTTCACTGTACTTAGATTTGCCATAATTCTCGGAAGAATTTTCACCGTCGAATGCGTCGTAGCAGAGCTGGGAGAATTTTCCGTGTCTGAGTATTTCCGCTTTGAGAATGGGACTCATGGGGTCAAGCAAACTATTCCAGTAGTTGGCACCTTGGATATCTTTCCATATGTCACAAAGCCGAGGATTTTCCTCGCTACCTCGAATAATTCTAGTCGAGAAGGTATTTTGGGAATCAGTCATACTGTCTTTTGAATCCTTTCAAAATCCACAACTCAAGCAGATACAAGTTTTGGAATGATACAAAGACAGACGTATATGAAACCTTTAAATAGACAGTCGATCACTAACGACACGGAAATTTGATTCCAACCTGTCATTCTCATAATGTGGAGGGTATAGAATTCTGAGGAAATTAGGCTTGTTAGATCCCACAGCCACGTATGAAGGTTTGATTTTTATCATATGTCTTTGCTGCTCCGAAGAAATTAGGATAATTGAACGATGACTAGATAAGAAATTTGCTTTTCCTTGTGCTTTTCCAGAAGTTTATAGTTAACTGAGGAGACGCGTATTAGTGATTCCGTATACGTATCATTTGTTTTGTTTAGATGCATCTCCTGTTTGTAAGAACAGTGACCTGATCGTCAAATAATTTCCTTTTCTTCAAACTTAGGAGTTTCTATTTCCTAAGGACCAAACTACATCCCGGGGTTGCTTTTTCTTAGACGGGTCATAATTTGTATGGGCATGATTGATCACAAAATTACCCTTATACCTAATTCTTCTTTCTTGGTGATGTAAAAATCTTCAATACCTCATCAACTGGTGGTTCAGCACAAGAGTTTTGAAACTACATGCAAAGAATATCAAATACAATAGTAGTTCAGTGTTCTCTTCCCTCTCCACAACTTCCTATGTTCTCTTCCCTCTCCACAACTTCCTATCTCTCCCCTATCACCTTATGTAATCCTCTTATAGTCCAGATATCTTCTTCTCGTAGTTTCTTAAAGTGACTCATGTAATTATCAATAATATCAAATAAGGAAAAAGATGTAAGTTCGGCCTCCAACCTATTGATTTATGTGGAACCAATACAAAAATGACTCACCCAAATGTAGAATGAGCAAAAGTGCTAAATCAAAACCCTTCCTAAAATTTTACCCAAAAAAGAAAATATCTAGAAACATTGACAGTTTATCCGTATATTTCATGGTTTTCCTACATAGTCTTTTATTGAATACAATCTCTAAGATCGCTAGTTTTAGTTTCCGTGATTGACATCAACATACAAATTTTTATTTTACTTGTGCTGTGTATTTGCTATTTTTATATGATTTTCAACGTTTTTCTTCTGTTATACAGCTGCTAATTATATACATAAAATTAAAATTAAAATGGAGCTCTCAGTGGAAGCATTCAAGTTACATACGCGTATCTATTGCGCACAATTAAATTCCATGCCAACTTATATTATAATATTATATCTATTGCTAATTATATCTGTTGCGCACGATTAAATTCCATTCCAACTTATAACGGCGACAGATCGACTTTCTCAATTCACACAATCTGTAATCTAGTTTATCCTCTTTCCTCTCTCAATCGTAATATTATAATATTAACGCTGGCCGATTTGGTTTATACAAACTTTCTCGTTTTTTCTAATAGATTTTGTTATATTGTATTTGTTTGTGAATTGTTATCTTGTTGAACCTATCTACAACCATAAAGATGGTAGCTTGGACCTATCTACAACCATAAAGATGTAGTTTGGCGACGTCTAGGAGTTGATAACCTTAAGAGATAATTTATGGTAAGTAATTCTTGGGGCCTAGAATAAATGGGTGGAGGTGTGTAGTGACCTTTGTCCATGATTATTTGTTTCTCAATGTTACATGTTGTAAAAGATCATACCAAATGTAACAATTTTGAAACAGTATTATTTTAGCAATGCAAGGGTCTTGTTGACATTAATTTGTCCAACCATATTTCAATAGTGTGATTTCCAAATAAATAATTAGGATGTCATACCAATTGGTATATAGACCTTCCCAATATGGTATAATAACCTATCTTAAAGATAGTTATTTGATTCATACTTTCCCTTTATTAACCACTACTAATGTTGATAAAGTATGTATATTTAGGAAATTTAGTTTGCTAGTCATTGGTGTTATATCTTCTTGTGTTGATAATAATCAATGTACTCTATATTGGTAGGTGTCTCGGTTTATACTTGAATCATATTTTTACTATAATGTTTAATAATAAGGTAGAATTGTTATAGATAAGTCACCCATTTCTTGTGATGTGCATTTTCTAGTTTATTCTACGAATGCAAGAATTATAGAGGCCTATGATAAAAATAAATAATATTTTTTTTAGACATGATATAGTAATCTCACCATCATATAACTTGAATAATGGTATATAAATATTTCTCATAGAATGAAAAATAACGAGTTACGTCTGAAAGTGTGTTAGAGTTGTATGCCACTAGGTGCTCATGCTAGATGTGAATGACATCAAGTGCACAGTCAAAACTATTACCTTCCTTATCAAACATAAAATTGATGTATGACATGGCAAGTACTCATGTTAAAAAAATGTGTTGCTTTAGTTCTTGAAGTGCTTGTTGTTTCTTTGAAGTCTAGTTCAATTTCACCTTCCCACATATGACATAATTGAGAGGATATAAGACGCGTAAGAATATTAGAGGAAATATGTGATAGAAGTTGATAATGTCTAGAAACTACCTAAGTTGTATCATATTTTTGGGGTTGGTCATTATTTGGTGAAGTTGATGTTTTTTAGATATAGATGTATCCCCTATTAGTCAATGATGTATTCTAAATATGTGATCTTTATGATGTTAGAGGTACACTTCTATAAATTAACCTAAAGCTTGTGAATACAGAGTGTCTAGAACATGATTCACATACTATAGATGTTGAAATATTTAATGGTTAAGCATATCTTGAGGCCACGACCAATTTTTCTATTGTATTGTTCATATAAGATCTTTGGTCCCTTGTAAACCTTATAAAAAGTATTTTTATAGTATTTTATTCTCTTATTATTTAAATTCAATCTCTCAACCTTACCTAAACATAACTTGTATATGGATACAAATATCTCATCATACCAACCATTTGACAATTGGTTGGATTGTAATTTTATTATTTTATAGTAATATTACTTGATGTCCATGGACACCTCCATATACTATGTGCATCATTTTGTATGTATTTCTTTTCAACAATTTTAGATAATGTATTGATTCCATTCATTTTTGAAAATAATTGTGAAATCTAATATGGCAACATATTAGGTGTAAATTTTATTACTCAATTATTTGTCATTAATAGTTTAGCTTTTATGATTTCTCCTAAAGCCAGCTATGTTTGTAGTAGCTAAGAAAGGTTTTTTGAAAGTTGATGATAGGACTAGAAGAAGGTTTTTTGAAAAAAAATCTAGGTGGACTTAGATCGCAAGGATATCTCTGGATTCAACATATTTTATTGAGGAGAATTATTTATGACAAGTTTATTTGTCCCCCTCATTGGAACTCAATCCTTCATGTTTATTTTATTTTTTGACTAGATGGATGCCCTAGTTTTAGGACTAATTTTTTTTGAGGTTTTTTGAAAACTTTATTTATCTTATACAATTTTTTTTAAATATATTTCTTTTTTGTTTTGCTTTCTTTTGTCTAATAGAAATGCAAGTGAGAGGATATATTTCTTGGTCATCATGAAAGAATAAATGAAGAGGTTAAAATATTTCAAATAGACCCTTGATGCTAGAGAAGCCATGCATAGATTTCTATGCTTGGCAAGGATCTTTGAGCCACTTAAAAATTTTACCAAAATGACCCAACAATATTTTTATTGCATAGGAATGAGAGGATGTAGTAATTGGTTGTATTAAATAAGAATATTGTAGGGAAAATCATGAAATATATGGATGAACCATCAATGTTTCTAGATTCTTTACAAAATTTTAGGAAGGGTTTCAATTTAGCACATTTTCTCATTGTAGAGGGGAGAAAATTTATTGTCGCATACAATTCTCAATTGGATCCATTGGAAGCCGAGGTAAACCGTGGGGGTGTGTTATATTCTCTACACTCTGTTGATAAAATGAAATGGTTCACTAGAAATAATTTTAGGACTTGCTCCAAGTCTAGGGTGGAGATGTTTGATGTATTCAATTTAAACAATCACCTATATTTGGCCTCTATAAACTAAACTATGAAAATGGAAGAACAATGCAAAACACACAAGATGCAAGAAGACAATATCTAGCCCTAGTATGATTCTTTGATTCAATGATTTATAACCCTAGATTGCAAGAAATAAAGTCCTTTCTCTTTGAGCAAGGGCACAAGTGAAATGCATAAACAAGGATAAACCCTAGATGCACACTATGTTCTCTTTTTCTTTCAAATACCTAGAAAGTAATCAAATATTTATTTTTAACTTATGAGCCTAAGTTTTGAACAAAAAGGATAAAAAAAAACAACATACGACCTAACAATTTTATTTAGAGAACTTATCTGATCCGATGTTTGATCTAAGATTTTGTCTTATGTCCAAAATAACCCACAACTTTAGATCTACAAAATAGCTTCACAAAAATTCTAGATAATATGGTCAACATTTGGGGTCCTACTTAGGCTACTATGATACTGAGCTTAGAGGTGCAGCAGTCAAGCCCCTTTGGTCCTTTTAGTTGAGCATTCAAAATAAAATGAGCTTTGAACTTTGGAACAAACACAACTGAATATGATAACATAAAATAGTAAATGTAATGCAAAGAGAATGAATGCAAAGCTTGATCAATAATACATTTTTGAAATTTAGGGTTTTAGGAATAAATAATTGCCCCCAAGCGAATCTAATATGAAATGCAAATGAAATAGAATGATTCCAATAAAAATAGAACACAAACAGAGATAAAATAGAATGTAAAGTACATATGATATTAAACTCTAGGGTTTTGGGATGAAAAATCACCCCAAAACTTAGCTAGACTGAATCCATTCCCTATATAATACCAAGCATGGATTTGGTAATAACACTGAAATGAATGTTGAGTGCCCAACAAGTGAAAGTAAGGCTTTCATTGAATTTGTGCCCTATAGCATATGGGGTGCAGATTCATACAAGAGGGTTTTAAAATTCAAAGACAAAGAAAAAATGTAAAAAAATAGGAACTAAGATGAAAATGCAAACTAATGAATGCAAAAAAACAATTTGGTGATCATGGAAGAAGCAAGAGCAAAGGTGAAAGATCTTCCCTCCCTTAAGAAGACAAATTTTTATCAAGGTCTTCTCCACTAGCAGGCCACACAACACACCAACAATAGAACACAAAAGCACTAAAGGCACAAGAAGAAGATTGCACAAGAGGACAATTAAAATTGCATGAACATTTCAATTGCTCACTTATATTGCTTCTAGTTGCAAAAAGGAAATCCAAACCTGTATTTATAAATGAATTGGAGGGTAAAAATAAATAATTAAGATTGATTTAGTTGATACCCTAAATGGTTAGACTAAAATTTAGGTTTTTCTCACAAAAACCCTAAATTTGTTGAATCTGTACCTCATAACTTATCGGGTGTAAATTTGGTCAAGGTCTTGTGCAACGAATTTCACCTACAAATCTGGTTGGCCCTAGCACTGATTGAATCTATGTCCCACACCATATAGGGTGCATAATAATTAATATGTGCCCTAGAGGACACAGGATGTGGATTCAGTGAAAAACAATTAAAAATAAATTTAGGTTGTTTTATGTTGATGAAAATTTTTTGATCTTTTTTTTATTACAGTATGAGTCCTTAAGAGAAAGGAACAATGGTCGAGTACCCTTTAGTAGGCACTCCAGGAGCTCATGCTAGTATAGATATAAATACTAAGGTCAATGGGGCTTATACACTTGGTAGAAATGCCCTAGGTAGAGGCAGCTAGAGTACTACTAACAACGTTGGTAAAGCGGTGGTACCTGGAGTCATCCACATTTTGATTACCAATAGAGAAGATGATTGTCACACTAGTTGATGTGTGGTGCATCTTGAGGATCCCCATCAAGGGGAGGATAGTTTACAAGGCATAAGTGCCTAGATGACAACATAGAGATTGATGGGTGATCCATCACATGAGATCTACAAGAGTGAATTCCATGATGATATATCACGGTGACATCAGGTTGGTGCACTAACAACTATACTCTATGAAGTGGTGGTAGGATTTCTAGTGTACTACATGAGTTAGAAATACCTGCCATGGGTAATGGTGGAATTGGTGGTAGATATGTGAGACTAGCAGATGCGGTTCACATGGGTTCCATATGTGCTAGCCCATTTATATAGGGTTTGTATGCATAACTTTGCTCTAAGTGTGGTGCTAGGAGCACATAGCCATTAGGATGCCATAGGCACTACTAGGACCATTGCCTGATCTAGAGCAGCTAGCAGGATATAAATGGTCTCAAGACTTGAAGTAGGTACAAAGGTCGTATGCAAGTATTTTTCCACTAGGGAGGTGGCTCATAGATGAGCTACGAGACCACTAGATCATATGGTAGCCATGGTGTTTAAAACTTGGATGGTATGAGTATGGAGAGGAGTTGGATCAGATTAAGATTATTTGGTGGGCCACCATATAGAGATATGAGCTAGAGCTCTATCAGTTTGATCGAGTACAATGATAGTTCTGGATTATTTAGGAGATACTAGATCTTGGAGACTACTAGTACAGGACAATGATGAGGGATCCATTAGAAGTCAAAGGGGACCCTAATATGACTAGGTTTGTGGAGGAGGATATAGATGATCCTATCTACATCGATCCTAGAGTTGACAATGTTAAGGTAGCCCTCAGATACAGGAGATGGTATAGGGGTATTATACCACTAAGGATATTTTCATTAGTGCTAGTGTAGCGACACCAAGTAATGGGCCAACCAATGTTGTTGGCACTCTAAGAGGTAAACCAACACATGGTAAAGTAATGAGAGTAGGTGCCATAGCCTCCTATGTATGCTAGGATATAGGTCAGGATAGAGGTAGTGATCACCACAAGGGCCATCATCATTATTTTTGGTATAAATACAGGAGGAGAATTTAGGGGTATTCCTATGGTGGCACAAGTAGGACCTAGTAGGATGACAGACCAGGGAGACCTGACATGATTTCAAAATACAGCAATTATCATGTAGGGGGAGATAGATACTCTCTAGACATAGTTGGGCTAGTTTATAGTGGAGAGATATACAATGAGGATAAATGTGAGCTACCTCAAGGGAGATATGGGCTAGCTAGAGTAGGAGTGTGAATGGGCCTAGGCTGAGGGGATGGTTGTTGCGATGAGTAGCCAACCAGGCGAGGGGATTCACCTCATACAAGATAAGTTATAGAGGGTAGAGGAGAGGTAAGATGTAGTGGTACATAGGAAGATCTTCTACTAGGCACCACACTTCCAAGTAGTGCCAGTAGAGCAAAGAGTATCTCCATTGACATCCCTTTAGTTGTATATCCAATCATAGTCTTAATAATTGGCCTCCATTGAGTATAGAGTTTTTGGAAGGAAATCCCTTCACAAGTGATTCACAATGAATATTCTCTCTTGTAATAAACGTCGGTTACACTCTTTAATAAAATATAGAGTCCTTAAGAGAAGGATAGGCTTGGAGGTCCCTGACATAATTCTTCTTCAGGAAACCAAGTTAACTCTAGAAGAGATGGCTCATAAAATTGATCAAATTTAGAAAGGCAAGGGGTTTGGTGATTCTATGGAATCCTAGAAAGAGTACATTGGTGGAATCCCAAGTTCAAATTTTGATTAAGTTCAGATTGATCTCTTTCCCCCTCTAGGTTTGGGTCATGAAAATTTATGGTCCTATTGATGCTTGTTGTAAATTGGAGTGTTGGAATAATATTCTCTGCTCTCATGACCAGTCTAGAAATTATTATTGGATCATTGGAGAAAATTTCAATACTATTTGAAACCTCAATGAGAAGAAGGGGGAGGTAAAGAAACTGGATAAAAGTAGTGAATACTTTAATGATTTCACATCTAGCCTCAACTTTAGGGTTATGCATAAAGGGTCAAACCCAAAATATATTTATAAAAATTAGGTGAATCAATTTTGAAATTGAGGTGAATTGTGTCCAAATTCATGTAGAAGAGATGACGAATTACATTTTTTTCTAGAAAAAATTATAAAAATGGGGTGAATCAATTGAAAAATATTTCTACCACTTAAAATAAGGGTTTCTTAAGGATTTTACTAAGTTCTAAGTGTAGATCTCATTGAGCTAGGTGGTTTTAAAAAAAAATGAAAATGGAGCTCTAGATTAAAATTTATGCCTCCTAGAAGGTTGTAGGGTCATCTCATACCTATAGGGATGAGACTCATAGTCTCATGCCTATAGGTACAAGACCGGTAGTCTCATGCCTATAAGTATGATGAGACTAAAAATCTCATACCTATAGATATGACCCTACAACCTATAGGCTTAGACTGGTAGTCTCGTACCTATAGGCACAAGACTACTAGTCTAAGCCTATAGGCTGCAAGGTCATGCCCATAGGCATGATACTTCCAGTATAGGCATGATATGACCCTACAAAATATAGGCTATAGATGATCTTGCAACCTTCTACGAGGTATAACTTTTGATTTAGAGCTCTATTTTTTATTTTAAAAACCACCTAGCTCGATGAGATCTACACTTTAAATTGATAATAGACAACTAATATACACTCTTTTTAATAATTTTCACCTCTACAACCAATTAATAAATTTTATTGATTATAGAGGAGCAAATGATCCAAATAAGAGTCAATTAGTTGTAGAGGAGCAATCGATCTATTATAGAGGTTAATTTTTTTTGAAGCATAAATGATGCTTTGAATTATTGCAATGATATTTGTTTTTTTCATCCATTTGTGGACGTATCTTGCTAACATTTTAACAACATGCACTTAAAAGGGTAGGCAAAGGAAATATGCTTTTGTAACTTCTATAACTTACATTGAAATGAGATAAATGTTTCAAAGGAAAGGTAAAAAAATATGATATTGTTCTATGGTACAAATCTTTATGAAGAAACACTAACATGCATTGCTACCACTACTAATATTATAAATATAAATGGGTAAAATGAGTATATACCTTGTAACATGCATTGCTAGTACCATTGAGATTTTAAGATACTCTTTTTTCCAGAAGATTTTTCTCCCTTGTTTCCATTGGGAGTTGGAGCCATTATACCTGTAAAGTAAAATGTTAGAAAAAGAAAGCAAGATTGGAAAAGTTTTATTTCAATCACATGGTGTTAATTGTGTGGTTGTAATTTCATTGTTTTACAACATAAATGATGCTTTGAATTAATGCAATGTACTTATTAAAAAAATTATGGCAAACAAGTGGAGCATCAAAAGAAATCATGGTCTACCTATTGTTGGCAGTGATCGCTAGGAGAGTCTATCAACCACAAACACAAGATGATCCTGGAGACTCTATTTCCTATAGTTATTTTTCTATAATATTTTGTTTGCTATCTATAGTCTTTTGTCTACTGCCTATAGTATTTTTCTACTGCCTATAGTCTTTTGTCTATAGTATTTTGTCTGCTACTTATAGTATTTTATCTGTAGTATTTTGTCTACTGCTTATAGTCTTTTATTTGTTATATTTTATCAACTAGCTACAGTATTTTATCTATAGTATTTCATCTACTATCTATAGTATTTTATCTATAGTCTTTTGTCTTCTGCCTAGTCTTTTTTTTGAAGTCTTTTATCTACTACCTATAGTCTTTTTTTGCAGTCTTTTTTCTACTACCTATAATATTTTGTCTATAGTATTTTGTCTACTACCTATAGTATTTTATCTGTAGTATTTTTTCTGCTACCTATAGTCTTTTATATGTGTGTTTTATCTGCTACCTATAGTCTTTTGTCTATCGTCTTTTGTTTGTTGCCTATAGTCTTTTGTTTGTAGTCTTTTTTTTGTTGCCTATATTTTTTGATCTGTAGTCCTTTATCTCATATCTATAGACTTTTGTTTGTAGTCTGTTATCTATTTTCTATAGTATTTTGTCTATTGCCTATAGTCTTTTTTCTTCTACCTATAGTCTTTTGTCTTCTACCTATAGTCTTTTATCTATAGTTTTTTGTCTCTTGTCTGTAGTCTTTTATCTGTAGTCTGTAGTCTTTTATTTACTTCTCTATTTCCACAGTGTTGTTTGTATGTAGTCTTTCCTTTGCTTCTCTACTTCTGCTTATTTTTTTACTTCTCTTATTTTGCTCATTTTTTGGCTTCTCTTCTTTTGCTCATTTTTTAACTTCTTTGTTTTGATTGAGGATAACCAATTTTTAACATGTATGTGTAGGTATATATAGTGGGGTATAATAGGTGAATTTGTCTATGTTAATAAAATTATATATAATTTTAAGGTTAATTAGTCCAAAATCTAGGTAGGAATACTGGCAATTTAAAATTTAAATAGTAAAATTAATATCATTTAGGGGTGAACCGACCCAAAAAAAATTTACCCCTAAAAATTTTGAGTGAATGGATTGATGTCTAGGGTCTCGATATTAACCAATTTTTAATTTTAAAATCCTAATATTTGTTAATTTATGATAATTCACCACTGAGTATAACCTTGCTCAACTTACTTGATGTGGTCCTAAAATAAGGGTAGTATACTTGGAATAATAGAAGATTTTGGAAGGCCTTTGTGGCTAAGAGATTGGATAGATTCCTTGTTACTAAGATTTTCCTTGAATAATCCTTTATCACTGACTCCTTTATCTTACTAGGCTCTCTCTTAAAACATTGGTCCATCTCCATAAGTTTGAATATCTCTACTCACCCAAGATACTCTCCATTTAAATTTGAAAGCATGTGGCTTCCTCACCTTGATCTAAAAGGGAAAGTTAGGATCTGGTGGAGATAAGAAAAACCAGATTGGGATACTAATATGTATCTTCTAGAAAGCATTCTTAGTTTTATCAAGATAAAAATAAGGATCTAGAATAAGGAAGTCTTTGGGGATATTTTCAAACAAAGGGAAGCCCTGTCTAAGGAGGTTGTTCTTCTTCAATAACAGCTAGAGGTCCAAGGGATTACTAAGGCCCTTCTTAGCTATGAAAATGACATCAGTAGATGAGTAGATGAATAAGAGTTGAAGGAAGAACTTTTCTAGAAATAAAATGTAAGAATTAACTGGTTGAAGGAATGAGATACAAACTCTATCTTCTTCCATCGAACAACTATCCAATAGAGGATTTTAACTAGAATTTATAGATTGATTAACCTAGAGGGAGAGATCATTGAGGAATCTCAAGAGATTATTTTTTGGATAAGAACTATTTGAAATGACTACTAATTGAACCATTTATAGAAAGAGTTCAAGCTAGAGAAAGAGTCATATCTACCATTCCCTCGATGATCACCCAAGAGTAAAATGAAAGTATTACTAATATTGTTAGTCTGGAAGAGGTAGAAGATGTTATTTTTATCTTAAATAAAGGGAAATATCTTAGGCTTGATGGCTTTCCTATTGATCTCTACCAACATTATTGATATATTGTTAAGAATGGTATTTATCAAGTGGTGGAGGAGGCTTGTAACTCTAAGCAGATTTTGGGAACCCTAAACTCTATTTTATTGATTCTAATCTCTAAGATCCATGAAGCTACTTATATGGATAACTTTAGACCCATATCCTTGTGTAATACTACTTAGAAAATTATCACTAAAGTGATGGCTAATAGACTTAAGAAGAATCTATATTCAAACATTTCTTAGGAGCAAGGGAATTTTATGCATGGCAAAAAATTTTTGGATAGCATCCTCATCGCTCAAGAAATTATTCACTCCATGAAGAACAGTAGATCTAGGGGGATGCTTATTAAGTTAGATATGGCTAAATCTTATGATCAAGTTCATCGAACCTTCCTTTTAAAAATCTTGGAAAGCATTGGATTTTGTCATGAGTGGGTTGAGTGGGTTAAAGCTTACATTTCCTCAATCATAGTCGTAGTCTTGGTGAATGGTTTTCCTACTAGGTAATTTGCTCCACCTAGAGGCTTGAGACAAGGGTACCCTATTTCTCCTTACCTCTTATTTTGGAAGAAGGTATAGGTAGATTGCTCCAAAAAAAATAAGAGCTATGATCACTTAAAGGGTGTTTATGTGGCCAAGGATGAGAGTAATATTTATCACTTCCAGTTCATGAATGACAATTTGCTTATGGGTGAAGCCACTATTAGGGAGGCATGAAAATTTAAGGAGAATTTGGAGGATTATCTGGGTATATTTTGAGGGGAAATTAATGTGATAAATTTTAAAGTTTATTTTTTCAACACTCCTATTTATATCCAAGTGAATATTTTAAGGTTATCAACTTTGAGAGGTCCTCTCTTCCTATCAAGTACTTGTGATTTCCTTTGAATGACTCTAATCCAAAAAAAATAGATTGAAGTAAAATTATTTCTAAATTTAGAGAGAGGTTGTAGATATGGACTTTCAAATGAATTTCCTTGGTTGGTAGATTAACACTTCTCAATTCTATTCTCTAAGATCTTTTGATCTACTTCTTCTCTGCTTTATCAACACTTATAAAGGTTTTAAAACAACTCCAAAAACTTCAAAAGGAATTTTTTTAGGATGGTCCCTCTCTAGAAAGAAAGTTCCCTCTTGTTTCTTGGAAAAATATATACAAACCTCTCTAAGAGAGGGGCCATGGAATCAAGGATCTTAAAATCTTCAACAAATCCCTTGATGGTAAAATATTTTGGAGATTTTGTAATGGAGAGAACTTTTTTTGGGCTAGATTTAAGTAAAAATATATCCTTGATGTGGACTTGAATGAGTTGATGAGGCTTGAAAATTTTTCCATAGGTTATTCTCTATAGACAAATATGTCATCCCATAGTGTGTGGGTGTGTTCTACAACCTTCTGGAAGATTAGTGATGACATCCATGCTATATTTTGAGAGGATGCATAGAACTAGTATGAACCTTTAAAAGAAGATAATTCCTTGATTGAATTGAAGGAGGTATTCAAAGAGGATGGTTGGAGCTTATTCAAGGACTACATTCAGGTTGATTCCATTCCCCATGAGACCAGTAGTGTGGTGCTTCGTTATATAAATAACCTCAATACTAGCCTAGTCAAATTAGGGAAGTTGATAGACAAAAACTATAGGGAATAATCTCCAACAAGAAGCTTTTGTATTGCTAGGGCCTAGACTTGTTAAGTTGGGGGAGAAGTGGAGATGAGAATTTTATTACTAAGAAATCTTACAATTTTCTTATGGAGGTAAACTTCAATGGGGATAACAATCAAATATGGTAAAGAATATAGAGGAAAGGGGTTTGGCACAAGATCTCATTTTTTTTTTAGTTGGTGGTGCAAGAAAAAATATTAACTGGTAATAACCTAATGAAGAGAGGCTACTATGGTCCCTTTAGATGCCTTAATTGTGAAGCTAATACTGAAACTATTAACCATCTCTTCATCTCTTGCCTCATTTTCCAATCCCTTTGGAAAGACTTTTTAAACTCTTGAAGAGAGCCCCTCCACAGTTTTTAAACTATAAGGGATCTGATTTTGGAGTGGGTTGGCCAAAACCCTTATCTTGACTATATTAGAGGCATCTGGGAATGGACCCCCACTTATATTATTTGGGTAATTTGGTTATGGAGAAATAAAATTATTTTTCAAGGAGGAAAGAATCCCCAAATTCCAAACTTGGCTTTCTATTCAAAGGGTGGTGGCTAAATCCATTTTGGTCAAGTAGTGGGAGGATTGGAATAAACCTCTAGATAATAATATTAGAGATATAAAGATTCAATGGTTGGGCCAATATTTACATGACAAAAATATTTGGTTCCCAATAAATAAAAACAAAACCTCTAAAAGTTACACTAAAATTAGCTGGCAAACTCCCCATAAAGGGTTTGTTAAGTTCAACTTTGATGGTGTGTCTCGAGGGAACCTGGGTAAAGTTGACAGGGGTGGCATATTTTATGATGACCAAGGGAATATGAGAGTCTATTTTTTATTTAGCCTTGAAGATACCACTAATAATCATGCTAAGTCACAGACCCTCCTTGAAGGATTGTTGTGGGTCATCAACCAATTAAATGTCTAGAAATGATCTTCCTCACTCTCTAACTAGAGGTTGAAAGATATTATTCAAACTATAAGAGAACTTCATAACTCATTTTAGTCCTTGGATTACTTTCATGTGCGAAGATCTGCAAACAAGGTGGTTGATGTTATTGCTAATTAAGGAGTGGATAGAGGTCTAAGAGAGATCACCTGGATCAATTGATTTGCTGACATGGATGCTCTTAAGGGAATTAAGCATAAAATTATTTCTTTTATTAATAAATATTAGGAGGGTGTTGCTAGCACTATTCATGATGAAAGCAATATGGAGAAAGCCTTATGAATACTGCAATTTGCATGACCCTTGAGTATTTATTTTTGTCATCCTTTCTAGCCAATACATGCATGGCTTGTTGATCGATTTACTTTTGGCTAGGCATGCTCTTTAATTTTTAGGTGTGTGTGTTTTGTGCTTTTTATTTTTTATTTTTTATTTTGGTTGTTTTTTGTATTTTTTTGTTGTTTTTGTATTTTTTTGTTATTTTTGTTTTTTGGTGTTTTTTTGTTGTCTGTTGTTTTTGCATTTTATAATTTTTGTTTTTGTTTCTGTGTGTTTGTGTTTATTGGTTTTTTGTGTTTTTTTGTGTTTTTGTTGTTTTAGGTATGCTCTTGAGTGTGTCAAAGGGGGTGGGCTAGGTGCAAACCTTGGGTGATTTTGGCATAATAGATACCCATGCCTCCTTGGGTCTTATCCAAGTGTGGCATCCTGAAAAGGGTGTTTTTACAAAAATAAGTGTACATTTATTATCTAATTGTTATGGATAGTACATTAGATTAAACTTTTAAATTATATTACCTTTTTTATATTATATATAACAACATTAAAAGTAATCACATAAATAATATTTTTTTTAATGGTTGAAAGAAGAAGTTTTGAAAGGGTCTGTGAACATTTTACAAAGAGAGTAAGCCCACAACGAGGGCCAACAAAAGCAAAGGAGACTAAAATTAAGCTAGGGCCCATAGGAAGGGGTCACAATGGAAATAGTCGAGCCAACAAAGGGATTTTGGAAGGGTTCTTGAATATTTAAAAAAAGGGGAATGTGAGGGTCCCCTAAACAATGTTGAGAGAGAAGATCCAAAAAGATAAGCAAGTCAGAATAGAACCCCATACTAGAGGAAGCTAGGCAAGGAAAATCAACTCAAGTAAAAATTTCAAATTTAAAAAATTCTTGCCAAAACAAGGGAATCCCACTCAACTTAAAATTTAAAAAATTCCTACCTAAGCAAGGAAATTCTACCCAAACATAAAAATAAATAAAAATTTGAAAATTTTCTCCCTCCTCGAGGGGGTCTCCTCATGTTTGACCATCCAAGGTAAGCTAGGAACGACTCATATAGGTTTGAAGGCAAAGAATTAGTCTAATATCATGGGAAAAATAGCTCTTCAACATTCTTAGAACATGCTCTAGTGCTAGTAGATAGGAGGTTCTTCCAGTCTCTATTAGTATTTCCAGTATAATAGTACTTAATGATGCATGCACTTGCGAGAGATGCTCTCCTAGGAAGGAGAAATCATAATACACCATTGAAGGAAGATGGGATATTCCTAACCCTTGGTGGATCTTCTAAAAATTTGAGGTTTGAAGATGCATGTGTCTCCAAGGTCTATCCTCCCAAATTAAGAGAATAAAGATACATCCTTGTTGGAAGACAAGGGACCCTCCTAGCCCCTATAAAACAAAAGGGTAGAATCCTAGCACCTTCAAAAGGCATGAAGCCAACAAAATGAGCATGTTTAAAAGGCACAAAACCAAAAAACTAAGCACTTTCATGAAAATCCTAAATGAGGTCCTCCTAGTCCCTAGTAAAACAAAGGAGTAGAAGATTTGCACCTTTGAAAGGCACAAATTCAATAAACTAAGCACCTCGAAAAGGCACAAAGTGAGAAAATTAAGAATATTTAATAAAATCTTAAAGGGGACCCTTCGAACCTCTAGAAAAACAAAGGGACTAAATCCTAGAACCTTCGAAAGGCATAGAGAAAGCAAACTGAGCTCCTTTGTGAAAATATTGTAGGGGATTCCAAAGAAATCCATCCAAGATTGAGAAGACAAGCGGGGGTCATCCCTAATTAAGTCAAAAAACTACAAAAAGAACCCTCAAACATGAAAAAAAAAAAAATCAATATAATAAAATAAACTTATTATATTTGGTACAAGTAATGGGGTATAAATATTTGTACACCATAAACTAAGGTTTATCAATTCTATGGATCAAACATAATATTTGTATAAATAAAATAAATATAGGTATGGCCTATGCACACACTTTAAATAGACATAGTATGAGTTATGCCCATGATTTTAAGTCCACATAGCCAACTCAAATTTTTGCAAGGGAGTATGGAGCATCTAATATGTGAGATCAAATCATATGGGTAATGTTAGAATTTCCCAAAATAGACATGCAAAGCATTACACAAAATATGAAGAAATAGTAGAACCGGTTGATTATTCCATGGATCAACTTTGTATAAATAACAAAGTTGATCATTGAGAGCTTTTGGATTACAACAACTCATAAAATTTGATGTAGACTATAACTGAGAGTTCACCTGACTCATGAAGGAGTGGAAACTCAAGTAAGTCTATCCTAGTAGAACTTAAGAGAATAATTACTTATTCTAACACCCCCCTTAAGTGATGCTAGGGGTGTATTGTGCAAATGAGTCCTGGAAAGAGAGCCTGATGAGATACTCATGTAAAATGGTTTCTTTTTTGAAGATATGGTAAAAACCCCATGGGAAAAACTATATATCAAAATAGAAAAAAGGAAGAGGTATGTCTTCGGTTTGCGAAAATTGTCCTCTTAATAAAAAAATGTGAGTCCCGATAACATGGCATAATGAGGTAATCATTGTATAATATATAATGGAGATATTATAAAAAACCATATGGAAAAAAAACCATCCTCCAAAAAATACAATAATAAAAGGAGAGGTGAAAAGACCTCTATTTAAATATAGTTGTAATACTCCAATTTTCTCTCGCAACTGTATGTAACATGGAGAAGGAAATGACTTGGTAAATATGTTTGCAACTTGATTTTTAGTTGGAATATAGTCCAAGTATATGTCCCCATTATGAATATATTGTCAAATGAAGTGCATGTGTATCTCAATGTGCTTGGTGTGCTGATGCTCAACTGGATTACGTGCAATATGAATTGTGCTCTGATTTTCACACCAAAGAGTAATAGGTTTGTCATGGGAAAAACCAAATTCTCTTAGAATATGATGAAGCCAAAGAGCTTCCTAACTTGCTAAAACTGCTACCCTGTATTCTGCCTCTATAGATGATAAGACCACTGCTTGTTGTTTTTTGCATAACCAAGTAAATGGCAAAGAACCAAGACAAAAGATATAGCCAGAAGTTAAACATGTGTCTTCTACTAAATCTGCCCAATCTGAATCCGTGTAGCCAATGATATCCATGGATTTACCCTCATATAAGAGCCCAAAGTGAGTAGTTTCTTGAAAGTAGCGGAGGATTCTTTTTGTTGCTTGCCAGTGACTAAAATGAGGTTGATGTGAGAATCTGGATATTAAGCCAATAGCATATGAGATATCTAGATGAGTATGAGTAAGGTATAACAGACTCCCTACAAGCTGATTGTATAGAGTTGCATCACATAGAGAGGATGTGCATGAAGTACTTAGATTGAATCCAGACTAAAAAGGTGTAGGAGAAGGTTTACAATCTATCATTTTAAACCTTTGAAGAAGATCTAGAGTGTATTTTTGTTGACACAATAAAATTCCTGCATATGTTTGATTTATTTGGATCCCAAGGAAGTAATGAGCTAGACCCAGATCAGCCATATCAAATTTTCTAGAGAGAGAGTCTTTTATAGTCTGAATATGAGTGAAGTCACTAACAGTGAGTAGTAGATCATCAACATATAGAACAAGTATGGTGATTTTTCCTTTATCTCTCCAAATGTAGACTGTGTTATCAGACTCACAATGAGAAAAACTTCAGGAAAGAAGGAAGGAGTCCATTTTTTCATACCAATCTCTAGGAGCTTATTTGAAGCCATAGAGAGAATTCTTTAGCCTACAAACAAGAGAGGAGTCCTAAGTGAAACCAGCAAGTTGTTCCATGAATATATCTTCCTTTAAGTTCCCATGTAAGAAAGCACTTTTTCCATTCCATTTGAAAGACAAGCCACTTTTGGAAAGCAGCCAGAGCAAGAACCAATCTAACAGAATCCATTTTGGCAACTAGTGCAAAGGTTTCAGTATAATCAATTCCTTCAGTTTGAGAGAAACCTTTGGCTACTAGGCGAGCTTTGTGTTTGTCAATTTCTCCATTAGGCCCATATTTTGTTTTTTAAATCCATTTACAACAAACTAATTTCCTTCCTTTAGGTAGGGGAACTAAATCCTAAGTTTTATTTTTTATTAAGGAAGTGAATTCATTTTCCATGGCATAATCCCATTCTTTAATACCATTTTCTTCTTTGAAGGATTGAGGATCAGAGGAAATAGACTGACAGACAAGACCAGTGCCTATGGAGTTGGTTAATCTGGATGATGGAATATTTTGGATGTAAGGAGTAGCTTCTTTAAAAATGGTGTGGGACCATTTTGGCATAGTGGAAGGAGTAGAAGGAGTGAAAATACTTTAAGTTGGAGTTATAGGTTCCTCGTCTTGATCATCAATATCTAAATTAATCTCTAAAGTTGGTTCTTCATTATATTGAGGTTCTATTATAGGATAAGGCTCAAGAGAGGAAGAGGATGGTTGAGGATATTTCTGAGGGAATGTTTCATCAAATTGGACATTCCTATGATAAAAGACCTCATGAGTTGTGGGATCAAGGAGCCTGTATGTTTTCATTTCCTCACAATAACCAACAAAGATGAGATTTTTGCTTTTGTTATCTAGAGCCTTCCTTTTTTTCTTTGGGATGTGTGCCCAAGTAGTACACCCAAAAATATTGAAGAAGGAGACATTCGATTTTGAACTAGTCCATGCTTCTTCAGGAGTTAAATGGTCAAGATATTTATGAGGTGTGCGGTTTTGAATATAGTTTGCACAGTTAATAGCTTCTACCCAAAAAATGTTTGGAAGATCTCTTGAATGGAGCATACAGTTTGCCATTTCCTTCAATGTTCAATTTTTCCTCTCTGCAATGCCATTTTTCTATGGATTATGAGAGACAAAATGCTGATGAATTATGCCATGATTTGATAGAAATATTGAGAACTCATTACTACAGTATTCCCCCCCATTATCTGTGCAAATTTGCTTGATGTTGCAAGAGGTTTGATTTTCAACTAAGGCTTTGAAGATTTTGAAGTGGGACAGAACATCACTTTTGTATTTTAGGAAGTAGACCCAAGTTCTTCTGGAAAAGTCATCAATGAAGGTTAGAGCATATTTTTCTCCTTTGAAATAAGGCTCTGGGAAAAACATCAAGTCACTATGGATTAACTCTAGAAGGGATGAGACTTTTAGAGAACCACTTGGGTGGAAAGGATCTTGATGTTGCTTTCCAAGAGCACATCCAGGACATACTCCATCAATAGAAGAGACTTGAGGTACCATTTCATGGGTTTTGAGTTCCTTTAGGTAGTTATAACTGAGATGGCCAAACCTTTCATGTCAAATTTTGCTTTTAAAATCTCCATGAGCCACAAAACAGGAGGCCCCTTCTGGATTTTTGAATCCTTTGAAGTGAAATAGGTGAGTGTTGTGATAAATATATACTTTGGTTATAAGAGAGTGGGGGTCTTGAAAGTCTCTTATCTCAACTCCTGTTGGAGAGAAGAGAATAATTTTCCCCTTTCTAGAAGTACAAATCTGATAGACAAAGAGGATATTTGTTACAATATTTGGAAGATAGAGAACATTATTGATAAAGCCACCATCAAAGGATATGTCACCATTTCCTTTGACTGGGATAAAGGAAGAGTCACCAACTTCTACGCTACGTGTTGAACTTGTGGAGATAGAAGAGAATGACTCATCTGAAGCAGTCATGTGATGAGTTGCTCAAGAATCTAGGACCTAGTAATTAGATGAAGTATTGGTGGTCTTCCCTTGAACATTTAGGGCTTTTCCTATCTTCTTTTTATTGTCTATTTTTTTATCCTTCATAGTTGCCTCTAGTTGTTGTAATCTTTTCTAGCATTTGTTTGCAGAATGACCATTATTTTTGCAGTGAGTACAAGTTATGGGACTTATTTCTTTCTTTTTAAATTTTTCTTTAGTGGAGGTGGATGCTACTAAGGCTTTAGAGGAAGAGGAAGAGATATCATACTTTGCAAGTTTTGTTTCTTCTCTAGTTAGTCTCTCACAAAGTTATTCTAAGGAGGGCATTTTGAAACTTGCACCAAGAGCATATTTTGTAGATAGAAAGGTGGTGGGAGCATCTTTTGTTATCGACAAGGGGTTATCCTTCCAAGGCCCATAACACCTAGAAGGGTGGATGCATATTTCCCATGTATCGTAGCATGGAGGACATTGGTCCCACTAACCTTTTCTTCGTCTTGGTTCATGGTTAAGCTTTAAGCCCATGCTAGATTTAGTGATGTTATACCTGATGCCTAATAGCAGTCCATCAAGGCACACCAACAACAAAACACAAAAGCACCAAAAGCACCAAAAGAATATTGCATAAGAGGACACTTAAGATTGCATGAAGATTTCAATTGCTCACTTATGTTGCTTCTAGTTGCAAAAGGGGAATCCAATCCTGTATTTATAGAGGAATTAGAGGGCAAAAAGGTAGGCAAAATAAATATTTAACCTTGATTGAGTCGGTGCCCTAAGGGTTGGTCCAAAATTTAGGTTTTCTCATGAAAACCCTAAATTTTATTTTGGAATATAATGTATATGTAAATATACAAGCTAGTTGTATTGATACTCCATTAATGAAATCAATTTAAGATTACTTTGAAGATTATAAATAAGAGATAATAAGAGAAATTATCGCCATGATTTATCATAAAAGATCAATATTACAAAAAGAGAAATTATCGCCATGATTTCCTTAGAAAACTATAAGCAAATTTCACAGGAATCTGAGGAATCTGAGAATTGTTTGATATCATAAGTGCTTAATGCAGTATTTCGAGTTTCTATTTCCTCTATTTCCTTCGAACAAACTACATTCCTTCTGGGGTTGCTTTTTCTTAGACTAGTCATAATTTTAATTCTATGGGATCGCTAGTTTTAGTTTCCGTGATTGACATGAACATACAAATTTTTATTTTACTATTTGCTATTTTTGATATGAATTTCACCTGTTATACAATTGCTAATTATATCTATTGCGCACGATTAAATTGCTTTTTCTTAGACTAGTCATAATTTTAATTCTATGAGATCGCTAGTTTTAGTTTTCGTGATTGACATGAACATACAAATTTTTATTTTACTATTTGCTATTTTTTATATGAATTTCACCTGTTATACAATTGCTAATTATATCTATTACGCACGATTAAATTCCATTCCAACTTATAACGGCGACAGATCGACTTTCTCAATTCACACAATCTATAATCTAGTTTATCCTCTCTCCTCTCTCAATCGTAGTATTATAATATTAACGCAGGCCGGTTTGGTTTATACAATTTTTTTCTTTTTTTTCAAACAAACTTTGTTATATTGTATTTGTTTGTGAACGCACTGATTTACAAACATCCACCTGTTTTATCGAAATTTCCTTGAGGTAACTTCATAATAACTATAGTAATTTATAATATGGATTAGAGGTTTTAAATTAATTTGAAAAATAATTTAAGGGTGTCATAATATTTATAATACTTAAATATTTAACCTTTTAATATTATTAATAATTATTTCAATCATAAATTCTATTAAATTTAAGAATATTTTGTTTATATTTAATCCTTATTAATATAAACACAAGAAACAATATTATTTTTTAAAAATAAATATAAAAGATAAAGATATTTTATCAATCTTTATAATTTTTGTTTTGTTTTTTTAACCTAAAATAAGTTTTTTTAAGCCTAGTCTATTTTCTTGACTTATGTTAGGCTCGTAACATTAACTAGAATGTGAAAGGTGACATCCATCATGGTGTTAGGATGAAATCCACAACATGCATTGAAGGAATTATTCCCTATGAAGGTGTGAGTAGCCTTAGTGTATGAATGTTGGATGTAAAGAAAACTTATTCCACGTTCGAGGTTGTCAATTGTTGAACATCTTGAGAAGATGCAATACCATTTTATTGCAATGTTACTTTGTCTATATGTGGATGTATAGAAATGTATGGAATGTTAGAGCTTCATGTTTTATCAGTTTCAAAGATAGCATAAATTTTTGATGAATAACCTAGAATCATTGTCTAATACTCTAGAGTTTGGGATACTAAATGGACCAAAATATGTTAAAGAAATAGAATGGTAGACTTTGTTACATTATTCTATTATTTCAATATATCATGATTGCTACCTTGTTGAATCTATCCACAACCATAAAGATGAAGTTTGGTGATGCCTAGGAGTTGATAACCCTAAGAGATAATTTATGGTGAGTACTTATTTGGTCATAGAATGAATTGGTGGAGGTGTGTAGTGACCTATGTCCATGATTACTTGTTTCTCAATGTTACATGATGTAAAAGATCATACTGAATGTGATGATTTTGAAAGAGTATTATTCTAGCAATGCAAGGGTCTTGTTGACATCAATTTGTCCAACCAAATTAGAATAGTGTGATTTCCAAATAAACAATTAGGATGTCATACCAATTGGTATATAGAGCTTCCAAATATGGTATAATAACCTATCTTAAAGGTAGTTATTTGGTCCTGAAAGCACGAGGATACGAAAGCAAAAATGGAAAGCTAACATGCGATGTGCAAACAAAGAAACCGAACTTAGCGCTAAATCCTAAAAACTTGAAAGTGCATGAAAAGAGGGAAAAGCATGATCGAATCAAACTGAAACAAATGTGAATCAAAATAGGACAGCCCTTTTCATTGATATGTTCCAAACTCGGTTACAATGCGCATCCTCCCCTTCCAAGGGCTAGGAGCGTTTAAGCATTCTTTCTAATTACATCCATGGGCGCCTTTCCTTCTTTCGCGTGCCCACATGTAAAATGGGCGGACCAAACATCGCCGCCACTTGCGTTGATGAATCTGGACTCCTCACTGCTCCTCCGACGTCCAAACCCTACGTTCAAAAGAACAAGAAATGATCAGTAGCACCTGCGGATGGAACAAAGCATGCAATCCCCAAGCCTAGACTAAGTGAACGAGAAAAATGAATTAAACTATAACTAAAACAAGTCCAAATGCTATGAAAATTTGATAGGGGAATCAAGACATCATCAGGAAGGCTCTACAAAAAGAACAATCCAAAAATTCCTCACCGATTTGAATTCATTTCGGGGTGGGACGAATTCACCTACAACATAACGCCGAATAGGTACTGTCCCAATGTCCTACCTCGAAAGCTCCAAAAGACCTAAAAACTTGGGGTTAGCTAATTGGGGGCATTTTGGGAAGACCCAGATGGTCATATTTTCCCAATTTAGCCTCCATCAATAGGAATTTGATGATGCTACCTGTAGGTTAGTAAAAGCGAGCAAAGATAGAAATATGATCAAAATTGTTCGAAACGAGACGAAATTCAAATGACAGCTTATCTAAACATCATAGAATCGAATGCAAAAATGAAAGAAAGCAAATCTGCCATGGAATTCCCATCGCTCCGAAAGGGGGCGATTAGGACTGTGGCAGTGTGGGAGGGGGCGCCCCTGGGGCAGGCCGCCCATCGTTTGAGGCTTGATTTTGGCACCAATCCACTTGGGATGGGTCCAAAACCTCTTGTGTGGTATTGTCAAAAAATTTGGTGGGATATCGTGACCAAATGTCGGGTTTTGGGATCAATATTCGTCCTCCCAATAGTCACCCAATGACCTCCCTTCTAAAGGAGATCAAGGATGTGAAAGGTGCAAATCCAAAAGGTGTGAGGTGTGTAAATAAAATGACAGCACTTCGTTGCTCTAAAATGCTACTTCTCTCCTCATTTTGGGGTGAGGAAACTCACCAATTTATAGACCTGGAGGTCTCTTGAAATGGGCATGCAGAGGCGCCACATGGCAATCATGCCTTCCCAGGGGGAAGGAGATTCCTCCCTGAATTGGGACTCCATGACTGACCTTGCAGATGCCTCTAATGCTCGAAAACGCTCACCCATACTCCCATGCGATGAAGGAAGCATTGGGTGGCGGATCCGAGCTGCCATTTGTCAAGATTTGACTTTTTTCCTATCAAACCTACAATTCGCCCCACCCTGGGGCGAATTCTGAATTCGTCCCTGGGTGGGGCGAATCCTAGATTGAATTCATCCCAGGGTGGGATGGATACTTAGCAAAGTTCCTGAAGGTGCCAAATTGACCTCTGACCTTCCAAAACTATTGTGAGAGTGGTTAGGACCATTGTTTGACCTCTGGGGGCTGCCCTTGGGGCTGTGTGTGTCAAAGCGATCAGTGTTTGCAGTCACATAATCGGATTGGTGCTATTTTGGTGTCTACAGATGCCCCTTTTTGGGATGCGTTGTGCATGGCATAGCGCCGAGCAAAAATAGATAACCAAAGCACTAATGATTAGGGTTTCTCAGTAACCTAACCAACTTTTGATGCCCCAAGTATGGAAAGGGCATGCATTCTTGAATCCTTGCTTCTGACGAGTGAAGGAACTCAATTCAAGTGTTAACCTTTTTCGGTGAGGTGTTACTTGATCTTGGACATTGATCGGTCATGAATAGGCAAAGGGCGCAACCTTTTGTCTGTGAGAACCTTGAGTTCATGATTCACGAAATGCCAAGTGATTTGATCAGATTGTGATTATTGCTTGTTTACTGCCCCAAGCAGGAGCGTAATTATCTTTGTCAATGATTCTTTGAATGCATGTCATTTTCCTTAATTGGGTGTGTATTTGTTGATTGGTGACTAAGTGTGACTACCCCCTCAAGCGACGAATCGATGAGGGAATGACCTTCATGAGAAAAGCGACGAGTCGCTTGACCCAAGATGACTTGTGCAAAGGTGCCTTTAGATTCTTATCCTTGAACGTGTGTGCAGTTTTCCGACATTTAGACCTATTTTTGGTGGGTGTTAACCCTTTTTGGTGACGCTTTTTGGAGCTAAAATTGGCAGAAATCCGTCCTCCCGTGGAGCGGTCCGGCTATGGTAGCCTTCTTAGGGAGTAGGATAGTGACAATTTGTAACCCCAACGTCTATTTTGGATGCCAAGAATGTCAGGCGTGAAGGCGCCTTCGTTCGACAATGTTATTACTTATTTTTGGGTGGGTTTTTGACCCTTTTGCTGACGTCGTTTGGGGATGAAATTCTCAAAAATTCGTCTTCCCGTGGAGCGGTCCGGCTATGGTAGCCTTCTTAGGGAATAGGATAGCGAGGATTTGTGACCCCGACATCTATTTTGCATGCCCGGGATGTCAAGTGCCAAAGCACTCTCATCGGGCAAGTTTATTAGGTGTTTTGGTGCATTTTTGTTCAATTTTTGTTGTTTTTTGAAATTTTTGCCCTGAATTCGTTGATTTGATTTTATGCATGATGAGTGATGAGTATGGATGTATGCATGTTAAGTTATAGTGATGAATGCATATGTGTTGATGAGTGCAAATGTTTCTAATTTATATGATATGCAAATGGAATGGATGAATTGAATTTGTGATGTTTGGCGAGTCGCACCATAGACTATTTAGACCTTTATGGCTTTTTTTTTTTTTTTGTCTTAGGCGATTGTTGTGGTGTTTTTTTTTTTTTTTTTTTTTTTTTTTTGCAATGGGAGAATGAAAGATGGCAAGTTGGTTTGGAAATGTAGCTAAGGTTTTCTGAGACTCAGATGTTGTAACTAACTAGCCACGACTGTAGTTGTGTCGTACAAGACTTTTGCTCAAGGTATGAATCGGACTTGTTTTTGACCAAGTTATTTCACATCCCTGTGTGTGCAATTGAGTTTGTTTATGTGGTGTTTGTCAGGATACCGCCAGTGCCAGATAGGCTATCAACCAAACCTGTACTGAGGATCACCTGATTAGCTCCACTAACTCCTTTGTTGTGTTTAGCCAGATTAATCTGTGGTGCTATCTAGGATACCATAAGCTAGCTCATCCACATGCAAACATTGATCTGCACACAAGTTAATGTGACAGATATATCGTCATGCGGGAGGTTTACCACCAATGACCGATAGGCTATCAACCAAACCGGTACTAGGGTTTGCCTCATGACCTGTCGAAATGCTGAGAGTTCCAGGGATTCAAGTTCGACTCCCTTCTTTTCTTCAATTGTATTGGGATACTTGCTCTTTTGTAGTGATAAAAATCACTATTTATTTTTTTTTATTTTATTTTTCTCTTGAGCAAGGGATTTGAATTTCGAGTGATGAGAATCACTATTTTATGTGCTTCTTGATGTATGCACTCTGGGGGTGATGTCAAATTTTTTGGAGTTTTGACTTTTTGCAAGATTTTGATGTTTGCAACTTTTTGAGAACTTGGGATTCTTGGGGAATTGGGTAGGGAAGATGCTTGTCCTTTTGCCAACTCTCAGCATTCGTGGGGTCATTCGCATAGGGGGATGAGCAAGATAACCGTTTCGCTTATGGTGACCTAGATTGTTGTGCAGGTTTCATCTTTCATTCACACAACTTGGGAATTTTTATGTGTTTTAATTTGTGTTGGGATGCTACGTAACAAGGTGTGATCCAAGTAGAACTCTACCTTCGTAAAATCTATCTGACTTGGTACAGTACATGGCTAGAAGGCTACATGATGACTGAAAGACGAAAACTCTTGATACATTAAAAGACCATTGACTCTAGTATGGTAAAAAGAAGTGAATGGTGTTTATTTTTGATGGACTGCTTATAGAATGGAGAAGCGTGGAACAAGATGGATTGGCGGAGTGATTACAGTCTATGGTGCCTTTGACCTGTATGACCACAGATATGCAATGTATGGATGTGATGCTCAATGCAGCTACATATTTTTGTGTTTTTGATGGATTGATTTTTGTGGATATGAAGATGAGATGCGAGAAGAGCTCTCTATTGATGAGTTTGAGCATGCCTGGAAATGAGATGCAAATTTTTTTTGTTATTTTTGATGATTTTACTATTTTTGAATTTTCTTATTTTTGACCAAGCGATTGTAGGAATCCTTGGAGCATTTTGGGATTGACCAAGCGATTGTAGGAATCCTTGGAGCATTTTGGGATTGACCAAGCGATTGTAGGAATCCTTGGAGCATTTTGGGATTGACCAAGCGATTGTAGGAATCCTTGGAGCGTTTTGGGATTGACCAAGTGATTGTAGGAATCCTTGGAGCGTTTTGGGATTGACCAAGCGATTGTAGGAATCCTTGGAGCGTTTTGGGATTGACCAAGCGATTGTAGGAATCCTTGGAGCGTTTTGGGATTGACCAAGCGATTGTAGGAATCCTTGGAGCATTTTGGGATTGACCAAGCGATTGTAGGAATCCTTGGAGCATTTTGGGATTGACCAAGCGATTGTAGGAATCCTTGGAGCATTTTGGGATTGACCAAGCGATTGTAGGAATCCTTGGAGCATTTTGGGATTGACCAAGCGATTGTAGGAATCCTTGGAGCATTTTGGGATTGACCAAGCGATTGTAGGAATCCTTGGAGCATTTTGGGATTGACCAAGCGATTGTAGGAATCCTTGGAGCATTTTGGGATTGGCCACTTTAGATATGGAATGGTCGCAAATGACTGATGTTCAAGGGTTCGAGTTCCTTGACTCCATCAAGGGAAGCTAGCCGGTACGTCCCGGGTCCTATATTGCTATCAATTACATATGGACCTAACCAATTTTCCGTGAACTTGTCCTTGATATGGGATGGCAAACTAGAGTTCTGTTGGTTTTCCTTCAAGACCAAATCACCAACCCGAAAGTCCCTCAGGTGAACTTTCATGTTGTATGCTTTCTTAAGTCGCTCTTGATAGATACGTAAATGCTCGAGAGCATTAACGCATCGTTCATCAAGCAACGTAAGCTGGTCTAACCGGGCCTACCGTGCAGTGTCATCATCGATGAACTCTTGCATTGATATGCGCAGGGAAGGAATTTCCAACTCGAGAGGCATGACTGCCTCGGAGCCATACATGAGCGAAAATGGAGTTGCCCCAGTGGGCGTCCGAATGCTAGTGCGATAAGCCCATAGGGCAAGTGGGATTTGGATGTGCCAATCCTTATGACTGTCTACGACGGTATTTTTAAGGATGGCAACTAGCATTTTGTTTGACGCCTCTGCTTGCCCATTTGCCTACGGATAATAGGGTGTCAAAAAACTGTGCTGAATTCTGTACTTTGTGGTCAAAGCATGCACGTATTTGTTCTTGAATGACGTCCCATTATCCAAGATTATTTTGGATGGAATACCAAAACGACATATGATGTTATGCAAAATGAACTCCACAATGCGGGGTCCTGTCGTAGAGGTAAGCGAAACTGCTTCCACCCACTTGGTGAAATACTCTGTGGCCGTTATGATAAACATGTGATGACCTGACGATGCAGGGGAGATCTTTTCGATTAGATCTAAGCCCCACTGCAAAAATGGCCAAGCTGACTGGACTGTCTGCAAGGCCTGGGAAGGTACATGTGTCAAATTAGCATGGTGTTGACACTTCACGCACTTCCTCACATATGCACAACAATCTCGCTCTAAAGATGGCCAATAATAGCCCATGCGAAGAATGCGCTTTACGATGGCCATACCACTAAAGTGGCCACCACATGTACCATCATGCGCTTGGGCGACTGCCCAAGTGGACTCTTGCTGGTCCAAGCATCGAAGGAGGATTCCTTCATAGCTACGACGGTACAAAATGTCTCCTATCAAGACATACTTAGCCTCTTTCTACTTGAATGCTCGTTTTGTGGCAGGCGTCAATCCAAGCGGGAGATTACCTAACTTGAGGTAGTCCCTAATGGGTAAATACCAATCCTGTTGATCGAAAGCCTCGATGGTATGAACAGCCAATCCCTCTTGAAGTTCATCCCTAGCAAATGCTGAGTGGGAGAGAACTTGTAAGAATAGCGTTGTGTTGCTATTAATGGGAGTAGGGGAGAACAAGGACCCCTAGTTGGCATGTTTCAGACGATCGTGGATTCGAGAGAACTTATCCGAGGATGGTTCAATCTGGATCATGTGGATTCCTGGCATCAAGTCGAGCTTGCACGCTCCATCACGGATTGCGATAGTGTTTTGACTTGAATGGTTGTCATATCACTAGAAATGTCTTGCGGGATTAGTGACCCCAAGGAGGCCATAGTGTCCGCAAAATGATTCGATGACCGAGGGAGTGCCTCGATGTCGTACCACTCAAGCTTCACCAAGAATTTGTCCACAAGGGCTTTATAAGCCTGCAGAACTAGGCATTTGCACTGGAATACCCCTTTGACTTGGTTGACAATTAACAACGAATCACCAAAGATGTTCAGTCGCTTGATGTTCATGGTGATTGTTGTCTGAAGACCTATGAGCAAGGCTTCATACTTTGCATTATTGTTGGTGCACGAGAAGTCTAATTTAAATGACAGAGGCATTGGAGCACCCTGCGGTGTGAAGAATACTATTCCCGTGCCACCACCTTGCTCACATTTAGAACCATCAAAAAATAGGGTTATGTCGACCTGTGACTCAGGCTCATCAGAATCGGGCGATTCTGAGACATGGAAGACCCCATCATCGGGTAGTTCTATGACCAGAGGCTGATCATCTTCGAGAGGAGCCTCTGCTAGTTGATCGGCTATGACCTATCCTTTGATGGATTTCTATCCAATAAATTCTATGTCAAATTCCATCAACAACATGATCCATTTCGTCGTGCGACTACTATGATAAGTATGACTCATCATGTATCATAATGGATTCTCCTTAGACACAACATACGTAGTGTTGCTCAACATGTAGTGGCATAGCTTTTTGGTAGCAAACACCACTACCAAGCAGAGTTTCTCGACGTATGCATAGTTAAGTTCATAACTGACTAGGGTGCGGCTAAGATAATAAGTAGCCTGTTCTTTGTGAAGTTCATTCTTCTGGGCTAGCATGGCGCCCAGTGCCACCTCAGTAGCTGAGATGTATAAGTAGAACGACACTCCTAGTCTAGGTGGTGCCAATACTGGCGACGAAGCCAAGTATCATTTGATGTCATCAAAGGCTGACTGGCACTCGTCATCCCAATGAAATGCTACCCCCTTGTGCAATAATTTGTTCATGGGTCGGCACTTGTCAGATAGTTGCGCTATGAAGCGCTTGATTGATGCGACCTTTCCCTGCAGACTTTTGAGTTGCTTAATGGTAGTTGGGGGCACCATTTCAAGGATTGCCTTGACTTTGTTTGGGTCCACCTCGATGCCTCGCTTTGATACTATGAAACCCAAGAGTTTTCTAGATGTGACGCCAAATACGCACTTCTTGGGATTCGATCTGACTTTATGCTCCATGAGGCGATCGAGGATCTTGCTTAAGTCATCGAGATGATCTGGGCACAAAAGAGATTTGGCCAACAAATCATCCATGTAATCTTCCAAAGTTTTATGCATGTAATCATGGAAGATGTACGTCATTGCACATTGGTAGGTGGCGCCAGCATTTTTAAGGCCAAAAGGCATAACCTTATAACAAAATGTCCCCCAAGGCATTGTGAACGCCATTTTTAGTTGGTCCTCGGGATTGATACGAATCCGATTGTATCCCGAGAAACCATCCATGAGGGATAGTCATGACCTGCTATAGCGTCGGTACCAATGGCAATGCTTGCAAGGATTCCTACCCTTACACGTCACCAATCAACAACTTTGTACATACGTTCTAACATGTGATGTGAAAACAAAGAAATTGAACTTAGCGCTAAATCCTAAAAACTTGAGAGTACATGAAAAGAGGGAAAAGCATGATCGAATCGAACTGAAACAAATGTGAATCAAAAGAGGACAGCCCTTTTTATTGATATGTTCCAAAATCGGTTACAATGTGCATCCTCCCTTCCCAAGGGCTAGGAGCGTTTAAGCATTCTTTCTAATCACATCCATGGGCGCCTTTCCTTCTTTTGCGTGCCCACATGTAAAATGGGAGGACCAAATGTCGCCGTCACTTGCGTTGATGAATATGGACTCCTCGCTGCTCCTCCGACGTCCAAACCCTATGTTCAAAAGAACAAGAAATGATCAGTAGCACCTGCGGATGGAACAAAGCATGCAATCCCCAAGCCTAGACTAAGTGAACGAGAAAAATGAATTAAACTATAACTAAAACAAGTCCAAATGCTATGAAAATTTGACAGGGGAATCAAGACATCATCAAGAAGGCTCTACAAAAATAATAGTCCAAAAATTCCTCACCAATTTGAATTCGTTTCGGGGTGGGACGAATTCACCTACAACATAACGCCGAATAGGTACTGCCCTAATGTCCTGCCTCGAAATCTCCAAAAGACCTGAAAACTTGAGGTTAGCTAATTGGGGGCATTTTGGGAAGATGCAGATGGTTATATTTTCCCAATTTGGCCTCCATCAATAGGAATTTGACGATGCTACCTGTAGGTTAGTAAAAGCGAGCAAAGATAGAAATATGATCAAAATTGTTCGAAACGAGACGAAATTCAAATGGTAGCTTATCTAAACATCATAGAATTGAATGCAAAAATTAAAGAAAGCAAATATTCCATGGAATTCCCATCGCTCCGAAAGGGGGCGATTAAGATTGTGGCAGTGTGGGAGGGGGCGCCCCTGGGGTAGGCCGCCCATCGTTTGAGGCTTGATTTCAGCACCAATCCACTTGGGATGGGTCCAAAACCTCTTGTGTGGTATTTTAAGAGAATTTGGTGGGATATTGTGACCAAATGTCAAGTTTTGGGATCGAGATTCATCCTCCCAATAGTCACCCAATGACCTCCCTTCTAAAGGAGATCAAGGATGTGAAAGGTGCAAATCCAAAAGGTGTGAGGTGTGTAAATAAAATGACAGCACTTCGTTGCTCTAAAATGCTACTTCTCCCCCATTTGGGGTGAGGAAACTCACCAATTTATAGACCTGGAGGTCTCTTGAAATGGGCATGCAGAGGCACCACATGGCAATCATGCCTTCCTGGGGGGAAGGAGATTCCTCCTTGAATTGGGACTCCATGACTGACCTTGCAGATACCTCTAACGCTCGAAAACACTCACCCATACTCCCATGCGATGAAGGAAGCGTTGGGTGGTGGATCTGAGCTGCCATTTGTCAAGATTTGACTTTTTTCCCATCAAACCTGCAATCCACCCCACCCTAGGGCGAATCCAGAATTCGTCCCTAGGTGGGGCGAATCCCAGTTTGAATTCATCCCAGGGTGGAATGGATACTTAGAAAAGTGCCTAAAGGTGCCAAATTGACCTCTGACCTTCCAAAACTGTTGTGAGAGTGGTTAGGACCACTGTTTGACCTCTGGGGGCTGCCCTTGGGGCTGTGTGTGTCAAAGTGATCAGTGTTTGCAGTCACATAATCGGATTGGTGTTGTTTTGGTGTCTACAGGTCCATACATTCCCTATATCAACTACTACTAATGTCGATAAAGTATGTGTCTTTAGATAATATAGTTTGATATCAATTGGTGTTATATCTTCTTGTGTTGAGAATAATCAATGTAGTTTATATTGGTGGATACCTAAGTTTATACTTGAATCACTTTTATTTATGATAAAATGTGAAATTGTTACAGATAAGTCACACATTTCTTGTGATGTGCATTTTCTAATTTATTCTATGAATGCAAGAATTATAGAGGTCAATGATAAAATAAATAATAATTTTCTTAAACATGATATAGTGATCCTAACATCATATAACTTGAATAATGGTGTATAAATATTTCTCATAGAATGTATAATATCGAGTTACGTCTAAAAGTGTATTAGAGTTGTATGCCAATAGGTGCTCATGCTAGATGTGAATGACATTAAGTGCATAGTCCAAAGTATTAGTCTCCATCTCAAACATAAAAGTGATGTATGATATGGCAAGTACTTGTGCTAAACAAAGGTATTGCTTTAGTTCTTGAAGTGCTTGTTGTTTTTTTGAAGTCTGGTTCAACTTCAAATCATATGGGTAGATCTCAATTTCAAGTCCATGTATTGTGATGGATGCTTCAATAATAATATAACCCATGATAATATAGTTTTTTAATATTAAATTTTCTAGTTATTAAAATATTGCTTGAATTTTTTAATTATCTAATATAGTTGGGCACTAATTTTTCTCATTTATTTTACTAAATAAATAGTATGCATTTTTTAATAGAATTTCACTTACACTTAAAAAATAATAATAATTCATCCATGGAACCCATTGATAATGTATCATGGAATATATTAATTATTTGTTTCACTTATATTATGCGCTTATTAGTTTGTTAACTATTGTAATATACTAGTTAACTATTAATTATTTGTTTCACTTAAATTACGCACTTATTGTGGTCCTAGTCTCCAAGGAGGGTCTTCCAATATTTGGCGATGCATCCCTTTGCTCCCTTTTCAAAGTTATCTCCGATCATAATCCCCTGGTGTTTGAAAAATTCTAGAATTATAGAACTTCCTTAGACCTTTCAGTTTTGAGATAATGGGGCTACAACATTAGGGCTTAGAATCCAAAATCATGGAATGGTGATCTCAGGGTTTCTTGGGCCCTCTTATTTCTCAACTGGCTTCTAAGCTTAGATTTGTTAAGGCTAATCTTAATATTTGGAATAAGTATATTTTTAGAACCATTTTCCTAAGGAAAAAGAAGTTAGCAAAATAGTTGAAGAAATTTGAATCAACCCTGGAGTCAAGAGAGGTGACATATGCAAGGAATGAAAATCTCTTAGCAGACCTACATAACGTGTTGGCTAAAGAAAAAAACTTTTGGTGCCAAAAATCAAGATCCTTGTGGCTTTGTGAAGGTGATAGGAACACAAAAAAATTTCACACGTTTACCTTAAGGTATAGGAGAAATAATAGAATTAGAGAAGTGATGAAATCAAATGGTACAATCATGAAAGACATTACTAAAATTAGGGAAGAAGTGATCAAGTTTTTCAAATCCCTCCTATGCTCAAGAGATAATAGGGACTAATAGGTTGAAGAGAGGCTCCTACAACACATCCTCTCGTTGGTTTTAGATGATATGAGCCAAGAACTCTGTGCTCCCTTTAGGGATGAGGAAATCAGAGATACTATTTTATCTATAGGAGGATTGAAAGCACCTAGACCAGATGGCTTTCCTCCTATTTTATTTTAGAAGTTTTGGTATATTATAGGAAGGGATATCCGTTCAGCTATGAGAGAAATCTAGGAATCAAATTTCATTTTAGATGATGTTAACTCAAAATTTGTAGTTTGTATTCCTAAGTTGATGGGTGGTAAATACTTCTCTAACTTTAGGTCCATTAGCCTCTATAACATAATTTTTATAATTCTCACTAAAACTATGGTTAATAGACTCAAAGTCTACCTACCGATAATTATTGATCATTCCCAAAGTGGTCTTTCTACTTAGAGTTCTAGGGAATTTTGGGTTTAAGCCAAGCTGGAAGAGACTAATTAGAGCCTGTATCTCCTTGGAAAAATTCTCAATCATATTTGTTGGATCACCAATAGGATACTTTAGTAGTTGTAAAGAAATCTACCATGGGGATCCTATGTCACTGTATCTATTTATTTTATTGATCGAGTCTTTGGGAAGAGCCCTAAAGGTGAATCCTACTGTTATAGGAATCAAACCTATAACTACCATCGATCTAATTTTATATCATCAATACACTGATGACACATTACTTTCCTTCCTAGCCTCAATCCCTCAAGCCAAAGCAATCAAAGAGATCCTCATAGACTATGAAAAATCAGTTAGGTAGAAAGTTAGTTTGAAAAAGGTAAATTATTTTTACTTAATACTCCTATAGGCAAGTAAAGGAGAGTTAATGAGATCTTGGGATGTGAAATTGACTTCCTTCCTTCAGTTTATCTGGGAATACCATTGTTCAAAGGTGGTTTTAAGTCATATTTTTGGAGCCTATCAAGGAAAGAGTTAAAATAAAGTTGACGAGATGGAAAGGGGCTTTGTTGATCCAAGTAGGTAAAATTATTTTGGTTAAGTCTACTCTCTAGAGTGTATTGGTGTACATCCTCTCTCTCTTTAGGCTTCTAGGAAATATTTCAAAAAATCAAACAAATACAATGGTCTTTTCTCTGGTTTGATTCTAACGAGAAGAAGAAATTCCTACTGGTTGCTTGGGATCAAGTGTGCAACACAAAAGAGATGGGTGGCATGGGTGGCCTGGGTTTAAGAAGGATGAAAATATTGAATAGAGTGCTAATAGCTAAACAGAGCTAGAGATTGGTTTAAATGGATAATTTTAATTGGGTTAGAATTATGTTAGCTAAATATTTAGGCAAAAATGGTAATTGTCTCATGGATCTCACTCCTTACCTTGGTTTAGCTTTCTGGTGAAGTATTTTTACAAGTTGATCTAATATATTAAAAGGGGGAAGATAGTTTTTAGGATATGGGTAGAGTATTGACTTTTGGAAAGATACATGGGCAATCAATAGGTCATTAGATTCATATCAAAATCTACGTCTAGTGGAACCAATCACAAACCAAGCTTTCAGATCAAACATATATAATTTTATTGTTTCTATTAATGATAGAAAAGTTTTAAAACCCTTTGTTTTTCCTAGGGTTTCATAAGATGAAAAAATTACTTCTAAAGCCCTAATGGATATCCTAAAGTGGATTATTATTCCTAGTCATGACAAGCTAGATAGTTTGGTATGGGATATTGAGAAGGATGGTTGCTTTTCTATAAATTCAGTCTATCATCTTTTAGATGTCTCCTTTGACCTTTGGTTTCTTGATCATAATATTTGGTTGAAGGGCCTTACTCCCAAAGTGAATGTTTTCTTTTGGTTGGCGGTCCAAGGTAAATATCTCACTCTAGATAATTTATACAAAAGGGGCTTGGTCTTCTCAAATAGATACTACCTATGTGGTAGAACAGAAGAATCCCTTGTTCATATGTTGTCTTACTATTCATTTTCTTGGTCTATCCTCTCCCAGTTCTTGAGGTCTATTAGTATGGATTGGGTATTTTCTAAGGTATTATCTAAATTGATCATCCAATGGTGTTCTCCCTTTTCATATCCATACCTTCGTGCTTTTGAGTCTTTTAGTTTACCTCATGTTTGGTGGTGTTTTTGGAAGGAGAGGAATGCTTGAGCTTTTAAAAATATTTCTTACTCTGTTGAGTTTGATGTCCTTCATGTTGTAGCTACCATTGTTGAAAATATAGATATTATCCCTTTAGAAAATTTTAATCTCATCAAGTAGCTTTTTGTGAAGTCGACCCTTAGTTTTAGAACTTACCCTCTCGAGCCTCATCTTGAATTCTATGTCAAACCTAAAATTTTTTGGGAACCTCCTCTTTCTAGCTGGTTTAAGCTTAATTTTGATGGAGCTTCCAAAGGAAATTCAAGACCAACTAGTGCTAGGGGAATGATTAGAGACTCAAATGGAAGGATCTTGTTGGTCTTGTTGAAAACTTGGATCATTAGACCAGTCACTTTGCAAAGGCACGAGCTTTGTTCCAAGGGGTCTCTCAATTGGATTTTATGAATGACAGGAAGGTTATTATTGAAGGGGACTCCCTTAATATCATAAACATGCTCAAAGGAGTTCAAACCCCTTCTTGGATGATTGCAAATGAACTAGTTGAAGCCCAAAGATGGATTCTTACCCTTAAAACTATTCAAATTAAGCATGTTTACAAGGAAGGGAATAGATATATGAATTTTTTAGTAAATTTGAGGCTTGTTCAGGAAATATGCACAATTTGGTGAAAATATTTTCTAATTGGTTTAAATAAATTAGATAATAAAATCATAGGGAGGTAATCCATTCTCTAGAATAGCCTTTATTTGCATCAACAGGGATCCCACTGGAAAGATGGCTGATTGTAGGTATTCGTATTTGAAAAGCCACCACATTTTGTATTTGAAATGGAGGGGGTTTTGTACTCTAAATTAAAATTTCAAGAGTATGTGGCACAAGCATAGGTGACCAAATTATTTAGTCCCATAATAATTAGTCCTAGGACCAACATGCCCTTTGTAGGAGTTAGTTGGTAATTAGGTCCGAAGAATAGAAATTTTGTAGATATTGGTATAATTAAATTCATTAAAGTGATAGGTTTGGACTTCAAGTGTAGGTATTAGAAGAATTAGTTCTTAGTGTTTGGTTATTTCTCAAGCATAGAGAATTTAAAATTTTTGGTTGTAGCTCTTGGACCTCTTCCCTGGAGGTTGTTGCTTGACTCTACTTCTCTCATAATGTATTGTCTCCTGCGTGGGACTTTGTTGCTTTTTGGTTTTTAGATGTTGTTAGTTTTAGCTTTGGTGTGATGATAGTTTAGTTGGGGTTTGTTTCTATTCAGCTTTTATGAAGCTTTGCTACTTTTCTGATCCTTGGATCCTTTTGGGTTGATCTTTTGACCACTTCCTTCTTTTTTTTTGGAAGGTTGGCCGATCCACTTTTGTAAAAAAAATTGGGATACCTTTCAAAACCCCTTCATAAATCCTATCAAAAACTATTGTAATATAATTATAATTGAGTATATAGTAACTCTATGCAAATAATAGCTTAAAAATTACCAACAGATATTAGAAAGGAAACATAAAATTCAATTATATTATGAATGATAAAAATAGATGGAAAGATAAAAGTGGATAAACAAAACAACCATAAAAAGTTCTATGATATAAGGAATAAAATAAGGTTTATTATGACTTATCATTAGAAAATTGAGTCTTGCCACAACCATAATGAAAACAAAAACTTCAATTTCATATGAGATTCCTTTAGTAGAAACTTTTTTCTACCCTATAATGGCAATTTTTATGGCTCATCTTCTAGGATATCTTAAGAAAAATTAAAAAATAAATGCAAATGTATGGCCTATGCTTTTAGTAGAAGAAGACTTGTAAAATACAAGTAAAACATGAATGCAACAAAATAACAAGTGGGTGAACAAATATTAACTTGAATGAGTACCTAGATAATAAAAAATATATAAAGGTATTTTTTATATAAAAAAATTAAAGAAGCTATGTGGGAAGAAATAAATAAAAACATCTTACTAAATTTAATCCTACATATAATCATATCAAAAGGTTATATAAAACAAACAACCTTTAAAATGAAAATTTTATCATGGCCTAAAAGAGGACTAGCCCACACCAACATAGATGTAAAATAGGCATATGGAAAATAACTGGATAGGAATGACAAGAGAATATACATACCTTTTGAAAATATATTTTATTTTGGAATATGATGTATATAGCAATATTCAAGCTAATTATATTGATACTCCATCAATGAAATCAATGTAAGATAACTTTGAAATATCATAAAGAAGAGATAGTAAGAAAAATTATTGTCATGATTTATCATAAAAGATCAATATTACAAATAATAATCGAATCAAATTTTATAGTTAATATAACTTGAATGGGGCTAATAGTTAAGATAATGGATCTTTAAATTGAGGTTCAAGTTTCAAATTTATAATATGATAAAGTTGTACACCATATTCTAATTAGAAAATAGAATGTGAAAATAAATTTACATCTAAATTTTAGAAAATATAGGTTACATGAATTTCAAAATTTCATGGAAATAATAAGTCATCTGCCAAAAAGTATATATTTTAATATTCACAAATGCAACTTACAAATGAATGGTAATTACTATTTGTTGAATTATTTATTTATATTTTTATAGGTACATCTACTAGAAAGAGGTTGGAGATTAATTTATGCATTGGTAGACTATTCTATTTGATGATAATGAAATATAATAACTATATTGAAGAATGAAAGAAAAAAATAATAAAAATAAATTAATGAAACTAGTCATAATATTAATTTAATTATAGAAATGGATGTGGATAAACATGGTGGATCAAGTGACAACAATAATTTTCATTTAAAACCCTCCATATATGTAAGAAATATCAATGTAACTAATGATATCCATATTGATTAGATGGTCTTCACCACCATTTAAAATCAATATATGTGGTTGTATTTGTAATGTACAAGAATTGTATTGATATCAATGTTTATGCAACTAAAAAAATATTTATTATTTAAATTTATATTATTTTTTAAATTTTTCATATAAATATTAAATTTTTAATATAATAAGTAATGTAAGATAATATAATATTTTTTATAGATTTGATTAGTATAAGAAATTTTCATGATCAAAGTTCATGGGTTGAGCATCTTCATCCCACCATGACCTCTCATAAGGATGAGAGTTGAGCTTATCAATTGGACATCCTCATCCCACCATGACCTCTCATAAGAATGAGAGTTGACCTTATAGGGCATCCTCATCCCACCATGACCTCTAATAAGGATGAGAGTTGAGCTTATCAACAGGGTTGAAACACAGCCATACACACACCCCCTCACACAGTCACCCACCCACAACCTAGTTTGAACCTTTAAAAGAATATAATAATAATCCTAGTAATATATTAAATCTATATATCAATAAAAAGTTATGTCACTAAAATACAATAATTATTTAAATACTTAATTATGATTATTTTATAATATTAATTAATAATAGTTATTTGAATTTCAATATTTTTGAAAATATATTGTGGTCTACCATATTTGTAGCATCCCTCTTTTTGTTTATAAATATTACTTTGGTGGTGCAAAGGTAGTCTATTATATAAGTTATATAATAGTATTTGTACTTTTAGAAATTATGTTGGTAGAAAGATTCAATTCTTTTTTATTATAATTAATATTTTTTAATAATATTAATTGTATTTGTTAATTTTAAAATATATAATTATTATTAAATTTAATGTTAAATAATAATATCATTTGAAGTATTAATATGTTTTATATTATTGTTTGTTTTGTATGTTTGTATTATTTATTTATTTATTATTTTTTAGATTTGGTTAGTGTAAAAATATTTCACCATAACCTTTTATAAGGAGGAGAGTTGAGCTTATCAATAAAGAATTTAACACAACCACACACGCTGAAACTTGAACCTTGGACCTCCTAAAAAAACCAAAGTCTAAATTATTGTGGTCCGGTACTTTATTTTATTTTATTTGGATTTGGATTTCGTTAGTATGAGAAACCCCTACAAGCGACATCCCATTCCATTATGACCTCTCATAAGAGGCAGAGCTGAGATTATTAATAGGGAATTTAACAGCCACACATGTCACAATTTGAACTTTAAACCTTCAAAAACCAAAATCCAAACCATTGTATTATCCCAAAACTTTATGTCTGTATAATTATTGAAATCCAACTAAATTAAAATTATTAATATTATTAAAACATACACTAATAATTAATATCAAACATTAGTTAATAAAATCATTTTCCCCCCTTTCTAAGCACAGTTGGTTGGTAAACTATGATAATTAGTTACAAAGACGATTGGAAAGGAATTCCAGAGGTCGCAGCACTTGGCTGCGATACTTATCTAATAGAACGTGTTCGCTATTCATTAGTTCATCTTTTACAGGTTAGTTGAAACCAACATCCCACGACTTACCAATGTTGCGCAAGAACGAAATCAGACTAACCTCATCATGTATATAACATAAATGAAAAAAAATTCACTAAAAATGAGCCACGTTGAAAATTTATTCAAACATTGAAGCTTACGGTAGCCGGCTAGTTCAATGGACCATCAGTATCCACAAGTAAGGCTGGACTAATCAATCTCCATTGAAGTAATTATGCAAACAAAACAAAGAAAGTACAGTAAGTGGCTAATACTTCACTAATCACCTGTGATTCATATAATCACACACACGCTAGACTCCTTAGCAAACTCTAAGCAAATTTCAAAAGCAAAAGAACACTAGACAATTATTTAGTATGTATTGAGAGCTAATCTTCATTTGTTTCATCATTTACCGACGCCCACAGCTGTCTGGCTCTTTGATTAAATCTTTTTTTTGCCCTTGCAACCATTTCAGGGGAATTCCAATATTTTTATGCAATTGATGTTGGAAATATTAAACCATCCCTCACGCCCGCAAGCGCTTCGGCGCGAGGCATTTTTAACATGCCTTCGGAAACTCCTTCGGCGCGAAGCAAAAATAAAACAGCTTCGGAAAATGCTTCGCCGCGAAGCATATTTAACTCACCCCCGAAAAACACTTCGCTGCGAAGTAAAATTAATTTGCCCTCCGAAGCGGAAATCAGTCGAAGCAGAAATGAGGCACGGGAATCGACGCATTAATTGTCCAAGCGTGCGAGTAGCTGGAGTGTTCGGCGATTTGTCAGGAACCACACTTCGGCATTTAATTCTTGTCAGTCGGTCGGTGAAACTCTCCCGCCTTTTGTCCTCATCCCCCGCCTATAAATATCGGGGTCATTTTGTCATTTAGGAGGAGAGAGAAGAAGCAGCAGAGAGGTTTGAAAGCCCAGAACAGCCGCAGTGCTAGGGTTTCTACCAGCAGAACAGCAGAAGGGCAGAAGCAGCAGACGCCATCAGCCGAAGAGTGGAGCAGCAGTCTCCCACCTAAGTCGTGTGTTTATCCTGCAGATATTTTATCTGGCAAAAGTTTGTAATCGCTTCAGAAAGAAGCTTTGTAATCCGGCAATATTATATTTAATATATAAATATTTATTCTGCAGATTCGGGTCTCTGTATGTTTGATCTCGGCCTTGAAGTATTGTTTAATCTGCAGACATTTCTCAGCTAGGGTTTGCCCCGAAGTGGCAAAATACCCGTTCGATCCAGAAGGGATCTAGTTTGTTTGTGCCGAAGCACATTGCGATGAGCTGCAGAGTTTCGCAGCCTGCCTCGAAGAAATCACTTCGGCACTAAATTCGCCGAAGTAATTTCACTTCGGAGCCAATCTGAGCGAAGCAGTTGCTTCGCTGAGAAATTTCCCGAAGTAGTTTCACTTCGGAAGTTTCTCCCCCGAAGTGTTTACTTCGGGAGCTATTTCCCTGAAGTAGATTTACTTCGGCCGGTTTTCCCCCGAAGTACATACTTCGGGAGTATTCTCCCCGAAGTAGTTTTACTTCGGAAGTTTCTCCCGAAGTACTTACTTCGGGTGTAATTCCTCCGAAGCTCCTCCCGAAGCGAAAAATTTTCGAAGTGTTTTAAATCATGATTTATTTTTTTTCTTAAATCGTGAAGATTTACGTGACGCGATTTCATTGTATTTTATTTCCTTCAAATTGGTATCAGAGCCGTTGGTGCCGTGACGTGGAGATAGAAGCATGGCTTCCGAAAGAAATTCCCTACAGTTGCAGATCCCATGATTTAACGGCAAGAACTACGATTACTGGAGCATCCAGATGAAGATCCTCTTCGGGTCTCAGGATTTGTGGGACTTGGTCGAGAATGGGTACCCGAAACCAGCAGATGCAGCAGCGCTGGCCGCCCTCTCCCAAGCTGACAAAGACCTTCTGAAGGAGAATAGGAAGAAAGACCAAAAGGCCCTGTTCTATATCATGCAAGCGGTCGAGGAGACCATCTTCCCACGGATTGCATCAGCCACCAAGGCCAAGCAGGCCTGGGATATTTTGGCAAGTTCGTACTAGGGCACCAACAAAGTGAAGTTGGTAAAACTGCAGATGCTCAGGAGGGAGTTCGAGAACCTGCAGATGAGTGAGTCCGAGTCGATGAGCGACTTCTTCACCCGGACAATAGATGTCATCAACCAGATGCGGTTGAATGGTGAAATCATGCAGAATCAAAGGATCATGGAGAAAATTCTATGAAGTCTGCCAGCGAAGTTTGATTCGATGGTAATTGCAATAGAGGAGTCAAGGGATCTGACAACCCTCTCTGTGGATGAACTGATGGGTTCTCTGCAGACACATGAGCAGAGGCTGAGCCGCTCAACTCAGTCCTCTCTGGAGCAAGCTTTCAAGGCGCAAGTCTCAGTCCGAGACAGCAGCAGACAAGACTCCCACCATGGCGCCTCTAGTTCTCAAGGTGGAAGAGGTAGAAGCAGGCATGGGAGAAGTAACAAGCAAGGAGGGAGATCAAACCCTCATGTCAGTGAGACCAGCTGCAACTTTCATCAGCAAGGAGGAAGAGGCACTGGAAAAAATCAGCAAGGTAGCTCTCAGCAGAAGAAGGACATGTCAAAGGTCCAATGCTACTACTGCAAGAAGTTCGGCCATTACATCTCTCAGTGCAGAATGAGGATGGCGAACGAGAATCAGCAGCAAGCCCATTATATAGAGGAAGCTGGAAATGCGGTAGGAGGAAATGTGCTACTGACTTGCAGTGTTGAGGAAGAGAGCAAGAAAAACATTTGGTATCTTGACAGTGGGTGCAGCAACCACATGACTGGGAATAGAGAGATGTTCTCACAATTGGACGAGTCAGTCCAGTCCGAAGTCAAGATGGGGAACAACAGCAAAGTTCCTATGATGGGGAAAGGAAAAATCCTCATCCGAACTAGGCACGGTGAACGAAAGCAGATCTGTGATGTCTACTATGTGCCTGGCCTGAAGCATAATCTGCTAAGTGTTGGACAACTTGTCCAGAAGGGACACACTGTGCAGTTCAAAGACGGTGTTTGTTCCATCAGAGACAAAGTGCATGGACAAATCGCAACGGTGTCCATGACGAAAAACAAAATGTTTCCACTGTAGATTCAGAATGAATCTTTAATGTCTCTAAGTGTAGTTGTGAAGGATGCTACCTGGTTGTGGCATCTCAGATTCGGTCACTTGAGTTTCAGTGGCCTGAATTTGCTGCACAAGAAGCAGATGGTGAAGGGTTTACCCCTTATTGAGCAACCGAACCAAGTTTGTGAAGGTTGCCTGGTCGGCAAGCAGCACAGGGATGCATTCCCTGTTGGACAGTCTTGGAGAGCATCACGGCCATTGGAGCTGGTGCACTCAGACATTTGCGGTCCGATGCAGACCACCACATATGTCGACAACAAATACTTCCTGACCTTCATTGACGACTTCAGTCGAAAGACCTGGATTTATCCCATCAAGTTGAAGTCAGAAGCATTTGCAAAGTTTAAGGAGTTCAAGGCTCTAGTTGAGAAATAGAGCGGATATTACGTGAAGACTCTCAGGACAGACGGAGGTGGAGAATACATCTCCAACGAATTCCACAACTTCTGCAAGCAACATGGAATTCGAAGGCAGTTCACTGCCAGATACACACCGCAGTAGAATGGTGTAGCTGAGAGGAAGAACAGAACGATCATGGAGATGGCACGGAGCATGCTAAAGGCAAAAACTCTGCCACATGAGTTCTGGGCAGAAGCTGTAAGTTGTGCAGTTTATCTGCTGAACCGATGTCCCACCAAGAGTGTGAAGGACAAAATTCCAGAGGAAGCTTGGAGCAATCTGAAGCCAAGTGTGGCTCATTTGCGAGTTTTCGGGTGCATAGCATATGCACATGTTCCAGATGAGAAAAGACGAAAGCTGGATGACAAATCTGAAAAATGCATCTTCACAGGGTACAACGAACAAGCAAAGGCATACAGGCTGTACAATCCGATGACGAAGAAACTTGTCATCAGCCGAGATGTGAAGTTCTTGGAGAACGAAGCCTGGAACTGGAATTCAAAGACTGGTGAGCCTGAACCAACAACTGTTGAACCTATAAACTTGGAGGAAGACAGTGTACAACCACTTGTACCTTCAAGCAACAATAGTGGTGCCAGTAGCAGCACACCCTCATCATCCCGATCACCTCCACTTGCAAGCAGAATTCAAAATTTGAGGACACTTGCGAAGACTCGGAGCTTGCAAGACATTTATGAGGTAACCCGTAATCAGTTAGATGAAGAATATTCTGACTTTGCTTTATTTACTGAGTGTGATCCAATGGAGTTTGAAGAAGCAAGTCAAAATCGCAAATGGGTGAATGCGATGGATGAGGAGATAGCAGCCATTGAGAAGAATGAGACATGGCAGCTAACTGATCTTCCAGTAGGGAAGAAGACCATTGGGGTCAAGTGGGTGTATAAAACAAAGTTCAACGCCCAAGGAGAAGTTGACAGGCATAAGGCCAGATTAGTGGCGAAAGGCTACAAGTAGAAGTCAAGAGTTGACTATCATGAGGTGTACGCACCTGTAGCCCGACTTGACACAGTCAGAATGATTCTGGCACTAGCAGCTCAGAAAGGTTGGAGTGTGTACCAGATGGATGTCAAGTCTGCCTTCCTGAATGGAGTGTTGGAAGAAGAGGTCTACATAGACCAGCCACCCGATTATGAAATACAAGGGCAAGAAGACAAGGTCCTGAAGCTGAAGAAGGCCCTGTATGGGTTGAAGCAAGCACCCCGGGCATGGTACAGCCGGATTGACGGCTATTTTCAGGAGAATGGGTTTCAAAAATGCCCATATGAGCACTCCCTGTACATGAAGACAAATGAAGCAGGTGAGCTCATTATCGTCTGCCTGTACGTGGACGATCTGATATATACTGGCAATAGCAGCAGCCTATTTGCGCAGTTTAGAACAACCATGAAGACCGAGTTTGAAATGACAGACATGGGTCTGATGAAATATTTTCTTGGCATTGAAGTTGACCAATCAGCAGATGGCATCTTCATTTCTCAGGGCAAGTATGCAAAGGATGTCCTGAAGCATTTTAAGATGGAGGACAGCAAGCCTGCCATCACCCCGGTAGCCACTGGTTTGAAGTTGAGCAAGACAGACAACAGCAGAAGCGTTGATCCAACTCTCTATAAAAGGTTAGTTGGAAGCCTGATGTACTTGACTGCAACTCGACCAGATCTAATGTTCGGAGTCAGTCTGATCAGCCGTTTTATGGAGACTCCAAAAGACACTCACTGGCAAGTAGGCAAGAGAATCCTGCGATATGTCAATGGCACGAGGAACCACGAAATTCACTATGCCAGACAAGACCAGCTTGAGTTGATTGGCTACACTGACAGTGATTGGGCCGGTAGCGTAGATGATCGAAAGAGCACTTCGGGATATGCCTTCCATTTTGGATCCGGAGTTGTCTCTTGGTCCTCGAAGAAGCAACCAATTGTTGCTTTATCTACAGCAGAGGCAGAGTACGTTGTTGCCACCTCGACCGCTCGCCGAGCGATCTGGTTGAGAAGAGTTCTGTGTGAACTACATCATCCGCCCGAAGCAGCAACAACAATATTTTGCGACAATAACTCTGCCATCGCGCTCTCGAAGGACCCAGTCTTCCACGGCCGGACGAAGCACATAGACATCCGATATCATTTCATCAGAGAGCTGGTGAAATTCGATGAAGTACAGTTGCAGTTTTGCAGGTCGAAGGAGCAGCTAGCTGACATCTTCACAAAACCCTTGAAGGAGGAGGACTTCGCCAGATTGCGAGATATGCTGGGCGTTAGAGAACTCGTGAAGTTCGATTTAAAGGAGGGTGTTGGAAATATTAAATCCAACTTCACGCCCGTAAGAGCTTCGGCGCGAAGCATTTTTAAAATGCCTTCGAAAAGTGCTTCGGCGAAGCACAAATAAAACAGCTTTCGGAAAATGCTTCGTCGCGAAGCATATTTAACTCACCCTAGAAAAACACTTCACCGCGAAGTAAAATTAATTTGCCCTCCGAAGCGGAAATCCGCCGAAGCAAAAATCAGGCACGAGAATCGACGCATTAATTGTCCAAGCGTGCGAGTAGCTGGAGTGTTCGACGATTTGTCAGGAACCACACTTCGGCATTTAATTCTTGTCAATCGGATCGGTGAAACTCTCCCGCCTTTTGTCCTCATCCCCCGCCTATAAATATCGGGGTCATTTTGTCATTTAGTATGTGAGAGAGAAGAAGCAGCAGAGAGGTTTGAAAGCCCAGAACAGCCGCAGTGCTAGGGTTTCTACCAGCAGAATAGCAGAAGGGCAGAAGCAGCAGATGCCATCAGCCGAAGAGTGGAGCAGCAGTCTCCCACCTAAGTCGTGTGTTTATCCTGCAGATATTTTATCTGGCAGAAGTTTGTAATCACTTCAGAAAGAAGCTTTGTAATCCGGCAATATTATATTTAATATATAAAATATTTATTCTGCAGATTCGGGTCTCTGTATGTTTGATCTCGGCCTTGAAGTATTGTTCAATCTGCAGACATTTCTCAACTAGGGTTTGCCCCAAAGTGGCAAAACACCCGCTCGATCTAGAAGGGATCTAGTTTGTTTGTGCCGAAGCACATTGCGGTGAGCTGCAGAGTTTCGCAGCCTGCCTGCCCGAAGAAATCACTTCGGCACTAAATTCGCCGAAGTAATTTCACTTCGGAGCCAATCTGAGCGAAGCAGTTGCTTCGCTGAGAAATTTCCCGAAGTAGTTTCACTTCGGAAGTTTCTCCCCCGAAGTGTTTACTTCGGGAGCTATTTCCCCGAAGTAGATTTACTTCGGCCGGTTTTCCTCCGAAGTACATACTTCGGGAGTATTCTCCCCGAAGTAGTTTTACTTCAGAAGTTTCTCCGCCGAAGTACTTACTTCGGGTGTAATTCCTCCGAAGCTCCTCCCGAAGCGAAAAACTTTTCGAAGTGTTTTAAATCGCGATTTAATTTTATTTCCTCCGAACCTCTCTCCCTCGCTGAAAATCGCCGAAGCATTTGCCGTGACGCGATTTAATTGCATTTTATTTTCTTCAATTGATGGCAAATCTTCTTCCCAAGTGTTGAATACCTTGAATTCCTCCGCTTGTCATCTCCAACGAGCTCGTCTATTAGGTGGAGATAGACCTCTAATTTGTGAGAATGGGCGACTTTAAGAGTGTTTACAAGCATGCAAGATTCATTGTTTAGGGAAAACTGCACACCCACGTGAAAATAAGTCCAAGGAAGCTAATGCAGTATTTTGCTGAAGCGGCCTCCATTCTCGTTCATGAAAACGCCCAGCACCTTGGGAACGACGTCGGCCTTGTTGACAATCCTCAGAACTTTGACGACAATTTCATCAACTTGTTTGGCGAACGCAAGGCTTCCTCCTTTTGGAGAGGCAAAAGCAAACACTGTCACAGGAATCTGATGGATCTGAGAACAGGCGTTCGCAATGATCATTTGTTTGATATCATAAGCGCTTAATGCAGTATTTCGAGTTTCTATTTCCCCTATTTCCTTCGAACAAACTACATTCCTTCCGGGGTTGCTTTTTCTTAGACTATTCATAATTTTAATTCTATGGGATCGCTAGTTTTAGTTTCCGTGATTGACATGAACATACAAATTTTTATTTTACTATTTGCTATTTTTGATATGAATTTCACCTGTTATACAATTGCTTGTTATACAATTGCTAATTATATCTATTGCGCACGACTAAATTCCATTCCGGCGACAGATCGACTTTCTCAATTCACACAATCTGTAATCTAGTTTATCCTCTCTCATCTCTCAATCGTAGTATTATAATATTAACGCAGGCCGGTTTGGTTTATACAAACTTTTTCTTTTTTTTCAAACAGACTTTGTTATATTGTATTTGTTTGTGAACGCACTGATTTACAAACATCCACGTGTTTGATCGAAATTTCCTTGAGGTAACTTCATAATCACTATAGTAATTTATAATATAATGTGGATTAGATGTTTTAAATTAATTTGAAAAATAATTTAAGGGTGTCATAATATTTATAATACTTAAATCTTTAACCTTTTAATATTATTAATAATTATTGCAATCATAAATTCTCTTAAATTTAAGAATATTTTGTTTATATTTAATCCTTATTAATATAAACACAAGAAACAATATTATTTTTTTAAAATAAATATAAAAGATAAGGATATTTTATCAATCTTTATAATTTTTGTTTTGTTTTTTTAACCTAAAATAAGTTTTTTTAGCCTAGTCTATTTTCTTGACTTATGTTAGGCTCATAGCATTAACTAGAATGTGAAAGGTGACATCCATCATGGTGTTAGGATGAAATCCACAACATGCATTGAAAGAATTATTCCCTATAAAGGTGTGAGTAGCCTTAGTGTATGAATGTTGGATGTAAAGAAAACTTATTCCACGTTCGAGGTTGTCATTTGTCGAACATCTTGAGAAGATGCAATACCATTTTATTGCAATGTTACTTTTTCTATATGTGGATGTATAGAAATGTATGGAATGTTAGAGTTTCATGTTTGATCGGTTTCAAAGATAGCATAAAATTTTGATGATTAACCTAGAATCATTGTCTAATACTCTAGAGTTTGGGATATTAAATGGACCAAAATATGTTAAAGAAATAGAATGGTAGGCTTTGTTACATTACTCTATTCTTTCAATATATCAGGATTGCTACCTTGTTGAGTCTATCCACAACCATAAATATGCAGTTTGGTTATGCCTAGGAGTTGATAACCCTAAGAGATAATTTATGGTGAGTAATTATTTGGTCGTAGAATGAATTGGTGAAGGTGTGTAGTGATCTATGTCCATGATTACTTGTTTCTCAATGTTACATGATGTAAAAGATCATACTGAATGTGATTATTTTGAAAGAGTATATAGATCACTACTAGTGATCTATATTGTTTAACAATGCAAGGGTCTTGTTGACATAAACTTGTCCAACCATGTTGGAATAGTGTGATTTCCAAATAAACAATTAGGATGTCATACCAATTGGTATATAGATCTTTCAAATATGGTATAATAACCTATCTTAAAGGTAGTTATTTGGTCCATACTTTTCCTATATAAACTACTACGAATGTCGATAAAGTATGTGTCTTTAGAGAATATAGTTTGATAGTAATTGGTGTTATATATTCTTGTGTTGAGAATAAACAAATGTAGTTTATATTGGTGGGTACCTGATTTTATACTTGAATCACATTTTTATTATAATAAAAGGTGAAAATGTTATAGATAAGTCACACATTTCTTGTGATGTGCATTTTCTAATTTATTCTATGAATGCAAGAATTATAGAGGCCAATGATAAAATAAATAATATTTTTTTAGACATGATATAGTGATCTTACCATCATATAACTTGAATAATGGTGTATAAATATTTCTCATAGAATGTGTGATATCGAGTTACGTCTAAAAGTGTATTAGAGTTGTATGCCAATAGGTGCTCATGCTAGATGTGAATGACATTAAGTGCATAGTCAAAAGTATTAGTCTCCATCTCAAACATAAAAGTGATGTATGACATGACAAGTACTTGTGCTAAACAAAGGTATTGCTTTAGTTCTTGAAGTGCTTGTTGTTTTTTTGAAGTCTGGTTCAACTTCAAATCATATGGGTAGATCTCAATTTCAAGTCCATGTATTGTGATGGATGCTTCAATAATAATATAGCCCATGATAATATAGTTTTTTAATATTAAATTTTCTAATTATTAAAATATTGCTTGAATTTTTTAATTATCTAATATAGTTGGGCACTAATTTTTCTCATTTATTTTACTAAATAAATAGTATGCTTTTTTTAATAGAATTTCACTTACACTTAAAAAATAATAATAATGCATCCATGGAACCCATTGATAATGTCTCATGGAATATATTAATTATTTTTTTCACTTATATTATGTGCTTATTAGTTTGTTAACTATTGTAATATACTAGTTAACTATTAATTATTTGTTTCACTTAAATTATGCACTTATTGCAGTGCTAGTCTCCAAGGAGGGTCTTCCAATATTTGGTGATGCGTCCCTTTGCTCCCTTTTCAAAGTTATCTCCGATCATAATCTCCTGGTGTTTGAAAAAATTCAAAATTATAGAACTTCCTTAGACCTTTCAGTTTTGAGATAATGTGGCTGCAACATTAGGGCATAGAATCCATAATCATGGAATGGTGGTCTCAGGGTTTCTTGGGCCCTCTTATTTCTCAACTGGCTTCCAAGCTTAGATTTGTTAAGGCTGATCTTAATATTTGGAATAAGTATATTTTTAGAACCGTGTTCCTAAGGAAAAATAAGTTAGCATAATAGTTGAAGAAATTTGAATCAACCTTGGAGTCAAGAGAGGTGACATATGCAAGGAATGAAAAACTCTTAGCAGACCTACATAACGTGTTGGCTAAAGAAAAAAACTTTTGGTGCCAAAAATCAAGATCCTTGTGGCTTTGTGAAGGTGATAGGAACACAAAATTATTTCACATGTCTACCTTAAGGTATAGGAGCAATAATAGAATTAGAGAAGTGATGAAACAAAATGGTACAATCATGAAAGATATTATTAAAATTAGGGAAGAAGTGATCAAGTTCTTCAAATCCGTCATATGCTCAAGAGATAATAGGGACCAATAGGTTGAAGAGAGGCTCCTACAACACATCCTCTCCTTGGTTTTAGATGATATGAACCAAGTACTTTGTGCTCCCTTTACGGATGACAAAATCAGAGATACTATTTTATCTATAGGAGGATTGAAAGCACCTGGACAAGATGGCTTTCCTCCTATTTTCTTTTAGAGGTTTTGGTATATTGTAGGAAGGGATATCCGTTCAGCTATGAGAGAAATATAGGAATCAAATTTTATTTCAGATGATGTTAACTTAAAATTTATAGTTCATATTCCTAAGTTGATGGGTGCTAAAGACTTCTCTAACTTTAGGCCCATTAGCCTCTATAACACAATTTTTAAAATTCTCACTAAAACTATGGCTAATAGACTCAAAGTCTACCTACCGATAATTATTGATCATTCCCAAAGTGGTCTTTCTACTTAGAGTTCTAGGGAATTTTGGGTTTAATCCATGCTGGATTAGACTAATCAGAGCCTATATCTCCTCTGAAAATTTCTCAATCATATTTATTGGATCACCAACAGGATACTTTAGTAGTTGTAAAGGAATCGGCCATGGGGATCCTATGTCACTGTCTCTGTTTATTTTACTGGTTGAGTCTTTGGTAAGAGCCCTAAATGTGAATCCTACTGTTATAGGGATCAAACCTATAGCTACCATCGATCTAATTTTATATCATCAATACACTGATGACACATTAATTTCCTTCCTAGCCTCAATCCCTCAAGCCAGAGTAATCAAAGAGATCCTCATAGACTATGAAAAAGTAGTTGGGTAAAAAGTTATTTTGAAAAAGGTAAATTATTTTTACTTAATACTCCTCTAGGCAAGTAGAGGAGAATTACTAAGATTTTGGGATGTGAAATTGACTTCCTTACTTCAGTTTATCTAGGAATACCATTGTTCAAAGGTGGTATTAAGTCATATTTTTGGGAGCCTATCATGGAAAGAGTTCAAATAAAGTTGACAGGATGGAAAGGGGCTTTGTTGATCTAAGTAGGTAAAATTATGCTGGTCAAGTCTACTCTCTAGAGTGTATTGGTGTACATCCTCTCTCTCTTTAAGCTTCTAGGAAATATTTCAAAAAATAGAACAAATACAATGGTCTTTTTCTCTGGTTCGATTCTAACAAGAAGAAGAAATTACTACTGGTTGCTTGGAATCAAGTTTGCAACACAAAAGAGATGGGTGGCCTGGGTTTAAGAAGGATGAAAATATTGAACAGAGCGCTAATAGCTAAACAGAGCTAGATATTGGTTTAAATGGATAATTTAATTGGATTAGAATTATGTTAGCTAAATATTTAGGCAACAGTGGTAATTGTCTCATGGATCTCACTCCTTTCCTTGGCATAGCTTTCTGGTGAAGTATTTGTAAAATTCACTCTAATATATTAAAAGGGGGAAGATTCTAACGAGAAGAAGAAATTCCTACTGGTTTCTTGGGATCAAGTGTGAAACACAAAAGAGATGGGTGGCCTGGGTTTAAGAAGGATGAAAATATTGAACAGAGCACTAATAGCTCAACAGAGCTAGAGATTGGCTTAAATGGATAATTTTAATTGGGTTAGAATTATGTTAGCTAAATATTTAGGCAACAATGGTAATTGTCTCATGGATCTCACTCCTTTCCTTGGCTTAGCTTTCTGGTGAAGTATTTTTAAAATTCACTCTAATATATTAAAAAGGGGAAGATGGTTTTTAGGATATGGGTAGAGAATTGACTTTTGGAAAGATACATGGGCAATCGATAGGTCGTTAGATTCGTATCCAAACCTACATCTGGTGGAACCAATCACAAACCAATCTTTCAGATCAAACATATACGATTTTATTATTTCTATTAATGATAGAAAAGGTTAAAAACCCTTTGTTTTTCCTAGGGTTTCATAATATGAAGAAATTGCTTCTAAAGCCCTAATGGATATCCTAAAGTGGATTATTATTCCTAGTCATGACAAGCTAGATAGGTTGGTATGGGATACTGAGAAGGATGGTTGCTTTTCTATAAATTCAGTCTATCATCTTTTAGATGTCTCTTTTGACCTTTGGTTTCCTACTCATAATATCTGGTTGAAGGGCCTTACTCCCAAAATAAATGTTTTCTTTTGGTTGGCGGTCCAAGGTAATTATCTCACTCTAGATAATTTGTAAAAAAGGGGCTTGGTCTTCTCATGGTCCAAGGGCCTTACAACCTTTAAAATGAAAATTTTATCATGGCCTAATAGAGGACTAGCCCACACCAACATAGATGTAAAATAGGCATGTGGAAAAGACGTAGATAGAAATGACAAGAGAGTATACATACCTTTTGAAAATCAAGAGCAATTGAGAAAAAGAAATATTTTATTTTGGAATATGATGTATATAACAATATTCAAGCTAATTATATTGATACTCCATCAATGAAATCAACGTAAGATTACTTTAAAAGATCATAAAGAAGAGATAGTAAGAAAAATTATTGTCATAATTTATCATAAAAAATCAATATTACAAAAAAAATAATAATAATCGAATCTTATAGTTAATATAACTTGAATGGGGCTAATAGGTAAGACAATGGATCTTTAAATTGAGATTCAAGTTTCAAAAGTTCATGCAAATAATAAGTCATCTGCCAAAAAGTATATATTTTAATATTCACGAACGCGAACTTACAAATGAATGGTAATTACTATTTTTTGAATTATTTATTTATATTTTTATAGGTACACCTACTAAAAAGAGGCTGGAGATTAATTTATGCATTGGTAGACTATTCTATTTGATGATAATGAAATATAATACACCTACTAAAAAGATGTTGGAGATTAATTTATGCATTGGTAGACTATTCTATTTGATGATAATGAAATATAATAACTATATTGAAGAATGAAAGAAAAAATAATAAAATAAATTAAGAAGAGTAATCATAATATTAATTTAATTATAGAAAGGAATATGGTAATGACAATAAATATGGTGGATCAAGTGGCAACAATAATTTTCATTTAAAACCCTCCGTATATGTAAGAAATATCAATGTAACTAATGATATCCATATTGATCATATGGTCTTCACCACCATTTAAAATCAATATATGGGATTGTATTTGTAATGTACAAGAATTGTATTGATAACTAAACAAATATTTATTATTTTTTTATATTATTTTTTTCATTTTTTATATAAATATTAAATTTTTAATATAATAAGTAATGTAAGATAATATAATATTTTTTATAGATTTGGTTAGTATGAGAAACTTTTACAACCAACATTCATGGTTGAGCATCTTCATCCCACCATGACCTCTCATAAGGATGAGAGTTGAGCTTATCAATTGGACATTCTTATCCCACCATGACCTCTCATAAGAATGAGAGTTGAGTTTATGGGGCATCATCATCCTACCATGACCTCTCATAAGGATGAGAGTTGAGCTTATCAATAGGGTTCAAACACAGCCATACACACACCCCCTCACAGAGTCACCCACAACCTAGTTTGAACCTTTAAAAAAATATAATACTAATCCTAATAATATATTAAATCTATATATCAATAAAAATTTATGTCACTAAAATACAATATTTATTTAAATACTTAATTATAATTATTTTATAATATTAATTAAAAATACTTATTTCAATTTCAATATTTTTGAAAATATACTGTGGTCTACCATCTTTGTAGCATCCCTCTTTTTGTTTATAAATATTACTTTGGTGATGCAAAGGTAGTCTAGTATAATTTATATAATAGTATTTGTACTTTTAATATTATGTTGGTAGAGAGATTCAAATTTTTTTTTATTATAATTAATATTTTTTAATAATATTAAATTGTATTTGTTAATTTTAAAATATATAATTATTATTAAATTTAATGTTAAATAATAAAATCATTTGAAGTATTAATATGTTTTATATTATTGTTTGTATTATTTATTTATTTATTAGTTTTTTTAGATTTGGTTGGTGTAAAAATATCTCACCATAATCTTTTATAAGAAGAGTTGAGCTTATCAATAAGGAATTTAACACAGCCACAGGCTGAAACTTGAACCTTGCACCTCCTAAAAAGAACCAAAGTCTAAATTGTTGTGGTCTTAGGTACTTTATTTTATTTTATTTGGATTTGGATTTCCTTAGTGTGAGAAACCCCTACAAGCCGCATCCCATTCCATCATGACCTCTAATAAGAGGCAGAGCTGGGATTAATAGGAAATTTAACAGACAGCCACACATACCACGATTTGAACTTTAAACCTTTAAAAACTTCAAAAACCAAAACCCAAACCATTGTATTATCCCAAAACTTTATGTCTGTATTATTATTGAAACCCAACTAAATCAAAATTATTAATATTATTAAAACATACACTAATAATTAATATCAAACATTAGTTAATAAAACCATTTTCCTCTTGGTTGATAAACTATGATAATTAGTTACAAAGGGGATTGAAAAGGAATTCCAGAGGTTGCAGCACTTGGCTGCTCAACTTATCTAATATAATTAGAACCATTCCGAACGTGTTCGCTATTCATTAGTTCATCTTTTACAGGTTAGTTGAAACCAACATCCTAAGACTTACCAATGTTGCCCAAGAACGAAATCAGACTAGCCTCATCTATTATATAACATAAATAGAAATTGTTTCACTAAAAATGAGCCACGTTGAAAAGTTATACAAACATTGAAGCTTACAGTAGCCGGCTAGTTCAATGGACGATAAGTATCCACAAGGGTGGACTAATCAATCTCCATTGAAGTAATTATGCAAACAAAACAAAGAAAGTACAGTAAGTGGCCAATACTTCACTAATCACCTGTGATTCATATTTCCGTCGAGATATAATCACACACACGTTAGACTCCTTAGCAAACTCTAAGCAAATTTCAAAAGCAAAAGAACACTAAACAATTATTTAGTATATATTGAGAGCTAATCTTCATTTGTTTCATCATCTACCGACGTCCACCATTTCAGGGGAATTCCAATATTTTTATGCAATTGATAGCAAATCTTCTTCCCAAGTGTTGAATACCTTGAATTCCTCCGTTGAGGCTTAAATGGCTTGTCATCTCCAACGAGCTCGTCTATTAGGTGGAGATAGACCTCTAATTTGTGAGAATGAGCGAGTTTAAGAGTGTTTACAAGCATGCAAGATTCATTGTTTAGGGAAAACTGCACACCCACGTGAAAATAAGTCCAAGGAAGCCAATGCAGTATTTTGCTGAAGCGGCCTCCATTCTCGTTCATGAAAACGCCCGGCACCTTGGGAACGACGTCGGCCTTGTTGACAATCCTCAGAACTTTGACGCCAATTTCATCAACGCGTTTGGCGAACGCAAGACTTCCTACTCTTGGAGAGGCAAAAGCAAACACTGTCACAGGAATCTGATGGATCTGAGAACAGGCGTTCGCAATGATCAATTGTTTGATATCATAAGCGCTTAATGTGGCCAGAGCAGCTCCTAAGCTGTGCCCTGTCACCGTTATGCTTAAACTCTCCCTCTCATCACTGTAAACATCGAGCAATCGTGAAATCTCTGCTATTACCAAATCTCTTGCAGTAGTTGCGGTATAGAAGTTGAGAAATCCACTCTCGATTCTGATCCTTGCTCTTCCACTCGCACTGGCTTGTTGAGGCTGTTTGCTTCTTCGTACAATTGCGTGGGATAATCTTGCAGGTACAAGAAAATCTTTCAGGTCTTGTATCCATTCTTGAATTGTCTGCGTTCCTCTCCATGCAATCACAATATCCCGTCGACCAAGTCTGCTTACCTCGCCTGTATCCACGCAAACTGCAATAAAGCCTAACCAAACATCTCCGTCTTTAGACTTCTCTTTATAAACTGAGCTTAACATATCAGTATTGGCATATATGTATTTGATTATTTGATAACCACAATCGGACATACCCATCTGCTGGAAAAGCGCACTTTCACTGTACTTAGATTTGCCATAATTCTCGGAAGAATTTTCACCGTCGAATGCGTCGTAGCAGAGCTGGGAGAATTTTCCGTATCTGAGTATTTCCGCTTTGAGAATGGGACTCATGGGGTCAAGCAAACTATTCCAGTAGTTGGCACCTTGGATATCTTTCCATATGTCACAAAGCCGAGGATTTTCCTCGTTACCTCGAATAATTCTAGTCGACAAGGTATTTTGGGAATCAGTCATACTGTCTTTTGAATCCTTTCAAAATCCACAACTCAAGCAGATGGGACTAGGATTTATTGCTGAGACAAGTTTTGGAATGATACAAAGACAGACGTATATGAAACCTATAAATAGACAGTCGATCACTAACGACACGGAAATTTGATTCCAACCTGTCATTCTCATAATGTGGAGGGTATAGAATTCTGAGGAAATTAGGCTTGTTAGATCCCACAGCCACGTATGAAGGTTTGATTTTTATCATATGTCTTTTCTGCTACGAAGAAATTAGGATAATTGAACGATGACTAGATAAGAAATTTGCGTTTCCTTGTGCTTTTCCAGAAGTTTATAGTTAACTGAGGAGACGCGTATTAGTGATTCCGTATACGTATCATTTGTTTTGTTTAGATGCATCTCCTGTTTGTAAGAACAGTGACCTGATCGTCAAATAATTTCCTTTTCTTCAAACTTAGGAGTTCCTATTTCCTCTATTTCCTATGGAACAAACTACATCCCGGGGTTGCTTTTTCTTAGACGGGTCATAATTTGTATGGGCATGATTGATCACAAAATTACCCTTATACCTAATTCTTCTTTCTTGGTGATGTAAAAATACTTCAATACCTCATCAACTGGTGGTTCAGCACAAGAGTTTTGAAACTACATGCAAAGAATATCAAATACAATAGTAGTTCAGTGTTCTCTTCCCTCTCCACAACTTCCTATCTCTCCCCTATCACCTTATGTAATCCTCTTATAGTCCAGATATCTTCTTCTCGTAGTTTCTTAAAGTGACTCATGTAATTATCAATAATATCAAATAAGGAAAAAGATGTAAGTTCGGCCTCCAACCTATTGATTTATGTGGAACCAATACAAAAATGACTCACCCAAATGTAGAATGAGCAAAAGTGCTAAATCAAAACCCTTCTTAAAAGTTTACACAAAAAAAGAAAATATCTGGAAACATTGACAGTTTATACATATATTTCATGGTTTTCCTACATAGTCTTTTATTGAATACAATCTCTAAGATCGCTAGTTTTAGTTTCCGTGATTGACATCAACATACAAATTTTTATTTTACTTGTGCTGTGTATTTGCTATTTTTGATATGATTTTCAACGTTTTACTTCTGTTATACAGTTGCTAATTATATATACATAAAATTAAAATTAAAATGGAGCTCTCAGTGGAAGCATTCAAGTTACATATGCGCATCTATTGCGCACAATTAAATTCCATGCCAACTTATATTATAATATTATATCTATTGCTAATTATATCTGTTGCGCACGATTAAATTCCATTCCAACTTATAACGGCGACAGATCGACTTTCTCAATTCACACAATCTGTAATCTAGTTTATCCTCTTTCCTCTCTCAATCGTAATATTATAATATTAACGCTGGCCGATTTGGTTTATACAAACTTTCTCGTTTTTAATAATAGATTTTGTTATATTATATTTGTTTGTGATCGCAGACTTAAAAACATTATTCTATTCTTTCAATATTGTTATATCGTATTTTATTCTTTCAATATACCATGATTGTTATCTTGTTGAACCTATCTACAACCATAAAGATGGTAGCTTGGACCTATCTACAACCATAAAGATGCAGTTTGGCGACGTCTAGGAGTTGATAACCTTAAGAGATAATTTATGGTAAGTAATTCTTGGGGCCCAGAATGAATTGGTGGAGATGTGTAGTGACCTTTGTCCATGATTACTTGTTTGTCAATGTTACATGATGTAAAAGATCATATCAAATGTAATAATTTTGAAAGAGTATTGTTTTAGCAATGCAAAGGTCTTGTTGACATCAATTTGTCCAACCATATTTCAATAGTATGATTTCCAAATAAATAATTAGGATGTCATACCAATTGGTATATAAAGCTTCCCAATATGGTATAATAACCTATCTTAAAGGTAGTTATTTGATCCATACTTTCTCTATATCAACCACTACTAATGTCGATAAAGTATGTATATTTAGGAAATTTAGTTTGCTAGTCATTAGTGTTATATCTTCTTGTGTTGAGAATAATCAATGCACTCTATATTGGTAGGTGTCTCGGTTTATACTTGAATCATATTTTTATTATAATGTTTAATAATAAGGTAGAATTGTTATAGATAAGTCACCCATTTCTTGTGATGTGCATTTTCTAGTTTATTTTACGAATGCAAGAATTATAGAGGCCTATGATAAAAATAAATAATGTTTTTTTTAGACATGATATAGTAATCCCACCATCATATAACTTGAATAATGGTGTATAAATATTTCTCATAGAATGAAAAATAACGAGTTACGTCTGAAGGTGTGTTAGAGTTCTATGCCACTAGGTGCTCATGCTAGATGTGAATGACATCAAGTGCATAGTCAAAAGTATTAGCTTCCTTATCAAACATAAAATTGATGTATGACATGGCAAGTACTCATGTTAAACAAATGTGTTGCTTTAGTTCCTGAAGTGCTTGTTGTTGCTTTGAAGTCTAGTTCAATTTCACCTTCCCACATATGACATAATTGAAATCATTGTGAAATCTAGTTCCTGAAGTGCTTGTTGTTGCTTGTTGTTGCTTTGAAGTCTAGTTCTAGTTCCTAATGTGTTGATTCCATTCATTTTTTAAAATCATTGTGAAATCTAATATGGCAACATATTAGGTGTAAATTTTATTACTCAATTATTTGTCATTAATAGTTTAGCTTGTATGGTTTCTCCTAAAGCCAACTATGTTTGTAGTAGCTAAGAAAGGTTTTTGAAAGTTGATGATAGGACTAGAAGAAGGGTTTTTGAAATAAATTCTAGGTGGACTTAGATCGCAAGGATATCTCTGGATTCAACATATTTAATTGAGGAGAATTATTTATTGACAAGTTTCTTTGTCCCCCTCATTGGAACTCAATCCTTCATGTTTATTTTATTTTTTGACTAGATGGATGCCCTAGTTTTAGGACTGCTTTTTTTTTAGGTTTTTTGAAAATTTTATTTATCTTATACAATTTTTTTTTAAATATATTTTTTTTTTATTTTGCTTTCTTTTTTCCAATAGAAATGCAAGTGAGAGGATATATTTCTTGGCCATCATGAAATAATAAATGAATAGGTTAAAAAAATATTTCAAATAGACCCTTGATTCTAGAGAAGCCATGGATAGATTTATGTGCTTGGCAAGGATCTTTGAGCCACTTAAAAAATTTACCAAAATGACCCAACAATATTTTTATTGCATAGGAATGAGAGGATGTAGTAATTGGTTGCATTAAATAAGAATATTGTAGGGAAAACCATTAAATATATGGATGAACCATCAATGTTTCTAGATTCTTTACAAAATTTTAGGAAGGGTTTCAATTTAGCATATTTTATCATTGTAGAGGGGGAAAAATTTATTGTTGCATACAATTCTCAATTGGATCCATTGGAATCCAAGGTGAACCATGGGGGTGTGTTATATTCTCTACACTCGGTGGATAAAAGGAAATGGTTCACAAGAAATGGTTTTAGGACTTGCTCCAAGTCTAGGGTGGAGATTTTTGATGTAATCAATTTAAACAATCACCTATATTTGACCTCTATAAACTAAACTATGAAAATGGAAGAACAAGGTAAAACACACAAGATGCAAGAAGGAAATATCTAGCTCTAGTATGATTCTTTGATTTAATGATTTTTAACCCTAGATTGCAAAAAATAAATTCCTTTCCCTTTGAGCAAGGGCACAAGTGAAATACATAAACTGAGAAACAATGGTGAAATTGTTCTATTGATCAACAATGCATTACATAGTTTTATAGTTCTTGAAAGAACTAAAAATAGACACGGTGGTTGAGAGAAATCCTCTTAAACTTATTACAACAAACTAACTTAAAGATAGCTCTTATCCTAACAACATGCTAATCTTGGACTATGGTCAAACATTGATCAACCAAGCCAAAACCTCAACGTATGCTAATCAAATTAACTAGAAATATGTAAATCAAAACATTAAACTAAAACTAAATACTAGGACTTAATACTTAGGACTAAGGAGGCAATGTTGAAAATATTCCAACATTCTCCCCCTTGATGCTAAAGACACTCATGCAAGAGTTCTTTAAGCATCACAGAGTTGGAAGAAAATATTTCTCTTACGTTTCCTCCAATCTTGAATCAAGAAATCAGAATTTACAAAATACTTATGGTGGCACTCCTTCCACTCTTCATGTGGAATTTCCTGCAAATGCTTGAGTGCCTTCTTTTGTTGATTAGCTCCCCCTTCAACAAAAGTATCTCCTCTTGTGGTTTTCAGCAACCACTCTCTTACATCTTTATCATTATGGTCTTTAAACCATGCTCTCACATTTTGATCTTCTTTTACATCTTCAACACTAAACAATACTCCACATGAGTATTTACAATTAATCATCTCACATAGATGATTATACCATACAACTCTTTCACATATTTCCACACAAAAAATCACAACAAATATGGCCATATAATGACCAACTACATATGCAACATAAAGTTGCTCCTCACACAAATATTCTCTCAAAACAATGACTTTACAAGAATCCTTCTCCCAAGGAATTTTGAACACATCATTTTGATCCATGTGACCCAAGTTCTCCATCATTGTCTTCTCTCCAAGAAGACTCTTCATCAAAGTTGTCTCAATGAGACAATCACCTCTCAATAATGCCTTTGGAAGACATTCTCCTTTCTTTTCATTCCTGCTCACAAAAAACAAATCATTAATCATAAAAACATTACCTTTAGTATGAGTAGATTTGGTGCTTCCCATAAAGCTATTTTGTAGCAGTTCTCCTTCATTGTATGGTGCTTCAAGATCAACCATCAACTCTTCACTAATAGTTCTCCTCCTTTGTTCAATCCATGTTGGTGTGTTGAAACACCATTCATTCAAGCAATCATACATAGTTGCCTTTTCAAGACAACTCTCTTTCTGCAATGTAGTCACTCCAAGTGAGTGATCTTCATCCATGAGTGATGTTTCCTTTGCCATTACGACAAGAAAATCAGCAATCTCATTTCCATTTTCTGTTTCTATCCCATTTTCTTTCTCACTTTCCATCTCCCAAATGAGGGAGTCTTGTGGGGTCTTTTCTTCACCCAACACATCCTTCACCCTTGATGAGTGATCTTCTAACAAGAAGCTTATAGCTTCCATTTCCTCTTCATCAAACTTTTCTTGTGGATCATCATCCCACATTACTTTATTTGCTCTTTCAAGAGAGCACACATCCATTCCAAGTGAATGGTCTTCAACAAAAATAAGCCAATAGTCTTCCATGAACATTGCTTTTCCATCATCATATTCTTTATTCTCCTCCATGAGAATTGTAGATGCATTCTCCATGAAGTATTCTTCAACAAATAGCTGATTTGGTGTCTTCTCCATAAGACACTCTTCTTCATATGTCTCCTTCATGAGACATTCTTCATCATACATCTCACCTTGGTGAGCTTCAAGCAAGGAACACTCCAATGTGAGTGTTTCTCTTCCTTTATCTTCAAATTCTTCTTCCTCTTTGCTATCAATGTGAATGCTTTCAAAGCATACCATTCCTGCAAAAAATTCTTTAGTACAATTTTTCTTTTCAACTTTTTCTCCTCCTAAAAGAAATAATTGTTTATTACAATTTTCCATGCCTATACAAGACATGTCTTCAATGATCTGTGTCTCACAATGACTCTCTCCAAGGAAAGTTGTACAAGGCTCTTCCTCTTTCTTATCCTCTTCTCCATTAAGGGATTCTTTTCTCTCTTTCACACAAGGCTCTTCTTCAAGTATGTCTTGCTCTTCAAGAAATAATTCTCCATTATAAGAATGTATGTATTCTGCAAAAGACATACCTTCATATGAGTCTTCACAAGACTCTTCAAAAGCTCCTTCAAAAGGATCTAATTCAGAAAATTCTTCAAGGAAGCAAGGCTCCTCCTTGCTTAAACAATATTCATGATTGTCACACATGGCTTTATGGGTATCCTCATCAAACCCATAAGCATCCTTCAACACTTGCCATGCCATTGTAGCTGATCTACAATTGGCTATGAGAGGAAAAACATTATTTTCCATTCCTCTCCTCAAATCCATAAGAGCTAAGCAATTTGCATATTGCTGCTCCTTCTTCTCTTTTCTCTCCTCGCCTTGTAGCTTGCTCCAAGTGGGTTCCTCATAGCCTTCTTGAACTATATCCCATAAGTCTTGAGCCTTCAAGAAGGTCTTCATCATTATGCTCCAAATAGCATAATTATCTCCATCAAATTTTGGTACAACCAAGTCTGCATACATGGCTTCCTTTTATTTACCAAAGTCTCAAGCACCCAATTTATCATAAATCGGCCAATACTGATTGAAACAAACTAAAATTTTTCCTGTAGACTTCTGATATACTTATCTGAAAATCCACTAAATTTCAGATCCAAATTCACACAAATGAGAAATATGTGATCAATTTACTTTTGCCCTTTCTATCACAATTTTGAATCTAGGATTGTTGAAGGAAAAATAAATATTCACATACATTAATCAATACAGATCCAAATGACCTAAAATTTTGTCTGAATTATGATTTTATCTAAATAATATTTCTCCCAAAATTTGAGAAGCAAATACCCTGTATTCCACCTTATACAACCATTTTATTGAAAAACTCAAAATGCTAATAAAATCCGTAAATTAGCTCCAAATCACCTAAAATTTTGATAGCATCCTCTTGATACAATTATCTAACAACCCTCAAAATTTCATAATAAAATACCTCAGGATGCATGAGATATTAATGATTTACTCGAGCTCTTCCTTGCAACTCTGTTGAGTGCTGGCCACTTGAGTTTCTCTGACAAAGTGCGTGCTTCAGATCTCTTCACGCCACTCTCCACAGGTTTTGATCCATCTGAGCAAACCTGCTCTGATACCAAATGAGAAACAATGGTGAAATTGTTCTATTGATCAACAATGCATTACATAGTTTTATAGTTCTTGAAAGAACTAAAAATAGACACGGTGGTTGAGAGAAATCCTCTTAAACTTATTACAACAAACTAACTTAAAGATAGCTCTTATCCTAACAACATGCTAATCTTGGACTATGGTCAAACATTGATCAACCAAGCCAAAACCTCAACGTATGCTAATCAAATTAACTAGAAATATGTAAATCAAAACATTAAACTAAAACTAAATACTAGGACTTAATACTTAGGACTAAGGAGGCAATGTTGAAAATATTCCAACATAAACAAGGCTAAACCCTAGATGCACACTATATTCTCTTTTTCTTTCAAATACCTAGAAAGTAATCAAATATTTCTTTTTAACTTATGAGCCTAAGTTTTTACCAAAAAGGATAAAAACAAACAACACACAACCTAACAATTTTATTTAGAGCACTTATCTGATCCAATGTTTGATCTAAGATTTTGTCTTATGTCCAAAATATCCCACAACTTTAGATCTACAAAATAGCTTCACAAAAATTCTAGAAAATATGGTCAACATTTGGGGGCCTACTTAGGCTACTATAATACTGAGCTTAGAGGTGCAACAGTCAAGCCCCTTTGGTCCTTTTAGTTGAGCATTCAAAATAAAATGAACTTTGACCTTTGGAACAAACACAACAGAATATGATAGCATGAAATAGTAAATGGAATGCAAAGAGAATGGATGCAAAGCTTGATCAATAATGCAATTTTGAAACTTAGGGTTTTGGGAATAAATAATTGCCCCCAAGCTAATATAATATGAAATGCAAGTGAAATAGAATGATTACAATAAAAATAGAACACAAACTAAGATAAAATAGAATGTAAAGTACATATAAAATGAAACCCTAGGGTTTTGGGATGAACAGTCACCCCAAAACATAGCTAGACTGAATCCATTCCCTATAGAATACCAAGCATGGATTTGGTAATAACATCGAAATGAATATTGAGTGCCCAACAAGTGAAAGTAAGGCTTACACTGAATTTGTGCCCTATAGCATATGGGGTGCAGATTCATACAAGAGGGTTTTAAAATCCAAAGACATAGATAAAAGGTAAAAAAATAGGAACTAAGATGAAAATGCAAACTAATGAATGCAAAGAAATAATTTGGTGATCTCATGGAAGAAGCAAGAGCAAAGGTGGAAGACCTTCCCTCCCTTAAGAAGACAAATTGTTATCAAGGCTTTCTCCACTAGCAGGTCACACAACACACCAACAATAGAACACAAAAGCACTAAAAGCACAAGAAGAAGATTGTACAAGAGGACAATTAAAATTGCATGAACATTTCAATTTCTCACTTATGTTGCTTCTAGTTGCAAAAAGGAAATCCAAACCTATATTTATAAAGGAATTGGAGGGTAAAAATAAATACTTAAGCTTGATTAAGTTGATATCCTAAATAGTTAGACTAAAATTTAGGTTTTTCTCACAAAAGTCCTTGTTGAATCTGCACCTCATAACTTATCAGGTGTAAATTTGGTCAAGGTCTTGTGCAAACACTTTCACTTGCAAATCTGGTTGGCCCTAGCACTGATCAAATCTATGTCCCATACCATATAAGGTGCAGAATAATGAATATGTTCCCTAGAGGACACAGGGTGTGGATTCAATGAAAAATAATAAAAAATAAATTTAGGTTGTTTGCTGTTGATGAAAAAAAAATTATCTTTTTTTTATTATAGTATAATGTCCTTAAGAGAAAGGAACAATGGTTGAGTACCCTTGAGTAGGAACTCCAGGAGCTCATTCTAGTAGATAGATAGTTACTAGGGGTAATGGGGCTTCTAAACTTGGTAGAAATGCGCTAGGTAGAGGCATCTAGAGCACTACTAACAACGTAGGTAAAGCGGTGGTACCTAAAATCATTCAAATTTTCATTACCAATAGGGAAGATGATCATCACACTAGTTGATGTGTGGTGCATCTTGAGGATCCCCATCAAGGGGAGGATATTTTATAGGGTATAAGTTTCTAGATGACAACATAGAGATTGATGGGTGATCCATCACATGAGATCTACGAGAGTGAATTCCAGGTTGGGGCACTAACAACTATAGTCTATGAAGTGGTGGTAGGATTTCTAGTGTACTACCTGAGTTAGAAATACCTGCCATGGGCAATGGTGGAATTGGTGGTAGATATGTGAGACTAGTAGGTGCGGTTCACATGGTTTCCATATGTGCTAGCCCATTTATACAAACACATTTGACGCTCCTATCCCCTAAAAAGGAAGGAGACGTATTGTAACACATTTTGAAAAGCGTATTAATAAAGATATTATGATATTTCATATTGCTTTTATCTTGTGTCAATTTGCATATGTCCTTTCTTGTTATTTCTTGGGGCATATTCCTTTTTGTTTCTGTATCCTCGTGCTTTCAAATACAATACAAAGAGTCTTTACAAAGAGTCTCTTGATATTTTATCTTCAACTATCTCTTCATCTCCTCTCAAACTCATGGGAGATATGACTCTTCATATTTCTCATAGGAGAAATATTTTATTGACTCCCTAATAAATACAAATATCTAATGATTACTAAATGCCAAATATTTACAAGACACCTAGACACCAAATATTTATAAAGTATTTACATTATATGTACAAAGTATTTGCAAAATACTTACACGGTACCAAATAATGTAGTATTCTCCAATAACCCCCTATTACAATATTTGGTACAAAGCTTATAATATTCATTTTTTTTATCTTTTTAGATTATTTCTTGATATTCTTCATAGTGTTGTTACTCCTTAATATCTGCTTCTATATTTTTTCAAGTAATTTCTCCTTGATTTACCTTTGACCCCAACACTTAGTTGTCATTTATCCATACCTTTCATAGAAGCTATAACTTGTACCTATCCCAAATTTAACTTTACATACATTGTTATCTATCACAACATTTCTTATCACAAAATCTATATTCCTTGACAAACATTCACCGTCATACTATTTTTTAACACCATATGAATACAATTCATTGCAAAAATATTTATCATAACTTAGACTATTACTAATAAATTATGAAAAAAATAGATCATAATGATATTTATCACTATCGCTGACAATATTTGGATGTCTTATACCATAATTATCCTTGTCACTATTTGAAGACTTCAAACCATTATTAATATTTTCACTATCACACTCAAAATACCTTAAATCATAATTCTCTAGAGAAATACATATAGTGTTATCCTTGTCACTATTAGGATAACAAAAGGATATTCTTGAAGAAAGCAACTTAATCAATAATAGCAAAAATAATTAACCATCACATAAGAAGAACATAAACATGCAAGACAAGATAAAACACAGCATATAATGTGGTTCACCCAAAACCAGTCCTTTGTATTAACACCAATACATTCTTTGAAGGGAGTAATCTTGCAACACAACCAGCTGCAAATTCCTCTTCAAAACACCAACATCTCCACACAATTACTCTAACAGTAATTTAACATGCAAACACCCTTGCATCAAGCTCTATACCAAGCTTCCTACTCTCTCTACAAGAGATGCACAATCCTATGCACTTCTCATAAACAAGATACTCAAATATATAGAATTATTATAATAGTTTTTTTTTAACCATAGACCATGTTTTTTTTATCTGTAAATCTATCATTTTTATCCTTTTTGCTTTCTTGGATTTTTTATTTTTTTGGGGATTTTTGCTTTTCTTTTTCTTTATACAATTAGAAAAAACTTAATTTTAGCTAAGATCAGACTCCACAACCTAATAGTCTCCCACTTGGATACTGATCCACACAACTCTACCATTGTTGCATCCTCCAAAGAACATTTTTAAGCCAAACAAGGAATGTCAACTCCACCATATTGTTATAACCATACTCTAAACCATCACACTAGACTAGTGTCATCCACACACTTTTATCCTATGATCAACAAGCAACACACAATCTCTCTCCTAAAAAACCATACAATAATCTTGAGCCATGTCCATATTCCTAGACATGTATCCCAGTTTCCAGTGTTGAAAAGATCAAATCCTCTTTTTCATCTACTATGTTTGCTTCTCCTCCATATCCATTTCCAGACTAGCAATATTTCTTTAGATGTCCCTTCTTGTCGCAATTCTAGCACACCATTTTTCCTTTGGACTTGGATCCACCTTGCTCTTCACAATTCCCTAAATTCACTCTTGTCTTCTATTTTCCTCTGGAAATCAATGCTACACCAAATGATGATTCTTCCGTGCTCTTCCTTCACATTTCATGACTAAGGACTGCACTCACTACATCATCAAAAGAAAGAATACCAGAAACAGTACCATTGCTAATAGCCATTACCAAGCTCTCCCAACTATCAGGTAATGAACACAGGAATAGAATGACCTTCATCTCTTCCTTAATTTTAATATCAAACGAGGCTAACTGACTACCAACTATATTGAAATCATTTAAATGACTAGCTACATATCCACCTTCTGATATTTTCAAATTATAAAGATGCTTCATTATAAAAACTTTATTTGAAGCCGAGGGCTTTTAATACAACATTTTTAGTGTGTCCATAAAATCCTTCGTAGTCTGCACCTCTGAAATGTTGAATTCCACTTAATCTACAAGGCACAAATGGATAGTACCCAATGCCTTCCTATCTAGAAGAGCCCACTCCTCATCTAACATGCTTAACTGTTGCTTCGTTTTACCTTCCAAAGGTAGATAGAGATCTTTATGATACATATAATCCTTCATCTGCATCTTCCACAACTGATAGTTTTGGCCATTGAATTTATCCACTCTGAACTTCCCTTCTTCTGCTATAGCTCCCACTCAAGTCAAGCTCCCACTCAATCCTGAATTCCAACCTTGCTCTGATACCAATTGTTAGGATTCACTATATAAACAAAAGAGGATTATTGAATCAAGCAACTTAATTAGTAATAGCAAAAATAATTAACCATCATAGAAGAAGAACATAAACATGCAAGACAAGATAAAACACAACATATAACGTGCTTCACCCAACACTAGTCCTTTGTTTTAACACCAATACATTCTCTGAAGGGAGTAATCCTACAACACAACCAGTTGTAAATTCCTCTTCAAAACACTAGTATCTCCACACAATTACTGTAACAGTAATTTAACATGCAAACACCATTGCATCAATCTCGATACCAAGCTTCCTACTCTCTCTACAATAGATGCACAATCCTATGCACTTCTCATAAACAAGATACTCAAATCTATAGAATTATTACAATAGTTTTTTTTAAACCATAGACCATGTTTTTTTATCTTTAAATCTCTTTTTTATCCTTTTTGCTTTTTTTGGGATGTTTGCTTTTTTTTTTCTTTATACAATTAGAAAAAACTTAATTTTAGCCAAGATCAGACTCCACAACCTAACAATCACCATCAACATTTTTGTCATTATGACCTTCATTATAGCAATCACAAACACATACTACCTCTCAAACATTTTTTGCATGAGCAACATAAAAATTCTTTGACTTTTTAATACAAACACAACGACTTTATGTATTAACATTCTTAAGAGCAATATCCCTAGTGTCACTCTAAATTAGGTCACATGTGTCATGTTTTTCACTCATCACCTTAATCTTATTACTCAATATTTCATCTTGTTCTTTTTTAAAATGTTATTCTCAAGATTTTGATGTTTTACTTTAAAAAATATTTTAACACAAGTCCTTTGTGATCTAATTCATAGTCTTCCTCATTGTTGGATTATAATTATTTTACTTCTTGGGCTATATGTCCTTTTTGGTTTTGTCCTAATTGATATTGTTATGTTTGGTATTGTCTTTGTTGATTTCTTTGATAAGGTTTACACACTTGATTCCATTGATTGAGTAAATTAAATCTACAAAAATTTTGTGATGCATCATTCTTTATTACATATATGACAATATCCTTTTGTCCATTCTAGTTGATTTTGTGATAATACGATAGAAGTATTTGTTGTGTTACTTAGTGACCTTTTTGCTTAAATAAGAGCATTGTTTAATAGGTCATATCTTACTTGATATTCTATATCGTATTGTTAAAGGATATTAACTAACTCTTCAAATGACATTTTTCTATGACACTTACAAAGATGTGACCAATGTTTTATATGATTCTAAAAGTGCTCTAAGTGTAACTAAGACAATAAATCTATCTTCTACTTTCCCTCCCATAGTTTGTAGTTAATTTTGATTTTAAATCTGCTATCCTTCTAAGAAAGTATCCTACATTTTCTCCATCTTGGACTTTTTTTTTTTTTTTAAGTGAAAAACCCCTTACGGGGCCGCCTTGGTCTAAGAGACCATGAACAGGGGGTTCTACACCGTCAAAGTCACCCGGGGGTCACACCCAGCCCTGCCCGCACCAACATTATCAATTGGATTTTGGGTACCCAATTCAGCTTTTTGGTAGGGTGGAGATTTGAACCTGGGACCTCCCTTGGAGGATTGCCCTCTCCTCTCCAACTCACCTACAACACCTGGGTTCCATATTGGACTTTTAGTGAATATGGTTGTGATTGTAATACAAAAGTGGCTTCATTCGTTTCCTCAAATGTGGTGCATAGTTTATCCCAAACCTCTTGTGAATGTTTGATCTCACTTATATATGCTTATATTTCATTTCATATCCCAAATATTATTAGCATTAGTTTTTTTGCATCTTCTTCTTTATATTTCTATCTACTTGTGGCATCCTCTAGATATTTTTTATCTTTAGTGATATATTCCAAAGTTTTTCAAAAATAAATATTGACTTCATATTATTTTTCCAAGGAGTGAAATTTGATCTCTTTAGTAACTGTGCTTCTAAGATAGATAGATAGATAGATAAGTATTAATATGGAATGAAATTCCAATCAATGGAATATTCCACTAGACTTGCATCATCATATTAATTGGTTAGAAATCAAGAGGGCAAACCCCCACACACATGCCCAAACTCGATCTTAAGAGAAATATTTTTGTATTTATCATGGTGCCTTAAAAATATGTTTCTCAAAGTAGGATCACTAATAATGTCTACCTGAATTTCTTCAAAAATATATATATACATGATCAAATTTTTAAATTCTCTTCTATTAGATTACAATCAACTCTTCTAATTTCTTCTACAATCAGGTTATGCTCATATTTTTGTGTTTGTATTTGTATAACAACCCAAAAATCCTTTCTCTATTGGCACATATGGATTGGTTGATGAGCATGTCGTAGCCTGAGAAAATGTGGTGAGAACTAACATCTATAATATTTTGTATTCAATGATCTCTTGGTGCCTCTTCATGCAACAACTCATTGTCATAGTCTCTTTATCTCGCTCGCATAAATGTAAACAAAGGCAATATCAGTTGCTACATCGGCAATGAACAAAGTAGGAGCAAATTTTAACTACTTAATTGTCTAAATATTTCACAAAAGGCACTCCTAATGCAGCCCTAACAATTTTTTTAAATCAAAGATAAAAATTATTAATTCTAAAGGGATTAGATTTCTTTTCAAAAAAAATTAAACTATTATTATCATTCCGTTTTTATAATTTAACATGCTAAAATATAAAATCTATCAAGTTAAAATTATTTTTTAGATTTAATTTTAAAATTACCTTAGGTTTGCGTTTGCAAGTGCCAATTGCAATGTTTAATAGACAAAAATGGTAGTGTAAGTCGACTACATTTAAAAATAAATGCAAAATAAATAAATAAATAACTCTAATAAGTTAGCGAGAGGTAAGGGTATTCAATGAAATAAATTCATTGTCTTTACTTGTATAGGCTGGAAATTATGTTTATTTATAGTTATTAAAAAAACATTATTCTCTTCAATTTCATATAATAATTTTTAGTAGGATTTTTTATTATGAGTATTAAATTATTTATTTATTTTCATGTATAAGGATTTTTTTTAAAGGTGAAAATTGTACTAAAAATATAGATTCAAAGTTATGACCTATTATTTTTTATCAGTCCTAGGATTCTAATAAAACTAACTCTAATATTTCTTTGGACCACAATTTCTTAGTGTGATCTAAAGAGTACAAAATCCTATCCTGATTACAATTTTTATTAATACTATTCCAAAGGATCCAAAATTATTTCTCTCTCTTACCATGACTTCGGGGGCTATCCCAAATTGGGACTAAGAATACTACAAGCAACAACATTATGCCAAACCAAAGGCTAATCATCATAAACATCTACCCTGGTCCCACACACTTCATTGCCTAAATCACTATTGGCTAGTAATAAAACTTGTTTGTTCACCTCCATCCAATCTACAATATCCATATTTTGATCAAATTTCAAACGGTATCCAGCAAGATGCTCACTTCTCTTTTTAGCCAAAAATTCAGCCACTGCATTCTTCCCTCTACCTACATAAATCGTAAAGGCATCTTCAAACTATTGCAAAATGGCTTTAATCTGACTCACTATGTTCTTCATCTACCATGCACTTGGTCTAAAATTATTAATCTCATCTAGCAAATCCACCAATGTATAAGGATATTTGTAACTTTAGATCATCATATATCATTAGTCTTATATTTAACTCATTTTTTTGTTATTATACCCCATTAATATTAAGTAAACCTAATGACTATAGGTGTGATGTGGAGCATCAATCTCCCATGGATTCAAACCATGATTGGATATCGACTAACATTTAACTTCCTTATAATCAGTCTACCCCATAAAATATGAAGTCATCCATATCTATTACCCTGCCATTTTTACTAAAGTGTTAGTAAACTAAAAAATGGTAATAGTAAAATTAAGGTATACTAGAAGATATAGAAAAAAATGGAAGACTCGAAGTATATTTTGACTTTGCCAACTACCTCTAAAGAAGGTAGAAAGAGGAATGGTCTTAAAACTATTTCTTTTATTATTGATATTAAATATAAGCTACTTAGTACTCTTTTCTATATTTTATATCTTTACATTTGAACAAAAAATCATAAATATTTAACAATTTTGGTATTATCTACATGCTCTCCAAATTGAGATGGATATTATTTTGTTTGTTTGTTTTAATTTTTATATTGCATCAATAAAAATTGTAATGTTGGTTTTATTAGTAATGTTGTCTTGTTTGTAAATGTCATCATTATCATCATTAATGTTCTCCTCAAACATTTTATAAAGAATGAACATGTAGTCCTAGAAACAATGACACTATAAATAAATGCTTCAAATAATAGAATACAAACTATATAAGTTCCATAATGAACAGACAAAGAAGAACTAATTTTACACTATACATAAACTACATAAAAATTTGTATTTAGAGTTTGATTTGGTTAACATTTATTGCTTCTATACTATTGACTTTGATAATGTTGCAACTTCTTCTTATACCACCTTGGTTGCATAAATGTCATAGTCAAACAATAATTAAAATAAATTTATTCCTAATACCCCTTGTAAATTTATGATGTCTAAAATACAAATAATAATACGAAATCCTTACTCATGTAATATCTTTCAAACCTAAGAGACTTCTATGATGAACAAGTTTAGACTCTCTTGAGCCTTTAGTAAAAATAACTATAAAATGGTCTTTTGACTTGTAATATATAAGTTGAACCACATTTTATTGAAGAAGATGCCTCATATAGTGATGGTATACCTTAATATATTTGGTCCTTTCATGAAACATTGGATTCTTAGAAATTTGAATGATACTTTTCTTATCATAGTATAATATATCAAGAAATATTTGATGTTGCTATGACTTAGAGATAATGGATCTCAACCACTTGATTTCCTTTGTTGACTCATTACTTTATATAAATTCTACTTTTGTTATAGATAAAGCAATTATACTTTATTTCTTACTACACCAAGATAAAGGAGCATAATCAAGTCAGTAAACTTATCTTATAGCAAATTTTCTATAATCTACAAAATCTATCCAATCTAAATCTAAGTATCCTATAAGTAGAAGTTCTCAAATAGTTAAATACTTAATACCCATGTTCAGTGTACCCTTCACATGCCTCAATATCCTCTTTGTAACTTGCTAATATGAAACCTGAGGAGAAGTTTTAATTCTTGATATCACACCAATAATAAAGGAGATATCTAGTGTTGTATGAGTGAAATATATCTAATGATAAACAAGTTGTCTATAGAGGGTTTGTAATAATCAAAATATAACCATCTTGGGAGATATTTTTTGTTTTTATATACATAGTTATGGTTCACAGTAGATATACTAGATAAGATCATATAGATTCCACCACATTTTAATTTTAGGATGTTGTAGACATCCCCTGAGTGGATAGGAGTAATCACTCTCTCGTAATTTGATGGGGTTAATCTTGTACACTACACATATAGCTTAAATGATACCTTTATGGTCTCATTATTTCCTAACACTTACCATGAATGCAAGATGACTCAACCACAGCATGGGGATGTCCTCGATCCTATGAGAAAAGGAACACCGATTCCTTTACCAAGCTCAATCCTCCTAAGCCAGTACTTAGGCACATGACCCCTTAGGTTCTCAATTATACCATCTCTATAATGGTTTAATCTGGATGGCTATCACTTTGTGTGACTTCTCTCATATTTATATCTAAGATCTTCAATCATGTTCCATCACCAAATATATTACAAGGGATCCAACATCCATTGGTTAAAAGAGAGGATTCGGGCTATTCCACCTGAATATTTCCCAAATATTTCTTTTACCTTGGGTCCACTTTGAAGGTTCGTTATCAAATTACCTCTTGCAAATTTTCGTAGGCATTGTTAAACCACAATACCCTTGGATCTGGATCTATTCTAGGGTTCTAGTAGGATGGATAATCCAAGGTGCATTTCCAAAATATTAAAGGCCTAAACCCTTATTGACTCATGACTAAGGTCATTACTTTTACTCTCTCTCTTTCCTTTGTTATCACATTTATCATTTTAGCAAATTATATGTATACCATTAAATCTATCTTCTACTTAATCAAGGTATATACATAAACTATAAATGTACATGCCATAATGAAAGTAGTATAACAACGATAAGCACTAAATCAAAATTATATTCCCTTAATTCATTAATATCCCCCTACACATAAAAGGAACAAGGCTTCTTAATCCATAAGCATATACATATATGTCTTTTTCTAATCATCTAAGATTATTCATAGCAAGGACTATTCAAAAATATAAAATGCATATATTGTTTCCTTCTCATAACTAGATATTTTCTTCTTTTCTTTTGATTTAACATTTGCAATAAACCTCTCATTTAATTAAAGAGCAACATCATCTCAATAACTAACTCAAAAAATAGTATAAGCAAGATCAAAATTTGAAGATATTTGAAACACACATTACGCATCATATATTCTGGGAAACCATTGTGGGAAAACCTCAACTTTGAAACATCCATTTTATTGCATAATTTTATCAATCTCTAATTATAACTATGTAGAGAAATTCCATTATTATTTTTCCCAACACATCATTCCAAATTAAATGCATAGGAGTCCCATAATTCCTATGTCCTCAAACAATATGAATTGACATTCATATTACAAAGACCAATGAGGGAACCCCATAATTCCCTCGAATGAATTCCACATTCATTCTTCTAAATATAGATACTTATGAACCCCCATAAGTATCTTCACAAGTATAATAATGGAACCCCCATAAGTTCCAATATATTTATTGGACTCCACACCCAATATTCAAACATATATTTCATAAATTTAAAAGAACATTTATAAACCATTTAAAATACATTAATATATTTGAAATCAATGATTTAATTATCAACCAATTATTTCTAATGAAATAATTATAAATCAATGAATGTTTAATTAGTAATACAAAACTCTTATTTTGTATACTTTCCTATAATTAATTGTAATTTCCATTTGAGGTTATTGAATCAGTTCTAAATAGAATAACATTCTAACTTATATTTTCATACAATAAAAAAAAATTGTATTATAAAAATATCCCTTTTTTAAAATATAAGGCCCTTTTATTTTAAATAAATTCCCTTAACAATATTCATTACCTACTAAGATCATTGCCCTAAAACCCTTTCAAGACAAAGGAGTTCTTTTACCGTATCTTAAAACCTTATTAAGAAAAACACATTGAAACATTGTGGACTAATTTCTAAAAAGCTAAAACAAGGTCCAACTTGTTTAATATTTCAACAAAGTCAAATGTTTTTCCAAGCAAAAGATAATCCATCACTTTAAAATAACTTAGGCATTAAAACTCTGGTACATGAACAATATTTCACCAAAGTCAATGTTTTTCCAAGTAAAATATAATCCATCGCTTTAAAAGAACTTAGGCATTAAAACTCTGGTGCATGAACAAGAATCAGGTCAAATCCAAATTACGTGGCCCCCACTATACTCAATAGGGCATGAAAGGCCCTTGGAGCTTGCCAGGTGTTAATACTAAAACACTAAAGACATTGCTATAGCTTCAATCAAATAAATTGAAAAGGCTCACATCCCTCTTTTAAACTTGCATAATGCACAAAGCCCTACGTAAAGAAAAATTAAATATTTAATCATATACTCCTTGGTTTTTGGGTGATTTCTCATTGGTCACGACTAACAAGGTACATATTTACACATAAAACTTGGTCTTCCTTGTCCCATACTGCATGGTCAATCATCGCGTGGACTTATCCATGCAAGGGTTCCATGGCTTGTTTGGCTTGTTAAAAATAAAAGGTAAGGTTTTGATTTATTTTTTTCAAAGATATATTAAAATCCTATATGTAAATTATGCGCACTACGGACTCATCATGCCAACACCCACGTTAAAGTAAATGTAGGATCTTTGGGTATGCCTCTACTGGCATATTTTAAATCTAGAACCAGAGAAGAAAGGCTTCTACTATACTCAATTTGGGGGTAATGGATTCAACCCGATTTTTAAGGATTTATTTTTAATTTTCACAGGCTCATTGTCATTTATTCATCAAACAAGAAGAGGACACTATTTTCAAAACCAACCAAATATTCCAAAAATCAAATACTGGAGTATCTTTGATTCGAAGCTATTTGATTAATGCAAAAACCTTTGATATGCTTGGTCCATGTAGTGTCCCCAAACTCTCTATCTTCTATTCTTGGAAAAAGTCCCTTTTCTCTTTTTCTTTTGGATTCTTAATGTGCAAGGAGAGAGTTTGGTTCACTTTCCAAACTTCTTTGTAACCACTTTTCTTTTAATTTCAATTTTAACTTAAACCAACAAAGTCAGTTAACAATTGCTTTTATTTTTCTTTCCTTTATTATTCTTTTAATTTTCTAATGTTCAAAACATTAGTATTATTATTTCTTATCAATAGATCCTTTTATTAAAGGACATTAATAGGTGAGACCTATTAATATAATTTCATAAGCAATTTAATATTGCAAGAAGGCTCATAAATTATTAGTAATTCCTTCCTACTACTAATTATTTATAAGCAAACATCAAATATTCTATGTTACTTTCTATCCATCTAAAGTAACTTAAACCACAAGAAGCAAACCAGATGATAATTGCCATGGAGACATGCAACAATCAAAATGTCATCGTTGTTCCCTACTTATCCTAACCAATACGCAGAAGATATTTTTATGATAACCTCATGATTATCAACTTTCATAATGGATGGATTGTTCATACAATGAAGACCATCATCAATCTCAAGCACATAAATGTAGGAATGATATCACAAAATGCAAAGGCATGAATTAATTCTAAATGTATATATCATGTGTTAGTTAGCTTTAACCATCTTAGCCATCATTTTATTTTCTCTTTCATGGAATACCTCATTCGTGGTGGTCAATCCTTTGCCCACCCATGAGGATCCCTAGTCCTGTGATCATGCAAATCCATTAGTAGCATCATATTCTTAAATAAAATAAATATTTATAACAACTAATCATCATATAGCCATTTAATCTATCATTAAAATAGCATATCAATTCATAAGTCCATCATATGAATAATTTTTTCAAGAGAGGGTCATGACAGGGTTGGATTGACTTATTTTCATATCCTTACTCAAATCTATACTTGTTAAAATTAGAGTAGATGTCTTTGTACAATCTTGTATCTTGAATCGAACTAACAAGTCCTTATTTTTTTTATATAAGGAGGATCATATCTACTCTAACATATCTTAAATCCATATAAATAGTAAAAATAATTAGTAGTCCATTATTGAAGGACTTCACATACATGTTTTGATCATAGTGACTATTATTAAAACCTTCAAGTTTGAAGTATTCATCAATTTTGCATACCAATCCCCTAGATATCTACAACCCATAAAATAATTTCTTCAATCTATACACTAACTATTCATCATATTTCACTTTCACAAATATTTGTGTCTAAGTCATATAGATTTCTTCTTTATCTTAGAATTAAGAAAATCATCCATTTGAGGAATCCAACATATGGAATAAATTGGAATTGTAATAACTATCATGATAGTAAAGTTTTTGGCATCTAAAGCAAATATTTCTTTGTAATCATTTCCTTCCTTTTGATAGTAACCCTTAGACATGAGGCTTGTCTAATTTTTTCAATACTCCAATCATATTTATACTCATTCTTGTATTATTATTTACTTTCAACTATACTTTTTCTATTAGGTCATTTTACAACCTCCCAATTCTGATGTTTTTAATCAAGGATTTGTGATCTTGCATAGCTTGATTCCATTCTCTTTTTCATTGAGGTTTCTCATAACAGGATCATTAATTTCCATAATTATGATCATCAAGACATAATTGACAACTTATTTTTTATCTCAACTTGCTTACTATTTTGGTAAAGGACTTCTTGTATTTATGGGAGGACTTTCTTCACCACCAAGATATCCTTTCTTTGAATTATCATCTATTTAATCATCCATAGCAAATTGAGAAGCAAAACTTGAGAACTTATCTTGTATGCCTTTAGTAAATTTTACATCCCTGCTAATGAAGATGTCCTTAGTTTTTGGATCGTATAACATGTACCCCTTCTTTTGATCATAATAGCCAACAAAATACACTTAATTATCTTGCTATTAAAATTTATGGTTCTTATTGCTTATAAAACATGAGCATATATTTCATAACCAAATGCCTTGAAGTAGTCCTCGTTGGGATTCTTTCCACTCCATGCTTCTTCTAGTGTGATATTATTAAGATATGATGTAGGACACTTATTTTGAATATGTGTTATTGTATTCACTATTTATAGGTAAAGTCCTAAAAACAAGTTCTTATATTGAATCATGCATCAAGCCATTTTAGCTAAAGTTCTTTTTTTCTTATAACCACTTCATTTTATTATGGGGTGTATAGCTAATAAATGTCATGACATGCCTTTCTCAAGAATTAATGAAGTTATAATTAACATATTCTTCTCCATTATTTATTTTAATTGTTTGAATTATTTTCTTAATCTAATTTTCTACTAGATTCTTGAAGATTTTAAACTTTTTGAATACTTCATTCTTGGTTTTAAGAATGTATACACAAATCTTCTAGGAAATATCATCTATGAAGGTTAATATGTATTTGCACCTCATCATGGTTTATAATTCATGGGACCCACACAAGTCACTATACATTAGATCAATCCATTCTCTTGATTTTGATGCATTTCTTTCAAATGCATCTCTATGTTGTTTACCAACCATTCAAACTTCATAAATACCTAAATATTTATTTGATCTAATGAAGGCCATATTATGTGTCTTCCCTTAATCGTGAAGATAAACTCTAATAATTTAAGTATCTAACTTTTTGAAGCTATAATTCACTAACAAAATCATGCATAGTCACATAATATGTATTGTTTATATTTGCTAAATCAGGTTTGTGTATTACATTTTCTAAAATTCCTATGGCATGACTTTGTATCAATATCTAATATTATTAATCAAACACTCCTATTTATAATATTCTACCTTGTAACCATTTTGATTCACTGATAAAATATCTCATTCCTTTACAATAGTATCCATATAAATAATGATAATACCTTTAACACTAAGTGAAATATCATCACTTAGTATAACCTTATAGGAGTCATTTTTCTCCTCTAAAGAATCAAAATATTCCTTATGAGGAGTTATTTGTTTAATTTCACTTGAATTAGTATACCAAGAATTTATAGATATTGTATGTTTAACAAGAAAAATTATTAGAATAATATTGGAGTTTTCTTCCTCATGAATAAATTTTGATTGATTATTTTGTTGAAATCTTCTTTGAAACCCATGTGTTTTTATTTTACAATATTGGTTTGATTTATGCCCTTCTTCCCAATATTCATAGCAAGTTGCCTAAAATTTATGGTTTATTTGATTATTGTTGTTGTTGTTGTTTTTGTTGTTGTTGTTGTTATACCTTGGATTAAATTTTTTATCTCAATGTTGTTTCTTTTCTTGCCTATGTTATTGTATGTTATCTTATAGATATTTTATTTATTGCATTGGTATGTATTTAAAAAAATTATTGGTTAAAAGACTTCCATTTCCTTTTAGTCACCATAGATTGTCCACTATTGCTAAATTCATTTTTAAATTCTATAAGTTTCTCTTCTTCTCATAATAAGGCCTTATGTAGCTCTTTCAGTTTCATTATTCCCAATTTTTCTATCAACTCAAGGATGGATATAAAGTTATGATATTTACTAGGCAAGCTATAGACTAGAAAAATAATAATATCTTCATTTGTAAGTAGATTACTTTCATAGTTGAATGTTGATTTCTTAATCAATTTAATTTTGTGATTTGGTTGTTAATACTCTCTCCTTTCTGTAACTTGATATGTGTTAATTGTATATTAAGATCCATTATTTTAAGTTTGCTATAACTATCATATATTACATAAATTATCCCATGCATATTTTTATATTTGAAGATATTTAATGTGAGACTTGTTTGATGGATCTATTTTTCATAAAATGAGTGCTCTTGAATTCATGTCCTTTTATCCCATTTATATTGTATATCAAAATCTATTTTATTTTTTATATTAAAAAATATCATAAATATTTTATTTATAATATTAATCTAGTCATGTTGGTCGATATGCCAAAGCTGGAACGTTCTCAATATTATTGTCGAAGCTAGGAGATTGTTGTACGCTTTTAAACAGATGAACATTTACCATGTGTTCCATGAGGGGAATGCACTGGCTGATATGTTGGCCAATCGTGGTGTCCACTATGCTACTTTTTAGATGTGGAAAAATGATGTCCCGAATGGTGTAGTCTTCCTTGCTAGGAAAGAGGCTCATGATGCTTTGTTTTTGTAATGAGGAGTCGGACACCCCTTTGGCTCTCGTTGGAAGGGGTGTTGAGACTCGCTTTGCCCTTTGACCGGAGTTTTTTAGAGTTTGTTTTACCTTCAAAGTGTTGTGCTTTTATAAGTTCTCTCCGAAATCATTATGGTTATTAGGAATTAAACTCTCTCGGTTATTCTTAATAGGTATAATATTTTAGAGATTGTTATTATGGTTGAGAGTTTGGTTGTATGTATAAGGTTGTGGGGACCCTTTCAAAACCCTCTCTTTAAATTAATACCAAAAAAAATATTAATCTATTCATGTCCATATTTCATATTTCCTAATTTATGTCATTTTAGTTTTGAGATACCATGTAATTATCATTTGAACCCTTTATTGGAGCAACAACTTAAGAAGGAAAGAAAAGAGGTATGTCAAAAATACAAATAGGCCTCTCCAAACACCACCATAGAAAAATATATTTATTATTAGTTACCTTGGAGTTATTCTTACTATGAGTCAACTAATCAAGTTTAAGTTTACAAAGTACAAATTATGGAAAAGCTAGTACAATATTCACAAATACCTATACAAACTCTATAGGTTTATACCAATAAGAATTTTAAGATATTTTTAATTTGTACGAAAAAATAATAATATCTTCATTTGTAATTAGATTATTTTCATAGTTGAATGTTGATTTCTTAATCAATTTAATTTGATGATTTGGTTGTTAATACTCTCTCCTTTCTCTAACTTGATATATGTTAGTTGTATCTTAAGATCCATTATTTTAAGTTTACTATACGTGTCATATATTACATTTATTATCCTATGCATATTTTTATGTTTGAATATATTTAATGTGAGACTTGATTGATGGATCTATTTTTCATAAAACGAATTCTCTTGAGTTCATGTCCATTTTATCCCATTTAGAATATCTAAATCTATTTGATTTTTTTTATATTACAAAATACCATAAATTCTTTATTTATAATATTAATCTAGTAATATCCATCTTTCATATTTCCTAATTTATGTCATTTTATTTTTGAGATACCATGTAATTATCATTTGGACCCTTGATTGGAGCAACAACTTAAGAAGGAAAGAAAATAGGTCTATCAAAAATACAAATAGGCCTATCCGAGCACCACCATAGAAAAATACTTTTCTTATTAGTTACCTTGGAGTTATTCTTCTTATGAGTCAACTAATTAAGGATTTTAATTTTACAAAGTATAAATCATAGAAAAACTAGTACAATATTTACATATACCTCTACAAAGCTTATAGGTTTATCTTTATACCAATAAGAATTTTAAGATATTTTTAATTTATAGTATTACCCTCTAAATAGATAATTTTTTTACACTAAATGCATGCCCTTCATGAAAAATCATCACACTTTAATATTCATACTACCTACACTATTATAAAAAATCACTAATTTTTTCTTTAAAAAGTACCTCATATTGGGCATAAGTCTTTTGCCACATATTCAATTTTTCTAATGTAAAGGATATTATTTGAACATATTTCAAGTACTTCTTACTCCTCATGGATGCATGCATTTTTTAGTCAAGCACATAGAATTAATCAACCATATAAAAGGAAAAACCACAATTGCATGTAAACCTCTATTTTTTAAAGTAATTTGGAGAGGGAAAATCATTTACAAAATAGGATTCACTATTATCAACACATAGTTTTCATTCCATCCATGTGTTTCACCTTCAACCTCAACAATAGCAAGCAATGTACTCAATAAAGTAGTCATCACTCATGACTTGTCTTAGACATAAAAAATTTCTGAGCAAAGTGCTCAAAAAGTGATTGATAAAGAGTTGTATGGCTTGGAATGGATTGCAATTTATAAGTATTCATGAATATAGTACCTTAACAATGGATAAAAAGAAGAATGTAACTCTTTCCTCTCCCATTTTGGATTTATTTCATTGTTTATGCATGTAGAAAGTGATTTAAGAGATATGATAGTATAATTTTCCTAATGTAAAGTACCTCACACTCAAATGATAGTAAACATGTATGAGAGGCCTCATCATGTTGAATAATATCTTGTGAAATAACTAATTAAATTCCATTAATAAATAGGAAGACATGTTGCCAAGAGTACAACAAGCATCTATGTTGGGAGGAGACTAACAACAAAAGGAAATTATTAAAATGATAATAGACAAGCTTCAAATGATCCACGCCTAATCACTATGAAATCTCTAATACCATGAAACAAGAACACAATCCATAGATGTTTCATACAACAAAAAATATATAAAATTTCTATACTAAAAAAATATTAAAGATATTTCTACATTGGGCATACACTATTCAAATACATGTATTTATAGGTTTAATTTGGTTTATGTCCATTGCTTCTAAACCATTTAATTATACATTATTACAACTATGTCTTCTACTATCTTGGTTGGTGTTGAATATAACCAATAAATACTAAATAAAATAAATCCATTTCTAAAAATACTTCATTGTAATCATGATTTTTCATTTCAAAAAGAAAGAGAATATTTCTATTGATTAGGAATCTCATCATCATCCAGTTTTGAGATTGTGAAAAGAATATTGTATTTTTTATTCATCATTGACTATGTTGTATTTTTTATTTTCTTTTAGGTGTGGGTGATGTTTCATAATTTAGAAGTGTTGAGAAAGTTAGTGTTTCTTCAAGAAAGAGAAAAGTACCATTTAATGATTTAGACAAATTATAGATGCAACAAAGATAATTCCAACCATTTCATGCTTCCTTTATAGTCAATACATATGGTTTATTTTTAATATGCCAATATTGCAATATCTTGGATGATATACTAATTACAATAGTCAAATAAGTTCATCATACATCAACGCTTATTTCTATATGGAAATTTAGACAAAATATGGATGAAGAAAGGATAATTATAAGTGTTGCATACTTTCCTTCATATTCAAGCCTTATAGTCTTATGTCACATTATCTTAGATTATTTACCATTTGTATAATTTAAATCATAAGGACATATATTATTGTATTTATAAATTTACAAACTAATTTTAGCTCTATATGCTTAATCTTATTTATATGCATAGCTCTATAGTCTTATTTATATGACAATGTCACATTGTCTTAGATTATTTACCATTTGTATAATTTAAATTATAAGGACGTAGATTATTGTATTTACAATTTTTACAAAGTAATTTTAGCTCTATATGCACAGTTGTGTGAGCTTATAGAGATAGCGGATACAAGTTTTTTAAGGTTCTATAATTTACTCCATGAAAATATCTAGATTTTAATGGCCTTTATGACAGAGGTGCAAGTTTAGAATTCAAGTTTATTTTTAATTGTTTGACATTTCATTATAAACAAATATCATTGGTCTAGGTCATTCAAGGTGGTGTGTTTTCTATTATGCAATTTGAAAGCACGAGGATACGGAAACAAAACGGAAATGCCAAGTGCGATGTATGCAAAAGCAAAACGTAACGCTAAGTCCTACGAACTGAAATGCATGAAAGGAGAGAAACATCAACGAATTGAAACAAGATAGAAAGCAAATGTCGAGTACAACCCTTTTTATTAATTTTCTTTAAAATCGGGTTACAATACGTCTCCTCCCTTTTGGGGACTAGGAGCGTTAAGTAGGGCTCTATTACACCACGGATTGATACGCTTTCTTCCGCGTGCCCACATGTAAAATGGGCGGACCAAATGTCACCGCCGCTTGCGTGAATATGTCTATGGTTCCTTGCTGCCCCTCTGGTGTCGAGATCCTACGTTCAGAGAAACAGAAAAGGATTAGTAGCACCTACGGATGGAGAGAAACATGCGATCCCCAAGGCCTAGGGTCAGTGCATGCATAAAATGATTAAAATGATAACTGAAACATATCAGAATGAGCTAAAAATTTGATAGAAGCAATAAAACATTACCAGGAAGCCACTACAAAAGGAACAGTCCAGAAATCTTGCACATATTTCTAATCGCTCCGGGGTGGGACGATTAGGACTGTCATAACCTATCCGAAAGCCACCTCCTAAATGTCCGGTCCAGAGGCCTCCAAATCACCTACAAAGTTGGGGTTAGGTAAAACAGGGTATTTTGGGATGACCCAGATGGTCGGATTTTGCCAATTCGGCCTCTATCACCCAGAATCTGATGATGCTCCCTACATGTTAGTGAAAGCGGGAAATAACAAAAGCATGATCAAAACTTGTCAGAATCACATGAAATTTAAATGACAACATATGTAAGTGACCTAGAATCAAATGCAAAAGAAAAATCAGGGAAATCTACCATAGATTTCTAATCACTCCGGGGTGGGGCGATTAGAACTACAACAGTGCGGGGGGCGCCCGGGGGCAGGACGCCCACCGTTTGGGACTCAGTTTCGGCACCAATCCACTTGGGATGGGTCCAAAACCTCTTATGGGGTTGTGTCAGAAAATTTGGTGGGGTATTGTGGCCAAATGTTTGGGTTTGGGTCCGGATTGCACTTCCAATAATCACCCAATAACCTCCCTTCCAAAAGAGAGATCAAGGATGTAAAAGCACAAACGATGGGTGAGGATGTAATTTGGCAGCACTTCGTTGCTCCAAATGCTCCTCTCTGTTCTCTTTTTGGGGTGAGAAGACTCACCAATTTATAGACCTAGGGTCTCTCTCTTTGAATGCGCATGCGAGGGCGCCACTTGAGTTGCTTGTCCTATTTTGGGAGAAAATATTCTTCCCTGATTTAGAGTCTCCTTGCATGAGGCCTCCATAATCAAGGCATGCATGACTGAAGTCTCTCTCCTTGATTTGAAGTCGTTCCTCGCAATTGCATGCCCTGAAGTTGCAGTTAAGTGGCGGACCTATCGAGGTTTGACTTTTTTCTAGTCAAACCTGCTATTCGCCCCACCCTAGGATGAATGCTGATAATCGTCCCTGGGTGGGACGAATACCAGTTTGTAATCGTCCCAGGGTGGGACGAGTAGGGAGCAAAGTGCTAAAAAGGTGCCAAATTGACCTCTGACCTTCCAAACTACTGTGGGAGTGGTTAGGACCATTGTTTAACCTCTAGGGGCTGCCCTAGGGGCTATGTATGTCAATTCGATCAGTGCTTGTCATCACATAATCGGATTGGTGTTGTTTTGGTGTCTACAGATGCCCCTTTTTGGGATGCACTGTGCATGGCACAATGCTGAGCAAAAATAGATAACCAAAGCACTAATGATTAGGGTTTCTCAGTAACCTAACCAACTTTTGATGCCCCAAGTATGGAAAGGGCACGCATTCTTGAATCCTTGCTTCTGACGAGCTAAGGAGCTTAATTCAAGTGTTAACCTTTTTTTGGTGAGGTGTTACTTGATCTTGGACATTGTTCAATCATGAATAGGCAAAGGGCGCAACCTTTTGTCTATGGGAACCTTGAGTTCATGATTCTAGAATGCCAAGTGTTTGATCAGCTTGTGATTATTGCTTGTTTGCTGCCCCAAGCAGGAGCGTGATTGTCTTTGTCAATGATCCTTTGAATGCATGCCATTTCCTTGATTGGGTGTGTTTTTGTTGATTGGTGACTAAGTGTGACTACCCCCTCAAGCGACGAATCGATGAGGGAATGATCGACATGAGAAAAGTGATGAGTCACTTGACCCAAGATGACTTATGTAAGGGTGCCTTCAGTTGTTTTTCATTGAATGCTTATGCAGTTTCTGAACATTTTGACCTATTTTTGGTGGGTTTGAACCCTTTTTGTGACGCATTTTGGAGCTAAAATTGTCAAAAATTCGTCCTCCCGTGGAGCGGTCCGGCTATGGTAGCCTTCTTAGGGAGTAGGATAGTGAAAATTTGTGACCCCAACGTCTATTTTGGATGCCAATAATGTTAGGCACAAAGGCGCCTTCGTTTGGCAATGTTATTGCTATTTTTGGGTGGGTTTTGACCCTTTTTGTGATGTCGTTTGGGGATGAAATTCTCGAAAATTCGTCCTCCCGTGGAGTGGTCTGGCTATGATAGCCTTCTTAGGGAGTAGGATAGTGAGGATTTGTGACCCCAACATCTGTTTTGCATGCCAAGAATTGCAGGTGCAAAGGCCCTTTTATTTGGCAAGTTTATTGCTATTTTTTGTGCATTTTGGTGCAGTTTTTGCTGTTTTTGAATTTCTTGCTCTGTAATCATCCCTGGGTGGGACGAATACCAGTTTAGTAATCGTCCCAGGGTGGGACGAGCGCTAACTAGAGTGCTCATCCCAGGGGGAATGATTACAGGCCTAAAAGCCTATTTAAGGGCCAAAACTAGGTTTTGGGCTCATTTGCATTTGTTTTTCCTGGCGTTTGAGAGTTGTGAGGAGGAGGAGGTCGAGTTCGCGTAGCGGAGCGCTGTCAAATTTCTCGGACACCATGAGTTCATGGACCGGATCATCAAGTGGTGGAGCCGAAGCGAGACCGGTAAGTGATCCTCCTCTGTATTTTGGTTTGTGTTACAGTTTAAAACCGTAATTCTTTTTTTCTTTTGTATTTTGTTTTTCAATTTAAAAATGAAAACCCTAGTTAAATGTGTGTTGTTTGTGTGAATTTGTGTTTTGTTGTAAGCTAAAAAAAAAACCTAGTTTAAACTAAGATTGAAAACTTAGCTTAAAAAAAATGTTTTGATGTTGTTTTTATGGTTTTAGATTAAGGTTGAAACCCTAGGAACTAAAACTGTTGTTTATTGTGTGTTGTATTTTTAGAGTTATAGGTAGTAAAAATGAAAACCCTAGGGTAAAATTTTTATTTTTGTTTAACTAGAGTTAGAAACCCTAGTTGTTATTTTGTTTGATTTTTTGTAGTTTAAACCCTAGGTAAAATTTTTTGTAAACTAGAGGTAAAAACCTAGAGTTGTTTGTATTTTTTTGTTTTAAACTAGAGTTAAAAACCCTAGGTTAGATTTTGATTTTGTGTAAACTAAGGTAAAAAACCCTAGTTTCATTTTTATTTTGTTTGCTGTTGTTCATTAGTTTAGACTAAGGTGAAACCCTAGGTTAACTGTTTAATTTTGTTTTTTGTTTTTTGTCAGTTTAGACTAGGATGAAAACCCTAGGTTAACTATTTATTTTGTTTTTTGTTTTTGTCAGTTTAGACTAGGATGAAAACCCTAGGTTAACTGTTAATTTTTGTGTTTTTTTTTGTCAGTGTAGACTAGGATGAAAACCCTAGGTTAACTATTATTTTTTTTTTTTTTTTTTTGTTTTTTGTTATTTATCAGTTTGTTTTTAGAGTTAAAAACCTAGGAACTGACAGATTTTTGTTTGAATTTTTTGTTGTTTTTTGTTTTGACTAGAGTTAAAAAAACCCTAGGTTAAATGTTTGTTGTTATTTTGTTTTTTAAGTTTAAACTAGAGTTAAAAACCCTAGGTTAAAATGTTTGTGATGTGTTTGTCTGTATAGCGTTGTTACTGTTGTTGTACAATTGTACAATTTGTATACATTGTTGTATATTGTTTTAGTGTTGTACAATTTTGTTTTTTTGTCATGTTTTAATGTTTTTGATTTGTTTTCTTTTGCAGGTTGTGAAGAGTCGGTACCGTGTGCCTACGGTTTTCTGAAGCACGGGAGGCATTGACTATGGCAGTTGGGAGTGGCTTGATGCCCTTGGGCTCAAGCAGGTGACTCGACTAGAGCCTGTGGTGGGGGATCGGGCCTATCTGATGGCCCTGATCAACTTGTGGGATCCTCGGACTAATACCTTTCATCTCCCAATAGGGGAGATGATGGTGACTCTTGAGGATGTCTATCGGATTCTACGGATTTTGATAGATGGGCTTCCTATTCGGACTACGTCACGTGATCAATGGATGGTTGTGCTGACATGGTGCTTCGGGCATGGGGTGGAGATGGGGGTGGATAGTCCGGTGGAGAGGGCAGAGGGAGATTGCTTGATTGGTGGTATCTTGGTGCGGTGGTGGCTAGAGAGGGGCGTGTTGGGGGTGAGGCATGCATTACTGATGACCCTCATCTCCAACATGCTGTTGCTTGACTCCTCAGGTGTGAGGTTCCCTTGGAACCTGCTGGAGGTAGTGTTCAGATTGGTCGAGTGTCCGATGGAGGCACCTTTGATTATGAGGTGGGGATAGACGCTTCTGGCATAGCTTTATGATGAGTTGTACGAGGTCCATTATCAGAGGTGGAAGGGGATTGGGTGCAGCTACCTGTTGCAATGCTGGGGGTGGTAGCACATAGCTATGGAGCGGCCATAGGGTTTGCCATGGACTACTCGGGTAGAGATGGTTGATAGAGAGATAGGGTATGCGGCTCTATGGTGGCGGTCTGAGGAGCAGGGGCAGAGTCGATGGTGGGCAGGTGTCGTAGGGCACTATGTTGATGCCTTCGCTCGGCTTGCTCTAGGGGAGGTGTTCTGGCACCCATATCGGGATTGTCTACTGGCTTGAGGTTGGAGAGTGGCTCTAACAGGTGCGTAGGGGGAGATGGCTGATTGGGTGGCATGAGACCGAGTAGGAGTACTTCTCGTATGTTCGAGTGATGTGATAGTTTGGGGTGCGCCAGGGGTTGCCTGGTGAGCCCTTGATCTATCGATGTCGGGGCGATGAGAGGACTCTTGCCTGGCCGATCATCGAGCCGCTTGGTGAGGAGTCGGATCCTATGATCGATGTCCCTGATGTGGACAATGTCGGGGCGACCGTTGAGTATGACCAGTGGTGGACATTATGACGGTGGTGAGGCGAGGGGCCTCTAGGGGGTCCAGAGGCGCGTAGGTGGTGAGGGTGCAGAGGCATCGGGAGAGGGTTGGGGGCTCCGCTCGAGGATGCGGACATGGTGGAGGTTGACAGCTTTGGGGGGATGATTTTGGGATTTTAGAGCAGCCGGATATGTAGGACGTCCTGAGCAGTGGGAGCTGGAGCATCCTGTAGTCTTGGATATGCCTATGCACCAGGCTGTCTCGGAGGGTGTGGAGGTGAGGGATCATGTTGAGATAGCATGATTGGAGGATCTGCTTTGGAGATGGGATGAGGAGCTTGGGGAGGCTTTGTAGGAGAGGGATCTCCTATGGACTCAGTTGGTGGAGTGGGAGAATGCATTTGCTGCGTACCATCGATGGGATGGGGACACAGATGCTACGTGGGAGAGGGATCTCCTATGAACTCAGTTGGCATAGTGCGATGATGTAGTGGCTACGTACCATCGGTGGGAGGTGGATTGGTTTCGGCATCGGATGGATTTGGAGGCAGAGATTATCCGCCTCGGTGGGCGGTTACCTGAGCTCCCTGGAGGTGGGTCTTCACATCGGATGAGAGACAATGATACTGAGCAGTCAACATCTTCTCATCGTAGGCGGCTGGATGAGGGGGCGCTAGTGGGCATGATGCGGGGGCTAGCAGCAGCTACCCTGAGAGGTCCCATAGGACCCACACCATGGGGGGTAGTTCCCGTCGCACCGATCCTACGTGATCATGGTGGCCGACGCCCTAGGCTTGGGGGTTTTTGAGTTTTTGCTTTGTTTTGCTAGGTCAAAGGACCGACTTATTGTAGCCTACGAGCATTTTGATGATATATATATACATGACTTTTCTTTTTGGTTATACACTTGTCATGATTTATTTTTTTGTTTATGCACATTTATTTATGATGATGTATGCATGTGTTATTATGAATGCGATGTTTCTAATGATATGATGTATGCATATGGAATGAATGAAATGATTTGTTGATAACTTGTCGATGGCACCATAGACTGTACAAGATTTACTGGCTTTCTGTACTATGTGATGGCTTTGTGGAATGACTTTGCATGTGATAATTTTGTTTTGGTATTTTTCGTATTTTTTGATGGTGATGTAAGTAATGAAATGTACCAATTGTTTTAAAATGTAGTTAAGGTTTTCTGAGATTCAGATGTTTTAACTAACTAGCCAAGACTGTACATTTATCTCACAAGACTTTTGAACAAGGTATAAATCAGACTTGAGTTTGACCAAGTTATTTCACATCCTTGTGTGTGCAATTGAGTTCATTTATGTGGTATTTGTCAGGATACCGCCAATGCCAGATAGGTTATCAACCAAACCTGTATTGAGGATCACCTAATTAGCTCCACTAACTCCATTGTTGTATTTAGTAAGATTAATCCATGGGACAATCTAAGGTACCATAAGCTAGCTCATCCACATGCAAACATTGGTCTGCTCACATGCAAAGCTAATGTGATAGACATATCGTCATGCATTTAGGATACCACCATTGTCAGGTAGGTTGTCCACCAAACCCGTAATGAGGATCACCTAGATGGTTTTTTGAATGCTGAGAATTCTAGGGATTCAAGCTTAGGCGTCTTTTATTTGCTCAACTTGTTGGGATACTTGCTCTTATACATAGTGATGAAAATCACTGTTTATTTTTTCTTTTGTTTTTCTTTTTGAGCAAGGGATTTGAATAGTGGTGATAACCACTGTTATTTGATTTTGCATTTTAGGTTGCAAAGTTGAGCTTCGTAGGTTTTTGGCTTATGAATGGCCTTGATCCTTTTGGCCTTGGGGATGACTACCCATCCTGTTCAGGGATGTGTAGTACGAATCCTTATGACTTTGGGGACCAAAGGTGATTAGGGATATTATTATGTAAGGGCATTGATCTTTTAGGCCTTGGGGATGACTACCCATCCTTGTTCGGGGCATGTAGTATGAATCCTTACGACTTTGGGGACCAAAGGTGATTGGAGATGTTGATGATGGATTGTTGGGATTTTTTTGAATGGCATTGATCCTTTTAGGCCTTGGGGATGACTACCCATCCTTGTCAGGGGCATGTAGTACGAATCCTTACGACTTTGGGGACCAAAGGTGTTTGGGATTTGTGATAGTGGTGAAAACCACTGTTTATTATGGGGAATTGATGTGGAAGAGCTTGTCCTTTTGTCAATTCTCAGCATTCTTGAACCATTCGCATAGGGGGATGAATAGGCTAACCTTTCACCTATGGTACCCTAGACTACTTTGTAGGTTTCTCTTGCATTCACACAACTTGGGAATTATTTTATGTGTTTTAACTTGTGTAGGGATGTTACGTAATGAGGTGTGATCCAAGTAAAACTCTACCTTTGTAAAATCTGTCTGACTTTGTACAGTTTTTGGCTAGAAATTTAAAGATAGTTGAATGACGAAAACCCTAAATACATTAGGAGACAATTGACTATGCTAAAAATGTGGATGGTGTTATTCTAGATGGATGTGTTTATAAAATGGATTGAATGTGGAAAATGATGGAATTGCCTAGTAATTATAGTCTATGGTGTTTGTGACATGTATGACCAGCAAATATGCAATGTATGGATGTGATGCCTAATGCAGTTTATTATATTTTTGTATTTTGATTTTTATGAGTATGCATGGAATTGAGATGCAATTTTTTTGTTATTTTTGATTATTTTATTGTTTTGTTTGTTTTTGAATATTTGTTTTTGACCAAGCGATTGTGGGAACCCTTGGAGCTTTTGGTTTGACCAAAGGGTTTATGGATACCTTTGGGGCATTTTAGGTTGACCAAGCGATTGTGGGAATCCTTGGAGCTTTTGGTTTGACCAAAGGGATTATTGATACCTTTGGGGCATTTTAAGGGGTTTGACCAAGTGAGAATCCTTGGGTGACAAAGTGATTGGGGAATCCTTTTGGTGACAAGCTTGAACTTGGAGTTTTGGTGACCAAGCGATTGTGAGAATCCTTGGAGCTTTTGGTTGACAAGGTTGACCGTTTGACCAAGTGATTGTGAGAATCCTTGGAGCTTTTGGGTTTACCAAAGGGATTGTGGTACCTTGGAGCTTTTTGGGTTGACCAAGCGATTGTGAGAATCCTTGGAGCTTTTGGGGTGGGCTATGGCTCTCTAAATGTGGAATGGCCTCAAATGACTGATGTTCAAGGGTTCTAGTTCCTTGATTCCTTCAAGAGAGGCGAGCCGGTATGTTCCAGGTCCTATTTTACTATCAATTACATAGGGACCTAACCAATTTTGCCATGAATTTGTCCCTTAGATGGGGCGGCAAGTTAGAATTTTGTTGGTTCTCTTTTAAGACCAAGTCACCAACCTGAAAGTCCCTCAGGTGAACTTTCATGTTGTATGCTTTCTTAAGTCACTCTTGATAGATACGTAAATGCTCGAGAGCATTGACGCGTCGTTCATCGAGCAACGTAAGTTGGTCTAACCGGGCCTACCATGCAGTGTCATCATCGATGAACTCTTGCATTGATATGCGTAGGGAAGGTATTTCCAACTCGAGAGGCATGACTGCCTCGGAGCCATACACCAATGAAAATGGAGTTGCCCTAGTGGGCATCCGAATGCTAGTGCGATAAGCCCATAGGGCAAGCGGGATTTGAATGTGCCAATCCTTATGACTATCTATGACCATATTTTTGAGGATTGCAACTAGCATTTTGTTTGACGCCTCTGCTTGCCCATTTGCCTACGGATAATAGGGTGTTGAAAAACTATGCTGAATTTTGTACTTTGTTGTCAAAGCATGCACATATTTATTCTTGAATGACGTCCCATTATCCGAGATGATCTTGGATGGAATACCAAAATGACATATGATGTTATGTAAAATAAACTCCGCAATGCGGGGTCCAGTCGTAGAGGTTAGCGAAATTGCTTCCACCCACTTGGTGAAGTACTCTGTGGCCGTTATGATGAACGTGTGATGACTTGACGATGTAGGGGAGATCTTTTCGATTAGATCTAAGCCCCACTACAAAAATGGCCAAGCCGATTGGATCGGTTGCAAGGCTTGAGAAGGTACGTGTGTCAAATTGGCATGGTGTTGACACTTCACGCACTTCTTTACATATGCACAACAATCTCGCTCTAAATATGGCCAATAATAGCCCATGCGAAGAATGCGCTTTGCGATGGCCATACCGCTGAAGTGGCCACCACATGTACCATCGTGCGCTTGGGTGATCGCCCAAGTGGACTCCTGTTGGTCCAAGCAATGGAGGAGGATTCCTTCATAGCTTCGACGATACAAAATGTCTCCTAGCAAGACATGTTTTGCCGCTTTCTATTTAAATGATATTTTCGCGGCGTGTGTCAATCCAAGTGGGAGGTTACCTAACTTGAGGTAATCTCTTATGGGTGTGTACCAATCCTGCTGATCAGAAACCTCGATGGTATGAATGGCCAATCCCTCTTGTAGTTCATCCCTAGCAAAAGTTGAGCGGGAAAGAACTTGTAAGAATAGCGTTGTGTTGCTATTAAGAGGGGTCAGGGAGAACAAGGACCCCCAGTCGGCATGATTCAGACAATCATGGATTCGAGAGAACTTATCCTGAGATGGTTCAATCTGGATCAGGTGGATTCTTGGCGTTAGGTCAGAGCTTGCACGCTCCATCATGGATTGCGATAATGTTTTGACTTGAATGGTTGTCATTTCACCAGAAGGGTCTTGCGGGATTAGTGACCCCAAGGAGGCCATAGTATCCACAAAATGATTCGATGATCGAGGGAGTGCCTCGATGTCGTACCATTCAAGCTTTGCTAGGAATTTGTCCACAAGGGCTTTGTAGGCCTGTAGAACTGGGCATTTACATTGGAATACCCCTTTTACTTGGTTGACAATTAACAATGAATCACCAAAGATGTTCAAACATTTGATGTTCATGGTGATTGTTGTCTGAAGACCTATGAGCAAGGCTTCGTATTCGGCATTGTTGTTGGTGCACGGGAAATCTAATTTAAATGATAGAGGCATTGGAGCCCCTTGCGGTGTGAAGAATACAATTCTCGTGCCACCCCCTTGCTCACATTTAGAACCATCAAAGAATAGGGTTATGTCGGCCTGTGACTCAGGCTCATCAGAATCTGGCGATTCTGAGACATGGAAGACCCCATCATCTCGGTAGCTCTATGGTCGAGAGGCTGATCGTCTTCGAGAGGAGCCTCTGCTAGTTGATCGGTGATGACTTGACCTTTGATGGACTTCTATCCAATGAATTCGATGTCAAACTCCATCAACAACATGATCCATTTCGTCGTGCGGCTACTATGATAAGTATGACTCATCATGTACCGCAATGGATTCTCCTTAGACACAACATACGTCGTATTGCTCAGCATGTAGTGGCATAGCTTTTTGGTAGCAAACACCACTGCCAAGCATAGCTTCTCGACGTATGCATAGTTAAGTTCATAACTGACCAGGGTGCGGCTAAGATAGTAATTAGCCTGTTCTTTGTGTAGTTCATTTTTTTGGGCTAGCATGGCGCCCAGTGCCACCTCAATAGCTGAGATGTATAAGTAGAATGACACTCCTGGTCTAGGTGGTGCCAATACTAGTGGTGAAGCCAAGTATTGTTTGATGTCATCAAAGGCTGACTGGCACTCGTCATCCCAGTGAAATGCTACCCCCTTGTGCAATAATTTATTCATGGGTCGGCACTTGTCAGATAGCTGCGCTATGAAGCGCTTGATTGATGTGACCTTTCCCTGCAGGCTTCTGAGCTGCTTGATGGTAGTTGGGGGAAGCATTTCAAGGATTGCCTTGACTTTGTTTGGATCTACCTCGATTCCTCATTTTGAGACTATGAAACCCAAGAGCTTTCCAGATGTGATGCCAAATATGCACTTCTTGGGGTTTAGTCTGACTTTATGTTCAATGAGGCGATCGAGGATCTTGCTTAAGTCATCGAGATGATCTGGGCGCAAAAGAGATTTGGCCAACAAATCATCCATGTAATCTTCCAAAGTTTTATGCATGTGATCATGGAAGATGTATGTCATGGCACGTTGGTAGGTGGCACCAAGCATTTTTAAGGCCAAAGGGCATGACCTTATAACAAAATGTCCCCCAAGGCATTGTGAACGCCATTTTTAGTTGGTCCTCGAGATTGATACGAATCTGATTGTATCCCAAGAAACCATCCATGAGGGAAAGCATTTCATGGCCCATTGTAGCATCTACCAATGCATCGATGCTAGGCAAGGGGAAATCATCCTTAGGACTCACTTTGTTTAGATCTCAAAAATTGGTGCATATGCGAATCCTCCCATCAAGCTTTTTGATGGGCACCATGTTAGACAACCATGGTGGGTAATCCATGTAGATGACAAACTATGCATCCAACAACTTTTGTAGCTCATATTTGACCATTAAGGCTACTTTTGGGTGCATCTTACATAGTTTTTGCTTAACTGGCTTGACTTTCGGATCAAGCGTTAGATTATGCATGACTAGCTACGGGTCTAGCCCCGACATGTCTTTGTAGGACCATGCAAAAACCTCCTTCTTCTCTTTGAGAAGGGCAATGTAGTCGGCTTGCTCTTTGGGGGATAGACTTACCCCAACTTGATGATTTGCGAATTCATTGGATCAGAGCCGATGTCTACGTCAGTCATCTCTTCAAATAACATGTGGGACCCATCCTCCAACTGGTGTGGAGTTGGGATCAGGTGGATATCATTTGCTGAATTTAGATATACGTTCGGAACGTCGGGTTCCTCTTCAGCATGGAAGACATCCTGAGTCTGTCCCGGGGTGAAATGGAACATCCCACCACAAGGCCAGTACTCTGATGGGGATGGTGGTGTGTCAGCGTGATCCTAGTCTATAGCATCTAGGTCTAGATGCAATGACCATGTTGGGTCGGTTGGGTTATGGATGGGGGTGGTTAAGTCAATGGAGATCATGTTGATGAAATGATTTTGGTCTCCATTACCATGGGTGTGGTGACTCGGACATCCTAGGTGATCTTTGTGCTCCGGATCTGGCTCTATGGGTACTGGCACAAATGGATCGGCCCTATGTGTGGATAAAAGGATAGGGTCTACCCTTGGCACTGATGGCTCTATAGGGTCTCTGGGTGGAAGGTGCTCTCTGTATACCTAAAGTGGCGGGTGTAGTAGTTGGTCCAACTATGCCTGGTTTAGGTGCCACCTATGCCTTGGCCCTATGTGTAGCTACTCAAACATGTCATCTATGTCCATGGGGTATTGTTGTTGTCGCATATGATTGAGATATGCCATCTCAGTCTCATCTTCATAATCACTATCAGAGATCCATAGGCCTTCGTTGGCTCCGATAGCTATTTGCGACATGTGAGGCTCATCTTGCTCGAGCAAATTAATGTGGTCCCATCGGGGTTGTTCCGCTCTCTACGGGGGGACCTGATTCTCTTGAGGTGGCACTTGCTCGATTGGAGCATCCAAAGGGAACATTGTCATGAAGCTCTCCTGATAATCATCTATGGGGGTCACTTGTGAATGATTGCTATCAGACTCGAAAGGATCCCAAGGTGCTACCTCATACTCTGACTCATCTTCTGAAGACCCTTCTTGGCCTTGTCTATATCCCTCTTGTAGGTGAGTCCTCAAACTTTCTCCTTTCTCGATCGAAGGGAAAGGGTTGTTAAGGTCAACAAGGTTGGTTGTTAGCAATGGGAGATAATCCCCCAATGTATATGTTGTGTTAGGATTGGCATATGGATCTAATGCCAACCCATCCTTGTTGCCTATCCCTAGGCCTTGCATGTTCTCTACCAAGATGTCAAGGGGTAAGGGGTGGTTGAACCCTACTCCTGACTTGTCGTATGGCATTTGATATCTTGGTTGGCAAAGAACGTGCACTCCTTGCTCATACCTGCCCAACCCATATCCATGCCAATTACATTGGCCAAGATATCTCAAAGCGAATTCTGGGTTGGACAAATAGTTGACGTCCTCAACAAAGGGCTCTTCATCTTCTTCTTCTTGCATGTAAGGTTCAATGCCATTATCGAGGCCCCCATAAACAAAGTTTGTCTGATTTGGTGGGTAGCCTAGAGGAACCACAGTGTCGATGGGGAGGCGAGGTCTCCCCATGTCCTGCATGGACTCAAGTGCGGGTGTTGCTACAATATTCCACACTAGATACTCCCCCAGGCCCGTATTGGCCATCTCAATGGTGATCGTTGGTGGTGGAGGGGAGGGAATGGGAGTTCTTCCTGGGTCCACTCCATGTAGGGTGAACTAGGCATCTCGACTTCCATTCGGCTAGGCATCTCTTCGGTAGAGATGGTTGAGACTAATGGCGGTGCCTCTTCTAGGGGTTTCTTCCCCTTGTCCTTCGGTGTGGCCATCGTAGGTGGCATTGTTGGTGAAGGACCAGATGATGAAGATGGACCCGACTGGTGATTTGATGGACTTAACAGTGGGGATGCATGCGGAATCGGACCCTGTTTAGATGGATTCAACTAAAAATCCAAATGTGTTGATGGAAGGGTCGATTGCGGCATCAGTTGCACCGTATTGCAATACTTGAAGGGCTCTAAATCTATCGGGACTACATGCACCTGCCCTTCGAATGTGTACTTTAGGCATTGATGAGCTATCGAAGGGACACACTTCATGTCCCTGATCCAAGGCCGCCCAACAAGATATTATAGGCCATCTCACCTTCCAAGATGTGGCACAATGTATGAATAGTCTTTTGTCCCACTTGGATGGGTAGGACAATTGTGCCAACCATCGAGCATATCGCATCATTGAATGCTCGAAGAGTATAGGTGGAGGCCACGATGTGAGATGTTGGCAACTTTAGGTGTTTCAATGCCGTTGTTGTAATTATATTACTAGATGAGCCAGTGTCCACCAACACCCTCTTATATGGAATCCCGTTGACCCATGCAATGACGTGCAGGGGTGGATCCGCCATATCATCGATCACCGATTTTAGTTCATCTTCTCTAAAGGTGATGACTGGTTCTGTACATTGTTTTACATGTCCCACAAAGTTGTTGAAAGAGTTTGCTTCATGGGGCTGCAGCTCGATGGCTTTTAATATCTCCATTAGAGCCTCCCGATGGGGTGATGATTGTTGAATGAGCTCATAAATGGAGAGCCTAGCCGACGTGGTCCTTAAACTTTGGGTAAGTCTAGTCTGAATCGTGGCCACTGGTCTAGGTGGGGGAGGTTGCGTAGGGTGTTGTTGAGGTTGTGACATTGATGGAACCTCTCCTGTGGCCACTACGGGGGTAGCTCCTGGGTACCTCTTGTTCCTAGTCACTATGCTTATCATCCCTACATACCCCTGCATGGGGCAGTTCTGTGTCACCTCATTGACTTGAAGGGTCTTTGCCTACGTATCATGGGTAGGCAAGGGGTCTTTGAAGACTCCCATCTGTTGGTTGTTTGGCGCTACGGGGTTGTCCACCGCCAATGTCTTGTTGTCTATTAGGTCTTGCACGAAGCTCTTGAACTTCCAACATGCGTAAAGGTCATGTCCTTTCTGCCTATGAAATCTATAGTACAAGTCTTCCCTATAGCCCTTAGGTTTTGGCGCATTGGGGTCTATGGGTCGACTTTCTGGTAGGTGTATCAAGTTTGCCATGGACAAATGGTCAAACAAGGAGTCTTTGGACTCTGTGAAGGGTGTGAACTATCGCCTAGGGTGACGCTGCTGAGTTTGCTCTTGTCGATGATTTTCCTTCTCATAGTTGTCAAGAGGAACTGCCTGATAGTTAGCCTGTGAGGGTTGTGTTGCTTGTGCAGGCTTCGGCATGTTTATAGCAACCTGATTGACCGTAGTGGGTTTCGGTTGCATGGTCCCTATTTTGGCATTTTTAGGCCACTCTTTCTTCTTTGGCTTGGCAATCTCGCCATCCTGTATCTTGATCTCCTCAATGATTCTGGCTTGCACCAGGGCTTCCTCAAGAGTGGCATATTGTTGCAGCTGCAATAGCATGGAGATCGATCTCAAACAACTCTTTGAGAACATTTGGGTCAGGTCGGACATGGGAGGGAGGTAGGGCAGCTTTGAAAGCAACGTCCTCCATCGATTTCCATAGGCCACCATGGTTTCTTCCTCATACTTCTTGAGGCTAGCTAGGTCACTTAGTGACGCCTTCTTCTTGGTGTTGAAGGTGAAGCATTCGAGGAACGCATCCACTAGCTGATCCAAGTTACTGATGCTATGTTTTGGCAAGTGAGTGAACCAATCCGAGGTAGGGCCTACGAACATGGTTATAAATGTTCTTAGCAGCAAAGCATCATTGTCCTGAATGCCAAAGCATTGGCTCAGGAATCTAGTCACGTGCTCTTGGGCATCCTCCTCCCCTCTAAAGATTGCCAACTGGGGTAGTTTAAAGTGTTCAGGGTATGGGGGTGCCAGCACTAACGGATGCACAGGGTGACTACGGAGCTGGCGTAAAGTGGGATTTTGGGGCCCAGAAGTCTTGGTCTCCATAGACTCTAAGCGCTCTAGCAACGCTTTATATGCATCGGAGGATTTGATCTCTTCCTCCTTGGTTTGTTCTCCATTGTGGGTTGCGGGGAACTTGAGGCCTATGGAGGGGTAGCTGGACAACATCCCCCCTGCCTTGGTAGGGCATTTCAGCCCACTCTTCTTCTTGCTCATACTCCTCATAGGCTTCTTGAGGAGTTCTTGGGTGAGACCTATAAACATGGGTGGGTGCCCATGGAGGGTGCCCATCATTGTTTCTGGGAGTGGCCTCCCGCTCAGGTCTAGGAGGTCTTGGAGGCAATATTTGATAAGGTCACGGAGACCTGTCTCGCACCAAGGGGTTGTGCCTCTCATACAATTCTATCTTATGCATGTGAGGGGTTGGGACCCTCTCAGGCATAGTGTTCTGGAGCAATTCATCTGTCTGACGTCGAATGCACTCTTTGCTAAGGTGATACAGGTGCTCTAACTATTGTTGGTCTTGCCTGAGCTACATGATTTGCGCTTGGTGGGTGGCATGTTTGGAAAATGCCAAGTCAATTTGTTCTGTCGTCTTGTGTTTAGGAAGCCTAGATGCCTCTCCTACATGTCTATCTCGGTCGTGGTGATCCGAGATCCCTATGGGTCGCTTTCCTCTGTCGAGGTTAGCGGCATTCACCCGAGGTTCTGGCCTCAGTGGGTGATCTTGATACATAGCAGGCGTGGAGGCGCATTGCTCCCATGCTGTGTATTGCTCTTGAGGAATGTAGTGGTCTTCCTCGTACTCCCTTTCGTATGTGTGAAAGGGGTGGGCAGAATTGGCTTGCCCTGTCTGAAGAGCCTTGTGCTCTGGATTTGGCCTATTGTTTTTGATAGTAATAAGGGGTAAAGGAGGGATGACGTAATCATGTGGCCCCTCCTTATGGACCCTATGTTGCTCTAGCACTTCATCACGTGGTGGCCACTCATAACGAGCATCTAAGGGAGCCCTCCCATCTATGTTGAGTGCCACGTGTATGGCCTCCTCCTGAAAGGGTCTATCTTGAGTGGGAGTGCCCCTCAAAGGGGTGCCTCTATAGTCCCATTCTGTAATGGCATGATGTGGACTATCTTGTGGGTCAGGCCACCAAGGCGGTATGACCAAGTCCTCGGGACTATATCGGAGGTGACTTGTCCCCCTTTGTACACTTTTCGTAGCTTCTGCCCGTGATTGGGCTCGGCTACGGGTGTACACCATGGTGATGTTTTTCTAAAGATGTGTACATTTTTATCTTCTTTACGATTTTTTATGCTACACTAAACAAAAGGGAAACACACAATCAAAGCAATGATTATCTTGTTTATGGATTAAAAGTGTGCCCTAAATCTGGTTCAATGTGTTTTGATGTTTGTTTTGAAAACCTTGTAAAGAAATTTTTGTTGTATATGCAATATGAGGGCTCTTATATCTCCCAAAATGGTCGCCCCTTCAATATACCACTTCCAGGCCATTATACCGAACCTCTCTATATACCCGCCCTTACGTGAGGGAGACTATTGGTACGTGAGAGCAGAACAATACATGGAACATAGGCGGTACGGAAGGGGAATCACTCTATTTATGACACCTACCATAGAAGACTTATCCTCATGCATTGGGAATCACCCCAACTACACTTGGTCAGCTTTCATCAGGATTTACGTCTAGCAACAATCACGATCGGGGTTATGTATGCAATATTTCAAGCCAAGGTGGTGATGAAATCCACCGTTGGTCTTGATCAAGTGTTGGGGTTTTACGACCAACGCCTTGATGTTTAGATTATCTCGTGGTGTGTGGGGTTATTTTTACTTGTGAAAAGAAAGAAAAACATGCAGTAAAACTCTCCTATGCAAGCAAAGAAATAAGAAATGACAGAGACAAAAAATAGAAAATGACAGAGGATGCTCAGAACCCCTACCTCTTCTCTGCCCAAATCGGATGCCTCTGAGTTTCTGCTCTAAAATTGCATAGAGAGCTATTCATCCTGGGGTGAGATGAATAATAGATCTGTATTCATCATAGGGTGAGATGAATTCCTATTCGTCCTAGGGTGGCATGAATTCTAGCTCTGTATTCGTTATAGGATGGAACGAGCAACAGTCCAGTGCTTGAAATATTGATACCTGCAAGCAAAAACACACAAATTTTGATCAGAATTTTGATCTTAAAATCAAGGGACAGTGGTCCCACCATGATCGCCACTAAAAGCATGAGGATACGGAAACAAAATGGAAATGCCAAGTGCGATGTATGCAAAAGCAAAACGTAACGCTAAGTCCTACGAACTGAAATGCATGAAAGGAGAGAAACATCAATGAATTGAAACAAGATAGAAAGAAAATTTCGAGTACAACCCTTTTTATTAATTTGCTTTAAAATCGGGTTACAATACGTCTCCTCCCTTTTGGGGACTAGGAGCGTTAAGTAGGGCTCTATTACACCATGGATTGATACGCTTTCTTTCGCGTGCCCACATGTAAAATGGGTGGACCAAATGTCATTACCGCTTGCATGAATATGTCTATGGTTCCTTGCTGCCCCTCTGGTGTCGAGATCCTACGTTCAGAGAAACAGAAAAGGATTAGTAGCACCTACGGATGGAGAGAAACATGCGATCCCCAAGGCCTACGGTCAGTGCATGCATAAAATGATTAAAATGATAACTGAAACATATCAGAATGAGCTAAAAATTTGATAGAAGCAATAAAACATTACCAGGAAGCCACTACAAAAGGAACAGTCCAGAAATCTTGCACATATTTCTAATCGCTCCGGGGTGGGACGATTAGGACTGTCATAACCTGTCCGAAAGCCACCTCCTAAATGTCTAGTCTAGAGGCCTCCAAATCACCTACAAAGTTGGGGTTAGGTAAAATGGGGTATTTTGGGATGACCCAGATGGTCGGATTTTTCCAATTCGGCCTCTATCACCCATAATCTGATGATGCTCCCTGCATGTTAGTGAAAGCGAGAAATAACAAAAGCATGATCAAAACTTGTCAGAATCACATGAAATTTAAATGACAGCATATGTAAGTGACCTAGAATCAAATGCAAAAGAAAAATCAGGGAAATCTACCATAGATTTCTAATCGCTCCGGGGTGGGGCGATTAGAACTGCGACAGTGCGGGGGCACCCGGGGGCAGGACGCCCACCGTTTGGGACTCAGTTTCGGCACCAATCCACTTGGGATGGGTCCAAAACCTCTTATGGGGTTGTGTCAAAAAATTTGGTGGGGTATTGTGGCCAAATGTTTGGGTTTGGGTCCGGATTGCGCTTCCAATAATCACCCAATAACCTCCCTTCCAAAAGAGAGATCAAGGATGTAAAAGCACAAACGATGGGTGAGGATGTAATTTGGCAGCACTTCGTTGCTCCAAATGCTCCTCTCTGTTCTTTTTTTGGGGTGAGAAGACTCACCAATTTATAGACCTAGGGTCTCTCTCTTTGAATGCGCATGCGAGGGCGCCACTTGACTTGCTTGTCCTATTTTGGGAGAAAATATTCTTCCCCGATTTAGAGTCTCCTTGCATGAGGCCTCCAAAATCAAGGCATGCATGACTGAAGTCTCTCTCCCTGATTTGAAGTCGTTCCTCACAATTGCATGCCCTGAAGGTGCAGTTAAGTGGCGGACCTATCGAGGTTTGACTTTTTGCCAGTCAAACCTGCTATTCGCCCCACCCTGGGACGAATGCTGATAATCGTCCCGGGGTGGGACGAATACCAGTTTGTAATCATCCCGGGGTGGGACGAGTAGGGAGCAAAGTGCTAAAAAGGTGCCAAATTGACCTCCGACCTTCCAAACTACTGTGGGAGTGGTTAGGACCACTGTTTAACCTCTGGGGGCTGCCCTAGGGGCTATGTATGTCAATTCGATCAGTGCTTGTCGTCACATAATCGGATTGGTGTTGTTTTGGTGTCTACATAAGTGTTCTTTTTTGTTTTCTTATAATTAGAATTAGTTTTCACATATTTTTATCCAACAAAAATACTTCATGTTTGGTAAAAAGAATAACAATATCACTTTAAGAGTGAATCAAGGGCAAGATCATCTTCAATAGAATATGTTTCCATATAAGATTCATGTGTCCATTCTAAAATGTGGTACTACATGAATGTGTTGTATAATATATTTTTCTATTATTCATTTGAAATTCTATCTATATAGAACTTAGAAAATTGAAAACTTTATTTTTTACTTTATGCATAGCATAAAAGTAAGGATAGAATAGTTTATTGCAATAATACCATACAAACTCTTTACAGTATAAGGATAAAATTGTTTAAAACATGAATTATATCAAACTTATGAAACCTCCTCATGATATTGAACCTCAAAGGTAGTACGTAGTTCCTTGATGAAGACCATTATGTTAGTTGGGTGGGAAATGATATGAAACCCTTTTTCAAGTTTGATTATTAGTAAAGAATAGTAGTGGTTTTGAATAACTTAAACAAGAGAACAATGAGTTTAGTTGAGCTTTATTTAATCATATCCTTAAAAAAAATAGTGCCTACTATATTTTTTCATTTATAAGCAAGTCTCTTTGGAATTGTGGTTGGCTTAACAATGCTTTGCTAGAATTTGAGTAACTCAAAAAAGATAATAGAACATCATAAAGTCTCTTATATTATTATTATATGATTCTCTTCTCTATTTCTAAGCTTGCATTTTAGTTAAGAGTACTTTTTAGTAGTTGATTATGTCTTTGTCAAAATAATGGGCAATTGATGAATTCTATGGACTCTTATGAAGTCTTCTTTGGTTAAGAAATTATATTTGTCTTATTATGTAGTATATGGTTAATTGTAATGATGGAGTTGTTTATAAAAGTATTGCTTACAAGCATATCGTATTTCTAGCTATAATAAAATAAATGAACATGAATGTAATAAATCTACATTGTATGGATAAACTATATACGTCACGAAATATTTTTTATTGGTAATGGGTTTTTAAAGGGTCCCCAAACCTTATACAAAAGGAACAGGGAGAGGATATCCATAGGGATATGGTCTCCACAAAGAGAACACTAAATATGAAACACCCGACTTGTGGGAGCTCGGGATAAAGGAGAAAAACTGCACAAAAGATTATCCTGAAAGAACCACCACTACAACAATCCAATTGAAAAATGGGACCATCTCATGCGGTAAAGAACTAAAAAGGAAGAAACACGACTTATGGGAGCCTAGGACAAAAAATTTAAAAACGGATAAATACATATTCCCACTCAAAAAGGCACGAGATAGCAAAAATAATAGTAAATTTTAAAAATTATTAACTATAGATTCTTGCCTAGAATGGCACGGGATAGCTAAAAAGGTAGTGAATTCAAAAACATTTAAAAATATTCCCATCCAAGAAGGGCCCAGGAAAGAAAGAACCAATGGTATAAAACGAGGAAAACCAAGAAACTGCCCAACTAGAAAGAAAATGGAACCCTATTTCCTGTTATGGAGCCAACAAAAAATGAAAAATCTGGCTAGTGGGAGCCCGAGAAAAGCTATGAAAAATAGAAAATAAGGGACTTCCCACCATCCAATGCACCTTTGGTAAAATACAAGAGCCCAGTTGCACCAAACAAATCCCATCTATAAGGCTCAGGAAGAACATAAACCTACCCAAAATAGGCCAAGAAATTTGAACACTATGTGAGACACACATCCCACTCATATTTGAAGCTAGATATCCCATAAAAATGAATCATCATCCCCTCACACATTTAGGAAAATACAAAACTAAAATAGAGCCTGAAAGTGGTTTAGTAGTAGTTGGAGATCTCGACAAGCCACGAGACCTTCCTGCGAAGGAAATTGAACATGCAAACTGTAAGGAGAGACACCCAGAGAAATAAACCATGATCCATTATTGAAACAAAAATTAGACATAGGGACTACCAATAGGGGTCTAGCAACTGTAGAAAATGAGAAGCATGAGGTCCCCTTACCAAAGACCTAAAAGAAACTGTAGAGCCGAGTCGAGGGACAATCACCTATATCAGATCTACGAACAATCCCACCAATGTTCACTCTAAGAAATCCTTTGAAGCCCATGGTATTTTTGTATGAAGAAGTATAGGGTCCCATCCCAAGACAAAAAAGATAAACTACAATGAAAGGCTCCTCCAAAGAACTAGGAACGAACAAGCATAGGATCTACTAAGAGATCCAAGGGGTATCAAAGAAACCCAAACATAATCTGATAGGGATACCCATCTGCATAGGATAAGCACATGGTCCCCTGAGAAGACCAAGAAAAATACAGACAAGAGGTCACCAAATATGATTCTATTACACCAAATGAAAAAATACGAGGTTTGGATAAAATCATTGCACCCTGAAGGGAATAGTTGGGAATAATAGAATGGATTGTATATGGAATGTAAGAATATTTTATGTATATGCACAATGGTTGCATATCTAGTAGTGCAAGTTGGCTCCTACACTAAATCTAGATCTAGTAATGAATATATAATATTTCAGTTTATGGAAGTATGCATGGACTATTGTACACACTTGAAATGATTAGTTTTATATATCTACCCATTCATAAAGTGTTAGACTTTATAATTATGCAGCTGAGATGGGCATATTCTAGGAAATACCACTTGGTTGGGTGGTAAAGTGATCAATTGATGTCTTCTCTCATCTAGACATTAGTTCAAAGATTAAAAAAAAAACAAGAAATTAAACATATAAGCATCATATATTCAAATCATTGTACTCATGATATATATATTTGAATTGTTAGAAAATGAAATGACTTGATTGATTATTCCATGAGATCATCTATGCATAAATAGCAAAGTTGATCTCCAATGAGCCGTTGGATTACAACAACCTAATAGATCTGATCTAATCATAACTAGGAGTTTATCAATCTCAACAAGAGTGATAACTCAAATAGAATATCCTAGTAGAACTTAAAAGATACTCTAACACCCCCCTTAAGTGATACTAGGGGTAAGTGAAAAAAGGAATAAACAAGATGTGGCATACCCACAAAAAATAAGTCCCGGTAGCTAGGCCTGATAAGGTACTCATGTACAATAAATATGGTATAGCCACAGAAATGAGTCCTAGTAGCAAGGCCTGATAAGGTACTCATGTACAATATGTGGTCAAAAAGTCTCTACTGAAATATGATGAAAAACCACGAGTGTCTAAAAAAAGGAGTGTGAATATAGGATGGATAAAGAACCACAAAAATCGCAAGGGTAGTCCAAAATGACTCCACAAGCATGAGTATGTGGTTTCCACCTATATGAACACAATGGGCTGATAACTAGGTCCAAAACTTATGGAAAAACAACAAATCAAGTGGTATATCCATAAGTATGAGTCCCAAAAACAAGGCCTGATAAGGTACTCATGTACAATATGTGATCAAAAATAAGAAAGATCACTAAATAAAACTCTCCTAAAACCAAAGTGTCTCACAAAAAGGAGTGTGAAGATAGGATGGAGAAATAACCACAAAAATCGCAAGGGTAGTCCAAAATGACTCCACAAGCATGAGTATGTGGTTTCCAACTATATGAACACAATGGGATGATAACTAGATCCAAAACTCATGGACAAACAGCAAAAAAATGGGAAAGATGAAAAATCCCAAGGGAGATAACCACCTGCCAGAATAGAAGAAGAAGAAGGAAGTAAAATGTGCATGGAGGATTGAGATGAAGGAAGATGTCCTTTTCAACCTCCCTTAGGACAAGTTCCATCAAGAAGCCTGCAAAGGACCCATTAGATGTCTCAAAAAGTAGAGACTCATCGTAGAAATGAAATCATACTCCCAGACAGGTGCATGTGACACAGATCAAGGTTGTGAACCATGAAGAAAGGTCACTAAAGAAGAACCCTTGAAACCAATTTGTCTCACAAAAGGAGATAGTGTGGAAAGAACCACAAGAATCATTAGGGATGTCCAAATTGACTCTACAAGCATAAGTAGTGGTTTCCACCTATATGAACACAATAGGCTGATTAACAAGGTCTAAAACTAATGGACAAACAACAAAACAAGGGAACATAAAATGCTAGGAGTATCGGGTTCAACCGAGAGTGCACTCCATTTTACAATAATTTTCAAGCCTAAAAACATCATAGAAAATAGTCTAAAAACTAAAAATTGACCCTATTATTAGGTCCGGCTCGAAAAAATGTTTCCAACAAATATATATAAGCCTATAGTTGGATACAAATTGTTACTTCAATAAGAAAAATACCAAAACCTTCTAAATGTGTGCAACTCCGGGACTTCCCAAGTGGTCACCCATCCGAGTGCTACTCAGGGGTAAATTTGCTTAACTTGGGAGTTACAAAAAATTTGCTATCAGAATAGCAACTTCAAAAGATAAAATTAAAATATCAAAGAAGATATTTTAAAGTGTTTTCTTTTTTTTTTTAATTATAATTTTTTTTTTTAAATTCGTTCAATTGCAGATCTCAAGGAAGCAGCAGTTTTTATGTCACTCCAATTCAAAATACCGTGGCAAAAATTCTAGCTGTAGGACTAGGGACATGGCAGGCCCCAAAAAAAAAGGTACTCGAAGCCTTGAATTTCAATCCTCAATCATTTCTTGTGCACAGCGTGATGAGATGCACCAACAAATCCCATATGACTGCCATGGGAGTTTTTAAAAAAGGAACTCCCAGCTTTTCTCAAATGTGGAGGTAATACCTCTTTACATTGATAGCCTCACAGGCCATATGGATCACTACAGAAAATTCCTCAACACAAGAAGAAAAAAATAAAAAATAGGAAGATGCTTGACATTGCCCATCCGTATCCCCCCACCATGAATGTCTCACTGGCGATGCGCTGGCCACCTCACAGGATTCAACACAACCATCAACGAATTATGTCGTCAGAAATCATTGATTCAAAAAAAATCGACCGCGAAGGAACCTCATGTGTCCAGTACACGGAATAACCTTTCCACTATGAACTTCGTCTATTACTAATAAATTATGAAAAACATAGATCATAATGATCTTTATCACTATCGCTGACAATATTTGGATGTCTTATACCATAATTATCCTTGTCACTATTTGAAGACTTCAAACCATTATTAATATTTTCACTATCACACTCAAAATACCTTAAATCATAATTCTCTGGAGAAATACATCTAGTGTTATCCTTGTCACTGTTAGGATTCACTATATAAACAAAAGGAGATTCTTGAAGCAAGCAACTTAATCAGTAATAGCAAAAATAATTAACCATCACAGAAGAACATAAACATGCAAGACAAGATAAAACATAGCATATAACATGGTTCACCCAAAACCAGTCCTTTGTATTAACACCAATACATTCTTTGAAGGGAGTAATTTTGCAACACAACCAGCTGCAAATTCCTCTTCAAAACACTAGCACCTCCACATAATTACTCTAGCAGTAATTTAACATGCAAACACACTTGCATCAAGCTCTATACCAAGCTTCCTACTCTCTCTACAAGAGATGCACAATCCTATGCACTTCTCATAAACAAGATACTCAAATATATATAATTATTATAATAGTCTTTTTAAACCTTAGACCATGTTTTTTTTATCTGTAAATCTATCATTTTTATCCTTTTTGCTTTCTTGGCTTTTTTATTTTTTTGGGGCTTTTTGCTTTTCTTTTTTCTTTATACAATTAGAAAAAACTTAATTTTAGCCAAGATCAGACTCCACAACCTAACAATCTCCCACTTGGATACTGATCCACAAAAACTCTATCGTTGTTGCATCCTCCAAAGAACATCTTTAAGCCAAACAAGGAATGTCAACTCCACCATATTGTTGTAACCATACTCTAAACCATCACACTGGACTAGTGTCATCTACACACTTTTATCCTATGATCAACAAGCAACACACAATCTCTCTCCTAAAAAATCATACAATAACCCTTAGTCATGTCCATCTTCCTGGACATGTATCCTAGTTTCCACTATTGAAAGGATCAAATCCTCTTTTTCATCTACTATGTTTGCTTCTCATCCATCTCCATTTCGAGACTAGCAATCTTTCTTCAGATGCCCCTTCTTCACGCAATTCTAGCACACCATTTTTCCTTTGGACTTGGATCCACCTTGCTCTTCACGATTCTCTAAATTCACTCCTCTTGTCTTCTATTTTCCTCTAGAAATCAATGCTACACTAGATGATGATTCTTTTGTGCTCTTCCTTCGCATTTCATTACTAAGGACTACACTCACTACATCATCAAAAGAAAGAATACCAGAAACAGTACCATTAATAATAGCCATTACCAAGATCTCCCAACTATCAGGCAATGAACACAGTAATAGAGTGGCCCTCATCTCTTTCTAAATTTTAATATCAAACGAGGCTAACTGACTACCAACTATATTGAAATCATTTAAATGACTAGCTACATATCCACCTTCTGATATTTTCAAATTGTAAAGATGCTTCATTATAAAAAATATATTTGAAGCCGAGGTATTTTAATACAACCTTTTTAGTGTGTCCATAAGATCCTTCATAGTCTGCACCTCTGAAATGTTGAATTCCACTAAAGCTACAAGGCACAAATGGATAGTACCCAATGCCTTCCTATCTAGAAGAGCCCACTCCTCATCTGACATACTTAACGGTTGCTTTGCTTTACTTTCAAAGATAGATAGAGATCTTTCTGATACATATAATCCTCCATCTACATCTTCCACAGCTGATAGTTTTGGCCATTGAATTTATCCACTCTAAACTTCCCTTCTTCTGTTATAGCTCCCACTCAAGTCAAGCTCCCACTCAATCCTGAATCCCAACCTCGCTCTGATACCAATTGTTAGGATTCACTATATAAACAAAAGAGGATTCTTGAAGCAAACAACTTAATTAGTAACAACAAAAATAATTAACCATCACAAAAGAAGAACATAAACATACAAGACAAGATAAAACACAACATATAATGTGGTTCATCCAACACTAGTCCTTTGTATTAACACCAATACATTCTCTGAAGGGAGTAATCCTGCAACACAACCAGCTGTAAATTTCTCTTCAAAACACCAGTATCTCCACACAATTATTGTAACAGTAATTTAATATGCAAACACCCTTGCATCAAGCTCGATACCAAACTTCCTACTCTCTCTACAAGAGATGCACAATCCTATGCACTTCTCATAAACAAGATACTCAAATATATAGAATTATTACAATAGTTTTTTTTTAACCATAGACCATGTTTTTTTATCTTTAAATCTCTTTTTTTATCCTTTTTGCTTTCTTAGCTTTTTGTTTTTTTTTTTTATTTATACAATTAGAAAAAACTTAATTTTAGCCAAGATCAGACTCCACAACCTAACAGTCACCATCAACATTTTTGTCATTATGACCTTCATTATAGCAATCACAAACACTTACTACCTCTCAAATATTTTTTGCATGATCAACATAAAAAATTCTCTGACTTTTTAATACAAACACAACCACTTTTTGTATTAACATTCTTAAGAGCAATATCCCTAGTGTCACTCTAAAGTAGGTCACATGTGTCATGTTTTTCACTCATCACCTTGATCTTATTACTCAATATTTCATCTTGTTCTTTTTTACAATGTTCTTCTCAAGATTTTGATGTTTTACTTTAAAAAAATCTTTTAACACAAGTCCTTTGTGATCTAATTCATAGTCTTCCTCATTGTTGGATTATAATTATTTTACTTCTTGGGCTATATGTCCTTTTTGGTTTTGTCCTAATTGATATTGTTATGTTTGGTATTGTCTTTGTTGATTTCTTTGATAAGGTTTACACACTTGATTCCATTGATTGAGTAAATTAAATCTACAAAAATTTGGTGATGCATCATTATTTATTACATATATGACAATATCCTTTTGTCCATTCTAGTTGATTTTGTGATAATACGATAGAAGGATTTGCTGTGTTACTTAGTGACCTTTTTGCTTAAATAAGAGCATTGTTTAATAGGTAATCTCTTACTTGATATTCTATATCGTATTGTTAAAGGATATTAACTAACTCTTCAAATGACACTTTTCTATGACACTTACAAAGATGTGACCAATGTTTTATATGATTCTAAAAGTGCTCTAAGTGTAACTAAGACAATAAATTTATCTTCTACTTTCCCTCCCATAGTTTGTAGTTAATTTTGATTTTAAATCTGCTATCCTTCTAAGAAAGTATCCTACATTTTCTCGATCTTGGACTTTTAGTGAATAGGGTTGTGATTGTAATGCAAAAGTGGCTTCATTCGTTTCCTCAAATGTGGTGCATAGTTTATCCCAAACCTCTTGTGAAGGTTTGATATCACTTATATATGCTTATATTTTAGTGCATATCCCAAATATTATTAGCATTAGTTTTTATGCATCTTCTTCTTTATATTTCTATCTACTTGTGGCATCCTCTAGATAGTTTTTATCTTTAGTGATATATTCCAAAGTTTTTCAACAATAAATATTTACTTCATATTATTTTTCCGAGTGAAATTTGGTCTCTTTAGTAACTGTGCTTCTAAGATAGATAGATAGATAGATAAGTATTAATGTGGAATGAAATTCCAATCAATGAAATATACCACTAGACTTGCATCATCATATTAACCGGTTAGAAATCAAGAGGGCCAACCCCCACACACATGCCCAAACTCGATGTTAATAGAAATGTTTTTGTATTTATCATGGTGCCTTCAAAATATGTTTCTCAAAGTAGGATCACTAATAATCTACCTGAATTTCTTCAATATATATATATATATATATATATATATATATATATATATATATATATGATAAAATTTTTAAATTCTCTTCTTTTAGATTACAATCAACTCTTCTAATTTCTTCTACAATCAGGTTATGCTCATATTTTTGTGTTTGTATTTGTATAACAACCCAAAAATCCTTTCTCTATTGTCACATATGGATTGGTTTATGAGCATGTCGTAGCCTGAGAATATGTGGCAAGAACTAACATCTATAATATTTTGTTCTGTCGTAGCCATTTTAATGTTTTCTTTCAGCTGGGTTCGAACTCTGCAACGTATCTTCATCACCCGCCACATATTTGTCTCTATTCCTCAATTCCAACGTGGGCAGTCCTTATCTCCATGAAGCTTCAGGGTAACAGCCCCTTTGTCCTCTGCAATAACTATTTATGTGACTAAACGAGCCCAATGAAAGCTAAACGTGCCGTGACGGGACTGGTTCTGGCCCTTTATGGTCACAGTTTGTAAGAGAAGAGACAATTCACAAAAGCTAAGTTAGCTGAACTGAGACAGTTTTCAAGGCTAGCTATATCAAGCCTATTTTCGACACGTTTGAAAGTCGGTGCGTCAACCTGCGCCCTTTCGTCCTTCTAAAGGCATGGGTTCGTACTGCGCTTCACAAAAAAAACTCAGCAAAACTGTGCATTAAAGGTGACGTAATGTTTAGTTTCATATGCACAATAACAAACTCTCTAAGAGATCAAATTTTTGTAGAGATACCAAACCCTCTAGAGATATTGAATTAGTAAAAGAGTTGGAAAAATTTAAAACCTCCTGGTCGAAAACTAGAATTATAGAAAAGAAAAGAAAATAGAACTGGATTCGTGTGCACTTCGACCATTCCTTCTATTAAGGAAGATTCCTTCTCTGTGCACTTCAACCATTCCTTCTGTATTGTATAGGAGGCAATAGTAACCCAGATTAGGTATTTTAAATTTACGGTAGCTAAACCCGTTGGGTAAGAGTGCACCGACCGTTCCATGTAAAACGTGGCCCTGCGCAGGTTTACCATTAATTCTCTTGTGTTTCTCCGCACATGCTTTCCATGGGGTACAATTTCTTGGACGAAAAATAGCTTGGACTTACTCGTTACACGTAAGTACCTAGGTCCTTCAGCCATTTATATAAGGACTGCTTCCCTCTCCAGAATTCCCAACAGAAGCGGTAGTCCAAGTTGTTCTGCGTCTTATTGCTGCAACTGGTTTAGATTCTCCCAGGTAATCTTCACCTTCAGTGACTATCTTTATCTATCGTTTATGAATGTATAGCAGGGATTGATGTGGTGGTACATGGTCATGCGTAGCTGCCAAATGGCGTTCCTACTCGTATTCATGCTGGCATTCTCCTCGTTGTCTCCCCAAGCTTTTGGATACGGTGGAGGGTGGCAATCAGCCCATGCTACTTTCTATGGCGGCAGGGATGCTTCTGGAACCATGGGTGAGAAAAAAATAGAAATAAAAATAATTCACCAGCATTTGGTTAGTTATTACTAGATATAGTTAGTTCCTAGTTTTCAAACAAATAAAATTTTCATTCTAATTTCTTTCTTTTCTATCAGGAGGGGCATGCGGATACGGTAATCTATATAGCCAAGGATATGGAACCGACACTGCTGCCCTGAGTACGGCGCTTTTCAAGAATGGGTTCGCAACTCAAAAAACAAGATCTCCTCTCAGAAATGTTAGAAATATTAATCGTGATTTCACGCCTCCGCCAAACTGCGCTCCGAACTTGGGCGAAGCCGGACTGCGCTCGCGCAGTCGGGGATCCCGGCAAAATTTTTGACTTGACGTCGCACGTGCCTTCTGACAGATGTAACGTCTGACAGATCCGATCGCCGAATAAGTTAATGCCGTTTCGGCGATTGGTCAGAAACCCTAGTTCAGGGTCTGTCAGAACCTGTCAGAGGATAACCTCTATCTTCCTCTCCCCGCGGCTATATAAGGCAGTTCGGGTCTTCAGACAAAGAGAGGAGAGTGGGGGAAATTTGGAGAAATAGACAAGAGAAAAGAAGTCATTCGCAGAGCAGCAGACGAGATCGTTTCAATGAGCAGTGTAGCTCATCTGTTTAATGTCCGAGCAGCAGACTCGACATTTGTTTTCCCTCTCAGTTTATCCTGCAGCTTTAGTCTGCAGATGTTAGTTTTTCCTCAGTTGAGGACTTTTGTAACCCTCGTCTTATAAGAATAAAATTCGTTGTTGTTTAAGGCATCTGTAGGGTTTGCGGTTATCTTTTTCGGCATAAAATCTGTTGTTGTCTGTACAAATCGCCTCAGAGCGTTTTCTTTCGTGTTCTATAAGTTTGAGCTCAGATCTGAAACATTGCATTCAGATTCGGTGTTTCTCTCCTCCCATACAGTTCTTGCCAAGCCAAGGAAACCATTTGATCAGCCGCGCAAGCCTCCGGACAACAAAATTTTGCAAGGCAAAAATTTGCCTAAGTCTGGAGCTGTCCACCCGACTGTGCAGCGAAGTCGGACTTCGCTGCCTTTGACCAACGCAGTCGGGCATTGACCAGAGAAATTTTGCTATCGGGTGGGCGGCGCGGGGCTTGACCAGCCGCTCCCGACTTAGCACTTTCTTTCGTGCGCAGCCCGATTGCGCACATTTTCATGCACAACCCGATTGTGCACATTACTCCATGCGCAACCCGACTACGCAAGTTTTACTTGCGCAACCCGACTACGTAATAGTCGGGAGTGCAGCCCGACTTCGACTGCGTAGCCCGACTTCGGGCCCTCCCTTCGCTTTGCGCTCTTGCTCCCGACGATAAAAAATAAAAAAATTAAAATCTTCAAATTGGTATCAGAGCCACTGATCCCTTGACGCGGAGACCGAAGCAGAATGGCTTCCAGTAGCAACAACTTGCAGTTGCAGATCCCGCGCTTCAACGGGAAGAATTACGATTACTGGAGCATCCAGATGAAGATCCTGTTCGGATCTCAGGAGCTATGGGAGTTAGTCGAGAACGGCTACCCAGAACCGGCAGATGCAGCAGCACGGCCGCCCTCTCTCAAGCAGACAAGGACCTGTTGAAAGAGAACACGAAGAAGGACCAGAAGGCCCTCTTCTACATCATGCAAGCGGTCGAGGAGTCCATCTTCCCGCGGATCGCATCAGCCACCAAGGCGAAGCAGGCCTGGGAGATTCTGGCCAGCTCGTACCAGGGCACCAATAAGGTAAAGTTGGTGAAGCTGCAGATGCTCAGGAGGGAGTTTGAAAATCTGCAGATGAGTGAGTCCGAGTCCATGAGTGATTTCTTCACCCGGACGATGGACATTATCAACCAGATGCGGTTGAATGGAGAAATTATGCAGAGCTAGAGAATCATGGAGAAGATTCTCAGAAGTCTGCTTGCCAAGTTTGACTCGGTTGTGATAGCAATCGAAGAGTCGAGGGATCTGACAACCCTCTCGATAGATGAGCTCATGGGTTCATTGCAGACACATGAACAGAGGTTGAGCCGTTCATCTCAGACCTCTCTGGAGCAAGCATTCAAGGCTCAGGTCTCATTTCGAGACAGCGACAGACAAGATTCCCACCATGGCGCCTCTAGTTCTCATGGAGGAAGAGGCAAAGGTAGGCGTGGGAAAGGCAACAAGCAAGGAGGACGGTCAAACCCTAGCGAAGGAGAGACCAACTGTAATTTCCATCAGCAAGGTGGAAGAGGCAGTTCAAAAAATCAGCAAGCTGGATCTGGTCAGAAGGACATGTCAAAGGTCCAGTGCTATTTCTGCAAGAAGTTCGGCCATTACATCTCACAGTGCAGAAAATGGATGGCCAAGGAGAACCAACAACAAGCCCATTACATGGATGAAACCAGAAATGCGGCAGGAGGAAATGTGTTGTTGACTTGCAACATTGAGGAGGAGTGCCAGAAGAATGTCTGGTATTTAGACAGTGGGTGCAACAACCACATGACGGGGAACAAGGAGATGTTCTCCCAACTGGATGAAACAGTCCAGTCTGAGGTGAAGATGGGGAACAACAACAAGGTTCCCGTAATGGGGAAAGGAAAGATCCTCATCCGCACTAGGCACGATGAACGAAAGCAGATCTGTGATGTCTACTATGTGCCTGGCCTGAAGCATAACCTATTGAGCGTTGGACAGCTCGTGCAGAAGGGACATACGATCCAGTTCAAAGACGGAGCTTGCACCATCAGAGACAAGTCGCATGGGCAGATTGCTACAGTGTCCATGACGAAGAATAAAATGTTTCCGCTGTAGATTCAGAATGAATCATTGATGTCTCTGAGTGCAGTTGTGAAAGATGCTACCTGGTTGTGGCATCTCAGATTTGGTCACCTGAACTTCAGTGGCCTGAATCAACTGCACAAGAAGCAGATGGTGAAGGGTTTACCCCTGATAGAGCAACAAAATCAAGTTTGTGAGGGTTGCTTAGTCGACAAACAACATAGGGATTCATTCCCTTTCGGTCAGTCTTGGAGAGCATCACAACCACTGGAGCTGGTGCACTCAGACATTTGCGGTCCGATGCAGACCACCACGTTTTCCGACAACAAATACTTCTTAACGTTCATAGATGACTTCAGCCGGAAGACTTGGATCTATGCCATCAAGCTGAAGTCAGAAGCATTTGCCAGATTCAAGGAGTTCAAGGCTCTGGTGGAGAAACAGAGCGGATATCAGATCAAGACTCTCAGGACAGATGGTGGAGGTGAATACATCTCCAATGAATTCCATAACTACTGCAAGCAACACGAAATTCGAAGGCAGTTCACTGCCAGATACACGCCACAGCAGAACGGCGTAGCTGAGAGGAAGAACCGGACCATCATGGAGATGGCACGAAGCATGATGAAGGCGAAGGGATTGTCGCATGAATTTTGGGCAGAGGTTGTAACATGTGCAGTCTACCTGCTGAACAGATGTCCCACCAAAAGCGTGAAGGACAAAATCCCTCAGGAGGCCTGGAGCGGTGTGAAGCCAAGTGTGGCTCACTTGCGTGTGTTCGGGTGCATTGCATATGCACATGTTCCAGAAGAGAAGCGGCAGAAGTTGGATGATAGAGCTGAGAAGTGCATTTTCATAGGGTACAGTGAGCAGGCGAAGGCATATAGGTTGTACAACCTTGTGACGAAGAAGCTCATCATCAGTCGTGATGTGAAGTTTCTTGAAGATGAAGCCTGGAACTGGAAGTCGGAGACTGGCCAGTCAGAGCCAGCAGTAGTAGAGTCTGTTGACTTGGAAGAAGGAAGTGTGCAGCCACCTACAACCTCCAGCAGTAGCAGCGGTGCCAGCAGTAGCACAACCACTCCATCTCGATCACCTCCATGTGCAAGTAGAATCCAGAACCTGGTGACGCCAGCGAAGACAAGGAGCTTGCAAGAAATCTACGAGGCAACCCAAACCCATGTAGATGAAGAGTACTCTGACTTTGCATTCTTTACTGAAGTTGATCCAGTAGAGTTCGAAGACGCAAGTCAGAATCAGAAGTGGGTGCAGGCGATGGACGAGGAGATTGAAGCCATTGAAAAGAATGATACATGGCAGCTGACAGATCTTCCAGTAGGGAAGAAGACCATTGGGGTCAAGTGGGTGTATAAGACAAAGTTCAACGCCCAAGGAGACGTTGACAAGCATAAAGCCAGATTGGTGGCAAAGGGTTACAAGAAGAAGTCAGGCATCGATTACCATGAGGTATATGCGCCTGTAGCCCGACTTGACACAGTCAGGATGATCCTGGCATTGGCAGCCCAACAGGGTTGGAAGATGTACCAGATGGATGTCAAGTCAGCCTTCCTCAATGGAGTGTTGGAGGAAGAGGTCTACATAGACCAGCCACCAGGTTACGAAATTGAAGGCCAGGAGGGCAAAGTCTTGAAGCTGAAGAAGGCCCTGTACGGTTTGAAGCAGGCACCCCGGGCTTGGTACAGCCGGATTGACAGTTATTTTCAGGAAAATGGGTTTGTAAAATGCCCATATGAGCACACCCTGTACATGAAGACAAATGATGTAGGTGAGCTCATTATCGTCTGCCTGTATGTGGACGATTTAATTTACACTGGCAACAACACAACACTGTTTGCCCCAGTTCAGAACAGCCATGAAGAAGGAGTTCGAGATGACGGACTTAGGGCTGATGAAGTATTTTCTCGGCATTGAAGTTGACCAATCGGCAGATGGCATCTTCATTTCTCAGGGCAAGTATGCGAAGGATGTCCTGAAGCGGTTCAAGATGGAGGACAACAAACCTGCCATCACACCTATAGCCACAGGTTTGAAGTTGAGCAAGTTGGATTCAAGGAGGAATGTAGATCCAACCTTGTTCAAGAGGCTAGTTGGCAGTCTGATGTATTTGACTGCAACTCGACCAGATCTGATGTTCGGAGTCAGTCTGATCAGCCATTTTATGGAGACTCCGAAGGACACGCACTAGCAAGCAGGCAAGAGGATCTTGCGCTATGTCAATGGGACGCGAAACAATGGCCTATTTTATGCTAGACAGGACCAGTTGGAACTGGTCGGCTTCACAGATAGTGACTAGGCTGGCAGCACCGACGATCGAAAGAGCACCTCCGGGTATGCTTTCCATCTCGGATCGAGGGCAATCTCATGGGCATCCAAGAAGCAACCCATCGTTGCGTTGTCCATAGCCAAAGCAGAATATGTCACCGCCACGTCAACCGCATGCCAGGAAGTTTGGCTGCGAAGAGTTCTGAGTGAACTGAACTATCCTTCGGAAGGCGTGACAAAAATTTTTTGTGATAACAATTCGGCCATCGCACTATCAAAGGATCCCGTGTTCCATGGCGGACGAAGCACATCGATATTCGTTATCACTTCATCAGAGAGTTGGTGAAGTCCGGAGAAATTCAACTACAGTTTTGCAGATCCAAGGAGCAGTTGGCAGATATTTTCATGAAGCCTTTGAAGGAGGAAGACTTCAACAGATTGCGAGAGCAGCTTGGAGTCAAAGCGCTCATGAAATCAGGTTTAAAGGAGGGTGTTAGAAATATTAATCCTGATTTCATGCCTCCGCCAAACTGCGCTCCAAACTTGGGCGAAGTCGGACTACGCTCGCGAGTCGGGGATCCTAGAAAAATTTTTGACTTGACATCGCACGTGCCTTCTGACAGATGTGACGTCTGATAGATCCGATCACCGTAGAAGTTAATGCCAATTCGACGATTGGTCAGAAACCCTAGTTGAGGGTCTGTCAGAACCTGTTAGAGGATAACCTCTATCTTCCTCTCCCTGCGGCTATATAAGGTAGTTCGGGTCTTCAGACAAAGAGAGGAGAGTGGGGGAAATTTGGAGAAATAGACAAGAGAAAAGAAGTGAGAAAGAGATGAGATCGTTTAGGTGAGCAGTGTGGCTCATCTGTTTAATGTTCGAGTAGCAGACTCGACATTTGTTTTCCCTCTCAGTTTATCCTACAGCTTTAGTCTGCAGATGTTAGTTTTCCTCAGTTGAGGACTTTTGTAACCCTCGTCTTATAAGAATAAAATTTGTTGTTGTTTAAGGCATCTATAGGGTTTGTGGTTATTTTGTGATAAAATGTTGTTGTCTGTACAAATCGCCTCGGAGCGTTTTGGTTATTAGTGAGCTTAGAATCGAAAATATGCATTTAGATTCGGTGTTTCTCTCCTCTTGCCAAGTAGGGGGCAAGCCTTGGACAGCAAAAGTTCGCAAGGCAAAAATTTGGCTAAGTCTGGAGTTGTCCACCTGACTGCGCAGTGAAGTCGGACTTCGCTGCCTTTGACCAGCATAGTCGGGCATTGACCAGTTGTAGTCGGGCCGTGGGTTGGACTTCTGTTGCGGGGTCGACTTAGCACTTTTTTCGTGCGTAGCCTGATTGCACACATTTTTCGTGCGTAACTTGATGCGCAAATTTCGTGTGCACCCGACTGCGGACTTCATGCTCGTGCATTGGGTGCACCCGACTTCGTTGCGCACCCGCTCCTGCTCCTGACGATGGAAAATAAAAAATTAAAATCTTCAAATTGGTATCAGAGCTACTGATCCCTTGATGCGGAGACCGAAGCAGAATGGCTTCCAGTAGCAACAACTTGCAGTTGCAGATCTCGCGCTTCAATGGGAAGAATTATGATTACTAGAGCATCCAGATGAAGATCCTGTTCGGATCTCAGGAGCTATGGGAGTTAGTCGAGAATGGCTACCCAGAACCGGCAGATGCAGCAGCACTGGCCGCCCTCTCTCAAGCAGATAAGGACCTATTGAAAGAGAACACGAAGAAGGACCAGAAGGCCCTCTTCTACATCATGCAAGCGGTCGAGGAGTCCATCTTCCCATGGATCGCATCGACCACCAAGGCGAAGCAGGCCTGGGAGATTCTGGCCAGCTCGTACCAGGGCACCAATAAGGTAAAGTTGGTGAAGCTACAGATGCTCAGGAGGGAGTTTGAAAATCTGTAGATGAGTGAGTCTGAGTCCATGAGTGATTTCTTCACCCGGACGATGGACATTATCAACCAGATGCGGTTGAACGGAGAAATTATGCAGAGCCAAGAGAATCATGGAGAAGATTCTCAGAAGTCTGCCTGCCAAGTTTGACTCGGTTGTGATAGCAATCGAAGAGTCGAGGGATCTGACAACCCTCTCGATAGATGAGCTCATGGGTTCATTGCAGACACATGAACAGAGGTTGAGCCATTCATCTCAGACCTCTCTGGAGCAAGCATTCAAGGCTCAGGTCTCATTTCGAGACAACGGTAGACAAGATTCCCACCATGGCGCCTCTAGTTCTCACGGAGGAAGAGGCAGAGGTAGGCGTGGGAAAGGCAACAAGCAAGGAGGATGGTCAAACCCTAGCGAAGGAGAGACCAACTGTAATTTCCATCAGCAAGGTGGAAGAGGCAGTTCAAAAAATCAGCAAGCTGGATCTGGTCAGAAGGACATGTCAAAGGTCCAGTGCTATTTCTACAAGAAGTTCGGCCATTACATCTCACAGTGCAAAAAATGGATGGCCAAGGAGAACCAATAGCAAGCCCATTACACGGATGAAACCAAAAATGCGGTAGGAGGAAATGTGTTGTTGACTTGCAACATTGAGGAGGAGTGCTAAAAGAATGTCTGGTATTTAGACAGTGGGTGCAGCAACCACATGACGGGGAACAAGGAGATGTTCTCCCAACTGGATGAAACAGTCCAGTCTGAGGTGAAGATGGGGAACAACAACAAGGTTCCCGTAATGGGGAAAGGAAAGATCCTCATCCGCACTAGGCACGATGAACGGAAGCAGATCTGTGATGTCTACTATGTGCCTGGCCTGAAGCATAACCTGCTGAGCATTGGATAGCTCGTGCAGAAGGGACATACGATCCAGTTCAAAGATGGAGCTTGCACCATCAGAGACAAGTCGCATGGGCAGATTGCTACAGTGTCCATGACGAAGAATAAAATGTTTCTACTGTAGATTCAGAATGAATCATTGATGTCTCTGAGTGCAGTTGTGAAAGATGCTACCTGGTTGTGGCATCTCGGATTTGGTCACCCGAACTTCAGTGGCCTGAATCAACTGCACAAGAAGCAGATGGTGAAGGGTTTACCCCTGATAGAGCAGCAAAATCAAGTTTGTGAGGGTTGCTTAGTCGACAAACAACATAGGGATTCATTCCCTTTCGGTCAGTCTTGGAGAGCATCACAACCACTGGAGCTGGTGCACTCAGACATTTGCGGTCCGATGCAGACCAGCACGTTTGTCGGCAACAAATACTTCTTAACGTTCATAGATGACTTCAGCCGGAAGACTTGGATCTATGCCATCAAGTTGAAGTCAGAAGCATTTGCCAGATTCAAGGAGTTCAAGGCTCTGGTGGAGAAATAGAGCGGATATCAGATCAAGACTCTCAGGACAGATGGCGGAGGTGAATACATCTCCAACGAATTCCATAACTACTGCAAGCAACATAGAATTCGAAGGTAGTTCACTGCCAGATACACGCCACAGCAGAATGGCGTAGCTGAGAGGAAGAACCGGACCATCATGGAGATGGCACGAAGCATGATGAAGGCGAAGGGATTGCCGCATGAATTTTGGGCAGAGGTTGTAACATGTGCAGTCTACCTGCTGAACAGATGTCCCACCAAAAGCGTGAAGGACAAAATCCCTCAGGAGGCCTGGAGCGGTGTGAAGCCAAGTGTGGCTCACTTGCGTGTGTTCGGGTGCATTGCATATGCACATGTTCCAGAAGAGAAGCGACAGAAGTTGGATGATAGAGCTGAGAAGTGCATTTTCATAGGGTACAGTGAGCAGGCGAAGGCATATAGGTTGTACAACCCTGTGACGAAGAAGCTCATCATCAGCCGTGATGTGAAGTTTCTTGAAGATGAAGCTTGGAACTGGAAGTCGGAGACTGGCCAGTCAGAGCCAACAGTAGTAGAGTCTGTTGACTTGGAAGAAGGAAGTGTGCAGCCACCTGCAACCTCCAGCAGTAGCAACGGTGCCAACAGTAGCACAACCACTCCATCTCGGTCGCCTCCATGTGCAAGTAGAATCCAGAACCTGGTGACGCCAACGAAGACAAGGAGCTTGCAAGAAATCTACGAGGCAACCCAAACCCATGTAGATGAAGAGTACTCTGACTTTGCATTCTTTACTGAAGTTGATCCAGTAGAGTTCGAAGATGCAAGTCGAGAATCAGAAGTGGGTGCGAGGCGATGGACGAGGAGATTGAAGCCATTGAAAAGAATGATACATGGCAATTGATAGATCTTCCAGTAGGGAAGAAGACCATTGGGGTCAAGTGGGTGTATAAGACAAAGTTCAACGCCCAAGGAGACGTTGACAAGCATAAAGCCAGACTGGTGGCAAAGGGTTACAAGCAGAAGTCAGGCATCGATTACCATGAGGTATATGCGCCTGTAGCCCGACTTGACACAGTCAGGATGATCCTGGCATTGGCAGCCCAACAGGGTTGGAAGATGTACCAGATGGATGTCAAGTCAGCCTTCCTCAACGGAGTGTTGGAGGAAGAGGTCTACATAGACCAGCCACCAGGTTACGAAATTGAAGGCCAGGAGGGCAAAGTCCTAAAGTTGAAGAAGGCCCTGTACGGTTTGAAGCAGGCGCCCCGGGCTTGGTACAACCGGATTGACAGTTATTTTTAGGAAAATGGGTTTGTAAAATGCCCATATGAGCACACCCTGTACATGAAGACAAATGATGTAGGTGAGCTCATTATCGTCTGCCTGTATGTGGACGATTTGATTTACACTGGCAACAACACAACACTATTTTCCCAGTTCAGAACAGCCATGAAGAAGGAGTTCGAGATGACGGACTTAGGGTTGATGAAGTATTTTCTCGGCATTGAAGTTGACCAATCGACAGATGGCATCTTCATTTCTCAGGGCAAGTATGCGAAGGATGTCCTGAAGCGGTTCAAGATGGAGGACAACAAACCTGCCATCACACCTGTAGCCACAGGTTTGAAGTTGAGCAAGCTGGATTCAGGGAGGAATGTAGATCCAACCTTGTTCAAGAGGCTAGTTGGCAGTCGATGTATTTGACTGCAACTCGGCCAGATCTGATGTTCGGAGTCAGTCTGATCAGCCATTTTATGGAGACTCTGAAGGACACGCACTGGCAAGCAGGCAAGAGGATCTTGCGCTATGTCAATGGGACGCGGAACAATGGCCTATTTTATGCCAGACAGGACCAGTTGGAACTGGTGGGCTTCACAGACAGTGACTGGGCTGGCAGCACCGACGATCGAAAGAGCACCTCCGGGTATGCTTTCCATCTCGGATCAGGGGCAGTCTCATGGGCGTCCAAGAAGCAACCCATCGTTGCGTTGTCCACAGCCGAAGCAGAATATGTCATCGCCACGTCAGCCGCATGCCAGGCAGTTTCTCTCCTCCCATACAATTCTTGCCAAGCCAAGAAAATAGTATGATCAGTCGCGCAAGCCTCCGGACAGCAAAATTTCGCAAGGAAAAAATTTACCTAAGTCTTGAGCTGTCCACCCGACTGCGCAGCGAAGTCGGACTTCGCTGCCTTTGACAAGCGCAATCGGGCATTGACCAACCGCTCCCCAAAAATTTGCCTAAGTCTGGAGTTGTCCACTCGACTACGCAACGAAGTCGGACTTCGCTGCCTTTGACCAGTGCAGTCGGGCGTTGACCATCCGCTCCCTGACTTAGCACTTTCTTCCATGCGCAACCCGATTGCACACATTTTTTATGCGCAACCCGACTGCGCACATTACTCCGTGTGCAACCCGTCTGTGCAATTTTTACTTGCATAGCCCGATTTCGCAATAGTCGGGAGCGCAACCCGACTTCGACTGTGCAGCCCAACTTCGGACCCTCCCTTTGCTTTGCGCTCCTACTCCCGACGATAAAAAATAAAACAAATTAAAATCTTCAAGAAATTTATTCCATTGAATTCTGGCTGAGCATAGCAGACAATTCATTTGTTGCAATTTCACCACCCATGGCGATCACAGAGCTGCATCCGTTCAGATATTCTTCCAATTATTTTTCAACCACCACGTGGTAATCAAACCCATCGGCATGTTCACACCGCCCATGTTCACACCACCCCTGAACTCAAATGACATTTGTAGAGCCAGTTTTGCAAGAATCTCCAAAGCTGTAGGAAAAAAAAAAAGCAGCAATGTCCAAGCAATGACTAGAAAAACTAAATTCTTTCCTCTTTTCCTCCATTAAAATGCAAAGATCCTTTCTGATAAACCAGATCGGTTTAAACCGGCAAGTTTAGAGCATACTCAAATGTTTTGCATCATAAAGAAAAATATATAAAATAGGAAAAAAATGAACGAACAAAAAGGAGAGGGTTCTCCATGAGAAAAAGCTTCTCATGGAGAACCCTCGCACAGGGCACGGAAAGCCCGCTCGCTCTGATACCATGTTAGAAAATGAAATGACTTGATTGATTATTCCATGAGATTAGCTATGCATAAATAGCAAAGCTGATCTCCAGTGAGCCGTTGGATTACAACAACCTAATAGATCTGATCTAATCATAACTAGGAGTTTATCAATCTCAACAAGAGTGATAACTCAAACAAAATATCCTAGTAGAACTTAAAAGATACTCTAACATGAATGTAACCTTTATAAATAATAGAAAATATATGGAAACCAAAATAAATTTTGTATTCTTGTATGAGTTATTAAAATAAGGCATTTATTTGTTTCGTTGCTAAAATTGTTGTAAAAGAAAAATAATTTTATTTCCAACTGATTAGTGGAATATGAATTATATATTTGTGTAGCTCTCCTTAAAATTAGCAAATTTAGATTGACTTTCATTGCAATGCTTTCTTGGAGCAATATTATTTTGTTATAATGATCTATTGTGGTTTATGGTTGTAACACTTTTATCAAAGTAATGGACTATTATGGTTTATAATAAGAGTGTTTCTTTTATCAAAATAGAGGACCATTATAGTTTATAATAGCAAATTTTATTTTATCAAAATACTAGATTATTATTGGCATATAAAAATTGTCTTTGTTTCATTAAAATGATGGATTGTTATGATTTATTAATGCCAATACTTCCTTATTGACAAGTTTCTTGAAGACTGTTATGGATTTAAGATTACCATATTTTCATTTGAAAAACTTTTGCTTTAAATATTGATGGTTATTGTATGGTTATGGTTACAACACTCTCACTAAGTTACAGCTATTATGAATTGATGACTACAATATTTTATTTTAGAAAGACATTCTCCTTTTGATCTACTATTTTTTAATTGGTTATATGGGATTGAAACTGGTCACACTCATATTACATAATAACCATGTAGTGTTAGCATATTATCATCTCTATAAACTGTCAAAGTGAAATTGTTGTCCAGGTTGAAGACTATGGTTTGCAGGATTTCATTTATGGGTTGAATACTAGGGCTTTTGTAGTATTTTAGAGTGAACAACATTTATAGACTGAAGACTAGGGTTTTGCAGCATTTTACAATGAACAATTGGAGGAAGTTGCAGGCTGAAGAATAGGGCTTTTGCAGGATTTCATTTTTGGGTTGAAGACTAGGGTTTTTGTAGGATTTTATTTACGGGTTGAAGACTAAGGTTTTTATAGGAGGAAGTTATAGGTTGAAGACTAGGATTTTCATTTACAGGTTCAAGACAGGTTTCTACAATATTTCATAGCAAACATGAAAATTACAAACACTTTCAATATACATTGTTGAACATATAAAACCTGAGGGTTTTGAACATGAGTGTGGATGAGAAGGTGAGTATACAAGGTGGAGGGTGTTTGAGAGAAATTTGGAGGGTGGCTTGTAGAATCTGATTTGTAATGGTACTGATCAAGGTGGTAGTTTCAGTGGTGGTCTCGTTGGTGATCTCAATGTCAGTTTACAAGAGGATGGGGTGCTTGGGAAGGTTGGCAGTCAAGATGATAGTTTCAATGGTAATTACGAGGGTGATTTACAAGCGAGTGGTGAGCTTGGAAAATCTGGCAGTCATTCAAAGCAAGTGGTCCTTAGGGGGCCCTCCCATGGGATTTTTGGAGCTACGAAGTTAGTGGGTCTGGTAGTGTCATGTGGTGAATCCATGAAGGTATCCCTGAGAAGCGGTCATCCAATTGACCCAGGTGAGTCTTCTTTTGTTGTAGTTACTGCTAGGAGTTTATTTTCTCGAGCCTCAAAACCTCTTTTTGACCTTTCTTCGATCAACAACAAACTTTTTATTTCAGATGATTTGGTGGATGTTACCATGGTTGAGGCTCATGGAACCAGACTAAGAAGTTTTAGGAAACCCAGTCATACCTTAATTTTATTTGACGATGGGCTCTATTTAAATGGAAACCCTTGGGTTCCCTTAATATTGTGGCTCTATCCAATGCTTTTTTCCTTATCAAGTTGAGCTACGAGGAGGACTCAAAATAGATTCTTGGGGGAGGCCCATGGTTTTTTGGTAAACGAGGGCTATTTTTGTGAAAATGGGTTTTGAACTTCAACCCCAGGATTCAAAAAAATTATATGGCACCCCTTTGGGTTCGCCTATCTGATTTACCATTTCATTTATGACATGAACATATCTTGAGGGGTATAGCCAAATCAATTGGGGAATTGGTTCTTATTGACTCAGCCACCAAAGCTAAGTCGAGGATGATATTTGCTAGGATGTGCATAATGGCAGACCCGAAGATTGAGCTACCAAGCTACATTCAACTTATATCCAAGCAAGGTCCTTGGCTATAGCAGATAGTCTATAAGAATCGACCCATTAGGTGTTCATGCTAAAGATTCAAGTATGCGATGGGGTCTTACTCTTGTAAATCTTTTGGTAGTGGAGCTCCAAATAATAACAGTCTAAAAAAGCTAGTTGAAAAGACCTAGGAACAAATAGTTCCTTTTGGAATACGATAATCTAAGTCGAGCCTAAACGAGATGAAAATGGAAGATAAGATTGTGGATCAAATAATCTCAGTTAATGTGTCTAATTTTGGTGAGGTGGTGATCCAAGCCTTGGACGGTAGCCCTGTCAAGTTGACGGCCCTAAAAATCGAGACTTGTATTCCATTAGAAATTATTCATAATTCCTACCAATGTTTGGCTTCTCAAGATCTGATTTTGGAGGAACTTAGTTCTCCCCATAAGGCTAATCTAATATTTATCAAGGCTAATCTTAAAAATTGGAATAAATTTATCTTTGAAGATATATTTCGAAGAAAAAAGGATATCTTCGAGCAATTAAATGAGTTCGAAGCTGATGTAGTGATAAGGGAAGTAGAGGAAAGGGACAAAATCAGAGAAAAATAACTATTATCAAAATATCATAACTCATTGGCTGAGGAGGAAATGTTATGGTGATAAAAATCTATATCTCTCTGACCCTAAGAAGGAGATAGAAACACAAAAAAAAATCATACCACTACCTTGAGGTGTAAAATCAATAATAGGATTAGAGAAATTTATTGTGCCAATGGGATGGTATTCACAGATATTAAGTACATTAGGAATGAAGCAGATAGGTATTTCAAATATCTCTTGTGTGTCATTTAAGATAAGGACCCACTCATGGAAGAGAGACTTCTCCAAAATATAAGGAAATTATGGATGTGGTGTTCTCAATGGAGGGCCTTAAAGCTCCAGACCTAGATGGATTTCCATCCATTTTTTCTAGATGTTTTGTCACATTTTGGGAGAATATATTTGTAATGCCATGAAGGAAATCCATGCATCGAATTTTATTCCACCTGATATCAACTCTAATTTCCTTGTATTTATTCCTAAGATGAAATGTGCTAAGATAATCAAGGATTTCTAGCCCATCAGTCTTTGCAACACGCTACTAAAAATTCTCATAAAAAATTTAGCAAATAGATTGAAATTCCACCTTTTAGTTATTATTGATTTACCCCAAAGTGGGTTTTTATTTGGAAGATAAATTCTTGATGGCATCATTGAAATTCATGAACTGATACACTTTCTAGATAAGAGTGGCATACCAGGTACCCTTCTAAAACTTGACATGGATAAGACCTATGATCAAGTTTCCTAGGATTTTTTGTTAAAATTTATGGATAAATTTGGATTTAATTAGGAATGGTTGAGTTTAATTAAAGCTTCATCAGTGAAGTTTTCTATCATTGTTAATGGATCCTCGACAGGTTATTTTGTTAGTTGTAGGGGTCTCCAACAAGAGTATCCCTTATCTCCTTATTTATTCATCCTGCTGGTAGAATCCCTGGGAAGAGCTATCAAAGTTGAATCTTCTATAGTAGGCATCAACCCTACAAGTAATTTTGATCCAATTTCACATCGTTATTTTACAGATGATATGTTACTATCTTTTCTGACTTTGATTTCGTAAGATCAAATGACTAAAGCCATTCTTTCTAACTATGAGCAAGTTTTTGGGCAAAAGATTGGCTTTAGAAAAAAGTAAAATTTATTTTTCAACACACTAGTTAGAAGGTAAAGAAAAGTTACTAAAATCCTAGGGTGTGCGATTAATTCCCTCCATCTATTTACCTAAGAATTTCACTCTTCAAAGGTGGATTAAAAGCTTCTTTGTGTGAATCGATGGTGGAGAGAGTCTAGAGGAAGCTAGCGGGGTGGAAAGGGGTGCTCTTGAGCCAATCTCGTAAGGTCCTTCAAGTTAAAACAACTTTACAAAGCATTCCTATTTATTTCCTTTCTCTGTTCAAGGTGCCAAAGATAGTTCTTAGAAAATTAGATAAAATTCAACACTCCTTTCTTTGATCTGGATATCAGGATAAAAAGAAGTTTTCCTTAGTAGCTTAGGATCAAGTTTGTAGTTGTAAGGATATGGGAGGACTTGGTCTAAGGAAAATAAGTTTAATGAACAAGGCCCTTATAGCTAAGCAAGGGTGGAAGTTGGCCCAAAATGTTAATACAAATTGGGTAAAAATTTTAAAATCCAAATACTTGGGGAACGAGGATTTTATTTTTTCTGATCTCAGTCCATACCAAGGACCTACGTTCTAGAAAATCATGGTTAAAAGTCAAGAAGATGTTCTAAAGGGTGGCTACTTGCTTCTGGGTAATGGTCATAGGATCAATTTCTAGAGAGATAGGTGGGAATAATATAGACCTTTAAACTCCATTCCTACCTTCTCTCAAAGTGAATTTATCACAACATAGGATTTCAAATCAAGCGTCTATGATTACTTTGAGATGGTGAATGATAAAAAATATTGAAAACCTCTTTCCTTCCTCAACTGGTCTCAATATGAGGAATCCGCTTGTAAAGCCCTTTCAAAATTTCTAAAATATATTGTTATAGTCTCTAAAGATAAACAAGATAAGATGGTTTGGGAAGCTAAAAATAATGGATGTTTCTCGGTCAAATCGATGTATGCACTCCTTGACAATAATGAAGAACCTTGGTTCCAACTAAGAAAATTTGGTGCAAAGATCTCACACCCAAAGTGAATATTGTGCAGGAAAAGTGCTTAACACTGTATAATTTATAAAAGAGAGGTCTTAGTTTACCCAATAGATGTTATCTGTGTGTGTTGTTATAAGAATATCCTGAGCATTTGTTCTCCCTGTGTTCCTATTCTAAAGAAATTTTTGGAATGTTACTTCATCTAGTGGGAATTGATTGGGTTCCTCCAAAAGAGCTAAATGCCCATGTGAATCAATGGAGCACTCCCTATTTGTCACCTCAGATTTTATCATTCACATCCTTCGTCCTCCCTCATATGTGGTGGTGGATATGGAAGGAAAGAAATTCCAGAGCTTTTAAGAACACTTCTCATCGCCCAGAGTTAGGTTTTGTTAATATTATCCTTGACATAGTGGATAATGTTGATCTCCTATCCTCGGATGTAAGGAACGCTCGTATGAAAGCTAGGATAGAAAATAATTTAGGTTTTAAATATTCTCTTGCTTTAGTCAAAAAAATCCATAACCCAATAAGAGCAGATACTATTTGGGAATCCCCCCTCCTAGGTGGATAAAATTAAACTTTGATGGTGCATCTAATGGTAATATGGGCTTGGTTGGAGCAGGTTGTGTCATTAGGGATGTAGAGGTGAATTTTGTTGGATTTTGCTTAAAACATCATAACCCAAACTAGCCATGCAGTTGAGGCTAGAGCTCTCTTTCAAGAAGTCTTGCAGTTAAAATATTTGGGCCTTAGAAAAGTCATAATCGAAGGTGACTCACTCAATATCATTAATATGGTTAGAGGGATGGAGGCTCCAACTTGGATAATCTTAAACCTATTTGAGTAAGTGCATAAATTGGCCCAAACATTTGAAATTGTCGAGTACCAACATGTGTTTAGGGAGGTTAACAATTCAATCGATTTTTTGGCTAACCTGGGTACCTCTCAAAATGGCATCACAATTTGGAACAGGGAGTTTTCGGAAGGCTTAATCCAACTAGCTAATGATGTCAAAAAAAGGTAATTTGCTTGTTGCTTATTTGGTGGCTAGAGTTTGACTCTATTCAAGGGGGATTTCATGGTACTTTTTAAATTTTAGGAACCATATTTTTTAATTCAAACAAGAGGAGACCCTATCCCTGATAGGGTGGTGTTCTGGCCATTGTACAACGTACCCCAAATTTGAGGACCCACTTAAATTTTGATGTTTATTAGAAGTTTTAGTTTGCATTGGGTGATTGCTTGATTAGTTATACCAAGACACTTTGGTGATCTAGATGAATTTTAGTAAAGTCTAAAAGTTTAACTTGGTCATGTTTAGTTGTGGATTTTTTTGTTTTTATTTATGTTTGATCTCATTGTCCTCATGTGTTTGAACTCATGTTTTTATCACTTCTCATTTAGAGTACCACATTGCTCATGTTTTTAATATTTATCTAGTGGTCTTTTGGTGTTAGATAAGCCTTACTTCAATGTTTCATGTTGAATCATTCTTGAATCTAGTTCATTGATTATCCATAGATCAATAAAATAAAAAATAAAAATAAAAACAAAGAAAAATAATAATAATATATATATGAATCAAATAAATCCATCAATGTAGTTCTTTTATTTTGGAAAATTTAATTTAATTTTTATTAATGGATTTTTTTTGAAAAGGTTAATTTAAGTGCCTTTTTTATGGCAGGTTATTAAAAAAATTGTGGGCACAATGTTTGAGATGAATATCAACTTGGCTAACAGATGGAGGTACGGATTTCAAGGAGCACAATCAATGCAAGTGACACGATTTTCAAAGCATTTCCAAGTAGTAGGTTTGATTAAGCTGACATGTGGGCTTGTGTGTGAACAACTCGTCATAAGTTATTATGAGAGTTGGCATACAAATGTAGGACTAAACATGCATGGATAAATTACATATTGAATTGCTTCACACATGGAGAGCTCAATTTGTTAGTATTACATTATTGCAATTGGATTTAAGGGTATTAAATAGCACTCATCTCAGTCACATAGGTTTTTAAAGGTAGACAATAAGTGTCATGTATCTATTTATTTAGGTTAAGCTAGAGAAACCAACATCATCTATTACATCATATTTTGTGTTTGGTCGCAAGTTCGAGGGCAGTCAACATTAGGATGGTGAATCACGGTATTTGTGTAAATGTGTTATTCTTGTAAATATGGTGGAGAGAGTGATAAGGTAGCGTACATACGATCCATGGATATCACTATAGAACACTATGACTATAAGATAAGTTTGCAGAAAGTAAAATTGATTAATCTGTGTGGTGTAACACTCATTAGATTTCCTAATCAGATCTTCAATCTTTACGGAGGATAGACATATTGCTTTTGGAGGATAAGGTGGCCATCATCAAAGAAGCAACAACGATTTCAGCCTGAGCATAGTGGTTTCTACTGGAGTAACAGTGTGTTAGCCTTCATAGTTTTCACCACCTCTCACCATGTTACTTAGACATCATGCACAACAAAACCAGCAAAGCATAATAAACTAATGCTAAATAAATCATGTATCAGAGAAATCATAAAGTTATGACTGTTGAGAAATGAGGTGGTTTTTCATAGATGGAGGATTCGCTCTTTCACATATGCAATCGAGGAAGGGACAACCACAATGTTCGTCGAATATCACCCTACTCGAAGGCGTTGGAGATCAAAGTCATGGGTTGTTTAACTCTTAAATCCAAAACAATTCGAAGGAAGCATATATGTAAAGTTCCTTTAATATCACTGTTAAACTCCATCCATCATGTAAAAATAGGTGGGTGATCAGCTGCATGTCATCATAGAGATGTTGAGCTACAAAATTTATGGGTCTTTCGATTTCGTTGGATTAAATTATTACTACACACTGCACATTATGGATGCATCCTATTGTCAGTATTTATCCAACTGTGATTACAATCTGGATTCTTTGACCATTCTCATAGTGGAAAATTATGGCGTATTCAATTATATATAGATGTACCCATCGAACATGATAGACGTTGATGATGGAAAGCATTTGCAGGAGGTCAACATTACTGAAAGGTGAATTAGAAATTTGGGGATACCCCATTAATGCTAACTCAAATAACTTTCTCTAATTTTCTTCTTCACCCAAGTTTGGGGGCCTCCAAGTAGCGTACTTCTTAATATCAATACCTAGACACGTTGATCCTAGCTCTAAAAGATCATCATTTACAGATATAGTGTGATACGATTAGTGATAGGAAATCACATTCTCCAATAAATAATATTACACGTTGACAAAGGAAAATAATTAGGCATTACGGTTATGAAAATGAAAGCGAATGGATTCTAGTTGAAAAATAAGCATTATTAAACTAAACAAGAGGAAGAGTAAATGAAGGGGTTTTGTTTAAAATTTTTAAATAGCCATTAAAACTCACGAAAAATGATTGGAGATATTTTGGAGCAAGTGCATGTTGGAAATTTAATTTTGGTGAAGAGCCTCTCTTCCCTTGTTGGACTGCATCAAATTTCACCCATTGTAATCCATTGGAGTAAGGTATTTTGCAAGTGTATTCATTAAAAATATTTCATGTTGGCAATATATTGGAAATTTCAATAAGTTTTATGCATGCATATGGTAGACTTATTTATTTTTTCTTAATATATTGTGTCTTTTTTTCCTTAGAATATTGCATCACATTAATTTTGGGTTGTGTGAAGATTGACCGGTTTAATGTTGATTTAGTTTCAGAATACTTGTTTATGCAGATTCGGGTTGAAATTTTAAAAGTTACGGCAACTTGTTATCTTATTTTATTTTCTCTAACCCTAGCCTTTTACATTTTTTTAATTTCATCAAATACAAAATACAAAAAATTATAATAATAAATATTAAAAACCCAAACCCAGGTGTTGTAGGTGAGTTGGAGAGGAGAGGGCAATCCTCCAAGGGAGGTCCCGGGTTCAAATCTCCACCCTACCAAAAAGCTGAATTGGGTATCCAAAATCCAATTGATAATGTTGGTGCGGGCAGGGTCGGGTGCGACTCCCGGATGACTTTGATGGTGTAGAACCTCCTGTTCGTGGTCTCTCAGACCAAGGCGGTCCCGTAAGGGGATTTTTGCTTTTAAAATATATATATATATTAAAATCCCAAAAAGAAATATGTCGATTTCAAGAAATAAATTTCAAATTTTCATGTTCACATAAATTCACATTTTTTAACAAAATTTTGAAATTTTAAACTTTGCACAATTTTTCCAAATAATCAATTAATGAAAATTATAATTTTAGTAAATTATAATTTTTCATTAAAGTGAACAATTAATATGACATTCCAAAGTTTTACATAGTAAAGTTAGATTGAATCATTTTATTTTTATTTTTATGCAAAATCTTAACAATCAAAGATAAAATTGGTTAACAATCAAAGATAAAAATTGATTTTACAATCAAATATAAAAATTGATTAACAATCAAAGATAAAATTAATAATCAAAGATAAAATTTGGTTAACAAACGAAGATAAAATTTGGTTAACAAACGAAGATAAAATTTGGTTAACAATCAAAGATAAAATTGGATTAACAATTTGATATAAAATCAATCAAAAATCAAATTTTGTAAAATCAAATATTTATCAAATGTCGAAGGTTGTTAGTTGATCAATAGCTTCACATTTTTACAAATTTTATTAACAACGAATATTTTAACAGGCTTGAAACATTATAAATCACACATTAAACCACATGCCCCTTGTTAACAGTTTCTTGCACCTTTGAGGTATTCAACACCATTTGCACATTTTCTTTTATAGCATACAAACACATATTTTTAAGCAATTAGGCAAACAGAACCTTGGAGAATTTTTCAAAATTTCTTTGCAAGAGAGGGTTTTCTTAACAATACCCTGACTATGAGTATAGTTTTGCAATTGGGTAAAATTATCACTCAACCAGTGGGAAGAGTGGGAACTAAAGGATAAAGAGTTGGGGAAGGAAGTTGGACCCAATAGAATCAAGAACTAGATTTTGGTTCTGGGTGGTTTGTTGAGAATGTTTTTTATCTTGTCCTTTTTTATTTTGTTAGTTTAGTTAGCTTGGCCAGGGATTTTACTATCTCCTGCGTGGGATTGAGTTGCCTTAGGCTGGTTTCATTTTTGGTGGTCTATGGGCCTCCCTTAATCTCTCAAAGTTGTGTGGATACATTTTGTAAAATATTTGGGGTTCCTTTCAAAACCCCTTCTTCCATATAATCAAAAAAAAAAATAACCATGTAGTGTTATTACAATAGTTTAACTTTTATACATATATTTCTTTGTAAGATTCAAACCTAGGTATTCACCTTGAATATTGAGGATTTAAGTAATGAATCTAATGTCTTTTGATACTCATTTTGATGAACTTTTAAAAAATAAGTATGATAGCACATTTTACTTTAGTAATCCACTATTGATGTAATTTTTAGACCAAAATTAGTTATGTATTTTGATCTCTGATTTACAAGTTGAAAACTAGTTAATGAGACTTTAAGTTATAAAAACTTAGAAAACTAGTCATGACAACAAGAGGCTGAAAAATAAAATTTTAATTGAATTAATAGAGGTATGTTTTTTTATTAATATAATATGAAAATAAATGCTTGAAAGATGATAGATGACTATTTGATATAGAGTGAACCTTTAATACCTATGTAGCAAGAAGGATTTTATAACACTATTAAAATAGTAAGGTACGATCTTGATGGTATCACTCTTAGAAAGGATTTAAATATTTTTTAACTTAATTAAGTGATTCATGTGATAGTAGATATAAGATTTAAAATATTTACATGTTATGGCTATTGAAGAAACTAGAAAATGGATTTATTTTAAATTGGACTAGGGATTAATATTACAATGTTTATCTTTATTTTGATTATCATATGTGTATATGATTAGATACATCTATAAGGGATGGATGGGTGAATTCATTGTACCATGTACCTTCCATTGAGAATATTTCAATTATGTAAAAATATTTGTTTTCTTCCATGTTTGGTGTTCCCCTTATCTTTTTGATAAATTGCTCAATGAGCATGCTTTTTGGATGCCACTCCCAAATGGATAATTTAGCAAATTTCTTATTCTAAGATAATTTTAATTTTATCTTTCTTGTGATCTTTAGTATCTCTGAGCTCCTACCCTTTATTCTTGTGTTGTTTTACATGAGGTTGGTGGTTTGAAGCTCGAGCATATTAACAAAAGGGGGTATTTATTTCATTGATGAATATTAAGACGTTATCTCTAATAATCAATAGTACAAGAGGCACCAACACTATCAATTTTCAACTAATAAGATTCATCAAAATTCTAAATATCTCACAACTATTCTCTTTGTGTGAAAGCTTTATTATATAACTTAGAATAATTTCCTTTTTTTCCATGTGATCATGTAGCAAACTTTTAAATATTATCTTCATTTTATTTTGAGGGAAATTCATAACTTAAACACCTTGAGAATAAATAAATATAAAGCAACACTCTATTGAAATCATCTAAAGGCAACATCTTTTGGAGTGAAGGAACGCTTCCAAGATTATTTAATTTTATATCTTCATATAATAGTGTTGGTCATCAAACTATATATAATCCTATAGACTTTATTTTTCAAACGAACCAATACTTTCCATTTTCAAGTGTTTATTTTCATATGTTTTTTCTTTTGAAGATAAAATAATCAACTAGAAGGCATACTCATTAAATATTCTATTCTACTAGATTTTTGAGATAAAAACATGCCTTCACCTACAACTATAAAGTTATTTGTCATTCAAGAAACATATATTATTTTTCACTTCTATGCCTTGATTCTTGAGTATAATATTTTACTTATCGTTATTTATTTGATTAACTCCTCGATGGAGTCAGTAATTAAAGTTACTTTTAGTCTACTCTCATTATCTTTCAACTTTAGAGGAGGATCCATATCAAGGATCTGTGTTCTAGAAAAGTGTGGTTAAAATTCAAGCAGATGTTCTAAAGAGTAGCTACTAGCTTCTGGGTAATGGTTAGAGGATCAATTTCTAGAGAGATAGGTGGGCAGTAGATAGACCTTTAAACTCCATTCCTACCTTCTCTTAGGCTGAATTTATCACAACACAGGCTTTCAAACCAAGGGTATGTGATTACTTTAAGATGATGAATGAAAAAAATATTGAGAACCTCTTTCCTTCCTCGACTGGTCTCAAGATGAGGAATCCGCTTGTAAAGCCCTTTCAGAATTGCTAAAATACATTGTTATAATGTCTGAAGATAAACAAGATAAGATGGTTTGGGGAGTTGAAAATAATGGATATTTCTCGATCAAATCGGTGTACGCACTCCTTGATGATAATGAAGAGCCTTGGTTCCCAACTAAGAAAATTTGGTGCAAAGATCTCACACCCAATATGAATATATTTTTTTGGTTGGTTGTGTAGGGAAAGTGCTTAACACTGGATAATTTATAGAAGAGAGGTCTTAGTTTACCCAATAGATGTTATCTGTGTGGGTAAAGAAATTTTTGGAATGTTGTTTCATCTAGTGGGAATGGATTGGGTTCCTCCTAAAGAGCTAAATGCCCATGTGGATCAATGGAGCACTCTCTATTTATCACCTCATATTTTATCATTCACATCCTTTGTCCTCCCTCATCTGTGGTGGTGGATATAAAAGGAAAGAAATTCTATAGCTTTTAAGAACACTTCTCATCGCCCAAAATTATTTTTTCTTACGACTGTCCTTGTCGTGATGGAGAATATTGAACTCCTATCCCTAGATGCTAGGAATGCTGGTACAAAAGCTGGGATAGAAAATAATTTAGGTTTTAAATCTTCTCTTACTTCAGTCCAAGGAATCCATGATCTAGTAAGAGTAGATACTATTTGGGAATCCCCCAATCCTGGGTGGATAAAATTAAGCTTTAATGGTGCATCTAAGGGTAATATGGTCTGGGTTGGAGCAGGTGGTGTCATCATTAATGAAGAGAGGTGAATTTTATTAGCTTTTTCTTAAAACATTAGAATCCAAACTAGCCATGCAGCTGAGGCTAGAGCTCTCTTTCAAGGAGACTTGTAGTTAAAAATTGCGGGCTTTAGAAAAGTCATAATCAAATGTGACTCACTCAATATCATTAATATGGTTAGAGGGATGTAGAATCCAACTTGGATAATCTCAAACCTATTGGAGGAAGTGCATAAATTGGCCCAAACATTTGAAATTGTCTAGTACCAACATGTGTTTAGGGAGGGTAACAATTCAACCAATTTTTTGGCTAACCTGGGCACCTCTCAAAATGGCATCACAATTTGGAACAGGGAGTTTTCGGAAGGCTTAGTCCAACTAGATAATAATATCAAAAGAAGGTAATTTGCTTACTGCTTATTTGGTGGCCAGAGGTCAGCTCTATTCAAGGCGGATTTCGTGGTACTTTTTAAATTTTAGGAACCATATTTTTTAAATTAAAACAAGAGGAGATCTTGGTTCTGATGGGGTGGTGTTGTTGCCATTGCACAACGTACCCTAAATATTGATGTTTATTGGAAGTTTTAGTTTACATTGGGTGATTTATTTATTAGTTATACCGAGACATTTTGGTGATATGGATAAATTTTAGTAAAATCCAAAAGTTTAACTTGGTCATGTTTAGCGGTGGATTTTTTGTTTTTCTTTACATTTTATCTCATTGTCCTCATGTGTTTGACCTCATGTTTTTATCACATCTCATTTCGAGTACCACATTACTCATGTTCTTAAGATTTTTCTAGTGCCCTTTTGGTGTTATATAAGCCTTAGTTCAATGTTTCACGTCGAATCATTCTTGAATCCAGTTCATTGATTATCCATAGATCAATAAAATAAAAATAAAAATAAAAACAAAGAAAAGAAAAAATAAATAAATAATAATAATAAAAATATATATATATGAAATAAATAAAGCCATCAATGTAGTTCTTTTGTTTTGGAAAATTTAATTTAATTTTTATTAATGGTTTTGTTTTGAAAAGGTTAATTTATACCTTTTTATGGTAGGCAAAGCATTGCCAAGTGGTAGTTTTGATTAAGTTGACATGCAATCTTGTGTGTGAACAACTTGTCATAAGTCATTATGATAGTTGGCATTGATAAACCACCCGCCACACCATCTATGGAGGAATGTGGGACTAAACATGCATGGATAAATTACATATTGAACTACTTCACACATGGGAAGCTTGATTTGTGGGTATTACATTATTGCAATTAGATTTAAGGGCATTAAAGATCACTCATCTCAGTCACGTAGGTTTTCAAAGGTAGACTATAAGTGTCATGTATCTATTTATTCATGTTAAGCCAAAGAAACCAACATTGTCTATTACATCATATTTTGTGTTTGTTCGTGAGTTTGAGAATAGTCAACATTAGAGTGGTGAATCATGGTATTTCTGTATATGTGCTATTCCTATAAATGTGGTGGAGAGAGCGAGAAGGCGACGTACGTCCGATCCATGGATATCACTAGAGAACACTCTGACTATAAGATAAGTTTACAGCAAGTAAAATTGATTAATATGCATGGTGTAACACTCATTATATTTCCTAATATAGTATTCAATATTTATGAAGGATAGACATATTGATTTTGGAGGAGAAGGTGGCCATCATCAAATAAGCAACAACAGTTTCAGCCTGAGCATAGTAGTTTTTACTAGAGTAACAGTGTGTTAGTTGTCATAGTTTTCACCACCTCTCACCATGGCCACTTAGACATCATGCACAACAAAACCAGAAAAGTCGAATGAACTAGTGCCATATAAATCATGCATCAGATAAATCATAAAGTTATGACTATTGAGAAATGAGGTGGTTTTTGTAGATAGAGGATGCGCTCTTTTGCATATGCAATCAAGGAAGGGACGACCATAATGTTCACTAAATATCACCCTACTCAGAGGCACTAGATAGCAAAGTCATGGGATGTTTAACTCTTAAATTCAAAACAAGTCGAAGGAAGCATATATGTACAGTTCCTTTAATATCATTGTTAAACTCTAGTCATCATGCAAAAAGAAGTGGGTGATCGATTACCTATCATCATAGAGGTGTTGAGCTACAAACTTTGTAGGTCTTTCAATTTAATTGGATTAAGTTGTTACTAGACACTGTACGTTATGGATGCATCCTATTGTCAGTATTTACCCAACCATGATTATAATATGGATTATTTGACCATTATCACAATAGTAGATGATGGCGTATTCAATGATATACATATGTACCCACCGAACATGATAGACGTCGATGATGGAAAATGTTTGCAGGAGGTCAACATTAACGAAAGGCAAATAAGAAATTTTGGGAGACCCCATTAACGCTAACTCAATTACTTTCCTCTGATTTTCTTCTTCACCAAAGTTTAGGGGCCTCCAAGTAAAGCACTTCTTAATAACAATACCTAGACACATTGATCCTGGATCTAAAAGATCATCATTTACAGATAAAATGTGATATGAATAGTGATATGAAATCACATTCTCCAATGAAGAATATTACATGCTAACAAAGAAAAATAATTAGGCATTACGGTTACGAATACGAAAGCGAATGGATTCTGGTTGAAAAATAAGAGTTATTAAACTAAACAAGAGGAAGAGTAAACAAAGGGGTTTTGTTTAAAATTTTTAAATAGCCATTGAAACTCACGAAAAAGGGTCGGAGAATTTTTGGAGCAAGTGCATGTTGGAAATTTGATTTTGGTGAAGAGCCTCTCCTCCCTTGTTGTTGGACTGCATCAAATTTAACCCATTGTAATCCATTGGAGAAAGGTATTATGCAAGTGTATTCATTAAAAATATTTTATGTTGGCAATATATTGGAAATTTCAATAAGTTTTATGCATGTGGATGGTAGACTTATTTATTTTTTCTTAATATATTGTGCCCTTTTTCCCTTAGAAGATTGCATCACATTTAGGTTGTGTGAAGACTAACCGGTTTAATGTTGATTTAGTTTTAGAATACTTGTTTATGCAGATTCGGGTTGAAAGTTTAAAAGTTACAATAACTTGTTCTCTTATTATATTTTCTCTAAACCTAGCCTGTTACATTTTTTTTAATTTCATCAAATACAAAATACAAAAAAAAAGTATTAAGAAAAAAAAAATCCCAAAAAGCAATATGTCAATTTCAAGAATTAAATTCCATATTTTCATGTTCACATAAATTCACATTTTTTAATGGAAATTTGAAATTTTAAACTTTGCACAATTTTTCCAAATAATCAATTACTAAAAATTGAAATTTTAGTAAATTCCAATTTTTCATTAAAGTGAACAATTAATATGACATTCCAAAGTTTTACATGGCAAAGTTAGATTGAATCATTCCATTTTTATTTTCATGCAAATCTTAACAATCAAAGATAAAATTGGTTAACAATCAAAGATAAAAATTGATTAACAATCAAATATAAAAATTGATTAACAATCAAAGATAAAATTTGATTAACAATTGAAGATAAAATTTGGTTAACAAACGAAGATAAAATTTGGTTAACAAATGAAGATAAAATTTTGTTAACAAACGAAGATAAAATTTGGTTAACAATCGAAGATAAAATTTGATTAACAATTTGAGATAAAATCAATCAAAAATCAAATTTTTAAAGGTTAAAATCAAATATTTATCAAATTTCGAAGGTTGTTAGTTGATCAATAGCTTCACATTTTTACAAATTTCATGAACAACAAGTATTTTTAACAGGCTTGAAATATTGTAAATCACACATTAAACCACATGCCCCTTGTTAACAGTTTCTTGCACCTCTGAGGTATTCAACACAATTTGCACAATTTCTTTTATTGCATACAAAAACATATTTTAAGTAATTATACAAACAGAACCTTGGAGAACTTTTCAAAATTTCTTTGCAAGAGAGGGTTTTCTTAATAATCCCCTGACTGTGAGTATAGTTTTACAAATGGGTAAAATTATCACTCAACGGGTGGGAAGAGTGGGAACTAAAGGATAAAGAGTTGGGAATGGAAGCTGGACCCAACAAAATCAAGAACTAGATTTTAGTTCCAGGTGGTTTTTTGGGAATTTTTTTTATCTTGTTTTTTTTTATTTTGTTAGTCTAGTTAGCTTGGCCATGGCATTTGCTCTCCCTTGTGTGGGATTGAGCTACCTTAGGCTATCTCAAAATTTTAGGAGTATGTATGGAACTATTTTGGTAGCTTTGTTTGGGTTTGATCCTGTTGGATCTCTAGATCCTAGTTTCACTTTTTGTGGCCTATGAACCTCCCTTAATCTCTCAAATTTATGTGGATCCATTTTGTAAAAGTTTTGGGGTTCCTTTCAAAACACTTTTTTCAATCAAATCAAAAAAAATAACCATGTAGTGTTATTACAGTATCTTGGCTTTTATACATATATTTCTTTGTAAGATTCAAACCTAGGTATTCACCTTGAATATTGAGGATTTAAGTAAAGCAGCTAATACCTTTTGATACTCATTTTTATGAACTTTTAAAAAATAAGTATGATAACACCTTTTGCTTTAGTAATCCACTATTGATGTAATTTTAAGACCAAAATTAGTTATGTATTTTGATATTTGATTTACAAATTGAAAACTAGTCAAAGAGACTTTAAGTTATATAAACTTAGAAAACTAGTCATGACAACAAGAGGCTAAACAATAAAATTTTAATTGAAGTAATGGAGGTATGTTTTTTATTAATATAATATGAAAAATAAATGCTTGATAGATGATAGATGACTATTTGATATAGAGTGGATCTTTAAAACCTATGTAGCAAGAAGAATTTAAAATAGTAAGGTATGATTTTCATGGTATCACTCTTAGAAAGGATTTAAATATTTTTTAACTTAATTAAGTGATTCATGTTATACTAGCTATAATATTTAAAATATTTACATGCTATGGCTATTTAAGAAACTAGAAAAAGGATTTATTTTAAATTGGACTAGGGATTAATATTACAATGTTTATCTTTATTTTGATTATCATATGTGTATATGATTAGATACATATATAAGGGATGGATGGGTGGATTCATTGTACCATGTACCTTCCATTGGGAATATTTCAATTATGTAAAAATATTTGTTTTCTTCCATGTTTGGTATTCCCCTTATCTTTTTGATAAATTGTTCAATGAACATACTTTTTGGATGCCACTCCCAAATGGATAATTTAGCAAATTTCTTATTCTAAGATAATTTTAATTTTATCTTGCTTGTGATCTTTAGTAACTCTGAGCTCCTACCCTTTCTTCTTGTGTTGTTTTACATGAGGTTGGTGGTTTGAAGCTAGAGAAAATTAACAAAAGGGGGGATTTCTTTTATTGATTAAAATGAAGACATTATCTCTAATCATCAATATTCCAAGAGGCACCAACACTATCAATTTTCAACTAATAAGATTCATCAAAATTCTAAATATCTCATGACTATTCTCTTTGTGTGAAATCTTGATTATATAAATTAGAATAATATCCTTCTTTTCCATGTGATCATGTAGTAAAATTTTAAATATTATCTTCATTTATTTTGAGGGGAATTCATAACTTAAACACCTTGAGAATAAAGAAATATAAAACAATACTCTATTGAAATCATCTAAAGGCAACATCTTTTGGAGTGAAGGAACGCTTCCAATATTATTTAATTTTATATCTTCATATAATAGTGTTGGTCATCAAACTATATATAATCCTATAGACTTTATATTTTAAAGGAACCAATAATTTCCATTTTCAAGTGTTTATATTCATATATTTTTATTTTGAAGATAAAATAATCAACTAGAAGGCATACTCATTAAAGATTCTATTCTACTAGAATTTTGAGATAAAAACATGCCTTCACCTACAACTATAAAGTTCTTTATCATTCAAGAAACTTATATTATTTTTCACTTCTATGTCTTGATTCTTGAGTCTAATATTTTACTTATCATTATTTATTTGATTAACACCTCGAGGAGTCATTGATTAAAGTTACTTTTAGTCTACTCTCATTATCTTTCAACTTTAGAGGAGGAGGTCGTAATGAAAGCAAGAGAGTGAAGAATTTCGAATCATTAATAAGTGACTCAATTAGAGGAAGGATTGACTCAACAAGGATAACCCCTTTCAAGATCCAAAAGGAGATGACAATTTTGTTGGAGGTATTACATTATTTGACACCTTGCATGACTAATGCAAGTACCTTATAAATACTTTGTAATTAGTTTATGGTGTGAAAATAGTTTAGGTTGTGTGTTTTATATTTGAGTCTATAGTAGTTGATTGTGGAAACTTAGCAATTTGAGGAAGATGGAGAATATTTTTGATAGAAGGGAAAATGAAGAATATATTTGATAGAAATATAAAGTTGGATATGCTTTAATTAATTTTCTAGAAATGTAATGAGAGCAATGTAATGTTTTGTTTTTGTAATGGAAGTGGCCCCAATAGAAGTCACACATAACTTATTAAAAAGAATATGTGAGTCTATAGTAGATGTCATGTTATTCAAATTTGAGTATGTATCATGTAAATAAGTGTGGAGTTATTGTGTGAGGTGTCAAGATAGTAAGTGTAAGTTATGTTAATAAAGTGTTATGTTTAGAAGTGAGGGGTTATGAGAAATCATGAGAAATTTTATCTTTATGTAAATCTCTCATGAGTAAGAGGAAATGAAGGGTTTATATAAGTGTAAAGGTCAATAATCATATGAAGGTGAAAATCCTCATATCTAAATGTATATATTGAAGACAAAGCTATGCAATATGTAACTCAAATAAGCATTGCATTTATGCATTGCTTTAGTAGATTTATGAATAATATTGTGTGAGATTTATGTTCATTATTGTGATATTTATATTTGAAATATTGTGAGATTATTTGATATTAAGATCCTAGAGAAATAACATCAGATTGCTAACAAATTAAAATCCTAGAGCTTACTGAAATTATTTCTATGAATGAGATCAAGGGTATAGTCATATATTTTTCTTTTATAGTATAGTATGTTTTGAAAGAATATGAGAGAAAAGACATAGGCTTTCTTCCCTATTTAAGTAAATTAGGTTAAAGTATTATGTTCATTTGTTCATCTATTTTTTTATCCTAATAAAAATAAATAAAAATAAACATAAAATTATGTTATAAAAATTACGTACATAAATTTTTTATCCAAAAATCTATATATTATTTTTTTTGTAATAAATTATATACAATTTAATTATTTATATTATAATTTAATTTTAATTGAATAAATTTATTTTTAAAATATTATAGAATATAAAACAACATCCAATATATTTATAATTAATTTCTACCAATAACCATTAACATGAATTGTAATATTCTATTATACTCCTAAGAAATAAATCTTAATGAAATCACTGACATTCATATACCAAGGGTTGTAACTCTTATTCATATGTTTTTAATTTTTAATATGTTGTCTAATGCATACAACTATAACGTAAGTTTTGTTTATTTCATTTTTAATTTAAAACCTTTTCGATTAACATCCTTATAGTAATATAAAAATAAAGTATTGAATGTGAACATCCTCCCAACTATAAATAAATGGCTCTTGGTTGGCAACAATCATCGAAGATCCTAAATTATCCTAGGCATCAAGTTGACAGGATAGGGGAGGGACTCAGTGCCAAAGTCTCTTGGGTGGGAATCAATCCCATGGGTGGCTAAACCATATAATGGAGCCTCATCATTATGTAATCAGTTAGTTTTTTTGGCCATCACTTCTGTAAGGCAATATTAATTAGTTGTAAATTATTTTCTTGGGTTCCTGCTCTACTTTAAAAATGATGGTTTTTTGATTGATGGCATTAGCCATGTGGCGTGGTTATCCACCTCTTTTTTTTGTTTATAAAAAAATATTCTGTTAATTTTTTTATATAATATTTTTTAACTTAAAAAAAATAACTAAACGTTATCTAGAAATTTCTCATACTAACCAAATCTAAAAATAATATATATAAAAATAAAAATGAATGAAAGGTGCAGTTTCATATAAAAACTTAACATTTTTATCATTTTTCTAAATTATAAAATTAATTTCTCAGTAATGGTTTGAAATCTTGGACTACATGCATGAGTTGGGAGTAAGTGCAGTAGCAAGTGTGAACATGAACTATAGTACAACAGCATGTGCGAATGCAAGTTGGGAGTAAGTGTAGCAACAAGTGTGAGTGTGATCCAAAAGTAAGTGCAACAGCAAGTGCGAGCACGATCTAGGAGTAATTCCAGCAGCAAGTGTGAGTAAGTATAGTTGAAAGCAAGTGCAAGTGAGTGTAGCCAAAAGTGAGTGTCAACACAAGCTAAAAGTAAGTACAACAATGAGTGCAAGAATGAGTTGGGAGTGAGTGTGCAAGCTAGGAGTGAATGAGATTAGAGAGGGAGTGTGAACCAAGAGGGAGTGCAAGCCGAGATTCAGTCATGGTAGAAGAGTGGCAGGTTCATCCGAAGTGCATCAATGCTTCAAATCCTTACCATGAATGTGTGGAACATTATTTCCAAAAAAAATGAAGCTAAGTAACATCGAGAAAAAATAAGACACAAGGGTAATTATGATCTAAGAGGGAGTGCAATCTGGGAGTGAGTGTGAGGTATGAGAGAATACGAGGTAGGAGAGAGTGCAAACCAAAAAGGAGTGCAAACTAATATGGAGTGCAAGTCGAGATTTAATCATGGTAAAAGAGTGACAGTTTCATCTAGAGTGCATCAATGCTCCAAACCCTTACCACGAATTCATGGAAAATTATTTCTAAAAAATTATTGAAGTGAAGGAACACCAAAAAAAAGAAAATACACGAGCAATTGTGAGATAGGAGGAGTGCAAGCTAGAAGTAAGTGTGATGCAAGAGCGAGTGCAAGCTAGGAGTAAGTGTGATGCAAGAGCGAGTGCAAGCTAGGAGTAAGAGGGAGTGTGAACCAATAGGGAGTGCAATTCAAGAGCAAGCCCCATTAGCTATTGTGGAAAGAAAGTCATTTTTGAAATCCCTAATGGGAATTCAAGATGCCCTAGTTGGAAGTATAAATGCCCAAGCTAGAGATAAGTGAAAGAGCAAATACATGGCAAGTTCAATCCAGGTAGCAGATGGTTTACCAGAAGTAAGTATCAATTATGAGATGATTAAGCATGATATAATGGTTCTTAAAAGTAGAGGACTAATATGTAAGTTCCATGGATCATGGCCAGGGTTTTTGGAGATTCAAAATTGGATCAAGTGGAAGTGGGTATTGAATTCAAATTATTCTATGATTTTTCTTCCTAAAGGTTTTTCCTCATCATATTTTCTAGTTTAAAAATTAGGGATAAAATAATGGTTGGTGGCCCATGGTTTAGGGGAATAGATGCACTTTATTTGAGACTATGGAACGAAAAAAAAATATATTGAGTCAGAAACTATTAAGAAGCTTCCAGTGTACGTTAGGCTTTTTGGACTTCCATATCAACTTATAAATAAGGATGTTTTAAAAAATATTGGAAACACCCTAGGGGAATTCATCAAGGAAGTACCAACAATTAAGGAGTGAAAGCATGCTATTTATACTCGAATTTATGTTGTTATGGATATTTTAATACCTTTGCCACAATCCATTAAGACTAAATCTGAATCAAGAGAATGGGATCAAGTAAATTATGAAAATATTACATTTCTTTGTCATAATTATTTTGAGATTGAACACATGGCAAGAGTTTACAAAGTAAAAACTATGAAAAAAGAGAAAAAAATCTAGCCATGAGATAAACTTCAAGACGAAGCAAGGAAATCATTCAATAACAAAAGTTATATCAAATCAAGGATATTCCACTCCAAAAGAAGAGGTAAATAAATCCTATCAAAAATATCAATTGGTAAGTTTAGAAGGAGTTAAAGATACAATAGAAGATGTGGAGATAAAACCCAAAACAAAGACAACAAAAAATGTCAAATTTATTCTAGGTAAGTCATCTTCATTTTCCTCAAGTAGTATTGAATCTTCTTCAAGTAATAAAAATGAAAGTGGTGAAGATGTTATCCCTTGCACTTTAGGGTTTCAAGATCATAATAATATAGAAATGAGGTTGGAATAAATCCATAACAATTTAGGTTTTTTAGGGTAGAATAAGAAGGTAATTGCTACAAAAGAGCATCCTTGCACTTTAGGGTCTCTAGGGAAATATAAATAAGATTATACTTTTGAGGTTATTCCTTGCACTTCAAATCCTTCAAAATAAGGCAAACCTAAAGATTATAAGTCTTACGATGAGCAATGTGAGAATATTGAAGAGATTGATGAATATAAAAGTATTGCTAAGAATAAAAAAAAAAAATGAAGACCCAAGAAGCAAAAATAAAGAGAAAAATAAACACAAAGGGATATTGATATGGGAAAATAAAAGCAAATATCATAAGTGTTAACTAGAAGTGGGGCTAAACACACAAATAAAATAAAAAATATAGCAATGAAAATAATATCTTAGAATATTAGGGGAATGAATAAGAACCTTAAAAAAAGGTATTAATTAATTGTGAGGTTGTTATAGCAAGATATTTTTGGATATAGAAGGTGGACAGCAAATATTTTAGCCATTTGCAGTGTTGAATTTTATCTTGACAAAATCTAACTTTTTGTAGGCATTTGATATAAAAGGAGTTGATTGTAGAAACTTAGCAGTTTGAGGAAGATGAAGAATATATTTGATAGAAGGGTAAATGAAGAATATCTTTGATAGAAAGACAAAGTTGGATATGCTTTAATTAACTTGTTAGAAATGTAATGAGAGCAATGTAATGTTTTGTTTTTGTAATGGGAGTGGCCCCCAATAGAAGCCACATATAGCTTATTAAAAATAATAAAAAATTCAAATTATAAAATTGAAACATACCATCAAGGTTCAACGTACTATCTATTGTTTACCAACATGCAAATATCAATAAAACCAATTTCAATGTGAATAGATAAAAATGGTACGCGAAATAAACTACATTTATAAAATAATAATAATAATAATAATGTTTTAGCAAGAGGTAAGGCTATTCAATGAAATAAATTTATTATTCACTGTCCTTACTTGATATATTGTTATTAAAAGATTTATTTGTATAATAATTTGTAGTAAGATTTTTTATTTTGAATGTCAAATTATTAAGAATTATTATATGTCATCATCATATTTTATTAGTTTTATCTTTAACTCATATTTTTACCATTATAATTCATCAATCTTAGTTAAAACTCAATGACCAGAGGCATGAGGTGGAGCAACAATCTCCCATGGATTCAAACTATCGTTAGATATTGACTAACACTTAGTTTCCTTACAATTAGTCTATCTCATCAGACATGAAGTCATTCATATCTATCATTATCAATTGTATATTTTTAACCATCATCATACTTTGTTTACTAAAGTGAACTAATAATTAGTAATACTAAAAATAAAGCATACTAGAAAAAATAGAAAAAAATTGGAGGAATGCAAATATGCTTTGACTTTAGCAACTTCCTCTAAAGAAGGCACCAAGAGGATTTAGCTTAAAAGTGTTTCTTTTATTATTTATATTAAATATAAGCCACTTAGTACTATTTTTCTATATTTTATATTTTTCACATATGAATAACAAGACACAAATATTTAACGGTGTTGGTATTATCTACATGCTCTCCAATTTGAGATGCATATTTTTTTTAATTTTTTGGCGGTATTATCTACATGCTCTCCAATTTTAGATTCATTTTTTTTTATTATATTAATAGGCATTGTAATGTTGAGTTTATTAGTAACGTTGTCTTGCTTTTCATTGTCATTATCAACTTCAAACATTTTATAAAGAATGAGCATGTAGTCATGGAGACAATAGAACATAAACTATGTAAATTCCATAATAAATGTCCAAATAAATGTATTTATAGTTTTGGTTTGGTCTATCTTCATTGCTTCTACACCATAAATTGTGAGACTATTACAACTATTTTTTGCACTGCCTTGGTCAATGAATAAATGTCATAGTCATAATAAACAAAATAAATATTTTCCTTACACCCCCTATAATTTTATTATGTCTAAAATCCAAATAATAAGACAAAACTTATAAAATTTTCATCAAATATTGGGGATAGAACAAAATCCCAACTCATATAAAATCTTTCAAACCTAAACTAATTCTATGATGAATAAATTTAGCCTCTCTTAAGGATTCAGTAAAAAAATTTACTTGATTTTTTGACTTGAAATATTTAGGTTGAATCACGAAGAATTTGCCTTGTATAGTGATGGTATATCATAATATTTTTGGTCCTTTCATGAAACATTGGATTCTTAGGAAGTTGAATGGTACTTCGATTATCATAGTATAGTATATCAAGATCTATTTGATGTTGCTATAACTCAGAGAATAGATCTCAATCACTTGATTTTCTTTGCTATCTCATTACTATCTATGTATTTTAGTTTTTTATAGATAAATCAATTATACTTTATTTCTTACTACACCAAGATATAGGACCATGACCAAGTGAGAAAAGATAATTTGTAGTATATTTTTATCATCTACAAAACATATGCAATCTAAATCTAAATACCCTAAAGGGAGAAGTTCTCCAATAGTTTAATACTCAATACCCATGTACAATGCACCCTTCACATACCTCAATGTCCTTTTGGTAGCTTTTCAATGTGGGACTTAGGAGAAGTCATAAATCATAATATCACACCAATGACATAGGAGACATCTAGTCTTGTGAGATAAATATTTCTAACTACCAACAAGTTGCTTATAGGGGGTTGGATGACTTCATTTCATATCCTTACTCAACTTTATACCTGTTGAAATTGGATAAGATGCCTTTGCATAATCTTGCATCAAAAATCTAACTAGCAAGTCCTAGTATTTTTTGGGTTAAAAAAGGATCACATTTAGTCTACCATACCCAAAAGCCATTAAAGTAGTGAATAAATCTCAAGTATATCATTTCAAACATTTCGTAAAGGCTTTATTTCAATTGTATTACATTGATTATTATATATATTGATGAGATCATCTACATAGAGTAAAACAATTAGTTCTCCATTATTGAAAGTCTTCACATATATTTTTGGATCATAAGGACTATTATTAAAACCTTCAAGTTTGAAGTATTCATCACTTTTTACATACCAATCCCTTAAAGCTTGTTTCAACCCATAAAATGACTCCTTCAATATATACACCAACTATTCTTCCTCCTCTTTCACAAATCCTTATGGTTGAGTTATATATATTTCTTCCTCTATATTGTCATTAAGTATTCTTCAAATCCATTTTATGAATCCATCATCTAGAATAAATTGCAAGTGCAATAACTATCTTGATAGTACTAATTTTGGTGACTAACACAAATGTTTCTCCATAATCAATTCCTTTATTTTGAGAGTTATCCTTAGACATGAGTCTTTTATTATGTTATTCAACACTACCATCATATTTATGCTTAGTCTTATAATTCCTTTCACTTCCAACCATGTTTTTGCTATTAGCTAATTATGCAAACTTGTAAGTTTAGTTTTTATCAAGGAATTGTACTTATCTTATGTACATTTCTCTCATTATATTTCTTATTGGACTTCTTCATAAGCTTGAGGACTTCCCTAATTATGGTCATCAATACATAATTGACAACTTAGTTTTTCAAGTCAAATTGCTTACTATTTTGGTAAATGTCTTGAACACTTGTATTTATAGGAGGACTTTCTTAACCACCAAGATGTCCTTTATTTGAATTATCATCTATATAATCATCAATAGCAAACTGAGGAATAGGAATTGAAAAATTATCTTATGCCTTCATTACAATTTTTATTCTTGCTAATGAAAACATCCTTAGCTTTGGATCATATAACATGTATCTCTTTTTTGTTCATCATAGCCAGCAAAAATACACTTCATGCTTTTGTTGTCAAATTTTATGGTTCTTATTTTATATAGAACATGAGCATATGTTTTACAACCAGATACATTGAAGTAGTCCTCATTGGATTCTTTCCACATTATACTTATTTTGGTGTGATATTATTAAGATGGTGTAGAAGACATATTTTAAATATATGTTATGTTATTCGCTATTTCTAGCCAAATTTCTATAAGTAGGTTCTTAGATTGAATTATGTAATGAGTTATTTCAACTAGATTTATCTTTTTTATTATAGATATGTCATTGTATTATGGGGTGTATTGCTTTCTAGTGTCATATTAAAGTTATAATTAACATATTCTCATCCATTTGTTTGTTCTTATCCTTTTGGATATCTTCTTAATCTAATCTTGTACTATATCCTTGAATATTTTAATATTTTTAATGCTTCATTATTGGCCTTAATAAAATGTACCCAATCCTCCCTAGAAAAATCATCTACGAAGGTTAATGTTTGTTTTATACTTCATTGTGATTGAGAATTTATAGTCTCACACAAGTTACTATACACCAATCAGGTTTTTCTCTTACTCTTGATGCACTCCTTTTAAATACATCTCTATGTTGTTCACCAACCATGAAATTTCACCAATACCTAAGTTTTTCTAAACCTTTATAGCCATAATTTACAATAAAATTATGCATTGTCACATAATTTATCTTGTTTGCATGTGCTACATCAAGTTATATATCAAATTTTCTACAATTCCTATGTCCATAACTTTGTATCTATCTCTGATATTATTAATTGAATACTCATCTTTAGAAAATTCTAACCTTGTATCCATTTTTATTCACTAATAAATATTCTCCTTCAAATTGGGTATATTAAGTATGTAAATTATTTATCATTTCCTTCCATTATTTTCCTTCATAGAAATTATGGCAATACCTTTAACACTAAGTGAAATATTATTACCTATAGACACCAAAATATAAGGATTTGCATTTCATCACATAATTTTGTATATTAAATTATATGCCTAGGTCTAAAATTAGGCATATCAATTACTGTACTTTTCACCCACATTGCACATCACAATTCTGCATAATAATATATGCCTAAGTCTAAACTTAGGCATATAATTCCTGCACATCATTCATTCACATTGCATGTTCCAAGTCTGCATAATAATAATATATGCCTAAGTCTAAACTTAGGCATATAATACCTGCACATTATTCATCCACATTGCACATTTCAGTTTTGCATAACATATGTACCTAAGTTTTGACTTAAGCATAAAATCCTACACATAATTATATTTTCTAGATTTTATTAAATATGGAAAATATCCTCCTAGGATACCCTCTGTCCTCACTTGACATGTGTCCTAGCCACATCACCATAACCCCTTTGCCACCTCTCACACACCCATTTCACCCTTGTCCCTTCACATGGGACATCCCTCACACCTCACTCCACTTGCACCTACCCACTTGCCACTCACTCCACTTCCACCTACCCACTTGCCACATCTCACACCTCACTCCACACTTCACTCCACTTGCACCTACCCACATGCCACCACTCCACCTAAGTGAGACACTCTAAGTGACTCACTACAACTACCCAAGATAGGTGGTTGCCCAGTCCCTACCACTTGGCAGCCTTGGCTTACCACCTATCCTTCCCTTCAAAACCCTCAAATGTCTATAAAGGCACCATCACATGACCAAAAAAAGGAAGGAGGGGAATGCTAATGTTATGCTGCCCAAATTGTGCCATGTAAGCGATAATCATAATCATTGTTCTTTTATGCAATTTACATTAGTCATTTTATTACATTTATCATATTCATTGTGACAGGTGCTACTAAACCCTTGTCTATTTGCATGTGTGTAGATTCCAGGTTCAGGATTCAACAAGCTCAAGGTCATCACGGTGGTCATGACAAACCCACCTCCCACATTGTTGTAGCATGAAGAAGAATGAAAGACACCATATGTTTGATTTGTAAAAGGGATTACCCCTTGTGGACATCTTATTGTAAAATGCACCCTCAAAGGTAAAATCTGTATCCCAAGGGACTTTTTCGAATATAATATAATGTTTCATCTTTATTGCAGTGGTGTAGTTCAAGAGGATTCTAAATCTATATGTAAAGGCATCCCACCAAATGATTAACATGGAAAAGAGAAAAAAAAATTATTAACATTATAAAGAATCGATAAAGAAGAATAGCATAAGTACTTGGATGTAATATCTTAGCCCTTTCATCTATATATTTGGGAATGTCGATATTTACTAGTGTGTGTAAATATCAGGTTTGGGACACATTGATAGATAAGTTTCAATGTAATTTTATAGGACAGAAATAAAATATATTAAGTCATGTAGGTAAACTACAGTTGTTAAAGAGCACTCTCCAATACATACCCATATATCTCTTATCTGTGTTTAATATTCTAGTTAAAGTTTCAAATATAGTAGAAAGTATTAAAAAAAATTATAGTCAAGATTTGAGGATAAGAGTAGAATACCCTTGTTGCATGGGAGAAAGTGAGCAGGCTGAAATCAAAATAATGGATGGGATTAAGGAGAATAATAAATTTAAATAAGGTCCTAGCTACAAAAGTAGGATGCAGTATAGTGAATAAAGGTCAAAATTTGTGGGCTAGAATTCTAAAAAATAAGTATTTAGCCAAGAAGAAATCATATTCATAACCACACTATATCCTTGTGATAGTTATTCTATATGGAACCATACATTAAATGGAATAAAGGTGTTATGGAAAGGTTTCCATTGCATAATTGGTAACAAAAGGTTATTCCACTTTTAGGAGAATGCATGGTTGGAAGAACCACCCTGTAATTAAGGATGAGAACATAGTCAAATTCTATGAAGATCTAGATCAAAGGTATGGGAGTTTGATTAGCAATTACTTGGACTAGGAAGATGGAGAGATAAGGTGGAAGGAACTTATGAGCAATAACCATAATGTGGAAGAATTAATCTCAAAGCCAAACTAAGGGTCTACCATGTAGATGTTAATATGGGGGAGGACAACATAGTATGGGGAGCAACTCAAGAAGGCTCCTTTAGCAATAAATTGACCTATGAATTACTAACATCGTATTATAAAGGGGGATTTCACTAGGGGAGATTGAGAGGAATGAGGGCTACACCTAAGATAGTAATTTTTCTATGGCTACTTGTACAATACATTATCCTTATAGTAGATAACTTGCATAAGAGAGGGTTTCAATTTCCAAATAGGTGTTACCTTTGTGAAGCACAAGAAGAGACAATGAAACACATAATTTTAAAGTGTAACTACTCTCTCAAGATACTTCAAACATTAATCAAAGAGATGTGAATTAAATGGGTTAGGTAAAACAATATGATAGGGTGGATTGGGAAATGAGAAAACTTCTTTAAAAAGTACTAGATTAAATCAGATATGGGACCTAATTCCTTTCCATTATGCATTGGGTTTATGGTTGGAGCAAAATAGAACAATAATTAAGGGGGAAAAGAGAGCTACATACAAAAATAATTAGATTATCCTAACTATTATACTAAAAAATGTGAAAGCCCTAAGGATAAAGGTAAAACTAGAATTAGTAGAGGAAGATAGAATAAGTGAACAATGGGATCTTAGCCCAATAGGGATGGAGAATAATCCCCAAGTAGATCCAATAAGAAGTGTAAAATGATAAGCATCCAAGGAGGGATATCTAAAGCTCAATTTTGATGGAGCATCTAAAGGGAATCCTAGTAAGGTTTGGGGTGAAGTAGTGATAAGGGAGCTATCAATGAGTATATAGGAACTATGACAAATCATCAATCAGAAGCTAGAGTGGTATTAGCTAGAGCAAAATTGGGAGTGATAAAGTTGATAGTGGAGGAATATTCATTTAAAATAATAAATTGTATTAATAAGAGGACTATGGTGAGTTGGTAAGATTCAAGTTCTCTAAGTATTTTGAACTCATTAGAGAATGTTGAAGTGGCCCATGTATTTAGAGAAGGAAATCATGTAGCAAATTGATTAGTAAACTAGAGGGCTCTTCATGAAGAGGATAAAATATGGGTTCTCGTAATTTAGCTAGTGAAAAGGAAAAGAATTGATATCAAGGATAATATATGATATTTTGAAAAACTATCTAAAGAGAGAAAAACGAAAGTATTGGTTTTTGATGATTCTCCTATTACTAATTTTATGTTGGGGTTGTAGTGTTTTGATTGAGAAATTTAGTGTGTATGATAGAGAGATGGATATTTGTAAGTTTTGGGTCATGAATGATATTTTGATAATGCCTTTTCTATGGATTTTAGATATCTTGCACAAGAAAGTGAAACTTAATATATAGGTACTTAATCTTGTTCCTAGATTTAGTATTTTTGTTGCTTTGGTGGAGAGCTCAATTTGTACTTAGCGTACATTTGTTTCCCTAATTATTTAAGTCTTTATAGCACATATAGAACATGTCCTAAAGTTTATATTATTTTATCTATTTTCCCAAGCAGATCAGTTTAGTACAAACACTGGCTCCCTTTTGTAAAAGCTTGAGTACTAAAGTGAAAATTGAGTGTTCATTTGTAAATAAAAAGGGGTTTCATCTTGTGCAAAGTAAGGAAGGTAGTACTACATTTTCTATAAGCTATTTTTCTTAGGCTTGAAAGGATTTAATTCTTTTTTGAGCAGTGCATTATTATACAGGCATACTTGAACTTGCATTGGTTTACTAAGCAATTGAGTGTGTACGTAGTATCTATTTCAAAAGTGTGTTAGAGAACATTAAGCAGATTGCATCAAAAAATCACAACACGTATGTGTCATGGTATGTTGCAGTGTTTTTACTCCAAAATAAACTAAAGATCTGATACATTGAAATGTATAAAAATTTTGACAATTGAGGAAAAACATAATGTAAGACTAGATAGACTAGTCTAGGCTTGTAAAAGGGTTCAACCCTTTCAAAAAATTTGGTTTACCAATATCAAAAAAATAATTGAGGCAAAGAAAATGGAAACTCAATGCTATGGAGAAAAACAAAAAAAATTGTTAGTCTTGATTCTATTGTCAATAAAAATACAATTTTTTTGAAACAAACAACAAAAATTTCAGAAAACTTATAGCCAAAAATGTGAAATTAGAAGGTAGCATGCCAAATATGATTAAGGAATCAAAGGAAGATTGGTACTTGAAGTTATATCCTAGAATTGTGGGCATACCACACTAGTATTTAGAAATATACAAGGGCAACCCCTTTTTCTTTGGTCTATGCATTATTTTTATTGTGTGTTTCTTTGAAAAATTATTGATTCATAATTAGTACCTTTATCAGTATCAAGAGGCTTGTCTTGTTGAGCTTACTACTCTTTTCGAGAGGCATCTACATGCTCTTGAGCATAATAGGACCTATAAGAGTTGTGTTTCCAAGGAATATAACAAAAAAATATATCATCATGGTTTCAAAGTTGGGGACCTTGTCCTCAAACTTGATAATATGCACAAGAAGCATATGGGCAAGTTTATACAAAAATTGTTTGGTTTGTATACTATCAAAAAATTATTTGGGGATTCAAGGCAATTGCAAATAATGAATAAACTTGATTTGGATGAAACCACCAATTACATACGTGCCAATTGCTTTTATGCATAGCCCCTTCTGACCCATTTGTATAGTTTCTATGTTTTTTATGTTTGCTTATTGACTTTGGTGCCTTGTTTTTTTCTTTAACTATATGTTGGTGTATGTTAGTCCTATATATTCTTTAGTTTGGAATATCTACATGTGTTTTGTTCTCTCTATCTCTCATGATCATGACTACCCCTTAAAGCAATGATCTTGGTCATCCAACTTTTTACTAGTTTTATGTTGGTTTTGTCTTGCTATTTTGTATTTTGAGTGGTCTCTTTTTGCTTGATTGTTACTTCCCCTTAAAGCAATGATCTTGGTCATTTTGGTTGTTTAGCTATTTTCTTCCTTGTGGGCATTTACTTCTTGTATTTATTTTCTTTTACTACTTTGTTTTATTGTTGCTTGGTGTTTTTTTATCTATTTTACTAGCATTTATTGTTGTTTACTTTATTTGATATTTGTTTACCTATCTTTGTCATGGTGTCACTCTTGCTAGTAATAGGCACCATGATATCTTCAAAGTCTTCCCTATGTTAGTACCCTACTTTAACTTCCATAAACTAGTTGCCTTAGTTCAACCCATACCATATCCTATATGGTATATTGTTAGAACACCAAGGCAACATCCCTTTCAAATATTTATGTAATAAAGCAACACAAATTTTCAATCAATCATCTTGTTTTCCTATTGTCATAGCAAGTGTTCCTTGTTAAATAATGCACTTGACCAGATACTACAGTGGTAAATCCCATTGTAGTAGGGGTACAATGACTTTCTCTTTCATGGGATCTCCTTATCTTAGGGCAAGTTATAAAGAGTATATAGCCTCCCATGTCTTGCTCTTATCTTTATTCTTCCTTTGTCATGGCGGGTGTGCCTTGTCAAGCAATGTATCCATTATCAATGATAGGGCATGAGTTGGTTTTAGGGACATACTTTCATACCATTCATGGCATAGGTCAGCATTACATGGGCTACCTTGTAGTAATGGGTGGACGTGATTTATTGTCATAATGTTCATTTATGCTTGTCTTGTTATTTCTTTTAGGATTGGGGTCAAATATGTGTATTTGTACATGGTATAGGTTAATTTCTCCTATTCCATCCTACTATAGTGACAAGTGTGTTTATTGGTACTTTATACTTGTCAGATATTACAAGCAACCCACCTACTTCACTAGCATGTATGAGTATCATACCATCCCATACATGGCCAATCCTAGAGGGAGGTAGCATTTGATGAGCATGTTATTGAATAGTACCCAGATCTTTAATGTTCTAGATTACGAATTTTTAAAATGCATGACTTTGAATGCTACTCAAATTATACGTGCAACTACTAAAAATGTTGACATGTTGTGTGCTACATAAATTTTGAGTATGTGTGATCCAAATCATAACATACCATCGTGTGCTACACAAATCATATGCATATGCCATAAATAAAATGAATGCAATAAATATAGTAAATCGGTCAAATTTATCACATAGATAGACATTAGAGACACTACAATACAAATTAATAAACCTCATATATATATATATATATATATATATATATATATATATATATATATATATATATATATACCAAAGTGATGATACATCAAGGTACAATATAGTATAATGGGCTATCGATTGTCATCATCCTAAGCTACCTTGTGTCTCGAGTACATAGCCCCATTACACAAAAATCCTATATACATCCTATGGGTGCCATGGTGGCTATAAAAATGAATCTAATAAAATATAATATGTAAGGTATATAAATAAAAAATCAAAACCTACACACCACTAACTGTGTCAAGCACTTATGTCATAGTCCAAAAGATATGCATCAAGAAGAATCATGACACTAACATCCTAAATCCCACTAACTTCCCCTAGACCTGCACCAAATCTAGCTAAGTATGGATTACCTATTATTGTAAGACTCACTCCCTCTTGGTCCCCTCTTGTTAAATTTAAACGTCTAACTCCCTCTTATGAAGTCGTTAGGTAGTTTAATCCACACTTGGTGCTTGTGACAAAATAACATAAAGTTGTTGTGCTATACTATACAAGATTTTCAATCTCTCCAATGGGTTGACCTATGATGTAGATGGTGGTGGTAGGATATCAAAATTGAAAACCCCTCCTAAAGTGACTCATTGTAACCTATCTAGAAACTTGTGTCACTCTTGGGATATCCCTATAATCATATATAAATAAATAAATAAATTATTTAGATACATCATCATGATTAAATCCTCTATATTCTAACTCTAATGCTACAAGAAAATATTTACATGAAGTGATAAAGCACTACAAGGTAATAGAAAAAGTTTTACTTAGGTTATTTGAATGTCATGTGGTTTCACCTTCCTTAGAGGATAGATATTGGAGTTCTATAGTGTCCACACTAACCTCATAAACATGAAGCTATTCTACCTCCATATCATCCTTTGAGTCATTGTCCTCAATAGCCTCCTTGTTGATTACTTCCTCCTACATTATATCCTCCTTGACTACCTTTGGTGTGCCCCACTCTATTGGTACCTCCTCCTCCCTTGAGTACTTATCATTGCTAATCAAAATCTCCATAGGTATAGCATATTGGACTCCTAATAGGATCAATGGTGATGGCCTCTCTAGGTTCCCTCTGCCACTACACTATAGACCCCCTATGGCCCCCTCCTAGGTCAATGGTGGTACTACATGGTCATGGCCTTCTTGCCCTATCTGTTACTTGCTCATTTTAATTTCTACATAGAATATTAGGAGCAAGAGTTTTATCATTAGGTGTGGATCCCCACACTATCCTATAATCCTCTATGATTTATATGGATCTACAACCTTGAGCTAATAATCCTTGTAGAGGATGAAAACTGCCCTACCACGTATGATTCTCGACTAGATCCATTGGGATCCAAGGTGAACCGTGGAGGTATGTTATAACTCTACACTTGGTGGGCAAAGGGGGAAGGATTCACCAAGAACGGTTTTAGGACTTTCTCCAAGTATGGGGTGGAATGTGTTTGAATGTCACAATTAAACATACACCTATGTTTGGCCTTTCTAAAACTACACTATGAAAAGGAAAAGAATAATGCAAGATACAAGATGTAAGAAGACAAGAGCTAACCCTAGAATGATTCTTTGTTTGAATGATTACTAACCTTAGGATTGCAAAACAAAATCTATAAGCAAGGGTCCAAGAGAAATGTAAAAGCAAGTTTAAAACCCTAGATGCACAATATATGCTTTTATTCTTTCAAATACTTAGAAATTTGATCAAATGCTTTTCCTTACCTGTGATATTTATTTTTACTGGTAATTAAAGTAGTTGTATTATGTGGGTTTTATCTGGATCCCAAAACCAAATACATCAACTTTTATCAGCATACGTTGGCATTCATAACCATAGATACCATTAGGGAAACCATACAGGGAATTCGTAACTTGGATTAAGACCAAATTCAAAAAGTTCAAAGCTTACAAAACATTGATTACATCATCATAAAAGTGAAAACTTGGTAAAAACTAGAAAAACCACTAATACTATGCACGAACATATTTCTAGACGAAAAGCAGAAACTTGACACCTTAAAACCCATTCAGGAAAACCATGAAAAAAACACAAATTGTATGAACTACGTCCAAAACCCACCAAAAGACAACCCAAAATCTAACCAATCATGTGCAGGGGATAGACACCATAGGTCATTAAAACTTTGCATGACCTTTCATGGAAGTTCATGCATCTATTATGTCCTCCTTTGTAGAGTTTCTCTCTATAGTATTCTTGATCAGCTGCTTCAGATTCCCATAGATGTTCTCCAAAGTGTTGATGATACTTTTGATGATGGTTGTGGTTATTTTGTTGTGGATGTTTGAATCGTGACCTTAGCTACCGCTTCTAACATCAAAAATGCATTCCAGGGAATTTTCACTTGTTTCCTTCTTTGCTTTCTTTATGTGGGTTGATCTACGGGTCTGGGTGGTACTTTCCTCCAATTTAATTTTCCTTTTGGAGGGCAGAGACTTAGGTACAATAGCTAGTGAATCCTTGATTTTGACAAGGGTTTGGAACTCGAGGGATTCTTTAGGATCCATGGGATCCTTAGGGAGAGAATGGGAGAGGCTTAAAATGGAAGGTGAATGATTCGGATTGGATTGGAGGGGGGGAACAGTGATGGCTGGAGGTTTGGCTAAGGTATGATAGAACCTAATAGCAAACAAGCCTTGATGGATGAGGATGTTCGGGGATTTTCTCTTATGGGTATTGTGGATGGACAGTCTTATCGAGTGATAGATAAATTCATGAATATTGATGGGTTTGAAGCCTCTCAAATGGTTTACCATAGCAAGGTGTAAACTAAGGAGAGGTTTGGATGGATAATCTATAGTGACATACTGTAAAATATGGACTAACAAGGAGGGCCAAGGGGAAGGAAGGGACTCGCGTTCAAGAGCAATACCTTTTCATTTGAAATTATTTGATTGGTTGGGGAAACCTTCAATATCTACATCCCAATTATGCTTATCCCTACAAACGACGTGACAAACAGTAGGTAACTATGTGACCTCTGCTAACATATCCATTGTTACTTGAAAACAAATGTTCTAAACCTTCATGTTGTCATTGTTCCATGAATTCATGAAGTCGTTGGTAATATCTGCCTCAACCCCTCTAAATTTATTTAATAAAGGGATAAAGCCCTGAGCTTCAAATAACGATAGGGATAGGGGATAAATTTAGAAATCAGAAGGTTTAATCAGCACCATGTATTCAGCAACAAGAATTGTTTTACTCTGGATCAGGATGAAAAATTGAATGACAGGATTTTAGGGCTCAGAGGGCATGATGTTTTTGTGAGTGGAGTTGTGATTAAAAATATTTGGGATGATATTTTTCAAAGGCCAAGAAACCAAATTCGGTAAAGTTGGCTTTGATGCAGTGGTTAAAACTCCTTTGGAAAGGCCCTTCATAATAAGCAAGCTGAGTGGTGATAGCACACTTAAATTGGAAATAATATAAATCGCTCGTGTGTATCTATATGTTTGAGTGAATCCTGAACAAACCCTCTCAAATAAAGCCTTACACACAAATCTCTATGGATTGACGAAGGAGAATGTTTGTTTCTAACTGAGATCAATGATGGAAGGTGAGCCCTCTTGATACATGCCATCATTGGAATCAGTAGGGGCATCGAATGAGTACTTGGACTTGGTTTATGGATCATGGGAACGGCTTGTTTGCATGATCCAAAAGTGAATATTTCCAAGACAAAGAAAAGTCACCTTGATAACATACAACTTTGAAAAAGCACTCTCTTGGGAAACATCAAAACAAACAACTAGGAAATGGGATTAATGTTGGTGGAAAAGCTGACTGGCATTGCATTAAAGGAAATTTGGTGGGCATGCCAGGTGAAATGGTGAGGAGGGCCAATGAAAGAATGTGGAAAGGGTGATCAAAACATCTCACTAGGGATACCATTACCCAAACAATATTTTTTAGCTTCATTGATGCCTTCTTGAGGAATATTTTTGTCCCAAATAGGCAAGGAATTTTGTCTGAATCCTTTTTTAGCAAGCAAGTCAACCGTATTGTTAGCTTAATGGTACACTTGTTTATAGGTAACACTAAGTTGACTTTGGATAAAAAAATTTACCTCTTTGATGGTGTTCCTAACATTTCACGAAGGGGCTTTGTTGTTGTTTATATAATTTGTAACATTGAGGGAATCCCCTTCAATTTCAAATTTTCCTTTATAGCTTTGGATGATGCTTAACCCTCTCCATAGCGCATGAGCTTCAAAAACATGGTTTGATTGGATCCCTAAGTTTTCAGTGAAGGCAACCAAAATTTTACCCCTGTGATTTTTGACAAGACCTCCAACACCTGCCATTACTGGATTTCCTTTGGAAGCACTGTCGTAATTAAGCTTGAGCCATCCTTCAAGGGGGTTTTCATAAAATAGACTTTTTGGAATGGGGAATGGATGTGAATGAACTAACTCCCATAGGGATGTTAAGGCTGAGAAAAATATTGAGCTTTATTCTCGGATCAAGAGGTTTGGGGCAGGGGAAAAGCTGGAAATTCTCTATGGCTAAACTAATATATTTTTTGGCTATGGTTATGGGATCCTTGGGAGAATTAGAGAACACTCTGCTATTTCTTTCTAGCCACACCTACCACAAGAAATGGTGAAGGCATATTTTCCATAGGGCATGCAAACATGAATTTTTGAAAGGATTGGGCCATTGAATGAAGAACTTGACTAGGGAATTGGGTTGGACCCAATTTATATGAAATAGCATGTGGATCATGGCAAAATTAGAGAACTCGCACTCAGTGAACAAGTGATTGACAGATTCCCAAGATTTTATGCATAAGTGACATCTGTTAGAAACCATCATCTCTCTTTTGATGAGATTATCAGTGGACAGTATTTTGTTTTGGATAATGAGCCAAGAGAAAAACCTACTTTGGGAATGAGATGTTTAATTCATATCATATTTAATGAAATATATACTTGTTGGGGATTGATAAGGAGCTAATGAGCAATCTTGACAGAATATATCCCGCTGTCAATTTCTTTCCAAATAGGATGATCGTCTGTTCTATCCATTGGTATCATTATTGCATTCAGCATGTTGGATAGGATTCTCATAACATTGATTATTTGGGCATCAGTTGTGATGATATTGAGGTCTTTCCATTTTTTAGAACCATTGTTTGATTGGATGAAGTTTGCAACCTTGCTACCTATAGAGACATCTAGAAGAGGTTTCAACAAGGATATTTCATTGTCTTCAATTAGAGGTTGATCTCTGATCCATCTATCTATCCAAAAATTTATGGAATGTCCTGATCCTAGTTGTCATATTAATCCCTTTTGGATGAGAGCCCTGGTTTGGATTATCGACTTCCAAAATTTTGATCCTTTCCTGGGTATGTCTTCGTCCATGATATCCCTATTTTGAAGATACTTCTTTTTTATGATTGACACCTATTCTGAGTTTGAGTTTGTGAATATTTTCCAAGATTTCTTTACAAACAAAGCGATATTCATGTTACTGATTCTTCTGAGACCTAGCCCTCCTTGAATTTTAGGAATGCATACATTTTCCCATCCAAAAAGGTGAAATTATTTCTTGTCTTCTGAACCATCCCTAAGGAATCATTTTTGAATTTTCTCTATTTGGGAATAGACTGAAATGGGAGCTTTGAACACAGATAGGAAGTAGATTGGTATGCTTTGAATACAAGTTGATGTTAGGGTGGCTTTAGCATCTTGAGATAGAAGTATCCCTTTCCATCCTACCAACTTTATTTGATCCTCTTGATCACGTTGCTCCACATGGATTCTTTGAGACTATTGATGAAAAGAGGATGTCCCAAGTAACAAGTAGGGAACTCAGTAATGTTTTTTTTTTTTGAGCGAAAAACCACTTACGGAGCCGCCTTGGTCTGAGAGACCATGAACAGGGGGTTATACACCGTTAAATTCACCCGGGAGTCGCACCCGACCCTGCCCGCACCAACATTATCAATTGGATTTTGGATACCCAATTCAGCTTTTTGGTAGGGTGGAGGTTTGAAACTGGGACCTCCCTTGGAGGATTGCCCTCTCCTCTCCAACTCACCTACAACACCTGGGTGGGAACTCAGTAATGTTGCACTGGAGTATTTGGGTGATTTTTACCTATCTGTGGGGGGTGTATTGATGAAGAAACTTTTGCTTTTTGTATAATTGATTTCTTGCCCTGCAGCATTTTCATATAATTCTAGGATGCATTTGATTATTTTTGCCTCCATAACTGAAGCATGAGTGGCAAGGATTGTGTCATCCACAACTTGTTGATGGGATAGGGGTTTCAGATTTGATGCAGCCTTGATTCCCAAAATTATGTCATTTGAAACAACATTCTTGAGGGTCCTTCATAAATATTCGGTAAGCATGATGAATATAATGGGGGAGAGAGGGTCACCTTACTTGATGCCTCTACCACTTGATAAATATCCTATAGTGGATCCATTTACTAACACTAAAAACCAAGGTTTTGATATACATACTTTGATTGAGTCAATCTAGTCCCTGTGGAACCCAAATATTTGAAGGATAGCAGGGAGAAATTCCTTGTTGACTCTATAAAAGGATTTCTTGATGTCAAGCTTGAGAAAGAGAGTAGCCTTCTTATTTTGAAATCCTAAATGGAGGACCTTGTAAAGGGGAATAATGCCATCATTAATAGATCTTCCTTTGACTGAACTACCCTAGCATGGATCTATAATATGGGGAAGGATCTCTTTGAGCCTTGTTACCATTGCTTTGGTTAAGATATTGTATATTACATTGCACAAACTAATGGGTCTGTAATAATTCATTGATTTGCAATCAGGCCCTTTTGGGATTAAAGCAATGAAAGTGGAATTAGTGCCTCTTGGGATTGATTTGGATTTCTTCATGGGTTTGATGGCTTTGTAGATGTCTTGTCCTATGATGTCCCAGAAGGTTTGAAAGAACCGAGGGGAAACCCATCTAGACCTAGGGCTTTGTCCAGGGCCATGGTGAACAGGGCTTTTTTTATTTCATCATTGGTAAGGTCCTTAATAAGCATGGCATTCATTGCAGGATTAACCATATTGGGGATGTGCTGAAAGAGATGTTATTGAGCCTAGCTAGAACAGAAGGAACTAGCTCCCAAAATATTTTCAAAAAAAGTGGTTGCTTCTTCCCAAATATTATGGATATCTCTAGTTGTTGTACCATCACTTTTGGTTAGTTCCTTGATTTTTTTGAGCTTCTGTGGTGAAGAGTAGAAGCATGGAAGAATTTTGTGTTTGAATCCCCTTATTTGAGCCACAAGGCTCTGGAATTTTGTCTCTAGAAAATTTATTCCTTGGCCAAGATATTGTGATATTCTGCAAGGAGCTATTTTTCCTCATTCCTAATCTGAATGCTCATCTGACCATTCTAAATTTGTTGTTCTATAATTTTGAGTTTATTTGTGATTTCTTCTTTGCTTTCAAAAATGTTACCAAAGACTTCCCTATTCCATATTTTGATGTTTTCTTTGATTATTCTAAGTTTTTGGGAGACTTGGGAGATGGGTGATCCAGGGACATGTTTTTGCCACCATTCAAAAATTTTATTTCACAAATCAGGGTGTTGGATCCACATTGCTTCGAATCTGAAGGGGATATTGAAGATAGGGGCCTTGTTTGCTTCAAACAAAAGGGGGTAATGATTTGATCCAATTTTGGGCAGGGAATTGAGAGAAGCATCACCAAAGAGGGGAATGGCCTCTCTAGATAAAAATAATCTATTAAGTTTAACTTGAATGTGTTGGGTCCCTATTCTTATGTTGCTCCAATTGAATTGAGATCCTTTGATCTAGATGTCCATTAGTTCATTATCAGTGACAAAATTATGGAAATCTTGAATACTTTTGAGTAGGATATCACTGTCTCCTATTTTGTCATATGGTAAAAGTGGGAAATTAAAATCCCCAGCTAAGATCCAAGGGTTATTACTAAAAGAATTTATCATTTGGCTCAGGGAATTCCATAGTGAGCTCCTACTATAGGGGTTATTAGGAGCATAGATATTAGACAGAATCCAAAAAAAAAAATTGTCTTTGCAGAAAAATATTATGTTTGTTACTCTGTTCGAAGACGATATGACTCTACCCTCAACCTTCTCCAGATCCCACAGACACATTAATCCCCTATAAGAGCCTTGGGTTGAACTGAAAACACTGTCGCTATTTTTCCATATGGTTTTGGCAACCTTGTAAGCTTTTGCTTGATCAATTTTTATTTCTTGCATGAAAAATATAGTTGGTTTGATTTCTTTCCTTACATTGCCGACAAGTATCTGCTTAGCCGCACTGTTAAGCCCTCTCACATTCCATGAGAGGATTCTAATTTTGAAATTTTGGTTCCTTTCTTGCCCCCCTTTGAATGTTGCAAGGGAGGTTTGGATACTTTGGACTCATATTTCAACTAATTGAATTTTTTTGAGAATAGAGTTTTTGAACTCCATTGGCTATATCATCTTTAGTTTCTTTTCTCTTTTGCTCCTGTAGATTTGGCCTTCCCTTTTTTTGTCACTTCCATAATCCACTAAAGCTTTTTTGGAGATTTTGGTATTTTTGGGACTGAATTCAGCTTTGGAGGCCAAAGGGGAATTTTCTAACTGCTCTAGGACAAGGTGGGATTCAGGTGGAGGGTGATAAGGTCCCTATCAGGATGGGGAAAGGGGTGAAAAGGACTCTTCATATGGGGTACAATCATCCTTTGAAGGGGGATGGGGCTCGAAAACATCTTTAGTGGGAGGGATATCATCATTTGGATGAGAAAGAAACTCTTCATTTAATTTAGAATCATGATTGGTGAATCCATATGGAATATAAAAATGATTAGGGTGAGCAAAAAGGGAGCTTACCTTGCCTTGGTCTACTGAGTGTTCTGAGTTTACAATTTGCTTTCCTTTATTTTTGAGGGAATTCTATGTATTTTCTAGCTATTTTTTATTTCCATTATTTTATTGCTTGGCCTTTTGTGTTTGAAATCTATCTGCTTGACGTCCAGCTTGAAACCCATTTCTTTGATTATTGCTATCCATTTATTTCTATTGCCTAAGAGAGGTTCATTGGGTGTTGAGGTGTCCTTGAGTCTGACATTCAATGTAGAATGCCAGTTTATTTTTGTATTATATTACCTAGCATCTACGGTAGGATCCATAGATGAGGTTGATCTGAGTTGATAGTTGAGAATCTAGATTGGTATTGATACAAATTTTGGCATGAATCATGTGTTTTCAAGATTTGGTAGTGGGATCGATGGCCACCATTTCCCCTATGGATCTGGAAATTCCATGCAGGATATCTTTATGTTAAAATTGGGTAGGCCTAGAAGATGGACCCACACTGGTGCAAAGTTGATGCTTTTTATTTTGGCATTAAAATCCTCACCCCATTTGTGGATGAACAAGCTTTTCCTTTCATAGAACCATGGCCCTCTGATTAAGATGTGGGTTGCATCCTCCTGGTTGTTTAGCCAAATCATAAAAACCCTCGAGGAAGGGCTATGAGTTCTAGATTCCCTAAGGTTCTCCACTTGGATATGGCCCATCTTTGGATGGAATCCATGTCCAGCCTGCCTCCAAAAAATTTCCCAACCAGGCAGTGGTTTTCTAATGATAGATAATTAGCCATGAGGGTTTATGGGATTACTAAATATTCATCAACTGGGAATAAATAGATGTGACCTTCAGATGAATTTTGGATTTTATTGATTCCTCTAACCTTTTTAGCATAATATCTAGATGAAATGGGACCATGAATGGACCCACCTTTGTTAACGTTGTTGCTAGGTTTGTCCGAGGGTTCCTTTCCCCATAAATTTTTCCCTTTTCCAAAAATTTTGTCATCTTTCAAATTTGAATCAGGTCCCCCTACGCCATCCGCAATAGCATATTCGATGATTTCACCTGGTTCAGGTTCCCGAGAAATTATCCCTCTTGAAAAATTTTGGTTTTTGCCTGATTTCACCTAAGCTGCTTTTTTCACCATTTTTCTTGTAGATATTATTGCAGTCCCCACCTAACTTTTCCTCTGTGATATTTATTTTGAACAAATATGAATAAAAGTAATTAGTAAGTAGCCTAGAGATCTAATGGGGCACTTATTTGATTTGGTGGTTGTTCCAAGATTTATCTTGCATCCAATAGTATCCCACAGCTGCTATCCTACAAAATAACTTCACAAAACCCTTAAAAAATATGGTTAGTGTTAGGGGTCCTGCTTAAACCGTTGTATGGCTATACTTAGAGGTGCAATAGTCAAACCCCCTAGGTCCTTTTAGTTGACCTTTAGAATGCAAAAGTGAAAGTTGACCTTTTTGGAAAATGAACAAACATAATATAACGTAGCAAAATAGTATTATGAATAGAGTGCATATTACTCAATTATGTTCTAAATGTAACATGAAATGTAAATCTAGGTTTTGGGGTGAACTTATACCCCTAAGCTTAGCACACGAAAAATTGCACCCTATATAGAGTGATTGTGATTTCGTTGTTGGTGATATTGCACCCTGTAATTATGGGGCATGATTTTTCAACAGAAGAAAAATGCAATAGAACAATGCAAATGAATTAATAACATATATGAAATTAGCAATGTATAAATGCAAATGAGCAAAATTAACCTGGTGGTAGCAAAAATGTAGACAAAAGGATGAATACCTCCAATATAGTAGACTCCTCGATAGGGCTCCAATACTTATCCACCAAAGGTAGCAACACAATCAATGTAGCAGAAACAACTTCAACAAATCACTTGGCACTTGCAATAAAATCTTGATAGCATTTGTCTCAAAAATTTGTTCTTGGATTCTTTGTTGCTTGCTTGCTTAGGATCTTCACTTAGAATTCGTTCTCTAGGAAAAAAGAATGTTTCAAATCCCTCTATTTATAAGATATTTGAAACAAAAATGGGCAATAAAACCAAGGGTAAACCAACGTCAAAATAATCTAGTTTGAAAAATTAGGATTTTCTAAGAGAAAACCCTAGCTAGGTGAAATTGCACCCCATAAGGGCCGACTATTATTTTGTCAAAACTAGGAAAAAGGGAGGAAAAGGAGGGGGAGAGAGGCCCAAACTTGCTTTGGGAAAGTTGGAGGGTCTCTCTAAGGATCTAGGAAAAATGACTAACTCAAGTGGGTCAATTTTTTGTGTCTATGCTTTTCCCCCTCTTTGATGCATTTATGGCCTAACAAATACATCAAAGAATTATGTAAACACCTATGGGTGAAGAACAACAAAAAAAAAGGAGTGGCTAGTTTATAAGAAATGAGTGGTACAAAAATAGTGTCATTTCGAAAACTTTCTTATTTTGCACACAAATCAAGGCATTAGGGACATAAATACATCTCAATTTGGGGTGCCCCCTCGAGTTTCAGAAGGAATGCAAAATTCCTAATGAAACTCAAAATGGCAGACGTAGAAGAAATAAGAGCAAAAAGGACAAAGAACGAGAGAAGAGAGGAAACGAAAAGCAAAAATAAAGCATAAAAAAGTAGGAAAAAGCGTGTGTGCTCATGTGTGATTGTTGTTATTATTATTTATATAATAGTTTTTTTCATGCATGGTGAACACAGACATAATGGATGCAATGAACCTAAATGAATGAGATGGAATGATGTGAATCTAGCTAAATGCAATGCATCTAAAATGCAAACCTAAATGAAATGCATAGGCAGATGAAAATAAAGCTCCAAAAGGCCAAAGAAAAATAAAAAGAACCAAAACCCTGTGAGGGTGTATGCTTGCAAGAAGGAAAAAGTGGAGTTGAACCCGCTATGGGTGTAGTGCTCGTTGAGATGGACAAAAAGAGAAAGAGATGTACCCATTGGGATGTATGCTCGCAAATTGTTGAATGGAGGTTACCTCTCACTTGTGACCATGAAGCTATCCACTATGGGGTGTGTTGTGTGCAAAAAAGTGATGAACAAAGCAAGAACTACCCGATAGGGATGTGGTGTGTGCAATAAAGTGTATGGACATGGTCAGTGGAGCAAAATGAGAACCAAATCCCTTCACCTGGATAAATATAAGCAATAAAAATTTTCAAGGTCAAGGAATAAGAGATGAGATGGGTGAATGAAATGATGGAAATGTGTGAAGGTGGGTCCTAGTTTGGGGATTCGCTAGGCATCAAAGTCATACTGAGAGTGCAATGCATGCGAGCTACGACCTTACTAGGTGTCATCACTTGCCATTGTTGCAGATCCCAAAAATTTGTATGATCAAGCAACCATGTAAATATGAACAGGCAAAAGTGCATTTAATGACAAGCAAAAATGTGAATAGAAAAAAATGTCAAGCAGTCATGCAAAATATGACACACAATCATGCATAATGATTAGGCAAACAATGATGCTATATAAAACTATTCTAAATGCAATGTGTAATGTAGATGATGGATCATGCATAATATCTCTTTAGATGCATTATTTTCATTGGTTCTTTAAGATCTTCATCATCTAAAGAAGCTAATAATAGGCACCTGAGCTAAACTTAGCCGTTATGACAAAGAGCACTAACCAATTGGCCTAGAACTTGCCTTTAATATTAGAACGAGCATTGGTGTTCTTCTAGTTTTCCTTTAGGACAAGGTCCCCAACCTCAAAATAATAGTTGGAAATTTTCCTAGAGTAAGATCATGTGAGCCTATTCTAATAAGCTCACAAATTCTCTAAGGCATGAATGCATTTTTCATCCAATAGCTCCAATTGGTGCAAACGATTTGAGCGATAATCATCGTTGATCGAGGCATCTTGCAACAAGATGTGCAATGAGGGTACCTCAAGCTCAAAAGGGAATACTACCTCAGACCCATACACCAAGACATAGAGTGAGGCACCTATGGTAGTACACATGTAGTACGGTAAGCCCACAAAGATAAATAAAGCTACATATACCAACCACGACCGATCTTACAAATCAACTTTTTCAAGATCTTAATCAAAGACTTATTGGATGCTTCGGCTTGTCCATTACCCTAAGGGTAATATGGAGTTGACCACTTGTGTTGAATCTTGTACTTAGCACAAATTTTATGAACATACTTATTCTTAAAAGGAGTTTCATTGTTAGAAACAATCACCAAAGGAATCTTGAACCTACAAAGAATCTGGTTGAAGATGAATTTGGAAACCTGAGTTCAAGTCACCATGGCTAGGGGTATGGCTTCGACCCATTTAGTGAAGTACTCTATTACTATTATGATAAATTTATGGCCATCAGACGATATTGGGTTAATCTTACCTATAATTTCCAATCCCCACATAGAGAATGGCCAAGGGGAAGAAATAACTTGAATATTTTGATAAGGAGCATGACAATATTATCATGGCATTGATGCTTGTCATAGAATTAAACATGGTCGCATGAATATTTCTCCATATAATGTCAAATGGCCTCTACATGAACCTTCGTGAGCCTCACTAAGAGCAAGTCAGGTTTCATCAAAGTTTAGGCATCGCAATAGGATGCCTTCAAAAGAATGTCGATATAAAGTATTGCAAATTATGGTGAATCAACATGCTCTTTTGTGCAAGATCTTAGGCTGATTATGATCTAAACCATCAGGTATTGAACCATTCTTAAGAAAATTAAAGATATCGATATAACATAGCTCAAATGGGGCATCTTCAATGGTCAAAACATATAACATGTCAAGATAAGAACCAAGCGACATGATCTCCTAGAGTTGTCTAATGATAATGGATGCTTGATCATCTTCCAATTCCAAAGTAAATAATGATGTAGTAGCAACCATGGCATCTGCATTGTGGTTGGAATATCTATGGATAGACTCTATGGTTACTCGATCGAACGAGGACAACAACTTGGTGATAATATCTTTGTATTGTTTAATCTTATCATATCGAGTCTGATAAACATCGTTAATTTGATTGACCACAAGTTGAGACTCACCAAAGATCAAAATAACTCTAACCTACAAGGCTAAATATGCTCTAAGGCCAAGAATCAAATATTCATATTCTATAGTATTTTTTGTGTAAGAGAAATGAAGCTTGAAGGACAAAGGAATGAGCTATTTTTATGGTGTAACTAGAATGACTCCATCACCATTTCTCTTCATGCATTGGGCTCCATTAAAGAAAAAGTCCAGGACTCTGGCTCTTCAACTGTGACATTGAAGCACTCATTAGGAAACTCAACAACTAAATGATGGACAACTTCTAAGGGAGCAAAGGCTAACTGGTCAGCAATGACCTAACCCTTAATAGCCTTCTAACCTATGAAGGTTAGGTCAAATTAACTAAGGGCTAGAACCCACTTAGTGGCTTAACCTAAAAGGTGAAAAACGTAATCAAACTTTGAAACTACCAATATCTTATGACTAAACATGTAGTGTCTTAACTTCTGGAAAGCAAACACTATAATGAGGTAAAACTTCTCTAAGGGAGTGTACCTGGTTTCATAGCTAACCAAGGTTCTATTGATATAATATATAGCTCACTCTTTATTTTGATTATTATGTTGAGCCAGTAAGACCCCCAAAGCATGAGTTGTGGTAGCTATGTAGAGCATCAAATGCCTACCAGGTATAGGAGGGACTTAAACAAGCAAGGAAGTGAGATACTATTTGAGATCATCAAAATCTTTTTGATACTTGAAATCCCATTGAAATATAACATCTTTCTTAAAAATATTAATAAAGGGTTGACACTTAAAGGCTAACTGGGCTATGAACCAAGGAATAGCATAAATTTTACCTTGTAGGCTGTGTAACTCGATTAAGGTGCAGGGAGGAGGCATGTTAGTAATAACCACCATTTTAGCAAGGTCTACTTCTACCTCACCTAGAAATAATAAAACCTAGCAACTTGCTATATGTGACTCCAAACACACATTTAGCGGGCTTGAGGTAAACTTTGAAATGTCAAAGTCTTTCAAATATCTGCCTTAAATCATGAACATGATCTTTTCAATGTATGGAGTGACCTAGATATCATCTACATAGTCCTAGATAGTATCATACATCATATCATGAAAAATATAAGTTATAGCCCACTGATAGGTGGCACCAATATTTTTCAAGCCAAAAGGCATGACTTTCAATAGAAGGTACTCCATGGAGTGATGAAAGTTATCTTAGCCTAGTCCTTAGGGAAAATCATGATCTGATTGTACCTTGAGAAGTCATCTATGAGAGATAGCATCCCATATTTGGCATTGAAATCTACAATTTGATTCATGTTAGGTAAGGTAAAATAGCCCTAGCATGTCGACATATAACCAAGCAAAAAAATCATGAAATTCTCTTAACAAACTGTTCAACTGCTCCTACTCATCCATGGATAAGGCTTTGCCTAACTTAAGGATTATATGGATCTTCTCAGAACCTATGTATACCAAGAGAGCTTATAACACTTGTCATAGCACTAGGAAAAATATTTTTAGGGATAGATTATTATCTTATAAGTTTCAACAAGGCTTTCCCATGAATAGGAGAATTTTGTAAAAGTTCTAAGAAAGAATTCTTAACTAAAGAACTCATATCCTGTTGAGAGTGTTGTGCTTGATGATTCTATGCTTGTTGCCTTGTAGTCACTACTATCGTACCAACCATATTATCATAATGAGGTGGTACATTTCAATATGATACTTGATTAGATGTCTACTACCCATGCTTATATAGGGGATCTTGGAATATTCCCATATCTTGATTAGTTGTGGGTGCTTTTTGAGTAGAAGGTTAATTTTTGGGTGGATGAGAACCTTCTATAACAAGGTAACCTTCATCAATCAGGTCCTAAATCACGTGTTTCAACCTCTTACAAGAATTTTTCTAGTGCCTTTCCACTCTATGATACTCATAGTGCTGACCAACCTTGTACCAACTAGTTGTGGTATTTATTTACCTTATGGGAGGTAACTCAATCGTATTGGATTTCAAAAGCTACTTTAAGACCATTGTTATAGGTACGTTAAGTCTTGTAAAATTTCTTTGTGGAGTTTTTGGAGGTCGACTAAGCACCAACTTTTGTAGGTTGTTAACAATACTATTAATAGACCTACTATTTGTAACTCCATCACCTACCACATGCTTGTTCTTATATTGATTTTTAGTTACCTTATCTTCTTTCACTTTAAGTTGTCCTCTTCTGATAAGAGCATGTTCTACCTTTATTTCTAGGTCAATTGCTTGATCAAAATATGTGATAGTAGTAGTTTCCAATGCATAAGACAATTGCTCTTGCAAATTTCCAATAAATATCTCAAGCATATCTCGAGGAGGTAAGGTATATCTTAAGCACCCAACTAGACTCCAACAAGACAAAAATTCTAAAAAACTTTCCTTCTTACCTTGTTTTGTAAACATCTTTCATGGTTACATTATTTTCAACATAAGCACCAAATTATTGCACAAATAATTCAGTTGTTTCTTCAAAATTCCTTAAATAATGGTTAGGTAACTGGTAATATCACTCTAATGCCATACCACCAAGACTCTTAGGGAACATCTTTAGCAACATATCATCATATATGATATTATGGTAAGCTATTCTAAACATTCTCAAATGCTCAATTGGATATTTTGCTCCCTTATATATAGGTAACACCAGCATGGGAAAATGCTTAGGATAGGGCTTAGCTACTACAATAAGGTCTAAGGGTCGATTGCACATTTATCTATATTTGTAGGTAAAACTAAGGGGTTGAATAATATCCACTCTTGAAACCAATTGTTTCACCATATTAGTTAAACTTTGCACCTTAGGATTGTTTTTGTGCAATACCCTTAGATTCCCTAAGGAAGGGGTATAGGTAGGTTACTGAAATAGTACTTGGCTCATGTTGGAGGTATTGATACTATTGTGATATGTGGTATCTTTTTGGAGAGGATAACTAACAGTTGGTGGAACAGAAGAAAAAATGTTGAAATTAGCTCAATGAGGAGGAAATTGAACATAATTTTGAGATGCACTACTAGTTGGAGGAATTTGCAAAATCCTTCCAATGTTGGTGGTCATAGTAGTAGCATATGTTGGGTTAGGAACTAGATTACCATGATGTAAAGATTCAGTCAAGGAGTCATTATGAACATCTCGAGGGGAATTTGGTTTTATGATGAGATGTTCCAACTTCCTTGAGTCATGCTTCCTCTTCCATAGCTTTATCCGAGGTATCCTTATGATGCTTGTAAAAATTCCAATCATGTTCAAATGATTTAAAGATAAGTTTCCCATTGGGTCCCTTAGTAGGATCAAGGTTATTCTCAATCTCTTCATTTTCTTCCTCTTCTAGCTATCAATTTTATCATATTCTTAGAAAATCTTATTAGAATCTAGAATCCTTCGCCCACTCCTTAGGTTGGGAGCCATTAGGAGGGAGAGAAAGGATAGAGTAAAAAAGGAGAAATACTAGCAAAAACACATAAAATATTAAATGTTTTTTGATCCAAAAAAATAGAATTAGTGGTCTCTTTTAAGGTTTTCAAGAAGAGAAAAGGAAGAGGCTTATTAATTTTGCCACTAAGATGTGTGTTCATGTCGAGTTCACCAAAGATGTAGAGGGGGAAAACTACCCTACCACATATGATTCTCAATTGGATCTGTTGGGAGCCAAGGTGAACTGTGAGGGTATGTTATAACTCTACACTTGATGGGCAAAGGGGTGAGGGTTCACTAGAAATTATTTTAGGACTTGTTCCAATTCTGCGGTGGAATGTGTTTGAATGTGTCAATTAAACATACACCTATGTTTGGCCTTTATAAAACTACACTATGAAAAGGGAAAGAACAATGCAAGAAGACAAGATCTAACCCTAGAATGATTCTTTATTTGAATGATCACTAACCTTAGGATTATAAAACAAAGTCTTTAAGCAAGGATCCAAGGGAAATGCACAAGCAAGGTTAAAACCCTATATGCACACTCTATGCTTTTATTATTTCAAATGCCTAGAAATTTGAGAAAATGCTTTTCCTTACCTATGATATTTATTTTGAACAAATATGAATAAAGGCAATCAGCAAATAGCCTATAGATATACTAGGGAACTTATATGATTAGGTGGTTGTTCCAAATTTATCTTGCATCCAGCTATATTTCACAGTTCTTATCCTGCAAAATAACTTCACAAAACCCTTGAAAAATATGGTCAATGTTAGGGGGTCTATTTAGACCATTGTATGGTTGTACTTGGAGGTGCAGTAGTCAAGTCCCTTAGGTCCTTTTAGTTGACCTTTTGAATGTAAAAGTGAAAGTTGACCTTTTTGGAAGATGAACAAACATAATATAATGTAGCAGAACAATATGATGAACTGAGTGCAAATTGTGCAATTATGTTCTAAATGTAACATGAAATGTAAATCTAGGGTTTGGGGGTAAACTTCTACCCCCAAGCTTAGCATAGGTAAAATTGTGCCCTATACAGAGTGATCATGATTTCACTACTAGCGATGTCATACCCTATAATTACAGGGTGTGATTTAACAATAGAAGAAAAATGCAATATAACAATGGAAATGAACTAATAACAGGTGCAAAATTAGCAATGTATAAATGCAAATGAGTGAAAACAACATGGTGGTAGCAAAAACGCAAAAAAATGATGAATACCTCCAATATATTGGACTCCTCATTAGGGATCCAACACTTATCCATCAAGGGTAACAACACAATCAATACAGTAGAAATAGCTTCAACAAATCACTTGGCACTTGTAATAAAATCTTGATAGCATTTGTCTCAAAAACTTATTCTTGGATTCTTGGTTGCTTGCTTTCTTAGGATATTCACTTAGAAGTTGTTCTTTGGGAAAAAGAATGCTTCAAAATCCTCTATTTATAAGATATTTGAAACAAGAATGGGTAGAAAAACCAAGGGCAAACCGATATCAAAAGAAACCAGTTTGAAAAAATAGGGTTTTCTAAGAGAAAATACTAGCTAGGAGAAATCGTGCCTCGTAAGGGTCGACTACGATTTCATAAAAACTAGGAAAAAGAGGGGAAAAGGAGAGTGAGAGAGGCCTAAACTTACTTTGGGCAAGTTGGAGGGTGTCTCTAAGGATCTAGGGAAAATGACTCACTCAAGTGGGTCAATTTTCTATGTCTACAATCCTACATAATATCACCTGTCATACCCCTACAAGCTACTATATATCCCATAATCTGCTCTATCCCAGGTGGTGTTATGGGATCCAAATGATATGTCCTCAAGGGATTTGTGTTAATCAAAACACCTATGGATGTGATGTGACCATGATATAACCCCGTTATCAAGTTCAGATATCCTCAGGTTCTATATTATATGGTGGACGTAGGGTCCTATACATAGTAAAATGCTCCTACAGCCACCCATATAATAAGAAGATCAAGATGATAGTGTGAGCCTAACATTCATATATGTGATATAGGTTATGGTATAGGAGCACCAATAAATTCCTCCCCTAGGAAAACATCCTCTTTGGTCCTATGTGGCCCTCCTCCGTATCTAGGTACAACAGATATATCAAGGACATTGGGTTTCTATTCATGCCCCTGTGATAGAACATGTAGGAAAATATGAGAAGGATACATGTGCATCATGCAAAAGGAATCATGATGGATGATTAGATGTGATCAAGCATGATCATCCTCTATTGATCTATCTACCTCTTTCTAGTGGCCCACTCTACCATCTATAATTATATCTCCTCTATGGTACCTATCTAAGGATTCTATCCAAGAATAGGATGCTCTAATAATAAAGTAAGTATCCTCTAAAATGACTTCCATCTCATTCACCTTGTACAGGGCTAGTCTCCATAAAATATGTTGGTTGTTGTACTTCAAAAAAGCATGAACTCATAGCATAGTGACAAGTGGGGCTCAATGTATTATATTTATGCTATGTGATTAAGGCCTACCTTGTGCAGCTTTGCCTAAACTAAGTGGATCATCCCCTATCTAATCCACTCTTTGTGCCACTATAGGAAGTCATCTCCTTGCCTCTCTGTTGTGGTCATCTTGGTAGTGATCACATTAGAATTATGGCAGCATAAACATCATCCTTGACCTCCATCCTTCCAGGACATCTCAATTAATCAAAAAAAAAGGGTTTGACCATGACTAGCATTTTTGGCCATAGTCATCGGTTAGGTCCATAACACTCTTGGTTTACCATGCTCATGATTTCCCCCTTTTGGCATATGATCCCATATCATGATTATCAATTTTGGCCATGATTGTCTACTTTTTTTAGTGATGTCCTTGAATTCCCCTTTTATTGTAATTGAAACTTTCTGTAGCTATCACTATTTCTTATGGTTTTTCTAAACTACCCTATTTGACTATGATAGTCAATTTTTTAAATTGGCTATTATGGTTTTCCTCAAGTTTTGATCTTTCTTGGGCATCTGAAAGGCTATTATTGGCTACCTCATGTGGGCCTTACTACCTTGGTGACGTGGACCCTTGGTAGTACTTTGCATGTTGTCCTAGCTACTTCCTAGATAGCCTAACTATGTGATCATTTATTCTTCCCATTTTCTTAGTTTTTGTTCATTTTAGCCAAAAAATAATAAAAATCACAGAGATAGGTCTAAAAAACTCTCGATTACTACCCCCACATCCACTCACCATCAACTATCTCTAAGATTTAATCATATTTCATATAAATGTGTAGTGATTGTAGGAGGTCTTGAAGTGCATATTAAAATGAAACTGGAAATGAAAGTTTTTAATCCCATTTACATTTTGTTGTCCTTTATTGTATAAAATTAACTTTTTAACAAGTTTTATAGGGATAGCAAAAGGGCACTATTTCTAGGGATTTTGACACACTTTGAACTCATTTGTGCACTTTTTTTTTGCTCATTTTGTATCCAACTAGCATTTTTTTGTGCTTTGGGTATTTTCACAGGTATATGTATTTCAAGTTACTTGGGGAAAGTAAAAATCAATTTCTTCTAGCAAAAAAAATTAGGTGCACATATAGGTAAGTATCATGTGTCTTTTCTTGTACTCTTACATTTTTGGCTATGTTTTTACATATTTTCTGCTATTTATTACAATTTTTTGTATTTTTTCATAAATATTAGAATCAAAAATTACAATATTTTAATTTTTATCTAGTAGCATAGAACTTTTATTTCTATTTCTTTGGCTATCACATATTGTTCTTTTTCTTTTATTGTTTTCTCTAATGACTCATGAGTGGCTACTCCTTTTGGTGTCACCCACAGTCCTTAGGGTGAGGTAATAAGTATTTGTAAAAAGAGTACTAATAGTTGACTTTATAGGTGGTGGAGAGTCCTACCCTCCTATAAATAGGATAGGGGTGAACTAACTTTGTTAGTCCTTGGGTATGATGATAACGAGCCATGTTTAAAATTGGTTTTGGTTCCCTTTCTTCACACAACTATCACTTTATTATCATATTTCTTAACATTTTTAATTCATAACTTTTCCAAAATATAAAATTAAGGATAAGGACATGATTTAGGGATGTTGAAGAGACAAAAACGCGACACCAAATAATAAGATGTAAATATGAACTCAAAGAACAGTATTGCATAATGAATGATATTTATTAATGGGGGGAGCCTCAAAACTCCATTGTTACAATGAGGATCTTTGAATCCTTTGATATAGATTTTACAATAGCTAGGGTTCTCCAAAATCCTAGCAAAACAATGTTGGTGGTGTCTCAAAACGCATCTCTACTCCCAAAATAATTGAGTGGGCTTCTAGTTATCTGATGTCGGGCCACTCTAGCTTAAGCAATTGTCCAATGCTAATGTAACACTTCCAAATCTGCACATAATAAAAATAGCAAATGAGTTAGTAGCAATCGTGAGGACTCCACAATGTGAGGCCCTCTCCAATAAATACAAAAACCCTAGTTATCTACTATAAATAACATGAACAGAACTAAAAATGCATGTAATGAAATACCAAATAAAAGATTTACCTTACTTGTCTATTGTCTTCTGATCTGATGAACTCTTTTGAAATGGACTGGTGCGACGATGCCCTAGTGCCACCTAGAGGCTAGGGGGACTTCGGAGCTCTAGTGTGAAATGTCTGTGGGTGCTTGGCAGTTGCAGGAAACACCCATGGGTACTCAATAATGGTAGAGGGTGCCTAGAGGCACTTAGAAGTAGAGAAGGAAGTGTCTGAAGGTGCTTGGGAATGACAAGAAACACCTGAAGGCATTCTATGGCTGAGGGAGATGATCTATAGAAGTAGATATGGCTGAGTGAGGGAAGCGATGATGGATGTTAGGGCTGTAGCAGACAAGGATGGAAGGCAAGAGTGCTCAGATGATCCAAGGAACTCGGAGATGAATGGCTGAGGACTCAAAATGTGGAAAGCTCAGGGATTTCTTAGGGGTTGAGCCATCAAAATATCTCCTATTAATAATTCAACCTAGGGCATACTAAGGGTTTCAACGACACTAATCGTGTGGCTGAGATAAAAGCATATCGGAGGGTGGATATTAAATCTAGGGTGTGGTAAGGATTTATGGAAATAGATGGATAAGATTAAATGAAATCAAATGGTTGGGATTAATTCACTTATATAAATATATATTTATTAAATATGTATAAAATATAATAAATAAAATCCTATTATTTAAATATATAAATATATATGAATAATGGGTGGAAATGGTGGGAAATTCAGGATGGATGACAAGTGGCTAGGTTTTGGTGTCTACAGATGCTCCTTTTTGTATTGCATTGCATGAAACACAATGCAGTGCAAAAACACAAGACACCTATTTTGGCTAGGTGCAAAAGCAACTTTCTCTTGGGATGTGAAATACGAGATTGGAGAAAAAAGAATGAAAGAATTTGAATTTTGTGTAGCTTACCCCCTCAATTGGTGAATGAGTTTGTGAATTAATCTCACGAGCCAATTGAAAAATTTGTGCAAATGAATAATGGAATAGATGTATGGATGCAATGTGAAAATATTTTATGGATATAAGCCACTATTTTGTGAAAATTTTTCCTTTTGTCATGTTGGCGCTTTTGGCACGCAAAAATATCCATCGGTTTTTGGGCACTCTGCAAACATCCATGGGCACTTCAATGCACTAGGAAACATCCATGGGTATCTCAAGGCATCTTAAGCAGCTATAAATAGTTTACTAGACAAAAATGAAGCTCATTTGTGTGTTTGAGAGTTTGAGAAGCTGTGTTTGGGAGAGTGGAGTGAAGTGATATGAAGAGACTTGAGCACGAAAGCTATGGTGGATGAGGGAAAGGGTGCAGAGACCAGGGTTGAGGTTGAAGCATGAGCTACTAAGGTAACTATCTTTTTTGTGCAATGTGTAAAACTTTTGTGTTTTTGTGATTTTTTATTTTACATGTGAAAAATGACAAGTGTTTTGTGTTGGACTACAACTTAGGATTTTGGAGGATCGACATTGGTTCTTGCATCTCATTTCTAGAATGAGGAAAGTGGTGGTGAAGGATGAGTAGGATCTGCAGGAGGCAGTGGGGCTAGTGGAGGTAGCTCAGATTGATGTGGTGAGGGTGGATGATGGGTACCTCTCTGCCTTGGCAGAGAGCTGGGATGCGGATAGGGAGACTTTTTAGCTTCCTATAAGAGAGGTGACTATGACCTTAGAGGATGTATATCGCATCCGCAAGGTATCGATGGAGGGGATCTGAGTTGAGGTTGGGCATAATCAGAATACGAAGATGATGAAGATGTTTTGTGATGGTTGGCAGGGTGTGAGGGTGGAGAGTGGAGGTATACCTTACTTGTCCATGTATGTGGACAAGGAGTTGGATGCCCTTTGTGCCTTGGTAATGCTCGTGTTGGCCAATATCGTGGCCCCAAACAACACTGAGTGTAGGTTCCCTTGGAACATGATAGGACTAGTGAGCAATATACTCACTATGGAGCAGGTGTATGCATGGGCTCCTACTTTATTGGTGCAGGTATACCGAAAGCTTTATGAGGTGATGAGGTGGGGGAGGAAAGTATTGGGGTACAACTTACTACTACACTATTGGAGATGGAAGAACTTTAGTGTGGCTCAACTGAGGGCTTACCAATAGAAGGTTTGGGTAGGGAGTAGCCCTACGCTAGGAGATGGGCAGTGGTCAAGGAGGTATAGCCCAATTAGCCTATGAGGATGAGCTAGTGGTACCAAGATCTATGGGCTAGATTGAAATTTGCCTAAGAGATATGGAGGCCATGGTGGGCTTGTCGATGGACCAGATATGGAGAGAAATTATGGCAAGTGTGGTAGGCTAGGTGGGTGATTAGGAGGTATTGGAGTGAGGCTAAGTACCTTCAGTTCTCACGAGTGCTTCGATAGTTTGGTTTGAGGTAAGGGGTTCTAAATGAGTCAATGCAGTATAGGAGGAATCAGGAGGAGATAGGGCTACCATGTGCATAGTTGTGGAGGGTGATCTGTGAGGATGATGAGGATATGGATCTCCCAGATATTGGTGATGTGAGGACTACCACAAAGTATGATGCTTGGTTCGCTTCACAGCCACCATGGGCATCACCTCAAGTAGTGGCTGATGAGGATGGTGACGAGGCTAGATATGAGGGGACCTAAGAGGCCCCCAAGCAACAGTGATGCCTTTGATCAAATATTTGGAGGAGGACTAAGGGTGTGGCAAGGCATACTCTCGAGAGTGGAGGAGACGATGGAGATGGAGAGGATGAAAAGGAGGCTCTAGATGAACCTCTAGATCAGATTGAGGAGGATTGGGCACGATTGGAGCAGCAGGTGGTAGAGCAAGATGTGAGGATCATGAGGCTCCAAGTAGAGCTTCTACAGAGGGAGCACCAGTGTAATATTGACATAGCACATATTCTCGATATAGATATATCGAGGCATTGGAGGATAGGTTGATGGAACATCATATTCCACTTTTGGATCCTCCCACCTCATCTATATCCGAGAGTGCTATGCATAGAGATTCTAGGCATAGCTCTAGGTCTAGGGCTCCTACTAGGTCATAGAGGTCCTCTTGGAGGGTGTATCTTAGTACTTAGATGCAATTTTTGTATATGAGCCTTGGTGCTCCATTGTATGTAGCCTTTTAGCACTTATTGTACACATGATATTATATATATATACATGGCTTTTACCTTTTGTGTTATATTTTTTTTTGTGAATGCTTTTTGTGGAATGCATATTTATGTGGATGATGAATGCAAATGATATGTTATAGATGATTAATTCAAGGTAGAATATATGGATTATTAATGCAAGGTAGAATGTATGGATGATTAATGCAAGGTATAGATGATTTTCTAATGATCATTTTACAACTTAGATATTGCTTGACCATTTTCTAGCATTATTGTTTAATTAGGGGCACAAAACTTGGTGGGATGTAGGGTGAAATACTCATGAACTGACATGCAAGAAGATATGGATGTTGATAGGGAAGAAGATATGGAAGAAGATATGGATATTGATATGGAAAACTGACTATTTTGCAGAGACTTAGACACACTAGTGGTATCAAACAAACTCACTAAAATGGCCTAATACCTCTAGTATCAAATGTGTGTGCAATGAATTCATTTACCGAATCAAGAGCATGGTAATGACTTGAGGTAATCAAGAACCATTGTGTGTGCAAGTGAGTTCATTAGCTCATCCTGAGTAAATTGGGTAAACCTGTTATGGATGAAACCAAGAAGCTAGCTTGTCCTTATGTGTGGTCAGAGGTCTCTTTAAAAGAGATGTTTCTCCATGCATGAACGTACTCTACTACCATTCAAGCATCTATAGCTCCTGGTGGAGGCTGACTCCATAGTCCACGATTTGTGTTTTTGATCTATTAATTTTTAGGGATGACTACCTAATTGTCTAACTAAAAATGTAGTATGATCCTTACAACCCAATGATCAATGGTGTGTGATGTAAAATATTTAGAGTGTTGGAGAATCATATTCTCAACCTAAGTATGATGAGAATTGTACCCTATCCGTACTGCTCTATCTTTTGAATTTGGAAGCAATCGTGATAGTGGTGAAAACCATTGTTCTTATGGACTATGATGCATGATGGGACTGGCAAGGATGACCCTTTTCACTTTGAGGTTCATACCAAGTATGGTGTTATCTCTCTTTGACACAAGATGTTTTTAAGACATGATATTGTGTTTGGTTCAAGAGTGTTTTGGATTCAATTCCCATAACTCAAGATTTTCTTAGTGTGTATGTGTGATGGTCCTAAAAATAACTCGACATGTATATTAGAGTTTGCTTAAAATACTAGGAATGGTTGAGTGACTGAAAACACCTAGGACTTTTATGGAAATGTATTTTGTGATAATTTGACTTGATGGAATAAAATAGGTGAATTTTGTGGATGATATTGTGAGGATACCCTTGATTAAGGCAACATGATTTTATTTTGAATCAATTCAAAACCTTGAACTTAATAAATGCTCTAAAGCATTGACTCACCTCTCATCCAAAAGTTTGAGTTGGTCAAGACGTGCTTCTCTAGCAGTGTCATCATCTATGAATTCCCATAAATAAATTCGCAATGAGGGGATCTCGAGCTCAAGAGGCATGATTGCTTTGGCTCCATAGACCAATGAAAATGGTGTTGCCCCTGTAGGCATGTGGATTCTTATTTGATAAGCCCATAATGCCAAGGGTATTTGTGTGTGTCAATATCTATGATTTTCTTTGACAAGTTTCTTGAATAAAGCAATTAAGGTCTTGTTAGAATATTCAGCTTATCCATTTGATTGTGGGTAATAAGGAGTCGAGAAACTATGTTGAATGTTATATTTCTCGCAAAGTGCTCAAACATCCTTATTCTAGAAAGACTTACCATTGTCTGAAATGATGTTCAAGGGAATACCAAAATGATAAATGATGTGGTGAAGTATAAACTCTACAATTATAGGTTCTATCGTACTAGTTAGAGGAATTGTCTCAACCCACTTTGTAAAGTATTCAATGGTTGTGATGATGAATGTATGTTATCCCCAAGAAGGAGGTGAAATTTTACTAATTAGATCTAGGCCCCATTGTGAAAAGGGCCAAATTCTTAGAATAGGTTGTAAGGCTTGTGATGGTACATGAGTTAAATTAGCATGCTCTTGACACTTTTTGTAATGTTTAACATATGTGCAACAATCACGTTCCATTGTGGGCCAATAATAACCCATGCGTAAAATATGCTTTGCAATGGCCATTCCACTAAAATGACCACCACAAGTACCATCATGGGCTTCAGCTATGGCTCTTTGTGCCTCACTAGACTCGAGACAACAAAGGAGGACTCCATCATAACCATGTTTATACAACACATCCCCCAAGAGAATGTCATGATTTACCTTTTGCTTGAATGTGCGCTTGGCAGTTCAAGACATGTCAAATGGGAGTGTTCCAAACTTGAGAAAGGCTACTATCTAGCTTGACCAAGGCTCATATGGATCCGACTGGATAAAGCAAACATCCTTTTCATCTTTAGAATCAACATGGACAATTGTAGATTTAGAGGCTGTTGAATTTATAAGGTGTTGTACCTCTCCAAATGAGTCTTTTGGAATAAATGATCCAAGGAAGGCCATCACATCTACAAATATATTAGTCGAACATGGTAAACTATTGATTTCATACCAATCAAACTTAGAGAGCAATTTCATTGCTACTTCATGGTAAATCTTAATGGTAGGTTCTTTGCATTGGTATTCTCCATTGATTTGCTTAATGATAAGTTGAGAATCACCAAATATCCTAATATGCTTAATGCTCATAGCTATAGTTGATTGAAGACCTAATATTAAGGCTTCATACACTACAGTGTTGTTTGTGCATTAAAATTTGAGTTTAAATGATAAGGGGATAGGTACCCCCTAAGGTGTATGAAACATGACTCCAGCACCTTGACCTTTCACGCACTTAGAGTAATCAAAGAATAGTGTGATATCGATGTCTTCATCCAAAATGACATCTTCTTATTTCTCAGTGACAACAAACACCAAATCATCTGGGAGCTCAATAATAAAAGGGTGATCACTAGGTAGTTTAGCTTATGCAAGTTGATTGGCTATTACCTGACCTTTAATGGATTTTTTCTAATGAATTCCAAGTCAAATTCAGTAAGGAACATTATCTATTTAGCGGTGTGGGTGTTGTTGTAAGTGTAAGATATCATATAACATAGAGGATTTTTTCTAGCTATGACATATGTTGTGTGACTAAGCATGTCGTTTCGAAGTATCTTAGTGGAAAAAACCACTACTAAGCACATTTTTTCTACATAAGTGTATCTAGTTTCATATCTTACCAATTTTTGACTAATGTAATAGACAGCTTGCTCTCGATTTTCCTCATTATTTTGTGTAAGCATTGTCCCTAATGCAAAGTTTGTTGTTGAGATATAAATATAGAATGGGACCCTCAAACAAGGAGGAGCTAAGACTGGTAGAGAAGCTAGGTATTCCTTAATGTCATCGAAGGCTTTTTGACATTCATCTATCCCAGAGAATGGCACCCCCTTTTGTAGTAGGTGATTGAATGGCCTACATTTTTTAGAAAGTTGCGTAGTAAAACGATGGATTGATTGGATATTTCCTTGTAAACTATGCAATTCCTTTAAGTTAGTTGGGGGAGGCATCTCCATGATGGCCTTAACCTTATTAGGGTTCACCTCAATGCCTCTTTTGGAGACAATTAATCCTATAATTTTTCCCAAGGTAACACCAAAGACACATTTCTTGGGATTCAACCTTACATTATGCTCTAGGAGTTGGTCAAAAAATTTATCCAATACACCAATGTGCTCTTGTCGGGTTTTATATTAAGCCAAGATATCATCCACATAATATTTGATAATATTATGCATGTAGTCATGGAAAATGTATGTCATGGCACGTTGATAAGTAGAACCTGCTTTTTTAAGACCAAAGGGCATCATATTGTAACAAAAAGTTCTCCAAGGTGTAGTTAATGTTGTTTTGTATTGGTCATCAATATTTATTCATATTTGGTTGTATCCTAAAAAATCGTCCATTAGAGAAAGTATTTCATGGCCAGTGTAGGTGTCGACAAGAGTATCAATGTTTGGGAGAGGAAAGTCGTCCTTAGGACACGCTTTGTTGAGATCTCAAAATTTAGTGCAAATACGTATCACCCTGTTAGGTTTTCGAACAGGTATCATGTTTGAAAGCCACTTAGGATAGTCGGTAGGAACTATGAAATTCACGTCTAAGATTTTTTGAAGCTCTGTTTTTACCAAGAGGGCCATAGTAGAATGCATTCTCCTAAGTTTTTGTTTAACCAACTTAGCATCAAGTTGTAAGGTGAGATTATAGACAACCAAACTAGGGTCAAGACCAGGCATGTCCTTCTTCCTCCTTGTTCGTCGGTTGATAAAATTAAATGCTCTTCTTCCTTTTGAGGAGAGCAATTAATTGCTCATGTTCGTCGGTTGATAAAATTTTGCCAAGCTTGACAATTTGGGGATTGTATTTGTTTGAACTAAGGTCCACATCAATAGTATATTCAATGTACATGTGGGAACCTTCCTCAAGTTTATGGGGTGTAGGGATCAGATGAACGTCATCTAAGATGTCATTAAACTCTTTTGGATTATCCTCAACTATTTCTGCCTAGAAAACCTTAGGATTTGAAGGTGAAGATGAAGGTGAAGGCGGAGGGTATGGAGGAATGTAGTTGGTGGAAGCCTTTAAAAATTCCTCAAACAAGAAAAATTTAGAAAAGGATAGAGGTGACGAAATTCTATCCATATCAATAAGTATTATGTCAATTGGAATTGGTTTAGCCGAATCATATGGATTATGGAGTGGGTGAATAAATTAACAGGATTCATGTTGACTTATGGGTAAAGTGGATAAGTTCGGATAGAATGGATGGGACTGGAGAACCGGTGCTAGGAGCTTGGTAAACCTAGACAGCAACAAGTAACAATTAAATGCATTTAACTACATGATATGCAATGCTAAAAAATAAAACATGTTTTTGTTTATTTTTTATTTTTGGTAATGGTAAAAACCAATGTTTTTGCATTATGTATGTATGTTACAAGTTTATTTTATGAAATGTCTTAATAGAATGGAGGTGGTAGCTCACCGGTAGGGGAAGCTCGCTCTTGTGGAAGAAGCAAGCAAAAGATGGACTCATGGATGGGGAATATTCTGAGATAAAACTCATCTTGTTTAGTATGGAAAATAATGGGCTTCAATTCTTCTTCAGATTCATCTAAAATTATCGACATAAGTTCAAATTCTTCATATATTTCATCATCAGAATCATCGGGATGGAGGGCTTCTTCTCCTAAATTTATATTAAGCCTTTGGAAGGCTTGTTCAAGAGAAGATATGGTGGAAAGTGGGTGGTAACCTAGATCTAAATGGTCATGCACTTCTTGATATGGAACATCAATGGGCTGTGACACTCCCTGTTCATGCAATCCTAGGTCATGACCTTGCCAATTGACTATGTAGAAATAGCGGGATGGAAATCCCAACATAGTTAGAATATTGGCAAGTGTTGGTTCTTTGGGTTCCTCTAGGGGTGATGGATTTTATGAAGAATCAACCCCCCATACACAAAATTTATGCTATTTTGAGCTAAACCCATGTCATATACTGCTCCTATGGCTAAAGGTGGGTCACATGGACGATCGAAATCCTTAGCCTTAGGAATGGTGAGGGGCACGACTGTGATGTATTGGACCACATATTCACCAATACCAGTATTAGTGATGTGGACCTCAACTTGAGAAGATATGGAAGGACCTTGGTTGGATGATGGCTCGAAAAATGGTAAAGATGGAGATGTCTCCCAATCCGTCAACTCAACTTGTAAAACATTAGGTGATGGTGATGGATTGCATTGGGAAGGTTGTTGGGAAGATGATGATGATGAAGTGGATGGCAATTATTTTGATGATGTGGATTGAATATGACCACATGTGCATGTAGTCAATGATGAATATGATGGGGGCATGGAAGCTTTATGGGGATTGGTGATAGGGAGCTCCTCAAGAATGGGATTTTTTTATGAGGAAATTGGTGAAGTTGTAGATGGATTAGTTGATGGTGAAAGGAAAAGGTGAGTGGAAGGAAGCATGGAATCATGGATTTGAGACGAAATTGCAATATTTAAATGGTTTGATGTCCGTCGGTATGCAATGTACTTGTCCCTCACGAACGTACTTTAAGAATTGGTGTAGTATTGAAGGAACACATCTCATTTACCTCATCCAATGTCTTCCAAGGAGTACATTGTATGCCATGGATCCTTCCAAAATGTGAAACATGGTGTGCAACATTTTAACCCCTACTTCTATGGGTAAAACAATAGTGCCAACTATGGAACACAAAGCATCATTGAATGCTTTTAGGGTGAATTATGACTTGGTGATATGATATGGAGGAAGGTTCAGATGATGAAGGGTGGATGTGGTGATGATATTGATAAAGGAACCAGTGTCAATTAACACTCTTTTAAAAGGCTTCTTGTCAATTAGAACCATGATATGCAATGGAGGATCTACTGAGTCCGATGATATTGGTTTAATCTCAAAGTCATAGAATGTGATGGAAGTATCCATGCATGTTTGGATGCTCCCTACAAATTTTTTGAAGGTATTAGGATCTTAATATTGCAATTCAATGGATTTTAGAATATCCATTAATGCCTCACGATGTGGGGGAGATTGTTGAATTAAATCATAAATTGACAATTTGGTAGAAGTCATCTTTAGACTTGTGGTTAACCGGCTACTCAATGAGATGATTGCTCATGGTGGATGATTGATAGGTGGATTTTGAAATTTTGGTTGGCTAGGTATATGGCTGGGTGATGAAGGATTGGAGGAAATTTGAATAGGTGACAATGTGGGAGGTTGTGACACACTTGCTTGAGGTGGTTGCCTTACATTTTGTTGATTGTTTCTTTGATCTCTAGTGACCACATGGATGGCCTCTACAAACCCTGGTATTATTGGATGTGATTGACTTGATTAGGAGGAATTTTGGTATTAGCCCCTCCTATATTTGGTTGCACTTCCTCATGATGAGGAAGTGGTGTTTGAAAAATACCAATATTTTTATTTTGTTGAGCAAGGTGATTGTCAAGCTTGATTACTCCCAAGTCAATAAGGTCTTGTACTATGTCTTTAAATGTATGGCAATTGTTAATATCATACCCATTTTACCTATGATAAGGACAAAATAGATGTTCCCGATAGTGTTTAATACATTTGATGGGATCATATGGTTTGATTTCGGGTAAAGCAAGTTTATTTGTGTCATACAACCTTTAGAAAAGGGAAGCATATGACTCGGTTAAAGGGGTGTATTGGCAATTTTGTCAGACAGACTATCATTGGGGATGGTTTTCTATAGTTGGTACTGTGTTTTGCATGGCTTGAGTTGTCGAGGGTACCGCATGATAAGCAATTTGTTGTTGTGACTATTGCACTGATTATTTTTGAGCCATTACTGGTTGGCTCATGACTACTTGATTAACGTGATTGGGCTGATTGGCTGGGATAGCCTGTGTTGATTTTGGTTGGCCAAAATAGTTACTTTTATATTGGCCCTTATTTTGCCATTCCTTCTTCTTAGGCTTAAGTATGCCTTCTTGTATTTTGATTTCCTTGATAACACTAGCCTGAGCTAAAGCTTCTTCAAATAATGATAAGCTTTTAGTTGAAGCATCCAAGATATAGGTTTTAGATAACTCTTGGCGAATAATTTAATTAGCTCATCCATTGGTAGGGTGAATGGCAACTTGGTAATGACAAACCTCCAATAGTTTCGAAAATCGTAGATAGACTCATCATCATGTTGTCTTAAAGCATAGACATCAGATAATGAGACTTTCTTTTTAGCATTTAGGTTGAACATTCAAATAATTGGTCAATCAATTGCTCAAAAGTATAAATACTATGATTGGGTAATTGATTATACAACTCTATGGCATCTCCTCCAAATGTTTGAGGAAATATTCTAAGCATGATAGCATTGTCATTTTGAATTCTAAAACAAGTGTGTACAAACATGCTCACATGCTCTTTGGGACCCTCAGTTCCCTTGAATTTTTCAAACTTAGGCACCATGAAATCTGTTAGATATGGCGATGATGGTACCGAAGGATGAATGGGTTAATTGATCAATTGGCGTAAGGTTGGCTTTTGGTTTGTCAAACTAGGAGTATGTTGTATCAATTGATCTATATATTTTTGCATGGCCTTAATTTGAGGGTCTTCTTTAGGAATATGAAATCCTTGAATTACCTAATGATTTTGAGGTAGGGTGGAAAAATGTTGTGGAGTGACTAAATGATACTGAGATTGGTAATGATGACTAGGCAAATTTGATGGAAATTAATGAATGGGAGATTGATGGTGACAAGATGGAGAATTATGGAATGAGGTTGATATATGAGGGTTATGTCTAGGATGGCCAATGGGAGTAGGATGGGTAAAGGTATGACTTGGTGAGGGGATAGGGATAGAAACCACAGAAGACTGTGGTGTCCATTATGGACCCTGGTTAATGAGGATAGTTTGAGTAGATTTTGGTAAAGTCTTAGGGTTTACTTGCACTTGTTGAGCATTTTGACGTTGTCTAAGCAATTTGTTTAATTTTTCCCATGCCTCATTAATCTCTCTATCATAAATGGAAGGTATGGAAGCAGATGGTATGGAAGATGTGGCTGGGGGACAAGCTACATTTGGTATGGTAACTTGTGAGGCTAAAACTTGTAAAGAAGCATTTACATGTGCTTGATACAAGGGGTTGGTGTATGTGGATGTGTATGAAGTTCTAGGAGCACATGAGGTTTGGGGAATGGACATATGGGAGGAAGGTGCAACTGATGCCTCGAAAATAGGGTTGGTGTACACCTGGGTAAAGCTGGATGGTGGCTGGAAATAAATAGGCTTCTGCTATAAATTAGGATCTTATCTAGGTGATTTGGGGACTGACTCTAAGAAATAGTTAGAAGACTTCATAAGAGCTACTACCCGTGCCATGTCTATGTGGGTAATATGGTGATCAATGGTTGGTGAGGTTGACTCTTCTTGGGGCATAGTCATATGAAAGGTTGTGGATGGCAAGTAATGTGAGGGACCTACAGACAAATCTACCTGTATCACATCTAGGGATTCTATCACATAAGTGGTGGGGAAGGTGGATGAAGGTTCCATTGGATTATCTTGATTTAATGATTTCTTTTAATTTTTTGTTAAGACCATAAAGCAAATAAACCAAAATACAAATTATGCAGTACAATGAAACACAAGATTTAAATTTCACAAGAAAAAAAAACATTCAATGCTAATTTTATTTAACATGTGTGTCTTACCTCATTCATTGATTATCTCCTTTTAATGTGAGTTCATTTCCTTAGGTTTTTATCTTGTGTGTTTCAAATGTGCTAATCTAAATTAATCTAAAGAAAGGTAAAAACTATGGCTAAGCTGGGACAACGAGATTCTTGTTGGTGATGAAATCTAGCAAGTTTTCTCAAGGGTGACCTAGGGTTTCTAAGGGCAGATATTGGTGGATGGAGATGAAAGCCACTGTCACCAAATCTTAAGCAATAGATGGTGATGAAATCCAACCACTACTATTAAATGTGAAGCGTGCAGTGTGTGATTATATTTAAAAATTTTGATTTGCTATTGTGTTCATACAATGTTAAAAAGATAACTACTTTCAATAGTCTAAATCAAAAACCACTACTCACAATACCAATTTTTCCAAAGGATGTAGAGTACACCGCTTAAAACCCTCTCTAGATAGTTGGGGGGTTTGTCTACTCCTTCGTATGGAATCACCCAAGTACGGGGACACTTTTGGTATAGGAATAATGTTCCTACTTAGGCCTACAAAAATAGGAATCCCTAACCCTATAATGCAAACTAATTATGCAAAATTTCAATTCATATGTGTAGCACCCTAAAATTGGCATGGTTAAAACCTTAGTAAAAGATAAAAGATAAAAATTTAAATTTTAACCCCAAAACCGCCCCAAAACTGCTTGTTACCCGTTTCCCTCCTTTTTCGTGCCATTTTTAGGATTTGTTTTGACCATTGGACGATATCATCGCAGATCAGACGAAATCATCCCCGATCTGACGAATTCATCTGGAACAGAGCGTCCAGACGATTTCGTCCTAAAACTGAATGTTCATAATTAGCTTCTGTTTCAACAGCCTCTCCAACTTTGGTAGAAGCGCGTCTGCGCAGTTGGAAATTCCCCCGTTGGAGATCTCCCAGATTGGGATAATCCCCAACCTCCTAACCTCCCCCTAATCCTATATAAACTAGGATTTTTCTAGTTTATCCCCCTGACCCTGACCCTGAATCTGATTCTGATTCCTCTGAACCCCTTAGCTGATGGATTTAGATCCTTATTCACTAGAGCATCCTCGCACTATTGTCTGTATTCTGCATTTTGCATTTTCTTGCAGGAACCCTACTATTTTTCAATCGAAGCTAGTTCGGATCGTCGCAAACGATTCCAGACTATCTCGGACGATCCTGTCGAGGAGCGTAGACGATTTCGTACAATTGGAGGCGATCCTGACTGTAATCCAGATTGGGGGCAATCCGAGCCCAGAGTTTGCATTTCCTTAGCTTTTTTGCATTTTCCTATTGTATTTCTGCACTGTCTTAAATTATTATGTTTATGCATCTTGGAGTTCACCTCATCTAGTGTAAATGCATGATAAAATCAAAATAAATTGTGAAGCTGATGTTTTTCCTATTTAATTACTATTTGGATCTATCATTTAAACAAATTTATAGTTATTTCTGTCATTTCCCTTCGCTTCTGTAGTTGCATATTTGGTATTTTGTATCTGCTTTTGTGATTGCAGGTTTTTGATGAATTCGTCTGACGAATTCATCAGTTTTAAGATGATTCTGTCTGATCTTAGACGACCGACTATGATTTAAGATGATTCGGTGTAATGTCAGATGATTACGTACGAGTCAAGATGATCTGAACTGCTACAAGACTGAGAACCTTCATCAGACATCCGAAATCAGGTATGATCTGTCCTAATTTGCATATTCTCTGTGTTTAGCACTCATTTCTATTTTTTGTATCCCTTTAAATCAGTATTGGCATATAGAATAGTTTAGATTCATCTTGGCCAAACCTAGGAGTTGAATGATCGAGTATAAAAATGAACACATCAAACCCATTCCCAACCTAGGCGTGGAAACTGCCACTCAAAAGTTTCTTGGTGAACCCACCATCCGTCGAAAATTCACCTTTATACTCCTCCCCCGAGAGGCGGGACCTTCAAAGGGCCTCTCAGTCCGAGGTATTGTCCCATCCTTCTTGCATCCCCCTTCTGGGCGTGGATCCTATAGCTTGAGGGTAAGGATGCGAAAATTTTGGAGCGATACATTTTGGTGAACCCGACGTGAAAACTAAAAACCTTTTGAAAACAATCCAAAAAACAAAAAAAATAAATGCATTTAGAATCAAAGATTGCATATCACATTTAGATGGTAGATTATAATAAAAGACGAGTCGTCACCATTAATGTTGAGAATCAATTAGCAGCTATAGAGATTAATTCTTTGCTTAGAGTAGCTCCAACATATAGAGTCCCACCTTTATGGGATGAGCTTAATAGGAGATTGAATCTCATTTCATCTAGAGCAACCAAACTTAGGCAAATCAAGAGGTTTGTCCTAGATAGAATCCTGGATCCCGATCAAGTGACTTTGTATCATGAGCTTCAGAGAGCTTGCCATAGGTGGTTAGCAGATAAAAGAGCCCTTGTGTCTTCTGAGTTATATACCTTTGAGGAATACCTCGATAATGCAGCTGTAGTACATAAATTTTTGTCTCGTATAGAGGACCAAGAGGTCATTCTTATGGATAGACAAAGATGGAATAGAGTTCCCAAGTTGTGTTATATCGAGAGTATTGCCATGAGATTTATTTTTACAAGACAGAATCTGAAACAGATAATATCACTATAGCACACTTTATCAAATTCTTGAAAAACCATTTCCAATTTGAAGAGGAGCATTTTATGACTCCTGATGAACTTGATCCTATCAATGACATTCATAAACTCTTTTTAGAAAACTAAGCTATTATTTTATTATTGTTATTTCTTGTATTTAGTGTGTTGTTTGTTGTCTTTATAAGCATAAAAAAAAAAAAAAAAAAAAAAAAAAAAAAATCAAAACATTTTATTTTTAAGCATTATAGTAGGTATATAATTAAAATATATACCTCCCAAATCTGTTGCAAATATATCAATATATATTTGCTAAAATCTAAGATTTAGACATAATGACTAGACTCAGGAATGGAAAACAAATTGAGGTAGAAGAAGATTGGTTAAGGAAAACAGAAAACAACCCAGATGTCCTTCCTGAAGACCCAATTCAGGAAGAAGGAACTCTAGACCAACAAGAAGAAGAGTATGTTGATGCAAATGAACAAAGAGAAAATGTTAGGGAGGAAGAATCCTCATCTCCTAAAATATCTCCAGAAGGAGCTATTACTTTTGAGAACATGGAACATTTCTAGAAGTTCCTCCATGATAATATGGGCACCCTTAATAGAGCAGTTCATATGGACAAAGATCAAATTAGTGACACTCAAGCAACCCTAGAAGAAATATATCACACACGCACTAATCCTTTGTCCTTCGTTGATCAAGAGAGTGATCAAGCTGGACCATCCAATTTGGACATGGCTACTATAATCCAAAACACGCGACAACAACAGGTTACCCAACTACCTAGAGTGCCTGTTATTAAACCTAGGGTTATTCCCACACAAAAGAAACCTTCATTCACTGCTCTATTTCGCCAAGCTATTGATCAATATACCTCAAATCAACAAAATCCTAAAACAAAACCAAATGTTAATTTCCAACAATCTGGGATACAACATAATGCTACCACAAATCTCCTTCATAATACTCTTCCTACCAACCATTTGCATAACAGCAATATAGCATCTAATCCTTATGTCCCGCCTTCCTACGCTCACAAATCCCATGCTCATGTACCACCAAACCAATATGGTGGACAAACTGGTAATCTGGAAGCCATGGTGAAATAGCTTAGCTTCCCGTATGGACCAAATAGATCCCTACCATCCCTCGTACAATTATCGAGAGATGTGTAGTCAACCTCTAGATCCTATAGTTGTAGCACAACCATATCCTAAACACTTTCCCATGCCTGTCCTACCTATATACAAAGGAACCGAAGATCCCATAGAGCATCTTCGTATGTTTAGGATAGCATGTCATGATATATCACATGATGACTTGTTATTACTAAAAATGTTCCCAAAAAGTTTAGGGGGGATGGCATTGGAGTGGTATTATCAATTGCCCACTCATTCTTTGAGAAATTTCGAAGAGACCGCTGAGTCTTTTGTGCATCAATTTAGTGCCTATATTGAAATGCATGTAACCATTAAATATTTGTACAACCTAAAACAAGACAAAGATGAGTGTTTTGCTGACTTCTTAGCTCGATGGAGGCAGTTGATAGGAAAATTACACTTTGTGTTACCTTATCGAGAAATGTTGGATATTTTTATCAATAATTTACAAGAACAACTATCCTATGAATTATCAATCGCTACCTTGACCACCTTCGATCAAGCTATAGACTTAGCCCGAAGAGTGGAAGACGCTCTCATTAGAAGAGGTCAGCTCAAAAAGAAAGATGATGAGAAAACATCCAGAAATCAATATAAAAATAAACAAGTTGTGGGTGATGGAGTCACTGATAGCAGAAACATTGCCAATGTTAATACTGTAAAAACAATAGAGAAGTTCATATTGAAACCTCCTGATAAACCACCCCGAGAATTTACTAGGTTAAATCAACCTTTATCAACTATTCTCCCGCAACTATTAGCCCGAGGTTTGATTCAATTACCCAATATCCGGGAACCTGATCCAACTATACCCGGATATAGAGCTGATTTACATTGTGATTTCCATAGAGGACCTGGACATGCTACCAACTCTTGTAAATGGTTAAAACATAAAATACAAGATTTAATTGATAACAATGAGATGGAGGTGCAAGCCTTTCAACCTAAACAAAATCCTACTAATAATGCTCAAAAGAACACCCCTCAAAGTCAGAATCAGAATGCCAATCAATCATTGGACATATTTCAACATCCTTTACCAAAACATGGTAAAGAGGTGGCTAATCAAATTGAACATCATAATGTTCCCCCTCCTACCCGATATGTAGGAGCCATTAGTGGGCATTTACCTATTCATGATCTAGAAATATTTGACACAAATTTATCCATGGTTACGTCCAGACCCCTATATAATACTCGAACACCTGATCTTAGTGATGTAGAATCTGATACTGAAAGTGACATGGAAATCACCTCAAATCAATCGAATAGTTCTGAAGATGAATCAGATCCTATTCAACCCATCACAAGTTCTATGGTTCCAAAAGAACCATTTCCTAGAAGAGTTACTACTCGACCCTCTTCTCATCAGTTACTTTCTAATGAACAAGCCATAAACGCTAGACCAAGACCAATTCATCATCCTCAAAATAATATTGTAGGTACCATCGGAGTCGTTACTCGACAACAGGCTCAAAACTCTCAACAGGATCAAACTCAGAACGATGGATCAACTCCATTTGTTTTGAAAAATCCCAATAAAGGGAATCATATGCCTAATGTTCACCCTAAGCCTCCGTATAATATTAAGGAACAATTATCCAATACTACAACTAGAATTTCCCTTTTGGACCTTTTAAGATCTTCTCCTACCCATAGGGATGAATTAATGCTCACATTAAGCCAAATGATGGTACCACAAAATATTCAACTCGAAGCCATGACCAATACTATCATAACTCGAGAAGTCGATTGTATTGACTTTCGGGATAGAGATATACCACAACATAGTTTACATAAGGATAACCCCTTATATATTACTGCCCTAATTGGGGATGTAGTTGTTAAACGGGTCTTGATTGATAATGGTTCATCTTTAAACATATGCACTTTTGACTTCTACCAAAGATTTGGCTTTAGAAGTGACGAAATGAAAAGAACGGATATGATCATAAAAGCCTTTAATGATGAAACACAAGAAACGTGTGGAGTCATTACTATACCCTTGCAAGTTGGTCCTAGAACCTTAGACACGACCATGTTTATTGTACATTGCCCTGCATCGTACAATATACTTTTGGGTCGCCCTTGGATTAACGCAATGCGAGTTGTCCCCTCAACTTTACATCAGTGTGTTAAATTCAAATTTAAAAATTAGTTGGTTACCATTCATGGTGACCCTAGACCCTTTGATATGTGTGCTTTGGCAGAACCGGTTGGAGTTCAATTTTGCCCTGCTCTGTCATCCACACATCCTAATTCTCATCAACCGTCTAAACGTGTGAAACACACACCCATAACATCATCTACTCTTTCAACTACACCTATACATATAGCTCAACCATCTTCTGAACAAACCATAGTAGGACCTCAAAAGGATCCTAAACCCACAACCAATACTTCTTGTTTTACTCCTATAACTTCCATACCTTTAGATCCTTCCATCAACATCTCTACAATGTCTACGCCTATCAAAGACATGATTTCTGCATCCAAAAACATAGGAGATGATCCTTCTACCTCTTACGCTCTTACTGATGAGCTCTTACCCGATTTATCTAAAATTCTTATATCAGAAGAAACCAACACTGCCATGCAAGCTTCCCTTATTTTAAATAAACTCCCACCCTCTCCTCGTACCTTGGGCCTCCCACAGCCGATGGGAAGTATTTACCAAGTCGGGAGTTGTGCTTTTATTTATAAGGGATATGATTGGGGAAGAATACCCAGAAACATCAAGACACATTGTGATGGATATGCTAGATGCTATTTTGCTAATGAGTATATTAAAGCTAAACATATAATGCTTAAATTGGGCTATAAAGGGAAAGGTTTGGGACCTTTCCAGAATGGTATGAAAGAACCTATTGAGGTAGAACCGTGGCCTGCCCGATGCGGTGTGGGCCTATTTCCTAGTAAAGGTCAACCCTTCCCATTTGAGGAGGATGACCATCTTACATGTTACCAAGATTATTTGGATAAACAAGATTCTTTGCGTTCAAAGAATAATATTTTTACCTGTAATATGCTATCCATAGCTTACCCTGAGATGATTGCCGAATCCGACGATGAGTTGGAAGGGGATATCTTCCATGATGTCTCCGTTGATGAATTGTTACATAACAGATTTTATTTTGATGGCTCTATACCTAGTATAGCCCAGCTTGAGGCCTCGATTCCTCAAGACGAATTATCCAAGCTAACCTTGGAAGAATTACAAGAATTAGGCGTTTCACCCACCCCACCCAATTTTGAGAGAGATTTACATATGGAAGTTGAAAACGTTATAAAAATTAACATTGGAACCGAAGATCACCCTCACATAATCAATATTGGATCAGAATTAAGTCAAGAAAAACAAGATAAATACATTTCATTTCTTAAAGACTATGAAGATGTCTTTGCTTGGACATATGAAGACATGCCAAGTTTGGACCCTTCTGTAGTTATGCATCATCTAGTAGTCCATCCGGATGCTAAACCTGTTAAACGAAACTTAGAAAAATGCATCCTAAAGTGGCCTTACTAGTCAAAGCAGAACTAGAAAAACTATTGAAGGTCATTTTTATACAAGCCATTGATTATGTTGAATGGATCTCAAATGTAGTTCCAGTAACTAAGAAAGAAGCCACTAAAGTTAGGGTTTGTACTGACTTTAGAGATATTAATGTTGCATGCCCTAAAGATGATTTTCCTCTTCCCAACATGGATCAAATCATTGATTTTACTTTTGGGAGCGGAATGATATCCTTAATGGATGGATTTTCTGGTTATAATCAGATCAGGATAGCTCCTGAAGATCAGGCTAAAACAACCTTTATTACCCCTTGGGGAACCTTTTGTTGGAAAGTAATGCCATTTGGTTTAAAGAATGCAGGTGCAACCTATCAACGAGCCATGACTTATATCTTTCACGATATGATGCATGATATTCTACATGATTATGTAGATGATATTATAGCTCGTTCCATCAAAGAAGATGATCATTTAAATGACTTGAGAAAAGTATTTGATCGGTTAAGGGAGTATCTTATCCGATTGAATCCAGCCAAATGTATATTCGGAGTTAAGTCCGATAAATTATTGGGGGTTATCGTTTCTTTACGTGGCATTGAAATTGACCCTCTCAAGATCATGGCTATCACAGATATGCCCGCACCCACCAATATATCAGAATTACGAAGTTTACAAGGTAAGCTTCAAGCTATTCACCGCTTCATCGACAAGTTGGCAGATAAAATCGGACCCTTTCTTAAGCTTCTTAAGAAATATGTCTCTTTTCATTGGGACGACGAATTCCAGGAAGCATTTGACCTCCTTAAGCAATATCTCCTTAAACCCCCAGTACTTTCACCACCTAGATCTGATCGTCCATTTATCTTGTACATTTTTGCCTCAGATTTTGCCTTAGGAGCTATGTTAGCTCAGCTTGACGATGAGAAGAAAGAACGTGCTAATTATTACATCAGTAGAACCTTGATCAGTTATGAAACTCGCTATACCATATTAGAGAAGTTATGTCTTGCAGTCGTATTTTCTACACAGAAACTACGACATTATATGCTCAGTCAAAAAACATATGTTATTGCCAAATTCGACCCTTTGCGATATCTCATGAGTCGACCATACTTATCTGGTCGCACAACCAAGTGGGTTCTTGTGCTAAGCGAGTTTGAACTCATGTTTATAGGACAGAAGTCTGTTAAAGGTCAAATCATAGCAGATCAATTAGTTGCTGCACCCTTAAAGTCTACCCATCCCCTCATCATTGAGTTTCTCGATGAATGCCTTAAACTAGAGGCAGACCATCCTAAACAATGGTCCCTATACTTTGATGGAGCCCGATGCATGAGTGGGGCTGGTGCGGGTATTATTTTAATATCTCCACAAAAACATCTTATACCTCTGTCCTTTAAATTAATGTTTGCTTGCACTAATAATACTACTGAATATGAGGCTCTAATCCTTGGATTACGAGCAGCTTTGGCCCTAAAAATTAAAAATTTGTTAGTTTTTGGTGATTCCCAACTTGTCATAAATCAAATCAATGATGTTTATCAGATCGGAGATGATAAATTACGCCCATATAAAACATATGTTTTGCAATTATTATCTTTATTTGATCAAGTTACTTTGGAAGCTATTCCTCGAACTAGCAATCGTGCGGCTGACGCTATGGCTGCAACTGCATCTCTTTTGCCCTTGGAGTTAGATGATGAATATGCTACCATCATTATTCGTCGACTCCAGGAACCCACTTCAAGAAAATCATGCTTAGAACCTTTGGATGTGTTTCTAATCAACGAAACTACTCCCGAACCATGGTACACTGATATATTTATTTTTTTGCAAAATGGGACCTTCCCTGATGGTTATACTAGCAACCAACACCGATTATTACGTAGACGAGCAAGTCGCTTCGTAATTATTGGTAATACCTTGTATAGGAGATCTTTTGAAGGCATATTATTAAGATGTTTGAATCTAGAAGAATCTAGATCAGCTTTGAGTGAAGCCCACGATGGATCTTGTGGAGGACACTTTAGTGGTAACGCCATTGCTAAGAAGCTCCTTCGGATAGGATATTTTTGGCCTACCATGGAGAATGATGCACATGATTATGTGCGCCATTGCGACAAGTGCCAAAAACATGCTGACCTTGTCCATGCGCCTGCACAAGAGCTGCAAGCTATTTCATCTCCTTGGCCCTTTTCAAAATGGGGCTTAGACATCATTGGAAAAATCAACCCTGTGTCATCTGATGGACACAAATTTATCATAACCGCTACTGAGTATTTTACAAAATGGGTTGAAGCTATGCCTTTAGCTTCTTGTACTGGAATCCAAGTTTCTAAGTTTATCTTCAATCAAATTATTTGTAGGTTCGGAATTCCTGCAAATCTCATCTCAAATAATGGAACTTGTTTCAAAAATAAAGATGTCAAAAAATTATGTCAAAAATATAAAATTCAACATCGTTGGTCCACTCCCTATTATCCTTAGGGTAATGGCCAAGTAGAAGCATCTAATAAAACATTAATTAAAATTCTCAAAATACTGGTCAATAAATCTGGTCGAGATTGGCATATCCAATTATATCTTGCTTTGTGGGCCTATCGAACTAGTGTTCGCACCCCCACTGGAACTTCACCTTTCGTTTTGGTTTATGGCGCTGAAGCTATTTTTCCCTTTGAATTAGAAGTTCCTTCTTTGGCTCTACTACTTCAAGATACTGAAGTAGGGGATGAATATCGTCTTGGCAGATTTAGTCAGCTGGAACTTTTAGATGAAAAGCGCATCAATGCTTTGGAGCATCTTCGTGCCTACCAAAACAAGCTTAAGAGAGCATATCTCAAGAAAGTTCATCCTCGATCCTTTGAGATCGGCGACCTTGTCTTAAAAGAAAATCAAAAAAATACTAATGCTACTAAAGACCTTAAAGGTAAATTCGAGCCCAACTGGCTTGGACCGTATATTATTATTGCTAAATTTGGATCGGGAGCATACAAATTATCTACCTTAGATGGTAAAGAACTTAAAGAACCTATGAACATTATGCATCTCAAATGCTACTATGCATAAAATTTGGTCATTTCATCATTGTATATATTTGTTTTGCATATTATTTCTTTTAGTCACTTATATAAAAAAAAATTCAAAAAAAAAAAAACAATCACATTGTATTTCTTTCAATTCATCAATTAAAATCAAATACAAAAACATCAAAATTGTCAAAATCTTCAAAAACATCTTTTATTTCATACCTGTCAATTCTTGGAGTTTGCAGTTATATTTTCAATTATTTTGGATAAATGAGCATTTATTTGGAATCCCGCACTATCACACTCACATGAATAAATATCTTGATTTTATTTAGTATGATTATTAATCTCTCTTATATCAAAGTCCACATTGGCATTAAATAAAGTTTTGAGCATAGAGAACTGATCTTGTTATTTACTTGAACCAAGTATATCTTTTCACATTAAAATGATTTCATTGCAAATTCAATATGATGCTACATAGTAGACGTGGTTTCTTGAGCGAAAAGTTTCCCTGCTATCCTATCATGCACATGGTCTAGAATCTTTGAGAATTGACAAAAGGACAAGCTCACCCCTACCCAGAATAAAAATCCCTTGCTCTACAGCCAATCCGAGCAAGTATCCCTAGCATAGGAAGAAAAAGAAAAGTCAAAGAAAATGAGAAAAAGAAAAATATCATTTTGTACCATCGCAACAATATTCCAAGCAAAAATACAAAAAGAGAAAAAAAAAGAGAGAAAAAGAAAAGCAAAAGTGAAACGAAAAAGCAAAATGCAATAAAATCCCTTTCCCTACCCCTTGAAAAGAAAAGAAGGGTGAATGAGCTTGAATCCCTGGAATTCTCAATTATTCGAAAACGTGAGGTAAGCCCCATAACAGGTGGTTTGTGCCCAACCCGCTTGGCCTTGGGTAATTCCTAGCGTGGTGATATGTCTGTCACATTAGCGACCTTCTTTTGTACGAGACCTATGTCAGCTTATGGATTAGCTAGCTCTTGATAACCCGACTTACATAGTAGTCTGGTACGGTCATATGCATATAAATCATGGTCAAGGAACACTCATTTGGTTAAGGCAAATTACTTGTATCAAATTATCTTGCTCAAAATTGGTGAATGAACAATACAATCGCACACACATTTGTATTTGAGAGATTTTGTATCATTATGATAAATCAAGATCGGTAATAAACTCACATTTGCACATGAGGATCCCTTATAAACCTACATTTGTCTTTGAGATAATTTAAAATATTTCTGTAATTCTTTTCGGAATAGTTTTATCCTCTTATTTCAGAATTTTTGTTTTGTATAAAAACAATTATATACATTGTTTCACAAAATCACAAAAAGATTTCAAACAACATGTTCATATTATTATTTTCTGTTTATCTCAAAATCAAGAATTAATCATGCAATAAAACTAAAATATCCATTTCTCCTTTGGATTTCGCGATGATGGTATAAGTCTATACCTATAATTCTATGCCTAGCGCAAACCATTGTTCTAATTTTATTTTCCCATTCATTTTAATAAAAACACATATGGCTTACATCATTATGTTACATAACTAAGCTTTAAAATGAACGCACATTTATCTTATTTCAGGTCATTATGTCAACATTCAATTTTGCAATGATGGTATAGTTCCTAGGACCTTATGCACAATTTTTATCACACTTAGGAATTTATGCCTAGCAAAAATCATATTTCTTTTATATGTCATGCATAATATTTTTATGAAAATCTGAAAACAAATCATCACCATCATCATTTTCATCATCACAACATCAAGTCTTAAGACAGTCTCTTAAGCACTCTTTCACTTTTAACAATATTTCTATCCTGGGATTAGCTTGACGACCTAGTGAGCGGCGACTCCATGAAATGGTCTATAACAGCGACAATGTCCTTTGAAATTATTGTTAGAAGTCCTTTTTATTTTTTCAAATTACACCAAAACAACCAATTTATTTACATCAAATTATTTCATTTACAATTTTATGCCATGATATCAAAAATATAATATTTCAAAATGACATAATTACATGAATATTCAATCACAAATTAAAGCATCATACAGCACATACACAAGTCATATCATCAAAAACAAGACCATATATATATATATATATATCAAATTATGTACATCATATCAAAACTGGATTGGTATGCCACAATCTATACCCTGGCATACTCAATCCTCTCAAAAATCTCCACAATCTCTGTGCAGTCTATAGCTAGCTAGTCTCGAGAAGCCCTCGAGCTCTCAGCCTCATCTCCTCCCCCGCCCTGACATGGAGGAGGTGGTCCCATAGCAGTCCGTGTTGTGTCTCGGGTCCTCGCTATCGATCGTGAGGATGTCCTCGCCGATCCCATCCTAATCGGCCCCGTAATGTCGGCTGGCAGCTATAACCTCTGGCTCTCTAGAACCATCTGGTAGTATGCTCCCCGGTAGAATGCAGTCTGAGCCATAGACCATGCCAACTCCTGCATGCTTGCTCCTCCACCCCGAGCTCTGAGCCGTGTAGCCTCCTCCTGTAGTGTCTGCACCTAAGCCCAAAGGCGGGCAACCTCAGCCCGGAGAGCCGCCGTCTCGCTGCTCTCCCCTACCTCAACACCCTTGCCCTTATCGGGCGATGGTGGTCTCTCCCCTTGCTATGAAGGGAATCTCTCCTCCCTCTGCCCTGTCTCCTATGGCCTCTGTGGAGCCCTGACCCATCCGTTGGCATCTCTCCTATGGGGACCACCGTTGCTCTCTCCCGTCGTGACCCCGCGCTGCCTCAATGGCAGCCTGGCACCGCCTCCCCATCCGTCACACAACCGCGTGCATCGGACCCTGTGCCCTCGTCATCCGAGGAGGGTGGATGCCTACGTACTAGGCATCATAGCCATCTGCAACCCCAACGTCATCACCATCCACTGGCTGGATGGGGGCATCATCCGCGTCCTGACTCCAAAATCGCTGCATGTCTGGAGCCCCGCTCAGTGTAGTACTATCTCGAACAGTTCGGGAGTACTCGTAATCCTTGAGAGAAGGGATCCCCTATTGTAGACCGAACTATCATAGTACCCGATCGTAGCGATGGAGCTCTACCTCTCCCCGCTCCATCCTCAGCCAATAGACTCGCCTGATGCGAGCCAGCTCCTGCCCATCCTCTGCCCACCCGGGATGCTCTCTCCATGGCCTCCAGGTGATCTGGTCTAGGATGAGGTCATCCAGCAACCTCCGAGACATCGACAGATCTATCCACCATTGTGACCCTCTCTGTAGCCACCAATAGTAAACCCGGGGCCTCTCCCGGTCAACCCCTGTCAGTGGGAGCCCTACCGGCCTCCGCACCGTGATGTGCTCCCAAGCACCAAACTCCGTAGCAGCGATGTCAAGACCGGACATCGACCTCCCTTGTATACGACCCCATGCAGGATCCTATACAAGCGACACAGTACAAAGCTACCCCATGCAAATCTGTAGCCGTGGTCTCTCATGTCGCAGACCACATCTGACAGGAGCCAGGGTAATCTGCACCCGCTCTGGTGGCACAACAGTAAGCCACCTACTACTCCTACCAAAACCCGAGTCAACCTAGATGCCCCAGGCATCTGCCTCAGAGACTCGATGTTCACTCCGCCCTTCTCCAGGGCGAAGCTCGGGTCTTCGGTCAGTCTCATCATCGCCTGGCCCTGATTGGCCATAGGCGTCATGAGCCGTCCCTGTATGGGGATCCTCATGATCCTCCATACGTCCTCTAGTGTGGGAGCCATCTCCCCTATCGGTAGCCAAAAATAGGATGACCCCGGATACCATCTCTCCGCTAGGGCTGTCGGAAGCCCTATGTCGAGTCGGTACTTGTGGCATCTCTACCACATGTCATAGCCCGACCTGTGCTAGTTGGTCGCGCTCTGCTGGTCGAGAGCGGCCAAGTCATCTCTCAACCCGTCGTATTTCCATTCCCGGCTCTTTAGTAATCCCCTCTGCAAAACAAACAATAACAACAAAAATTCATTAATCAACCAATCATTAAAATAAAATTAAAAACATTGTAATCAAAGTTTAATTTCTTAACAAGATGATATCGTCCACCATTGGATTATATCATCCCAAATTTGGCAAAATCATCCTTTTGATTTCGCAACTTGGGGATCGCCCCTTGTTGAACGGGATCGCCCCTAGTTCGTTGATTTCTCCCTCCGACGAAATCGACGATCTAGGGATGATTTCGACGAAATCGGGATGATTTCATCCCGACGTCGTCGACGGCCTAAAAACGGCCGCGATGCCCCAAACAATCAAAATTTAAATCCAAAAATTGCACAAAGGTAATTCAAACCTAATCTATTAGGATTAGATCCTTACCCTTAGCCCGCGTCGGACCTCTGTCGCTCTGTGCGCTGTCTCCACCATTGTTTCTCTTTGTAGAGCTCTAGAACAGTAAAAATGAATAGTAAAAAAATGAATTAGGGTTTTCCCTATTTTTATTAATTTTATTCAAAATCAACAACATTTAAAATTTTGCTTTTTCGCGTTTTTACCTCAAACGTTCGATTTGGGTAAAAACACGGAGGGGGCACCATAGTCAGCATTCGTACGATTCGACCAAGAATCGTCGTCTAAAAAATTGAGTACATTTTTGCTTTCTCGTAAAAATGGGAAAAACTCGTCTTTAACGCATTTTCTTCGAAAAATTCGCTAAAGAGGGGGCAAAATGTAGCACCCTAAAATTGGCACGGTTAAAACCTTAGTAAAAGATAAAAGATAAAAATTTAAATTTTAACCCCAAAACCGCTTGTTACCCGTTTCCCTCCTTTTTCGTGCCATTTTTAGGATTTGTTTTGACCGTTGGACGATATCGTCGCAGATCAGACGAAATCATCCCCGATCTGACGAATTCGTCTGGAACAGAGCGTCCAGACGATTTCGTCCTAAAATCGAATGTTCATAATTAGCTTCTGTTTCAACAGCCTCTCCAACTTTGGCAGAAGCACGTCTGCGTAGTTGGAAATTCCCCCGTTGGAGATCTCCCAGATTGGGATAATCCCCAACCTCCTAACCTCCCCCTAATCCTATATAAACTAGGATTTTTCTAGTTTATCCCCCTGACCCTGAACTTGACTCTGATTCTGATTCCCTTGAACCCCTTAGCTGACGGATTTAGATCCTTATTCACTAGAGCATCCTCGCACTACTGTCTGTATTCTGCATTTTGCATTTTCTTGCAGGAACCCTACTATTTTTCAGTCGAAGCTAGTTCGGATCGTCGCAAACGATTCCAGACTATCTCGGACGATCCTGTCGAGGAGCGCAGATGATTTCGTACAATTGGAGGTGATCCTGACTGTAATCCAGATTGGGGGCAATCCGAGCCCAGAGTTTGCATTTCCTTAGCTTTTCTGCATTTTCCTATTGTATTTCTGCATTGTCTTAAATTATTATGTTTATGCATCTTGGAGTTCACCTCATCTAGTGTAAATGCATGATAAAATCAAAATAAATTGTGAAGCTGATGTTTTTCCTATTTAATTACTATTTGGATCTATCATTTAAACAAATTTACAGTTATTTTTGTCATTTCCCTTCGCTTCTGTAGTTGCATATTTGGTATTTTGTATCTGCTTTTGTGATTGCAGGTTTTTGATGAATTCGTCAGTTTTAAGATGATTATGTCTGATCTTAGACGACCGACTGTGATTTAAGACAATTCGGTGTAATGTCAGATGATTACGTATGAGTCGAGACGATCTGAACTGCTACAAGACTCAGAACCTTCATCAGACATCCAAAATCAGGTATGATCTGTCCTAATTTGCATATTCTCTGTGTTTAGCACTCATTTCTATTTTTTGTATCCCTTTAAATCAGTATTGGCATATAGAATAGTTTAGATTCATCTTGGCCAAACCTAGGAGTTGAATGATTGAGTATAAAAATGAACACATCAAACCCATTCCCAACCTAGGCGTGGAAACTGCCACTCAAAAGTTTCTTGGTGAACCCACCATCCGTCGAAAATTCACCTTTATACTCCTCCCCCGAGAGGCGGGACCTTCAAAGGGCCTCTCAGTCCGAGGTATTGTCCCATCCTTCTCGCATCCCCCTTCTAGGCACGGATCCTATAGCCTGAGGGTAAGGATGCAAAAATTTTGGAGCGATACAATATGAAATCAGAATGTAATATTTTCCAATTTATGAATAAAGTAGAAACCAAAAACTTCAAATAGAAAGTGTGGATGGATACAAATGAGTAATCTAAAACCTAATATGCAAGATAAAATGAATGTTTTTTCTAGATTAATTAATGATATTTTTTTTAGCTTAAAAACCTGAATTAAAAAAATGTAAGATTGCTAGAATACATAAATAGAAAATCTAGGGTTTTAATAGTAGACTTACAAAATAGCCTACCTTTCTGCTCCAAATCTCTGTAAAACATCCTTGGGCATTTTTGAAATGCACCTGGGCATTTCTGGATAGCCCTTGAGCATCGTCGGGCGTTCATGCACCTTCTGCAACTTCTTGCAAGTCTTTAGAAACCCTCACCAGCAAAAAATGCTCAATTTGCGCCTTTGGAAATCCTGCAAAATAAGATAGAAAACAAAAAATAAATCAATAAGGCAAAATATAAAAATAAACCCTTAGTGTGTCCCATCGTGATCGCCATTTGAAGAGACAAAAACGCAACACCAAATAACAAGATATAAATATGAACTCAAAGAATAGTATTGCACAATGAATGATATTTATTAATGGGGGGAGCCTCAAAACTCCATTGTTACAATGAGGATCTTTGAATCCTTTGATACAAATTTTACAATAGCTAGGGTTCTCCAAAACCCTACCAAAACAATGATGGTGGTGTCTCAAAACGTGTCTCTACTCCCAATAGAAGTGAGTAGGTTTCTAGTTATCCTATGTCGGGCCACTCCAGCTTAAGCAGTTGTCCAATGCTAATGTAACACTTCCAGATATGCACACAATAAAAATAGCAAATGAGTTAGTAGTAATTGTGAGGATTCCACAATGTGAGGCTTGAATGCTCCAAGGAACTCGGGGATGAATGGTTGAGGACTCAGAACTTGGAAAACTCAAATATTGCTCAGGGGTTGAGCCATCAAAATGGCTCCTATTAATAATACAACCTAGGGCATACTTAGGATTTCAACGACACTAATCGTGTGGTTGAGATAAAAGTATATCGGAGGATGGATATTAAATCTAGGGTGTGGCAAGGATTGATGGAAATGGATGGATAGGATTAAATGAAATCGGATGACTGGGATTAATTCACTTATATAAATATAAATTTATTAAATATATATAATATAATAAATAAAATGCTATTATTTAAATATATATATATATATGAATAATGGGTGGAAATGGCAAGAAAGTCAGGATGGATGACAAGTGGCTAGGTTTTGGTGTCTATAAATGTTTTAACACACATCCCCCAAAGCACACGTCCTAAAATTAATAGTTCCAAGACCACCACTTTAAGCAGGGATTTGGGTCATCAAATTTTTTTTAGAATTTTTAATGCATAGTCATGATTCTAGCATGTTTTTATACCTAGGTTTCAAACAACGTGTTCTTTAAACCAACAACTATGATTTAATGGCCTCAAAAAGGGAGAAAATAAGTTATTGGATCCAAGCAAAAAGCTATTTTATTTTATATATTATAAATACCCACATCACTTTCTCATTTTCTCACCAAACATCTACAAAATATTTTAATGCTAACACTACTCTCAAAATTTTACCTTTATTGCTACCACTTCATGCTCTCTTTTCTCTCTCTCATCCTTATTTGTAAAACCAAAGCTATTGATTGCTAGTTTATTGCCTTCCATTGAGGAGTATAATATGGTCTATCAAGATTTATAGCCAAAAATCATTGATTATCATATGAGGAATAGTTACCAAGGTAGGTTAACAACTTTAGGAATATCCCAATTATGTTATTTTCTTGTCTATTATGGTGACATTTTAAGCAAGTCAGAATAGGAATGGGAATTTTACTCTACTTGTTATGAAATTGTTTGATCCTTGATGTCCTAGGTGTTAAGTAATTAATTTTACTACATTAGGATTAGCCCTAGTTCATACATTTTATGGTTAATCTTAGTGTAGCTTATCTTTGAATGCTCCAAATTTATTTATGCTTGAATTAAGATAGTTTTATGTATTTACTATTAATTTATTGCTTTGCTATATTTGTCTAAGCATCTTTTTTATCTTGTATCAATTTGAATAATTATATGAGATATCCCATTTCCCCATAAATAGGTCCCAATAATGGAGATATAAGGATATGTATCAACTTTAGGAACTTAACATGATATCTTTAAAAGAATACTATGCATCGCTTGTCATTGATCATATATTTTAGAAGGTAGCTAGGCCTCAGATGTTGTCACTCCTGGATGGCTTCTTAAGATATAATTAGATTTTGGCTTAAAAACAAAGACCAATATAAAACAACTTTCACCACCAAATGGGAAACCTTCACTTAACAATAAATGCCTTTTAACTTATTAAAGGCAAGGAAAACCTTCTGTAGGGCTATGGACATAGATTTTACCAAGCTCATAGGTGAGGTCATTCTATTATACTAGGATTATTTAATATTATTCTTAAAAACTAGGAGTCAACACATTAGCCATCATGAGTTAGTCTCCCAGAGGTGTAGAGAGTTTGGTATTTCTCTAAATCCTAAGAAGTCCATTTTTATGGTCCAAGAAGGAAATTTGTTGGGTCATGTAGTGTCAAACTAAGTTTTAACCATAGATATAGATCAAATAAAATCCTTTCGAGACCTACCATTGCTTACATCATCCAAATAAATCTAGTCATTCCTATGCCAAATCTACTTTTTAGCTATACTCATTACTAATTTTGCTCAAATTTTTATAGGCCCCTCTTGTTATGTCTATGTTTTTGCACCTATTGAGACTATCACAATAGTGGATAAAATTCTCATGTGACTTGATTTAGTCATTGTGCCACTAATAATAACTGCACTAGTTTCCATTAGATTTGTCAAAAATTTACCAATAAAATATTTTATATTCTTGGCAAAAGTTGTGATTTGCTTATTTGGGCTCACTAGTGTAGTGAATTCTTAAAATAGAAAGTACTGACTCATTACTTTGTCATTTAGGTGTTTGTTTTCTAATTAGAAGGAGCAAATTGGAATAAAATGATTCTCTAGTTCTAGACTTAGTGAATTGTTTCAAAAAGGCTTTAGCGACTTGTTCCCTATAGGGGAAAATCATAGCCTAGATCTTGAATATGCACAAGTAGAGGGTCAGGTCAAAAAACTTTGGTTTTTTTAAGGCCAAGGACAAGGGACTTATGGTTAATGAAGCAAGGACTCTTGAGGGCCACAAGGAGGGAAAAGCAAATGGAAGGCACAAATATGGTCAATGAATTGGACCTGATTGAATCATTGGGTCATGATGAAAGTGTTCAAATCCTCTTTCTCTCAAAACATCCAAGGTTCCTTTCACTTTCAAAATATGCTATGGTGAAATTAAGCTTTTCTCTTGCTCTCTATCATTTTTCATTGCATTCAATGATAAAAATGAGGGAAAGAGGGTTAAAACCCCCCACACACATGCAACCACAAATTATGCATTTATTGAATGTAGATAGCAATTTGCCACTTTTTGAAGGTGGCAATTTGTTCTTACTTTTTGCTTAAATGTGCATGTCAATTTTACAAATGTGTTGGTGGTTTGTTAGGGAAATGTTGTGATTCACTAATTTGAATGAATTATAACACCTAAAACTAGTGATTTGCTACTTTATTTTTGGCAAATTATATGCATAATTTTCAAGAAAGGAAAAAATAAGAGGGATGTCTAGGCATGCCTTTCAAGGGTTTAACCTTGGCTATGTGGGAGTTTATTTTTATTTCTATTTTGTATTTTTCTTTATAAATGGAAGACAATAGTGAGAAACAAAAAGACAAGAAAAATAAATAGGATATTATGTATACCCTTATAATTAATATTTTAGTTTATGAGAGATCTTAGGTAACTCCCATTTATCAATATAGGTAGCAATATCTCATCGAGCATTACTAGTTTGTAGGCACTAGATCCTTTGGTTTTGTAAATTTGATATGGACCACTCCAAACTGAATCAAATTTTTTATGTTTCTTAGGCTTGGACTTGTCTTCATCCCATTTGAAAATGAGGTTTCCTTCCTTGAATTCTATATATATTTCCCTTTATCAAACTATCTCTCGATTGCTAGTTGGTGCTAAATGGACCTCTTGAAGGCCTTTTATCTTTCATCTTCTAATGGGAGTAGTGCATTTAGGCATGCCTACATTGGAAATATGTCAATATCTTCAAGATCTAGTTGTTTGGATATTTGGAGAGAAGGGAGATTTAAATTTATTGAAAGCACAACTTCCTTGCAAAAAATAAGTTTGTTAGGGGATGAACTAATGGAAGCATCAGGAGTTACTTTGTCTTCTCATAACACTATTTATAACTTTATGTGTCAATCTCTTTGGATTTTAACATTTTTCCTCTTTAAGATCCTAATAATATTTTTATTGGTGAATTCTTCTAATTTTTTACTGTGAGGATAGTAATTGAAACACTTTTTTAAAATAAATCCATATTCAAGTGAAGTGCAATAATATGTCCCCTATAAAAATTGTAATGGTGTTTGTTACTCATATCAAAGTAGTATTGTATCTAGTGATAATATATTCCAAGACTTAGATGATAGATTCTTGGTTTATAATTTAACTAGAACTACTTCAATACATTTTGGTAAATTAGTTTGTGGCAGTCAAAATCGATCTATATCCTATACTTGACAAAGGACTACTTTTCCCAATAAAATCCAAACTTCAATGCTAGAAGGTTTCCATGATAATTATAGGCCTTATAATCATTAGAGATTTTATTCTTGTGCCTATAACATGTAGTAGGCTTTACAACCTTTCACCTATTGAAATGGCCAAATAAAATAGTAGGCCAACATATTCTACTTCTATGATCTTATGAGTCATGGTTTGTTGAATAGTGGCTACCTTCATCATGGTATTATTTTATCAAGGCTTATGTTCTCTTTTCTTCTATGCATTTTATTAATAACCCATTGTATCATTTATGAAAGAGGACAATATCATTCCAAGTGAAGTGAGTTATTTTTTGCCAAAATCTCGCCCTTCATTTTCGTTTCAAACTTGATGGGACTTGCCCTGTCAACATTTAACTCTTTATATCACCCATCCATCCTAATTGTTTATATAATTTGACTTCTTTCACAAGTGCTACCTATTCTTTTAGGATGATCATAGCAAATTTATTATAGAGTGGTCACCGCTTTACCAATTTAGTTTTCTTGATCTCCAGATCAACCTCTTGAATTTTAACTATCTAGATAGCCCTTCTTACTCCTAACTCTCTATGTAAGTAACACTATGGACATTATATTAGGATGGATTATAAATATGGTACTTTTACTTTGAGATAAATAATACGTAAACTTTCTTAAGGATTTAATCATGAAAAGTACCTATTTTTCTATGAAGGTGTATTGTTCCTCATAATTATGAAGTATTTAGCTTTTGGATGAGATTGGGTGTTGTTATTTTTTATCCTTCTAGGTTAGTAAAGTAGAAATACTTTCATCAGTGTCAAAGTCATATAGCCTAAAATCTCTAGGTAAATCTAGATTAATTAGTAATGAGATTTGGTAAATATGTCCTTGATGCCCTAAAAGGCTTGTTTTCTCTCTTCGGTCCAAGTGAAATTGGTAGCTTTATTCAATATATTAGTGATGGGCCTAACTAGTTATGTAACATTTGTTATAAACTTGGCCATAAAATGTATTTTAACAAGGAAATATATAATACCTTTGATAGAAGTGGGTAGTTATAGTTCCTATATTTCTATGCTATGATCGGGTCTATTGCAAGACCTTCTTTAGATACTATATGTCCCAAGAGCTTCCCTTCTTAAACCATGAAGATTGGTTTCTTAGGATTTAACAAAATCCCATACTCCTTACACCTTTTGAAAAGTTACTCTAGACATTCAATGTGTTTACTTCTTTATTTTGAGAAGAATTCTAGGTCATCAAGGCAAGTGAATGTAATTTCATCTATCAACCTAGTAAATGAAATATCTATAGCTCTTTGGAAAGTGTACCCTATATTGGATAAGCCAAAATGCATCCTTTAGTAGGCAAATGTACTCTATTTTGTGATGAATGTTGTCCTATGTTGATTGTCATCCTTAACATAGACTATACTATACTTAGAGAAGCCATCAAGAAATGATAGCATTTGTGATTTGCCATATCTTGTAATATATGATAAATTGATGGTAATGGATTTTGAATTTCTAGATATACCCTATTCATATTTATAAATTCGATGCATAGCCAAATATCTCCATTTGTTATGCACTAAGACTAGATTCACTATCCTTGTAGAATGCTTGATTGGGAAAATGATTTAAGCCTATAACAACTTCAAGAGTTATTTTTTTATCATGACCTCAATCTTTAGTTTATTGGGCCTCTAGTTCTAACACAAATGTTTGGCTCTAGTTTCAAGCTTAATGATATGATCAGTGATGTTCCTATCATAAACGTTCAAATTTTCATATGTGAAGGTAATGATATCTCTATCTTTCTCACACATTTGAACAAATGAATTTCTTCTTTAGTATACTCTTTTACCCAAGCTCAATTGATGATAAGTGGATGTCTTCATTTTGATATTCCCCTTCTTAGTAATATTATCAAGGTTGAACAACTCTCTAAAGTGATTAATCTTGTAGGTAACTAGTTGGTTTTAATTAAATTACTCTATCCTTGATATCATCATCGTATTTGTTCTTCTCTTCTATTTGTTGCACTTTGTATTAGAGATTTTATAATCTACTCATAATTATTGAACACTTTCTAGTAATCGATATTATCAAGGACAACAAGCCTAAAAACCATTTCTAGTTTTTTAGGCTTATTCCACATGTCAGTGATAGTATTAAATCTAATAGCTAGAGGGGTTAGTTGATCCATCTGGGTGTTGCTTTGATATCATAAGTATGAAAGCTTTCCAATAGATCCCACACCCTATGCTTATAGTATTTTAGATGTTAATTCTTGGTAGCACATGCTAAAATTAATTCATTGATTACCAAATATTTTTAGGTTTTTGATACCTATCTTTTTAAATTTTCTCAATTAAATGCATAATGATTCATATTTAGTAATATTGTTCATATACTTGAATAACGATCTACAAGTGTAACTTATTTCAATACCTTAGTTGCATACCAATGCTTGCTAGTCAAAGTTGAAATTGTGGCAGGTTCTTTGGGTATCAAAGAATTTCTAATCTTAGATTCTTTGTAGGCTACCCCCAAAACTTCATCTTCTTGTAGAACCCCAATGTTCATATCTAGTTTAGAAATTAAACCTTCTTCATTTAATTCTTCATTCACAAACTATGTAAGTTTATTCCAAATTACAACTTCGTCATCTTCCAACTTATGCAAGGGGTAGTTACATGGTGGTTCATTCTCAATTATAATAATATCTCCATATTTATTTACTTTAATGTGTGTATGATATTAGCAAAGTACCCATCTCATAATATATTTTTTATCCACTCTCATGATAATAGCATCTGAAAAAAGGAAGGAAGGTCCACCATAATAACTTTATAGACAATGACTAGCTTTGGATGTTTTGCCATTGTCATTATTAGATCTTTTAATACCCCTACAACATTTACCCTAATTTCATCCATTTGAATGGGGTTTCTAGTAGTTGTTGTGTAAGTTAATCTTATTTCTTTGCACATAGCTTTTGGCTTCATGGCCACAATGGCCTCTAAATCTATAATACAAATCTATAATAGATAACTTTCTGTTTTTAGGATAAAATAGAATGTTGACAGGTTCAATATTATATTTGTTACATTTACTTGAATCTTATATGGATCTTCTTCTATCAAGTTATGTTTCTTTTACAAATTAGGTTGTACCTCTTGTTGTATAACTACTTTTGCTTTGGCATAACTTCTCTCCTATTCTTTGAGAGCTTCTTGGAGTATAACTTTTTGTCTTGGCGAGGCTAATGCTTTTGGCATGTTATATTTAGTCGGCATTGTCTTTATTTCTTCAACAATATTGAACCTAAATTTATATTTACTACTTTTGTTGTGTGATGAACTTATTGATTATTGTGCTGCAACTACATACCTTTAAATGTTTGAGGAAGGTTACCTTATTTGGTTCTCAACTCCCTTCTGCAATGTTCTCTTCTCATTCTATTTGTTAGTCATGGTTTCATTTGTCTAAATTTTAGACTTTTTTGTCTAAGAAAAATTTGGTGGAATTATGGTTGGTGTAATTTATCCACCTTCTTTTTATGTAGATGATTGACCAAATTTTGTTGGCCTCTTATCCTTCAAGTATAATGGTGGTCATCCCCTTCTTAACATTGTAGTCTTTGTGTTGTGTTTAGATTATTTTTCAATGCTTCTTATGGGACTATCAATTGTTCAACGATCAATATTATTTTACTCTTCATCCCAACCCCTTATTATTGATTGGTAATTTTAGAAGAAAAATTATCATCATATTCAAAAATAATAAAATTAGAAAATATTGCACTAACTAGATTAGATAAAGTTGGAATTGATTGTTGAATTACCTCCATTGAATCTACCATAATTGATGGTTGATATACAGGGTAATTTACCATAGGTAGTTGATTGGTAATAAGAGCCATGTATTTCTCCATTTGATCATTCCTTGTAGCCATGGCACATTCTACTAGATTACATCCAACAAGCAAAGCACCATAAAGTATTGATTTTTGAAATCATGCTAACTATATTAACCTGTAGTTGATTTCCATTCTAGTGAGGAACCTAATCCTTTATGAAGTATGGGGTCTTTCATAACTTCTAATTTCTTCATTATTTCCACCCATTATTCAATTGTCAGCCACTATTTTTTATTTTTCATATTGGTATGATTCACTAAAATCTTCATCATCTCTCTCAATTTATTTACTTGGACTTGTATCTCATCCTTTGAACTCTAAGACAAAGAGGCATTATCTACATTGATGTGTTGTGGTGATGTTAATAGGGTTGAAAACTAAGGTTGCAATGCATAAGGGTAGGAATACTTTTTCCGTGAAATGTTACCATTTTCATAACTTGGATGAGTACCTCTTTTGTGCGGGTTGCTTCTTCAAAGGATCCAACCAAGGTTACATGGTTGGCATTAAAGACCATTAATGTTAAATCTAATAATAATCCTTTTATTTAATATGGCAAAGCTTGCTCATCCGATGGGTGAATATTGAATAAAATTGATATAACGTCCTTATGAATTTAATAATATAATCATGGATATTTTCCTAGGGATACCTGGATTTCAACTAAAAGAGGATTAAATAAGCATTGTCTAATTACAAAAAAAAAAAAAAAAATCATGAAAGGTTAAATAATGAAAGCCCAACTAACAACTAAATTATCACATAAACTTGTATACCAAGCTTACCGTAAAACTACCTCATCTATTCACTACATAAAAAAGAATCTTTTAACTGCTCTTAAAGACCTTTTAAGAGCGGTTTTTAACCGCCCTTAAAGACCTTTTAAGAGTAATTATTTAGTCGTCGTATATGAAAACATCGTAAAAAGTCCACATCATACGACGGATCTTCTTAAAAAAAAACGATTAAAAATATAAACAAATCATCCTCTTAAAAAAAAAAGGCGATTAAAAATATAAACTGTACTCTTAGAAGAGGACGATTAAAAAATATTACCCGGACGAGGGTGGTATAAAACGGTATAAAACACGTGAAAAGCTATCCTCTTCAATCTTGGGAGCTGTCAGCCAAAAGAGCATCTTCAATCTTTGGCATCTGAACCAGAAACAGAGAAGTTGCCTCAACTGGCACCTTCTGCTATCTCAAGTGAATCAACATCTGCAAATGTTCTTAGTTTTGAAGTGATTGAAGGTGCAAATGTGATCTATTCTCAAGAAAAAATGAGCGTTGTTGAAGAAAGTGTATCTAACAAATCCAAAGACAATGTTGAATCCAAAAATAATTCTTCTATCGCTGGGGTTTTGGACAGTTTCACGGAAGAGGAGAAGCCTTCAGATTTTAAGAATACAAATTCAGATGATGTGTTGCACCCTGAAATTGATAACAAATTGGTATCCATAGTAGCATGTGCCTTGCCTGAACAGAAGGCAGCAAAGAAAACAGAATGTCACTGTTCTGGTAACATTGAGAAAACCTCAGACCAGCAGCAAGCATTAAGCAAAGTAGTTATTCCTGATGGAAAAACTAGTGGTGCAGATGGTCCTGCAGAATATTCAAAAGCAGGGGAAATGTAAGAAGCTGAATGCAGTGCCTTTACAGACCTGAGTATAATTGAACACGATATTGCCAGTTGTGATCCAGAGTCCAAAAAGGTCCAAAAAGGAAGATTCTACAGAACAAAATATCACACTTTCAGATGTAAACATGGCCAGTTACAGTGAGGCTAATCCTCTTGCCTTGGAAAACCTGCCTAAGACACCTGTCAGCGAAGTAGAAGTTGATGACAAATCTGCAGTATCAGAATCTCATCAGCCACAATCCATGCTCTATTCTCATGAAGAAAAGAGGGGAATAGAACAAGATACCTTTGTGAACAATAATCTATAGTCTCATTATATGTTGCATCCTAAAGAAGATAAAGAAAAGATGATAGAGATTGACTTCTCTAAACAGGGGGCAGTAGAGAAAACAGAACATCCCTGTACAACCTCAGATCAGAAGCTAGATGCACAAGCTTCAGGTATGGTACCTTTGCAAGCAGGTGATAGACAACAAGCTGAATGCAGTGTTGTTACAAAATCTAGTATAGTTGACATAAATTCCGCAGTACAAGAATCTCAGCAGCCAGAGTTTGCAGTCTATTCTCATGAAAACAAGAACATTGTAGAGCAAGTTGTCTTTGTCAAACCACATGATGTTATTGAACCCAAAGACATCTCTTCTATTTGTGGAGATCCTGACAGTCCTAGAGATGAAGAAAAGCATCCATATTCTAACCTTACAAATGATTATGATAAGTTGCACCTCAAAAAGGATAAAAAATGATAATAGAAACTGGCTTATGTGAGCAGGTGGCAGTGAAGAAAACAATGGAACTCTCCTCTGAAGGCATTGAAACAACATTTTGTCAGAAGACCGATGCACAGACTTCAAGTGATCTAGTTATTCCTATTCCAAACATGAGTTTAGCAGAAAACACTACAGTAGGACTTTCAAAATCAGGGGAAACAAATGAAGTTGAATGGAGTGGTTGTACAAACTCAAGTATAACTGAACATTATGTGAAAGGTTGTGAACCAGATTGCAAAAGTGAAGATCTCATGCCAAGAAATATTGTACTACCAGACGCAAACACAGACGAACACAATGATGCTATAATAACACGGGAAAATTTTCCCATAACACTTGCTAAAGAAGTTGACCAGAGCTCTCCAACATCAGAATCTGTTCAGTCAAATGCAAGGGAAACTCATGCAAGCTTCCATGGTGCTGACCATGCAGAATCAGAGACTCAACTTCCAAGGGAAGAATCACAATGTGAATGCAATGAAAAGAAACTGGAGCATTCTATAGGAGAACTCACTGTTACATCTTGTTCTGCAATTATAGCAACTATAGACAATTCTTTGCCATTAGATAAATATGGGAATTCATCTAGGGAGTCTCCAGATGGTAATATTTCATTCTTTGCATTTTATCTAGTGAAAATTGTACTGAATTAGGTGTGTTCTATTTTTGCTCATACTCCACTAATTATTAATCCAAAAATTAATTACAGATTACAATCATCTCGGTCAGTGAGTCATTCAGTTCTTTATGTTTTGAAACATAAAAAAGAGCCTTGTCAGATTATTTTCTTTCTTGTCTTCATTAGCTCTTGTGTAGGTGATTAACCATTTAGTTGTCCCTCTTTTTAAATCTTACATTGTTGTATGTTGCAAGAAAATATCAGGTCAAATGCATATAAATCAATATATCAGAGTTACAGGGAGTGTGCACTTGGTGGTAGAGGGACACATCCAATACATGCTTGTATCCAATGTGGACCTTTAACCTGTATGGGTACTCTCAACAATCCTGATGAATCATATCAAAGTTTCTGCTGAAAAGATTTCATCTACAGGAGGTTTATAATTTGACGTACTTCAATATGACTCATCAGGATTGTTGAAAAAGAAATTATCATTTGTAGAAAGTCTCTTTAAATATTTTGTGTCTTAAGCAACCCATGCTAGGAAAGCCTTGTTCACAGCATATTATTTACTGTTTAGCTGAATGAGCAATGATAGTCTCATAGTGGAGTTTTTGGAAACATTACTCCAATAACTATTTGAGAAAGCATTTTTGTGTTATTTTATTTCTGTTTGATCCTTCTAAAGTGCATTCTATCTCTGTCCCATAGAGGAGAAGACAAATTATGGTCCATATGAGCAGTCACTGCATTATAAACTTAGGTCCAACACAATAATATATAGATGTTCTGTTGGTAGGCTTAGCCACCTTTGATATATATGTTGAAGTCTGGCATAGGTTGTCATGGCAAGGCACACAAGGTTGTATTTTCCTTTTCTGGCAGAAGGCCTCTATTTTTTTTTGTTATAAATGCATAATGTTTTTTTTGGCATGCAAAGCTTTGTCGTATTGCTTGAACTATTGCTTGAACTCGACACTCTTGGTAAGTAGAGGAATTACAATTGTGATATCAGATGTAAAAGAACAGAAATTTGAAATTGTAACATAAGTAAAAAGAATAAAATTTTGAAAATACTATTACATCTTGCATGACAAAGAGGGACAAATTCTTAATTACAATTGTTGACTTTTACAGTTAGCAATTCTTAATTCTTCTTCAATTCCAACATTTATATATTTTATTGTACTCATCCATTTACTCCTTTTCATCAAATTTCAGATGTCAATGGAAACAAAAACGAGTTGAAAACTTCTAAGCCAGCACTATGGGAACAATTGCTTGAAACGAATGCAAAAGAATCAATCATTCAAGAAACCTATCGGGACCTTGGAGATGCTGGGTCATCCCCTGGGAATCCATTTGTTCATGAACACAAGCTCTCTAGCAATGAAGAGCCACATCAACCTATTAGTATTGAGGGAAGCCAAGGGTCAATATTTGAGCCAAATAACAAGATCTCTACAGGTAATGAACTGTTTTAAAATTCTTATAGATACTTCTGGTATTGCTTTTTAATGGTATCTTATTGACAGGTAATTTAATTTAACCTTGCTATACCTTGCAATAAATTATGATGTGGTTGCAGGTAGAAGTTTATTATCTATTCTTTTTCAGTTATGGAAAAAGATAAATAATGCTGAAGGGATGAATTCTGAAATGCTTATAGTTTGTACTATGAGTTTCTGGTGACACTGCATACAGGTTCTCCATTGCCAATGTTTCAAGTCCAGGTATTGGATCCATCATTGGGAACATAGCAGCCCTGATTATGGGTATGGTATAAAGGTTTGAAACATTTGGGATGGAGAAACTTGTATGTGGTGTTGCCAAAAATCCATAGCACAAACATATTACATCATGGAATCGTAGTTGTTTTTATATTTATAGTTTACTAGTCTATAAATTCTGGAATTTGCACCATATAGTTAGTTGTTCTATACTTTAATTCTTTCAGGCTTTCAGCCTAAGAATTTGATTGCATTGTTGTAAGGCATAACACTTGTGCCACTTGTGAATATCTAGATTAAAATGAATTTGAAGTTAAAGGTACAAAAATGTCTTGAAATCATGGTGTTGTTACTTCAAAATTTAGGTTTGTTATAGTCTTCAACAAACCATCCACATTATCAAAATCCCCACCAACATTCAAAAGGGTTTTAATATGAACTAATGCAAAATATGAAGGGTACAAATTGGGCATGTTCGTTTGTTGACAAATAAACAGATTTGCCATTGTTGTGCATATATTTTAGTACATCACACAACAATACTAGATGTTAATAGTGTAATAACATGCAGAGTAGGAAATCATCAACATCTTCAGGTCACTTTGACATATTTTTAACTTAGTCTATTATGATGGGTAGTGTCGTATCATCAACATCTTCAGGTCACTTTGACATATTTTTAACTTAGTCTATTATGATGGGTAGTGTCGTTAATTAGTGCCAAGCTACATGGTGGCTAGAAGAGCAGGACCTTGGCAAAAACTTATAGCTTTAGTTGAGCTAAGATAATAATTGATATGAAAAAAATGTTTAGAATCTGAGACATAGGTGCCACTGAGTTTGTGATCAAGGGCATCATCTTCTTGATCCCACTAGTTCCCTCAATGGACCTTAGTTGATCCTTTTATGAACTTATGATATGGGATACTGCTACCATAAGTGTTTATTTTGTTTATGAGTGCAATCAAATATTGGCATGCACAACGAATAGAAAAAAAAATAATGTTAATGGTGATAGGTTAAAAACACATCCTTCGGTAGCTTGGGAAATTTGCACTCTTCTAAGAGTTAAAAAGCGGTAACGATTGTTACTGCTACTAACATAAATAAAAGGTTATAGGCATGTGGATTATTAACTATTGTCACATTTTGTAAAGGGGTAAAATTTCTGAAAAATTCAAGAAATTGCTTCTATTTCTCTCCTTTTCTTTGCAGTTTTCCTCCTGCAGTTTTTATGTGTCATGTCTTCCATTTTCTGTTTGTCTTGCTTTACTTTTCAAGTATCCCACCTGTTCGAAAAAAGGGCAAAAATTGTAAAAAATTGTAAAATTGGCTAAGTGTCAAAGCAGGGAGCGACGCCCATCGTCGTTCCATTTTGGAGCACCGCCTGTCGTCGCTCCCTTTTTCAAGCGAAGCCCGACAAAATCAAAGTGTAAGGTTGGGAGCGACGCCCGTCGTCGCTCCATTTTTGAGCGCCGCCCGTCGTCGCTCCCTTTTTTGAGCGACCGTGGGCGGAGCAAGAAAGGAGAAAGGAGGCAAAAAGTTTCTAAGTCCAGAGCCTCCCGTCGTCGCTCAGGGTCGCCCACCCCACTCGCTGTCTCTCAGTTTTCCCAGTGCCATCCGTCGTCGCTCCGTTTTCGGGCGACGCCGGGCGTCGCTGTCTTTTTTCAGCGACAAGTAGAAGGCCCAAAATTTAACTAAGGCATAAAGGGAGCGCCACCCGTCGTCGCTGCTTCTTCCCAGCGACCGCTGCTGCCTCCCCATCCAGTCAGCAAGCGCCAAAAAAGTAAACCAAGTTGCCACAATTTCCACCTCGGGGTGCCTCCCAAGTTTGCTCTATCTAGAAGTGATTCCCGGAGGCGCTCTCTTCAGCAGGCGACTTTGGTCAGCCCCCATACATTTGTAAACCACACAAGTTTTGAGATTTATGTCTGTCAAGAAGTGACAGATTGTGTGTTGCCAAGGTACAGGATAGATGAACATTGAAGAACAAATTGTACCTCATCTAACGCATTTAACCAGACCTGGCTTTCTCGCCCACCAGACCTGTCCGGGGAGGTACATTTTCAGAACGACCATATCTCAAGTACAAGTACAGCCGACAGGGGTCTCATCTAGGCAACTTATTACAACTTTTGTTGGTCCTTGGGATCTGTGCATGATTGTATTTTGGGGGGAAATTCCTACTATAAAAGGCAGTTCATTTGATTGTAAAAGGGGGGAACATATTGCTAGAGAAATCTACTGTGACGGATCACCTTCTACTTAATTCAAAGCATCCTTGGCTCTGCTTCTTGTCTCTATCTTTTATGCTGCCTTCTGCTAGTATTTTTGCTTCATGTCCATTTATATTTCTGGTTGTTTGAATTTTGAATTTTGGATTTTAGCATTGGTGATTATTTGGATCTGGAATACTAACCAGAAGGATACATAGGGTAGAATAACAACTGCAATTTTTGTTACATGATTTGTTTTAATTGTTGTTGGTTTGGATGCAAATTTGTAATCGTGCTGCTTGTTCTTCCCCGCCTGAAACAAATGATATTTCCATTTCTTTCTGCACATTTATCTCTTTCCAACACTCTTATCTAAAACCCCCTAAAACTAGATTAGTATAGGAGTCGGTCTTCTCCGGAGATTGGCATGGAATGCATCCATTCCTTTCAGCCTTTCAATCTGCTGGGCGAATCTAGGGTGCAATAGATTAAAATCCTTTCCTAAGTGGCAGATTCATAGCCAACATTAACGTTGATCCATGTTCTCATAACCGAAACAGGGACTCGACCAGGCATTAGAAGGATGGCACAAAACCAAGGAGAGCATGCATAAAAAAAATCATAAAAGGATCTAAGAGCCTAAATCTTTTAACAAAATCAAAACAAGAGGATAAGGGCCTAAGACTATCCTACCTGAAAATTTTCTCCCATAGTTTATCCTTAGTTAGTCCTCCTATGAGCCATCCCCTTCCTTCCTTCTTCATGCAAAATAATCCTCCATACCCCTTCCCTTCCTACCTGCAACTCCCCTCATTTAATTTTTTCCCACGCATCATTTATTTTTTTTTAAGTGAGATCTCACCCTAAGAGGACAGTTTAAAACCATCCTCTTAGGGTTGCCTAAGAGGACAGTTTTAAACCACCCTCTTAGGGTTGCCAAAGGGCGATTTTAAACCACCCTCTTAGGCAACCCTAAGAGGACAGTTTTAAAACCGTTGTCTTAAGGCAAAGAGGGTGGTTGAAAATCACCCTCTTAGGCAACCCTAAGAGGGCGGTTTTAAACTGACCTCAGGATCTATTAGGGTAGTTTTTTATCGTCGTAAAAAACCATCCTATTTTAGCTACCCTTAAAAGCATTTTTTAGTGTAGTGCCTAACAGAAATATGCATATAACCATGATATCTTATTCTTGAATCTTGTGTGTAGACTTTAGTATTGATAATTTATTAAGGTCTTCTAAAGTATTTTTACTCCTATTTATATCAAAAGCAGATAGGGAGTTTATGGCAGCTATTGAGATGGGTGAATAGACCATCAAGTTCAAAGGTCCTTGGTATGTCTAGTAAGGTAACTTATTTTGGGTCCTTTTCATCACTAGTGCTTGGTAATACTGAGGAACCTATCCATACTACACGTGGTAGATATTAAATTTGTGCTTGAAGTTGGGTCATTTATACCTGATGGTTTTTGTACTATTCCATCTACTTAGAAAAAAAGAAAAAGAGAGAATAGAAGATCTACATGAACATGATATGTAATATTATGAAAGTAGAATGATACAATATGAATGGAACTATGCATCCATTATATAGGAGGATAGGTTTCTTATTCCTCACTCTACCTGTGACACTTGGTACATATTACATGCACTTGGCATGATTACCAAATAATGGAATATATTCCAACACCATCCCTGTATTACATTATTTGGTATGAAGTTCCCTTGAATTACATAGATGATCCTTGAATGTTTGAAACTTGGTTTTCCCAAGTGCTTTTGTAAAAATATCTACTAGCTGATCTTTTGTTGGAACATGCTTTAGGATGATATGATGGTTCTAAAAATGATCTCTAATGAAATGACATTGTGCTTTAATATGTTTATTTCTTTCATGTACAATCGGATTTTTTATCAAGTTGAGTGCTCCTTGATTGTCGTAAAATATCAATGTTGGAGTTCATTTGATGCCCATGTCTAATAATATATATTGTAACCACAATGCTTCACAGGTTGTATCTCCTACTACCCAATATTTTGCTTCAATAGATGATTGTGCCACTATATGTTGTTTCTTACTATGCGAAGTTATAGGTCCTAACCCAAGATAGAATATGTATCTTGAGGTAGACTTCCTATCATCAATAGAGTCTGCATAATCTAAATCTGAGAAACCCTATAGACAAAAATATTTAACATTCTTCATATAGGTTAGTCCATAATCACTAGTCTTCTTAATATATTGCAGTATATTTTTTGTAGCTTTCCAATGACTTTCTCTTGGTTCTTGCATAAAGAGTGAAAGATAATTTACAACAAAGGCTAAATCGGGTCAGCTATTGGTTAAGTACAAAAGACTTCCAATTAACTATCGATACATAGTTTTGAAACCAAAGGTGTTTCATCCTTTTTGGATAACTAAATTCCTTGTTCCATTCGTGTATCTTTCATCTTACAGTCCTTCATTTTGTATTTTTAAGTAAGGCTTCTGCATACTTTGATTGAGTAATAATGATCTTATCTTCACTTTGTTGGATCTCTAAACCAAGACAATAATTCATTAGACCTAGATTTGTCATCTCAAAAGCCTTTTCTAGATATCTTTTAATATCACTTATTAGTTTTTCAAAACTTCTAGTAATTAATATATCATCAACATATACCATGAGAATCAGTATACTATTTCAAAATTTCTTTGTATACAAACTGGGATTGGATGTACTTCTTTTAAAACTATGTTGTAATAAGTGATTGTTGATCTTTATATTCCATGCTCTGGGAGCTTGCTTTAGACCATATAGAGATTTGTTCAATTTTGCACACCTTATTTTCTTGTCCTTTAATAATAAAACATTTTGGTTGTGACATATAGACTTCTTCTTCTAAGTCACCATTAAGAAAAGTACTTTTTACATCCATTTGATGAAGCTTCCAACCCTGATGAGCTACTAGTGCACAAACAGTTATGATAGTAGTAATTCTAGCAGTTGGTGCGAATGTCTCTTCATAGTCAATTCCCTCAGTCTGAGTATATCCTTTGGCTACTAACCAAGGTTTGTATTTATCAAGTGTTCCATCTACTTTGTATTTGATCTTGTAAACTCATTTGCATCCCACTATTTTATTTTTTGGAGGTAATTTCACTAGATCCCATGTTTAATTCTTGTGAAGTGATGTATATTCAGATTCCATTGTTGCCCTACAATGTGAGTGATTTAGTGCTTGGAGAGTTGATGTTGGCTCTATTTTATTGCTTAGTAATCCTTTGTTTATTCTACTTTGACTATGATTCTGAGGTCTGGTAGTAGTAAGATCTGGCATTCTTTCTAGATTTGAGTCCCTTAGAGTGTCTCTGAGCCATATTGGTTCTTTCCTATGAGAAATTGTAGATGATTCAGTGTGTTCTCTGTCTTCTTCTTGAGATTATGATTTTGACTCTTCACTTGTTTCATCTTCCTCTGAGTAGATTAGAACAATTTATGTGTCATTATTGGGTTTTCCTGTGTTAGTTTTGACTTTTTCATCAAAAATTGCATCTCTACTTATGTAAACTTTCTTTGTATGTGGATCTAATATTTTGTATCTTGTAGATTCATTATCATAGCCAACAAAGTTTCCTACCATAGTTTTGTCATCTAGATTTGTCCTTTTTTGTTTTGGAATATGCATGTAAGCTTTACATCCAAAATTTTTTAGTTTTTCTATATTTGGTTTTTTCCTGACCATGCTTCTTTAGGTGTAATATGTTTGAGTATTCTTGTTGGTAATCTATTTTGTATGTATACAACTATTTGAACTACTTATGCCCAATATTGATGATCAAGATGAGCTTCTTTTAACATACATCTCACCATTTCCATTATTGACTTGTTTCTTCAATATGGAATTCCATTCTATTGTGGTGAATATGTTGTAGTGAGTTGTCTTTTAATTTTATTTTCTTCTAAAAATGAATCAAATTATTTAGATACAAACTCACCTCCTTTGTTTGAATAAAGTGCTTTTATAGTATTTCCTAAAAAATTTTGTACTTGAAGTTTAAATTATTTAAAATGACTAAATACCTCTAATTTCTACTTCATGAAGTATACCCACATTTTCCTAGTGTGATCATCAACAAATAATTGAAAATATTTATGTCCTCCAATACTAGTGACATTCATTGGCCCACATAAATCTGTGTATATAAAATTCTAATGGTTGTTGAGTCCTATGTTGATGAAGTTCAAAAGGAATTCTATGTTGTTTTCCTGCTAAACATTCTATACAAACTATAGATTCTAAAGGTAGATTTGGTATTCCTTCAACCATTTGATATTTGTGCAATTCATTCATAGTAGATTCACTAGTATGTCCTAGACGCTTATACCATAGATTTGAAACTCTAATTGAAATAATTGAGTGTGTAGTAGTGTTTAGAACAAATAGACCACTTTTATAAGAGTTTGATGCTATTATTTCCTTCTATTTAAGAATGTGGCATTGTTTTCTTCCATTGGAAAATTTGAATACTACAATCATGTTTTGATCCATGACTTGAGAGACTGAAAGAAGATTGGTAGCCAATCCTGGTACATATAATACATTTCTGATTATTCCTTTTCTATTGGTCAGATCTATTAGAATGTTTCCAATCCCCTTTACTTCATAAGTTTTACTATCTGCTATAGCCATGGGTTTCTCATTTACTTTTTGTAGGGAATTAAACCAATGTATATTTTTGATCATGTGCTTGCTTGCCCCTGAGTCTATATACCAATAATCCATGACTTATGATACCTTAGTGTAGAGAATGTGCACTTTTTCTAAGGCTTAGGTTTTGTAGAGTTCCTTATATCTCCCTAGTGATTGGAAAAGTGCTTAGTAAGTAATAGTTCACTTTTTGGGTTGATTTTGTAATGTTTTGTAAATAATAATCAAGTCCTAGTTCACCTTCTCTCCTAATGAACTATGCATGTAATTTTAAGTTCTATGGTTGGATGAGTATGAGATAAATGTAAGTATATAATTCCAAATCCTTTAAGTAAATAATGAACTTCCTTTTATATCCCTTAATATCCAATATTTCTAAATTTATGTTTGATGTGGTATACCTTATAACTCCCTAATTTTGGAATATTAAAAATTAATAATATTTGCAATATAGTTACTAAGTGTCTAAAGTAGAAACCCTTATTTCTCCTACTTAATTGTTTGTAAATATAATGCTCCTTGAATTAACTCTTAATATTATGCACTTTTGATCTAATTGCTTTCTCTTAGGTTATATCTATTCCACTTATTTTAACCTTAGAAATATATGTTCCCTTATACCTCCTTTTAAACTTTAATGAAAGAAAGTAAGTGCAAATATACCTTTGAACTTGTACTGATTGGTATTGAATCTGAGCATTGATTGTGAGCGTTGGTTTATGACAAACTCAATGAACGTCCTCTTATGAAAATATTTAATGCACCTTTGACTCCTTGACTTCAGGCTCCGAATATGCTCTCCCTTAATGCTCGTTGTGAATTCTCTTTTGTTTGCATGTTTTTTCGTTCATTCTCTATGTGCTTCTTGTTTGGTGGCTATATGTATGCTTTTTCTTCTTGAAGTTGGTTCCAAGTGGTGGTAGGCATTACTTAAGTCTCTTCCTCAAGCTTCACTGGACTTTGTGGAGCATTAAATCATGTGGTGCCGAATAAGCTTCTCCTTGGTGGGTGTTAAATTTCTTGATGGTTATGACAATGATGAGAAGCATTTTATGAATGAGTGTCTTTCTTGAGCATTGAAGATAAGAGGGTAATTATTATCTTTGTGCCAAGTGGTACAATATTTCTTCCTTTTTCAAGACAAGTGTATATATCTCCTTTTCATGCATGCTCTCTTCAACGTATCAAAATATTATCCTTAAGACCTTCTCAATACCTGTACATTCCAACCATTTGCACGCTTGCTTTGATATTTTTACAACAAACGATTTCCTTCTTGCAAGTTGTTCTACTCGATGATGATGGTTTGCTCCAACTATAAGGTACCAAGGGCGATGGAGTGGCAGTTTTATGGTGCTTCAGTGGTAGAATGTGGTGCTTTCGCTCGGTCTCCTTACTAGGTATTGCACCTTCATTTTCTTCTTTGTTATACTGCTTGTTATTCACTACCCTTGCCTTTATCTTTACGTAGATACTTGTGTTGCAGGTTGATGCAATCATGGGCATTAGATAAGGTGTTGAAGATGGTGTCTCGAGAAACCCCAAATGGAGGTTGGTGCACCAAAAGTTTGCACCTTTTATCTTCAATGATTTAGCCAATTGTGGACATAGGATACTTGTTGCCTTAGTGTCTTGAGACACTCTATATTTCGTCCTCTTTAGGAGGGATATGGTGCATCACTATAACATAAATAAGATACTTTATTTTTGTACCAAATTTTTGAGATTTCCTTGTCTCTTTTTATGCTACTCTTCTCCTTTGATATGGAAACTCCTTGTTGTATAGCTTGAGGATAAATGAAAACATATTTTTGAATATTTTCCTTTTCTTCTTAGATATGGTGATTGCTTTACCTTTATTTTCAGAAAACACTAACCTCTAACTTGGATAATTTTAGTACCAATGAACCCTCAAAGTAACTTGAAATATGTGACTTAAAGTATTTAGTGCATCTTAAAAACACTTTAATAACAACTGGTATAGTGCAATATTGATCTCACCTTACTACTCTTTCAAATAAATCTTAAATCATGCACTAGTAATCTTCTTTGTTGTAATTAGATAATAGGAAGATGATTTCTGTCAAAATATATCTAACTCCTATTTTAATGTGTAGGTATAAACCTTAAAAGGAACTTCCTTCTACACTCCCTTTTGCAATCTTCTCTTTGCAACTTTTAAAGAACTAAAGTGGTGCTTAATGGAATTGAATAATAACCCAAATTAAAGTTCAACTAATTAACGTATTTACACCGAAGTTGCTTACCTTAATGATCTTTGTAGATGAAGGATTGCTAGGTTATTAGACTCACATTATTGCTACCTTTAACTGGATGAACTTGGAACTCCACTTGGCTATCTGAAATAGCTCTTTAACTCACCTTTTTTCAGCTCTAGAAACCCTCTAACTTGCTAACCGTAAATTGTAGTAGGTGACTTGATTAACCTTCAATGGCCTTCGATTTTCTATTGTAGAAACCAACAATTTCCTTTTGTGCTTGTTGTCGGATGGTGATAATTATCCCAAAATATTCTTGTAGAATTTGCTCCATCCTTTCAATCCTTTTTAGGTCCCTCGAGCCTTGCTCTGATACCAATGATGGTTTTTTTACTATTCCATCTACTTAAGAAATTACAAAAAAAAAAAAAAAGAATAGAAGATCTACATGAACATGACATGTAATATTATGAAAGTAGAATGATACAATTCGAATGGAACTATGATTCCATTATATAGAAGGATAGGTTTCTTGTTCCTCACTTAACCTATGACACTTGGTACATCTTACATGACACTTGGAATGATTACCAAATAATGGAATATATTCCAAAAAAGCCTAGGCATTTTGTGGGACTACTTGATACTAGGGTTGAAATGATAAGTTTAAATTTTGCATAGGGGGTATATTTTTATAATCCTAGAGATTATGACATGGATTATGAATCTTGTATGCTTTTAGCATGTCCTATAAGCCAAACTAAGGATTTTATTAATTTGATAAAGTTATGACCTACTATACAGTTTATGGGAGTTGACTAATTTGAAGTACCCTGAATACTTTGTGTTCCCAGTTGGCCAAGCAAAGCTTGCTAATTTTGCATAATGCTTTGACTTGGTACTAATAGATTTATCTATCATTGGATGGCACTAGCATTTGTGTATGATTGGTTTTACTATAATTGATACATAGGTCGACCTAGAGGGCTACCTATTGATTGGATCTAAGTAGTGATTGGTTGGAACTTACCTAAAGGTTTATTTGAGAACCTAACACTTTGTATTTGACTTATGCCTACTTGTAGGTTAGACCTTATTTGCAAAGTGTAACTATTTGGGGAAGTTATCATGCTAGTATATAGGATAACTAGAACCCCCGATTGGCTGGTAGGATGTAATGTAATTGGTAATGCTTACAATACTTCAAGTATACTGCAAAGGATTTCTAATTATTGTTTTGATGGTAAGGCCAAAAAAGGCCCAAACCCGAGTGGTGCTAGGTAGAGTAAGATAATGTATGGTGAAGTCACTAACATATTCTTCTTCAGTTAATAAGAAAGGTGATGAAGACATAGAGAAATATTTCTGACCTTGATTGGTTGGAGTTGTCATTGATCATTTTCCTTTTGATGGAGTCAAATATGGTTCATCAAATTCTCATATCTACACATTTGTTGTTGGATTTCTCCCTTTTTTATTTTTGTCTTAATAAGGAATGATTTCAGCTAGGCAATATTCTATGCTAGATTGTTGATCCTTTGACCTCATATCCATAATTCTATGCCAAGTTTTGTTCATTCTCACATTCATAAAAAATTTGGCTTATAAAATGATTTTTTCTAAAAAAACTAGTGAATCACTTTTTAAAATGGTAATTGGCTTGAAATTAGCTTGGAAAAATTTTCAAGAAAAAAATGATGCAAATTGTTGCTCCAAAAATAACAACTGGCTACTAAGAAAAATTTGAGCTTTTCAAAAAATTGTGAATATAAGTAGTGAATCATTATTTATGTCAAAACATGGAAAACTTATCTCCAAAAATGTCAAATCACTTTTGCAAGAAGAAAATCATAATTTTGGCCAAGAGGAGTAAATCATTGTTTTCTTCCTTTAACAAAATATTGACAATCTTTCATTCTACAAGTATGATTCATGAAATATTGATTTGTTATTATGACGTCAAAATGTTGATCTTATGAAATTTTGTTGAGTTTAGAATAAAGTTGTCATTCCATGAAGTACCTATAGTTTCACAAAATAAGTTGAGAAAATTTGCAAAACCTTTTGCTTGGATTTGATTGTTTTAGAAAAAGGGAGTAGGTTAGGTTTCAATGTAAAATACAAGGTCTTCGTCCTACTAGACATGCCAAAAACTTATTGAATTGTAAAAAGGTCTAACTCTAACCATGTTCATAATTTTATTTCAATAGATGAAAGAAGGAGAATTGTATCCCTTTCGAAACTCTGGATTTAAGTTGACTTTCCTCCACTAAGCATACTCATCTAATTTAATCTAAATGTTTAAAAAAGTAAAGAGGTAAGGGCATAAAATATTGAAATAAAATGCATGAAAATAAAATAAAACTATAATCATAGCATGATTAATGTGCAATCAATCAATACATTAGAAGAAATTGAATAATATCAATGCTCTCCATTGTATATTAAATTTACAATAATATAAAGAAAGGACTAATAGAAAGTGAAAGGGCATTACCACAATCACTATGCATTCCACAAATAAAAAGGGTAGTGCCGCAATTGAGAATGAAATATCATGTATAATCTTTCTATTATTTCAAAATAATCTTAAAAGTACATGAAGTCTATAAAGTGTAGCTTTGACTTCTTTAAATGACCAAACGTTGCTTACAATGGAGCTCTTTCATACTATTTATAGGAAATTATTAACCTAAAAAGTTTCAAAAGCTAAATACTTTATACTCCTAGTAAAATTATTAATTTAGGGGTTCTTTAGCGAAGTGATGCACTACTAATTACTACATTCCTCCCAAAATGGTTCTAAATATTTTGGTATCCTTCTAGTTATCATTTGATGTCATATAGTGATAATATATTACTTCCTTAGAAGTTTCCTTGGATTCTATGTTGTCTTTGCCCTTCTTGACCTAAAAACTAGTTATTCATCAATTTAGGAGTGATTTGCTACTTTGCAAAATAGTTATTTGCTAGTCGGGAACATATCACACTTTTTAGTTAATTACACTATTTGGAAAAATTGTCCTTTCCATACTTAGTTGATTTTTCTATAATCCTTTAAAATTCAAAGGCCTAAAAATATGTTCTTAGGGCTGCAAAATTGTGACTCCTTGTCCTTCAAGACCCCTAATTGGTGGGAAATCTAAAGGTAGTGGTTCAACTACTACAATTTCAACCCCATATAACCAATCAAAAAGATATCCATAACAGGTCTCACATGTTAAATAACTTGATCATATTCATCAATGTAACCATTCATCAACACAAACCAATCAATAAAATACCACTAACAATAGCATCACTTTGTATTAACTTCCATAGATGCAAATGCATGAAACCATTCTCTTAGTCTTAAATGAAAGGTTTCTCCTAAATGTATGTATAAGACAAAAAGAAACCATTTTTGTTTGAAATACACATACTTATATCATGAAATATTAATTGCTAGCTCCTAACTCCCTCCTAACCAAAAACCTATTAGATCTTTAATTAGTTTATTTACAAATTTTAAGTCACAATTAGACTTGATTAAAATTAAAGTCTTTAGATTTTAAATATAAATAAATTTATAAGAATTGTTTGCATCAATTTGAGATACTATGGACTTGATAAGCTTCATTATCATTTTTCAAAAGTGTTGGCTCTTAGAGGATTCTTGAGGGCGACAACTATGGTTTCGGTGAACGAAGTTTTAGGCGATAGTCAACCATCGGACAAGGAGAAAGCACGAATGGAAGAAGTCATTTTTGACTCTCTCAACGAATTTCCCAGAGCTCAAGCGACGATAGGGCAAGCCTGGAGCGCGTCTACCATCAACCATGGGAATCTTCGAAGTGATGTCGAATGGGGAAAAGAACCACCTGACAAAGTGGGAGGCTCAGGAAGCCATCGAGACCTCCTGTCGTATGCAGACCGTCTGCAGAATAACCGTAAACCACCCTCGGATGGTTCGAAAGATTTCATTGCGCAAGGGCTTGATGTTTTGTGCCCTCAAACCCTCATGGAAGGGTACGCCTCTCGTGATTCCTTCTCCCTTATGGGAAAATTTTTAGGGGGGCGCCCAGACATGGATGCAATCCATCGGTGGGCATATTCAAAATGGAAAACTTTGGGAAACTTGGGTCTTTTCGTGCAAAGGTTTTTTCATGATTCAACTAAATACTCGGGAGGACGCGGAGCACATTTTGTCTGAGGTTCCATGGTTCTTCAGGAGACGAAGCCTATTTTTGAAGAAATGGGAGCCAAATTTTGATCCCGACTCGCAAAGCATAAATTTTGCCCCCATATGGGTCCGACTCCCCAATCTCCCTGCTCATTTTTTCTATGAGGATGCCCTTCGAGGTCTGACTAGGGCTTTTGGGGAATTAGTGGCCATTGACCCAACCACTCATGCTAGAACTCGCCTAACCCAGGCTCGTATCTGTGTCAATGTGAATCTGGAGTCGCAACTCCTAGATCACCTCAATCTCATCTACGAGGACTTCAGGTGGAAACAACCGCTAATCTTCGAGAACAAGTCAACTTTCTATTCGGAGTGCCATTCTCAAGGGCACCTCCCATCCCAATGCCCTAAATATAGAAACCCTAAGGTCGATCAGTAGCCAATGAAGCGTTTGCAACCTATCACCAACTAGAGGACCAACATCAGTCAAAGGCAAATCTTGAAGAACAAACAACAGATTCGATCACCTCCAACTCAAGCTCCCCAAAAGGCAAGTACCTCTGTAACCACTGCTAATAAATTTGATTTGCTTAAAGATTCTAGAAATAATGAGGAATTTGAGGAAGGTGAAATCCCTATTATCCCCACCCAAGCCCCTATCGCTCCCTCCCAGTCGAGCCCTACTCCCAATTCTACCCAGAAAGACCCCTCCCCCCTCACTAGGGTCAAATTCCCACTACTAGTGGTAGCCCCCAAAGCCCCACCCAAAATCCCCTTCGGATGCCTTCTTCCCTAGCCCCGTCGCCTCCCCGGGGTAGGTCTGTTCCCCTTGCCTCCCCGACCAACTCTACTGCCTCCATTTCTGACAGCGATGAGGCTGCCTAGGATTCCCCTGATCATTGGAGTCCCAAACAAACTCGAAGCTTCAGAAAATCCCAAGTCGATGTGGGAGTAGATAGGAAAAAGGGTAGGCCTTCAGGCACAGAGAGGAGAAACCGGGATACAACCGAGGATATAGCTAATGGAACTCAGAAAACCCTATTTCAAGAAATCGAAAACACTATCAAGGAAGAAAATCGAAGACCCAAACCCCCCATGCAACAAGGCAAGGGGGGAAAAAGCCCTCCAAAAGTTCCAAATGAAAGTCCTCTCCTGGAATGCGAGAGGACTGAATGGGGCAGCCAAGCAGAGATTGGTTGCAGCCATGAGAAAATATTATAACCCCGCTATCTTCTTCATTCAGGAAACCAAATTAGATGATCAGTGGTCTCCTAGGGTAGCCAAGATCATTTGGAAAAATTGTGACTTCATCTACTCCCCGACTTCGGGGACTGCAGGAGGGCTCCTCTGTCTCTGGAACCCAACCAAAGTTGAAGGCAGGTTTATCTCAGGACAAGATAGACTGTCCAACATTCTGTTCCATGATCTCAGCTCCCAGACCTCCTGGATTATGTCAAATGTCTACGCTCCCAACTCTGCCCAGGGAAGATTGATCTTGTGGAAAACCCTTACTCAGATGAGATAGGCTTTCATCAATATCCCTTGGGTGTTGGCAGGGGACTTCAATTCCCCCTACACTTTTTTGATAAAAAGGGGGGGAACTCGATAACTCACAGGAATACAAATGACCTAAGGCAGTTTGTGGACTCCAATGCCCTCATGGACATTCCACTGCAGGGATCCAAGTACACCTAGAGTAATAGACGATTGGGAAATAACCTTATCCAAGAACACCTTGATCGATTTTTGTTATCCCAAGAAGCCCTTCCCCTCTTCGGTGATGCCACCCTATAGGCTCTCCCAAAGATAGGGTCAGATCATAGTCCGCTTTTGTTTGAGATGGCTAGCAAGCCATAGTTCAAGACTCCTTTCTAGTTTGAGTCAATGTGGACCCACCACCCGGATCTCAAAAATCAGATAGCAGAATGGTGGGGGACAAGGTTTCCTGGGACAACTTCTAATCAGTTCATGCAAAAACTCAGGTGGGTCAAGGAAAATCTTAAAGTCTGGAACAGGGAAATCTTCGAGAATATTTTTGAAGCTAAACAGAACATCAAAACCAGATTAGAGCAAATTGAGGATAGATTTTAGGAAGGTCATGGTGATGACAATCTTAGAGCTGAAGAGAGGATTCTGCTCTCTGAATATCATAACACTTTGGGCAAAGAGGAAATATTTTGGTGCCAAAAGTCTAGATAGCTCTGGCTCAGGGAAGGCGACTCCAACTCTAAGTATTTTCATATCTCCACTCTCAGGCATAGGGGAGTCAACAGAATTAAAGGCCTCATCAAGCAGGATGGTAATTTTACTTTGAACATCCATCAGATCAGGGACAAATCTATTAACCACTTCAAAAGCCTTATTGCCTCCCCTCCCTCCTCCTCCCCTTCGGCCATGGACTCCCTCTTGGAGAACATTCCTCAGACCATCTCTGATGACACCAATAAATTCCTCCTCAGCCCCTTGTCCCACAAGGAAATCCATCAAGCCCTCTTTTCCATGAAGCTCGATAAAGCCCCTGGCCGGATGGCTTCTCCCCTAGATTCTTCCAATATTTTTGGGATATTGTGGGCCCTGACCTGTGCCTTGCCATCACTGACATGCAGAAGTCCAGTTGCATTCCTAGAGATGTAAACTCCACCTTTCTGGCCCTGATCCCCAAAGGCACTAACTCCCAGTCCCTCTCTGATTTCTGCCCCATCAGCCTGTGCAACATCATCTACAAAGTGTTGTCCAAAGCTTTGGCCAACAGGCTCATTGAGATCCTACCCACAATCATTGACCACTATCAGGGAAGCACAGTTAAGGGTCAAAACATCCTTGATGGGGTCATCACCATCCATGAGATGATTCACTCTGCCCATATGTCCAACTCTGTAGCCTTCTTCCTGAAGCTTGACATGAACAAAGCCTTCGATAGAGTGAACCAGGAATTCCTATCCAAAATTCTCCTCAAATATGGTTTCCATGAATCTTGGGTGAATCTAATTTCAAATTGTGTTTCTTCTTCCTGGTTCTCGGTCCTAGTGAATGGGTCTACTGTTGGCTACTTTCCCAGCACCAAGGGGCTGAGACAGGGGGACCCTTTGTCCCCCATTTTATTCATCATTCTAGCTGAGAGCTTGGGTCGAACCATCAAAAATACCTGCAATAGAAACCTGATCTCTGGCATCAAGGCAACTTCTGGCTTACCCCCCACCACTCACCAAAAATTTGTGGATGACACCTTGTTGGCCACTAAAGCTTCAGTTTCTGAAGCCAAAGCCATCAAGGTCATCCTAAATTTGTATGAGGAAGCGACTGGTCAGAAGATCAATTACACCAAAAGTAAACTCTACTTCATCAACACTCCCATTAGAAGGTAGACCAAGATTGCAGGCATTTTGGGATGCACCATTGCTGACTTCCCAACCACCTATCTGGGCCTACCAATGTTCAAAGGAAGACCCCTCAAAGAGATGTGGAACAACGTCACAGAAAATATTCACAAGAAGCTGGTAGGATGGAAAGGAGCCCTCCTCTCTAGCATAGGCAAAACTACTTTGGTAAAGTCGGTCCTCCAAAGTATACCTACCTACTTTCTATCGGTCTTCAAAATCCCTACTACAGTGGGAGAGGCTATTGAGAAATTGCAAAAATAGTTCCTTTGGTCTGGGAATGATAATCAAAGAAAGTTCCATCTGGTTGCTTGGGAAAAAATTTGCACCCCTAAAGACAGGGGGGCTTGGGCCTTCATCGCATAAATATTACAAATCAAGCCCTCCTGGCCAAGCAGGCTTGGAAGGTGGTCACAGATGCCAAATTGGAGTGGGTATCGATTGTCAAAAGGAAATATCTGCAACATCACTCTTTTTTGGACTTGGAGACTCCCTACAATGGTTCCCACTTCTAGAAATCCATCAGCCATACCAAGCAGCTTGTTCACAAGGGATCTTGGTGGCAGCTTGGGGATGGTAAGTCTATCGACTTCTGGGAAGATGCATGGGCTAGAAAAGACCCCCTCATCAATGATCCCGATCTGACTCCAATCAAGCATCTCACCGATAGTAAGTATGGAGGACAGGTTGTTGATTTCATCACTTCTGACCAGGGTGTCCGTAAATGGAAGCAGGTTCAGTTCAAAATTAAGAATGACATCATTAACAAAGGCCTAGCAAATCTTCAGGATATTTTTAAAGCAAACTTCATCCCGCAGACCCTGAAGAGGGATGAACGTTGTTGGAAATATTCTAGTGATGGTAGCTTCACTGTCAAAACTGCCTCCCAGATGTTGGAAACCCCCCCTAGAGGCTTTAAAAGAGATGACAGCCAGACCCTTTCCAAAAGCATTTGGCTCAAGTCCCTGATCCCGAAAGTGGCACATTTCTGTTGGCTGGCTGCTCACAATAAAATCTTGACCACCGACAACTTAATTCGAAGAGGTGTAATGGTTCCCAATAGGTGCTACCTCTGCTCTCAAGCCTGGGAATCCACTCAACACCTTTTGTTGGATTACCCCTTTGTTGGGAGGGTTTTTTCTACCTTAATCAGCATATTCCAGGTATGTTGGACCCACCCCAAGATAGTTATGGACACATTCATTCAATGGCCAGTAACTTTCAATAATCCAAGACTCAGATTCCTATGGAGTTCCCTGCTTCACCATGCCGCCTGGCAGATCTGGCTAGAACGTAATAATCGCATCTTCATGGAGGCCACCAAAAATCCTAAAGTTGTGGCCAACAGAGCTCTGTCCCTTGCTATTGAAAATAGCAGCCTCATCCCGTGCGACGATGTCCCTAGATACGAGTTGGAAGCTTTCCTGTTTGCTTCCCTCAGAATCCCCACAGACTGTAGCAAAATCCAAAATTCCTTTAGCACCCGAACCACGGCCAAATGGTCCCCCCTCCGATGGGATGGCTTAAGGCCAACTTCGATGGTGCCTCCAAAGGAAAACCAGGGAGAGCTGGAGCAGGGGGAGTCATCAGGGATCACACAGGCAACATTATCAAGGCTTTCTCTGAGAATCTCGGGACCCAAACCAACAATTATGCAGAAGCCAGAGCTTTATGGAGAAGCATTGAGATAAGCAAAGTCCTCCCCAAGCCAATCATCTTTGAAGGAGATTCTTCAGTGATCATTGGCCACATCATCAACAAGAGCACAGGGGGAAGAATATCCAGAACATCATCCAAGACTGTCAACTTTCTCTCAGCGACAACTCTCAAAGTCAGATCAATCACGTGTTCAGGGAGGCTAATAAGGTGGCTGATATTCTTGCCAACAAAGTAGTCAATCAGTCCACCCTGTACATCTGGGAAGAAGACTTCCCGCAAGAAGTGATCATCCAAGCTAACCAGGATGTGGGCTCGTGACCTGTTAGGTAGTTTGTGCTACCTCCATCATGGTATTTTTTCAATACCCAAGGCGAACGATCGTTGCTTCACTTCTCTCAGCAAGTACCCCATCAAAGGTGGCTCTCACCACCCCCTCGGTGTTCTATCAACACCTAAGGTGTTTCTAAACACCAATCTCACTGGAGCTGCCTGTACAATTTTTTGTGCGAAGAGTATGGCTCATGTTTTTCACCCGTGTTTCCCCAGCTGGACTCTGACCTTGCAGTCAGGGTGTTCGAGCCACCTCTTTTTCCCCCTTTCGCCCCACTCGCCGCCCTTTGCGCTCATCTCTCCGCTCCCGTCCGTTGTGGCCCTATCGTCACGAGCCACGCTTGCACCATTTTTCCCGCTACCAGTCTCCTATTTTGGGGTTTTTTCTCGAGACCCTCGCTCACCGTTCTTCTTCCCCGATCCAGTCAGTTCTCCTCCACTTTGCTTTTGCTAAGACTATTCTATCCCTTTCCTCTATGATTGTCGTTAGAAAAATCCTAGCGAGCTCTGTAAGCTCTGGTCTGGCTTGCACCATGGCCACCACTGAGCCCTCTAGCTTGCAAATTGAGGTCGGGACCGCTGATCTGCTCGATGCCAAGCATTTCATCAATTTCTTCAAGCTTTTCTCTGGTATTGAGGAGGAAGTGACCAGAGCTTTCATCGAGACATGGAACGAAGGGGAAATACAAGTTTGTGGCCTCCATTTTGAGGTAAGTGTCCACTCCATTTCTCAGATTTTTGGCATTCCAACTGAAGGTAGAGTAGTTCACCGAGATAGGCATAATTTCAAAGAGGAAACTGATCAGTTCCTCGATAAGGGGAAGAATCTCATTTGGGAGAAGAAAGGAGTCATTCGTTCTTCCTTGCCTCACCCGTGGGCTACGACTATTGTCCCCGTTATTCAGTATGTCTCTGTTGACAACCCTGACAAGCCCCTCCGAGCTTATAATCTTGCCTTGGTTAACCACCTACGCGACGTTCATCCTGTCAATATCCTGGACTTCCTCTTTCGGTCCATCACCCTTGCCATCACCAATTATAGAGAAAGTAAGTCCCCGAAACCTCCCCATCACCAGGGGCTTTTTTTGGTTCTGTACAAGTATGCCCTAGCCCACCAGGTGTCCGGGACCATGTCTTCTAGGTCCTCCAGCCCCGCTCGTTCCTCCAGCTTCATCCGTGTCGAAGCCCCCAACCACCCCCAGTCCCCCACTATTTCCCCTCCCCCGGAGCGCTCCCCCTCCCTGATCAGGGCAAGGAAGATTCACCCCCTACCACTACTCCCAAAGAGGAAGCCCGCTCTGGTAAGCATCCCAGGCCCAAGAAGAAGTCAGTTTGGCCTCCTCAAAAGTGCAAGAAATCCAAAATATTGAAATCCCCCAAGTTGAGGGATCAACAACCGGATACAGAAATCATCAGCGATGACGATCATCAGCATAATGTTAATGCCAAGGACTCATTGCGTTCCATAGCCCTCAAGAGAGCCAGTGAAGTTGTTAGCCATCTGCAGGTGGCTGCCAATATCTACAAGGAAGGGTGCGCCATGTTGTCCAGTGCCATGGACGAGCTCAGAGAGTTCTCGACCCTGATAAAGACTCTCCTCACCCCTGATGACAGTGCACAACAGGAAAAAAATAGGGAATCCCAGTAACCTAGGAAGGTCGTGTCTAGGCAGCAGGGCTGCTGGTTGTTCTTTTTTCAAGTATTGTAATAGTTATCTTTTTTCTTTCTTGGAAGGCTCTTGCCTTGTCTAGGTCTTGGTGTATGAGGTTAAGCCTCAGTTGGTTTTTATCTGTAGCCATCGGAAGGCACAATTGTCACTTTTTGCTACTGATGTAACAGGGACGGGACCCTTTAACCCGTAAAGCAATAAAAAAAAATTACCTACCAAAAAAAAATTGAGATACTATGAAATAAGCAAATGAAATGCCTTTATTTAATTAGTAATAATTATAATTATAGGGACCATGGTGCGATCATACCGAAATTAGTGAATTGTATTCCATCATAACTCTTGTTAGGACCCCATCCTAACACTATTTTTGTAATTCTCATATGATTATGTAATGACCCCCTTCCAACGTGGGGACCCCTTTATAATGTTATTTTGTAATACTTTGTAATGGTATGTGGCACGTAAGGTGCCTAGACAAGTGGGGCCATTTCATGTAACCATTATCAAGAATGTAACCGATGTTTGGTAGAATATTCTAGCTCGAGTGGCATTTTGCATGTAAGCCAACTCTTGAGCATTAGGTTAGGGTTGCATGAAGTGTATCTTTAAAAGACATGGATCCATGAACGAATGTATCTTTTTGCAAATTAATGAAAGTATTGAAGGAGGTTGCCCCCTCGAAGAGGCCTACGATTCTATGTTGTTTTGTGAGATTGCTTTAATTTTGCATTTACATTTTGTATTGCAATATATTATTATTTCATGAAATTTTATTTTAATTGCAATATTTATGTGAATGAGTTTATTTTTAATAGAAGGTTCCTAACAAGTGGTATCAGAGCGCTTTCTAGGGTCGAGTTCCACTACGACTATGATAGTTCTTGCCCTTCCATTATGACTGTTAGGTATAAATTTTTTGTGTTTTCCATTTTTTGCTTGTCTTTTTACTAAAAAAAAAACAAAAACACAACCTTTTTTTTGCAATAGTTTATTAGGTTAGAAACCCTATGTCGAGGGTTTTAAAATATCATGGAGGAGCTATCATTATTGGCTAAGCTAGATTACCCATAAAGCATCTAGTGAAGTGAGGGGTGATCAGGCTCCAATACCTAGGCCTCAGACAACACCCATCTATGGAATTGAGCTCCCACGTATCTTCGGGTATATCGAGAGACCACCTAGGATTAGGAGAAACCTTTAGCCCTAGGAAGATTTTTGGCCTTGTATTATCCATAGTACATTAAACATAACATCCAAAAATATCACCCTCTCATACTATCAGAGAGGTAGGTAGTGTGCTCAAGGGTATGCATGGAATCCTCCTTGAGTAGTGGCCTAAAATATTGGTCTGAGCACTATCATTCATCATTATGGTATAATAGAGGGCCTATGGGTATTACATACACCTTGGCTTAGCATACCTTAGTTCTGTTAAAAGTTTAACCTACAAAAACTTCCTGTTCTGTTGAATGTTTAACCTACAACCAAAAATCCTACCATAAAAATTGAGCATACGAAGGAGACTTCCCTATCACAAAAATATTGCATGCAATGGATGAAAGAGTTGGAGAACATAAAAAAATAGTTAGTTTAGTGTTAGTAAAATTGGTATCAATTTATTTAAGAATAGTAATATTAGGTAGTTATTGCTAGTGTCAGTAATAGTTGTCTATGATAGTCAAAATTTATAGTAGATAGAGAATTGTCAGTGATAGAGTTAGAATAGATAATTGTCAATGTAGGGAACCACAGTGTTAGTGACCGGATAATATCAATAATAGATAGTGTAGAGATAATGTAAGTAACTAGTCGTGAGATAATGTCATAAGGGGTTGATCAATAAAAAACCTATTTTTTAAACCAAGCCTCTAGGAGGAAAATTGACAACACCATCAACCTCGATAGCAAAATATAATAATAATTAGGGTGCCCAAAACTAGTGTTGTGGTATATAGCTCATTGTGACCATCTTTTCGAGCTGATCATTTTGATATATAGCACCCAAGCACTTTTTTGGCTCCTTACTAAAAATAGTAACTCTTGGAACCATACTTCTATTTTTAGTAAGTTAGTGGTAGTGGTTCAAATCACACCAAAATGGCTTGTGGCACTCGAGGACACCAAAAAGAGGTAGAACAAGCCAACTTTTGGAGCAAATACAAACCACACTTAATACCCTTCTCAATGACACTAACCTAATGAGGGATGAAATACAACGTTTGAGAAGTGACTACTTAAGCTCCAAAGCCAACTTTGAAGAACACTTCCTTGAGGTTGATGAAAAACTTAAGGATGGCACAAAGGTGTTTGAGCATCATGACATTGACCACGTCGATCGAGGAAAAGGAATCCATAGGGATAGGGAAGGCTCTCACACTCTTTTTGACCATGATGCTCCCTTTAAGATGCCTAAATTAGACTTTTCTAAGTTCAATGAAAAGGATGCAGATGGGTGGTTATGTCATGTAGATCAGTTTTTCAAACTTCACAATGTCCCTAAATATTTGTGGATCACTATGGCATCTTTCAACTTTGAATCTAAAGCTTTATAATGGTATCAGTGGTTACAACACATAGTTCTTGACCCTTCTTGGGAAGTTTTTGAGTCCTAATTACTCACTCATTTTGGCCCTAGTGAGTATGAGGACTTCATAGGAGCATTAACCAAATTAAGACAAACCTCTATAGTTTATGACTATTAGACCCAATTTGAGAAACTAGCTAATAGGACCAAGGGGTTGAATGAAGGATTTTTTTGAGTTGTTTCATCAGTGGCTTGAAAGATGATCTCAAGGTTGAGGTCAAGATGTTCAAACTATAAACTATGATGTAGGCCATAGGATTGGCATGGTTGGTCAAGAGAAAATTTTAGCTCAAAGGAGGACACCTAAATTTCCATAGGCCAAACCCTCCTTTCCTTCCAAGTTCACATCCAATACTGAAAATAAATCTACCCCCTACAAGCGCTTGACTATCGAAGAGATGGATGTTCGATGCGCACAAGGTTTATGTTATAATTGTGATGAAAAATATTCATGAGGGCATAAGTGCATCCAAAAGAAGTTATTTTTGATAGATGTAGAGGAGTCAATAAGTAATGAACAACTTGATGATGAAGTAGAACCATCAAAGGAACCACCTCAAGATGAGGGTGAAACACAAGAAGAGCCACAACCAAAAATTTATGTCCATGCCCTTGCGAGGATTACTACCCCATAAACAATGAAAGTAGTAGGCTTTTTCAAAGTCCAATATCTTACAATTCTCATTGATTCAAGAAGCACACACAACTTTATTGATCCTCGAGTCACCAAGCAAGCCAATTGTTACATACATACATGCAACTCCTTTGAGGTTATGGTGGCAAATGGTAGAACTTTGCCTTGTAAAGGTAAATGCCATAATATTAAGTTGAAGATAGGGGATTATGAGCTCAAAATGGATATGTTTGCTCTTCAACTAGGGGGATGTGATATTGTGCTAGGAGCTCAATGGTTAGGTACTTTGGGAACCATCACCTAGAACTTTGTAGAGTTATGGATGCAGTTTTCATAGAATGGTAGGTCCTACACTCTTCATGGTTCACAAGCAGGATCTCCTCAGATTATCAGTTCAAACCATATGGAGAAGTTGTTAAAAAATATTCTCATGGGGTAATCACTCAGATATTTGCCATACAACCACCCACTTCAATAGAGGATAAACTTCTAGTAGATTTGCAACTCGTTCTGACTAAGCATGATGCAGTTTTTGTGAAACTAATAGAATTACCACCTTATCACTCCCATGATCATGCAATTCCATTGGTACCTGGTAGTGTGCCACCTAACATCAGACCTTACTGATACCCCCATGCACTTAAGTCAAAAATAGAGAAATTAGTACAAGAATTGTTAAAATCTGAGTCATTCGACCTAGTAATAATCCTTATTCTTCTCCAGTCTTATTGGTTCGCAAGAAATATGGGTCTTGGCGGTTGTGTATAGATTTTTATGAGCTCAATAAGCTCACCATTAAGGATAAATTTCCTATTCCCATGGTAGATGAATTATTGGATGAGTTGCATGGTGCTATGTTTTTCTCCAAGTTAGATCTTCGCTCGGGTTACCATCAGATATGACTTAAGGAGGAGGATATTCCCAAAATAACATTCCACACTCATGAGGGCCATTATGAATTTTTGGTTATGCCATTTGGCTTGACAAATGCCCCTTCCACATTTTAGAGCCTCATGAACAACATTTTCTACCCATTCCTTCGTAAATTCATTTTAGTTTTCTTTGATGATATTTTGGTTTATAGTCACTCTTGGGAAGAGCATCTCATCCATGTGGATCAAACTTTATAGCTTTTGGCTCAACATCAACTTTATGCTAAGAGGTCCAAGTGTTCTTTTGGGTTGATCAAAGTAGAGTATTTGGGACACATTATCACCAAATATGGAGTTAAAGTTGACCCTAAGAAGATTCAAGTCATTCAATATTGGTCGAAGCCTCACACTCTTAAGGGCCTTCATGGATTTTTGGGACTCATAGGCTATTACCATAAATTTATCTACAACTATGGCAAGATCGTTGCTCCTTTAATGACCATGTTAAAAAATAATTCTTTTACTTGGATAGGCCCAATTGAATAGGCTTTCCTTGATCTAAAGCATGCTATGACAACCACTCTAGTCTTAGCAATGCCTGATTTCTCCAAACCATTTGTAATTGAAAGTGATGCTTCTAGCAATGGCATTGGAGTCATGTTGATGTAGGAAGGATGACCCTTGGCCTTCACTAGTAAAGCACTTTCAAGTCAAAATCTGGGTAAATCAACTTATGCAAAGGAGATGCTCACAATACTGCATGTGGTTACTCATTGGTGACCCTATCTCATTGGGCATCATTTCTCCATCAAAATAGACCACCAAAGTCTCAAGTACTTCCTAGAGCAGTGGGTCACCACCCTAAAACAACAAAAGTGGGTCTCTAAACTCATGGGCTATGATTATGAGATTACCTATAAAAAAGGTAAGGAGAACATTGTGGTGGATGCACTCTCTCACCAATTTGAGGCTCAAAGTATGTTATGTGCCATCTCTTCACCCATACCTCAATGGATAAATTCTCTCTACGAGGATATGCTCAAGGACTCAAGATTGCAAACTTTGATTGCCACACTTCAAACAATGCCTACCTCATGTCTAGGATACACTTGGGATGGACAAGATTTGAGATATCTCCAATGCCTTGTTATTCCCCACACTTCTCAACTATGGGAACTCATCTTGAAGGAGATGCATGCTTCACCCACTATAGGCCATTCTGGGTTCCTCAAGACCTATGAAAGGATTAAGTATACTTTCTTCTAGAAGGGTATGAAGAAGGACATTCAAAATTTTGTGGTAGAGTGTGACATATGCTAGTGGATGAAGGGAGAAATGATGCATTCCTCGAGAACTCTTCAGCCCTTGCCTATTCTAGAACAAATCTGGATAGATATTTCCATGGACTTTATTGAAGGGTTACCTAAGTCTAGAGGTAAATCAATTATTTTGGTGGTAGTGGATCATCTCATGAAGTATGCTCATTTTTGTTCCCTCTCCCATCCTTACACGACCTCAGTCATCACCCAAATTTTTCTAGATTCTATTTTTCACCTTCATGGCATACCCACATCCATTGTGTCCGATCGAGACCCTACCTTCACTAGTAATTTTTGGCAAGAATTGTTTAAGTTGTAGGGAACTCAACTCAAAATGAGTTCAGCCTATCATCCACAAATGGATGGTCAAACAGAGATTGTCAACAAATGTTTGGAGACCTACCTTCGTTGCTTTACCTCTGATCATCCTACATAGTGGGTGAAGTGGCTTCCCTTGGCCGAATGGTGGTATAACACTTCCTATCACACTACGACCAAGGTTACCCCTTTTGAAGTAGTTTATGGATGACCTCCATCAACACCCTCCTCCTACATTCCAGGCAGCTCCAAGGTCCATGTTGTTGACACTACACTCCACCAACATGTCATAGTCCTCCATCAACTGAAGATGAATCTGGAATTGGCCTAGAATCGGATGCACCAACAAGCTGATCAACACCATTCTAAGCATAGCTTTGAAGTCAGAGATATGGTTTTCCTCTACTTGCAGCCATATAAACAATCATCACTCTAGCTTCGTAGGTGCCAAAAACTCGTTGCCAAATACTATGGCCCCTACCAGGTCTTACAATGGATTGGTGCAATGACCTACAAATTGGCCCTCCCATCTACATCCAAGCTCCATCCTATCTTTCATGTCTCCTCTCTCAAGAAGGTTGTGGGCAATCAGGTATAGGTTCAATCTATTTTACCCAAACTGGATGAAGAGGGTTCTATCTTGCTCGAGTCAGAACAATTGTTGGACCATAGATCACACACTCTTTGGAACCATGTAATCACTGAGGTTCTTGTTCAATGGCATGGACTACAACTAGAAGATGCCACTTGGGAGTCTCTCCAGCAGCTACAACACCAGTTTCCTCATCTACAACTTTGAGGACAAAGCTTTTTGAAGGGGAAGGGCATGTTAGGACCCCATCCTAACACTATTTTTGTAATTCTCATATGATTATGTAATGACCCCCTTCCAACGTGGGGACCCCTTTATAATGTTATTTTGTAATACTTTGTAATGGTATGTGGCAAGTAAGGCGCCTAGACAAGTGGGGCCATTTCATGTAACCGTTATCAAGAATGTAACCGATGTTTGGTAGAAGATTCTAGCTCGAGTGGCATTTTGCATGTAAGCCAACTCTTGAGCATTAGGTTAGGGTTGCATGAAGTGTATCTTTAAAAGACATGGATCCATGAATGAATGTATCTTTTTGCAAATTAATGAAAGTATTGAAGGAGGTTGCCCCCTCGAAGAGGCCTACGATTTTGTGTTGTTTTGTGAGATTGCTTTAATTTTGCATTTACATTTTGTATTGCAATATACTGTTATTTCATGAAATTTTGTTTTAATTGCAATATTTATGTGAATGAGTTTATTTTTAATAGAAGGTTCCTAAAAACTCCATAGTTAATCCCATAGGGTTTAAAACAATTGGTTGGAAGTGAAGAGTTTCAAATCTTAAACCAAGGTTCAAATCTCATGGGTGAACCTTAACATATTGTATCAAATGACATTAACTTAACTAGTTAAATGTCTCAACGATCAAGGAGGAAACCCAGGTTCAAAGTTTGCTAAGCAATACATGCATAACTACCAAGACATTATAATACCACTATATGGTCATGATGTAATAAAGGTGGGGCCTATTTCAATCCCATATAACCAATTAAAAAAATCCACTATAACAATATTAGTCGATTTTTAATGTTACAAGAATCAAATCCATGTGACAAGAACATCAAATTCAAGTGGTATTCTATATTGGTGATCAATATAAGTAATAATGACTTTTATCGTGATTGGCATCCTCAAGCATACTTAATGATACTATAATATTAAAGTATAAATTTTAAAATATTAAATTGTGTACAGTCTTATTAATAAGTCTATAAATTAGGAGGACAATGTTATGACTCTAGCTAGTAGTTTACAAAGAAATGTCTTCCTCTTTGTATCTAATAGGATCATATATGCATATCATATACCCTTTATTGTATCTTTATCCATTTTATTGGTAGAATGCCATCTTCTATGGTCCCTTCACTTTGTGCTTAGGAGAATGTTGGAACATGTGAAACTATTTGCCAAACCTTTGGCTTATTTTATATTATGCTTATATCAATTTATGTTTATCGTTGGGACAATTTATTAGGATGAGTGGAAGATAATGAGTCCTATTTTTTGGGTTTTTTGGACAAGTGAAACTTGTTTATATCAGTTTATATATCCTCGAACATAGCATGCACTTAAAATTTGACAAAGACATTATTAGATAAATTGAAGCAATTTTTTTTAATGGGGTTATATGACATTGAAACATACCCTACCCATATTACATCATTACCACATAGTGGTATTACAATAACTTGACAATTATGTTTGTATTGCTTGATGAGATTCAAACCTAGGTCTCCTTGAAAGTTGAGAAATTTAACTAGTTTTTTCAATGATTTTACACAAGTGTTTATGAGGGGTCCTTGTCCCCTCATACTAAGTGGGGTTTGAACCTTGGACCTCTCAAAGAGAGGCCAAAGTTCTTACCACTGTAGTAAGCTTGTAGCTTAGTGAGAAATTTAACTAGTTGAGCTAATGCCATTTGATATAAATTGAAGCATTTTAATGTAGACTATTATCATATTTTTTATTTCTATTAAACTTATATATATACATTATTTTGTATGAAATACAACATTACAATGCATTTAAAGATAGAGAGTGGCCAATGTATGAACACATTATAATAAAGATAATTTCAAATAATAATTTTTTTTCTCAAATATATATAACATAATGTGTATGATGACCCTTTTTAAAGCATTTTTTTAATAATGGTGAAAAAGTAGGGTTTTGAAAGGTCCCAAAACCTTTTACATTAGAGGAGGTAGAGAAAGAGAAGGTCAATTAAGCACAGACCAGCCTCCAAGGCCAAAAGAACAAAAATTAAATCCAACAACCACCCAAGAGCATAGACCAGCCCACCACCTAGCAGGGCATAAGGAGAATTTTTTATTCAACTTTATTTTAGAGGCACCAACGATCCTGCTTTATTTTTGCATAATACTAGAAGGGCAACAAATACATCAAGATGCAGATAACAAAACCTCAATCCCAAAGAGCAAGGGTGAGTGCAAGACACCAAGCATATTCCTTGAGAATAGAAACCACCAGGTAGCAAAAGGACCAATCTCTCAAAAAGCCCCCTAGAGAGAGGATCACTACAACATAAAGGTGACCTCATTCAAGTAGAAAGACAATAAAAATGTCTATTGGATAGGTAGGCCCAATGCTTCCAAAGCAACAATTATCATTAGATGTGGAGGGAAATTGTCTTCCCAAATTTTGAATTGGCCACTATCCACCCCCAAATTGGCCATAACTTTAGTAGTATGGTTACCTTCCCTATAAATATGTTCAATTTAACTTCTAACATACCTTCCAAAATATTTGAGGTATCCTTAATAATATTTAGGATGAAACAATTGTGATTCTTTCCAACCTGCAAATCCTGAATGATGTTCAAGAAGTCACCTTGTACAAGAAGTCTTTTGAAGCCACTCTCCAAAACCTGTTGAACACCCAAGAAAAGTGCCTTAGCTTCAACTAGGTGGTTGGTTTAAATATCATAATCTTCGACGTAAGCCCAAATGACCTCACCATTATCATTTTTTACAACATCTCCTCCACTAGCCCTTCCGAGGTTACTTTTGGTAGTCCCATCAAAGTTCGAAATAACCCACCCTTTAGCCAGTTTATGTCATCTAATAGCCAATATTTTTTGAACAATGGATACAAAAGTAGAATATCCTAGATTCAATTTCTAACTAATAGCAACCCTTTCTCCACAACTTTCTCCCTACCATTTTTAGTAGCAAAGACAACCATGTTATTCTCAATAGCAACTTTAATCTTTCTAAAGACAAAGGATTCATCCCTAGCAATATCCTTGAAATTTCTTTTGTTCCTCTCCCACTATATACCTCAAACAAAATGAGGAAGCACCAGATACCACACCCTAGTGAGGCTATGACTAATGAAGGGAGATTTCCACTAAGTGAAAAGTTCCTTAAAAGTTCAAGGTAACGTCCACTTGACAAAAAAAGAATACAGTAAAGCATTGAGCACCTTATTTGAGAAATCACAATGGATGAAAAGATGATCCATGGATTTAGCATCCTTAGAACACAAGAGATAAATATTGAGAAGATGGAAACCATTCTTATATAAATTATCAACAGTCAAAATTATGTTTTGCAAACTCAACCACAAAAAATGTAATCTTAGGGATCAAATGAGGATACCAAACCCTTTCCACCAAAAAAGATCCTCCCCTGGACAATGTTTAGGCCTCATATGCAGTCTTGATAGAAAAAAGGTCTTTAGGAGAATGATTCCATAGAATGAAGTCCCTATCATTCTATTGAGGAAGAAATTATTGTTGTAGCAACATGTTCAATTTTTTTAAACTCTAAAGGATATGAAGATCAATTGTATGTAAAGTCAGATGCTTCCAAATCCTATTGCCATTAGTGATGATTATATAATCAATTACTTTTTCTCCATATTTCAGTGACAAAGGAGCCTTCAACTCATAAAACTCAAGACTAAGAAAGAGGGGTTTAAGAAGAATCCAAGTATCCTCCCAAAAAAATACATCCTTTCCATTCCCAATTTGCCACCGCATCCCCTTTGTAACCAAAATTTTGACCCCTAACAGACCATTCCAAATCATAGAACCCCTAGGAGTGGCAACACTTCTAAAAAAGAAATGTGATTTTCTAGATACTTACCTCTCATAATATATTTCCACATTTGATCCTCCTCAACACATAATCTCTAGGTTGTTTTTGCAATCAATGCCTTATTGAACAACAATAAATTTCTAATCCTAAGACCACCTTCTTTCTTAGAAGAGCAGACCCTATCCCAAGATACAAGGGATGCCCTCTGTTTATCCTCCACCTAGCCCATAGAAATATCCTAAATATCTAATCAATCCTCCTAACTTTGAAGGGCATTATGAAAAGAGACATAATAGATGTGAATGCTTTAGAGGGTAGCTTGAAGCAATTGCAACTTACCTGCATGGCTCAGGAGATTACATTTCCATCCAACTAACTTATGTTGAATCCTATCCAACACAGGAGACCACAACTCCTCATTCATCCTACCAATAGGCAATGACATACCTAGATATAAAGAAGGAATGTTAGCAATTCCACAACAAAAAATCCTTGCAATTCTATGTTGAAGCTTCCCCCAGTATTTACAAAAAAGATTTAACTTTTATGGAAGTTAATTTGTTGGCTGGAAGCTTTCTCATACAACTGTAAAATATTCATGAATTCCTTAGCCTCTCTCATAGTAGCCTCACCAAGAAGTACAATATCATCTACAAACTATTGACAAGAAATTACCTCTGCAATACCAGCAGGCCTAGTACCCTTAATCTTAGAGGATAAGGTAGCAACAAGAATCGATCTTCCTAAAGCTTCAACCATCAAAATGAAAAGATGTGGAGACAAGGGATCACCTTGCCTAATACCTCTTTGATCCCCAAAAAAACAATTGAAATCCCATTGATGATGATAGAAAATTTAGTAGAGGAAATACAAACTCTAATCCACTTCCTCCATAGATCCCCAAAGCCAAATTTTTGCAACACCTTGTCAAGGAACTCCTAGGAGACCCTATCATAAGCCTTCTACATATCAATTTTAAGAAGCATTCTAGCCAACCTACTTTTGGACATAAAATGTAAAGTCCTATGAATCGTAATGATCCCATCCACAATCTCCCTACCATGAACAAAATTGCCTTGAAGAGGAGAAATCAAGATGGGGAAAAACCTTTTCAACCTATTAGCAAGTGTCTTACTAAGCAACTTATATAGGGTATTGCATAAGCTGATAGGTTTGAAATACCTTAGAGAAGAGGCACCATGTTTCTTTGGAACCAAAATAATAAAGGTAGTATTCCATGTTTGCAACAAAGAGGAAGAAGATTGGAATTCTCTTAAGGCTTCTAAAATATCCGAACCAATAAGGTGCCAAAACCTCTAAAAAGAACCAGTAGGGAACCCATCCGGCCCAGGTGCTTTGTCCTTATTCATACTAAATAAGTTGATCCTGATCTCATCATTAGAAAATAGGGCATTCAAAACATTATTCATATCAGTCATCACCACCTAAGGAATGTTCCTGAGAAGTTCCTCTGAAGCATCCCCATCTTCCTCCCTATCTCTAGAAAAAAAATCTTGAAAGAATGATACCATGGTAGTAGCAATTTCTTCCTTATCTTTAAGGAAAGTATTTATTAAAATGCTTAAGTATTTAGTAAAGTATTTAAAGCATTTTAATAAATACTTTTTTTAAATAAATATTTAAAATATAAAGTATCAAAATTTTGATATTTTATCCCGGGGGGACAGCGCAACGGTTTGGGCTTTGGTTCTTCTTCTGGAGGTCCAAGGTTCAAACCGTGGCATAGGTGAGTGTGTGAAGGGGTGGGTGTGTGTTCATAAAACGAAAATTTGATGTTTTTATATGTGATTAGTTATTTTATTTTAACATGAATATTAAAATTTTATAATTTTTTATAGTTTAATAAAACACTTAATACCTTGTGTTATGATTTATGTTTTACTTTTATTTATTTATTTTTAATGGATTATATGAAATTGAAACGACCCCACCACTTGTATTACATCATCAACACATAGTGGTATTACAACAAAGCTTAGTTATTATCCATGTTTGTGTTATGATTAATGTTATATTTTTATTTATTTATTTTTAATGAATTATATGGGATTGAAACGACCCCACTCGTATTACATCATCAACACATAGTAGTGTTGCAACAAGATATTATCCATTCATAGTTTGGAAAGATTCAAACCTAGGTCTCTTCCTTGAAATATTGAGAATTCTAATGAGTTGAACTAATACCACTTGATTTTAACGAGTTTACACAATTTTTTATGAGAAATCTAGTCCCGAATAAATTTTACTTTTTATTAAATTGTTTTTTTTCAAAAAATTAAAAATTAAAAAATTATTTAAAAGATCATTATTAAAAATACTTAAAAATATTATATTACTTTAAAAAAATAAATATATTGTGCAACATTTAACTGATTAGACAATGACAACCTAAAATTATCATTTTAAAATACATTCACATTAACTCTTTTAAATAATAAAATATAAAAGATGGATTAAGTCACACGAAGCCAAAAATGACGGACTTTCTTCCAGCCTAACCATTTTTAAAGTCTATGTTTAAGTTAATTATTTTCGGCAAAATTATAAAACAAAGTTATAGGTTATACCAGGTAGCCCTAGTTTTATTTAATATAATTATTAAAATATAATATTTAATCATATTCTATATAAAATTTTAACTTTACAAACTTATAAAATACTCGGATACAATAAATCCAATTATTAGTATTATTATTTTTAATTATTCACAGTAATCATACGGTGACTCAAATTTTTTTTAAAAGAAAAAGTTAGATTATATTAATTCATTAATTTAATCTAAAGTTTACAACTTGTCCAAACCTTAGGGGGTTGTCCCTAAGAGACTTGGTAAATGGTCTGGTGCTTTAACAAGCAAAAAATCTAAAGGCGGAAGGAGCGTGGAAGATTGAAGGCTTTAACAAGCAACAAATTTAATGGTTGAAGGAGCGTAGAAGATTGAAGGCTGAAGGAACGTGGAAGGCTGAATGATGAGTTGATCTTTGGAGTGTCAAAGATAAAGGAGCATGGAAGGCTAGGTTGGTTGAAGGAGCGTGGAAGGCTAGGTTGGCTAAAGGAGTTACAATGAAATGCTAGGATGTTGGGTGGAAGGCTAGGATGGCTAAAGGAACATAGAAGGCTAATAAGGCTGAAGGAGCGTAGAAGGTTGGACCAGTTGACGGAACTGCAACGGAAGGTTGGACCGGTTGAAGGAACTGCAACGGAAGGTTGGAATGCTGAGTGGAAGGTTGAAGGAGCATGGAAGGTTGCTTACAATGAGAAAAACAAAATTGCAAAGTACGAAGGATTATGGTTTTTTCCTTAAAAATGTCTCATCTTTTAGGAGCCATATCTTTGCAAAGATTTATCCGATTCAGCTAATTCTTGGACCAACTTGTGCATAATTTAAATAGTTTTAAAATGCATGATCATATGCAAAAATCTGATATATATTGATGGAGATACGACCCTGTGAAGTCAACCATTTGGAACAAGGGCAGTGACGATTTTTCAAGTTGCAAAAAATGAAATTGCAAAGTGCAAAGGATTAGGGTTTTTTCCTGAAAAATGTCTCATATTTTAGGGGTCATATATTCGCGAAGAGTTATCTGATTCAACTAATTCTTAGATCAACTTGTGCAGAATTTGAATAGCTTTAAAATTAGTGGTAATATGAAAAAATCTGAGCAATATTGAGGGAGATACGACCCTGTGAAGTCAATCATTCAGATCAAGGGCAGTGATGATTTTTCAAGTCACGAAAAACAAAATTGCAAAGTACGAAGGATTAGGAATTTTTCTTGAAAAACATATCATATTTTAAGGGCCAATATCTTCGCGAAGAGTTATCTGATTCTTGGATCAACTTGTGTAGAATTTGTATAGCTTTAAAATGAGTGGTCATATGCAAAAATCTGAGCAATATTGAGGAAGATACGACCCTATGAAGTCAACCATTCGAAAATAGGACAAGTGACGATTTTTCAAGTTGCAAAAAATAAAATTGCAAATATTTGCCAACTAGGGTTCGAACGATGGGAAGAGCAATGAAGGGCTATGACTTTAGCGAGGAAGGAAACTAGTAATTCAGATTTGGTAAAGCGAACTATGATAATGCGATGTTTTGGAAATATTACTCTACTAAGATGCAAGGCATAGATAGTAGAGGTGAAGTTTTGGCATTGTGAAGGCTGCTAAAGAAAAATATCAAGAAAGATGCTAAATTATGGAGTAATTATATTCATACAAAACTTTTAAAATATCCAAAAAATGAAAATCAAGAATTCAAACATTTTATGATGTAGGTTTCTAGCTATAGCATCTCAATTGAGATGAGAAGTGTATCTATTTGTAAACTCTCAAGCTCTAAATAAGAGAGATGTAATTTGTCAAGGGTGTGGGACTCGAGTATAACCCCTTATTATCTAGCAAAAAAAATTCATTAACCGGAACATTATAATATTACGGTGCTAACACTATCTACTAGCTAAAAAATAAAATGAGGTGAATAAGGGGTAAAACAACCATAACTGAATATACATAAAATACTATAGCTATATATTGCTACAATACACCAGATATCAACATTCGTTTGTGGGAGAATCTGTTATATGGAGAAATTTTGGGCGTGTCTTTCATGATATCTTCAAAAGTTCAAATAAGAAATAGAAGTAATCAAAACCTGAACCCACTCATCATTGTTAACTGCCTTCTTTTTAGTTTCTTGTTGCACCTTCTCAAGATCCTGAACCATATGATAAAGTTGATGAAGTCTGTCAATAATATCTTGTGGTGTGTTGAAAGTTCCATAGACTTGGGAATAAATGTGTCCCACATGTAACAAAATATCAGAGGTCAAGTATGCTAGAACTATATCCCATGGAGGAGCAGATCCAGTAAACACCTTTTTGCATCTGCACTTCCAAATGTGCTTGAGAAGGATGAGTCTACAAACATTCCAAATTTTGGGGTATTGATCCAGTTGAGAAAAACCAAGCAGAGAGAGCTTCCAAGATCTAGTGAAAGAGGAAAAAATAAAAGAGTAGAAGACATCCCAAAACTATTTAGCCATGTCACAAAACCAAAATAAGTGAATAAGAGTTTCTAAAGCATTACAAAAATTTCATTGAGGGGGAATGTGTAAAATCGTAGCTAAACTTTCAAAAGTTGGAAGTTTTTGATGCAAAATTCACCATCCAAGAAGTTGATTTTTGGACTCAACAACAGCAAGAAGAAGTTGCCATTTGGCATTGGTAAATTTTACTTGTCACTTGACATTGAGCTTAGTGTCTAAAGAAGGAAACATAAGATTTATGTATATCCAACTAGAAATAATGGAAGAGATTCTATGACCATTAAGTCATCTTTAGTCATTCCATATATTATAGGCAGTTGTTCCCAACTTTATAAGGACCTCACAAGGGATGGAAGCCACAACTAAGCCATAAGACTCTTTGAACCTAGAGGGAAGGGAACAATAATTGCATAATTGGTTCCAAGTAAGAATTGAGCAACTACCCGGATCCCAGATATCTCTAATTCTATTAATACCTTTCTTCAAAAAAGCTAGACCTTGAATAACATTGCATAAAGCTAAAGGTTTATCATTATGGAGGATAAGTTTATTCCACCAAAGACTATTTAGACCGATGCTCAGACCATGTATCAAGGAGTCAAACTTCCAAGCCAATAAATGAGAAACTGATTGCCAAGCTTTCCACTTTTGGGTAATTGGAATAAATCCTTTAACCATAAAGTAAGGCGACCAAAAACCTTAAATTCACATTCTTGTGCAAGAAAATATTGGAGGCTAAAGCACATGATGCATGGCTAAAACTTATGGGGTTGTGGTTTAATCATTCAATAACATCATTGATTGTATAAGAACATATTAAATGTCTCCAAAGGTTAGGTGGATTGATAATTTCAAACACTTGCTAAGAAGAGACTAGGCTTAAAGCTTGGGGGCATGCCTCTTTGCAAAGGTAGTAGTCTGACTTGAATTCATTGAGTGCACTTTAGCTCGACGATGCGGTACCATTCTCAAACGATTGGTGGTCCCTTTACGTCGAGTCAACAACAACGAGATGGAATAGGGGTTATAAGGGACAACCCCAAGATTTAAACCCTGCTTGATAGTAGAAAAGGAATGTGGATGTAACTGATTCCCTTATGTATAAAAGATATATATAATTTTTTCAAGTATCAAATTCTTGTGTCCATCTACATGCACTTCATCCATGAAAAGGTCTCCTAATTTTTTTAAAGAAAAATAAATTTGTATCATATTTTCGGAGTACAACGGTTTCGAAGTTTGGCTTTTTATTAGTAGATCTAAGGTTCAAACCGTGGCATGTGTGGTTGTGTGTTAAATTCCCTAATGAAAAGCTTAGCTCTCCCCTTATAAGAGATCATGGTGGGATGGAGATACCTAGCCTTGAGCATTGGTCATATGAGTTTCTCACACTAACCAAATCCAAAAAAAATTGAAGTCTCAAGGGGGATAGCACAAATCATGGTGGGATGGAGATACCTAGCCTTGAGCATTGGTCATAGGAGTTTCTCACACTAATCAAATCCAAAAAAAAATTGAAGTCTCAAGGGGGATAGCACAACGGTTCGGGCTTTGGCTCTTCTTCAGGAGGTCTAAAGTTCAAAATATGATGTGTGTATGGTTGTGTGTTAAATTCCCTATTGATAAGCTTAGCTCTCCCCCATATGAGAGGTCATTACAGGATGAGGTTGCCCAGCCTTGAGCATCGACCATAGGGGTTTCTCACACTAACCAAATCTAAAAAAAATAAAAATTAATTAATTAATTTGTATTATAAGTGTCACAAATAATTATTATAGAGTATGCATGCATATTTATATTAAACAAAATTAAGGATTCATAAATTAATTATCTTAGATCATATCTTTATTGATTTTGATAAGATCTTCCTTTTTTTATATATTTCTTTCTTCTATATATTTACTTTGGAAATGAAATAAAATAATTTTAATTATATTTATTATAAAAATATTTTATAAGATTAAAATTTTTAATATAAGATGAAGTACGGTATATAATGCTACTTTTTTTCATGATTTAAACCTTGAACCTCTTATTTGAAGTTTGAAGGTTTTAAAAATATCCAAGGAAAAAAAAAGAGCCTTAAACTTTTTGTTTGAAGTTTCAAAGTTTTATTGACACCTAAAAAAAAATAATAGTATAATTGTTTATAATTTTTTAAAATAGTTATTCGATAAAGACGAAAAGCTCAACATTCTCTTATCATCTTTTGCATGTGTTTATTTTGTTATTAATTGTATGAGAAGTTCTCATGCTTTTTTTATTCTTAATACTTCAAAAGGTTTTATTAAAAAATTCATGTTTAAAGTGTCTACGTATGCATTCTTGATGTGTTTCTTTTGTTATTAATTGTATCAGAAGTTCTCATGTTTTTTTATTCTTAATACTTCAAAAGGTTCTATTAGCAAATTCATGTTTAAAGTGTCTAAGAATGCATTCTTGATGTTCATGTAGGCTTCACATTCTATGACAATGTTTTTTTGATCTTCATTGCTCCTATTATGCAACAAACACAAATTCATTCTAATCATGCCTCTTGAGGTGTTGTCCATCTCCTAGTATTGCATCTAAGTTAGTGTGAATTTTATCTTAGTTGGATATAAGCATTTTTTCCTTCTATTTGATCTTTGCATCTATCTTTCTTTTGATTATGTTCATGGTTTGGGTTGAACTCATTGATGTAATATTGTTTTTCCTCTTAAATTTTGAGTCATATGATAAGTCTAAATTTTTTCTTCATAAATTGTTTAATTTTTTTGTTGGAGTTGGGACCTTGTGAAATTTAATGTTCAAATTTTTCATCCATATGTTGTTTTGTTTGATTGACGTGTCTTTTTTTTTATTCAATGTTTCTTTAATTACCATTTTTGGCAACTCCTTAGGTACATTAATAGTCTTGCCATAGCTTCTGGTTCTAGTAGAAACGTTTGTTTTAGAAAGTAAAATCTTATATTATATTGTTTTAATTATAAAATTAGTTACAATTAGTTGCTTTTGATTTATTTCAGTTTGTCTTCATTTTAAAATTTTCATGTATTGGTACCCTACACCTCACACCCATATAACATGCTAGAATAACCAATAATCCAAAAAGGACCCTTTGGTTTCCGTTCCCATAACTCTATTTTTTGGTCCCTATTTTACAATCAATAAAGTGCCCTCCATTCTACTGGTATTTGTTTCATCCTACATATTTTCCAATTAAGTTTGCTTTGAAATTCTAACCCAAAATATTTGTATTTTTTACGATCTCTAATATATTTCCTTCAAAAAAAATATATGCTAGTTTTGTTCTCTTTGAGTAGAGAAGATCATAATCTTAGTTTTGCTAGTGTTTACTTGCATCCCGACTTCTTTACAAATATGCTCTAAAGCCTTTAGATGTTCTTTTAAAACTTTAGAGTGTCTTGTCAATCAAGATGAGATCATTAACATAAAGGAGAGGATTCACTACATAACTAGCCAATTGTAATCGGTTGAACTAATACCACTTGATTTTAATGAGTTAACACAATTTTTTTATGAGGAATCCTGGTCCCTCCCTGAATAAATTTTACTTTTATTTATTAAATTGTTTTTTTCAAAAAAAATAAAAAATTATGTTAAAAAAATTATTTAAAAGAACATTATTAAAAATACTTAAAAATAAAAAAATTAAATATATTGTGCAACATTTAATTGATTAGACAATTACCACCTAAAAATATCATTTTAAAATACATTCACATTAATTCTTTTAAATAATAAAATATAAAAGATAAATAATAAGAGACCTAGCAAAGAAGCCCCTGAATTCCAAACTCCTACTTCCAAAAAAAGCTCCCCATCTATAGCCACTCCCTCTAAACACCTTCCTACTAGCAGTAAGAAACCAGCGTTGGCTAAGCGCAAGACCAAAGTCGAAGAAATCCCCACCCAAGTTCGAAGATCGTCTAGAGCAAAAAAGGTCAAAGCGGAATCGAGCCAGAATTCTCTGGTCAAAGTCTCTGAGGACACCAGCAGGAATTCGATCCCCGATGCTAGAATTTCCAGTAGGATATCCAGAATGTTCCTCAAGAGTTTCATCGCTGCCTTCAAGAGTGCTAGTTCAGCCATGAAACAGTACCTCCAGCAAAATGCAGCAAACACCAAAGAGGAATCCTCGGAAGCCAAACCTCTCTGAGCTCGCTTTTGAGGCCAGGTTTATGTTTCTACTGGTTTTTCTAAATTGGTTTTGTTTCTAATAGAATTGCTTCATCTTCCCATATTTATGTTTGTTAATTTTTGCCTCAGAGGTAACCCCTACGTGGTACTGGCTAGTTTCCCTTAGTTTTTCAGTATATGGCTAGGTCCCCTTTTGTTTGTGATCAGTTTCCCCTGCGTGGGCAGGTATGCTCTTAGTACCAGTGCTACTATCCCCTACGTGGGAATTTTGAATCTTTCCTCCCCTGCGTGGGATTTTTTAAGTGGTTTTATATCTATCATCCCTGAAATGGGATTGTGCAACAGTATTTCTCTAGATCTTTTAAGGTTCTATGTACTTTTGGGATTGGGACCCAGTCAAAACCCATTTAATAGAAACACCAAAATTACCAAAAAATATATAATATGATATCAAAATAATATAAAATAAATGGACTGTAAAGTAGGTTCACATGTTCTAACATCCCCTTTAAACATTATAGAAAAATAAATTGTTTTGCATGGACAAACATGTAATAATAAATTATCATATGAATGCCTATGTAAATGACAACATTCTGCATGAGACATGTTACCTATAAGTAAATGATAATTCATGCATATAAGTTGTATAATGTATTTGTAATAACTAGCATGATGCAGGTTATGGGATACTTTTATCCTTTATTGTAAATGGGTAATGAATATTTAGATGGTAGTTGTAGGTGTGATAGTTGCCAATCATCTGCAATTTTCCTTCATATCCATTAAATCCCATCTACCTTATTTGAGGTATGAGGTTTGTAGTAGAATGAAGTAGTTGATTGTCATATGATGGTCATAACATGCTTGTCATTTGTATATCATATGTTTAACTATATATGTTTTAACGATTGGAATGTGAACAATATATGTTGTTTGTTACATATTTACATGCATTTGTAAGTTTCTTCCATTGTATGTCTTTATTGTAGAATGAAATTATATTTTAATGTGTTGCATTATATCTCTTAGTACAATGATTGGATTGCTCCCATGTTCAACATTTTGGCATTATTCTTTGTATAAAGTTGAGTTAAAGTTTCCAATATGAAATTGTGACAGGCATCCCACTTCAAAAAATTAAATATGATAATTGGGATATCAAAGCATGGACAACTAGTCATACTCCAACTATATATGTTCCTTGTAGGGGATTTTAGATACTACTGTTACTTAGCCATTTTATGCAATACTAAGTCGATAAAAGATGACTAATTTTTTGAGCTAATAAAATTGGACGAAAAGAAATTGAAGAAAGATGTTAAGTTCACCTCACAAGACAACCAAGCACAAGCAAAAGAACTAATTGTAAAACTAATAAAAATTAAAAAGTTGCTATCTTTGGGAAAAAAATCAATACCTATTTATTGTGTTCTTAGAAATATTATATTATTTGATATATTGACTTCTTAAGTGCCCTTTCTCCAAGACAACTTTGGATCACCTTATGTCCACTTTTCATATCTCTTGGGTTCCTCCTAATTCATTGAGTCACCTTTTCACCCAATGGCCTACTCCATTCAAAAATATTAGATTATCTTCTTTATGGAAAGTGAGCCTTCATCATATCTTATGGAAATTGTGGCTTGAAAGAAACAGTAGAGTTTTTTCTTCCTCCTCTAAGGATCCCATCTCTATAGCCAACAAAGCTATTACCTTTGCTATCGAGAATTACCAACTCTTCCCTTGTCCCAAACCACCTGATTCTAGATTAAAGTTTATTTTGTTCTCTTTTTAAATATTCCTTGCAACTCCAGTTCTAGTTTACCAGCCCCCCATCCCAGAGTGGGTGCCCATTGGATTCCTCCCCCAAGTGAGTGGTTGAAACTTAATTTTAATGGTGCCTCCAAAGGAAACCTAGGGGATGTTGGTGCAGGTGGTCTAGTCAGATATAGCAGTGGTTAAGTTATCATGGCTTATGCTGAGTATCTGGGATGCCAAACAAATAATTTTGCTAAAGGTCGTGCACTATGGAGAGGGCTAGATATTCTCAACGATTATAAAGATAACTTTTTTGTTGAGGGAGATTCTTTGAAAATTATAAATGCTCTTAAAAACAACAGGGTGTCCTCTTGGAATGTCAGAACTATTATTCAGGAAGCTAAGAAGTTATCCCAAATTTTCAATGATATCTCTATCAACCATGTGTACCGCGAAGCTAATAGACCTGCAGATATTCTTGCCAATTGGGGAGTTACCCATAAATCTTTATCCATTTGGAAATAAATCTTTCCCCAAGAATTTTTAAATGCTACTAATAATGATTTGGTTTGAAAGTTACTAATAATGATTTGGTTTGAAAGTTGTGGTCACAGGTTTTTGCGGGTCAACTTCTCCAATACTAATTCCACCCTTTTCAGCATGATGTGTTTATTTGGTTCCAATTATTATGGAAGAATTTTTCTTATTAGCGTGACTCTCTGCCTTGCTATAAATGTTGGCATTTGGTTCTCTCGTTTCCCTTCTATGAAGTATGTAATGTCCCAATATAGGCCCTATCAGTGGGTTTAACTCGTGGTTGTCTTCTCCAAGCATGCAAAGTCCCTGAGTAGGTCTTGGTTGTGCAATTGGATGTTATCAAACAATGTCAATATGCATCAAGTCTTGATATGCTTAATTTATGTCTTATGAATTTTAAGATTCATTATCTCAGTCATTTGGCACTCCCAATCCTATCCCAACCCTATCATGTGCGAATTTTGTCTTATGCCATATCTATTTTTTTCGATGTCGGTTCTCTACGGATAATTATTACGTGGTCTGCCAATCACACTAACTCAGATTTCGAAAAGGGCATCTATTGAACCAAAAAAAAATTATATTTACATCCTTGGTCTGTGTCAGTCTATTGTCATCTAGTTTTGTTTACTGTTGTGTGTCCTAGATAGTAAGAAGCTTCTATGGTCTTCCTTTCTCCTCAGTATTGTCAATATGGCCCTGCTTGACCCATCTAACCTTCAACTTGATCCCATGTCTCACACCTTTTTGGAAGCTCATGGTCTCATTCTGTTTCTAAGCAAGTTCAAAGGGACTGAGCAAGATATCACTGAAGCCTTTATCATTTCGTAGAATAATGGTTATGTTGTTGTGCGTAACCTCCATTTCAAAGTTACTGTTAAGTTGATGGTTGAGGTGACAAAACTATCGATGAAAGGGTGAGTGGTGCGAAGAGATCATCATAATTGGGAACTTGAGCTCCAGGGTTTCCCAAATCATTCGAAGATTTTCAAGTGGAAGGGTGCTGATGTTGATCATGAGTTGCTACCTATGCCCTGGCCCACGGTGTCTATTGTAGTTTTTATGGATATTTTGTGAGCTTCCCCTACACGGGTTTTTGTCATAGCCCCTTTCCAAAATTTTCAGATAATTACTTCTCTTAAGCAACCGTTGCATGGGTATTTGCTCGGACTGCATATTTATTTTTTTGATGTTAGGTGTCCATCCAACATTCTCTACTGTTGTTTGGACCTTTTTCTTTAGGTTTTTTCTGGACAATATGCAGGCTTGTGTCATCTTATGCTATTGCTTTAGGTACCAATTTATGTACTTGGGTTTGGGGCCCATTTAAACCCCGCACTTAATCAATTTTACCTACCCAAAAAAATTACCATGGGTACTATTGTAAATATTAGTTTAGGGAGTGTATTTTATATTTATCTAATGTATGTGTCAAAGTGTGGAGAGTATTATGTGTTATGTAATAAAGTGTGCAAGTGTGAGTGTGCAAGGTGTCAAGTATGCAAGTGAAGAGTCATAGGTGATAGATGTCAAGAGTGCAAGTGAAGAGTCATATATGATAGGTGTCAAGTATGAAAGTGAAGACTCATAAAGATGTGTCAATTTGTAAAGTGAAATGTTATGTAATCATGAGAGTTTTGTCATAATGTGAGGCATGTGAAAGGTTGTATCTCCAAAGAATTTGAGGAGAACAATAGTCAAGAATATTGAAGATTTTATCATGTAAAGTTATATATTGGACATAAAGCTCCATGATATGTAATTGAATGATATTTATCAATGTAATATGAAGTTTTTTGTTGATAAATACTTGTGTTAATTGTGAATATATTTTATGTGATTGATATTTGGTCCTAAAGAATTTTACCTATGAGATAATCTGGCAGAATTGCCAATATTGGTATCAGGGTCTTCTTGGTTCAAAGAGCCACATTGAGTAGAGAGAAGAAAAATTACTATGGTTGAGGAGTTATTGGAGAAGATTGATTTGAGGAAATATTACAGGAGATATTGTAGAGAAGAAGAGAGTGGAGGAGGATATTGTGAAAAAGAAGAGTGAAATGAGTTTGCAAAAGAAAGACGAGTAAAATTTTGGATGTGAGATTTTGAACATGAAGGAGAGAAAAAATATTGCAATGAGCAAGAATAAATAATTGGTGGAAGATTGAAAAGATTATGAGAAGGTTTGTTGGAAGATTGCATAAGATAAAAGAGTGGAACAAGATTGCTAAAGGAGAGAAGAAGGAAGGAGAAGTATATTGCATAATAAAAGAATGATTATATTCAAGTTTATGAACGTGAAGAAAGATTTTTGAAACGTCTACAAAGAAGAGACACCTAAAGTTTAACAACGATGAAGAAGAATGGTGAACATCTGTAAAGGTGGAGATTGGAGGTGAGTATTTGAATCTAGTGAACATGAATAAAGAGGAGAATGTTTGCATTTTGAAGGAGACTGAAGTGTTGGAGGAGAGTTGGATTCTAGTGCATAGTAGAGGGAAGATACATCAAATTGAAGTTATAAAGTGTTCGAGCTATAAGCGCCTGTTGAAGTGTTCGAGAGAAAAAAGTTGTGAGTGCTTGTTGAAGTGTTCAAGCGAAGCAAGTTGTGAGTGCTTATTGAAGTGTTCAACTAAAGAGAGTTGTGAGCAATTGTATCTTGTGTTAAAGTATCGAGCTTAAGATACTATGCATTATCGTGATAGAAGAATGAAAGCACCTAAGGAATACCTGAGTCAAAGCTAGAGAGGAGAAAGCAAGAAGTGTATTTGAAGAAATAAAGAGCAACATTTGTGAACCAACGCTTGAGAAGGATAAATTTTGGTAGAAACGTCTCATAAGTGAAATGTCACCCACGCTAATTTCTATGTGTGTATAAAGAAGAGAAAAGGTGAGTGCCAAAGATATAAGTTAATTCTTAGCCGCATATTTCAAAATTGAATGCATTATTTCTGGTAAGTTTGATTTATTTTTAGGCATTATAAAGTTTTGAAGATAATTTGGAGGTATAAGGTATTAATCATTGAAAATATTAATTGAGAGTTAAAAGGAATTAATTGGAAGGAATGAATTGATGAAAGGGAGTTATAAGGAAATAAAACATTTGAAGTTTGAATTGTTGGAATTTGGGTCAAATTAAAAATTTAAAGGTAAAATTTTGAAAGTGAATTGAGTTTGGGAAAATTAAATAATTGAATGGAATGAAGATGAAATAAATGAATGGTGAATTGAATTTTTAAAATTTATTGTGAAACGAAACTTGAAAATTTGGGAGATAAAAGGAAAATTTTGAAATTTGATGAGGTTGAATATTAACGAATGATTTGAAGATTGGTGAAATTGAAATTTGAAGAAGAAATTTAAAAATTGAGTGATTAAAGAAGGGAAGAATTTTAAATTAATATTTGGGAGTTATAAGGAAGTCAACATTAAAATAAATTTTTGACATCAAAGCAATGGCAAAAAAGAATACAAGTATTCAATATAAAGTTAAAGGAAAGACATCAAAAGATCATTTGAAAAACGTCACTAAAGTTGAAAATAATGGATCAAAAAAATTAATAGGATATCTACAACAATGGATCATGTACAGAGCTTTGCTTTTTAAGACAAAATGATAAGGACTAAATAATAAATTCTTAATGAAGGATGTATACTACAATGATCTTTGTCAATGTAAGGGCCAAAAAGATGTTTTGAAAGCATGTGCAATGAATGAAAATAATATAAAGAAATGTAATCATTGTGATAGACTTAGACATGAAGAAACAATATGGTGGAATCTTTATCAATGTAAATTCTATGGAAGGAATAATCATCCTCAAGAATCTTGTTGGCACAAGGAGAAAAATTATAATGATAAATTGAACAAAATGGACAAAGTTCTTCAGAAACTGCTACAACAAATGCAAAATGGTCCAGTTCAAGAACTAATAAAGTAGAGAAAGCTTCACTACTAGAAAAAACAAAAGATGAGGATTGAAGACTAAAAGTATTCACACCAAATAATGTAATACGAAGGGGGTTTTGGAGATATTACATTATTTGGTATATTGAAGTACCATGGGTACTATTGTAAATATTAGTTTAGGGAGTGTGTTTTATATTTGTCTAATGTATGTGTCAAAGTGTGGAGAGTATTATGTGTTATGTAATAAAGTGTGCAAGTGTGAGTGTGCAAGGTGTCAAGTATGCAAGTGAAGAGTCATAGGTGATAGGTGTCAAGAGTGCAAGTGAAGAGTCATAGATGATAGGTGTCAAGTATGAAAGTGAAGAGTCATAAAGATATGTCAAGATGTAAAGTGAAAGGTTATATAATCGTGAGATTTTTGTTATAATACGAGGCATGTGAAAGGTTGTACCTTTCAAGAATTTGAGGAGAGCAATAGTTAGGAATATTTAAGAGTTTATCACGTAAAGTTATATATTGAAGACAAAGCTCCATTATATGTAATAGAATGAGATATATGGATGTAATAGTAAAGTTTCTTGTTGAGCAATACTTATGTTATTTGTGATGGAATGAAATAAAGGTTTCGAGAAATGTTGAATTTAAGGGGGGACGTCTTGGTACCTCTATCGAAGACTCTACTATGCAAGTGCGTTGCTTTTGTTTTTGTTGTTGGGTTTTGAAGACAATGGCAGGTATTTGCATCCATCCATTCAGTGTTTCAAAGCGAGCAAAAAAAGGAGAAAAGGCAATGATCCAACCATTGTAGATTGAAGAAATAATGTCGAATCCAAATAACAGATTAGAGGATACACTCCCTTTGTCCTTATTCCTTTTTAGTAAAATTTTAAAATAGAATTTTATTAAAATAAATTCTTCAATGATCTATGTTAGTGGCTAATTAAGATATGACCCTCTGAAGTTAGTCGTTCGAAATAAAGATAGTGAGAATTTTTCAAATCACAAAGAATAAAATTATAGATATCTCTATTAGTCAAGGGAAGTAAATCAATTGCAATTTAATGTGTTTTTGAAGAAAATTTACATAATTATTTTTTGATAGCAAAGATTAGAGGAGATTAAAAAAATAAAAAACCCTAGTTTTTTCCAAACCCCTAATTGCTTTTGAGATTTTTTGGGGTTGAGATCATGGAGTTACCAATTTTCACTAGAAAGGATGACATTGATGCTCGAGAATGGTGGATGAAGTTTAGATCTCTATATTCTAGTGAATTTTTTGGGAATGCCAACTTATCAAAATTTTAAGAGAGGAAGCTTATGATTGGTGGGCAAGTCTTGCTAAGGTTGCTAAGGAAAGGAATTGTAGTTTCACTTGGGATGAAATGACACATGTATTTTTTAGTTAGTGGGAACCATATAAAAATATAGCTAGTTTGAAAGTCATTATCAAAAGATATGAATAAGAAATAAAAAAGCTTCAGAGGGAACTAAAAGAAATGAATAAAGAGGATATAATAGAAGAAAAATATACAAATGATAATGTGAAATTTCATGGTTGCATTTAGAAGGAAAATATTAAGAAGCAAGGATCCAAGGAGAAGAAAGAAGTAGTTATGGCAGGGGAACAAGTTGAAGAACCAACAAAAGACTCAAAAGTTGAATTTACAATAGCAACAACAATAGAGTCCATGGAAGAAGCAACAACAAAGTCCAAGGAAGCCTTGTCAGAAGTGCACAAGGATGCACCAAAATAAATGTATAAGAGAGAATATTATGAAAAAGAATTAAAAAAAAAATTGTTGAAGAATCTAAAGAACCAAAATTTCAGGTTAAGGTGGCACCCACACCACCCTAAGCGACATCAATCTTGGAGGTATGGCTTACGACATCAATATTTTAGATCTACACGTGTTAGAAAGGCATTAAGTATGGTAGTGTTTAGCAAAAAAATATAATATTTTTGGATTTCAAAGGGGTGCAACAACATTAGGGAACAACAAGACCAACCGTTCAAAAAATCAGAGCAGAGCAACGAAAGCATAGAGCCAACAAAGTAGTTATGGATATTCAAGTGGTAAAATGACAGTTTGGTATTATCAAAGACCATCGCTAATCAAGATTTTACTTGGATGGATGGATGAACAAGATTGGAAAATGTCAAGAAAACGGATGTTGAATATTTGTATTTAAAAAAATGAAGACCCAATAAATAAATAAATAAAATTTAGACTTCTTGTGAAAAATATGGAGATATCTAATTATAGCAAATCAATTGAGATGAGAATTGAATATGTTTGTAAACTCTCAAGCTTAAAAGGAGAGAGTTGTGATTTGTCAAGAGTGGGAGATCTGAGTACAACCTTTTTTTTTCAAGAAAAAATATTATTTGTGCTATTTATGAATATATTTTATGTGATTGATGTTTGATCTTGGAGAAATTTACCTATGAGATAATCTGGTAGAGTTGCCAATATGTGCTTCAATCCATTGTGGTCTAATCTATTGTGATCTAATTAGTGCATGAGTTTCTCTTTGCCCTAACCCACGAGTAGTAGTGATGTTAGCATATGTCAACCCCAATCAATCATAGGGAAAATCAAAGGATTGATGAATAAAGCAATCCAACAAGAGGTAAACCATTTGATCCATTAAGGATTGACATCATCTTATCCAATCAATATTTACAAAGGGATTTCAAGGAAATTTGGATTGTTTTAAGACCAAATCCTACTCAAGCCACTAAATTAAGCTCCTAAGAGTTTAATCCATTAAATTTAAGTTTTATAACATTTAATCTACAACCCATAATAAAATTGAAATGATTTTGAAGAAGGATATATGCCTAGATTAGGAAATTGATCAAATTTGGATGCACCTATTAATTTTTATTATGTATTTATTATAGACATCACAAATTTTTCCCAATATTTACATTTAAAAATTACAATTAGCTAGTTTCAATATTAGTATTTGAATTTTTAATTCTATGATATAATGTTATTTTCAAATGGAAGATATGTTATAAATAAGTGCCTTATGCGCATTTTGAAGTATCTTTGATCATTTTCATAATGTGGCTACCCTTTTTTTATTTTTGCAAATATTCAAACTTGTAAGCAATATTTTAATTAATTATTGTAATTGTGCATGGTGTATAATGGATGTTACTTGCATGATTCCACCTTGTGAAATTGAGTAAGAGGATTGTGGTTTTTTCCCTTTCTACCTGTTAGTCATTTTGCAGATTATATGCTTAATATACTTGTGAACAATAAACTACTCAATATTGGGATTGTAATTGAAGGTGAAGATTTCTTATGATGAATGGTTCATTTAAAATATCTCCTAATAAATTTATTTCAAAAATTCATATAACCATTTTTCCTTAAAAATAATTAGGGGTCTAAGTTTCTTCATAGACCAACTTGATGAAAATAAGATCATCTAATTATATCTTTAGTCTAGGGTATGTTAATAACCTTATATAGATGAACATTATATTTTTTGGTATGCCTAGTTAAATACAAATTCAAAATTTTTGTTCATATACACATGCTTTCAAATAACTTTTTGTTATTATATAACTACTCCATTGGGAAAATCTCAAATAGAGACAAGCTAAGGACCCAATAATATTTTATGAATTAGAAGATGCATCTAAGAAGAGAAGAATATCCTAACACAAGGTACTACTCTCTCTCTCTATCTATCTATTGCTATATTTAATTCGCTCCTATTTTTTTTGCATATGATTGTACTGGATGCATGTTTTGGAATATTTTTGGAAAACATTTTAATTTTGATCATATAATTTATGGATGGAATATTAAGGCTCACCTTACACCTCCTTATCTTGCCTACCTTCTAAAATAATATCTTTGAAATAATTAAATTGCTTCCTTCCTAATATCTTCTTTAATACTCTTATCTAAAGTTTTAATATTTTTATTTGACGGAGACAAAAAAAAAATTGTTGTAACATGCAAAACAAAAAAATTGGTGTTCCTATCCCTTCCTTAAGCCATCTCCCCCTAGATCATAATTTCTAAGGTTAAATTAAAAGATACTTTTAATTTTTAATTGTCATCAAAGTTCTAGTTGATAGCTAGAGGTATAAGTGAAATTCTAGGTCTAATCCAAACCTTGGCTTATTGTAAAACTATTCACTTGTATTACATCATGATCACCACATAGTGGTATTATAATAGGTTGGCAAATTATGCATGTATTGCTTGATAAGACCCAAGTCTTCTCCTTAAAATTCCAAGAATTTAACTAGTCAAGCTCTTGCCACTTGATAAAAAGTAAATACAACTTAACTAAAGTAAAATATAAACTATTTTTCGTAAAAAAAATTACACTATTCTAAAGAATTAGAAATATAAATTTATGTTTTTAGGTTTAACATTTTTTTCGATGGGTTATGTGGGACCCATATATAATGGCAAAAAAGTAATTCGTTAATTGAGGCAAGAGCCTAATTAATACATGCTTTAAGGTTGCAAACTCGAAGATCGATACTCCTGATTTAGGAGATCATTACATGCAAGAAATATTAAAATAATCTTCTAGTTAATAAAAATCTTCCAACTAATAATGCATGATCTAATAACAATGTAATACAATTTCCTAACATCCTCATTTATTACATTACTCGAGTTAGAAAATATTAGGACCCCCCTTAATTTAAAGGAGTCTAGGGTCTTGCTCTTGGCTCTAGTTGCTTTGACTCTTGGGTAAACACCTTTGGGTTTGTTATTGGCTTTGCCTCTATGTTGGCCACTAACTCTTCTTCTAGCTTTGCCTTTGGGTCTCCCTCTAGGTCGGCCATTGGTTCTTCCTCTAGCTTTACCTCTAGGTTTGCCTTTGGATCTGCCATTGGCTCTACCTTTGGATCTATCGCCCCATATGTCTACCTTTGGGTATGTTGCTTGTGGGCCTACCTTTGGGTCGATCACTAGGTTTACCACTAGGTCTGCCTCTAAGTCTACCACATATGTCAAGTACACTTAGAGTACTTAAGCAATAGTGGGATTGGCCTCACTTTGCTTCTTCAACTACGAGTGTCCTTATGGTAACCTTCATGGACAACTAGTTGTTGCAATTGTTAGGTGTAATAGAGTAGATCACTACTTTTGAGGTTCCCTTAGTTGTTTCATGTGTACTATGAGTATTTATCCCTCCTAAGGGTGAAGGTGTTAATCTTTGCCAAAAATGCATCTTATGCAATCATTAAATTTTACAAGAAAGGTGAAGGTGTCAAACTTCGTCGATATTGTACCTCTAACCATATTAGACTTTGACAAAAGTGGAAAAATTTCCTTTTACTAAATCGTCATCAAAAAATGCTTTTCAACAAATATATGTCTAATAAAAGGAAAGGTCGGGATAATTTTACCAATTTCTGCAATAAATATTCTTAAAATATTTTGATGTATTCAAAAGATTATATTCTTGGAATTTTCTAGGAAGTTTAGGCTTTTTTTTTTTTCACATACATTTAACAAAGTAAAAAAATAAGGCCAACACATAAAAAGCGTTCATCTTGGGGCATGGTATGCACCTCTATCAAAAAGTGCCCAAATTGGAAAACAATATTAATGTCCCTTTCAGAATGGAAAAAACAAAAATAACCGACAGGATTCAAACCCATTCTTATCGGCTTTGAAAGACTTATATTCAATGCAGGAATCGTCGATCTTCGGTCTTGAATACCCTTGTCTTCGACATCTCTCGACCGGTTTGAGTCACAGGTATTGTTCTCTATGCACTTGGCTTGCCACCGTCTCAACCACTGTGCATGCCACTTGGCACTACTTTATTGACTCCTTTTTGTCTGTTGCCGATATTTTTTGTTATTCAACTTCTTCTACCTTTTAGATTTGCAAGTGTCTATTTCCATAGATATGAACTTTGTGGCAAGTGAAGTTTCTCTAGTTCAAAGCTCTTAATCGTTGTGTGTTAGCCATGTTGGCAGCCCACGTCGGCATGAACTGGAAGGGATGTCAAGCAATCTTAAGGGGCGCTTAATGGTTCTAAGCATGGAGACTGTGGATGCCTCCGCAACATTTTTCATATCGATTCGCTCCAATCTATTCAAATCCTCGATGTTGCTCTTTAGTAGGACCACTCTTTCCCATGCTTTGAGAACCTATACGTCAGCCGATTTTTAATACCATTTAATTTTTAGATTTAACATTTTATATGTTTATTTTTATTTAATTATTCAGGTAATAATATAATTCAAAATAATTCTAATTTATGATACATCAAGACATGTAAAGTTAAAGTAAATTTAAGAATATATACATTCAAAACTTTCGAATATTTTACATTATTTGATACAATTATATTAAAATAATTCTATATTTAGTATAAAATATTTATTTCCATAATATAATAAAAATAATTAATTAATATCTCATTTATATTTTTTTATAGATAGGAGCATCGATAACACCTTTATCCGATATAGGATAGGACTCAAATCAAACTCAGACGTCGTTATTATAAACCCTAAACCATTGGGTAAGATGAAGTCAACATACCCTTGACTTTTAGGGAATCAAATTGAAACAACCGACCAACAAACACTCAACTGCCACCAACCAACCTATTCCCTTCTGGGTATGTCGTGGTTTGAACCTGGGTCTCCTAGAAGAGAGACCAAAGCCCTAACCATTGTGATGTCCCAAGGAGACAAATGCATTGTCTTAGGTAGACAATTGTTATGGTAAAATGCAACTTTTTATGAGGGGTCTTGGTCCCCTCATACTAAGGTTTGAACTTAGGTGTCCTAGATGAAAACCCAATAACTTATATGCCTCCTTAGACATATCTTATCTATGTCATGTCATGGTGGTCTTACAACATTATTTCAACCAATTATATGAGATAGTAACACTATAACATGCTATTTTAGCGCCCGAGGGTTAGGTGGATTGGTAAGTGCAACTGACCTATTCCCTTTTGGGTATGTCGTGGTTTGAACCTGGGTCTCCTAGAAGAGAGCCCAAAGCCCTAACCATTGTGGTGTCCTAGGGAGACAAATGCATTATCTTAGGTAGAAAATTGTTATGGTAAAGTGCAACGTTTTGTGAGGGGTCTTAGTCTCCTCGTACTAGGGTTTGAACTTAAGTGTCCTAGATGAAAACCCAATAACTTACCACTATGCCGCCCTAGACATATCTATTTATGTTATGTCATGGTGGTCTTACAACATTATTTCAACCAATTATATAATATAGTAACACTATAACATGATATTTTAGCGCCCGAGGGTTTGGTGGATTGGTAAGTGCTTGTTTGGCCAGACATTTACCAAAAAGACACCTAGGTTCAAATCTCGGGGACAACTTGTTTGTAAAGTAGTAGTTTGATTTGAATCCTCTAAGTGCACGTCAGACTGACGATAACGATACGAATCTCGAGCGACCAATGGTCCCCTTCACGTTGGTCAACAAGAACAAAGTGGAATAGGTTTGGTGGAAGCAACCCCTCTAGTTAGTTACTAAAAATAGTTTGGTTATGACCAACTCTCCTATGTAACCGAAAAAAAACAGTATAACATGATATTTCAAACAACAAGATATTAATAAAGTAGACCTTTTAATAAAATAAAATAAGGTAGAAATTTTGTTTTTAATTATATTAAATAATATAAGTTGAACCATCCCATTCTTTTATGGATCTATTATTATTTTGATTATATTGGATTGAAACAACCAACTTATGAAACTACCCATACTTATATCCCCATGCATATTCTCACACTAACCAAATCTAAAAAAAAATACGGTAGATCCTTTTTATAATTTTAATTTTTTTATTTGGTTAGTGTGAAAAACCTCTACGACCGATGTACAAGGCTGAGCAGTCTCCTTCCAACCACGATCCCTCGTAAAATCAAGAGAGCTATGCTTATCAATAGAGAATTTAATATACAACCACCACACACCCACCTCCTCACACACTTGCTCACACCATAGTTTGAACCTTGAATCTCTCACAGAAAAGCCAAAGCCCAGATAGTTGCGTTGTCCCCGAGACCTTTTTTTAATTTAATTAATTATATTAAATAATATAAGTTGAACCATCCCATTCTTAAATAAATCTATTGTTATTTTAATTATATTGGATTGAAACAACTCAAGTATGAAACTGTCCATAGTCTACTGACAAGGAACACCACTTACATTATCAGTGATAAGAACCAAGTTCAACTTCATGTATATAAAAATATTATTAATTAAAAAAAAACTAGTATGAATCTATTAATTTGACTAATATAAAATTATATTAGACAAAATCCATTCTTCATCATAATTACATTAGGATGGTTTTTGAACTAATAACTTTATATAATATATTTTTATTAAAATTTAATTTTTCTTTTATTTATTTATTATTTTGTTTTTTTGATACATAGAAGAATTGGCAACTACCTTTCCTTTTGAACAACTGGTCATAGGGTCAAGTCGCATTGCCTTCGATCGTAGTGTCAAATCATAGTGCAACCACTATAACCCTTATCTCACCTCGGTAAACATGACCTAGAGTGAGGAAAACCCTCGATGGCTCGAGGTTGGTATCACCGTCATCAAGCTGACGCACACTTAACAAACTTAGGTTAGACTACTACCTTTGTCCATATTGGGCATGCTCCCAGAGGTTTGAACCTAAGTCTCCTCTTGGATATGCCCTTAGAAGTTTGAACCTAGGTCTTCTCTTAATAAATACCCAAAGATCCACCTAAACTTCAAAAACATCCTTACTTTATTTTATGATTATATATATATATATATATATATATATATATATATATATATATATATATATATATAATAAAATTGAAACAAATAATTTAATATAACATTATAACCACACACTATTATTATAATAACATAATTTACCGCATGTATCATTAAAAATTACTTAATTAAAAGAACTTTATTTAATTACTAAAAATTAAAAAAATATTTATAAAATAATATATTTTAAGTTATTATTAATTTTTAAATTATAAAACTATATTTATAATATCCATAAAAAAATATATATTTGCTTGATAGGAGAGTTGGTTACAATCACACTATTTTTAGTAGTTAGCAGGCGTAGGGTCCAGGGTTCAAACCACATGGGCTGCATCCACCAAACTTATTCACCTCATTGTTTTTATAGCCCAAGATTCAAACCACATGGTGTTGGCAAGTGCAGGGTTCAAACCACATGAGCTGCATCCACCAAACTTATTCACCTCATTGTTTTTATAGCCCAATGTGAAATGGACCATCGGGTGCTCAGAATTTGTACCATCGTCCTCAGGATTTGAATCAGACTACTACCTTTGCAACAAGCTTCTCTAAGATTTGTTGTTTTTATAGCCCGACGTAAAATGGACCACTGGGTGCTCAGGATTTGTACCATCATCATCAATCTAACGTGCACTCAAAGTATTCGATTCAGACTACTACCTTTACATCCACCAAACTTATTCACCTCATTGTTTTTATAGCCCAAGATTTAAACCACATGGTGTTGGCAAGTGCAGGGTTCAAACCACATGAGCTGCATCCACCAAACTTATTCACCTCATTGTTTTTATAGCCCAACGTGAAATGGACCATCGGGTGCTCAGAATTTGTACCATCGTCCTCAGGATTTGAATCAGACTACTACCTTTGCAACAAGCTTCTCTAAGCTTTGTTGTTTTTATAGCCCGACGTAAAATGGACCACTGGGTGCTCAGGATTTGTACCATCATCATCAATCTAACGTGCACTCAAAGTATTCGATTCAGACTACTACCTTTACATCCACCAAACTTATTCACCTCATTGTTTTTATAGCCCAAGATTCAAACCACATGGTGTTGGCAAGTGCAGGGTTCAAACCACATGAGCTGCATCCACCAAACTTATTCACCTCATTGTTTTTATAGCCCAACGTGAAATGGACCATCGGGTGCTCAGAATTTGTACCATCGTCCTCAGGATTTGAATCAGACTACTACCTTTGCAACAAGCTTCTCTAAGCTTTGTTGTTTTTATAGCCCGACGTAAAATGGACCACTGGGTGCTCAGGATTTGTACCATCATCATCAATCTAACGTGCACTCAAAGTATTCGATTCAGACTACTACCTTTACATCCACCAAACTTATTCACCTCATTGTTTTTATAGCCCAAGATTCAAACCACATGGTGTTGGCAAGTGCAGGGTTCAAACCACATGAGCTGCATCCACCAAACTTATTCACCTCATTGTTTTTATAGCCCAACGTGAAATGGACCATCGGGTGCTCAGAATTTGTACCATCGTCCTCAGGATTTGAATCAGACTACTACCTTTGCAACAAGCTTCTCTAAGATTTGTTGTTTTTATAGCCCGACGTGAAATGGACCATCTGGTGCTCGGGATTTGTACCATCATCATCAATCTAACGTGCACTCAAAGTATTCGATCTGCACTACTACCTTTACATCCACCAAACTTATTCACCTCATTGTTTTTATAGCCCAAGATTCAAACCACATGGTGTTGGCAAGCGCAGGGTTCAAACCACATGAGCTGCATCCACCAAACTTATTCAACTCATTGTTTTTATAGCCCAACGTGAAATGGACCATCGGGTGCTCAGAATTTGTACCATCGTCCTCAGGATTTGAATCAGACTACTACCTTTGCAACAAGCTTCTCTAAGCTTTGTTGTTTTTATAGCCCGACGTAAAATGGACCACTGGGTGCTCAGGATTTGTACCATCATCATCAATCTAACGTGCACTCAAAGTATTCGATTCAGACTACTACCTTTACATCCACCAAACTTATTCACCTCATTGTTTTTATAGCCCAAGATTCAAACCACATGGTGTTGGCAAGTGCAGGGTTCAAACCACATGAGCTGCATCCACCAAACTTATTCACCTCATTGTTTTTATAGCCCAACGTGAAATGGACCATCGGGTGCTCAGAATTTGTACCATCGTCCTCAGGATTTGAATCAGACTACTACCTTTGCAACAAGCTTCTCTAAGCTTTGTTGTTTTTATAGCCTGACGTAAAATGGACCACTGGGTGCTCAGGATTTGTACCATCATCATCAATCTAACGTGCACTCAAAGTATTCGATTCAGACTACTACCTTTACAATTTGCTTCTCCAAAATTTGAATTGGGATCTCTTCTTGGTAAACGCCCAACCAAATTAACACTTACCACCATCAAAATATTATTAACAATAAAAAAATAATATAAAATATAATGAATAAAATAATTAGATCACATTCTCACTAGGTATAATTAAAAACACAGGCCACCAACACTAAAAACATAAACTAAGTCTTGAAATGTCAGTTTATAAATTTTCTCTAGGTTTTCTTCCTTCACCAAATGAATTCTTAAACTGCAACTTCTAAAATGTCAGCCGTTCCACTGTACAGATATTGCTGGGAAGAACACGTGGACTTTCAGATATTTATGGAAAGAAAGGATATGTACTCTATGCAAAGACAGGGCGAGAGAGACAGAGGAACACTTCATCTATAAATGCCCGAGTTTTTCAGATATCCGTGACAAATACAAAGAAACACTTGAGAACGAGTGTATTACAGATTTATTTGAAGACAAGAAAATAAAAAAAGTTGGAGAATTGTTAACACAAATCAGCAGGAGAAGGAACAACCTTCTCAAAGATATTAAAGATCATATAATATGGTTTGAGTAATTGTACTTCCATATTTGAGGTCCCATAGACCATATTTGGGTCTCGCGGACGTAATTAAAATCTTTCATTCATTCATTCAAATGAGCATAATCTAAAATTTAGATTTATTTGAAAAAAATATGTATGTTATGTTGTTATTTTTATAATTTAAATTTGAAACATACAAAAGGAGATACTATTATTATGTCCATAAAAAATATAACCTTTATGCGTAGCATTACTACGAAAGAAAAAATTAAAATCGAGAATAGTGCAAATTATCCACCGTCGCAATATGCATGAAATGTGCAATTGAACGGAAACAGAGGCAATCTGGATGGGTTGGGAGATCAATACGCTAAATAAGTTGTGCGTATGAATATGAATTGAGCTATTGAAATCAAGGCAGGCATGGCCACATATTTGCAACCCTCTTTTCCCTTCCCCCGATCCTCCTTGTGTTTTGTAAATACGTTCTCAGAGCTCGGACTCTGCAATATTCACCCGGCTCTTGTGCAATGGAACCCCAATTCTACTTCAAATATTTTTACCAGCAGTTCCCTCTCAGTCAGAACTTTCTCTTGGAGAGATTCGAACATTGTAACTACCGGTTTTCGCGCTTCCAGGTATCTGAAATCCACTCGTTTCCATTCTACAATGAAGCCTTTGTTGATAGAGAATCAAGAGAGGTCAAAGGACTACAGGGAGGCAGAAATCCATGGCCACCCTCAAGCACAACCCTCAGTCGTGGATATGTTTTTACGGGGAAATGCTAGCTATAACATGTCAAACAGTAAGTCAGGTGCGGATTATTTAGCGCAGGCAGGTGAAAATAGAAAAGATGAGGGAGTTAGTAGAATTATGAAAAATAGTGAATTAGGTGCTTCAATGGAAAAAGAGGGTTATTTGGATAGTAAAGCCGGAACCCAGTTTTTCAAAGGGGAGGGTAACAAATTAAAGCAAAATGAGATGAAGGATGGGTTCCAGGAGACAACTATTTACGAAAAGGATGGCGCCCGTGGAAAGCAAAGGTCTGAAGCTGACTTTCTTGATCTGGCTATGGAGTCAAGCAGTGGGGATATGGATATGGTTGGACAGGAATCGGCAGCAGCGGTTGGAAGGAAACCATCTGAGGGGGGAACTCAACTTACAGAGAAGAGTCTTGTGGTTAATTCTGAGGATGAGGTGAAGTTGAGGAAGCAGGTGGTGAAGAGGTCGAGTGTGATTGCCAAGCAAGTGATCAGCAAGACATCTGCACTTAGCATGGGATTTGTCACTCAGCTTTGGGTGGACACAAACTCTGTAAGTGCTCTCTTCTTGTATTAGCCTCAGCTTTACAAAGTTTGTGATATTGGTCATTATAATAAGAATTGTCATCAGTTTTGAGCATGTTACACTGAATTGTAATAAGAATTGTCAATTTGGAAATGTAAGTTTTATCATTTGCCGAACTTGGTATGCATAATTATTTGCCACAAACAAAAATCCGTCCTGCAACATAAAAGATATGCACTCCTATCTCTTTTCATGGGTTCTTTGCAAGACCCATAGGAAGCTGAAAAATCTTGATCAGTTTCAAAAACTTTTTTTAATTGTTCAAATCCCACAACCCCATTGGACATACTGATTAACAAAGGTCTTCATCGGCTTAAGGCATCAGGCATCATATTGCTTTTACCTGTCTTGTGCTTAATTACGAAAGAAAAACTCTGCAAATAGTTCAATTATTTGGCATGCCTAGCATGTAATTTATCTTGAGTTTGTAAACACCTTAAAGCCTGACGATTGGTATATAATATAAACTTCTTGGGTATCAAATAATGTCTCCAATGGCGCAAAGCTTGCACAACGACACAAAGTTCTTGATCAAAGGTGCTATACTTCCTCTCTGCGTCATTGAATTTCTTACTGTGACAAACAATAGGATGACCTTCCTGACTTAGTACTGCTTTAAGATCCACACCAGATGCATCACATTCAACCTCAAAATCTGGCAAAGCTAAAACATGAGCTTCTACTATACATTTTAAAAAAATGAGAACTTTCTACAGCTGCGACTGTCCGAACAAGTCTTTTAGTGACTTTCATCAAAGAAGTCAAGGGTGCTACAATTTTGCTAATATGCCAGATGAACTTACAGTGAAAAATTACCATCCCGTGAAAATGCCTTACTTGAGTGACATTATGAGTTAGCCATCGGTGTTGCAATACTGTTGCAAGTCTATTAGCAAGCTGTTTAAAGAAATCGGAAAGTGGGTACCTTGCCTTGGCTTCTAGTTTGGACTTTTGGTTAAGGACCCCTATCCACAAGTACAAGGTTTTGTGTTGAATTCCCTCTACTCTTGGCATTGCTACGTTGTTGCAAGTCTATTAGCAAGCTGTTTAAATAACTTAAGATGTGGGTACCTTTCCAGTGCCCCCAGTTTGGGCTTTTGGTCAAGGACCCATATCCACAAGTACAAGGTTTTGTGTGATTCCCTCTAATCTTGGTGTTCCTATGCCATTGCAAGTTTATTAGCAAGCTGTTTACGTAACTTGGTGTTTGATTCCATTGCAAGTTTATTAGCAAGCTGTCAAGGACCCATATCCACAAGTACAAGGTTTTGTGTTTGATTCCCTCTAATCTTGGTGTTCCTATGCTATTGCAAGTTTATTAGCAAGCTGTTTACGTAACTTGGCGTTTGATTCCATTGCAAGTTTATTAGCAAGCTGTCAAGGACCCATATCCACAAGTACAAGGTTTTGTGTTTGATTCCCTCTAATCTTGGTGTTCCTATGCTATTGCAAGTTTATTAGCAAGCTGTTTACGTAACTTGGAAAGTGGGTACCTTGCCATGTTCCTCTTTTGGGCTTTTGGTTAAGGACCCATATCCACAGGTACAAGGTTTTGTGTTCAATTTGTTCGATTTAATTTTTTTAAGATCCTCTTCTAAACCATTTTCAGAAATGGGCAAGATTTACAAGCTTATGTTGAAAAAAGAGCACTTTTCTAAATTCACATACAATTTCTCCTCTCTCCACTTATTAAATAAAGTTTTCAAGTGCATCAAAGGCTCCTCTTTTGTTTTACTAATAAACAAAATATCATTAAGAGAAAAACGACAATAAATTTATGAATGAAAGGGCAGAATACCTCATTCATGAGCCTCATAACGGTATTTGGGGCATTTGCAAGACGAAAGGGCATTAGCAGTCTGTCATATAAAGTTACAAACCATCAGTGGGATTCCATTCATCTTCTTCTATAATATTAATCTGATGATAGCTGCTTCGCAAATTAATTTTGGAGAACTGTGATCCTCACGATGCATCCATAACATCATCTATTTGGAAAATAGGGAAGCAATTCTTGATGGTGATCTACCCAGGTGTTGTAGGTGAGTTGGAGAGGAGAGGGCAATCCTCCAAGGGAGGTCCCAGGTTCGAATCTCCACCCTACCGAAAAGTTCAATGGGTACCTAAAATCCAATTGATAATGTTGGTGCGGTCAGGGTCGGGTGCGACTCCCGGGTGACTTTGACGGTGTAGAACCCTCTGGTCGTGGTCTCTCAGACCAAGGCGACCCCGCAAGGGGTTTTTCGCTTTAAAAAAAAAAAAAAAAATTCTTGATGGTGATCTTATTAAGTGCCCTTGAAACACAACATATTCACCATCCACCTTAATACTAAGGGAGTAGCACATAGGCTCACGGTATCTTTAATGTGTCCTTTTTCCAAAAGCTTCTTGAATTGTTTTCTTATCTCTTCATCTTTCACAAGAGAAGTGCACACAACTTTGTTTGTGTTGGGAATAGGTATCATACACCTTTCAAAAATTAACTGTCTCATATCTTATGTTAAGAGTATATAAAAGGAAGAAAAATTGGTGAACTAGACCATGGTTTTACTGCAGGACAGCTGTGTTATTGCAGGTCTACTGTAGGACAACTGCAGGACTGCAGGTCTATTTCCAGCACTGTGCACTGCAAGACTGTAGGTCTATTTCCAGCACTGTGCACTGCAGGTCTATTTCCAGCACTGTGCACTGCAGGACTGCAGGTCTATTTCCAGCATTGTGCACTGCAAGACAGCTGCAATACTGCAGGTCTATTTCCAGCACTGTGCACTGCAGGACTGCAGGTCTATTTCCAGCATTGTGCACTGCAAGACAGCTGCAATACTGCAGGTCTATTTCCAGCACTGTGCACTGCAGGACATCTGCGTTACTGCAGCTCTATTCCCAGCTGTGTTACTGTAGGTCAATTTTTGGCTTTTCTAATAAATAGGACTGAGAAGTGGATACTTGTGTGGGAATTGTATTGTAAAAACCAGATTGCTTATTACTGAATAATACAATTTTTGAGTGCTCCTTGATTGCTAGGTTTTTCCCAAAAGGGTTTCCTAGGGTATATGTTGCTTCCTATGTGAGTGTTGCATTCATTCTTATCTTGTGAATATCTCATTGCAAAGTTCTCTAAGAGAGGGCCTTGCAAAAACTGAGTTTTATGTGATTTTGCTTGTTGAATTAAAAGTCTAGGCCTGTTTTTGCACTACTTTCCTCTGAAGATTAAGTAGGAAGTTGTTCCGCATTTGTCTTACTTCCTTTCAGTTGGGTAATGTAGAACCTGGAAGCAAATCAATTTCTCTATGTTCAGAAATCTACTGTTGTACTGAATTGATGTAGGGGATCACAAGAGCAAGAACTAGAAAGCAAATTCACAACTCATAAAGTTAGAAACCTACTGTTGTACTGAATTGATGTAGGGGATCACAAGAACGAGATCTAGAAAGCAAATTCACAACTTATAAAGTTACATTGGCACACATCAAAAGCTTTTTCCTCATAAATTTAGGAGGGATTTACATTCATATTCTTATCATCACATTCATTCACATCATTACATTAGAACATTTATCATACTTCCCACTCTATCTCCAAGTAGACAAAACTTTTTAAAAAGTACCCCAACTTCCCTTTTATAGAGACAATCACATCTCAAAACCATGGTCGTAAAACCATGTGTAAGGAAACTAGTATCTTAAACCACTGGCTAAAACCATTATTTGTCTCCATTTATTTAATGGGCCACCTATATAACCCTTAACATTAAATATTTAACCAGATGCAAACACAATCATTAAATTCGGTAGTATCTCATGTGCTTTTGCATAACATCAGCTTATGAAAAATTACTATTAGTATGTTTAACTTGTTGTAATTTTTATAGATTTCGTTTCATAGTTACCTGTTTACCTTAAGTGTGTATTAAATATATAATATGGGTGGATAATTTCTTGATAAGTGTAACCTTCCACATTTGTGCATTTTACTTTGAAAGTTGCATAACAAGTGCCATGTTGATAGTCCAAAACATAGTTACGAAAATCGGATCAGAATCGTGATTTGAATCGAAAAATCGCGATTCTGACAAAATCCCATTAAAATTGGATCAGAATCGGCATTTTTGAAAAAATCGGAATTGCGATTTTTTGGTGAAAAAATCACCCGCGGCTGCACGCGTAGAGGAAAAGGCATAAATAATGTATTTTTTTTTGTTTCCTCTCATTTTTCTTCCTCCAATTTTCAGAGAGAGGTTTGCCCATCTGCTACCACACCAAGGAAAACACTAAAACACATCCAAACAACCGATTTTTGGAAGTTTGAAGGAATCCGGTAGTCACCAACAACTACCAAACAACGGATTTTTTTGGAGTTTGAAGGATCCCAACAGCTACCAACAACCACCAACATCTAGGAATCTACCCAAAGGATTCATTTGAGGTAAGCAAACTGTTTTTTTTTTTTCTCTTTCTTTTATTCTATTGAATCTTATTCCAATTCTTCAAGCATATTTTTTTTTCCAAGTCTAAAACCAAATGTAACAAACCAGGGTTTGCAGTTTTGGTTTTTTTTAAAAGTAATTATTTGTTGTTATTTGCTTTTTATTTGTTGCCTAAAACATGCATGCAAGTCAATATTTTTAGCTTTCAATGTTTAAAGTTTAGTCTTAGACTTCAAACTAGGGTTTAGTTTTTTTTTTTAACTTTTTATTTTAATTAAGTAATTGTTTATTTGATATTTTCTGTCTAAAATTTGTATGCAAGTGCATGTTTTCGGCTGCCAATGTTTAAAATTTAAAGTTTCAAACTAGGGTTTAGGGTTTAGTTTTTTTTTAAAGAGATTGTTTATTGTTACTTGCTGCCGAAAATATGTATGCAAGTCCATCTTTTCAGCGTTGCACTACAATTTTAAACTTCAAGTTCAAAGTTCAAACTAGGGTGTAGGTTTTTTTTTTTTTTTGTTTAAGTAATTGTTTGTTGTTATTTGTTTTATGTGCAGCCACAAAAAAATGTCAAGGTAAAAAGATAAAAAGATATAGCATGGAAGTATGGAGTAGAAATGGAAAAGAAAGATAGAAATTCTTTGCAATTTTTGTAATACTTCTATACATGGAGGAGTATATCGCTTCAAATTTCATTTGGCAAGGAAAGCAGGCGAGAATGTTAGACTATGCCCAAAAGTGCCAATTGACGTTGAGAGAGAATGCATGACAGTTGAAGAAAGACCTGAGCGTTGTATCTGCAGCCGCCCATGACCGAGCCAGGTCAGACATAGGGGCAAGCTTGACCGACCTATCCAGGGCTCGCGCCTTCATGGCTAGTTCCAGCCATTCATCAACCTCCACCTCGGCATCTTCTACGATGGAAGCGCCATGGGAAACTGTTTGTTTGGCGTCCCAGATGAACGCCAGGACTGCGGCTGCTCGGCGCGCCCTATTTTTGAACTTGGACAGGAAGTGATTGCGCGCCTCCTTGATACGGTCTTTTGACAGGGTCGCCGTGGGTTCTGGCTTACTATCCAATTTAGCCCGTAGCTGTTGGATCTCAGCATCCAACACTTGCAGCTGGTCCTTTGCCTGACCCTGAATCCTGAGGCGCTCCTCAAAATCTTTCTTGGTGTCCTCAAGCTCTTGCTCCAGATCGATCACTCGCTGCTGCAATTGCTTCACTTTGGACTGCTCGTCCTCGAGCTGCCCTCGCGTGAGTGCCAAGGTCTCTTCAAGCTGCGTATTTTTGGCCTCAGCGTCGTAGCAACGATCCCTAAAATGGTCCACCTGGAGGTAGAGGGATGTCGCCTCAACATGAATATTCCCCGCTTTCTCTGTGGGGTCAGCAGTCTTCAGATCTTCCACCGTTTGCCGATAGGAGTAGTCTGCCGGTGTCATTTCATTCAACGGCTTCTGCACCTTGGGCGCCTTTTCCATTCGGTGGAGTTGCATATTTTGAGGGTCAAACACTACCCTCTTTTCTGGCCGGGCCAGCGCTTGCGCGCTTTTCCTTTTCTGGCCTTTGAGCCAGGTTGAGGAGTTCTGTTGGGCCTTACGAATGCTTTCGGCCATTGGTCCTTCTTCGTAGAAATCTAGCTCCTCAGGCTCAGGCTCCTGTACTCCAAAAAATGGGGTAAGGGAGAACAGAGCCCGTCGAGGGCTTGATTGAACAGGTGTTTCTGGAAGGGCTTGAGCTATGACTGCAGAGACCATGGGGGGCGCTGGGGTTTGCACGGCGACGACCGAGATGGTAGGTTCAGGGGGAGCAGTTCCCATGGAGGATGTTGTCGGAATGACTGAGGAAGCTGGGACAGGCGAGGGCTGGCCTAGACTCACTGCTGCAGCAAATGTTGTAGCCGGGAACGCTGAACTTGGAGGAGTAAGGACGGAAGTCACCGGGAGGGTGAAGGCGTTGGAAATCTTGGCAAATGTTTCAAATGACTTAGAAACTGGTGGCAGGGGAGCATGTAACTGTGCTTGTAACAGGGGGTTCGAAAAGACCTCAACAGGGGCGCCGAATGGAATGTGGGCAGACACTAGGGTTTCGGCGCCAAGGAGTGGGGTTTCTAACGGAGCAGATGAGAGAAAGAGAGGAGTAGAAGACGCACCTGCGGGCTCGGACGTCTCCAGAGCCGACGTGGTGAACTGCTGCGTTATTGGGCTGGCTTCTCTCTCTCCGCCCGATGCTTCATCCTCCAGGTTAATGAATGGCACTTCAGGGTGTGCCTGGAGCGCTTGCTGCACCTACAACGCCTGCTGCGACTGTAGTGCTGGCTGAGTATGCCACATCTGCTGGGGAGGGACAGAAACCCTTGGAGCGCTTTCTTCTATGACTGCTCCCGCTCCCGGAGGGCCTGCGCCAGTGAACTTAATTTTAAGAGTGCGAGACTTCTTCGCGGCACTCTGGGGCGCGGGTGCATCGGGCGCACTCCTCTTCTTTGGAGCAGCTTTTTCTTCTAGAATGGGTTGCTTACCCTTGCCCTTGACAGGTGGCGCCTGACTAGCTTGTTGCTCTTGCACTGTTGACAGGTCCTCTACTCTGCTGGGACTCTCCGTACTCCTGGGCACAAGGTCGCCGAAGAAGAGGGGCCGGTAGGAGTCGTAATTTTCATCAAATATGTCAGAAAATTGGCGATCTATCTGCAGCGTTGGGTCAGATACCCCTTTTCTGTGGTGGCACCTCATTATCCACCAGTTCGTAATCTTCTCCTCCGACCAATGGGGCGCCGTGGCTAGGGTTGTACTCAGCCTCCATGATGTAAAAATCGTGCCATGGGGGGAAGGAGAACATTTTTTCAATGTGCCATTCGAGATCCAGCCCAGAAGGGTTATTACGCTGCTTCTCGATGTCCGGGCAAGGACAGCGGTGGAATTTCTCCCTTGCAATTTTCTCCTTAAAGACACCATCTGGGTCATACTTCCACCGTTGGGGCAGGTCAATCAGACCAAACTCATACAGAGTAACTGCCAGATGAACGTTTTGCTTATTTTTTGTCACTTTGATGGGGCCAAGCTCGATAGGCCAGGTGCACGTGTGTTGTCTTTTCCGCCCCTTGCCGTATGTATCATCTGCGAAGTCGCACTGGCGAGCAACTTCGAGGGCAAATAGGTACTCAGTAGTGTAGTACGATAGCAGGAAGGGTTTGCCAGAAAACCCAAAAATCCGCACCACAAGCCCCTGTGTCAACCGAAAAATGTCTCCGAGCCGCTGCTCTATCACATAATCTTTCATTTCTTTCGGCACTCGCTCGCAGACACCATAAATGATTTGCAGCGCCGGACCAAGAAAAACTCGGTTGAAGTTGTAATAGGACTCGCGCCTTGACAGGCTTGAAGTCCACTGGTATACCGGGAGCGCCTCGCCCTTCTCGTTAGTGCAACTTTTGTCAATGAAGGCAAAGCGGGGGTGCGAATGCAACTGATGGAAGAAGTACCATATCAGAAATGAGCAGCTTCGGAACGCCATGGTTTCTTTCTGCATCCCGCATAGTTGGAGGTGCAGCTACCGGGACACCGAATCTGCCCAGTCGAAGAAGATGGGCTTAATCCCCTGTGACGCAACATCATAAGCGTAGAATTCCCCGTGGGATACGCATTCAGCAACGGCTGCCTGCCAGGCATTTACCTGGGCGTCAGAGGCTTGACCAGTAATCCATGCCAGCATGGAGAAAAGCTCGAAGTTCTTGAATTTCCGCAAGGACATAGGGAGCTGCGGCAAGGCCCCGGGTGGAAGTGTCTCTTCGCAATGGGCCTCCATGAAACGCCTCATCGGCGGCGAGATGGTGTATCTCTCCCCCTGCTCCTTGGTGTTAATTCTCTGGACAATGACCTGACCAGAAGGTTGCCGCCCACAGGCGAAGGCTGCGTGGATTTTATCGATAGAAATGGAGAATAGCCTGTTTCCTTCTTTATCCTTCACCGACCTAGTGTGGGGGTCATAGAATTGGGCAATCGCGCAAACCAACTCCGGGCAGGAGTGCACAGGCGTGCACAGGTACCAGTACAGGAGGGAGTGGTAGGCAACTGCCCGATTATTCACTTCGGACACCTTAGCTTTCATATGCTCAATGTCCTGGCGCAACTTCTCTATACTGGTCCTAGTGAGGACACAGTCTCGAATTTTGCTTAGCTTATCTTCCGGTGGGGGCGGCGGGGGCTTTTCCTTTCTTTCTTTCGTCTGCTCCTGTTCGCCCTCTGCTGATTTCGGGGCCTTCTCCTTTTTCTGCTTGAGCTCTCCTCTCTTGCCCATCTTCACGGATAAATCTTCCAAGTGCACCGTGAATGGCAACGCCTAAACACTGCTTGCCCGAGTTGTGTTGTAGCAACAATCTGCTTGTGCAAAATAGTTTAGCGCAGCAGCGTGCTTCACTGAAGCTATCAGTTCTTATTCGTGACAGTCGTTCTCTGAAATTTTAGCAGTGGTGGGCAGCGCAACAGTTTAAGAATTGTAAAGGGCATAACTGGTGTGCAATGCACCCTTTTATAGTTTTGGTCTGCACCCACCTGCATTAATGTTGCCTAAGCGGAGTAAATGCCAGGAGTGATTTGGGGTGCTGTGGAAGATCTCCTATGCGACAATCAATGGGGGAATGCGCATCCCAATGCTAACTACCGAAGTGGAGTGCAATCTTCCTTGGGGGACGTGAAGAGCCGCCTTTGTTGTATTTATTTCCTCGTGTCTTGCTTTGGACAACGTGTCGGAGATATCCAAAAAAAGTGCCTTGGGCACGAAAAACAAAAATAGGGCTGCACCCGCATACCGGAGCGCAACAACTTCTTTGGAACGTGTGCCCGGCCTTGGGCGCACTCTGGACGTGCGCCCGCCTCGGGCGCACTTTTGGCTGTGCGCCCCTCCTGGGCGCACCTTCGGATGTGCGCCGGAGTCGGGCGCACTCTTGGTTGTGCGCCCCTCCTAGGCGCACCTTCGGATGTGCGCCGGAGTCGGGCGCACTCTTGGTTGTGCGCCCCTCCTGGGCGCACCTTCAGATGTGCGCCGGAGTCGGGCGCAAACTGCTACTTGCCTCAGATCATGGCTCAACACAAAAATACTCCAAAAAGCAAACTGGAATGCATAGGAAAACACAAAAATATGTACAACTGTACAAGAAACTCCCGCACTACCCCTTACTGGTAGTACGCCTTCAGGTGAATGCCATTAACTGATAGTGGCAGAGTAAACCCATTCAGATCCTGCAATGTGAAAGAGTTTACCGGATGGACTTGAGAAACCTGAAACGGGCCCTCCCAGAATGCATCAAATTTGTCGTGGTTTCCAGGTTTGGATTTCTTCTCATTCCATTTAAGTACTAAGTCCCCAACCTAGAAAGAGCGATCAGAGGCCCTCTTACCGAACCAATTCTTCGTGGTAATGGCATGCTTCATGAAAGCCTGATAGGCTTTCTCCCTTTCCTCTTCCAACTGCAGCAGTTGGGCAATTCTGACGCTAACCGGATCAAACCCTTCCTCCTCGCCATCAAGTGACCGAAGAGTCTGTAGTGCTGGCAACTCAATATGCGTTGGAAGCACTGCTTCCTTCCCGTACACCAGGGAATATGGGGACGTCTTAATGGATTTCTTGATGGAAATTTGATCCGCCCATAGCGCAAAATCTAGCAGCAGGTGCCAGGTTGTTGTCTTCCAACGTCTTTTTCAGGATTCGGAGCAAGTTCTTATTAGTAGACTCCGCCAAACCATTGCCCTGCGGGTAGTAGTTTGACGAAGTTTTCAGGTAGATACCATACTTGTTGGCGAATGCGCACATCTTGGCTCCAATGAAATGGGAACCATTATCTGTCACTATGGCATCCGGTATTCCAAAACGGGTTATCAGCCCTTCCAGAAAAGCGATGACGACGTCCTGATTAGCCCGCTTGGTGGGCACTGCCTCCGACCACCGGGTGAAGTAGTCTGTAGCCATCAAGATATATTTGTGCCCTGTGGAAGAATTAGGCTCGATTATTCCGATGAAGTCCAAACCCCATTGCTGAAATGGAGCTTCAACCTGAATCGGGTGCAGAGGCAGGGAAGCATTCCTGATGCGGCCAACATATCTTTGACATTTATCGCACTTCTGGCTCACACTGAAGGAATCGGCAAAAATGGTGGGCCAAAAATAGCCCGCCCTTATTATTTTTAAAGCCATCGGCCTTCCGGCAAGATGGCCCCCGGACATTCCAGAATGGAACTCATCCAGGATTTTCTGTTTTTCTGTCCCCCTGACACACCTCAAGAGGACACCGTCGATGTTTTGATGGAACAACCCCTTGGGCAATAATACATACCTGCAGGCCTGAAGCCTGAAACGCCTCCTTTGCGAAGAGTCGAGGCCGATAGGGCACTGTCTAGTGTTGAAGTACTCTACCAAGTCTTCAGTCCAATCCTTGTTATCTGTTGACTGATTTTCCAGGTTGCTCTGCAACAATGGATCTTCCCATTGACAAGCTGTTACCTCAGTTGCGGCGCTCTTGGCAAGCTCTAGGCATAGCGCCCGACCATGGACTAATTTTGTGGGCCGGACCTCTATATCAAACTCCTGGATCTTGGTGATCCAACCTGCCCTCTTGTTGCCAAGCTCACCCTGACTGATGAAGTTTCGGACGTCCGGGTGTACCACGTACACTATCGTCTTGCTCTGCGAGACGAAATGACGAAACTTCTTCAGAGCCCTCATTACCGCATGCACTTGACTTTCAATAAAATTGTGCTTCTCTTCATGCGGGAGAATGACTTGACTGAGGAAGGCTATGGGCCGCTCGTCCCCGTCATCATTTTTCTGGGTTAGCACAGCGGCATAGCTTTTTGGCTCCTCGATCGCATATAGGATGAAGTCTTTAGAATAATCGGGGTTTACCAGAACAGGAGCTTGTGCAATTCTGTGCTTGATCTCCTTGAACGCCTGCCTTCTCTCGTCAGTCCATAGGAACTCCGCATCCTTTTTGAGGAGCTCAGTCATAGGCTTCACTACCTGGGCGAAGTCAGAAATAAACTTCCTGACAAAATTTATCTGCCCAAAGAAGGATTGGAGGCCCTTCTTGTTCGCCGGTAGAGGTAGCTTGAGCAGGGCCTCGACCCTAGCGGGATCAATGGCGAGACCCTTCTCTGATATGAGGTGACCAAGGAGTTTGCCTTCTTTGACCGCGAAAATTGATTTTTTCGGGTTTATTGATATCCCAAACTCCCGACACTTCTCGAAAACCTGCCGCAAATGTAAACCGTGCTCCTCCCTCCTGTGGGAGAAAACCGTCATATCGTCTAGATATATCACAATGACACGGTTGAGCAATTCACCAAAGGCCAAGTCCATTGCTCTCTGGAAGGTTGCTCCGGCATTGGAGAGGCCGAACGACATGCGTTGATAGGCGAAGGTGCCCCACTTGGTGGTGAAGGCGGTCTTATATTGATCCTCGTCCTTGACCCAAATTTGGTTATACCCTAAGAAGCCATCCAAAAGGGAAAATCTCTGGGCGCCTGCCACTACATGCAAAATCTGATCAATTTGGGGCAGCGGGTAGTGATCCTTCAGGGATGCCTGGTTAAGATTTCGGAAGTCGACGCAGAGGCGGATGTCCCTGTTCTTTTTCCGAAACGGGACTAGGTTCGCTACCCAGGATGAATGCTTGATAGGGTAGATTATCTTTGCCTCCAACATCTTTAGAAGCTCGGCCTTCATTAGTATTTCAATCTTTGGATTCACAGGCCTTTGCTTCTGTCGGGTGGGCTTAACTCCCTCCTGGAGTTCAATCGTATGCTGAATGACGTTTCTGTCATACCCCTTTAGGTCGTGGTAGCTCCAGGCGACGATGTCTGGGTACTCCCTACAGAGGACTCTGATCTGCTCAATTTCTTGGGGCGTGCAATCAGTCCCTACCTTGATCATTTTCCCAGGCTCCAGCTCTAGCTCCTGGTATTCCCTGGCATCCACTTTGATTTTGTGGGGAAGAGCCCTGTCATCCTGGTCAAACAAACTTTCAAGGGTGATCAAACCCTTGGGGAGGTGGTTGTTCTTCAGCTGGATAAGGCCCTCATATTCTTCATCATTGAGAGCTCTATCTTCAATGCTTCCAACTTCATTAATCAAAAAATTGACGATCTGCTCGTCATTGTCAAAGACCTGCCAATGGATATTTTTATCCGGCATGGAGGGTCGGTAGATAACCCTCACTGTTTTCGGCCTTTGCATCAGATTCTCGGTCGGGGAGCATCTTGCTCCGATGGACGCAAAAATGTCAACATGTTTATTCCGCTCTCGCGAAATAAATTGAATGTTAAGGGCCGAGAAGGACTCGAGCAGATCCCATACCTTATTACGGTATGCTTTGAGGTAGTGTTGTTTGGCAACACATTTATTGGAGACCTGGTTATAGATCAATTCGGAGTCCCCGAATATCTGTAACTGCTTTATTCCTAACTTTTCCGCCTTTCGTAACCCCAAACACAGGGCTTCATACTCGGCGACATTATTAGTACAGCTCCAAGCGAGTCTGTACGAGTAAGTTTTCTGAATTCCAGACGGAGAGATGAGGACAACTCCAGCTCCAGCGCCATTCTTGCATCGGGCGCCGTCAAAGAAGAGCTTCCATAATTGGTCATCCATGGGGTCAGCATCACTCGGCATTTTAGCCTTTTCGGGCTTAGTTATCGAGTAACACCCAATGTTTGATTCTATCATAGCATTGAAATCACGCATAGAGAACTCGTCCTCTATGCGCAACTCATCCAAAGCTTCCTCCATCAACTCCACCTCTTCTTCCACTTCTTCGACTTCGTCAATAACATTGACTGAGTCCATGGGTTTCTCCACATCCTGGATTCTTTCGATGAGAAAGGTAGAGGGTTTCTCATTAAAAATATTTACCCTCTTCCCCCTGAAGGGGACTTCCAGATGTGAATAATCGAGAGACAGATAGCCTCCAAGCTTGGCAGTGAATTCCCTTGATAAGCACATGCTGAAATAGGGCTCCAAGTCAACTACCACAACTTCTTGGATTACTGTGATCTGCGGCATCTTGTGCAACACGATCGGGATGTCCTTGATGACCCCAACTGTCCTAACCGGAGTTCCATCCAGTTGGAGCACTCCAGGACTGCTCCTAGTGTACTCCATGCCCATGAATTTGCATACAACTTTGGGCATTACCGTGGTGGCGGCGCCAGAATCAACCATGCAGTTGTGTACCACCCATCCTTCCATCCTGAGGGATAGGTAAAACGACGGCGGCCTGTTCTTACCGGTAGCAGAGGTGGTCAGCGGTTGTACCAAGACGGTCTGGGTCGGCCTCCCCTTGCCCTTAACGGACTTGAGGGACTCTTGCAATAGGTCAACTTGACCAGGAAATTGGAGCGCGTCAAAGAGGCTTACCTTAGCCGAAATTTTCCTTAACTCTTCGACGACATTGTATGCTCCAGCGCCAGACTCGCCTCCCTCTTTAGCGGTTTCGTACCGGTTCCGGTACTGTTGCGTTGCTTCCACTCTTTGACGCTTGGTGATTGAGGGGTACCGCAACTTTTCCCTCGCCTGATCTCTTGCCTCCGCCAGGGGCTGAGAGGTCGAAACTTGCGGCTGAGGGGCGCTCGCTCTGGCCCTTGGGGGCAAATAGTCTCTTAACCGAGCACTTGGATACATGTTCTGTGGAAAATCCGGGTAAATTGGTGTAGTCGCTTTTGGAGGCAACTTCCCGATGGCTACCAGGTTGGCTTCCGCCTTCTGCGCTTGTTGGTACATCTTCGGAAATGTATTAACATTAGCATACTGGATATTCATGCTAATATCAGAGTGGAACGTCCTCAGGAAGTAGAACGCCGCTTGCTCAGATGTTGGGCCGAAGGGAGTGACTCTCTCCCAGGTCCGAGTGAACCTAACATTGAAGTCAACTATTTCCTCCTGAGGATGCCTCTGGATAGAGGTAAATTGGTGTAGCAGAGAGAAGGGGTCTGCTTGCTCGTTGAAGCCCCTTATGAGTTGCCCTGCCAGGTGGTCCCACGAGGTGATGGTGCCAGTTGGGAGCGACCGGTACTAGTAGAGGAGCTTGCCTCTTAGTGAAAGCACTAGCAACTTCACCATGACATCTTCATTAGTAATTTGATGGATAGTTGCCAGTCCCGTGACGTCTTGAATGTGCTCATGCGCTGTCTTTCCCGTGTCGTCATAAGTGGGTAAAGCTTTCAGGGCGGCAGACGGTACAGTGTGCTGAGCATGTAGGGCAAGAGGTCCAGTGTGGTTCCAGGCCGGAAACAGCCTGGGTGGATTCGGCTGCGCCATATGGGGCAGCGGATTTGCTTGGAGTGGTGGTTGCAACGGTTGGGCCGGAACGATGGGAACACTCGGAGCACCTGAATCAACGTTAGGTGGAACTGGAGTATTTTGATGATCCGGAGAATTAGGCGGAACTGGGAGCATGCTAGTTGCTGTGCTATTGGGAGTTGGATTCCGTGTAGCAACAGTAGCTTCTTGCGAAGATGTCCCGTATAGTGGGATATTTGGCCTGACCACTCTAGGACGCTCTCCCAGAACGTCAATGTCAAGTTCGTAGAACTCAACTTCTTCTTCTGTATTTTTAATTTGCCACCTCGTACGCATGAAGGCTTGATATTTTAAGCTGGTTTGCGAGGTTCGGAGGTATCGGAGTTCGTATGAGTCACTAGATGTTCGGATTTGTCAGCAATAAGACGAACATCAACTTCTTAGTATTGCTTCTGCAGTGGAACGTTTGCGTCCCACCGGGCGTGCCAGAAACTGTTGGTCAGAGATCTGCCTTAGGTAAGGATTTGGTTATTTAGTGCGCCTTAGACCCGACCAACATTGAAAGGCCGAGAGGAAGAAATGCCTCCCGTGCCAATCTCCAGAGATGGGCTGGTTCCTTTGCTATTCTAACTGGGGGTTTTAAAGATTAAGGAACTGAAAGGAATGGGAAATGACTGAAAGGGATGGGAAATATGGCCACAGGCCGGATAGAATAGGGGTGATGGGCTAACAACACGATAACTTAACTGCAGGTCGAATCAAATAGCCATTAACATAAAAGCTAACAGAAATTAAAACTGAACAACTAACATGCATAATCCCCAGTGCTACTCCAGAATTCACGTTTTACCAGAAGCTAAATCTAGATATTAGAATTCAAGCCTACAGATAAAGCAGAGAACTTAAATAGAAGATAAGCAATGGAAGACATACACACAACCAGAAGTCCAGAGTTAGAGCTAGACACTATTTATATTTATAGCAGAATCCGAGTTACAACAAGCTTCTAGCAAACACCCATCCATTTTACAATAAGAAGGCAGGCTTATATAGAGAATTCTGCCGCTTGAACATTAAATGCACACCAACAAACTATGGCGGTGGCAGCCAAGATAAGAGTTATAAGAGAGTACAGTCATGAAATAGTTATTCAGGCATGGCCGGGACTGATGACTCCCCAAGAATGCAGTTGAACTCTTTGAATGCTCTGACAGACTCAGCTCGCTGGCGCTGCCTCCTCACTCGCGGGGACCGCTTCCATGGAAGATATGCTTGAAATCCCGAACGTCCACTCTGGAAGCTTCCCGGAATGGCTGCGCTCGGGTGGATAAGGATGAGGAAACTGAACTGATCCAATTGCCGCCTCGGGAGTAGAGCAGAGTATGAAAAGTCAATCGATCATGCGCACTTGGGATGATGCGCCAAAGTCCTGTGCATCCCAGAAGGTGCGCCAAAGTCCTGCGCAGCCCAGATGGTGCGTCAAAGTCTGGCACACTCAAGGCGCTACGCCCAAGTCTGGTGCACCTGAAGCACTGCGCCCAAGTCTGGCGCACCTGAAGCATTGCGTCCAAGTCTGGCTATACTTAGTCATTTTTCGTGCCGAAGTTGCGAGCAGTGCTCTTCCTTCTTTATGGAGCCAAACTGCATTCGGGGCTTGGCACGAAGCACCATTGCCATCGGAAAGAGGGTTTCCCTGCATGGTTAGTAGACAAAAACAACTGCACACTGTTTTAGGTTCTGTAGCAGGGGTTCGGAAGAAAACTTAGGAGAGATAAAAACATATTGGAAGAAGAGAACAAAGTTTATGAGGAGCAGAAATTACTAGAAAATGCTATTGTACACCATGTTGCAGAAGTGACAACAAGCTCTTGGTTAGATCTAGTACTACTGTAGAAACGAAATTTAACATACATATATACAATTCCATTTTTACTTATATAAATCTACAAATCTGCAACAATTAATAATAACAATACATAGGCAACATACACAACAACAACAATGGCAGATGTAAATGAACGATCAGATTTTTATTATCAGAAATCTATATGGCAATAACATTACATACAATCTACAATCTGCAACCCTGTGCATAGCACACGTCAACCAACTCCACACACGATGACCATCCACCACAATTACATCCATCAACCTTACGTATGAATGAATGAGGCAAGGGTCATATTTATACAACTAGAAATTAATTGCACCCTCTAACTACTTGACACCTCATCATTCTCCCAAATTACATTTTACTTGCATTAACTTACATTTACATTTCATTTTACTTGCATTAACTTACGTTTACATTTCATTTTCTAAGTCACTACATCACATGCTATTATTTCACATTATTATCACATTATGACATTGCCACTTTATAACATTATTAAATATATGTACGCACATTTTGTCAAACACTTTGTGTACAACTACAAATTAACCCCAAATAACAAAACTTATTTACTAAAAGCAGACATATCAATGTGTGCCTACAACTGCCAGCCATTTAGTCACTTTAGGGTCTCCAAAAAGGTTTATTGAAGTTATATATCAAAATGATTGGATCGAAGAGAGGATCAAAATGGACTATATCACAAAATGATGATTTTCGAAAGGTTTGGTTCCAAAAATGGGTTTCCAGAGTTAGGTCTCAAAATGATCAACTCAAAGAGGGGATCACAATGGGCTATCTCACAAAATGGCAAATTTTGGCTGACTACTGACAATTGATTGCTTTGATTGTCAAACTAAATATTCTCTGCATTGTTAGACTGGGTAACTGGATATTCTCTGCATTGTCAAATTGGGTATTCTTTGCACTATCAGACTGTATATTTTCTATACTGTCACACCAGATATTCTCTACAGTGTCAAACTATGATTGGAGTAGTCTCTTCTAGAATATGCTTAGATTTGGTTTTGGTTTTGAATGGGAAAGGACTAAAACAAGGTTTCAATAGGGATAACTTAAGTCAGGGTGTGTTTGATTTCGTGGGCTCTTTGCTCTCTGATATATAATCTCGTTCATTATTAGTGGCCGGCCCAATATTTCAGAGCTCTAACTACGGAGGGTTCCACCATACCCATAGTCGCACTATCCATTTTCGAGGGTACTATGAGAGTAACTTCTTGGGGCTAACCGCTTATCGGTGCACCACAAAACTCAAACGACCGATATTTTCCTATGGGTGAAGCCTTCTGCTATTCCTAAGGGGTCTCCCTATATACCCAAGGGTACATGGGAGCTCGCAACCGTATACAGATGCTGTCTAAGGCTTAGGTATTGGAGTTTGAGCACCCCTTAACTTCAGTAGACGCTTTATGGGCAATCTACCTTAGCCAATAACAATACTCCTTCGTGATAGTTTAAAACCCTCGACACAAGGTTTCTAACCTAATCCGCTATAAATAGATTCTTTATTTGTTTTATTTGGAAAGATACTTTAATGGAAAATGAACAAAACGAAAAAATCCCAGAATAGAAAAATGGACAGGAGGACAAGAATTGTTGTTGCTGTTGTGGAGAATGGCCCTGGAAAGAGCTCTAATACCACTTGTTAGGAACCTTCATATAAAAATAAGCATAACCGAAATAGCAATGCAAGAATTAATGGAAATGCTCATAAACTAAATAACCATGAAAATGAAAATAACATAAGTGCTCAAGAAAATAACTGGATGGAAATACAACAAACTTATATTAATCAAGAAAAACATATATCATAGGCCTCTTTGAGGGGGCAACCTCCTTGAAGCAGAGCTTCAATATAGTAGGAGAAAAATATGAGATACTTTCTACTCCAAACCCATGTCTTTATATTGACTTTTATTTACCCTAACCCTAATGCTCAAGGATCGGACCACATGAAAGAGGGAACCCGAGATACTAACTCTTATTTACAATAAAAGTAAAGGTTACATCATAATGAACCCATACACACTAGGCACCCAAGGTGCAAACATACATCAATACTAGATAAGTACATAACAATGGTTGTGTTAAGATAGGGTCCTAACACCAACATTTCGTCAATTCCTTTAATGTCAATTGAACAACCTAGTAGATCCTCATTTTGTTGAAAAAGCAATCCTAAATAGTGGAAACAGAGGACTAATCAAGATGTAAATGTTCTGATGTTTTTGATGACTCCTCACACAACACTCACCTAAAAAGTTTGTGAAACCCTTTTTTTTACTGATTGTCACTTGTAAGAATTATGCTCCTAGTTACTAACCATAGTAATGTAGAGGCATTATGGGGGACCTCAACTGATTAGATCTTCCTTATATAGACTTTTATTTACCCTAATCCTAATGCTCAAGGGTTGGGCCACATGAAAGAGGGGACTCAAGCTATTAACTCCTTACAATAAAAGTAAATGTTACATCATAATGGGCCCATACACACTAGGTGCCCAAGGTGCAAACATACACCAACACTAGACAAGTACATAACAATGGTTCTGTTAGGATAGGGTCCTAACACCAACATTTCGTCAATTCTTTTAATGTTAATTAAGCAACCGAGTAGATCCTCATTTTGTTGAAAAAGCAATCCTAAATAGTGGAAACAAAGGATTAGTCAAGATGTAAATGTTCTGATGTTTTTGACTTCTCACACAACACTCACCTAAAAAGTCTTTGATACCCCTTTTTCTGCGGATTGTCACCTGTAGGAATTTTGCTTCTTGTCGCTAACCATAGGAATGTAGAGGCATTAAGGAGGGCCTCAGCTGATCAGATCTTCTGCCAAAGGAACTTCTTAGGAGTAAGGAATTTCAATTGCTTCAAAGGCTTATATCCCAACTTGACCAAGAATCTGCCATCTCTATATGCGTTACCGACCAACTTATCCATCTATCGGAAAAATAGGCAGATAGAACACTATCAGCATCCATTGGAGCTCCTCTGCTGCTTGTTTAAGGTCCTTTCCTTAACTAGATTGCTGATGGAAATTTGAGGTCTAGATTTGTTGCTCATTGCAATATAATCCTTGACCTTTGAACCTATAGAAGCCAAATAGGCCTGGGCCAATGGTTTCTATTTTGGGTCAGAAATAAGTGGAGAAGGCTTCAACCAAGAATTAGACTAGAAGTCAACTGAATCTCCCTCATTGATAGACCAACTAATATGTTTCTTAGTAATTGCAAACTCTTTGATACAAAGTTCCATGTTGAGGATCCCTACGCAGAGCTCGTTTCCTGAGCAATTATTCTGCGTTTAAAAAGACTATATATTACAAAGTAACATCAACCAAGCATTGGACTAGAAGTTCATAGAATCTCCCTTATTGACAGACCACTTAAAATGTTTTTTGATTTATTGCAAACCTTATCTATGAAGTTCCATTTATTGGATCCCCTGGGCAAAACTTGTTTCTTGAACCATTGTTTCTTGACTTTTATCTAGTTCCATGTATGAAGTTTTTTGTATACATGGAACTTCATACGGGGATCACATAAACTTCATACGGGGATCACATTAGTCTTGTATACAAAAGACCTATACATTGAACTTTTACCTAGATAAATGGACTGAGATGTACACCCCGATCTGACGAACGGATTGCACACTGGTCTGATCTGTTTTATTTCAGTTTGCTTTCTGATCTGATTTTTTTTATTTTTGAGGGTTTAATGTTGGTTTTGCTCGTGTTTCATATTGAGGGTTTATAAAGATAAATGGACTGAAAATAGAATGTAAAAACACAACAAATCAAATAATACTGATAGAAAACTGATTTTTTATTTATTCTGACCTGAAATCAGCAAATTACAAAATTCGTCCGTGGCTCTGGGTGTGCCCGGATGATAAGCTGAAATAGTGAATCACTGATATCTTCACCGTTTGGTGTCCGAATCACGTGTCGTCTGATGCTAACTGCTCCTGGAGGCTAGGCGCACCTTTTCCAACTGATAAACTACAGGTTGAAACCCCCAACAATTTTGGCATGCTTCCCAATGCACTTGTACGACCCTCTAGATGGTACGATTTGGTTTAGAAATTCATACAGACAGATTTTGGTCTTCAAAATACCTCTGAAATGGTCACCCAGACTGAGAAATGTGATGGACAAATTTTTGGAATGGAAATCTGAAGCGTTTGCAAGTAGTGATCAAAATGGCTCGAATCCCAAGGCACCCAAAATGGTATGGCCTGATCTGCAAATCACTGAAACCCTTTAGATCTGTGAAATCTGACTCCTACCCAGGTGGAATATGGCCAAAATACGAAGACCCAGATGCTCCGTTTCTCGACCCAAAAAACTTCAATTTTTGGCAAACCCTTGTCTGCCCCGTGAATGCTCAGATGAACTCTCTGATGCGAAAGCTCCAATCCCGATCAGCTAGAGGTGATCTCTCACACCTGAAACTAACAAATTCCTGCTGAGATAGCTCCCAACAAGCCCTGTGATCTTCTGGTGAAAATCCCTGCGAAAAGCTCCACAAAAAAACAATATCTTCCATAACCAAAATGACCCTCAACGTGAGAATATGAGGGGAGGTCGATTAGGGTTTCCAGGGCTCCATTTTGAATTTCTTTTAATTTTTAATTTATGTCTTTCAACTCATAAAAAGGGACCACCATGTCCTAGTCGAACCACTTTATGTTTTTAAGTTATAACTCAACGTTAAAATATAACACTAAAAAGTGTCCCCCTTTTCCTAACGATCGTCGACCTTGGTCAACACTTGCAACTTGATAAAATAAGCTCTTTGGATGATGCAAATGCCCGAAACAAGGTAATTCTGGCTCATTGGATCACATCCGAGTCTCTGCCGTGGAGTTCTACACATAAAATCCTCACCAACTGAGTCCCTAACCACACTGACTAGCCTAGGGGACCCTGTGTCTAGGCTAACAAACCTCGACACTGAGCTAGTGCTGAGTTGGGGACATTACAGTCCGCCCTCCTCGAAATTGCTTGTCCTCAAGCAATTGGAGACCTGGGTGCTGTAAGATCTGTTCCCCCTCCCAAGTGGAATCCTCATCCGGTAGATTCTGCCATTTGATCAAATACTCCCTGATGACCCTCCTCCTAAGGGTGCGCTCCCTAGTATCAATCACTGCCTCTGGAATCAGCTCTAACTTCCCCTCTTCATCCAAGGGAGGCAACTCTGCAGATGGTGAAATACTCTGTCCAAGTGCCTTCTTGAGGCATGATACGTGGAACACATTGTGCACCCTGCTACTCTCTGGCAGCTCTAGCTCATAAGCCACCTCTCCTACTCGCCTGGTGACTCTGAAAGGACCATAGAATCGAGGCTTGAGCTTCTCAGCTCTGCTCCTCTTTAGTGAGGACTGTCTGAATGGCTGCAGTCACAAATACACCATGTCCCCCACCTCAAAGGTACGCTCAACTCTCTTCTGATCAGCGTACTTCTTCTGCTGGTCCTGTGCCTGCCTGATATGATCTCGCAAGGATCTCATGATGTCTTGGGATTCCTACAGGAGATCCTTGGCCCTCGAAACTCGATTGTCACCCAACACCAGATCCATGAAGCTCGAAGCTTCATACCCGTACAGTGCCATAAAAGGTGACATCCGGATAGACATGTGGTATGAGGAGTTATAGCAGTACTCCCCCAAATGTAGCCATCTGACCCATGCCCTCTGCTGCCCGGACACATAATTTCGGAGATAACCCTCGACCCACTTGTTGACTACCTCTGTCTGTCCATCGGTCTGAGGATGATAGTTGGTACTCGGGGTTAGCTCTGTCCCACATAATCTAAACAACTCTTGCTAGAAGAGACTCATGAACTTACTATCTCTATCACTGACAATAGTCTTCGACAACCCATGTAGCCTGAATATCTCCCTAAAAAACAACTCTGCTACCTGTGCTGTTGTGAACCCAATGGTGATGGCGAAGAAGTGAGCAAACTTAGTCAGTCTGTCCACCACCACATAAAGGTAATATTTCCCCTACGCCTTGGGGAGACCCATCACAAAATCCATGGAGACACTCTCCCACTTCTGAGAAGGAATGGGAAGTGGTTGTAAGAGCTCGACTGGAAATGTATGCTCATGTTTGTTCTGCTGGCACACAGAACACTCCCTGATATACTGCAACACATCTTCTTTAAGACCCCTCCAAGAGAATCACTCTCTGATCTGCCTATAGGTCTTAAAGTATCTCGGGTGGCCCGCCATAGGTGTGTCATGAAATATCTGGAAGATCTGCTCCTTCAGCTTGGAGTCAACTGCAATCCATATCCGGCCCTTGTAATATATAACCTCATCCCTGACCTCATATCTGTCATCATCCTGGTCACCCTCCAAAATCCTACTAGCAAAGGTATCCTTTGCGTAGTCTGTAGTAATTTGGTGTCTCCAATCCTCTGATATCCCGATGAGTGAGCACAAATGGGGTCTCCTAGATAGTGCATCCGCAACTATGTTCCTCTTCCCCTTGACGTACTCAATGTCAAAGTCATATGCCTGAATCTTACTCACCCACTTCATCTACCTGTCATTGAGGTCCTTCTAGTTCAGGAAGTACCTCAAGCTATTGTGATCAGTCCTGACCACAAATCTCCTACCCACCAGATACTATCTGAACTTAGCCAGCGCATGCATAATGGCTAGCATCTCTCTGTCATAAATCGAGTAACTGATCTCACCCCCTCGAAGCTTCCGGCTCTCATAAGCAATGGGGTGCTTCGACTGCATCAACACCACACCAATCCCCTCTCCTGATGCATCACACTCCACCTCGAATGGTTTGGTGAAGTCTGGAATGGCCAAGACTAGGCAACTGCTCATCACCTACTTGAATCTATCGAAAGCCTGCTGAGTTATGTCTGACCACTAGAATACCCCTTTCTTGGTCAAGTCTGTCAAGGGTGCAACCAACTGAGAAAATCCCTTGATGAATCAACGGTAAAAACCACACAGCCCAAAGAATCCCTTAAGCTGCATGAGGGTAGACAAAGGCAGCCAATCCAAAATAGCTTGTATCTTCTCAGGGTCCATCCTGACTCCCTGAGCACTGATGATATGACCCAAGTATAATAGCTCGGTCATCCCAAACTCACACTTAGTCTCTTTGGCATAAAGAGACTCTACCTCCAGAATACTCAACACCTCATCCAAATGCCTCAGGTGCTCCTCCCATGTGCGGTTGTATATAAGGATGTCGTCAAAGAACACCAACACAAATCTCCTCAACTGCCTCTGAAACACCCTGTTCATACAGGACTGAAATGTGGCAGGTGCGTTGGTTAGCCCGAATGGCATAACCAGGAACTCGAAATGCCCATAGTGGCACCGAAAAGCAGTCTTCTCCACATCTGACTCCCTCATACGGATCTGATGGTAGCCTGACCTCAGATCAATCTTGGTGAAGTAAACTGCACCGTGCAACTCATCGATCAACTCATCTATGCATGGTATCGAGTATCTGTTCTTTATGGTCTTCTTGTTCAACGCCCGATAGTCGATGCACATACGCATAGTACCATCCTTCTTCTTCACTAATACCACAGACGAAGCAAATGGGCTCTTGCTTGGTCTGATGTGTCCCATGTCAATCAACTCTCGGATGGCCTTCTCTATCTCATCCTTATGCCTCCTCGGGTGCCGGTACGGGGTGGTAATGACGGCAGTAGTCCCCCCCTCCAACTCTATAATGTGCTCGGTCCCTCTGTCTGGTGGTACCCCTGGTGGTATACTGCTAAAGACTTTGTTGTGTTTGGTGAGCAAAGCCTGGATGTCCGGAGGATAGGTTCATTTTTCCTCCTCAGTGGTGGCCGAAAGTATAATGCAGTGTGCAGCCCACTCCACCATATCTCGTCTGATGAACCTCTCCATGCGCCTGAAGGAAACTACTCGAGCTCCCCCATTGGACATCCCTCTGAGTACCACTGGCTGCCCGTTCACCTGAAACTTCAACTCCATCTTCTGGAAGTTGAAGGTCACCTCACCCAATGTCTGCAACCACTGGATGCCTAATACCACATCGAGCTTCTGTGTGCTGACAACATAGAAGTCATCCTGAACCTCATGGTTCCCCAAAGTCAACCTCATCTATGGGACCTTTCGGGTGCAGGAAATGGAGAATCCATCTATGATCATGACCTTGAACTCATCTACCTCCTCTGTCTGCAAACCCCTACGTGCAACTAGGCCCTCATCTATGAAGTTGTGGGTAGCCCCTGTGTCTATGAGTGTCACCACTCTCTGTCCCTTCAGAACACCTCGGATACGCAAGGCTTGTGCCCCCTGGAAACTATGGAGGTGCGCCAAAGTATCTCCCCCAAACCGTCCTATTTTTGCTCGTCTCCCTGCTCCTCTGGGGCTGAATCATCGCTGCTGTCCTCTTTTTTTGATTGCTGATCAGAATTTTTAGACTTATCATCCTCATCCAAAACGTACTCAATCAACTGTAGTTTCCCCTTAAACTCACACTTATGCCCCGGGGACCATGACTTGTGACATGTGAAACATAACCCCTTCTTTCGGAGGTCGTGAAGGGTTTCAGGATCAAGTTTTTTAAAGGTACTCTTTTGCTGGTCCGCATCCTTCTTAACTGGTTTTTGGTCCTTGTCCCTTTTGAAGTCCTTCCCCTTGAATTGATTTTTGGACTTAGACGAAGTAACCTCCATATCCCTCGCCTGTCTGATGGCATCCTGCAAGGTAGTTGGGTTAAAGGCCTTGACCCAACCTCTCAGTGGTTCTGATAACCCATCCATAAATAAAACTATCAACCGCCTCTCAGACAAATCTGTGACCATCACCGACAATCTCTGGAACTCTGCTATGTAAGAGTCGACTGAGCTCCATTGCTTCAGATGTGTCAACTCTTTCAACTCCAACTCCTGCTCTCTTCTGTCAAACCTCTGCATAAGTCTCTCGGTGAACTCCGCATAAGTGCTCACCCTGTCATGTCCGAGAGTATGCACTCCATGGTGCCACCAATCATGAGCAACACCATCTAGATGCAAGGTACAAAATTTGATGGCCTCATCCTCTGTCATCGGGTTCAACTACAGATATGTGTCCATTTTTTGGACCCATGCCTTGGTTGTCATTCTACCAGAAGCATCAAAGAATGGTATGTGTATTTTCCCAATCCTCTTCTGAATCTCAGGATGACCCTGTGATGTGGCCTGTGTATGATCACCCTGTCCTTGTAGAATCTGTGCCTGATTAACAGGTCTCCCCCTATTTCTAGGAGTTTGTCTGTTTCGGGTGTCCCAAAGTCTCGAAAAGACATGAGAGTTTAGAAGTCTAGCCCGAGTGCATCCCATTCTGCTCTATACTGCTGATACTGTTCAACCACAGTAGGATCTGGTTCCTCCTCAACCGGTGGAACTACTATAGGCTCAGGGCGAGCAATAAATTTAGGCATGAATGGTCTAGAGCTACTGGTAGCTCTCTCTGCTCTAGTGTGTGTGTCAGCTCTATTGGCCATTGACTCCTCATTTCCTAGTCCCTGTGCAACATTAGGTGGTTGATTTCGTGTGCCTTGTGCATTATTCACTAGAATATCTATCCCGTGCACCTGTTGTGTCATCAACCCAACCAGCTGTTCCAAACTATGTTGCATCCTATGTTGGGTCTGTCTAATATCATCGACCATCTACCTGTCCATATCATCCTGTGCATTCCTATCACCCATGGTTGTAGATGGTTATGTGGCTGAGTCTGTGGATATGCCCAAAATGTGAGATACCCTTTGTCCCTCAGGTGCCTTATAATACTGGTACTGTGTATGACCCTGATGATATGTTATGGGTTGATTCTTCTTCTTCTCCCGCTCAAGGTATCTAATCTCCCTATCACTCATGAACTATCACCCATTGGCTGGTAGGAAAAATATGAGCTCTGATACCACTGAGATGTACACCCCGATCTGACAAACGGATTGCACACTGGTCTGATCTGTTTTATTTCAGTTTGCTTTCTGATCTGATTTTTCTGATTTCTGAGGGTTTAATGTTGGTTTTGCTCGTGTTTCATATTGAGGGTTTATAAAGATAAATGGACTAAAAATAGAATGTAAAAACACAACAAATCAAATAATACTGATAGAAAACTAATTTTTTATTTATTCTGACCTGAAATCAGCAAATTACAAAATTCGTCCGTGGCTCTAGGTGTGCCCGGATGATAAGCTGAAATAGTGAATCACTGATATCTTCACCGTCTGGTGTCCGAATCACGTGTCGTCTGATGCTAACTGCTCCTGGAGGCTAGGCGCACCTTTTCCAACTAATAAATTATAGGTTGAAACCCCCAACAATTTTGGCATGCTTCCCAATGCACTTGTACGACCCTCTAGATGGTACGATTTGGTTTAGAAATTCATACAAATATATTTTGGTCTTTAAAATACCTCTAAAATGGTCGCCCAGACTGAGAAATGTGATGGACAAATTTCCAGAATGGAAATCTGAAGCGTTTGCAAGCAATGATCAAAATGGCTCGAATCCCAAGGCACCCAAAATGGTACGACCTGATCTGCAAATCACTGAAACCCTTCAGATATGTGAAATCTGACTCCTGCCCAGGTGGAATATGGCCAAAATACGAAGACCCGGATGCTCCATTTCTCGACCCAGAAAACTTCAATTTTTGGCAAACCCTTGTCTACCCCGTGAATGCTCGGATGAACTCTCTGATGCGAAAGCTCCAATCCCGATCAGCTAGAGGTGATCTCTCACACCTAAAACTGAAAAATTCCTACTGAGATAGCTCCCAACAAGCCCTGTGATCTTCTGGTGAAAATCCCTGCGAAAAGCTCCACAAAAAAACAATATCTTCCATAACCAAAATGACCCTCAACGTGAGAATATGAGGGGAGGTCGATTAGGGTTTCCAGGGCTCCATTTTGAATTTCTTTTAATTTTTAATTTATGTCTTTCAACTCATAAAAAGGGACCACCATGTCCTAGTCGAACCACTTTATGTTTTTAAGTTATAACTCAACGTTAAAATATAACACTAAAAAGTGTCCCCCTTTTCCTAACGACCGTCGGCCTTGGTCAACACTTGCAACTTGATAAAATAAGCTCTCCGGATGATGCAAATGCCTGGAAAAAGGTAATTATGGCTCACTGGATCACATCCGAGTCTCTGTCGTGGAGTTCTGCACATAAAATCCTCACCAACTGAGTCCCTAACCACACTGACTAGCCTAGGGGACCCTGTGTCTAGGCTAACAGACCTCTGCATTGAGCTAGTGCTGAGTTGGGGACATTACAAAAACAAACCAGAGATTAATATCACACCCTAAGCACCTCTTTTCATGCAAAAACCCCTCCAAAGGGCAGCGAATCATCCTTTAGACCCCCACGTGGCTCCACAAGGTATTTCAGCATGCACAAAATGGTACGACCAGTTAAATAAGTCTCTTCTTTGCTGGAAACGAGTCTGCAACAAGTCTGAAAATGAAGGCAAGGAGATTCTGAAGGAGTATAAATGTTGCTACCAGTTCAAACCCTCACCAAACCCCGTCAAACTGAACAGTACCCCCTAGAAATGGTGCGGCGTACTTCTAGAAGTGACAACAACAATGAAAGTGTGATGAACCCTCCAATAACTCTATTCAGCTCTGCCATCCTCCATTAAACTCAGAAAATCTCTTCTTCGTTAAAGTTCAAGTGCACCCTCTGAATGAGACTGCCAACAGATTGTCCAAGGATGATCTCCCACACCCGAAGACAATGTCCTTTGTGAAGGTTTCCATCCTCACAAAGCTTGAAACCCCTGCATGCAAGCTGCTGCGAGTATTTCTCCACATAAGAAAATATCAAGTCCCCTCCTCCCTCAAAAATGAGCCCAAAACTCTTTTATTCTTTTAATCTCTTTTCCCAAGGTGGGACGTCCAATATTACTTTATCAAATATTTCATTTTAATATTTTATGTTTGGGTCCTTTTACTTTATTATTTAATTTGACGTTATAAGTTAAATATTTAATTTAACTTAGGGAAATAACGCCAAAAATTAAATAATATTTGCCAATGAGGTAAGAATTACCGACTGAGTGAAGAAACAAACTTCCCAATCAAGATAAACATCACACCCTGTCCACTGACCAAGTCGGTGCCCGAAAACGTACTTACTAAAAATAGTAAGCATGAGCTCGCATACCCAAAACGGCCTCGAAAACTGGCAAAAGAAAGCTTGTAACGCACAAAGTACACTTGTCCAACCCCAATGAGCTCCCTAACACAAAATATTAGCCTACGGAAGCCCGTGAGTAGGCTAACCTCCTCAATATAATTAACTGCTTAGAAAGGGGACATTACAGAAGATATGGTAATCTGACCTTATTGGCCAAGTTTGACAGATGATGATGTAAGCCTTCAGGCAACCTTTGATGTAATCATATGGGAAATCTTATGTAAGCCTATGGGCAATATTGTTGTATTCATTCCTTGTGGGATTGGTTAATCCACCTTGATGGTTATGTATTCACCCCTTGTGGGATTGGTTAAACCACCTGGATGGTTAACCTTAACTAAACCTTAATTAAATGTTTAGTAAATTGACTTAACCTTGAGCCTTATGTCAGCCTTGGTTAATGTAATTGTAATTGTAATTTGTGAATTAGGTGTCTACCTCAAATATGCCGCAACCACTAATCCGTTATATCAATTTATTAATGTGTACTGTAATATTCTTATATGAACTATTGTTGGGGGTGCCCATCTTGGGCACCCACCCATCCTATTTTCATCTGCTTGATCTTTCTATTTTGCTTCTCTATTCTCTTTCATATACTTGTGGTGAATGTTACGCTTCATGTGATTTCTAGAAAGTACTGTGAAATCCAACAAGAAGCACAACATGTTGACCTAGGAGCGTCTCAATGATGTTGTCTTTGTGCAATACAATCTTCAGCTTCGTGTCAAACAAGTGGAGGGGTCTGAATCATATGACATGATTGAATTGGATGAGATGGATCCACTTTCAAATTGGATTTCCGAAGATGTGAAGCCTATATTCATTGAGGAGGTAGAAGCAGAACAGGTTTACCCAGGAGCATCTTAGTGATGTTGTCTTTATGCAATACAATTTTCAGCTTCATGTCAAACAAGTGGAAGGGACTGAATCATATGGCGTGATTGACATGGATGAGATGGATCCACTTTTAGATTGTATTGCCAAAGATGCCAAACCTATGTTAACTGAGGAAATCCAGGAGCTGGAGAGGGAAGCAGCAAAATTTGTAGCATTGGAGGAAGACATACCTAAGGAACTGGCAGTTTGATCAAAGCATCTAATGCAAGGACAAGGAAGGAAAGCACAAAGCAATTTAAAACTGCTTGAGTATATTGTATTTTTGTTAGTTTTTTATGATGATTGATTATCGTTTAACTATCATGGATTATAGTTGTGCTTCTTTTATGAAAAATCTAATAGATTATTTTCTTTATAGCTCTCTAATTTCATATCTATCTATCTATATAAAGTATGAATTTAAATATTTTCTTTTGAATTTTTTTTAGCTGAGTTGCTGAGTACTCTCAAAAAATGGCATTGTCTAGTTCAAGTTTTCAACCATTGCATTTGACAAATAAAATTGTATTTTTTTGGGGAATCTTGCAGAATCAATCAGATGTTTCAACATAATTTCATTATAGCTTGATATACAATTCAATGGTCTGCCACAACATGATTTCCATATAACCATTTGAAATGGATTTGTGGTTGATAAGTTTGTTCTAGAACTTTGAGGGGATAGTGCTAGGACATAGTCTGATTAGGATCATCTTTTTTATTATCTTGATTAGTGGTTGTCCCCCTTTTGTTTTGTTGTATTAGACATAAGTTTACTGCTATTATTATGGTTTTCTGCATTTATGGAATTAATAGACAAGTCATCCTAGATATATGGGATTTGAATTAGGCCCCACTCGTATTACATCATGACCATGTTATTGTTTATTTTAATAAACCACATAGTGGTATTACAACTGACAATTATGCATCTATTGCTTGGCAAGATTTGAACTCGAGTCTCTGCATTAAAATCCCATGATTTTAACCACTTGAGCTCATGCCATTTGATTAGTCAGCTTTGATAGTTATGTTCACTTGTTTTTCTTAATGGGTTATATGTGATTGAAACGGGCTCCACTTGTATTACATCTTGACCACAATAGTGGTTTTATTAGAACGTTTTTGACAATTATGCATTGCTTGGCAAGATTCAAACTTGGGTCTCCTCCTTGAAAGTTGAGGTATTTAACTGGTTTAGGTCATGATGCCATTTGATAAAATGTTAAGGTTCACCCATGGGATCTGAACCTCTGTTTACGGTGTTATACTCTTCACTCGCCACCAATTATTCTAAACTCCATGGGCAGTTATTATCACTGGTTTTGATCTATTTTGATTGTGGCATTTTTATGGTAGGTGAACCTGCTTGTTTACGCTTATATAGTGTACTAATTTGGGTCTTTGTAATCCACATCCTGTCTCATTTATTTTTGTATTTTATCTTCTTTTGATTGTGGATCACTTCTTAAATCCCCATGAGGTGGTATTAGAGCTTAATTTGGTTCTCCTTCGGCCTAGGGCATCTGTTTCCAGACCTACACCTAGGGTATAGTTAGTTTTTCTGTGTGCTTTAGTCAAATTTCCATGAGCATAGAGTTCTTTCAATTGCTTGTGTCACATGTTTATGCCTCTAAGATTTAAATACCTTTGGGTGTCTATCTCTGCTGTTTGGCACAATTAATTTAGACCTACACCTAGGGTATAGTTAGTTTTTCTGTATACAACTTTCTACGCGCATAGAGTTTTTTCAATTGCTTGTGTTGAATTTTTATGCTCCTAAGATTCAAAGTACTTTGGGTGTCTATCTCCATTGTCTGGCATGAGTATTCTTCTGACTCTTTGGATATTTCTTTATACATATTTATGTGAGTTTCTGGCTACTTTGATAAGAGGATCTTGATGTGGTTCTTTTCATGTCAAAATCTGTGTGCTTCATGCAACTATTATTTCATTTTATATCTTTTTCCTCATTTAAAAGCAAGAATACACAATAATAGTTCTCTAGTTATTATCTTCGTATTGCAGGGCTTTTACCTGTGTTTGAAAGATTCCAGGAAAAGCGATTTGCAGATTCACTCCCTCTTGACTTTTATATAGATCTGTTTATTACAATCACTTTTGCCTTCTATGAATCAGATTCCACCCTTGTAAGCTATTTTTGCAGGTCATTCTGAAGTGTGCCAAAAATACATCAATCAATAAACTTTCTTAAAGCAATTTGATTTGGAAAGCACTTTTGGCTGTCATTACGAATCATATTGAACATCATTAATCTTTGAATGGCTTCAAATTTCACTGGGAGGTGCATCTAATGATTTCCAGTGTTTGTTCTTACATTATTTGGCTGATTCGTTTTGAGGTCATTGATAGACAAATGCATATGCTGCTTAGCTTTATTGTCTTCATGATCAAGAGATTAAAAAATGCCAATGCTCTTATCAATGGGATGAATTGAGGGGGATATTAGTCCCATTATTGTCATTTTTATTTTCTGTCAGTTGAGGACTTCTTCAATAATTTAATTAATTTGTTACTCTTGCATAGTGGACAATTTATCTTGTAGCGAATTTGCTTATCAAACAAATTGAACCTGTTCATACATCTCATTACTGTTACTTTATTTTTCAGAAGATTGAATAGGAGCTCATAATTTCATGGTACTCCCAAGTCTGCAGGCAGGACATCCCTCTGCATTACGTAAATAAAAACATTTGTGTAACAACCAGCTGGCCCCTCTATGGAACAAGTGCTGTTAAATGACTCGTCTCTTGTGAAGCTTGTTGCACCATGGATTTGGCTTGGGTACAAACCCATTAGTAAGATAGATTCTTTGAATATTTGCTTCAGGCACCTTACAACAATTTTTGAATTGAGTAGAATCAATGCTTTTCAAGTTGCGAACTTGGACCATGTAAGATGGCTATATCAGTGACAGGTGACACATGAAAAGTCTTCTCTTGTAATCCTCTGGCTGCTCCCATCAGTAGTACAAAGATGAATATTATCAGGCAATGGTTCCTCCAAATAAAGTTTAACGTATAGAAAGTCATTGGTGAAATTTTCTTTATGAAGTTGGTTCAGAAGTTCTCAGGTATTCTCCTTGTGAATCTCAGCTTACTTTATGGTTTGTTATAAAATTGAAGTGGAAAACCAAAGTGGTGTACTCAAGTTGAATCAAACAAAGGCAAGTTTTATGTAGGTTTGAAACTAACACTCCATGGTTTCATAGATAAACTGGCCCAATATAACAATGAGGGCCTTCCCTAAAAGACAATGTTTCCATCATCTTATCTTGTGATTATCACTCTGCAGAACTGTCTTGCTGCAAGCATAACTTCTATGCTGTCACTTACTTTCCTGCTCTTGAAAAGATTAAGTATCAAATTCATAAGGCCATATAGTGACAAATGAGTGCCTGCTCCTTAAGCTTCCGTAGATGTTCCTCAACTGCGTTTATGCTGATATTAGCTTCCAAGGAACATTTACATGTTACGGGACGATTACTTCACACCTTATTGCAAAAAGAGTGCTGATTCCAGATTGATTTCCTTTTTGCAGAAGAATAATGATGCAATAATGATTCTTCATGCTATATTCTCCAATAATTGTCGTACTAATCTCTCTCTTTGGTGGGGGGTGGTGAACTGTCCCCTTGAGTTGTGCTTTCCATTGTGTTTAGTTGAGTTCTATCCTATGTTAAAACCTTCATTAAAATAGTTTGCTCCAAAGCTTAGACGACAAGATAATGATTAAACTTAATCTAACATTAAAAAGAAAGACATGGCAGGTAAGTACTTTGTGAAAAATAATTTAAAGCAACTCATCTGCTCAACTGTAAGCATATGCATGCTCTTAAATTGAAATTGATCAATATTTTAATTCTTGTACTGCATTTATTTCTATATATTTCCTGAGTAAAAGGATTGAAATGAGCTCTGTTCTTGTTTATGATTTCTTATTGTAGTGGATAGTTCAAATGATGGAGATTAGGCCAAGCTTGCTTTCTGGAGAAATGGAGAGATTCTTTTTGAAAGACTTATGTCAGGTGTGTCACTGGATCAACGATTATATACATGCCCTCATAATCTTTTATTTCTAAAACTTAATTGGATGAATGGGAGACATCACTTCCCCCTTTTGTTAGGACTTCAATTTAATTGGAAATCATTATTTCAAATAAATTTACTTTCTTTTGCAAGTTAGTGAAATTATGCAGAAACATGGTGCCCTTTGGTGATTTGTAATCATTATTATAGATATCAGTTGCAATTTACAGATTGTTTTTCAGTTTAAGTCACTAATAATCAAAAGAGATGGGGCCCAACAGATCCCTTGTAGACTCTAAAAAACGTATGTAAATTATACTATAGTAGGGAAAAAATAATTATTTAATTATTAAGTAAATTAAAATTAAGGGTATTTGAACTACAATTCCTAGTTCTAAAGGGTATATAAAAAGGTGAAGTAATTTTTAATGTCCGCAAGGCCATAGACCATATGAGATGACCCTCATGGAGGATGTTGTTTACCCAATATATGGTTATCCAACCGTACCTCGGTTACCTTGGTATACAACCCTTCCCTTTGCAGGATTCGAACCTTGGACCTCTATTCAGAGTTCCAAAGTCTCCACTGTTAGGCCCACTCAGGTTGTTCTCTAAATTTAATAAGGCTATATAAATTATACTCTAGTAGAAAACAAAGCTAGTTGTTAATATCATAGTAGTCAGACTCTTTTGGACTCCCGAGTACTCGGCCGAGTCCGAGTCCGAGTGGGCTCAGCCGAGCCGAGCCCACTCCTACTCCTTTTTTTTCTGGACTCCTCCGAGTCCGGCCGAGTCCTGGGCCGAGTCCGAGTCCGACTTGGACTCCCGAGTCCTGACGTCGGAACTCGGCTGGCCCAAAAAAAATGGAAGTTAAAAAAAAAGAAAAATTACGTCTAGGGAGGTTAAGTGTTGATGATGCTTCACGACTTAAGCATCCATGTTGGCCAGTGTGCAATCACGAACAAGACGCTGAAATCTTTGTTTATTATATTAACGAGAGAATGTGCAATTTTGCTTCTCAAACCTTCAAAGTGCTTATATCTCAATTATAATTTATTTTAATACAAAGATATCTTTCTCCGATGGATACATCATCCGCGTCTTGTTTGGGAATGAGAACCGCTTCAGAATGCACGTATGCATGTCCTATGGGGTGTGGCGGTTGGGGCGGAGAATGGCATGAGTTTTGGAGGCGTTCGATCAAGGAAGGCTTGAGGCCGCCAGTGCTGAGACCTCTTCTAGAAAGTTTGTTGCGCAGTTCTTGCACCTTCATTTTCTTCCATTCTTTACTCTCCTTCAATGCACCCTCTCTCGTCGCCGTCACTACCACTGTCACCATTGCAGCCAATACACACCACCACGCGGCAATGGAAAAAAATTAAAAACGATAATTTATTTCGCTCTGAAACCCTCGACCGCCAACGAAACAATTGCTACGCACAAAGCTCCCCCAGAATAATGAATGTTGCTTCTACCTTGAATTTTGGTAAGCAGTTTTAAAAAACGGCTTCCTATTCTAAAACCGGAAAAATGGCTAGGATTAAATATTAGCTTTATTAATATATGAAGAGTTTTATTTTCAATTGTTTTTTCTCAGGAACCTTTTAATAAAAGTTAAGTTAATAGATCCCAACCAACCATCTAGGAAATCGAATCTAGACAACCCACCGATTATAATTAACCATGGTATTTAAATATTTTATTTATTAAACATGGTGGACTAAGTTAGGGTGATTCCGTCCCATGGTTTCTCTATTAAACATGGTATTTGAAATTTTTATTTATTAAACATGGTGGACTAAGTTAGGGTGATTTCGTCATATAGTAAAGTTTATTATTATTTAATGTTTTTATTATTATTTAATGTTTTGTAAAATATTAATAATGTTTTTGAACTTTATATATTAAGTTTTATTTTATCATTATATTATTTATTTATAATTTTATAAACCAAAGTGGTCATGCCTGCAAAGTTCATAGTCTGTTCCGAATCCTCTGAGTGCACGTCAGACCGACAACGATGGTATGAATCTCGAGTGACCGGTGGTCCTCTTCATGCCGGGTTATAAAATAATGAGGTGGTATAGGCTTGTTGGGGGCAGTCCTTGTAGTTTGAACCTTGCACTTGGCAGTTGCTAAAAATAGTGTGAATGTAACCAACTCCCTATGTATCAAAAAAAAAAATTATAAAACAAAATTATTAGCTTGCTATTAGAATATGCTCCTTCCTCTTGTTAATTTCTTATTTGTATAATGTTGAATGTTGAGTAAGTGTGTTAGAATATACTAATAAGTAATATGCATGAAAAAACTTATTTTTTTAATAAAAATTTGTATTTTTTTTCATTTTTTTCTTTTTTCCGAGTTTTAACCGAGTCTTGCCAAGTTTTTTTGCCGAGTCCCGAGTCCGACTCCCGAGTCGAACTTTCCGAGTCCGAGTCGAGTCTGAGTTTTGCTACTATGGTTAATATTATTAAAGGAAGAGAGAGACGATTTGTTGACAATGAAAGCTTGACAAGGAAATTTGAGTTGAACCATCTCAACCCATTAAATAAAGTGCAAGATGAATCACAATATATTAACCAAGACACTCACTTGTCAAGAATTCCATTCAATTCCAATCATGTATTAAGGCAAAAGAGGAGACATCAAGCAAAGAATATTTGGAGGTTAAACCCTATTGGCATCCTCATTGCTTTGAATTTGAGTTTGACAAGCTTGACGTTTGGAAGAAGTTCAACACATCGAAAGTTTTTGATAAAGTTTGTCATGACATTTGAGATATAAAAAATATGCAGAAATATTTATAATTTCATTAGAATTAAATACAAAATTAAAACAATTTCTTAATGCAACTTCAAATGTGTGCAGTAACACTTCTAGCTTACACCCACATAACTATGACCATATGGGTTACCTAATTGACATTAAGAAAATTTCCCACTTTTTGCGTTGAATGTAGTCATTCCACAAATTGACAATTTCAATCAAATTGAAGGTGACTCTTGGAGATTTTAATGGAAGTTGTTCAATGCATTTAATCAAAGTTGGAACTCAGAAGGTGAACATGATCGACAAGTTTAACTGGTTCTCAATTTGGTCAAATTTCAAATTTTATAGTTAAATTTGTCAAATCTTGTAACAAAGCTCATTACCATAAAGTATTCAATTTTGACCAAAGTTCTAGAGATTTTGATCCAAAAATAAGTCCGTTTGACATTTTGATTCAATTGAAGCTTACAAACACCTTCATGGGGATGCTATTCATTAGTGAAGCACCTCATTGTGTTAGTACTTAGTATCAAAGTTTACAGGAGACTTATTGATTCCAAGTTGGTGACATTCAAGGCAAGGAAATTCAAGTGTCAACTCACAAAACACTTGATGTCTATTAAACTTTGTCTTGGTCGGATCATGTTCAGATCTGGGTTGTTATTACTCAAATGATTTAATGAGATCTTATTGTCTATATTTTTAATGTGTTTCAAGGACAATGTTTTTCCAATAGAGGATGGCATACTATGAACCTAATTGTATATTATTTAATCCATAATAGTTTCTCGAGGGTTCTTAGATATCCAGGCTTGCCATGTTGCGGAAGCTAGAGCCCTTTACCAAGGTCTCCTACTTGTGGAGAAGATGGGGTACCAAAAAGTTTGCATTGAAGGAGACTCACTCAATATTATAAACTTGGTCAAAAGTGATTCAGTCCTTGGTTGGAACATTGAGGCTGTGATTATGGAATCTAGGTGGATTCTTCAGGCTAGAGAGGATAGGGAGATAAAGCGTATCTTCATATGGCAAACCTGGGTATAAGTCTCAATGGTCTGTCTGTTTGGAGAGACAATTTTCCCGAAGGCCTTCTTCAATTGGATATAGCGATGCATGCTTCTTGATGCTCTGTAAGCTTTTACTGTTTATGAAGAAAGGTTTTGTGCGCAGCCAGGTGGGAGTGTTGGTTGGCTGGGGGGCTCACCAGCACTGTTCTAATTTTGTTTTTTGTATCAAGTTGTAGCTGGTTCACTTGGTGATGGGTGGCCAGTTGTAGTGCTTAATAGCTGTTCTTGTCCCAGTATTGCTGGTCTTAGGCCAAGTTTGCAGGACTTCTCCTATTGTAAAAGGTTCGGGGACCCTTTCACAACCCCTTCTATATCTAATAAAATAAAAAATAGTTGCTCGAGGGTCATGTCCCCATCAAGGCATCTCTACAATTACATATAAATGATCCTTCCTATCCTTTTTATATTCAATATCTATTAGTTCGTACATTATGCAACGAGTATACCTAGTAGGGATACTTCAACTTGCATTCTCCACATCTATATCCTAATGCATTGTAGGTCCCTTGAGCTTGGCTAGTACCCATTTCAAATGTTGCAATCTGCTGTGTGTATGGGCCAAATTTTTTGCCTTATTTTCAGCTATGCTTTTTCTCTTCGCAAAGTGAACAAAGGAATATCTATTTTAGCTGCTTTCATAAGCAAAGGGGTTGGCAATCTGTGACAATAATTGAATAGGTCAACATTAAGTCATTTGACCTTACCATCAATTATTTTCAACTCCCAAGATTCTTTTGAGTGAACATTTCTCTATGTTTCTTGTGAATGGTCTCCTAAACTATTTTATCAATAAAAAACATATTTCAGAGAACCATATTTATCTGGTAGATTACTTGATAGGTACAAAACCATAAACCAAAAAGAATATTGTTTCATATTGCACATATAAATCCATTTGGCATGAGCTCATCCAGCTAAATACGTTGATTTTCAAGGAGAAGACCAAAGTTTGAATATTGCCAAGAGATTTATACATAATTGCCAAGTTGTTGTAATACCACTTTGTGGTCAGGATGTAATATGGGTGGGGCCAGCTTCAATCCCTTATAACTGATTGTTTAAAAAAATATTGCACATACAAAATGTAATCACACAAAGAGAAGACAAGATTTTTTAAGGAGGAAACCTCAAGGGAAAAAAAAAAGAACTCTGTGAATAACTAGGAGGGCAAAATGCTTAAATCCTTGCTATGTACGGTTGCAACAAGGCAATTTAAAAATGCTTCAGATTTCAAAGAATGACTCCCTCACTACTTACCTTTCTCCTACATCCTATACCTATTTATACTTGAGCATATGGAATAAAGGAGTTACAAGCTTTACATCATGACTTTTACCCTACCAATAGTGTGTACTTGGTACCCTAAAATTCCTTACAGTAGGGAATCTTGAGTGACATGTAACTTGGAGTAACATAAGATGTGTCACTTTAAACTATTCTCACATGACACCTATCTTAAAATCACAAAAGATTTGTCACTCTAAAATATTAACATGACACCTATTTTAGAGTTACATGAGAGGTTTCAAGACAACTTTCTTATCCATATGAGTCACACCTTATATGAAGAGCGTAAGAGAAATATTTCTCCTGCATACGTTATTTTCATTAATGAGAATAATACATATTTGTCTAAGTCCTAGACCTAACCTTAGGACAAATAAAGATTAATATCCCTAATGCTCCTTTGTAAGGGGTTAAGAAAATTGACATCAATGCTACTCTCCCTTAATGCCAACTTCTTTTAGTCATAAATTATTACAATGCTGAAAGAATCTCTTTACATAGTGGCTTAGTGAAGATATCAGCCACTTGGTCATTTGTGGAACAATACAAGAGATGAATTTGCTTTGAATCAAGCAATTCTCTAATGAAATGATGGAGCTCTACATGGTTACTTTTAGTAAAACCTTGATAAATAAAATAATCATCAACTTGGAATATCATTCTCTAGGAGATTGTTTCAAAACATAAATTGATTTCTTTTATCTAAAAAGTAAAAATTAAATTCTTATAAACTTTCTTAACAAAACTCTGAGGTTGAGACATGTAAATTTCTTCATACCAATTTTCGCTTAAGAATGTACTTTTAACATTCTTTTGATGCACTTTCCAATTCATTTTTGTAGATAAATCTAAAACTAAATTTATTGTGGGCATTTAAGCAATAGGAGCAAAAGTTTCATTATAATCTATAACTCATTTTGAGAAAAACGCTAGCAACTAATTAGCTTTATGACTAACAATATCATTTTGAGCTTCAAATTTATTTTTAACAACTATTTGCAAGAAACTAAATTTTTGTCTTAAGGTAACGGAACTAGATCCCAAGTTTGATTATCTATCAAAGAATTTTATTCTTCAAGCATAGCATTTTCCCAATGAGAATTACCCTTGGCTTGAGAATATGTTCAAGGATAATTAGTTTTCATTACTTTGGACATCAATGAATAATTGCTATAATTACTCCTAGTTTGTATTGGAGTAACCCTACTCAAATACTCATGACTTTCTTAAATAAGATTTTTGAACCGCTTAGGATTTTGCTTTGATTGCACATTAGAGGTAAGAATCAATAATATGCATGTTTGAAAGTGTATCAATGAGATCTACGCTAACATTTTCATCTTTAGAGTAATCAACATCATCACTCTCATTATCTACACATTTAAGATTCATCTTTAGAGTAATGAACATCATCAATCTTTAGAATATGATTTGGATTTCTTTTTTGATGCTCAAAGAAGCAACACACTATTTATCTTCCATGGAAGTAGAATATTGTAGTGCGATTCTTGTTGGTAAACATCTCGAGTTGAAGCAAATGCTTCTTGCATAGTTGTGTTTTTATCAAAGGGGCCCCAATGGGCCAATACTATGTTTTATGACAATCAGAGTGCTATCCAGTTGTTTTGCAATTCAATGGATCATCAACAGACCAAACACATTGGGATTTGGGCATACTACATTCGAGAGCTAGCTAGAGGGTTAGCTTATGCTTTCATATATTCCTTATATGTATCAGTTTGCAGATATTTTTACCAAACCCACATCAGAGTTCAACTTCATTAGGCTGTGGGATTATTTTGGCATGGGAAAATTTCCATCAAGGGGGAATGTTAAATAATATCTCCTCCCTATTACCCCATTCAGAGGGGAATGTTAAATAATATCTCCTCCCTATTACCCCATTCAGATTATGGGGGGATGTTGAAATTTATAATCATTGATTTTGATCATGGCCTAAATTTGTGATTTGCATTGTACTTTTGTATGGCCCACAAGCCTGTCTTCACCCTATAAGATGTTCCTTGTATTGTTTTAATGGACCAGTAATATTTTGGTATATTGGTATTTGTTCTCATGCATCATTGTAGATTATTTATACCTCCGCTCACCCATCATTTTGTACATCAGTTGTTGTTCTTTCTATCTTTAGTTAAGTATTTTGGTGTTTAAGAGGCACCATATTATGTTTGATTTTTTGTTGGAGAACAAGGGGTTGTACTCGGGTCCCCACCCTTGACAAATCACAACTCTTTTCTTTAGAGATTGAGAGTTTACAAACAGATTCAATTCTCATCTCAGTTGAGTTGCTATAGCTTGAAACCTACATCATTTAACATAAAATTTCTGAATTCTTGTCTGAATTCTTGATTTTCATTTTTTGGATATTTTTCAAATTTTTGTGTGAATACAAATATTCTAGAATTCAGCATCCTTCTTGACATTTTCCTACAACAACCTTCACAATACCAAAACTTCACCTCTACTATCTATGCATTGCATCTTAGTAGAGTAATATTTCCAAAACAATGCACTATCATAGTCCGCTTTACCAGATCTGGATTGCTAGTTTCCTTCCTGAAGCACAAGTGCAACCACAAAAATTATAATAAATAGTTTATATGAAAGCACATTAATGTTATAAAATAAAGCAAATATTACCAATGAAAAATATTAAAGTAAATCTTAATCATTATTTGAATTAGGCAGTCAACATTTTCTTGTCAGCTTCAGCTAAACTTACTACTTCCTCTAACCATGGAGAAGAGAATTTAACTTCATGATCCTCAATTAAAACCCCTCTATTGGCTAGCCTATCTGCACATTTGTTTCCTTCCCGTAATGTATGTGTAAACCTGATTTCTTCAAACTCTATAGTAATGTCTTGAATTTCCACAATTATCTCTTATATGTTCCATGGAGCCTTTGCTTTCCTCAAAATTGCATTTATTCCTACGAGTGAATCACCTTCCATCCATACTCTGTTCCATTTCATTTGTTTGCATATTTTTAACCCTTCCAAAGCCGCAAAAGCTTCAACTTCATTACTTGTCTTAAATTCTCTATTGAAAGTGTAATGAGAAAAAATCTTTCTTGTATTATTTTTGATTATTCCTCATCCTCCTGTTGGTCTTGGATTTCCTTTAGAGGCTCCATCAAAATTCAATTTGACCAACTCCACATCTGGTGGTTTCCACTTTATATTTTTTGCTTTATTTTTGTTTCTCTTGTACCCAACATCATAATTCCATTTGATGACTTGACTCCATCTATCAAGGTTCTTTGCTTCTAGATTAGGGATTGGGTGAGTTGATAGGGTTGGTTTAGACTCCTCTATGGCTAAACAAATCTTCCTTTTCATTACCTCTAAACTGCTTTCCTTTCCTTTAAATATTCTTCTATTCCTCTCTAGCCATACAGTCCAAAGTATTGTATATTTTAATATATCCCAGATTGTCTGTAAAGCCTCATTTTTAAAAGTGCTCTGCCATTGCTTTAACCATTCTTCAATTATGCCATTCATCACCATTCATTTACCAAACATATTAAGAATCCATTGCCATAGTTTCCAGACTATTGAGCAATGTCCCAAGAGATGGTCTATACTCTCCTCTTCCTTTTTACAAAGAACACATTGTGAGGGGCCATGAAAACCCCTTTTCATAAGGTTATCCCTAGATAAAATTCTTCTATGACCTACTAGCCAAATAAACATTTTGACTTTAGGAATGCTTGGGCTATCCCAAACATCTCTCCATATCCTTGCGATATTTCTATTTTGTTGGTGCTTTACATTATATCCACTTCTTCTTGTGTATTCTTCTGAGCTATTCAACTCCCAAATCAACTTATCCTTGGCTCCCCTCAAAATAATCACTGTTGTTATCTTTCTACTCAGTTGCCTCCTAGCATCAATGTTTTGTATACTTGTAAAAAAATCTTCTTTACATTTGTATCTTCCTTCCCGATCCTTATACAAAATGTTTGAAACCCTATCACCATATTTGTCTTGAAGTTATCTCATCCATGGTTTCAAAATTCGATCTAGATTGAGTGGTTTTTTATCACACCAAGTATCCATCCAAATAGAAATATTTTCTCCAGTTCCCACCACCCATCTTAACCCTTTAATCACTAGATCAATTGATTTTTAAACCGTTCCATAGTGCAGAACCATTTGGTAGAGAGAATGCAATAAATATTAAGCTTGGGTCATTGGGTTCAACATACTTAGAAGAATTCTTGCCTATTGTCTTTGACTCTTTTTGTATAATCTCCAAATTACTTTTCCCCTAAGAGCTAAGTTTGCATCCGTAAGAACTCTTAAACCGAGACCTCCCCTAGTTTTATCATCACACACCTTGCTCCATTTCACTAAAGGAAATTTCCTTTTATCATGTAATCTTGACCACAAAAATGACCGCATAATATAGATTAAATATTTTTCTATCGATTTTGGCATAGTATACAAGGACATATAATATGTTGGAATGGTTTGTAAGACCGATTTAATTAGTTGCACTTTTCTTGCTAACGATAGCCATCTACTTTTTTTTTTTTGAGTAATACTTCTTATACACATCCACCATGGGGATTGAACCTAGGTCATATCACCGATAATGCAAGAGGCGTCCTTGCCGGTAGTTTATTTTGAACTTTACTTATAACTGGATTCTATAATTCTATCCTCATTTTCCCTTCAAATAAGGGCATCCCTAGATAAGTTGCTGGCAAATTTGCCTCTTCCTTTTGAAGTAACCTGCATATCCCTGCTTTGATTTTAGGTGGGGTGTTTAGGAAGTAAATTTTGGATTTTTTCCTATTAACTCTTTGCCCTAATGCTCTTTCGTATTTCTTTAAATAAGTTATTCAAAGCTCTGGCCTCGTTTATCCTTGCCCTCCCAAAAAGGGTTGTATCATCTACAAACTATTGATGGGTGATGTTGTTGATGTTATTACTAGCCTTAAGTCCACTTATAAGCCCATCTTTGTTAGCCTTCTTCAAGTTCCTACCCAAAACCTTTGCCATAATAATGAACAAATATGGTGATAGAGGATCTCCTTGTCTAAGACCTCTCTTGGCTTTAAATGATTCTGTTACTAACCTATTGACCAACACTGAATATGAAACTGTAGAGACACAAACTTTAATCCATCTAACCCATTTCTTCCCAAATCCAAACTTTTCTAATACTGCAAAAAAAAAATCCCATTTAACCCTATCATAGGCTTTACTCATATCAAGTTTTAAGATCATTGCTTTCTCTTTTCTTGAAGCTGCTGAATGCATAACTTCATGAGCTACTATGATCCCATCTATAATCTGTCTCCCTTTTACAAATCCTCCTTGCTCTTCTGAAATAATTTTGTCTAACAGTGGTCTTAACCGATTCGCCATCACTTTGGAGATAAACTTATGTGCCATATTACATAGGCTTATGGGTCTAAAGGAATCAAACAATTCTGCATCCTTCTTTTTTGGAATCAGGTTAAGATATGTTGCATTTATTTTATAAGGTATGTATTGTTTTACCCTAGATTGTTCCACTGCCACCAATAAAATATCCTTCACTATATCCCAATTATGTTGATAGAATGCTATAGAGAACCCATTTGGACCTAGGGATTTATCCTTATTAAAATAGAAAAGAGCTAAATGAACTTCTTCTAGAGTAATAGGCTCCATCAGTTTCCTATTGTCTTCATCTGTTATAATTGAAGGTACTTCTTGAAAAAGTTTATCATTAAGAACTTCAAACTCCTCTGATCCTAGAATATTCTAATAAAAAAACCTTGCCTTCTTTGTGATTTCACTTTGGTCTTCAATCCAAACCCCTTCTACTGATTTAATTCTACTAATTCTAGATGCTGATCTCTGTACTATAGCCATCCTATGAAAAAAAATTGTATTTTTATCTCCTTTTAACCAGTCTGTCTCATGTTTGAATATTTTATTGTTGTAGTGCTATCTTTTATTTATGAATGTGGATATTGTGTCAATTCCATTTGATTCTCTCTTGATTATTGTGAAAAAATTCAGTATATTTGTTTAAACCTTATCTCCTTCAAGTTGTGCCCATTGCTCTAGTGATGTTTGTTTTCAACATATCTATTTTTGATGTGTCATTTATTTTTCTACATTTTCAAGTCTTATATAATATGTAGACTTATGTACATTTTCAAGTCTTATATAATATGTACTAGAGCAAGACAGATTCTATGAGTTACTTTCATTTGTTTCATACGAGGTTATGACATGTGAAGAAGGCACAAATAAGCTAAAATTTGCAGTCTACATTTTTTTTAATGTTTATGTTTTCTTATTTGCTTGGCTATAGGTGGGAGATGTAATACTTGTTGAAGATGAAAATGTGTTGGAGAATGACCTGACAATGATTGGGTTGGATACATTGGTAAGTTTACTTTTGAAGAGAATGGAAGGCTTTTACTGCATGTTCTTGCATGACAATAATTAGTTTTCATTGACAGTAGAGTGAATCACTGGGATTGGACTTGGCTTGAATTTTGATTATGTGCTTTACATTTGAAAATGGAGCAAACATCATTGTTTTTTTTGTAATCCTATATTTCCTTTAGAAACAAACGAGTATAGATGTTTTTAATCTTTATTTGAATATGTTACATTAGTTGCTTATCTATACATTTGCTAGCATTAGCATATTAATAAAACATGCACACACCTACTGGTGTAAGTCTATTTGTACAATGAAGGATTGCTTTGTTTCTTATGATTTGCTTGATACTTGTTCATTCTATTATCTGTTTGTTTAATGAACTACTGCCTTGTTATTTAAGGATTTGCATGATACTTGTTCATTCAAATATCTGCCCATGTTGTCCAGAACCCTTGTATTTGCACCCAGACCTTTGATTTGAATCATGCAAAGAATACAACATCCTGAACAACACAACCTTTGAGTAATATGCTTGGACTGACTAGGCTAGAACTATCCAAAATGTATATCAAGCATTTCAGATTTATCTACAATCCTTCTTCCATTCCAGCATGGAGAGTCTTACCTTTAACTTGCATGCCTTGACTGAAGGTTCATCTTTGTTGTCATTATATACCCATCTGTATGGATTCCTTATCGATTATAAATGAGTTAACGATATTACTTGGTGACTTTCAGGTAGGCCACACGCATGCAAGTTCTCTCTATTGTCCTTTAATATTCATGATATGCATATATATTCATTCATGGTCTCATTAAATACACACATAATTGCCTTATAGCCACTAAATGTTTATCATATATAAATTTTACCAGAACCCATGGGCAATTTTTAAATCTATTTCTTTCATGGGTCCCAATTTGTTTCAATTTAGATGGTCAGTGTAAATGAGCTATAGATTGGGCCCTGCGGTGCTTCCTTGCTGGGTTATATCCTTTTGATTGCAGCCTTTTTGGACCATATCACTGCTGTATGTTCATTATATTAGCTAGGTTGCTTAGGGGACTATCGTGTTCTCTTTATGTTCGATGCAAACACCTATACTTCATGACAACAATGCAAAAAGCTTAATAAATAACTCTTGTTACAAAACTCCTTGTAGTTGCACACTTACATGACAAAGAGCAAGAAGAAAATACATATAAATAGACATGGTTAACATGCAATGCAATCCTACTTCAGCTTTTATGCCTACAGGAACATAACTTAACCAATTCTATAGAACTGTGAAGACGAGGACTCTAGTGTGGCCTTGCCAAATCTATCTTGGTAATCCTTGATAGATCTCAAGAGTTAGGCTCACTAATTCATGGCTTCATACAATACTTGCACATTTGTTGTTCGTGTAATTATATTAATGGTCAAGTTATACCTATAAAAAGAATCTAGTCACATGGACTTTAACGTGTCTAACAGAATGTTTTTTTGGGGACTCTGATGGCAACCCAATTCAATGAAGGGGAACTTCTGTAAGGCTTAATGGATTTATCATATAAGGGCATTACACACAGAATTGAGCAACATCCTAGGTGGGGCATCTAAGATTTTTGCATATATTTATCATAAAGTTATAATAAACCATTTATACAACATAAGTTTTCCATAAAGATCAATTAGAATTAATGAGAGAATATCAAGATATTCATGGGCAAGTATAAATGCCTGTCTTCATGGCTTAAATCCTCTATCTCACCTTAAAAAGATTAATAATTCTAAAACTTCAGAGAAATTCACCTTCACTTGACCAATGTTACATGGACATTTCCGGAATGGAAACAGCCCAGAAACATTTCTGAAACACCTAGAAATTCCCAGACATTTCCAGAAACACCTGAAAATTCCCAGGCATTTCCACTGACAACTCGAAAAGGGTACGGATTCTGGAAACTTCTGGTGTTTCCAAGGCATTTCTAAACATTTCGGGTGCTCCCATCCAACTCCCCCAAAAAACTACCAACCTAACCTAAAAGTGACTCCCTCAGTACCTAGCCCATCACTCACTCCAAAAAAGCAAAATGAAAGAAGACAAGCAAAACCTAAAACTTTAAGTTCCCATTTTGAGTCTAACAAAGGGATTTCTGCTACTCAGATTCCATTTGCAGGGTTTTGAACCTTTAAACTTTTAAAATAGCCATATTGAGCTTCACTTCCAAATTAGTGAAAATATTGTGTGTGTATATGAGTGATACAATCGTAAAACTACACATTGGAACACTTATTTCTCTAATGACTGTTCTTTTTTAGATTTCATTTGAAAATTATGTAGCCTTGAAAGGGATGCTAGCTCAGATTCTTAAGGTCATAAATCAGAACTTAATGATATTTGATTCTTTATGCATGTTCAGGTTGGTTATAATATTATAACAGAGGATAAATATTCCCTTGGAAAGGTAAGTGAAAGTCCTCATTGGTTATGTTCTTCTTTGTTATCTCGACTGAATTAATTTACTCATTTGCTGCTGATAGTTTTTTTTTTTTTGGGGTCAAGATTCGTGATTACAAATTTAATATTAACCTGGGGAATGTGGCATATCTTGAGTTCGATTCATTTGGAGTTCCTTTGATCCCCCCAAGTCTGGTACGCTGTGCATGCATACTTTTGTTTTCTTTAATTAATTGCAACAATTTTGTTAGGTAAAAATAAAAGGAGGATTTATTTTTAATGTTCTGTCTTGCTGTTTTAGGTAAGCACATATTGTTTACTTGTTGACGATGTGATTGAAGTTACATCAGATACAATTGTAGTTCGCTCTGGTGCAGATGTTCGAGTGCAAAGACTGACAAAGGTATGTTCAGTTCATTTCAATATCATGAGTATATGGTTTAACATAACTCCTATATTTGCAGGTTAAACATTTGAGTACATGTCTGAGTTTATTGTTGTGATATTTAGATGAACAAAGTAATCATTCCTGTTATCTTGCTTGACTGTCAAGCCCATAATTTATATGTGCAATGAGGTCCATCCTCATGAGTACTTTTAGTGTGCTTCAAACAACCCTAGTGGCAGTCCAATGATTCTCTATGATATGAGGGATCTGGTTCCAAGTTCCAATAATGTATTGCAGGTTGCTGCCAACTTCAAATGCACAATCACAGACATTGACATCATACCTTTCACCTTCCTAGAAGGAAGTCCGAAGTTGAAGTTATGGGTAGAACTTAACAAATAACAAATTAATAGTTTTTGCTTGGCATGTCTTACATATCTTGATGTCCCAGTTGCTTTAGTTATGATAAGGAACACGTGCTTTCTGTTTGCAATTATGGCACATGCACTATGAACGTAAACTTCAAGATTATGAGTTTGATTTGATTATGTGTAATAGTCAAGGGATTCTATAGATGTGTAGAAACATCCATCCCAAAGACTAGCCTATCTTTGTGTGGCCCAAACATGTATATTATCTGCTTAGCCCATGATTGGGTGTTAACATGGGCCTATTACCTATTGGTGTCCCAACAAGGTCTAGTGACTTTGACACAGTTTAAAGCCACCCACTGGATTTCCATTGCAGTTGAATTCTGCCTTGCTTAATGATATGAAAACAAAAAGGGAAGAGGTTACGTGCAAGTCCTGGGCAATTATGGCAGATAGATACCGCTTACAATTGACGAAGGACGTTCATATTATGTGGTGTGAAAAGATAAGTATTTCCTATTCTCTCTCAGTTAAACATTAATCATGTCATTTGAAAGTTGTCACCTTCTAAGTCACACCTTTCTGTGTACATATACCGTGCAATCTTTGTTTTATGTCATCATTAACCTCGATGTATGCAGAGTAGATGAAGTCCCTAATTTCATGCATGCTAAATTTGCTACATGCGAAATCCTTGACTTTAAGCATGTTAGCTTTTGACGCTCTAGTGAGGGAAACCCATAATATCCCTATGCGCCTTGGTAGGTAACATGACCAAAACCGTGGGCAACTAATGCTGGAGCTCATGCTTGACTATAGAACAGGAAATTTGTTCTAATTACAAAATAAATAACTAGTTTCTTTGTGCTACTTAAAATTGTTCTTTTCTTGCTAGTGAAAAATTAAAAATTATTATTATAAAAGTTCAGCTGCTTATGTGTTTTACCTAGTTGTCATCCTAGGTCATAATCTTAAATTGTCAACAAAAGGGTCATTTTATCCTCGGATTTTGCAAAAAGGGGACCTACATTCACACCTTTCCACTGCATTCGAGCTTGGATCCCTACCGTATGGTAATGGTAGAGAGAAAGGGGTAGCCCCAGAGTTGATGTTAGCTTGAACCAAAGGCAATGTATGTCTGTGATCTCATTTTGTTGCCACTCACCTCATTGCTTGTAGTTCCCCATTCCCTTTCTTTCGCTCAAGTAGAAAAGTGTTTTCTTCCTATAATTACAAAGGGGGACCTAGCTTAGTGAATTTTGTCATTAGTTAATGTAAAGAGATGGTCAAATAAATTAATCACTGCTAATTTTCTATAAATAAAGAATGAATTATATCAGTTGCTGTCATCGACATAAATCTGTTCCATTTTATCTTGTACATTTCCCATAATGTGATTTTTGCAAAAAATTGATCTTACCCTACTCACATCTAAATTTTCAGATCTACACAAGAATATTCCAAATTTCTTCAGATGTCTAAAAGGGTTTGTTTGTCACATCAAGACACTTAACCCACAAATCATTTGATCAGATCTGTCTGTTTGGATCTGGATCTGATCGATTTGCATTGAAGATTTACGAGTTGTATTTTTTCCCTTCAAATTCAATTTAATTCAATTCAATTCATAGTGTTCATGCAATGGCACCTCCATTTTTCAAGCTAGCCTAGAAATTCGCCTAACTTTAGATCATCAAAGTTGTTTGATAGATCCGCTTTTGGTTTTTGAATTTTGTGTTTTTAGGGTTGATTGAGACTGAGACTTTGCGCCAAGAAAATTGTTAAGTGATTGGTGTACCCCGCTCCACAACAATGCACCCCCCATATTGAGATTTTTCTTTTCGGTTTGATTTTTGAGGTTCTTTGTTTTCAGTTATGAATACAAGATCTAAATCATGGTTGACCAGGAAAGGGATCGATCCTATTAGACTTCTTACTTACTAAAAAAGGGTCCCAATCGAAAAAAGACGACCACAACTGATTGGATAGACGAGTTAGAGAGCCCATTTGTAGATCAACAGATTGAAAACATAGGCTTAGACCAAAACGTAGAACAAGCTACTCCTTGCTCAAATAAGAATTTTCCCATAGTAAGCATGTTACAGCAACTTGATTCCTCACATATTGTACAACAGGTGGAAGCTTACCCTCAGGGGGACAACCGAGTAGATCTCAAAACATATTAATGAATCAAACAACAGTTCAAACTCAGTTTGGATTTCCTCCTAGTTTCCAAAATTCTTATTTGCAGCTACAACAAATACAACAAGTAGGGAAACATCCTTAGAACTCTTAGCTGCCGTAAAATCAGCGAACACAGACAGGGCAACCTCAACAAAATTCTTGTACTAGTATGGCACAGGATCAACAAATCTTAGTAGGACAATCTTAACAGAATCTTTAAGGGACTCCGCTGCAATACCAACATGTGCTAGTTGGACAACTTCAACAAATAATGCAAAATCCTCAAGTTGTCCAAAACCAGAACCCCCAAAATCAACAATCGATGCTTTTTGTGCAACCCCAATAAATAGTACAAAACCCTAATGTTACCCAAAATGTGCAGACCTAGATGGGTCATGACCCATCTAGGTTAGCTAAAATCCCCATGGTTTCCAAAAGCCACAACCTATCCAAAATGCAGGTGAGGCAGCCACAAAAATTTATTCAGAACCCAAATTCTAATGAGGTGCAAAATCTGCAAATGGAGCAAAATCCTCAAACATAATGTACTGAGGACAACCAGTTTATCAGGTACCTTTTATAGAAGCTGTAGGACCTTATAAACGACCCATGCATCATTTCATCCTCTTGTTGTGTGTGATCATTTCAGAGGGCTACTCTTCAGAGGGCGATGGACATAGCTTTCGTAGGGTTGATAGGGGACATTATTTTGATAGAGCTAGATGACATGCCTATTTTCTTGAAAGACAATAATAGACACTTGGAACATCTAGCGATTTTCAAGAGGTGCATAGAGTTTGGGATTTCACTAAATCCTAATAAATCTATTTTCGTCCAAGAGGGAAAGGTGTCGGGTCACATTGTGTCAAAAGATGGACTGGCCATTGACCTGGATAGGATTAAGGCCATGCAAGAGCTCCCTCTACCATCATTAGTGAAAGGGATCTGATCTTTTATGGGTCGGTTTCAATTTGTATCTCGATTCTTCATAAATTTCATAGAGATAACAAAGTTGAACGAGTTGCTATTTCTTGAAGAAAAGAGAGAAAAGGCATTCAAGAAATTTGTGGGTCACCAAGCCGCTGTGTGTTCGACAAAAATGCTACACCAATTAATTTCAAAGAAGGCGACTTGGTTATGAAGTGGGATGACGATCGAGCTAAGCCAGGTCAGTATTCCAAGTTTGATTCCTTGTGGTCTGCGCCCTACTAGATCACTCATGCAAAGGGCACCAATGCTTATAAACTATCAACTCTAGACGGTTGTCCATTGAGACGCTTGTGAACCGCCTAAAAGTACGGAAATGTATAGGCAAAAATAAAAAATATTCTGTATAAGCAAACAAAAAACTTGATCGAGCTGTTTGCCTTTTATGAATCGCTTGAAAGAAAAGCCTTGTCTGATTGAATGAAAATCCCTATGGGTATGTTTGACTTTTCTCGATTTCTTTCTTCCCATTTCTGCGTTTTATTTTATAGTCCATTTTTGGACTAATTGTCTTAAAAAACATTGTTCAATTGAAGGAAATACTCTCTTCCCATTTCCAATTTCTCTCTTCCCATTTCTTCATTTTTTCTTGTTGTCCAATTCTAGACTCAAAAAAAAGAAGTAAATACTCTCGCTTGAGCAAAATTATTGCAAGAGACACTCAGGTTCTCACTTGTCATCGCTTTCTTTCCAGAATTGGTTGAAGATCTCTCCAAACTCAGTGGTTTCTTTTGTGAGATTGATAAGATGATGCACTCACCCAGGAAAGTGATGACAAGTCACAAAAACAATAGACAACATGAGAGTTGGTGAATGTGGCTGATTCCTGGATACCATGGTGAAATCAAAAGGAAAATGAGGCCGTGAGACCTTTCATGACTTGGGGAAAAGGATAAAAAGAAAATAGAGAAATGATGGATAACCGTTAAGAGAAAGGTTTCGAGAGAAAAGAAAGATCACCTATCAGGAAAAGACTAGGAAAGATGGAAACCGTTGATTTAGAAGCACAAAGTACTTCCACCATCTGCCTCATGATCATTTCACCTCCACCCCCTATGTTCCTTTGTCACTATTTCCTCTTCCCCTCTTCTTTGTTTTGTTCTCGCTTTTCAAATCCCCCTCACTTCTTCTGTAGCACTTATCTCACCTCCAATAAGTGCAACCCTAGTCCAAGAGTCATTGGCAAGCCACCTGTTCTAGTTTTAACGCGATCTCATTCTCCATTATCGATTTACAACATCCCTTATCGGTTTGTCACACATTGATGCCATCATCATCAACTATTCCATCATCATCCATGCTTCCTTTGGTCCCCCATACTACAAGCATTGTTGTGTCACCTCATGTGTCCTCATCTTAACCCTTCTCATAACCCTGTTCATGCCATCGTCTGTTGTCGGATCAAACTAGTATTCTAACCCTCATTGGTCCACTAGTCAATATAGGTACAATGACACTTTTCCCTCCAACAACATCAAGTGTGTCTAAGGCAATTTGTACTCCTAATCCACCTTCTGATGCAAATTGGAAGGGACTTTTTTGAAGTTGTTGCCTTAGAGCTAAACAAAGGTGACACACAATTTTGCAGTTTTGTTGTGAGATGGCCTCAATTTTGACTTTGTGCCCAAGAATAAGGCATAATTTGGAATTTGTAAATCGGGATTGGCATCCTTGCGAGCCATCAAAATTGTAGTACCCGCTACTACCATCATGCTCTGAACGGGGATTCCTCGCAAAAGTTGAGGCAAAAGATGATGTAGTGAATAAATCAGTGAAAATTGGCCAAGTGTTAAAAGGTGTGTCCCATTAGATGCAAGTGTGCCCTATTTGGTGCAAGTGCATCCCGTTTGGTGCAAGTGCGCCCTGTTTGCCAGAAACATGCCTCGATCCAGTCTAATGCGGCTTGTTACAAAGCAATCCGCTCGGATATCTTCTTAGCACTTTTTGTTGATTTTTCTAAGTTTGGAAATAGTGCATGCCGTTCACTAGAAATGCACCTTGATGCAGCCCAACATGCCCCATTCCGAGCAGTGCGCCCCAATTCCTTCTTAGCCCTTCTTTGCTGTTTTTTTGAACTTTGGAAATAGTGGGCCCCATTCGGTGCAAATGTGCCCTGTTAGGAAACAATGAGCTCTGTTCGGTGTATGTGTGCCCCAATGCACCTCATTCTTGTTCTAATGTGCCCTATATGTTAGAAATGTGCCATGATCGTCATAATAACATTTTTGTCCTTTAGTGCTAGACTTCATCTATAAATAAGAGGCATGGACTCCTTTGTGAGGGGTCCTTTGGCAATTTCAAGAGAGCAAGCCACTCTTTGTAATCAGCTGTGATTCGTACTCCATTTTTGCAATCAATGAGAAACTGAACATGACGTTCATGGATCAACTGTGTTACGCAACCTTTTTCTTCATGAGTGTGTGGTGTTAGTGGCTCCGCTCCTCCACCTTCGGCGAGTCCCTTTTCTCATTAATTGTAGGTATTCTAAGGCTGATTCATTGAAATTATTTGGCCACCACTTGGGATCATCATTGGACCAACACTAATCTTGACCGTATATATTTTCTTGCACTCATTACCTCAACAAGAGTAGATAAGATTTAATTTGTTTGCTTAGCATAGATTCTTTTGTTCTTTCAATTAGATTAGAGGGGAACGGGCCCAAATTTGGAGGTTGGGAAGAAAAACCCCTTCCATTCCATTTGTTGAATTGTGGTCACAGGTGCAAATCTCATTCGATGATTTCTGTGTTCAATAAGTATCCTATTTGTTGGAGGTTGATTTCCGTTTGCAAGTATTATAGCAAACGGTGATTGATATAAATGATTTTTCCATTTCACAACAGGTGCTGCTGCCTTTTCACATTACTTGGACCAATGCACATATATTTCATTGCCATGGTACATTAGTTCTTTGCTGCTCCACTAAGTACTTTGGAATGATAACAAACCACTCTAGCTATCATGCTTTCATGAGAAGCCTTCATACCATCTAAGTCTGAATGGAGATGATCTTAGAAAGTTCTTATATAGCTCGTCTGCTGCAAGTCCTTCATATGCTGCCCCCATGGTAATCACATCGGTCTCTAATCTTGCAAGGTGCTCGTCCATGGCTTCCATGAATAGGTTTCCAACTTGAACCAGCTTTTGGACTAGCCTTTACTTTCAATTTGGGGCTTCCTTGTGCCAAGATTCCTCACTTTTCATATTTCTTGGTGAGTGCCATACACCTGCAAAATTGGGAATACTCTGTGCTACAACCAAATATAATCTTGAATTCAGCAGAAAAACTTGCACTGAATCCTCAAATGAGGTATTTTTTATGAATTCATACTCGTTACACAATTAATGTGTCAGATATGACCAGAATTACAGTGAATTTTTGAAAATACACAAACTTATATCAAGAAATTGTGCGCACACATACTAGAAGTGAAAGTACAGTAGCAAACCAATAGAATATGTTCACACACAGGTTAAGACAGATTTAGTGTGGGAAAAAATTAAAAAACCTCTTGAAGAAGAAAATCCATAAGAAAAAGGAGGCAAATGCATTTGTCTCACCACAATATAAGAATACAAAAGGGTGAGAAGCATTTCCTACAAACTCAAACTAAGAACAACCACGCTTAGGTCTGCTGTGCTGGTTATATGTTCCTACAAATTCTCTCAATGCACTGCCCTGCTCTTAAACTTGTCCAAAGGACCTTTCAAAATTTTACCCCACTATGGAATACTATACATTTGTGGATTCCTAATGACTCTGTATTCTCTAATCGGAGATGGAATATCCAGGGATGGGCTGGCTGAGTCTATATTTGTTTTTCTCTTCATTTCTTTTCATTTTCTTCTTCCCACATTTGTCTTAACTGTGTAGAAAATATGATTCATTTGGATCACTTATTCAGTTGATGTATAGTTTAAGAGTGAAAATTCTTGAACCTCAACTAAGAAGATACCTAGGTAGTTTATCATTACAGTTTCATAGCATTCTATAATATAAGGTTCTGAAATTTATATTAATTAATTACTATATCAACTAATAAGCACTTGATTAAATGACATTAGCTCAACTGGATAGATTCCTCAACATTCAGGGAGGAGACCAAGGTTCAAATCTTGCCAAGCGATACATGTAAATTACCAAGCTTGTTGTAATACCACCATGTGGTCATGATATAATACAGGTAGGGCTTGCTTCAATCCCATATAACCAATAAAAAAAAACTATAAGCATTTGATACATTTTAAACCAAGGTTCCAATCCCATGGATGAACCTTAGCATTTGAGTCCATGGGCTTGAAGTCTGATTGGTATAAATGTTTGGATCACAAAGAGCCCACCAAGGTTCAGTTCCTATGGGTGTCATGACAATATGGTTTGCTCTTATACCATGATAACGCGGTTTGTTGAAATATCACAATAATATGGTCATTGATGTAATATGGGTGGTGTCTGTTTCAATCCTCTATAACTACTTCCAAAAAAAAAAATTACTGCAAGCATTTGATGCCTAAACATATACTCACCAAAACAGAAATACAGTGATACAAGCTTGAGGTCTGTTAGATACTAGATATGTTTATTTCCAGGTCTTCTAATTAAAATTGTTGAGGACTTTTCTTTTGTCCCAGGCTTTGCTTGCAATAGAAAGATCCTCTAGACAATGTGCTAAATTTTTCTTTCACAATGAACTTTACTCTGATTTTTATCCTCTTCATTGTATTTATTTTCTCTGTCTCATTTCTATCCATTTATAACAGACATGCATGGGTACACAGACCCGCTTTTCTCATTAGCAGTATTCTCTGCCTTCATTTCTGTTTATACAAAAAATTGACATACCTATACCCTTTCCAGCCTGCATTTACAGACTAACAAGCATATTTCTTACAGATTTTTAGGTGTGCACACTTAAATTTTCTGCGAAGACATAGTGGCAGAACAATTTAGTATTTGGTGTAAAGTTTTGCAAACCATGGTATATAATGGGATAGACAAATATTTATGGTATGGTGCATTGGTACCTACTAACAGGTGTGTTGCTTGATTGCATTGGGATATTGTTTAGAAGAACAAAAGAGAACCTTGATCAGTTTAATATCCCTGTATTGGTAAGCATGTATATTCTTAGGCATATATATCTGTGGATGACATCAGACTGCTTGTAGTTTCACCATGGAAATTACATCTCTCCCTGATTTTGAAGTAGTCAACAGTTTGTACAAAAACCATCTGTGAACCAGAAGAGCAACCTTGCAAAATCTAAGAAGATTGTGACAAATTTAAAGATTGTCGAGTTCAAAGAAGCCAAGGATGGGAATTAGTTAGTTGTCATCTTCAAAAGATGAGAACATGTTCTAGACGACTTTTGTGTGAAGTTCCGGTATTTTTTTGTTTTGTTTTGTATGGTGATAAAGCAAAATCGAAACAAGGGATGAACTGCAGTGAATAAAAGTAGAGCATGAAACTTATAGTTCTCAAGATTTTGTTTGTTTGTTTGTAGGGCTTGTGGGAGGCTTCAAATTTGCATGCACAGGTATGGAATGATGCTGTGTTAAGGAAATCAAATCTCAACAGCAAGGAATATGAAAGACAGATTAGTATGGATGATGAACTTGAAAGACGGTTTAACCAGTTATCAAAGAACTATTACTCAAATAAGGGTATGAGTAAAAGGTCAGCATTCAAAGAATCCAATGCCAAGGATGAATGGGGGCCACCATTGGATTATTAATCAATTGAATCTTGGATACCTCTCTACAGTTGTCACATCATGCTAAGATCACATCCCCTTCAGTGAATTTTCAACTGTGTATGCTTATAGTTTCTATTCCATTTCCGTATGTAAAATAAAGTAACTTCTAATCAACAAGTATATTTTTAGAGTAGGGTCAACTATGTCAAATGTTGGGCAATGCTCTTGTGCCAGATGAGCAGCAATATACTTGAATGTATTTTAATATTTTTCAAGTGTAGAGTGGACGCTGTGAGTTCCAATCACCCCTTGAATAATTGTAAATAGCTCACCCATTGAATAATTGTAAATAGCTTTAACAAGATGAAGACCATATCAGAAGTTATTCTTTATTCAATCATCTATTTCATTATTGAACAAGTTGTTTGCTTATGACAGGAGTGGGAAAGTATGCACTTTCATGTAGGATGTATTCTTGTTGATTTTCCCTTTATAAAGGTAAAGTTAAGGAGGTTTTTAAAATGATACCCAAGCCAGCATGCGTCCTGGGCGTATCTCTCTCTCTCCTCCCTCCCGTGTATCTATCTATTTATCTATCTATCTATATTAGGGTTGATAATCTGTGCCATATCAGCATTCAAGTTGGACCACAGCTTGGCTGTTTGACAAATTGCTCCAGAACAAGACCATAATCCATGGACTAACATAGGATTGCATATAACATTAGAATTCAGCTATGGACTCAGAGGCCTCACATAAAGGCAATACAGAACTTAGTGAAACAGGGAAATTACATTTATGTAATTCAGAATTTGGTAAGATCAAATCCCACTGCTTGTGTGTTTTACAAGAGTCATTAAGTGTTCAGTGCTGCAGTGAACTTGCTGTCAAAGAAGTTCTTGGCAAGTCTCAAAACATTTCTTATGCTTCAACTGCAGCACCTCAAGTCTGATTTAATGTCTTCTCCTAAACGATAAAGAAAGTTCTGACATTCAGATTCTCAATAAATTGAGAAGCCAAAGCTTATCTGCAAGCCATTACAGGGACGGCTTTGCCCTTCACTGTCAAAATCCTCTTCATAGATGCAATGTTGCTTGATTTAACCTGTTTCCTTCAGCTTACCATCTCGAAGTCTGATAAATGTTAGATGAATTGGAACCATTCTGAGCAGCACCCTTTCTTTGCTTTTTGAAACCATTTTTAGCAGCACCTGTCTTTGCTTTTTGAAAGTATGCCTCTACATTTTGGGGAAGAAAAGCTACCCACCTCACCCCCTTGCTTTTTGTTATCAACAGGGGTCTTTTTCAGTTGTCAGTATATAAGATAAGCATGTTCATCAAAGTAGAATTCTGTTATGTACCTCTACTTCTCATTAACAATAAATCATTCACCAATATGCAGAAATATCAAATCATGCATCCACAAATAAATTCCACAATAATAATCCACACAATAAAATAGATATAGATAATACCCTTGAGATAGGGCAACACCAAAAGTATTCCTTAAGGAATCACTCCACAATATCTCCAAGCTCCACGAGCCAATACTATTACAAAGAATGCTTGATATGACTTTTACATCCTTGCCTTTTTATAAGCATATTTCATGACTATTTTGTGACAAATATTCTATGACAATATTCCCTGGCAGATTCTATGACAATACAACATTCTATGGCAGTATTCTATGACAATATTTCAATATTCTATGACAATAGTACAATATTCTCCTACCTATTCCTAACTTGACATGTGATCTTTTTCATATATGCCATATGGTAAAATAACATAGGCTGACATGGATTACATTAATGGGAGTACATAACATGCCACATTAGCCACTAATTCGTTTATGGCTCATACCAATATACAATACAATATTATATTATATAGTACCTAACTTGGGTACCTAACAATCTATCCCCTTTACAAAATGTTTCGTTCTTGAAACGTAAGAGGCTAAATAATATGATCTTCTGAGCCATGTTGAGTACTTGTATCTAGCAAAATTATCCTTCCATCCCAGTGAAATTCTGATTAGGGTGATCTTTGTTGATGCTGGTATGCCCTTTTGCCACTTGAGTATTTGGAAGTAATCCTTTGGGTCCATGTATTGGAGGCATCTTTCTGCTAACCATAAATATCACTCTTTTTTATCCATGCTTTCTTTTGCCACTAGTAGCATATCCAAGGTTTTGGCTTCTTTGGTTCCATGTATGTCCCTCATAGTTCGTTTGCTTGAAGCCTTGTCTCCAGGATTGTTGCCTCTCAGGGTGATGTGGATGGTGATATGCTCCAACCTTAGCTCGATGTTCTTTTTTTACTCTTCAACATCTTGTTATTTTTTCAAGCTCCCATCGTATGATTCGTTATTGGATCCTGATTTTGCTTCTTGATCTCTACCTCTTCAGACTTTGTTTTATGTTTTGCTTCTTTTGCAACTTGCTTCCCTACCATAGCTTCTTGGCTTCCCCCCGATTCTTGTGCCTTAGATTGAGAGATATCTTGCAATGTTATCTTCTTCTTGCGGTACCATAACTTCATAAATTTCTTTTTTCAAATTAATATTAACAATACCCAAGGTTTCCAACCAAGGATATCCAAGAACAATATCCACTTCATCTCAATGACATGAAAATTAGCATGCAAAATGTACTTATCCATAGAAAGCTTCAAGTCTTCAAAAATTTGAAATGTCTCTCCTTGAAATTGTCCATCTTTGATACTCTTCATTGGAACCTATAAATTGTTAGCCAAGTCCTTGTTGATGAAGTTATGCTTGTTGCTAGGGTTTATGGAGACCAACTTTTTTCTTTTGAATGCAACTGTATACTTGCAAAATAGAAATTTTAAATTCTAACATTATGTCTTGATCACTGCTTGACTTATTTGACACTAAGGATGTGCTTCCTTTTGCTTGCATATCCTTTTCCTCCTATTCCCATTTGTTTAAAAATGCAACTCCAAATTCTTCTTGTGTATGAAACTTTTTGGGCATATCTATTGCGCACAACAAATTAAAGCCTCTCCTCTCAAAAAATCACAAAACCTATATTTTTATTCCCTCTCAGAAAAATTTAAAGTTTTTTTTCCAATTCTAGTGAATATTGGCAACTCCATGATCTCAACCCATTAAAAAAAAAAAATTACATTAATTTTTAATTTTTAAATTTAAATTTAAATTTTTTTCCTATGCTCATAACAAAAACTTACCATGCCTTGGAAAGGGCTTTGATACTATTTGTTATGTGCTACTTCTCATTAACAATAAATCATTCCACAAATAAATTCCACGATAGCAATCTACACAATGAAATATATAAAGGTAATACCCTTGAGGTAGGGCAACACCAAAAGTATTCCTTAAGGAACAAATCTCTCCACAGTATCTCGAAGCTTCACGAGCCAAAATTATTACAAAGAATACTTGATATGACTTTTACATCCTTGCCTTTTTATAAGCATATATCTTACTATTATGTGACAAATATCCTATGACAATATTCTATGATAGTATTCTATGACAATATTCCTTGGTAGATTCTATGATAGTATAACATTTTATGACAATAGTACAATATTCTATGACAAGATTCTATGTCAGTACAATATTCTCCTACCTATTCCTAACTTGACATGTGGCCTTTTTCATATATACCATATGGTACAATAACATAGGCTGACATGATTTACATTAAAGGGAGTACATAATATGCCATATTAGCCACTAATTCGTTTATGGCTCATACCAATATAAAATACATATATTTTTTTAATATTGAAATTATAAAATACATAACTATATTATGAAGTACCTATCTTGGATAATCTAGTGATAAATCACTACAACACAGTTAGATTGTGCCCCAGAGGTGATGAAGAGTTCAAGAAGAAAGCAAGGGGCCGTAATTCATACCAACTTAAGGGGATTCCATGTTAGATATCACCAAACAAATATCGGTGTGAAAACCGTCACACTATACGAGCAAGTTGATCACCTGACCTTCATAAGGAGATGGCCTGTAGCGAACAATTAGAAGCCTTTGCGGTGATATTTGAGCCAAGCCTCGCTCCTGATAAAACTAATGAACCTTTTTAGTGATAACTGAAAAGGCTCCATCATAGGAGGATCAACCCAAACCTCATCTATAGCAAAATCAATAGGACTCACCAACATCTACATTGGTTTGGATAAGCGGCCTTTGGCACCTCATGCGTCATGTCTCCACCACACATCCAAGGATATCCTTAGTAGTGGAGGATGGTGGGAAGGGAACCAACAATTAGGGGAAGAAGATGGATCCTTGCGATGACTCTACGCCAGTGGGTGTTGAAGGACATATACTTCCCATATTCATTAAAAAAAGGTTGCTAAGGTGAAAGCCTATTTGTGTCAATAAAAGAACTAATCGAATTGCTAATAGATTGGCACACATGGAAAATATTTCGAGAAGAGACCTATGGCCACAAGGCAGGAGTTGGTATGGACAAAAGGGGAAGAAATGGCAAAGCATAAACTTGAAAACATAAATAAGGAGAAATGATCAGGAGTTTTGTTAAAAATCAGTGAAAAAGGAAAAGTCCGATGAAATAACTTATCAAAAATCATAAAAGTCCCAAAAGAAAAAGGGAAGCCAAAGTCCCAATAGCGTGTATAAAATTCCCCGATGTTGCAGATAAGGAGCTCAAGGAAATTTTTTGAAAAGGAGGGCAGTTTCAGAAGCATATGAGCACACCAATACCAATGGGGGGACTAGGTGATAGCGATCAGATTTCCTAGAAAAGTAAATGAACAGAGATAGTGCAGGGTCATCTACCAAAAATATTTTAGCTCAACAAAACAGGAGAAGGTAGGTAAGCTATTAAAAACAAAGGAATGGGGACCAACAACCATGATAGTTGCAGATTGAGAGGAACAATGGTTGAAGGCAAGCTCATTCAATATTCAGAATCCCTAGGAAAAACTAGCCATGAAGTCAAATCATCCTGCAAGTTTTAGAGGGAAGGTTTCCTTATTGTAAATTATAAAGAACTATAGTTCAGGTTGTCAAAAGGATCAACAAGTTTGTAATTGTATTCTCTTATAGGCTTTTTTTTTCTTAATTTCTTTTTGTAAAAACAATTGGCTCTGAAGTGGCTTGTGGGCAATCTCGAACCCTTGCTTTTGACACAATATCTGTAAAAATTTTCTTGCATATATATACACGGGAGCCTGTGTCAATTTTTTGGTATAACCATATTTGGCCTCATGTTAACTTGTTTCTGTGTGTATGTATATTTGTGATCTTTTGTCTATTTTGGGTTTTATTAAGTGTATGTATGTATGAGGGGCCTGTGTCTATTTTCAGACTAGTCATCTATCGTCGACTCTTCTACTGGATCCGTCTCTTTACACATGCTTATAACTAGTAACTCTCATCTACGCTTCATTGTGTCGAGGAGAGGAAGTGTTCACCACTGGCACATAGCGTTCAAGCCTGTTTTTGTAGGAAGATCTCTATGGATATCTTGGTGCATTGCCACCCCTTTTCTTTTGTTGAGTTGTTTTAATTTTATCTATTGCACCCCTTTTCCTCTTGTTGAGTCCACATGTGCCTTGAAGATCACATCCTAACAAGGAGCTAACCTTGTTAAAACTCTTGGAGGCCTGCAATTGAGTTGAACCCCACGCTCACGACCTCGACCCTACTGTGTCGCTCCTCATGAGGCATGATTGCCGCTCTTGGGGACAATCAGAGACGACAACAAGTACCTAACAAATTCTTCTTTAGGAACCCCCTCTGATCACTCTTCATGTGGAATACAAGTGGGGGATTCCTTAATAATCTATATATCGTAATGTGAAAGGCAAAGAGGAAGAATTGAAAATTTGAAATTCCCATATGCTTCTTATAGAGAGCTTGAATCCATTTCATGAGTGATGGTGAATGAGGTATATCCATGTGACATGATGCTACCAAACCATCACTAATAATGCCTAAGTTTGATGCATTGATGTTAATGGTGAGCATTCCTCAAATCTTAATAACGTGAGGCCAAATCTTATTAAATTTTAATCAACATTAGACCCTCCATGGTCCTTGGAGTATAACCTTTATATGTTCACCATCATGGACTAAGTTCATAGATTTATAATCATCAATTAAGTTCCTCAAAAAAATGTATTGCTTCATGCAAACATCATCGTGTATGATCTTCTTTGAATGGTAATTGGCTTCTAAGGATGCTATTGTTGCTTGATGGTTTCTTTGGATACAATCAGATCTGGGTCAAAGATGATGATCAACATAAAACGACGTTCACCAAAAAACAGGGGATATTCGCTTGCCAGAGAGTGCCTTTTGATGTGTCCAACGTAGCGGCCACCTTTTAGAGAGCTATAAATATTGCATTTGTAATATTGATTGATGAAATTATACTCACATACCTTTATGACCTAACAATCTTCTCCAAAGAAGGGGACATACATATCAAACACTTGGAGCTAATTTTCATAAGGTTTAGGGAATATGGGGTTTTTATTAAACCCTAAGAAATCAATCTTCATGGTTCAAGAAGAGAAGCTTCTAAGGCAAGTGGTATTTAAAGGTCTTGCGATTGACCCTAGAGCTAATTAAGGCAATCCAAGAATCATCTTTGCCCTCATCCATCAAAGGTATTAGATATTTCCTTGGGCAATTTCAATTTGTAGCTAAATTTATAACCAATTTTGCACTAGTTTGACCCATGGTTAAAATGTTGATGAAATATTCCACTTTCACTTGGATTGATGAGGGAAAACAAGCATTTTAGGATATCAAGGATGTGATCGCAAAAGCTCTGATCAATTCATATTTCTCTAAGGATTTTAGGCCATGTCTTTGGCCTTGAAGAAAGTATTACTGTTGTGCTAACCCAAAATGATGAAAAAGAGGAAGAACATCCAATCTCCTTTATGAGCCAAAAACTTAATAATTATGAGAAGTGATACACCATAGAAAAGCAGGTATTTGCCATGATGAAGACACTTAAAAATTTAGGTATTATTTATCTCAAAGCAAGACCTCTGTCTTCATAGCCCATCTGGATGTAAGATTTGTAGTGTTGTGAGTTAAGAAATAAGAGGACAAGTTGGATAAACAAAATTCAAGAGCTCGACATAGAAATCAAGCCAACCAAAGTGGTAAGAGAATGAGCACTTTGTGAAATTCTTGCTATGGTTACCCCAAAGAACATGTAATACTTATGAAATTTTTTTAATTAGACAAGCAAACAAGATGGATCAATGATATAAAAAGATATATGATGACGGGTCAAGTTCGAGAAGATTTAACACCAAAGGAAAGAGCCAGATTTATACAAATGACAACTCACTTCACGTGGCTAGATAACACTATTTTTTGAAAGGGATAAGATCGAGTATTTCTAAGATGGATGGAAGAAGAAAGAACAAAAACCTTGAAAAAAGAATATCACGATGACGGTGGCCATTATTTAGCCCAAACCTTAGCTTATAAGATTTTATGAGCAGGATATTATTGGCCTACAATTTTCTCTAAGTACTTTTAGTGGGTGAAGGATTGCAAATCTTGCTACATGGTCATAGGCAAAAGAAGAAAAACACAACTTCCTATAAGGCCTAACATTATCACAAAGCATTTCTAGCAATGGGGGTTGGATTTCATGGAAAAGATCAGTTTCCTTTCAAGTGCAGGACATGGATGGATTTTGATTGTCATAGACTACTTCAACATACAGATAGAAGTAGTTCCGATCAGGTCGATAAACCAATAAGTTGTCATCCAACTATTGGAAGATATTGCTACTAGATATGGGATCCCTTCAATAGTAGTAATAGACAACACTATAGTCTTTATAAGAGCCAAATTGATGAACTTTGCACTTGAACATAGAAATATCTTGAAAACATATAAGTACTACCCTCAAGATATTAGTTTAATATAGTCCACCAACAAGAACATTGCCAAGATATTAAAGAGGACAATCAACAAATTAAAGAGAGATTGACATACAAAGTCAAAAAGGGTATTATGGATAGACGTAGTGACACCTAAAGCTTCCATTGGTTCATCAATTTATAAACTTATGAAGTAGTGCTAACAATAAATATAAAGCCCCCTTCTATGCAAATGTCCCAACATCTCAAAGATACTAACATTACCCCAATGCAATCATGACTAAATGCACTATTGTTGTTGGAAGAAGAAAGTGAGGAAGACTTCAAGAGGTTCGTTCAACACTAGCTAGTAGTAAAATAGTGGTTCGATAAAAAAATGATGAATATAGGGTTCAAGGAAGGAGATCTTATCCTCAAATGGGATGAAGACAAGGCCAATCTTGGGAAACATGAGAAATTTGATTCCCTCTAGAGTGGGCCATGCTAAATTGACTAAATCAATGGAGCTAATGCCTACAAACTAATGATGCTTGATGGAAGACGGTTGCCTATCTCAGTCAATGGGAAACACCTAAGGCCCCTAAAAAATCCCAAAAAAGTCAATTGTATATTTTCTTGTTTTTCTTGTTTTCTATTCCCTGCTTCTATCTTCCTCTTCTACAGAAAGAAAAATACAAAGCAATGAGAAAATACAAAAAGAAAAACAAAATCCTTCTTAGTCCAAGAGAAAACCTTGAAAAAAGCTCTTGGACATCCTGCTCTTTTTTTTTCCCTTTCTCAAAAATCATGTAAATATTTGTAAAAAATGCCTAAGTTCAAAAGTTGTGTTTCACTCAAAACAAAGTAGTGAATTGTTATTCTTTGGAAATTGTAAATTTCTAGAAAGAGCGAATAACAACGTTTTCTTAGCAAATTGCTAGTCTAACCTCCAAAGGCGACAATAAGGCAAAGATAGGATAAAAAGAGCAAATCACTACTTTTCAAGAAGTAGCGAATCGTTCCTTGCACATAATAAATGCACAAATAGATGCGGTTGCCTACTTGGGGGGAGGGTTTTTAATCCCTCATTTTTACCATTAATAACACCTACTTTAGGAAGAATTTTGTAGGAATCTACTTGTTCATTTTAGGCCTAGTGCATATGAAGATTTTATAAGCACATTAACCAAATTAAAACAAACCAGGTTAGTCCATGACTATCAAGCACAATTTGAAAAATTGGTTAATAGGACAGAAGGTCTAGATGACACCTTCTTTTATAGTTGTTTTATAACACCTTCTTTTATAATTGTTTTATAAGTGGGTTGAAGGAGGACATTAAGATAGAAGTGATATGTTTAACCTTCAAGAAATGATTTTTCTATTGGCTGAAGATAAATTTGTTGCTCAGTGACATACCTACAAACCACCACCACTTATAAATCTACCACCTATTTGTGCACCCTATCAAAACATGCATGTGACACCTATCAAGTGTTTGAATGAGGTTGAGATGAAGGCTCATCATGACAAGAGTACATTATAATTGTGATGAAAAGTACTACCCCAAGCATAAATGTGGAACACAAATTATCTCTTAGATGTGGGGTCAACTCTTCTTTCTGAATATTTTGATCCACCTGAAGACTGACAACTAAAGAACATAGAGGAGTTGTAGGACATCTAAGAGGACCCAACACTAGAAATTTCTATGCATACCTTAGCATGAATTACTTCACTCAAACCATGAAGGTTCAAGGAAACTTTAAGAAGCATCCTCTCACTATTCTCATAGATAGTGCTAGTACTCATAATTTCTTGGATTCTCTAATTGCCAAAAAGTAGATTGCTATGTGTATCCAAGCTCTAGCTTTGAAGTCATGATCACCAAGGGGAGAACATTACCTTATAAGGGCAAATTTAGGAATGTTTGGCTCTTAATAGGGACTACAACTTATAGTCGGATATGTTTGTTCTACCCTTGGGTGGCTACCATATGGTTTTGGATGCCCAATGGTTACACACCTTAACATTTGTCTTATGGGTTGCCCAAATGTGGATGCAATTTACATAGAATGACAATCAATATACTCTTTGAGGCCTTCAAGTGGGGTCATCAAGCATCATAACTATAGTGGTTCCCCACTACCCTCTCGTGACTAAGGCAAAACCTTGATAATCGATAGTTGAAGTTGTGTCTAGCTCATGGAGAATAAGCTAAAATAACTCCTAACAATTGAAACTAATTTAAAAAATCCTTTCAACAAAAGTCCTGACAGATAGCCAAAGGAGTGTTAGAGGAGTCCGTCCTTTAGGATAAGTCCCAATATTGAAGGTTTTGCAATCCACGATGAAGCGCAACAACAAAACTCATGACTAGTCTGTGAAAGACTCTAGAAAGCCAAGTGGACATGGATGCTTGAGGCAATTAAAAAGCAATAGAGGTAGATAGGTTGAGTAAATGCTTCCTCGATTCAAGAGATGAAGACCACCTACTAGAAAACAATCTCAATAACTGCCTCAAACACTCATTCAAGACGAACTATGGCATTAAAAATCCCATGCCGATCAATCATTATGATTAGAGAAGTATGCCATTTAAATGATCAAAATCCCTAGAAAAAGTAGATGGGATTGTTAGATCTAACTGCAAATAATTTTGGAGGGAAATTTTCCCTACTGTAAGCTATAAATAGATGTAGTTTAGATAGTAAAAAATATCGACAATTTTGTAATTGTATGCATTTGTAGAATTTCATTTCATTCCTCTTTGAAAATAGTTGTGGTTCTTGAGTGGCTTGTGGGCAATATCAAAGCCTCACTTTTGGCACAATCTTTGTAAGAGCTTGCTTGCATAGATATACATGGGACCTCGTGTCTATTTTTCAGCATAGCTTGCAAAACCTGTTGTTGTGTATGTGTATCTGTTTGTGATCTTTCCTTGAATAATGAGTGTTATTAAGTGTATGTGTGTGACAGGCCTACGTTTACTTTTAGACTGAGTCAATTGCTTGGCTCTCCAACATGATCTGCCTTCTTATGCATGTGTATAACTGGTAGCTCTCATTTGTACTTTATTGTGTCAAGGAGAGGAAGTGTTCAACGCTGACACAACATTCAAGCCTTATTTTGTAGGAAGATCTTAATGGATCTCTTGGTGCATTGTATCCTTTTATTTTGTTGAGTTTATTTTTATTTTTACTTTCTTGCACCTCTTTTTACTTTGTTGAGCAACCAACACCTTGAAGATCACATCCTAAAAACGAGCCAAACTTGTAAAAAACTCCCAACGGCCCTTGATTGAGCCAAACCCCGTGCTCTTGATCGTGATCTGTTGTGTCGCTCCTTGCGAGACACAATTGTCTTGTGTGGGGACAATCAAATATGACAATAATTTAATGGCACACCCGATGGGACCCTAGTGACACATCATTGGTCCCAAACTTGCAAGGAGTAGGACTGAGACTTGGTAACGGTCGTACTCTATTCTCGATTGTTGGAGTACCTCTTATCTCACTTGGCAACTTTGCTTCAAAATGAACACCAGAAGAAGCCACTGCTAAAGATACTAGATCGAGGTTTGGGTGAAGATCTTTGTCTATATGATTTTTAGAAGAAGCAACAAGCTATATTCACTTGCAACTCCACATCAACAGAAGAAAATCAAAGGTATGTAGATGAAATATGCTATCAAAATTTACTGTCATATCTTAAATGGCTAGCCCCCTAGCGCATATCCCTTTAGATGAGGTAGGATCAAGCCCTCTGAGCCTCAAAAAGCCACCTAATGTATGGAAACATCTACCGAGATATATACTGACAATACTACTAGAGTACACCCCCGATCACTCCATTAGAACACCTCAGAGAGTTCGTATGTATATACCAAACACAAATATTGTGGAGCAAGGTGTAGCCTTAAGGATATTAGTGGCATATCTCAAGGGAGAGACACTCAGGAAATATTAATTACTTCCTCATTCAATCACATAATGGGATCAGTTGGCTTCATTACTCATGAATGACTTTACCATAGAAAGAGAAAAGGAGCTAGTTGAAGTCATAAATGAGTCAACCTAAGAGGAAAATATTTTTCCTTCCATCATGTTGAACAAAGCAACCAAACAAGTTCTTTTAGATCAAAAAGGTAATGAACATAGTTGGAGAAACTATGTGGAAGAAATAATCATCCAAAAATACTCAACTTTGGGAGTTGAAGGTGTAAGGCATAAACCAACCACAAAGATAGTACTAAGAAAAATCCAACTAGGAAACTTATTTTCCTTACCTATATTAGTATATGAAAATATGTCATCGTGGGCAAGAGCATACAGGAGAAAAGTCTTAAAATCTACATACCATGTAGGAATAAAGGATGCAAAACTACTATGTTATGATGCTAAGAACGACAGGAAAGTGGGATCAAATAAAATATTTGTGTTATTCAAGTTTATTTGCATCCACAATAAATATAAACACCAAATATTGATCTTGATCTGAGTTTAAATTTGGATATATCGACTAGTCAAAAACCGAGTCTACTTAAAAAAAAGGGGGGGGGCATGAGTAAATATAAAGTGGAACACAATCTAAGAAAGATCAACCATAGATCAATGGATGAAATTCAAAATTGAGGAGCTTCTCTACTAGAAAATTATTGGGAAGGAAAGCTAGTAGTCACATAGAAAGTCTGCATTAAATGCTACCTCAAACTAGAACCTTATTCGCAAGCAAATACTGGAAAAGAAGATTTTGGGAATAAAGTAACCTTGAAAGGCATGAATATGCATTTAGACACTCCTCGAAGAGTATGATATTATCTAAAAAATAAGCAAATAAGGAGCAACAAATGCAAGGCATGCATAGACCATGAAAAGAGGAGGGATAAAAGGAGTAAGGACTTAAAAAATAGTTTTGGTTCCTGAGTGGATGTGGGCAATCTTGAAGCCTCGCTTTTGGCACAATCTTTGTAAGAGCTTGCTTGCATATATATATATGGGACCTTGTGTCTATTTTTCAGCATAGCTTGCAAAATATGTTGTGTATGTGTATATGTTTGTGATCTTTCCATGAATAATTGGTGTTGTTAAGTGTATGTGTGTGAGGGGCCTACGTCTATTTTCAGACTGAGTCAATTGCTTGGCTCTCCAACAGGATCTACCTTCTTATGCATGTGTATAACTGGTAGCTCTCATTTGTACTTTATTGTGTCAAGGAGAGGAAGTGTTCACGGCTGACACAACATTCAAGCCTACTTTTGTAGGAAGATCTTAATAGATCTCTTGGTGCATTTCCCCCTTTTATTTTTACTTTCTTGCACCCCTTTTTCGTTTGTTGAGCAACCAAAACCTTGAAGATCACATCCCTATAAGGAGCCAAACTTGTTAAAAACTCCCAGAGGCCAATTGAGCCAACCCCCATGCTCTTGATCATGATCTGTTGTGTCGCTCCCTGCCAAAAACAATTGTCTTGGGCAGGGACAATCGAAGATGACAATAATTTAATGGCACACCCGATGGGACCCTAGTGACACATCATTGGTCCCAAATTGCAAGGAGTAGGGCTGAGACTTGGTGACGGTCTTAGTCTATTATCGATTGTTGGAGTGCCTCTTTTCTCACTTGGCGACTTTGATCCAAAACGAACATTAGAAGAAGCCACTACTGAAGATACTAGAACGCGGTTTGGGTGAAGATATTTGTCTATATGCTTTCCAAAAGAAGCAACAAGCTATATTCACTTGCGACTCCACGTCAACAGAAGAAACTCAAAGGTATGTAGATGAAATATGCTATCAAAATTTATTGTCATATCTTAAATGGCTAGCCCCTTAGGATATATACCTTTAGATGAGGTAGGATCAAGCTCTCTGAGCCTCCAAAAGCCACCTAATGTATGGAAAAAACTACCTAGATATATACTGGCAATACTACTAGAGTACATCGACATAGGCCCGATCACTCCATTAGAACACCTCAAAGAGTTGGTATGTATATACCAAACACAAATATTGTGGAGCAAGATGCAGCCTTAGGGATATCAGTGGCATCTCTAAAGGGAGAGGCACTCAGGAAATATTGATTACTTCCTCATTCAATCACATAATGAGATCATTTGGCTTCATTACTCATGAATGACTTTACCATAGAAAGAGAAGAGGAGTTAGTTGAAGTTATAAATGAGTCAACCTAAGAGGAAAATATTTTCCCTTTCCATCATGTTGAACAAAGCAATTAACCAAGTTCTCCTATATAAAAAAGGTAATGAACAGAGTTGGAGCAACAATGTGGAAGAAATAATCATCCAAAAATACTCAACTTTAGGAGTTGAAGGGGTAAGGCATGAACCAAACACAAAGATAGTACTAAGAAAAATCCAACTAGAAAACTTATTTCCCTTACCTCTATTAGTATATGAAAATATGTCATCGCGGGAAATATTATATTGGGAAAAAGTCTTAAAATCTACATACCATGTAGGAATAAAGGATGCAAATCTACTCTGTTATGATGCTAATAACGACAATAAAGTGGGATCAAATAAAAATTGTGTCAATCAAGGTTTTTTGCATCCACAATAAATATAAACACCAAATATTGATCTCGATATGAGACCCTAGTCGAAACAAGTCTAAATTTGGAGATATCAACTAGTCAACAACCGAGTCTCCTTAAAATAAAGGGGGGGGATGTGTAAATATAAAGTGGCACAATATCTAAGGAAGGCCGACCATAGATCAATAGATGAAATTCAAAATTGAGGAGTTTCTCTACTATAAAATTCTTGGGAAGGAAAGCTAGTAGTCACATAAAAAGTCGGTATTAAATGCTACCTCAGAATAGAACCTTATTCACAAGCAAAGACTGGCAAAGAAGATTTTGGGAATAAAGTAACCTTGAAAGGCATGAATATGCATTTAGACACTTCTCTAAGAGTATGATATTCTCTAAAAAATAAGCAAATAAGGAGCAACAAATACAAGGCACGCATGGACCATGAAAAGAGGCGGGATAAAAGGAGTAACGACTTAAAAAGATGAAACTATTTCACTCCCTAACTAAAGCCCCTATAGTTCATTATCCATCGGAAGAGGAAGCCAATATCGAGCTCAAGATGACGAAGACAAGGGATTCTTGTGTAAGAAACTCTAGAAGTATCCATGCCCTCATATTCTTCTAATATCAAGGTTCTCATAGATACAACTAAATATTGCTTTGACATTGAAGTCTACAAAGGAGCCAAAAATTTGAGAATGGATGCTTATGAGCATTTCAGAGCTAGTAGGCCTTCGAGATTCAGAGCACAAATATGGCCCGACTTCTTATTGCAATATATGGTGATCGAGGTGCATATTTGCTACGAGTTGGTAAGCATATGTGCAAAACTTTACGATCCAACTACCCAAGAAATCAAAGCCTTAGATGAAAAATTTAAAGTAAGAATTGATGGCCCCAGCATCAAGAGAATGTTGTTGCTACTAGAAGGTCAAGCACACGTTAATGAGGAGGAATAAAATGGAAATTTTGAGAGATTTTCACAGAATGAGAAAATGGCCTTCTTAAGATTAAAATATGAAAATGCAGGACAAAATGATCTAGTCATGCAGAAGTTCATTCCTATTTATCATTTCAATAAAGGTGCAAGGGATGCGTTGAGTATGACGACCTTCCTTCTAGGTAGAGAAAATAATAAAATCGTTAGTATGACTCAGTTGGGTATTTTGCACAAAATGAGACAAGGGGCAGTAACCCTAGATTTAGTTGAGTTAATAGCAGAGCAAATCAAAGAAGGCCTATGATGCTTCCTGTCAACATAAATATTCAGGTACTCGTAATTTTTGGTATACCTTATTTTGTATCAACATTCAAACATGTTCCCCAAACTAGGAGTAAGATGTAAATATTCAAAGGAAAATGACATCCCAATATACAATTGAGCCAAATATTTAAGGAAAGGTTCTTCCTATTATATTTTTGTAAATTATTTTTCTACCCTTGTCATTTTTACAACAAAGGGGTCTCAAGTCCCAAAAATATCAAAAGAATGTAAAAATATTTTAGAAGGAAAAATCCTAGGGGACTGGTTTTTTGTTGAAGGAACCCTAGTTAGAATGCATGGTTATAGCTACCCTATATATCTTCTGCTAAAATACGTTCACCCTAGAAGTCTTTAGGCAAATTGATATTTTGGACTTCAAACATGGTAGTGGTAAGTAGAAAACACCATACTATATGTAGCCTCTCAATTTAGGGGGAATAATCATACATAGAAAAATAGGAGCCTCCCTAGCAGAAGGTAAATTGAAAAGGCTAGGCCTTGAATTAATAAAATACAGATGGGAATATGATATTGATAAAAAATTCGATGCATATCTAAAAGGTATAAAAGGGTAAAATTTTACTCATGAGTAGAGGCCTAAGATTGAAAAACTCTAAAGTCCTAAGGATGAAACAACGAACATCCTCTTAGTGAACTGACCAAACCTCCACCTATCCTGAGATCCTATGAATACTTTTATGATATTAAGGGTACCTTCAATCCATGGAATAAAGAAAAGCAAGAAGATATATAATAATTAAGAAATCAACATTGGAAGATGCCTAAAATAGAGGTATGGTGGAAGATGAGACAACTCAGTGGATAAAAGGAAGCCAAATTTGACTCAATAAAATATGAGATAATGTTTAGTGAATTTTACAATGAGGAACATTAATATGTGGAAAGCTCCACAACCATGGAATCTAGTGAAGAAGGAATAGTTGGTGAAATACACCAGAAAGTAGGGGAAGCAATGACAAAACAAGAAGAAATTCTAGAATTATTGTTTGACCCTCTGGTAGAGGCTGCAAGTTCTACTATTCAATAAAAGCAAGCATACCTTCTTCACCAACCCAACAAAAAACGTTGCCTAGGTTACCTGAACAGACACCCCAAAAGAAAAGAGGCAAAAGGGGGAACTCATAGATAGTTTTGAAAAGAGGAAAAAGAGAAAGTATGACAAGACAGAAAGAAAAATCTAGTAGCATAATATCAATATCAATTCACGCTTATATCCATGCATCGAGGGAGAAATATCAAAGGTTAGGGGAAACACCTCCTGTAGAAAGGGCCCAATATTCCTCGACTAGGTAAACTACATTGTCCCCAACACATTCAGTCACTTATCCTGAGTGTGAAGTGGGGAAGATAATGCCTTCTTGTAGAATTTATCCTCTAGCCTCAGCACCAGCTATGCCAATGGCCCACAAAGCAGTTTCTCAACTAATAAAACTTGTGGAAGCATTTGTCCCATCCTTAGAGTTATAAGAAGGGACATCAAAGAACACAGAGATCCTCATGCCTTGGAAAAAGTTTCAAAGAATCAAACAACAAACGACTAAATATAATCAGGAGAGGTAAGCTCAACAATATCGACTGATTACCACCACTCAGGTGGATTTTCATTTTTCTCCTCAGGAAAGAGTGTTATTGCTTTAAAAAAGAAGTCCATTGGTGGCTAAACTAGTACAAGAAATGATAACCCAAGATTGGCATGCAACAACAATAGAAATAGATTTGAAATATGCTCAACCTCGATATATGTTGAAGCTTACCAGGGAAGCCAATAGAATGTTACAACATGACTATGAGTCGACCACTTGAAGAATAGAAAGGAAAGAAAAGGAGTTTGAATGAACCAAGAAGACCCTCAACGAATCATAGACAAAATTCAAGGTCCTAAAGAACTAAATAGGTTTATTGACTGAACAGTTAAAAGAATGAAGATTTGAATCCATTCTAAAAAGGCAAGAGGAACAATTGAAAGAATTATCTAATCAACTTGTTGTGCAACGGGCCTAGTATGAACAAGAAAAGGACACCTTATTGAGAGAGCTGGAAGACCTCAAACAACAAAACAAAGAGAGACAATTGCTCAAAACTAAGGATCTTATCAAATAAAATCAAGTTGCCTATTGAGATGACATCGAAGGTATGACATTAGAGTTATTTCCAGTCCTTGAAATCATAGATTTAACAACTTTTTTAGGCTTCAAAATAGATAAGAAGACAAAAGCCAACTTAGACAACATCAACATGAAGATATGATAATCCAAGATATACCGAACCTTGTTGTTGGGATACAAGATAGAAAAATCATGGTACAAAAGGTAATCAACCTCTTCAAAAGAGAGCAAATGACTAAATAATGCATAAAGTTAGTTGATAATTTATAACATTGTGGGAAGACTGAAGGCAAAAATAAACTCCCTAATGTCAACAAGACTCCCTTCACCATGGAACCAGTTGGATGACAAGTCATGCTCTAAGGAGGAGTATCTAAATATGGTTGAATCAACAAAGAGATTTTGCTTAGCTCAGAAGAGAGATCGCCTCCCTTTGTGCAGAAGAGATAACCCAAATTATTGGGCCACTAGAAAAACTCAAGATGCTAATCAATGAAATGATGAGCCAAACCAAGATTTTCTCTCGAGATGATAAACATGAGGTTCTTAATTTGCATGAGCAATTTCAACACACTCAATACCCATCAGACAAAGAATGGATAAAAATTGGGAGAGCACTTGCTAAACTCTTCTTATAACATCACATTTTCTTAACTATTCTTTTAGTTTTTTGTGTTTTATTTTGCAGGAGTTATTACAATTTTGACTTTGAGCCCAAGGATAAAGGTAGTTTAGAATTTTCCTTCAAGTAGGCTAGAAGGCCCTTTTGAGCTACCAAAACCATATTGATTCCCCACTACCACTCGCCACTAAGGCAAAACCTTGATAATCGATAATCGAAGTTTTGTCTAGTTCACAAATAACATGCTAAAAGAACTGAAAATTGGAACTTTATGCAAAAAAGTCATTCAATAAAAGTATCGACAATCATCCAAAGGAGTGCTAGATGAGCCCGTTCTTTGGGATAAGTCTTGATATCGGAGGTTTTGTAATCCACAATGAAGCACAACAAAAAAACTCTCGACAGGTCTACGAGAGACGCTAGAAAGCCAAGCGGGCATATATGCCTAAGTCAAATCAAAAGTGATAGAGGTAGATAGGTTGAGTTAATGCTTCCTCAATTTAGGAGACGAAGACCACCTACCAAAAAATGATCTCAATAATTGCCTCAAACACTCATTCAAGATGAAGTATGGTGCTGACAGTCCCATGCTAATCAGTCATTATGATCAAAGAAGTATATCTTTCAATTATCAAATCCCTAGGAAAATTAGATGGGATTGTCAGATCTTATTATAGATAATTTTGGAGGGAAATTTTCCTTGCTATAAGCTATAAATAGATGTAGTTTAGACTATAAAAAATATCGACAAATTTACAATTATATGCATTTGTAGGCTTTCATTTCATTTCTCTCTCTAAAAATAGTTGTGGTTCCTGAGAGGCTTGTGGGAAATTTTGAACCCTTGCTTCAGGCACAATAGTTGTAAGAGCTTGCTTCCATATATATATATATATATATATATATATATATATACATGGGAGCCTGTGTCTATTTTTTGGCATAGCCTTGTAGACCCGTTGTTGTGTATGTGTATTTGTTTGTGATATTTTGCCTAAATAATGGGTGTTATTAAGTGTATGTGTGTGAGGGGTCTGCATCTATTTTTAGACTGAGTCACTTGCTTGGCTCTCTAGCGGGAACCACCTTCTTATGCATGCGTATAATTGGTAGATCTCATTTGTACTTCATTTTTTCAAGGAAAAAAGTACTTTTTGTGATGTTCATTATAGTTCTCAATGAATTTATTAATGATTTTTATATCTTTTTTTATCAATATACCCTTAGTAATGGTTTGCTTAATATACCTAAGTGGATTGTTTTTACAATGTTTAGATTCAAAATAAATTAATGTCTCCATTCTAAAGTTTTGCATATCTTTTCAAAGCATTGGCCATCCAATTCTAAACAAAACCTCAATTTTTTTCAAATATTATTTGAATTCAAATAAAAATAATATGTTCTCGATTTTTTACTTTTTTATATATTTCAAATCATTGACCATCCATCTCTTAATTAAAGACTTTTTCCCTCAAATATTTGTTACATTCATTCTCTTTTTAACTTGGTCTAAATTTTTAAGATCTAAGTCGATATCTCAAATATTTTATTCAAGAAAGTGTTTTAATATTATTTTAAACTGAACATTTATTTTATAAATTTTCTTCTTGTTGGACCACTAAAGTTAAATAAGAATGAATAGAGTGTTGTCACACATATCCAAATAACTTTATCATCAAAATTACAATTTGTATGTCTTGTATATATGTTGGATTTTTGAATACTTTCTAGAAACAAATGGAATCAATATTTACCCAAAAGGGAATGACACAAAGAATACAAAGTGATACAAAGGGTATAAACACCACAATAATCTCATTAAAATAGAAAGTATAAAAATCCATCCAATAATGAATCATTGATCTCAAGGGGTATAAATAACCAAATACAAGTTAAATTTAGGTCAAAGTTAGACAATCGACCTTTAGATTTAATAATAAAATTGTTGGAATATTTTCAACATTGCCTCCTTAGTTCTAAGTATTAAGTCCTAGTATTTAGTTTTAGTTTAATGTTTTGATTTACATATTTCTAGTTAATTTGATTAGCATATGTTGAGGTTTTGGCCTGGTTGATCAATGTTTGACCACAGTCCAAGATTAGCATGTTGTTAGGATAAGAGCTATCTTTAAGTTAGTTTGTTGTAATAAGTTTAAGAGCATTTCTCTCAACTACCGTGTCTATTTTTAGTTCTTTCAAGAACTATAAAACTATGTAATGCATTGTTGATCAATAGAACAATTTCACCATTATTTCTCATTTGGTATCAGAGTAGGTTTTTTCAAACGGATCAAAACCTGTGGAGAGTGGTGTGAAGAGATTTGAAGCACACACTTTGTCAGAGAAACTCAAGTGGCCAGCACTCAATAGATTTGCAAGGAAGAGCTCGAGTAAATCATTAATATCTCATGCATCCTGAGGTATTTGATTATGAAATTTTGAGGGTTGTTAGATAATTATATCAAGAGGATGTTGTCAAAATTTCAGGTGATTTGGAGCTAATTTGTGGATTTTATTAGCATTTTGAGTTTTTAAATAAAATGGTTGTATAAGGTGGAATACATGGTATTTGCTTCTCAAATTTTGGGAGAAATATTATTTAGATAAAATCATAATTCAGACAAAATTTTAGGTCATTTGGATCTGTATTGATTTTTTCTTCAAAAATCCTAGATCCAGAATTGTGATAAAAAGGAATAAAGTAAATGATCTTTTTCACATTTGTGAATTTTCTTCCAAAATTTAGAGGGTTTTCATATTATTATCTCAGGAATACAGAGTTTAATTTTTAGAAATTTTGGAGCTGTATGGATTGATTTATGTGAAAACATTGAAGTTGTCTCAAAAACACTCTAAGATCTAGAAAGGGCAAAAGTAAATTAATCACATATTTCTCATTTGTGTGAATTTGCTTCTGAAATTTAGTGGATTTTTATATAAGTATATCAAAAGTCTACAGGAAAGGAGTGGGCAAATTTCTTAGCTCTTATGGATTTGAGGAGAGGAATGGAAAAGAATGTTTTTCCTCTCATAGCCAATTGTAGATCATCTACAATGGCATGGCAAGTGTTGAAGGATGCTTATGGGTTTGATGAGGACACCCCTAAAGCCATGAGTGACAATCATGGAGATTGTTTAAGCAAGGAGGAACCTTGCTTCCTTGAAGAAGTTTATGAATTATATCCTTTTGAAGGAGTTTTTGAAGAGTCTTGTAAAGACTCATATGAAGCCATGCTTTGTAATGGAGAATTCTTTCTTGCAGAGGAAGGCCTATATGTAGAAAACCAACAAGATGAAGAATGCTTCATGGAGGAAGCATATGTTGCTGAATTTTGTGATGAAAAGATAAGAAGAGGTGGGTATTCCTCAAGAGGACGAGGAGGAAGAAGAGGATTTGTTGTTGATAGAAGGAAAAGTGATAAAAAATATCTCATGGAGGAGATAAATGTAGAGTGTATTATGGATAATGCACCTAAAATTCTCATGGTAGAGAATAAAGAAGATAATAGGATCAACCAAAATTGTTGGCATGTTGATGGAGAAGCAATGTTCATGGAAGACCATTCACTTGGAATGGATGTATGCTCTCTTGACAGAGCAAATGAAGATCTCCTACAAGGAGAAGATAAAATTTTTAGAGTTCCTCTAAAGGGGGAGAAGAATGTGACAAATGAGATAGAAAAAGAAAATGAAAATGAGATTGCTGATTTTCTTGTTGTAATGGCAAAGAAAACATCAGTCATGGATGATGATCACTCACTTGGAGTGACTACATTGCAGAAAGAGAGTTGTCTTGAAAAGGCAACTATGTATGATTGCTTGAATGAATGGTGTTTCAACACACCAACATGGATTGAACAAAGGAGGAGAACTCTTAGTGAATATTTTATGGTTGATCTTGAAGCACCATACAATGAAGGAGAACTGCTACAAAATAGCTTTATGGGAAGCACCAAATCTACTCATACTAAAGGTAATGTTTTTATGATTAATGATTTGTTTTTTGTGAGCGAGGAATGAAAAGAAAGGCGATTGTCTCATTGAGACAACTTTGATGAAGAGTCTTCTTGGAGAGAATACAGTGATGGAGAACTTGGGTCACATGGATCAAAATGATGTGTTCAAAATTCCTTGGGAGAAGGATTGTTGTAAAGTCATTGTTGTGAGAGAATATTTGTGTGAGGAGAAACTTTATATTGCATATGTAGTTGGTCGTTATATGGCCATATTTATTGTGATCTTTTGTGTGAAAATATGTGAAAGAATTGTATGGTATAATCATCTATGTGAGATGATTAATTGTAAATACTCATGTGGAGTATTGTTTAGTGTTGAAGATGTAAAAGAAGATAAAAATGTGAGAGCATGGTTTAAAGACCATAATGATAAAGATGTAAGAGAGTGGTTGCTTTGAAAAGCACAAGAGGAGATACTTTTGTTGAAGGGGGAGCTAATCAACAAAAGAAGGCACTCAAGCATTTGCAGGAAATTCCACATGAAGAGTGGAAGGAGTGCCACCATAAGTATTTTGTAAATTATGATTTCTTGATTCAATATTGGAGGAAACGTAAGAGAAATATTTTCTTCCAACTCTGTGATGCTTAAAGAACTCTTGCATGAGTGTCTTTAGCATCAAGGGGGAGAATGTTGGAATATTTTCAACATTGCCTCCTTAATCCTAAGTATTAAGTCCTAGTATTTAGTTTTAGTTTAATGTTTTGATTTACATATTTCTAGTTAATTTGATTAGCATATGTTGAGGTTTTGGCTTGGTTGATCAATGTTTGACCATAGTCCAAGATTAGCATGTTGTTAGGATAAGATCTATGTTTAAGTTAGTTTTTTGTAATAAGTTTAAGAGGATTTCTCTCAACTACCATGTCTATTTTTAGTTCTTTTAAGAACTATAAAACTATGTAATGCATTGTTGATCAATAGAACAATTTCACCATTATTTCTCAAAAATATTATAATAAAATCACTTATACAAGGTGTACAACTGACTAAAAGTCTATACAAAAAACATAATAAAAATTTGCTCATGGCCTCAAGTGGTGTTTAACATTACATATTCTAATATACCCCCTTAAGTTGAATGGGGGATATAGATAGAGATCCTTATCAGTCATCCCCCTTAAGGGGCACTCTCCCACTCAAAGGATATTTATTGTATACTCTATTAAAAAGTAGATGTGCTCCATAAAAATTTTTCCAATACAAAGTAGCATTCATCAAATACGTAGTGTAATCTGCTCATAACTTTAAACTAGAAGCTAAGGCCATTTAAACAAGTTTGCAATCTCCCATCCTAAACCATTATAGAATATCCAATGCATACTTGTGCTAAGAAATGATAATTTTAGAGCATGATCGACCAAACTAAATCTATAAAAACAATAATAAAAGGATCCAAATATATCATCTTAAGAGTATCATAAATTTGTGAGTTCATCTCCTAGATCAAGGATGTTTAACTTTCTATGATAATAAGATCATAAATATACAAAAAAATCCCCAAAGTCTAAACATCCTAATGCTTGATGTAGACATAATGATCTACCTCACAATATCTAAATCCACAACTAAGAAATAAATAATTGAATCTTGTCATACCAAGCATAAGAAGTCTACATAAGCCCATCCAAGGATATCTTGAATTGACATACTAAGGTGGTAGGTTCATTAAGATCAAAATTAGGTAGCTATCTCATGTATATTTCCTCTCGAGTCTCACCATGAAGGAAGACACTCTTCAATCCATCTGATGAGACTTCAAACAATAAGAAGTAGTTATAAACAATATCATTTGATTAGAGTCCATTTTATAAATTGGAGAAATTTTTTCCTAGTTAACTCCCTCCTCCTTAGAGAGTCCATTAGCAACAAGGCATTGCTTATGATTCTCTACCTAATCATCAAAAGTATACTTGGTCTTATAGACCCATTTGTATCCAATAATATTCTTCCCTTCTAGAATAAGAACAAGCTCTCATGTTTGATTATTCATTAAATACATACTTGAAAACATAACATCCTTCTATTCTTTATAATCCTTGGCCTATGCCTAGGTGAGTGGCATCAAGAATCACCAACACTCCAAATTAATGCACATAATGGGTCCTTTCAATTGAACTCTTGAGAGAGAATGAGATGACCATCCTGAAACAGATATTAGAACCACTTGTGCATAAGATGAACCATGGAATCCTATGGGACATCCTATGGAAAATCATCATTTGAAGCTTATATTGAAGTATCCAATCCAATTTTATCATCCACCTCAACATCCATCACTATCACACAAGGCATAGAGGGATCAAGCTCACCTACTCTAGAGTCTAAAACTATAAGCGCTGGAGAAAAAATAAAGAAAAAGGAGTCAAATTAGGCCTTGATAAAGTATTTTAACTGGAAGGTTAAGAGGCCAAAACAATTATAATGGTAATACTAAGAATCTCTAAGGGGGCAACAAAAACCACTACAGGAGTTATGAAAGAGGAGTCCTCATAAAAAAGAATATAAAGATGGTTGGAAGAGGCAACTAGAAGTACCTCATCAACTATTACATCTCTCTAAATGAGAATTTCTTGATTATTAGGATTATACAAGTGATAAGCCTTGGAGACATTAAAATACCCACAAAATGCGTCAATGAATATTCTTGTCCACCTACTTTCATTTCTCTTTGGAAATATTTAGAAATATTGGCCCATGTAGTGGATCCAAAGATACAAAGTGAGCAATTTATGCTTATCATTTGTTAATCTCTCAAGAGGTGTCATACCTCTGTAGATACCCAATTTTAAACACATGGTTAATCTTTAAGTTTATCAATCCTTTCGCCAATCTGTAATTTATTAACCAAATTGAATCAACGTTTCTTGTGCACAAATTTGGAGCATTTATTGCTCCAAAAGTGATAGTGCCAAGGAATGAGTGATAGCACTGAGAATGCTACATGACTTGGTGGTGCTTTTGCAAAAAAAATTTCAAATTTTACATTTTCTTACCTATTTTTAACCTCCAATAGTAATGAGATGAAAGCACCAGTGCAATATCATTGGTAGTGCTATCACCTCCCAATGCTTTTAAATATTTTTGACTTCCTATCTCTCTCAAGCCACCCATCATTAATGAATCGAATCCCTCAAAATTTTATTTGTAGCCCCTACAATAGAACCTCAAGAAAAAGATATTTTGTTCTTATGAACTTCCATCAATCCCCTTTTGATCCCTTTCAAATTCTTGCCTTTTTCAATCATGTCTCCATAATGTCATGTTCAATGCATCTCTTCCCCCAAGAAGTCATGTCTGCCTATAAAACCAACACTTGGGGTGACCAGTTTATAAAGTTTTCAAGCACAAAAAATCTACCAAAATTTCTCTACAAACATAAGCATTTTATCATTTTGCATGGTAAGTTATGCTAATATATTGCCATAATATTACAAGTACTTAGGCTTATCCTTCAAATATTCAAGCTCTCATGTTTGCAATCATTCAAGCACTTGTTTCTTGTAAGCAATTGAGTCTCCAATGTAACAACCCAAGTTCTGCCCACTTGGTTTTCCAAACAACCCAAGTTCTGCCCACTTGGTTGTCCAAACACCCCAAGTCTGCCCACTTGGTTGTCCAACATCAGAGTTTACCGTAAGAGAAATTTTTTCTTTTATTCCAATTTATTTTTGTTTTATTTCCTAGTATGAGCATGTTAGGTTCATCTTCATGAGTGCCATCCCGCTGTAGTCGGAATACTCATGAGATCGAGATTGGCCAGATCCCGTATAGTTGCCCATTTTGAACTTCACTCTCCTCCCGAGATCCTAAGTTCAGGTAGGGGGTTTCTTTTCCTCTAGGGCCCATAACACCTAGAGGTGTGACGCATACTTTCCCCGTGTCTTGACATGATCCAAAATACATATGCCATGTAAGACGTAGCGCATACATGCTCGAGCTAGACGATCTTCCATTTCCCATGGAGCACCATCTAGGGTCTTACCAATACCTTGGTAACCACCCAACGTTTTGTGATGATTAACCAACACGATGTCCCATACCATCGTGTTGTTGGATTTACCCAGTCAAGCACAATTCACCACTCATCACTAGCAGGGATAACCTAGAAGAGATGCCCATACAACCCTTCGTTACCTCCCATTCTGACCTTTTTCTATCAGAAGTACAGTTAGAGCCCTGGTTTATGTCGATTGCCTACCCGTAAGTGCCAATATCAGTTAATATACAAGATTGCCTCACCCACAATATTGAAATAAAATTAAGGATATGATGGTTGCCTACCCGCAAGCACCATTAGCAGTTAATATACAAGATTGTCTCACCCACAATCTTGAGATAGGTTCAAGGTTGTCCTACCCACAACCTTGGGTTGCGAAATAAGATTGTCCCTTCCACAATCCTAATATTTCATAATTTAAAATTTACCTAAGTTGGTTCAAAGGTCTTCTAATGTATATAGTTTCAATATAATTCAAAGCTTTGCTAATTTTTAAAAGAACGTCAACTTTCCGTTTGACTACTCGAATGTTTAGATGGTGGAAAAAATATAAGATAGAAAAGGCTAATTTAAGCATCGCATTCAAAACTAAAGATTTCCACAATTACTAAAATAAATTTAATTAGATTCCCTTTATAATGGCTATTCCTTTGAAGTAAAGGCTACACTAACATATGCATCCACAAATCACTTTTCCCTCAATACTCTATAATTCTTTTATTATAAACAAAACCATGAACTAAGCTAACCATTCAACAAGTTAACATAAAACTGCAATCATCATTTCAATTATAATTTTGATATCTAATACAAATGAACTTAAAAGAGTATTGTTTCTCGTTGTTAAACTAAGCAATGACATTCAAACAGTCAACTACAATGTTCCTCACTCCACCTTATGCAATCTACCATATGGGTTGATTTAAATATTCTCATTACCACAACCTTTTAGGAGCTTGACTATGCTCAAAACATATTTTTCTTGTATTTATTTTAATTCATCCGTAAGGTTATAACAATAATAGAACTTCTAAGGTTTCTAATTTCTAATTTGATTTTTTTATACACTCTCAACTTCATCCGATTTTAAGTTCATCACATCCTTGTTCGATTCCAAATAACTCCTAAGAGTTTCCATAGCCTTCAACGTCGCGTTCAAACCTAGGTCCGATTTGAAGATTTACATAACCTAAACTATAATTTTAATTGAACTATGTTTTCTTAATCATCTCACGACGGATATTCCTTTCAGCCTTCGTGAGAACTCTCTAGCACATAAACTATTTTAAACACATTCATTTAGCTACCATACCGCTTAGTTCAGGCTAGTCTTTTCCAAAACATAGCATTTCCAGGTTCCCCATTTAATAACTCAAAGAAAATATCTATACATGCAATTACAGATTCAAGAACATATTTTAAGTTACCGTATTCATTGTTTCCCATTCACCTTAGCATACACAACAAAAGAAAATTATTGAACCCCAGACCAAGATCAATCCTTGTTTTCGAACAATACCTCATTCGAATAGCTTACAAAAAATATAATACAAGCTTTACTTGAATGCATATCGATTCTTCATTATTTCAGAAGGTAAGACTGCACTATTTTCTTTTTTCCTTTCAAAAGGTTGTAAGACTATCACATATATTATCTCAATTCCTACACTGTTTAAAAATTTTACATTAAATACAATTTCAATATTGGACTTGCACCAATAGAATCCAGAGTTTTTCCGTTCTCTGAGAAGTAAGAGAATTCATAAACATTTACAATGGCTTAGCACTTTGGACATTAATAATCATCCCTCAACGTCAGGTCACAAAATATCTTCCAACAGTAAAATTTAAAGTTATGGCTTGACTCCACCAAGCTCCAGATTTTAGACGTAGGTTTTCGGTGACAATTCAGGGGTCAGAGCGGCCAAACTAAAATGAAATGCAGCTACTCCTAGCATGCAAGCAATTTTTCCACATCCTTCCATGCAACATACAAGATTCCAAGCAAAAACCTCCCATCTCACCATGGGTTTTCAACACAGAATACAAGTAACGCCTTCAATTCTTTTTAATAACAACATGCAGAAGAGATAATAACAAATCTCATCATAAGCTAATAACTTAGCTCCAAAACACAGTCAAATTATGCTTTCCTTTTTCCACAAGCATTTAAACACATGCGTCTCAAAATTTCCCATGCATGCGTTAAGGTTTTTCAAATTTTCTACTTTGTTTACAGAGCATGGATAGAATTATAATCACAATCAAGTAATATGTTCTAAATCTTGCCACACAAGCACACAAAATTACTTCTTTTCTTTTTAGTCTCATTGCCAGCAAATGTTATACCGAAAACACCCAAAACGTAGTCATAATTTTACAACATATATTATAAGTCTTGCCACATAGGCACACAAGTTATTTCTTCTCTTTTCACTATCATTACCAGTAAACATCATAACAATTCAAACGCAGAACAAAACACACAAAATAATTAAGCATTCCACCAAATTTTTCCAGTTCACTTACTGGATTTCGTAGTCCGTTCCCTTGCTCTACCACGTCCTTTGCTCGTCGTCGCTTCCTCTTGCCGAAGACACCAGACCTTCTCCCTTTTCTCTCTCTCGTTTTTCCATTTTTATTAAACATCTCCTTCTTCCTCCGAGCCCGCTACCGTTCATTGAGATTCTTCTTCCAAAACATGCTAATTGCCAAGTGTTCCCCACTTCCTCACGTCCAACTGAACTTGATAATCATTCCTTTATTTTCCGACTAACTTTATATATATCATATATTTTATAAAGCCAAACAAACACTCTGTTGCCTTTAATTTAATTAGCTCCTTCCTATAGTTTAAGAACTCCTTCACCTATATTCTATTTTCTTTAGAATATAATTGATTATAACATTGGCGTTCCTTGATTTAAAAAAAAGAAATAATAAAAATTATTTATTGCTATTGCCATCATATTATATTTTCTTGTTCCCATAGCAATATATATATATATATATATATGAATATGTTATATATTATTTCCTTTAAATAAATAAATTCTTCAAAACATATAAAGTCATAAATATATGATTACCAATTATTTTACTTTGCCTCCTTTACATATTTTCTCTTTCAGATCATAACACAAAAATAATCATATCACTATTCTATTTTATTTATTTATTTTATTTCTTATTCACAACTATGGCTCCCATGCATTTTGGCATCTTCATCACCAATCAAACATCACAATTTGACAAGCATCAAACATCCCTACAAATGCAACTACATGTTATGCATCTACATGGACCGCTGGCGAATGCATTGCCTATAGGGTTCTTTGTCCCTATCAACCGGTGAATACACCACCACTCATCATTTCCCTGACTTACCTTACACCGAAAAATCCTGCGGTCCATTGAGAAGACATCCTTCTTTTGCATTGTCCTTGCCAGTACAATACCTGTCCTCTGCATCCACAAATACATTAGCAATATCTCATCCTTGCAGAAAAATTAGGCATATAATAGAGTAGAGTTTTGGAGGGTTATTACATACTCCCCCTAAGATTAAACACAGTCCCTATGTTTACATTTCCCATTGATGTATTAAAAAAATAATAATATGGACATGAATAATAGAAAATCGATACAATGCATCAATGAATTTACATTTTTTCAAAACTGAATCATCATGTAGCATTAATATCAAACATACACATCATCAAATATACTTATCATACTTCACAAACCAAGATATGATAATATCAGTGTTCAGACAAGATAGAACTATGCTATGGAGATAACACTAATCAAACACTACTCAAACAAAAATGGAAACTATCTTTTCATGATGGCCACATCTTCCCACGTGGCACTATTTTTAGAAAATTGGTCCCATTGGACCTTGCATTGCTCAATATTCCACTTCCTCAGTTGTTTAGTTCGATATCCAAGGATCTTAACAGGTCGCACTTCAATGCGCAGGGGATCGTCCATCTGCAAATGTTCAACATTCCAAACATGCGAGGGGTCAGACACATATTTCTTCAGAAGGGACACATGGAATGTATCATGAATTTTTGACAAATTGGGTGGCAAGTCTAATTTATAGGCAACTAGGTTTAATTTGTCAACAATTTCAAAAGGCCCTACAAATCGTGGGCTAAGCTTAGAGGATTTAATAGAACTTTTGGTAGGTTTAACTCTTAGGAATACTCTGTCTCCCATAGTGAATTCCCTGGGTGTTCTCTTAAGATCCGCATAACTCTTTTGTCTATCTGAGGCTTCTTTGAGCCTTTGACAAATTTCATTGAGGTGGTCTTCCATTTCTCTGACCATATCCGACTCGATCATCACCCGATCCTCCGGATTACTCCATGTTAGTGGCATTCTGCACCTCCTCCCGTACAGAGCCTCAAATGGAGCCATACCTAAAGAAGTATGGTAACTATTATTGTAAGCAAATTCTACCAGAAAAAGGTAATCTTCCCACTTCATTTGATGATCCATACAATACATGCGGAGCATATCCTCTAAGACTTGATTCACCCTTTCTGTTTGTCCATTTGTCTCAGGATGATAAGCAGTACTAATGTTGAGCTTTGTTCCCCATGCCTAATGCAATGTCTGCCAAAATTCGGATGTGAATCGAGAATCTCTATCCGATATAATTATTTCAAGAAAGCCATGTAGCCGTACCACTTCCTTGGAAAATTTCTGGGCTATAGTGGGAGCTCCGTATTTAATATTTCCAGGCAGAAAATGTGCCACTTTGGTCAATTTATCCACTACCACCAAGATGGCATCATGCTGAAAGCGATTTTTAGGCAATCCCACAATAAAATCCATAGTCACAACTTGCCACTTATGTTGTGGAATGTCATGCGAAAATAAACGTCCAACTGGATGTAGATGTTCAACTTTTACTTTTTGACATTCTAAGCATCTAGCCACAAATCCAACGATGTCCCTTTTCATTCCTAGCCAATAATATTCCTTTTTCAAATTCTCATACATCTTTACATATCCTGGATGAGCAGAATAAGGAGCACTATGCGCCTCTTGCAGTATCATATTCCTCAGATCCTGATCATTAGGTACTACCACTCTATTTTTAAACAATAATGTATCTTCCCAAATTCTAAATTCTCTTGCTTTATCAAAATCTTGTTGAACCATTTCTCGATACTTTCGAGAATATTCATCTTGAATTTACAATTTTCTAATTTGCTCAATTATAGCAGATTGACAATGGGACATAACATTGATATGTCACCTTCTACTTAAAGCATCCGCTAACTTATTTTCCTTCCCCTTTATGTATTCTATATCAAAATCATATTCTGCCAAAAATTCTATCCAGCGTCTTTGTCTGGCATTAAGCATTGGTTGGGTAAAGATGTATTTTAAACTTTGATGATCAGTTCTAAGTTCAAAATATTTCCCAAGTAGGTAGTGTCACCACATTTTTAGGGCATGTACTACAACAACCAATTCTAAATCATGTGTGGCATAGTTTACTTCATGTTTCTTAAGTTTTCGAGACTCATAAGCGACAACACCATTCTCTTGCATGAGAACTCCTCCTAATCCTTCCAAGGAGGCATCAGTACACACTATGAATGGTCGTGTGGGATCTGCTATTCTAAGAATTGGTGTTGATGTTAGCTTTTCTTTAAGAGTTTTGAAAGCCTCTTCACATCGTTCCATCCATTTAAAAGCTTTTCCCTTCCTTTGGAGATTGGTTATTGGATAAGCTATCTTAGAAATTTTTTGAATAAATCTATGATAATATCCAACCATTCCCATAAAACTCCGCACTTCAGAAACATTTGTTGGAGCAGGCCAATCAATAATAGCCTCAATTTTCTTTGGATCAACAACCACCCCTTCCATAGATATTACATGACCCAAATACTAAACCTGAGTTGCATAAAACTCACACTTGGATAGTTTTCCATATAATTGATTCTTTTTGAGTATTTCAAGAACAGTCCTCATATGTAAATCATGCTCTTCTTTGCTTTTGGAGTAGATCAGTATATCATCTAGGAATATCAACACAAACTGATCTAGTTGTTCATGAAACACACTATTCATCAAATTCATAAAAGTTGTTGGTGCATTGGTCAATCCAAAAGGCAACACTATAAATTCATAATGACCATATCTAGTTCGAAAAGCAGTTTTATGGGTATCTTCTTCCCGGATCCTCAATTGATGATAACCAGATCTAAGGTCAATTTTGGAGAAAATTGTGGCTCCTTTTAGTTGATCAAACAAATCGTCTATCCTGGGCAAAGAGTACTTATTCTTGATAGTCATCTTGTTTAGCATTCTGTAATCAATACATAGCCTTAAAGTTCCATCCTTATACTTTTTCCAAAAGTTCTTGCAGCTGAGTCTTAAGTTCTTGCAACTCTATTGTAGTCATTCTATATGGTGCACGAGCTATAGGGGTTGCTCCTGGTAGCAGTTCTATAGTAAAATCAAACTCCCTTTGGGGCGGAAGACCCGGTAAATCCTCAGGAAAGACATCCCAAAAATCATTCAATACTGGATAGGTTTGAAAAAGACTTGCTCTAGATTCATTTTCCTCCTTTTTATTAAGTTTGACCACAAAGATTCTACTACCCTTTCTCAGTGCTCTTTTAACTTGCATTGTTGTCAAAATATGTGGTTCCATTGATTCATGACCACAACAAATCTGAATCCTTTGCTTGGTATCATCAATAAATTCCATCCATATTTCCTCAAAATTTAACAATGCTTTATGCGCTTTGAGCCAGTCAACACCTAAAATTATGTCAAAGGCATGCAATGGAGCTACATATAAATGCCATCGGGTTTGTCCTTGAGGTAGCATTATTTGAGGATCAAATAGACATTGGTCAATAGTATAGGTTTGCCCAGACCCATACTCGACTTTCCACCCATTAGCCATAAATCCAGGTTTTTTCGGTATGTCCCTTAAAATATTTGGTGAAATAAAACTATCAGTTGCTCCAGAGTCAACTAAAATGCAAATATTTCTATCATAAATTTTACCTTTCAACAGGAAAGGTGTTGCTTGACCATTGAGTTTGGAATTACCTGTTGTTGCATAAATCTTATGAGCAGGTTCCATAGGTTCCTTCCTCTTATCTGCTCGCAATGGACATTTATCAACATAATGAGGTTCTTGACAAATCCAACAACCAGTTCGTGGTGCCCTCTCTTTCTTATTTCCCTCATTATCTTCCTGATTACCATCTCTTGGTGCATTAGCTCTTTGATCATTCCTATCCCTAAAATTTCTTTGGCCACCTCGATAGTTTAGATTTCCCCTATTTCCTTGGTACTTGTTCTTATTCCTATCAAACCTATTTCGATTTCCATTGCCATGATTCCTGGTCCAATTCTTGTCCCCTTTTGTTGGACCCACATTTTTATTTTTTTATGACTCTTCCTTTTCATAGGATTGTTGATAATAAGCTTTCTTGACTCTGAGATTATCCTCTTCTTGTCGAGCCAAGTCACAGACAACAGTTAAAGTAGCAGGTTTCAACATAAGAATCAGGTGTCCAATTTTTGGATGTAACCCTAGGAGAAATTTTTGAATTTTGATCTCATTTATCTGCTCATACTTGGGAATGTATTTGAGCAATTGCACAAATCACTGATAATATTCAATCACAGTCATATTCCCTGAGTTAACCTTGAAAATTTTGTAGTCCTTTCAAGGTAAAATTATGGTGTTAAGAACCTATATTTGAATGCTATTACAAAATTATCCCAAAGAACATCAACAACCTCCACATTGTGAGTTTTCCTATAAGTATCCCACCAATATGTGGTAGCTCCAATCAAATGAAAGACTATCCACGAGGTTTTTGATTTATATGATAAGGTTCTAACTATAAAATAGGCTTCCACATTATTCAACCATCTCTCAACCTCTTCCCCATCACCTTTGCCATAAAATTTGGCTATATCGAGCCTTCGCATATCCTTTTCCAACTCATAACCTACTTGTTTCCTTCCTAGGTCAATAGTTATCTCATCCTCAACTATTACCATTTTCTTTCCTTTAGATAAATTTTCAATTGTCTTTTATTGATGGGAAATCATTTCTTGTTGTTGAGCCAATTGAGCTTTTTGCTGCTCTATGTGCTCTATCATTTGGGTATTTTGTTGTGCTATGTGTTCCACCATTTGAGCACTTTGTGATGATTAACCAACACGATGTCCCATACCATCGTGTTTTCGGATTCACCCAATCAAGCACAATTCACCACTCATCACTAGCAGGGATAACCTAGAAGAGATGCCCATACAACCCTTCGTTACCTCCCGTTCTAACATTTTTTCATCAGAAGTACAGTTAGAGCCCTAGTTTATGTCGGATGCCTACCCGCAAGTGCCAATATCAGTTAATATACAAGATTGCCTCACCCACAATATTGAAATAAAATTAAGGATATGATGGTTGCCTACCCACAAACACCATTAGCAGTTAATATACAAGATTGTCTCACCCACAATCTTGAGATAGGTTCAAGGTTGTCCTACCCACAACCTTGGGTTGCGAAATAAGATTGTCCCTTCCACAATCCTAATATTTCATAATTTAAAATTTACCTAAGTTGGTTCAAAGGTCTTCTAATGTATATAGTTTCAATATAATTCAAAGCTTTGCTAATTTTTAAAAGAACGTCAACTTTTCGTTTGACTACTCGAATGTTTAGATGGTGAAAAAAAATAAGATAGAAAGGCTAATTTAAGCATCACATTCAAAACTAAAGATTTCCACAATTACTAAAATAAATTTAATTAGATTCCCTTTATAATGGCTATTCCTTTGAAGTAAAGGCTACACTAACATATGCATCCACAAATCACTTTTTCCTCAATACTCTATAATTCTTTTATTATAAACAAAACCATGAACTAAGCTAGCCATTCAACAAGTTAACATAAAACTGCAATCATCATCTCAATTATAATTTTGATATCTAATACAAATGAACTTAAAAGAGTATTGTTTCTCGCTGTTAAACTAAGCAATGACATTCAAACAGTCAACTACAATGTTCCTCACTCCACCTTATGCAATCTACCATACGGGTTGATTTAAATATTCTCATTACCACAACCTTTTAGGAGCTTGACTACGCTCAAAACATATTTTTCTTGTATTTATTTTAATTCATCCGTAAGGTTATAACAATAACAAAACTTCTAAAGTTTCTAATTTCTAATTTGAATTTTTTTATACACTCTCAACTTCATCCGGTTTTAAGTTCATCACATCCTTGTTCGATTCCAAATAACTCCTAAGAGTTTCCACAATATTTAACACCACGTTCAAACCTAGGTCCGATTTGAAGATTTAGATAACCTAAACTATAATTTTAATTGAACTATGTTTGCTTAATCATCTCATGATGGAGATTCCTTTCAGCCTTTGTGAGAACTCTCTAGCACATAAGCTATTTTAAACACATTCATTTAGCTACTATACTGCTTAGTTCAGGCTAGTCTTTTCCAAAACATAGCATTTCTAGGTTCCCCATTTAATAACTCAAATAAAATCTCTATACATGCAATTACAGATTCAAGAACATATTTTAAGTTACCGTATTCATTGTTTCCCATTCACCTTAGCATACACAACAAAATAAAATTATTGAACCCCATACCAAGATCAATCCTTGTTTTCGAACAATACCTCATTCGAATAGCTTACAAAAAAATAATACAAGCTTTACTTGAATGCATATCGATTCTTCATTATTTCAGAAGGTAAGACTGCACTATTTTCTTTTTTCCTTTCAAAAGGTTGTAAGACTATCACATATATTATCTCAATTCCTACATTGTTTAAAAGTTTTACATTAAATACAATTTCAATATTGGACTTGCACCAATAGAATCCAGAGTTTTTCCATTCTCTGAGAAGTAAGAGAATTCATAAACATTTACAATGGCTTAGCACTTTGGACATTAATAATAATCCCTCAATGCCAGGTCACAAAATATCTTCCAACAGTAAAATTTGAAGTTATGGCTTGACTCCACCAAGCTCTAGATTTCAGACGCAGGTTTTCGGTGACAATTCAGGGGTCAGAGTGGCCAAACTAAAATCAAATGTAGCTACTCCTAGCATGCAAGAAATTTTTCCACATCCTTCCATGCAACATACAAGATTCCAAGCAAAAACCTCCCATCTCACCATGGGTTTTCAACACAAAATACAAGTAACGCCTTCAATTCTTTTTAATAACAACATGCAGAAGAGATAATAACAAATCTCATCATAAGATAATAACTTTGCTCCAAAACACAGTCAAATTATGCTTTCCTTTTTCCACAAGCATTTAAACACATGCATCTTAAAATTTCCCACGCATGTGTTAAGGTTTTTCAAAATTTCTACTTTGTTTACAGAGCATGGATAGAATTATAATCACAATCAAGTAATATGTTCTAAATCTTACCACACAAGCACACCGAATTACTTCTTTTATTTTCAGTCTCATTGCCAACAAATGTTATACCGAAAACACCCAAAACACAGTCATAATTTTACAACATATATTATAAGTCTTGCCACACAGGCACACATTTTTTCTTCTCTTTTCACTATCATTGCCAGAAAACATCATAACAATTCGAACGCAAAATAGAACCCACAAAATAATTAAGCATTCCACCAAATTTTGCCAGTTCACTTACTAGATTTTGTAGTCTGTTTCCTTGCTCTTTTGCATCCTTTGCTCGTCGTAGCTTTCTCTTGTCGAAGACACCAGAACTTCCCCCTTTTTCTCTCTCTCTTTTTTCCATTTTTATTAAACATCTCCTTCTTCCTCCGAGCCCGCTACCGTTCATTGAGATTCTTCTTCCAAAATATGCTAATTGCCAAGTGTTCCCCACTTCCTTACGTCCAACTGAACTTGATAATTATTCCTTTATTTGTCGACTAACTTTATATATATTATATATTTTATAAAGCCAAACAAACACTCTGTTGCCTTTAATTTAATTAGCTCCTTCCTATAGTTTAAGAACTCCTTCGCCTATATTCTATTTTCTTTAGAATATAATTGATTATAACATTGGTGTTCCTTGATTTAAAAAAAGAAACAATAAAAATTATTTATTGCTATTGCCATCATATTATATTTCTTGTTCCCATAGCAATATATATATGAATATGTTATATATTATTTCCTTTAAATAAATAAATTCTTCAAAACATATAAAGTCATAAATATATGATTACCAATTATTTTACTTTGCCTCCTTTACATATTTTTTCTTTCAGAACATACACAAAAATAATCATATCACTATTCTATTATATATATATATATATATATATATATATATATATATATATATATATATATTTATTTATTTCTTATTCACAACTATGGCTCCAATGCATTTTAGCATCTTCATCGCCAATCAAACATCATAATTTGACAAGCATCAAACATCTCTACAAATACAAGTACATGTTATGCATCTACATGGACCGTTGGTGAATGCATTGCCTATAGGGTTCTTTGTCCCTATCAACCGGCGAATACACCACCGCTCATCATTTCCCTGACTTACCTTGCATCAAACAATCCTACGGTCCATTGAGAAGACATCCTTCTTTTGCATTGTCCTTGCCAGTACAATACCTGTCCTCTACATCCACAAATACATTAGCAGTATCTCATCCTTGCAGACAAATTAGGCATATAATAGAGTAGATTTTTGGAGGGTTATTACATCCAAGCATCCAAGTGAGTCTCCTATCAAGTCTACAAGCAATCATCAATCAAGCACACATCAAGTCTTCAAGCATCAAGGGTCATCAACAAGCAAGCTAGCAAGCTTTTGACAAAATTCCAACTAGGAGGAAACAACTTGCCATCTTGGATTGTGCTCTTTCCCCTTATTTTATTTTGGCCTCATCTTTGCTTTGTAGATTTTAGCTTTAATCTTGTTGCATTTAGCTAATCTTTGCATCTTGCACTTGCATTTAGCTAGTCTTTCATTTTGGTCATTTAATCTTAGTTTCAAGCAAGCAAATATTTGTTTTTATTGACTAATAAGGCCTTTGTATTGCCAAGTTAGAGCCCTTCCTCATCGCCATCATAATCTTAATATAGATTGTATATAATCTTGCTATTCTACTCTTATAAGCACTAGCACCACCAAATTGTAGGCTATTGGTGCTATTGCTCTATGTTTTACACAAAGCAAAAAACGCCAATAATGAGCAATACAATCGACAATGTTGTTGCAACCTAATGAAACTTTTCTATCTTAGCATTTACTGTAGGCTTTTTGTTATTTTATCATTTTTATCTTATCTAAATAAGGTTTTTATTGTTGATCAAGGGATCCAACCATCCTCTACTAGCTTAGACATACCCCTTTACATTGACTACCATATGTTTCTATCTATTTTATATGATAAATGATAGCACTAGCAATAGGCGATAATAGTGGTAGTGCTTCTATGAGTAGGTGATACTTTTTCTATAGTGGAAAAAAAAGGTCATTTGTCCTTAAATATATATTATTTCAGCATTTAGGGTTTATATTCTATTTGTTGTGTGCTTAGACTAGGTTTTATTTTTTATTTATTATTAAAATAAACAAGGAGGAAATAAAGAACTAGTTGTCTTAATCATATAGGGATAAATCCAATCCTTAAGCTTAGATAATAAATCAAAATCATATATAGCTACATCTTAGGCTTTGTTTGTTGCATTCTCTTACACCCTTGCTCTTAAAAAAATATTTTTTCCTTTATCATCAAAAATTGAAAAAGCATTTTAGTTGTAGGCCTTGTATATTGCATTTTGTATGTGCATTTAGGGCTAGATTAAGGTTAATATTAGATAAAGAAGTATCTTAGGGTAAACATAGTTTCTTGTAAAACACATGTTCTTAAATCAACCCAACAAACTAGACTTTAGGCTCACAACATCTCAAGTCTTGAAGTGAGAAGAGGGAAGAGAGAAAAGAATGTCACAAGGAGGCCCTTCATGACACCCTTTCCACATATTTTTCCCCTGGTCATATTTTGGTGAACCCAATGTGAACACCACCATGGTTCCCAAGATTTTTCTTTGTCCAAGCTAAGCCTTAATCAAACTAAAATTTATCTAAACTTTAATCAAGACCATCTAATATTATTTATTTAGATTAAATCATATTAAATCTAGATAATAATAACATAACCAATTGCTAGTCCTACTAAGGATCTTTATGATCCTTTGAGTAGCTATCGTATAAGCTACTAGGCTATATTGGGTATATAGCAAGCCTAGGCTGCCAACCACCCATATAGGATCTTGTGCATACTTATGTCTACTAAGGAGTGTATCATAGTAGTCTAGTGGGAGAATTAAGAAGGCATACTATTACCCATCATAAACCATCTTGGCCATGTATCCAAGTGGTCATTTTCATGTATCATTTTCAACCCACATATAAGCTTTCTCTCATATATCGATGACTATATAGAGAGGATCCAAGTATAGAGTGCCCTTCAATATATAGGGAGACCCTTGGGATAAATAGGTTGGATTTAATATACGAAGGGAAGGTTGCAAAAACATATTTACTTTCTTCTCTAATCAACTCTATAAAATTTTTGCTTAATTAAATTAAACTTTTTTCCTTCCAATCCATGGTCTAGATATGCTACCTAACCTGTAGTGCTACTCACCAGTTGACCATCAACCCTAACCATTTAATGGAAGGTCCCAAGGATCAACCCACATTTGAGAACTAAACTTCAAAGAAGAAGATAATGCTGCTCCCCCTCAAGTTCTCTAACCCTCGTCCATGTTGATGAAGTGAGAGTGGTTTTTAAATCCACTAATCACATGGCTTTCTTCTTGAATAAACATAGAGAAGTTGTGGAATCTTCTTAGGGAAATTCATAATGTCCTAGGAGTTTTTTTAGGGGAGTTCACTCTTGGACCGTCCCCAAAAACCTAGCCCCAACCCTTTGAATTATTTGGATCCATCCTTTGGATCTTAAATGCAAACCTTAATGCATCAACTTATAATTTCATTAATTCTAATACCATGACTACTTCTATAGATGATGGGATTCAAAACATCCCATATTCCTTGGGACATCACTCATATTTTCCTTCTCTTGAGGAACTCCTACAAGACAATGCTAGTTGTCGCATATCTCAACAAGAAGGTACAAGTTAGGTTCTTAACTTAGATGTAACATCAAGTGTTCCAATATCTAATTTCATATTCATAACCTTCATTCTAATTTCAAAAGTGTGAGTATGAGTTTCAATCAAAACCATAATTCCATAATGTCCCATATTTTATCTTCTAATCCTTTCACTTCAAACATCTTTGAAGTAAGTCATATGATACCAAAATAAACATTGTATATCCAAGTGCATCGATCTTATCTATATGAAAAGTATCAGGGTTCTCTTATCTCTTAGCACATTCCTTGTGTGCAATCAAATCTAGTTTCTATGAGCTTCAAACTCTAACCTCTCAATTAGAGCTACTAAAATATTAAATGGAATAATCCAAGTGTCTTCCTCTAGTCACAAGCACTCCTATGATGACTTGTGAAACCAACCACTAGATCCTTTTATAGCTAGCCATCCCTTTCCTCCCAACTTTGAAACTTCTAAGTTTCAAATGTACAAAAGGAAGGAAGATCCTACCGACCATCTTAGGTTGTTTAGAACCACTTGTAGAGATATTTCTTATAAAAAAATATTGCTACTTAAAATATTTGCCAAGAGACTTAGTGACACTATCTTATAATGCTACTACCAAATACTAAGGTATTATTAGAATGGTACAACCAAATACTAAGGCATTCTCTTAAGAGATTTAGGGATCTTGTTGAGATGTTTGTAAAACAATTTTTTTCTATAATGATGAGGAGGTCACAATTAGTGACCTATAACTCAAAAAATCGAAAGACAAGAAGTTTGCTAGCTTCTTGGCAAGATAATGAGTCCTATTAGGGAGAATTAAACATGTCCCTTGACCAAGAGATCTTTTAGACATCTTTATAGAAAATTTTAATGAACAATTGTACTTCTATTTAGAGATGAAAAATATATCTTCTTTTGAAGTTGCCATCGACATGGTCAAGAGAGTAGAGATTACCCTCAAGCAAGGAAAAATGAAACTCAAATCCCATGAGGAGATAAGTATTCATCTAACCCAAAGGAGTAGTACAAGAACAAACATGTTGTAGATGATGGAGTTATAATCTCATGCCAAACCAATAATATGAGTGCTAAGATAGCCCTTCAAAATCTTATCCTAGGGAAGCCACAACAACCAAAATTGAGGAGGAAGTTATCTTGACTAGAAAAACCTCCTTTAACCATCTTGGAGCAACTCCTAAAAGCCAAAATGGTAAAGCATTCACCTACTAAGCCTTCAGATCCTAGAAGGAAAAAAGCTCCTAGGTTTTGCTCCAATGAGCAATGTACCTCCCACCATGTTAATGGTCATGTGACTGATAAATTCATGAGATTTAGGAACCTATTCCAAGGTCTAATTGATAAATATCAAGTTGTTCTCAACAACTCTATCTCTCGACCTTCTTCTAATCAAGACCTTGGAATTTTCTAAGATCTAAATAATCAAAATTGAAATGTAGCAAATCACATTCACTATAGGAATATCCCACCTCCAAACCAAAGGGTGGTGGGACTTATCCATTCTTTAGATCATCTTTCTTATATTTGTAATATAACTAGACAATAGCAACACAAATATCCTTCATTTGATCAATCTTCAAGACCTCCTTTAGTCCATGCAAAATAAACTTCTCCCCCTAAGGTTTTTTATTAATCATCCAATTAGGGACTAGGACTAAGGTCACATTTGATTTTATGCATCAATTTGAAAGTACTCTAGCTAAAATTTACTCTCTTGAGCTTCTCAAGATATGTACAACCCATAGGATCATCTTACTCAAAATGTTGAGTGAACAAGTTGTTCCTCAAGATCTTTATTCGAATGACCTCACTTCTATGGTGGGATTCGTTTTGTTTAATCATGCAACTATATCATTCTATGAGGATGCTATCCCTTAGCCCTCTATGATTAGAGAACTCCCATTATATATCACAAGCCACATCAGTAATAGGTTTATCAAATGAATCCTAGTAAATAATGGCTTTTGTCTTTATATTTTTAGCCTATGATTCATTAGTTATTTTGGGATAACCCAATTGGATTTGGAGAAATTCAATCTTGTTATTAGAGCATTTGATAATGAGGAGTGTGAGGCGAGTGACACTATAGTCTTAATCCTCAAAGTTGGACTCCAAATTATCAATACTCTTTTCTATGTCATGCCTTGAGACTTAGCCTATAATATTCTTCTTGGAAGGTCATGGATCTATTCAACTCATCATCCATGCCTCAACTATGAATATAAGGGCTAAAATTATTGTATTCTAGCCAACCCCAACCCCAACCCATTTTCCTATTGCTAGTTGATCAAGGTCAACAATCTTAAGTCTCATATTTTCCCTTCTATCAATTCATTTTCTAGTCCATATTCATATTTTTCTCCACTTTCAATAATTGATGCTTTAAGATCTCTCACCTTGAGTAATAAATCTAATAATGAATTTAAAGGTCAAACCTCTAATATAACCAATATTAACATTAATAATCAAGATAATGATCAACCTTTTTTGGACCTAGCTAAGCTTTCTTTGTCTCCTTAAACCTTAGGCTTCCCTTCTAGTAGTAAGGTTAAAAAATGTAAATAAAAAATTGCTTCTTTGTTTGTGTTGGTACTGTTAACGATGAGACAATCCATGGTAGTAACCCTTTCCTAGCTGAATGATAGTATTCTTCATGCTTTTTGTCAAGCTCATATTCCATTATGAAAAAAATGCTTTCTAATATGGAAATCAAGGTAAAGGACTAGGTGTACATTAGTAGGGTATCAAAGAGACCTTATAGATCAAATATTGGCTAGGACGCTATGGGATAGGTTATATCCCTAGCCGTAGTTAACCTCTTCTGCCTCCTCTTCATGTGATAGTGAAGATGAAGCTTATCTTCTCAATAGAAAGTCCCATGATGATGTCATTTTCTTAAACAAATTGGATTGGTACAAGGAGGATGACAATGGGCTATCACTCCTCATAGATTCTATCTTCTCTTGATTTACATGCTTTGTTAGTATAAATATCCTAACTCTAGTCTATCCCAATATGATTACTAATGAATATTACTATGAGATGAAGGACTTCCCAAACAATTATCCTTAAGATGGTCCCTTAGACTATCTAAGCCAAAACAACTTCTATTTTGGTGGAACTTTTTTCCAAATTACAAATATTGCTATCTCATAACCAACTGATTGCATTCAACCATCCCTAGATCCTATAGATCTTGAGAACCTGGGAGTTTTGCCTATTCCCTTTTGATTGGAATATGAGTCTCGTATTCTAATTGAGGAACCATGGATATTGATATTAGGACTCCTAAAAATCCTAGGATCCTTAATCTAGGAAATATATTAACCTTAATTGAACATGAAGTCCTTAGTATTGGCTTTTTATTTTGTCCTTTATGCTCAAGTTTTCCTATACCAATAACACTATGAAATATGAAGCTATTATCTTAAAGCTTTTCATAGCATTAGCTTCATAGGTGAGAACCCTCTCCATTTTTGTAGATTCTTGACTTGTAGTCCACCAAGTTGAAGTCCACCAAGTTGATGTTTATAAAAAAAAGATGAAAATCTTAAGCCATACAAATACATATTGCTAATCTCATGTCTACATTTGATACAGTCATCATTTTATCCATCTTTAGGTCTACTAAAAAACAAGTTGATGTGCATCCCTTATCCCCTTAGATTTGGATGATGAAAAAGCTATGATTGTCATTTGATAAATTAGGGATCCTTCAACCTTAGAGTCTAGATAACTTTCTCTCAGAGTTTTTTCTATAGAAGCATCTCTTGATACTTGATTCAAGGATATATTTACCTTTGTTAGGGATAGCGCATTGCCTAATGTTTTGAACCATATTGAGCATAAGAACCTTAAGCAATGTGCTTGTTGACATGCCATCATTGGCAATATCTTATACCATAATTTCTTTGATGTATTCTCTTTAGATGTCTCATATCATCCAAAGCCCAAACAATCATCAAAGAGGCCCATGATGTATCATGTGGTGGTCACTTTTGTGGTGGTGTCACCATCACCAAGAAACTCCTATGAATGGATTATTATTGGATTCCCATAAAAAGGACTCTTATGACTATGTTAGGAGGTGTGATAAGTGTCATAATCATGATAAGCTTATCCACAATCCATCCCAAGATATTTAACCCTTGACCTCTCCTTGATATTTTTCCATTTAGATATTAGACATCATTGGGAAGATCAACTTGATGTCATCTAATGGGTATAAGTTCATCATCATGGCTACTGAGCACTTCACTAAGTGGGTTGAAGCCATGCCTTTAGCCTTAATCACTAGAGTCCAAGTATACAAGTTCATCCTTAACCAAATCCTTAGTCGCTACATTGTCCCTTCCATGCTAATATTTGAAAATGGAACACTCTTCAAGAATAAGGATGTTAAAAAATTTGTGCTAGAAACAAGATTCAACACAAATGGTCAATGCCTTAGTATGCTCAAAGCAATGGTCAATAATCCTTTGATCTATTGAAAAATTATTATCTAGTAGACTTGTAATCCATTGGAAGTTGTGATTTAGTGAACTAGTGATCCATCAAAATCTAGCGATCCATCACAAGAAGTACTAGTGGATGAAAAATAACAACCCAAAAGTGATATTTTTGTCACTTTGTTGTAAAAAAATACCATAGAAAATAATTACTTAGGTTGAAAAGGGTGAAACCATTTTCTATAAATAAGAAAATTATTTTTCAATTAATGGAAAATTATGCTTGGCCTTTATATAGGACCGTGTCTCGATTGGTTGAACCTCTCTTTTTGTGTGTGTTTGAGTGGTGATGCCCTACATGTGCATGTTAGTATTATTTTTAAATTTGAGATTACATTTGGAATTGATTTAGACTAATATTATTCAACTTTTCTAATTTAATTTAATTGATCAAACACTATCCTCGCTATGGTAACTGACCATATTTAATTTTTATGCATTTACTTTTAATCTCTCTTACTCTTGCTTTGAATGTGTACTTTATATATTTGTTTTACTATATTAGCATAGGATTAGATTAAATCAATGTAGGATAGTGGGGACTCATCCCAAATTTGAAGGTCAAAGGAATAACAATCCCTTTTCCTAGAATGTTTAACATAGAGTTATTGGTGTGGGATTGATCAAATGATCAACCAAATTTATGCATCAATAGTAATTTTTGGGCTACAAAAGAAGTAGATTTTGGATGGTTAGCACAAGGCACATCTTGTTCCTATGGGCTTTTTCTAACCATTTGGATTGATTATTCATAGACCTACCTATTTCTTCATGATTTAGATACTTTATCTTGATATTGGAGAACAAATTACTATCATCATATTGCATGTTGAAGGTTTTCTCATGGGAAGCTCAACATCTTGATCCATAAGGTGGAATTATGACTTCATATTTTGGGAGAGGCTGAACTAGCTAATGTACCCTTCCAAGAGAATATAGTTAGATCTATTAGCCCCTATGAGTATTAATTATTGAGGGAGATGTATCATCTCTAATGTCTTCTCCCCTTGCCCTCTTAGTTTAGATTATTGAGTGTTGAAGTATTTGTAATACGACCTTATTAGGCCAAGACTGATAATGATGAAGTACATAAAGGTGCTCTTGATGTAGTCCATAGGCAAGTTCTATGCAAGCCTTTGGGTATTTTCTATGTGATTCCACAATCATTATCTATGTAATCCTACTAGCATCTTTCTATGTAATCCTATGAGTAGTTTTGTTGTATTCACCCTTATCAAAATAGGTTAAACCATCTCTAGGTTAAACTTAGTTAAAGGCTTTATTATATATATTATATTGTAATTTAGCTTGCAAGTCTAGCCAACTTGAGGTTAACATTTAATTGGGCATTGGAATCGCTATAAATAACCCCAATGATTTATCCATTGTATCAATTTGTGATATATAAGATCATGGGGGTTCCTGTGAGCACCCATTTCTTATTCCTTCTATCTATTCATTTCATTTATCTCTTTCTCTATTTTTTATATGCTCTTCTATTTCACTCTTATTCCTTTTTTATGCGTATAATTGTGGTGAATATACGTTTTAGAATATTTTTGGAAAGTATTGTGAATTCCAATAGAAACTTCAATATTCATGGAAAATTTGAAACTACTCATAATATGATATGCAAAAATCATGTTACGAATATTATATAGAATATGCTATGGGATATTACAATCAAATCCTTTCACCATTTTTTTGCTTCAAAAAAATCAAATAGAAATATATTTTAATGTGGTTGTCTTACATTACTTAGTTCATAATTACTTTATGGTTATGTACTTCACCATCCAAGAAACAAAACATCTCCTCTAAAATAAATGGGTATTAAGTTATTTTCAAATACTATAGGACTTTCTAATTGATTTAAAATCCAAACTTCTCTTATTCTAACTATGTTTGAGAAACTAGATCACTGGTAAGTGAAGGAAGTATAATGTTACATTAATATATAATTTTGACGATGATTTTAACGGCGTAGAACTCGCTAGTCGTGGTTTCTTAGACCAAGGCGGCCCCGCAAGGGGTTTTTCGTTAAATTAAAAAAAAAACACTTCAACAACATTCAAATTCTATACTTTTAAATGAATAAAATAATACTAATATAGATTTCAAGTTTCTTCCCTTTTTTATGCAAAAGGAGAACAATCATATTTGTTTAAATCTAGAAAGGGAAATGCATATTTTTATCCTCTTATTTTGGAAGTTTCTATATTCTTTTCAATTCTAATAATTCTTCTTTTATAGTAAATATTATCTACAACATATACAATGTTGTTTTATTCATGTTCCTCAATTATTTGGCCAATGAAATTTTCTTTCACAATTGTTGGATCGAAGGGATTTTTTCGTTATCTCAAAAATTTGTAAATATTATTTGACTCCAAATCAAAGTACTTTTTGTGATGTTCATTATAGTTCTCAATGAATTTATTAGTGATTTTTATATCTTTATTATCAATATACCCTTAGTAATGGGTTGCTTAATCTCAAGGGGGGGTCACTTAGTTGAAAGCCTTCAAAACACATGCATTCACGAGATTCTTAAAAATCCCCTATTTTTAAAATTTACCACCTCCCCTTTTAATTTATTAAACCCCTGGTGGTAAACCCCTATATAATAAATAATAACCCCTTTTCAAAACTTACCATTTTGCTAAAAATATTTGAATCAATTTTTAATATCCCTTGGTAGTTTTACCATTTTTATCAATGTATATCCATTGAATTGAGCATGTTTGACTCCATCGAACTATTAAGCCTTTATGATCATAACAAAAATTAGTGGTTTGAGCTCTAATTTGAAATAAAAATATGTATATTCTTGGTCTTCACACATTTCATTTAACCAGTAATATACAAGAGCAAGTTTTGATTATAATAATTATGAAAAAAAATTACATAGATATAAATTGGAATATTTTTATAAAATTGTTCAACTGCTATGATGCTTGAAATTTTTTAATTTATTTTACTTCATTAAGAAATATAAAAAAGGACTTCAAATACATACAAAAATATTCTAAATTTAATAACGTCCATATGATAATGAGTTTTCCAACATCCAGTTCCTTGTATTCACGGATGGTGGTAATCTTATGTCTCCAAACATTATATGAATGAATGATGAATGATGTCTTTTAACATCCTTTAAACCCAATGTATTTCGTGATCCCTTGTGTCATGTTTTTCTTCTAATGGTTGATTTGAATGAACTATAATAGCCTTTGCCATGTGATGATGTAGAGGGGTTTTTATGTCACTTTCTTAGGAGTGGAAAATATTTTGAACTTTTGATGGGTTGTATTATCAATTATGACAAAATTTTGAGATTTATGATCAAATGTAATTGCCAATTCAAGGTTGTATTGTTTTCGTTTGTGTCTTCTTGTGACCTTGAATCTTGGATATCTCTATTGTTCTTGAAACTCAAGGTTGCCTCTATGTATCCTTGAAATTTTAGGTCTCTCTAGGCTTCTTGTATTTGGAAATGAGACATTCAACAATATTTTCAGATAGTTGCAAAGAAGAAAAATGAAAATTTCTTTATATACATTAAATATCAATATATTTTTGCAATATCTCAAACTTGATGTCAAACTCAAAAAATATTTCCATGCACTGAATAACATTTTTCAACTTCAAGCTTACTAAAAATGAACTTGAATACTAATCTTCTCACTAAGGATACCTCAATGCAATAGACCATAACTCAACCAACTTCATAATACCCTTGCCCAATTATGGGATATATCAAACAATTGTCCTCCTGCCTAATTCATAGATAGTTCATCATTTAGGCACAAAGGGACAAGTTTCTTTATCCTATTTTCCTCATTGAGGTGGTGGTCTATAGAGGCTTAACAGTTGAAGAAATTCTCAAAAGGATTTTGTTACTTATAAGAAAACAAGTTATCACTTATCATATATTCCCTCTTTGGGCCTTAACATTCTCCTTAACTAGTTTTTTAAATAGGTGACCTTTTTTCAAGTTCCTGCCACATTCAGCTCATGGACTCTGAATTATGCATATGCAGAACTGAATGTGAGCTAAGGATTTTAATTTCCACTTTTTAAGATGCTACTAATAACTTAGGTCCCATTATCTCTAAAATCCAACAACCCATATTTTGTTTAAGAGGCAACTATCAATCTCAAATGGGCTGACTCATTATGAGATTCTCAATTTCACTTTGTAAATCCTTCCTAACTTATCGAGATTATCAACATCATCCCATTGCATGGGCCTCTATAGGCTTCTGTTGCATATTTGGTTTTCTACTGAAAGTAACTTTTTGTGGATTGCATTTACTTAAACATTTAGTTTATCTATGTAAATTAAAACATATGACAATCTTCCAATAAACCAGACAACATACTTGAAGCCCTAAAGACATTCCCTAAAAAGTGACTTTACTTTCCCATAATTTGTAGTCATGACCCCATAAATCAAGGCATGTGTTGGCATGTGTTTTCGTCATTCAAATATTACAAAATATTGATTTTGAACATACTACTGTTAGACTGACAACCAAAAACCACAGATACAAAGTCTTATTTTTTGAAAAGAACATGTATTCACGATTAAAACCACCACGTTCACAAGAACAACTAGCACGACACTCCTTAGAAATTACTCATGAGAATATGCTAAAGCCCTAGAGATGAGACAATATAAATCTGACTCTTTCACTTATCCCATTAAACTCTTGATTAAACCAATGGCCACATTACAAAAGAACATGTACTCATGATTAAAACCACCACAGAATGACTCACACGACACACATTACAAATTACTCATGAGAAGATGCTAGAGCCCTAGAAGTGAGAAAGTATAAATCTGACTCTCTCACTTATCTCAAAACTCTTGATCAAACCAATGGCCATAGGACCAACTAACATACAATACTATGGGAACAATTTCTTATAAGCTAAGAATGATAAGTTCTAAAATATTGATGTCCAACAATTTGTAGTGCTATTAGCACTGCATGCACATATAAAAAGAATAAAGTCACATCCATGTCAAAGTTTACATGTGTGCATACAACAATCACTACATTAGAGAGAGTACATGTAGCAAAGATTGTTTGTTAAAGACTGCAATTGATCCGCTATAAATTTATTATCATCCCAAAGAATATGATAGTGTGTTGGCCTTCTTGTTCCCTGTAAAATTACATTTATTTTATATTTTTAAAGATTTACATAACAAGACATTTACTTTTACAAGTACTCAGTTGTTCAAAATTATTCATGTGAATCTGAATGAACTTGCCATTGAAAAATAATATTTGTAAGAACAATATGCTTGAATACCAGCATGACTTCAGAGGTAAAAGTTAAACTTTGTTGGATGACAAGTCTTGGAATTAACTTGTTGTCCCTGTTAATCGTTACAACTTTTAGTACTCTCAAGAAAAATAAAGAATAATGATCCACATTAACAACAATTCACATAATTATCAACCAATATGAAAGACTACAACAAACTCAAATACAACCGTCTCACCTGGTAAAATGTTTTCACTTCTATCAACCATATTCCTATTACGATGATTATTAGCAAAAAGCCATGTGTGATGATGTTTTTGGACAACGATAAAAGTCACAGGAGGTTGATAATCCTTCTCAAGTGATGCACACACCTGCCACAAGAGATAGTGAGGATACATCACATTCAGATTCCAAATCCACAAAACAAATCCATTCAAAAATAAAGAGTAAGGCTTAAGAGGTCAATCACCTTGTGGATGACATCCAACTCATAAAGGAGGACTTGGTAAAATTGCCCCTCACTTACATCGTCCCTGAGTTATAGCATATGGTGCAACTTCCAATTTGGGAAAATGAAAGTATATTGTGCACATTAGTCAATCACATAAAGCCTAACAAAAATTAATAAGTTGTTATAGCAACATGCCTATTATCAATTACCTGTAGAAGATGATCCTTCTAGGCTTCTGACCTGTTGAATTATGAAAAGAAATCAAAATATCCCTACAACAATCACTATGTGAAACCCATTAGATTGTGCATCACAGGAACTTCAGAAAAGCTATAAACAAAAGTTCGGCCAATGAATCATATAAGTTATCTTGCAAAAGCCTACTAAAAAACATTTAAAAACTAACAAAAGGATAAAAAGAATCCTTTCAGGCAGGATAATTAGCATCATCACATATGAAGTTAACAAAAATGGAAAACCATAACATCAAACAAGGAACTAGTAATCGAAAATCAAACATTCAACAACATCAAAGCACTAAACTATAGGCAGTGTGTCAATAGTTCCAAAATTGTAGGAAAGAGAATGAAAAATGTCTTATTTGACCAAATGCAAAAAAAATACGCATCAAACAAAGTTGGATATGGATAAGTCACATGTATTACTATCATACATAGAGACCCTTAACCAATTAAAACATAATAGTTTCTTTAAAGCACCAATAATAGAAATGCCCAAATTGGCAAAATTTGACCCTTTTGAAACCCTCAATATAACTATCAACTAATAAAATCGATGTTCACAAGGGCTTCAACAAATAAAGCTTACGAGAATCAAGGAACAAGATGGCAAAAGGTAGTCTAAAATTAGAACTCTTTGAAAAAATGAAAACCGTCTCTAGTAGATGATTTTTTTAATCCATGGAAGGCCAAAGTAGGCCAATGGAACTACATGAAAAGAGCTATAGTAACCAAAAAGTACTAAAAAAATAAACTAAACTTGAGTAAAGAATCTAGTACAAACTGGAAGGGTGATTATCCCATGTGTGAGCATAGCAAACTGGAAGGATGATTACCAATGCAACCACCTTAAAAAAGTTTCTTGAAATTTGTGAAACTTTCATGGGTCTTCTTGCTTTCCAACTAAAAATTAAATCCAAAATGGTTGCAAGAGTGAATATATACTTAAAAGTAACAAAATAATCATTTATCTATTTATGATAACAGTGTCACTATGGCAAGCATGGTAGTAAATACAAGTTTAAGTTCTTACCTAGTTCGCCTCACGATAATATTGTAGATTCACATTAGATGGTTTTCAAAGGTGAAAATAAATTACAAACTTTAACAACTCTTATTGATGCATCCTTAATTCATTTAACAAACAAATATACCAAAAAATCAAACAATTTATTGAACTATATTCTATTCAACCTGACTTACAATAGCAACTTACATAATTCCATTTTAAAATTACTATAAATAAGTTTAATCCACAAATAAAGAAATGCAATATGTTGAAATTTAAAATATGCTTATTATAACATCAAAGAAAAGAAACTAAACAAGAGGTTTAAATCAATCCATAAAATTAGCATTTAAAAAAAAAATTCAATTTTGTTACAAACAAATTCATTGTATTTCTTGTTATTTTGTCTTCTTTATTGTTTTTTATATATTTATGGGAGATGTCATATACTCTTCCATATCATATGACATTTGATCTACATTTGTACTTACTATTTTTTTTAGTAATCTACAAATATTTACATTATCTTTCCCCTACTTTTCATCTTGCTCACTAGATAATTTCCACATTCAATTTTCCGCAGTGTGCATGTAAATATCAAGAGAGAAATTTTAAATACATATGTAGAGATCTTAGCCTTCCAAATACAAAGGGATAACACACAATACTCATAAATTTAAATCAGAATTAATATTATATCTTAAGTCAATTGAAAATCTAAATTGAGTATCAATGCTAAATTTTATAGTTCCATTATCCATAAACTATAATTCCCAAAAAAGCAGTTTTCAGAGGTAGGGTACTTGTTTCTCTGTCCCAAAGATGTTTGGATATTGGAATCTTTTAACTCAAGCTAAGCAATTGGCTAAAATAATGATACTTGATTGTTCTTTGTTGTGTTTGTTTACATATTATCTACAAGGAAATAATAACCAATGTAGTTTACCTATACAAGCTTCATTTTATCATCTTGTTCTATGTTTAGGCTAGTTTGTTGTATCTTAAAGAAACATAATTGTGTGTAGGTTAGGATTTTGTCTCTTGCATAAAATTTTTTAATCCTTGCTTGAAAATGAAAATGAAATTAATTTATTTTGTTCCATGTTTAAAACTACTAAAACGCTTATAGCATAAGAATCTCATTCCTTGACAATGTTGTATGTTTGCATCCTTTAGCTTAGGATTAATTAAACTTTTGAATTGTATTCTTAGATATTCTAAGAAAGGTAGAAGTAGGTAGGAATATTAGAAGCAAAATATAGATGTTTTCTAAATCAACACATCAAACTTAGCTCCCCTATATCTTCTTAAAGTAAATACATGAAAGAGAGAGAATTTAATCCATATGTTCCTCTTAATTCCTTCCTTCCCTACCTTTATTTTGGTGAACTTGATGTGAGCATTACATGAGTCCCCAATATTCTTGCCCAACCTACCTTAAACTCCTAAAATTTTCTAGGAAAACTTCTTAAGCAAGATTATTAAGCCATATATGTGTAGATTAGCACATAATAATCTAGATAAAAAGAACATAACAAAGTCCTACTCCTACTAGGAATATCTTTAATTTCTTGAGTAACTATTGTACACTCTCTAGATATATTAGGTATATATTTAGGTCACACTACCAACTATCCTCATAGGTCTTACACATATTTATTCCATATAGGGAATATATCATAGTGGGTTAGTGGGAAGTCATAAGTAGGTTCTATTATCCCTCATCTAATATTTTTGATAATGTATCTAAGGTTATTTCTATGTATGATTGATTTTCCATGTTTTGACTCTACTATCATGTACTAATAGGTATATCAAGAGGGGTTAGATATATAATAGTTTTTTAAGACTAATCATTACATTGCATTCATACCTCTATGTTTCTATTTTAGGTAGGTTCTTACATGGTTGTTTCATCTTGTAGGAACAAGAACTGGTACATTACCATGTTATAGATAAAATTGCCATAACCTCAAAATGCTAGCATTAATAATGTTCTATCAAAGTGTTTCTACAAGCTTCATGCCCTATGAAACAATGATCAAAATAGAGATCCATTATCTATCTACATGATCATTGGACTAACCACATATTAGTTTCAAATCCTTGAATTTTCTTCCAAAATATTTTTCTCTTTCAATTAAGATGGAAGTTATTTTATTCATCTAGTTTGATGATATTTTATGCTTTGTTTACCATCACTAAATCATTTTCTTTATGGGTTGTTATTTCATAGGACTAGTATCTTTTTATATTTGTGTCTCTAGATAGGTTTTGCTTTAAAAAAATATTTAAGCTTTTGGCTCAAGGTACTTCTCTATAATAACTATAAGTAGTAGCACTATTGTTCAACATAGAGTCACCAACAAGTTGAACATAATTATTTTGACTAGTGATAAAAAAAAGATACCTGCAATAATGAAGGTGATATCTATGTCATCTGTTAAAGTTCTATGAGCAAAACATTATGGATTGTAAAGTATTTAAAAAAAATAGAATGTATAAGGATTCTCATCTACTTCTTATAACGGGTATGACATATTTTATGGGTTGTAAAGTAATTTCCAAAAAAAACCTCTAAATTTTGTTTCACATGTTGTTTGAAATATTTTTCTTCTCAAGCAAGCTTTGAGAGACACTAACCTAGAATGGACATAATTATTTTTCTTTCTTTTTATATAGAAATAAAAACACATTGACCAGTAACTAAAAAAAAGATACCTATAACAAAAGGTGATCTTTGTCATCTGTTGAATTTCTATGACCAAATCGTTATGGATTGTAAATTATTTTCAAATAAATGTAGAATGTTTAAAGATTCTCATCTGCTTCTTATTATGGGTATGGTAGATTTTATGGGTTGTAAAGTAATTTTTAAAATAGACGAGATTTTTCACATATTGTTTGAAAGTTTTTTCTTCTCAAGCGAGAGTTGAGTGACACTAACTTAGAATGGACATAATTATTTTTTCTTTCTTTTTATATAGCAAGAAAAACACAGTGACTAGTGACTAAAAAAAGAGATACTTGCAACAATGAAGGTGATCTTTATCATCTATTGAAGTTTTATGACCAAAAAATTATGGATTGTAAAGTCTTTTAAAAAAATTAGAATATATAAAGATTCTCATCTACTTCTTCTGTAAAGTAATTTCCAAAAAAAAACCTCTAAATTTTTTTCACATGTTCTTTGAAAGATTTTTCTTCTCGAGTGAGTGTTGAACGATACTAACTTAGAATGGACATAATTATTTTTCTTTCTGACTAATGACTAAAAAAAGAGATACCAACAACAATGAAGGTGACCTTTGTTATCTGTTGAAGTTCTATGACCAAAACGTTATGGATTGTAAAGTGTTTTAAAAAAAATGTAGAATGTATAAAGATCCGGGTGCGAAATATTTTCTGAGTTGTTAAGTAATTTCCAAAAAAAAACCTCTAGATTTTTTTAACATGTTGTTTGAAAGATTTTTCTTTTCGAGCGAGCATTGAGAGACACTAACTTAGAAGGAACATAATTATTTTTTCTATAAAAAAAAAAACACAATGATTAATGACTAAAAAAGAAATATTTGTAACAATGAAGGTGACCCTTGTTATATGTTGAAGTTCTCCAATGATTGGATTAACTTATTTTGCCCTAATTGCACAAATATGTTAGAATTTCAATTATTTCTTATGCCTAGTTCCACATCAACTTCATTGAATAATTTGACCTTCTTTGAGGTCCATCAACAGAGTAGCAAAGCTAGCGTCTGATCGAAAATTCCTCTCTTTTGTAATTGTCAACTTTTTTACAAGTATCACCATCATTGTATGCATTGAAGTCCCTCTTGAAGGACGACACACACATGGAAGAGCCTGTAATATTTACAGGCAAGGGTGGAATGGATGATTTCTTACCTACCGTGTATCTTCATTGGATTCTTCATTATTAATATTTTTTATTATTAGTGTTTTTTAATATGAGCATTGGAAAAATAACCAATTAAGTCCTCTTGTCGACAATGGTTCTGTTTGATCATGCAATGAAGAATTATTATAAATATCAATATACGTACATAGGAGCCAACCGTAAACCATAGTAAAAATTATAGATATAGAATAAATATTAAAAATAATAAGAATTTAACTTTATCATTCACAATTACTCAATGTTTTTTTTGGACATTATACAAAAGTTAGTTAGCGTGGCTTTGGTCTATATGTGCATATGGACTAAAACGACATTATACAAAGCTGGTATGGTCCTTCTATATAAAAAAAAATATATATATATAAATAAATAAATAAATGGACTAAACATTAAATGATTAACCTATAAAAATATATTTATCAGTATAATACTATAAATATTAAGCATTATTTTGGTAGGTTAAAAATATTTTTTTAAAGTAAACTTCAGATAGAGAAAGGATAAAGTAGCTTTTGTGTTTTTAAAATTCTTAGGTTATATAAGAGACTTGGTAAAGGATGTTGTAAATCTTTGTAAGGTGTTTGAAGTATTATTTTGATAGTTTGAAAATATGTAAAGTATCATTGAAAATGTTTATAACAAACTACTTAGTTTTGTTTTTTTAAATTAATTTTAAAACTATTTCATGTTATAAATGATATAAATATTTGGTATGCAACTCAAATATAACCACCATTCCCTCTTCTTTAACCTTTTTTTTTGGTAGAATCTATATCTAGGTATGCATGAATTTTAAACACCCCTCCCCTATAAGATACTTACCAATATACTGATGGTTCAACTTGATATTAAAAATACCTCTTGTATGCACTAACATGGTATTTACCATTTCCTCATAGTGACCCTCTTATGATATGACCTAAGGTGTTTATGCTTGATAATGCAAATTGATTCGACTCCCAAATTCTCTTTTTTCTTTAATCTGTTGTATAGGGCTTCATATTTAGCTATGTTATTGGTGCAATTAAATAATATATGACATGCATAGTTCATTTATTCTCTCTATAAAGTTATGAGCAATACATCTACACCTACTCCATTTTTGGTCCTGGCACCATCAAAATGCATAGTCCATGCATCTTTTGATCCCTAGTTATTTCCACTCGTAAATGCTAGCATCTTAGTTGGTTATTTAAAAATTAGATAATTTCCAAGTCTAGTCTATTGATATATTCCTTTGTTTTCATTATTTTTCTCATCTTGTGGCACTTCAATGATCATATCTAGTTCTTATATAAGCTTACCTTCACTTGATTCAATGTCCACAAATTTCAGGGAGCTCATAATTGTTTTATTGTTTCCTATATTAAGTAGAAGGTAAATGCAATGTGGTTTATTTTCAATCTTGATTATTTTCCAATCTTATGGAATATTTTTGTGTATTTAACCCATCGCCAAATATCCATCCCTTGATAATTTCGTAGTACATTCCCTACATAGCAACATCCCAAAATATGGCAGGACATCAACACTATCCTTTCTACACCACAACTAATTTTGGATGCTTAGAGATAGTCATCACTAGGTCCTTTAATATACTAAGTACATTCACTTTAGTAACATCCATTTGGATAATTATTATAGTGGTTTCTAAATATTATAATACCATATCATTATAAACTACTTTAGACATAACTGGCACAACCCCTAAATTGAAAAAACAAATTTTTAAAATATAATTATTAATCTTCTAAGTGATATAGAATGTTAGTGGTTTCAATATTTTTGGTTTAGGAACATTGAGCATATTTTTCACATGTACTTGTATGTTGGATGGGTCTTAATCTAGAGGTTTTGTTGTTCAGCTAGATTAGGTTGAGTATTTGAGTATGCAACTGTCTTAGCTTGGGCATAACCACATTCTTATTCTTTTAAGGCTTCCTACAATAACCCAACATACTCATTTTTGTTGATGTCTTTTTAATTCTTTGGCAATGTTGAAATGGTCTCTAATGGACTACTTTAATTACCTACCACTACTTTACCTTCACGAGTATTTTAGATTCTTTTTAACCTCTTTTTCTATCTTTTTCTCAATCTTATTTTTATTGCTTATTTGTTTCTTTTCCTGTTATAGGTGGATTTTTTATTTGAGTATCATCTTGTGGTGTTTATGATGTTGCCTTCCCTTGCTCATTCTTTGACATGGTCCCTTGGTTAGTCATAATTAGTCCCATATTCTTAAGGTATAATGGAAGATGCTATTTTTTTAGGATAGTATTAGTGTTTAAATTAGGCTATTCAGACGATTTGTTTGAGCTTTTGAGAACCTAGGTTATATATCAACTACTTTCCTCTTATCTGTCCACATCTAGTTACAACCCCTTATTATTGGTTAGTTAGCAATGTTTGATCTTTAAAAGGGAATTAATTAACTTCTTCATGAGCACTAAAAATTGTCAAGATGGTATTGTTTGAGTTAGTTAGGGATGTAAGCCGTTGTAGTATCATCCTTGATGGATATATCATATTAGGTTATTGTATTATAACTTATTCAAGAGTTGGTTCTTATATGATCATTGCTTGACTCATCATATTCTCTTGTTGTACTTGGTACTATTGATTATATATAGTAGTCTGAGCATTCCTTATAGCTATAACACATTCTAGGGGACTATGTCTACCATTATAAATGAAGCATTTATTTTTGAGTTGATATTCACCATATTTGGTGTTCCATGTTTGATTCCTAGTTACATGAGGAATTTAATATTTTGAAAAGTATGGATTCATTTGGTGCTTTCAATTTCCTAACTGATGTCATCCACTACCTATTGCCTACCCTTATTTTGTTGATTCTCCATATTTGTATTGTAATGACCCAAAATCTAGCTACAAGAAAACACACTGAAAAGAAAATAATTTATTTTTTAGTACAAAGAGAGATTCATAAACCCATAACCGAACTTTGGTTATTCTATTTGTTTAATATCACTAAGTTTCCCAACTTTTCCAAAGAGTTACATCTCACCAAATACCCTCCCAAAAGTTCGCTTGTGTAGGCATATTATGTGTTACCGTAGATAAGCTTATCTATCTTATCATTCTTGATGAACTAAACTTATCACCTTTAGTCAGTCGAAGGTATACACCCATCACCATACCATACACAAGTCCATCTATGTAGGTATGCTAAGCGTATTACGATTTAAGCTATCCATCTCGTCTCCATGACAAGTTATCTTAACTCAGATGTAATATTTTAGTTTACTTAGTTATCATTATCTCCAAGGGGTCTTAATCCCTTAGGTCTTCCTACGTTCACCCTAAGGGGTATCAATCCCTTAGGTCACTCTCTAGGTTCACCCTAAGATCTTAATTTCTTAGGTCACTTTTGTGTTTAGCAAAGAAAACAAGAATAATTCACTCTATTTAATCAAAGAACATATATATAAAGCATACAAGGGTACTTAAAAATAAAAAAGACATTTAAATAAAAGTAAGCATTAAATGGAAGATAAAACTAAATAACAAAGCATAGGCAGCTCATAATCATAAATTAAAGATATAGTTTCCATTCGTTCATCAAGTTATTACATATATCCAAGTATGGTAAAACTCCCATACTTCTAAAAAGAATAAAGTAATACATCACATTCATTTAGGGATATCTCCCTATAATTCTAATCTATTTGAGCATAAGTAAATTATTGCAAAAGAAAGTCAAACCGATGTATATGACCCAACTGCCATCTTTGGTCCTCAATGTATTTCCTTTAATCATGTGAGGATGGTAGGGGATCAGGGCAACTCATGGTACAATGATAGACATGCTTCTAGATGCATTTACTATTTTATTTACCAAATTGCAACTATGCAAATTCAATCAAAGTATCTAACCATAAACTACATACTTGAAGTCATAAAAATCCCAATTTTTATTTTCACCTCTCATTGCCCATAGAGAGTCTTCCAACTAATATAGCTAGTTCATAGGTCCTACTTTAATCAATTATTTTCAACCTTTATTCAAACAATTAAAGTCCCATACCTTTAATCTCTAAATAATCTAGGTTCCTTTATTTCCATAAATCAAGTCCCGTTACTTAATTCATAAAATAAACTATTCTTCCTTTATTCCATAAATCAAAGTCTCATACCTTTAATCTATAAAACAAACTACTTTTTCCTTTATCCCATAAATCAAAGTCTCACTACTTTAATTTATCAATAAACTATTTTTCCTTTATTTCATAAATCAAAGTCCCATACCTTTAATCTATAAACTAAACTATTCTTCCTTTATTACATTTTTTGGTATGCTTAATTAAATAACGTGATATTTAATTACTTAGATAAACCAAGGTTCTTTATCTCACTTTAATAAAATAATAATATTTAATTACTTAGATAAAACAAGGTTCTTTATCTAACTTTAATCAAATAATAATATTTAACTACTTAGAGAAACCAAAGTTATTTTCATGAAATATATGTCAAAAACCCACCACTCAAACATAGCACGACCAATACCAACTAAACCCCCAAACCAAGCTTCACAAGGTACACGAACATCCGTGATCCCAACGGATCAACCAGATATGGCGACAACTAGGATTGACCAAATGGAGAGGATCAAGGAGGATATCATCACCAAAGTGGTGCTTGCGAAACAAAGAAAATACCACTATAAATGTGGCTCTCTCAAAATAGAGAGACGTTGTTGCCAACATGATGATTGTGGAACTACCAAAAACTATCCAACTACAGTTGGTTTACCCTCGATAATTCCAAGAGGAAAGGGGTTTGGTTTAAAACCACATGGGTAGTGAATCCATGTAGCATAGGTCTACTTGGTTGAGGTAGAATATCGACAATAGAGAACTGGGAGGAGGTATTCTCAACGTTAGAAATGTAGCAACAACTTACCTATAAAAAAGCCTACCATGGGTAGCTTTACACAACAACGACTAGCCCTACGACTTCTCCACAAGATAGTTCACAACCCAGCGAACATTGGTGTTGCACAAAATAATGGTTTCCCAAACCTCTAGATAGGAAATCTAAGACACGACACTTGCATTAAACCTAGATAGTTCACACATAGGGGACAAGTACAACAACATGCTCAACCAAACCCGAGAACACCTTTCCCAACAAAGGAGCAAAAACAAACCCAACTACGAAGTATAAAATATCTTAACCACAAACAACTTTAAGCAAAGCACTGAAAGGCATGCGTAAATATTTCTACCAACCTGGTAACTTCCAAATCATTATGGGAGGTATGCTTCCACGTCATTGGTTTGCTTCCAAAGTTGTTGGCTTGCTTCTACTTCACCTTTAATTTTTTAGCATCCAGTCCTTTTCTTTGTATGTGTCAGACAACCTTCTTCACCATCACCCTCTTATTCCTTAAGGGGTCGAGTCTCCCCATTTTTTACTATCGTCGCATCCACATTCAATTCCTCACCATTCTACCATAACTCCCTTCTTATCCCGATAGCAGTCCAGCCCGACCTTTTCCATACTAATTTTTTTTTTTTAGTATTTTGCCATAATGAAGTCCTCTTCCCAACATCGGCATGAAGCTTCCCCTTGCAAGCTCGATTAGATCTCTTTGAAAAGGGTGATCTTTCAAATCAAATCTCGCAAGTTCTCTTTTATGGAGTTTTATAAAAAACTTCTATTTTTATTCAAATGAAAATCTATTGTCACTTAGAATAAAACTTTTTTTTAATAAAATAATAAAGTTTCTATTGTTTTTCAAATGAAATTCTATTATCATTTAAAATAAAATTTCTATTATATTTTCAAATGAAATTCTATTATCATTTAAAATTAAACATCTATTATTTTTAAATGAAATTCTATTATCATTTAAAAATAAAAATATTTATTATTTATAAATGAAAATTCTATTATCATTTAAAATAAAGACTTACTATATATATATATATATATATATATATATATAAATACATAAAACATAGAATAAAAGGTTTTCTTATCGAATACTAACATCATGCTATTCTTTTGAAAGGTTTAAGCAAAACAAGGAGCTTTCAAAGGCAACCAAATTATGCATGCTTTTCCAAACCATTGATGCAACAAGTGATGAAGTAAAAGATAACCAATAATATGCAACAGACAAAGAGGGAGTCTTTCCATCAACCTAGTCACCTATCTCAGCTCGAAGAATTTACGATAGCTACTAGGCTATCAACTGAGGCTCAAGGTGGCTAGCTAATTGATGATTATCCCTATCTGATAATGCATGCCTATATGAAGGTATCTATCCATGTTACCCCTGAGTTGCCTTAGTCATCACTTCCCCAACCTCAAGTACCCCACTTTTGGTGGATGATTCTACTTCTTCCACCCATGAGTGTACCTGATCTTGCACATTGGCAATATGTCAGCAGTACCATGTTCTTCCAAAAATCAAACTAAACATCGCATAACTATTCAATTGCATAAAACTAAGTATTAAAGCATCATCAATTAATACATTGTTTCTTTATGCCAAAAAGCCTACTAGGGAGGGTCATGACATCCTACCCCCTAGGACTAAACACCATCCTGGGTGTTTCCAGTTTTACAAAAATAAAATTATTACATCATATATTTTCAAACAAGAAGGGAAAATATTTTTGCATATCATCCACTTTCTCCCAAGTGGCATTTCTTTCAAAAAATCGGTCCCACTGGACCTTACATTGTTCAAGAGTCTGATTCCGCATAGACTTAGAATGAAACTCAAGAATATTTATCGACATCACTTCAATAGCCTTTAGATTTACCATCTACAATTTAGAAACATCCCACACATGTTCAGGGTCAACAACATATTTCCTAAGCAAGGATATGTGGAAGGTGTCATGGATCTTTGATAGGTTAGGTGGTAAAGCAAGTCGGTATGCAACCAAACTGATATTTTTAGTGATCTCAAAGGGTCCCACAAATCGAGGATCCAACTTTGTGGATTTGATAGCACTCTTCTTTGGTTTAACCCTTAAAAACACTTTATCTCCAACTGAGTACTCTCTTGGAGTCCTCTTTAGATCAACATAACTTTTTTACCTATCGATAACTTCTTTAAGTCTTTGCCTGATTACCTTTAACTGGTCTTCCATTTCTCTGACCATATCTGGCCCAATCACAACTCGATCTTCCAGGTTATCCCAAGATAATGGTGTTCTACACTTCCACCCATACAAGGCATCAAAAGGAGCCATTCCTAGAGAGGAGTGATGTCCATTATTATAGGTGAACTCTACAAGATGTAGGTAGTCTTCCCAATGAGACTTTTGATCCATGCAGTACATGTAGAGCATGTCTTCTAGTACTTGGTTTACCCATTCTATTTGACCATCTATCTCAGGGTGGTATGCCGAGCTCATATTCAGTTTCGTGCCTACTACATGATGGAGGGCTTTCCAAAATTTAGAAGTAAATCTAGAATCCCTATCTAAAATGATTACCTCAAGAAATCCATGCAATCAAAATACCTCTTTGGAAAATCTATTAGCCACCACCTGAGCATCATCCTTGATGTTCCTTGGTATGAAATATGCAACCTTAGTCAATCTGTCGACTATTACAAGGATTGCATCATGTTGATACCTAGTCTTGGGTAACCCTACTATAAAATCCATAGATATAACCTACCATTTCTACGTAGGTACATCATGTGGATACAATTGTCCTATAGGATGCTTGCGTTCTACCTTAACTTTCTGACATTTGAGGCATCAAGTAATAAAATCGATGATATCCTTCTTCATTCCTACCTAGAAGAAGGTCCTTTTCATGTTTTCCCTCATTTTGGCCCCTCTAGGATGAGCATAATAAGGAGATCTATGGGCTTCTTGCATTATTAACTTCCTTAAATCACCCATTTTTGGTATGATGATCCTACCTTTGTAGCACAAAAGGTCATCTTTCATGCCAAATTCCTTATTACCCTTAGGGTCTCTACCCATTCTAGCTCGAATTTCCTAGTAATACTCATCCCGAGATTGCTCCTGTCTCACTTGATCCATCATATTTATGTGACTTCTAGTTATGGCTGCTATGTGTTTCCTTCTACTCAATGTAAGAAACTCGACCCATCTTCTCTGTCTCGCATTGAGTATAGGTTGGGTGAATATATACCTTAGACTTTGATGGTCAATTTTCAATTCAAAGGGCCTTCCCACCAAGTAGTGGTACTAGGCCTTTAGAGCATGCACCACTACAACTAGCTCTAAATCATGTGTAGCATAATTAACTTCATGCTTCTTGAGCTTCCTTGAAGTGTATGCTACTACTGACTCTTCTTGAGAGAGTACTCCTCCTAACCCTTCTAGTGATGCATCCATGCATACTAAAAAGTCCCCTTGAGGGTCAAGAATTTTTAGTATTGGTGCGGTAGTGAGTTTATATTTTAGCAATGCAAAGGCAACTTCACACTTCTCCGACCACTTGAATTCCTTTCCCTTTTTCTGAAGGTTAGTTATTGCTATTGCAATCTTGGAGTAATCCTTTATATAACATCTATAGTAGTCTGTCATTAGTAGGGGTGGCCAATTCAGGATGGCTTCAATCTTCTTTGGATCTACAATAATTCCTTCTATTGATATAATATGCCCAAGATATCATACCTTTGAGATATAGAAATCACTTTTTGCTAGATTTCCATAGAGTTGGTTCTCCCTTAACAACTCTAACATGATCTTGAGATGTTTGTCATGCTCTTCCTTATCTCGAGAGTATATTAAGATATCATCTAGAAATACAAGGACAAATTGATCCAGGTACCTTCTGAACACATTGTTCATTAGATTCATGAATGCAGTTAGGGCGTTAGTTAGTCCAAAGGGTAGGACTGTAAACTCATAATGCCCATACCTAGTCTTGAATATCATTTTGTGAGTGTCCTCCTCACATATTCTTAATTGATGATACCTTGATCTTAGGTCAATCTTGGTGAATACTATGGCATCTCTCAATTGATCGAATAAATATTTGATTCTAGGTAGTGGATATCAGTTCTTGATTGTAGCCTTATTAAGCATCCTATAATCAATACATAATCTTAAAGAACCATATTTCTTTTTCACAAATAAAATCGGTGCACCCTAAGGTGACACACTTGGTTTTATCAATCCCTTTTCTAATAGCCCTTGTAGTTGCACCTTTAATTCTTGCATCTCGATAGGATTCATCCTATATGGAGATCTATGGATGGGTTCTACTCCTGGCATAAGGTCAATAGTGAAATCAAATTCCCGCATAGGAGGGAGTCTAGGTAAATCCTCTAGGAACACATCCTTAAAATCCTATAAAATTGGGTGCTTCTCCAACACCTCTCTCTTCTGATCTTCTCCAACTTCATTGAGTTTTACAACATAGACTATCCCTCCTTTCTTGAGGGCTTTCTTTAACTGCATAGCCGATAATATCTAGGGTTTGAATACCCCCTTCTCACTATGAATTCTTAGTCTTTCCTTACCTTTCTCTGAATACTCGATCCATCTATCTTGGAAATTGATCAAGGCTTTATGGGCCTGTAACCAATCCATCCCTAGGATCACATCAAAGGCATGAAGTGGAGCTACATACAAATAACCTTCGGTGGTACCACTAGCTAAAGTAATCTCTACCATTGGAAAATATTAGTTTACTGAGTAGGTTTACCTTAAACCATACTCGACCTTCCAACCATGGGCTAAATATCTTAGCCTTTTTAGCATATCCCTTGCTAAACTAGAAGAAATAAAGCTATATGTGGCCCCACTATCAATTAAAATTTTTACTTGCTTATTAAAAATATTACCTTTCATAAGCAATGGGGTAACTTGCCCATCTAGCTTCTGATTCTTGGTTGTAGCATAGATCTGATGTGTAGGTTCCTTTCCTTTGGCATTGGATGTACTTGGCCCTAGTTGATGTGGACATTGATTAGCATAATGAGGGCCTCTATAATGATAACACCCATCCTTGGGTCCTTGCTTCTTTTCTAGTTTTTGCTCCTCTACCTTACTTGCTAGAGTTGAAGTTTATGATTTTTGAGGGTGAGGCTTTGCATTGTTGGGATTATTGTTGGTTTTCTTTTGGAAGTTCTTCTTGAACCTTCCTTATTTCCCATTATTTCTCTTCTCAAACTTTTGAGGGTTCTTGGTCTTTCGATCCTCTTCCTCTTCCCATTTCAATAATCCTTGACTATTCCTCTTCCTCAGTGCTTGTTGATCTTGCTTATATAGGGTAGCATAGTTGAATTGTAGGTGAGACTCTACTTTCTTTTCCAATTCATACATCTTTTGTAGTGATTTAGGCTCATGCATGTTTACATCATGCTTCACTCTAGATTCTAACTCATGAATAAACTTGTGAACCCTCATCTTCTCATCATAGGTAGGCACATACTTAAGTAACTGAACCAACTTCTTATAGTATATCTCTACCATTTTGGTCCCTTGTCGTAGGCTGGAAAACTCTTCAAATTTTAGTGCATAGAAATGCTCTGTAAGGAACCTTTTCTTGAAGATATCTATAAATTCTTTCCATGGAATATCAATAGGTTCAATCTTATTCTTCTCATATTAGGTTTCCCACCAATCTAGAGCAGCCCCTTCTAAGTAGATCATGGCCCAAACTGTTCATGTTTTTCATCTAGGCTTCAACTGCATCCCCTTCTCCTTCTCCACCAAACTTGGAGATACAAATATTTTTTAGATCCCTAGTCATTTCCTTTTCTAGAAGGGCTCTAGCTTGCAATTGTTCTTTAGTTAGTCCATCAGCTTGGCTAACCTCTGAGCCTCTAGCTTGCAAGTTCTGATTCACAATAGTTTCCAATATTTGTCTCATCTGATCCTGCATGGTAGCAACCATAGTAGTGAGGTCTTCTACCTCTCTATTGGAATTTCTTGGATCCTCATCCTGGATCCCTTCTTCGATATTATTTTGTTGAGTTCATCTAGTTGAAGGTGTAGGCCTCTCTTTTCTAGCCTTAGGTGGCATTTTAACCTAGTTACAACCAAGAAAAATATTAGGTTACAACTTCACTTTGAATTGTACCACTAATTCAAGCCACAATATAGAGTTCTCTTGCTAAAAGCATCAATAATATAATTAGGATGGTATTCCAAGGTTATGATGTAACTTCAATACCAAAGTCCATACTTATTATAAGTAAGGTATCATAACATTCCATTCACCCTTGGGATTAGTTCCCATTAGATTCTAGCAATTAGGAGATTCTAGGTCTTCCCAAATTTAGCTTAAAACTTAAGCAAGCCTTCATTGAAAGACATCCAAATCCCTTTAGCACATAAGAAGCTCTATACCCTCGTACCTAGAGCTCTGATACCAAATGTAATGACCTCAAAATCTAGCTATAAGAAAACACACAAAAAAAAAAATATTTTTTTTTACTAAGAAGAGGGATTCATAAACCCCTAACTGACCTTTGGTTATTCTATTTGTTTAAGATCACTAAGTTTCCTAACTTTCCTAAAGAGTTACATCTCACCAAATACCCTCCCACAAGTCCATCTATGTAGGCGTATTATGTGTTACCATAAATAAGCTTATCTATCTCATCATTCTTGATGAGCTAAACTTATCACCTTCAATCAATCGAAGGTATACACCCATCACCATACCATACACAAGTCCATATGTGTAGGTATGCTATGTGTATTGTGAGTTAAGCTATCCATATCATCTCCATGATGAGCTATCTTAACTCAGATGTAATATTTTAGTTTACTTAGTTATCATTCTCCCTAAGGGGTCTTAATCCCTTAGGTCTTCCTATGTTCACCCTAAGGGGTCTCAATCCCTTAGGTCACTCTCTAGGTTCACCCTAAGATCTCAATTTCTTAGGTCACTTTTATGTTTAGCAAAGAAAACAAGAATAATTCATTCTATTTAATCAAAGAACATATATATAAAGCATACAAGGGTACTTAGAAAGGAAAAGACATATAAATGAAAGTAAGCATTAAATGAAAGAGAAAGAGCTAAATAAAGAAGCATAAGCAATTCATAATCATAAATTAAAGATACATTTCCCAATCATTCAATAAGTTATTACATATATCCAAGTATGGTAAAACCTCCATACTTTTAAAAGAATAACGTAATACATCATATTCATCTAGGGATATCTCCCCACAATTCTAGTCTATTTGAGCATAAGTAAATCATTGCAAAAGTAAGTCAAACCGATGTATATGACCCAACTGCCATCTTTGGTCCTCCATGTCTTTCCTTCGATCATTTGAGGATAGTAGGGGATCAGGGCAACTCATGGTACAATGATAGACATGCTTCTAAATGCATTTACTATTTTCTTTGCCAAATTGCAACTATACAAATTAAATCAAAGTATCTAACCATCTACTACATAGTTGATATCATAAAAATCACTATTTTTATTTTCACCTCTCATTGCCCATAGAGAGTCTTTCAACAAATACAGCTAGATCACAGGTCCTACTTTAATCAATTCTTTTCAACCTTTATTCAACAAATTAAAGTCCCATACCTTTAATCATTAAATAAGCTAGGTTCCTTTATTTCCATAAATCAAGTCTCATTACTTAATTCATAAAATAAACTATTTTTCCTTTATTTCATAAATCAAAGTCCCATACCTTTAATCTATAAAATAAACTATTTTTCCTTTATTTAATAAATCAAAGTCTCATTACTTTAATTCATAAATAAACTATTTTTCCTTTATTTCATAAATCAAAGTCCCATACCTTTAATCTATAAACTAAACTATTCTTCCTTTATTACATTTTTTGGTATGCTTAATTAAAAAAATGTGATATTAAATTACTTAGATAAACCAAGGTTCTTTATCTAACTTTAATCAAATAATAATATTTAATTACTTAGATAAACCAAGGTTCTTTATCTAACTTTAATCAAATAACAATATTTAATTACTTAGATAAACCAAGGTTCTTTATCTACCTTTAATCAAATAATAATATTTAATTACTTAGATAAACCAAGATTTTTTATCTAACTTTAATTAAATAACAATGTTTAATTACTTAGATAAATCAAGGTTCTTTATCTAACTTTAATCAAACAACAATATTTAATTACTTAGATACACCAAATTTATTTATCTAACTTTAATCAAATAACAATACTTAATTACTTAGATAAACAAAAATTCTTTTCATGAAACATATGTCAAAAACCCACTACTTGAACATAGCATGACCAACACCAGCTAAACCCCTAAACCAAGCTTCAGAAGGTACACAAACATCCATGATTACAACGGATCAATCAGATATGATGATAACTAGGATTAAATGAAGAGGATCAAGGAGGACATTACCATTAAAGTGGCGCTTGTGAAATAGAGGAAACACCATTGTCAACATGGCGCTCTTGAAATAGAGAGACACCGCTACCAACATGGCGCTTGTGGAACTACCAACAACTACTCAGCTGTAGTTGGTTCACCCTCGACAATTTTAGGAGGAAAGGGATTTTTTAAAACCACGTGGGTAGCGAATCCATGTAGCACATGTCTACTTATTTGAGGTAGAATATCGATGACAGAGAACTGGGTGGAGCTATTCTCAATGTTAGGAAGGATATCTTTACACAACAACGACTAGCACCATGACTTCTCCACAAAATAGTTCACAACCTAGCAAACAACGGTGTTGCACATAACAATGGTTTTCCAAACCTCTAGGTAGAAAATCTAAGACATGACACCCACCTTAATCCTAGACTATTCACACATAGGGTATGAGTACAACAACGTGCTCAACCAAACCAGACAAAGTCTTTCCCAACAAAGGAGCAAAATCAAACCCAACTATGAAGTATAGAACGTCTTAATCACAAACAACTTTAAGCAAAGCACTTAAAGGCGGGCGTAAACATTTCTACCAACCTGGTAGCTTCCAAATCATTATGGGAGGTATGCTTCAGTGTATTGGTTTGATTCCAAATTTGTTGGCTTGCTTCTACTTCTCCTTTCTTTTTTTTAGCATCTAATCCTTTTCTTTGTATGTGTCATATGACCTTCTTCACTGTCACCATCTTCTCCTTCAGGGATCGAGTCTCCCTATTTTTGACTATCGTCGTATCTGCATTCAATTCCTCACCAGTCCACCATAACTCCCTTCTTATCCCCACAATGGTCTAGCCCGACCTTTTCCATACCAAATCTTTTTTTTAGTATTTTGCCATAAATTATAATTAAGCCCTCTTCCCAACACCGATGGGAAGCTTCCCATTGCAAGCTCGATTAGATCTCTTTGAAAAGGGTAATATTTTGAATCAAATATTGCAAGTTCTCTTTTATGAAGTTTTATAAAAACTTCTATTTTTATTCAAATGAAAATCTATTATCACTTAGAATAAAACATATTTTATTTAAAATAATAAAGTTTCTATTATTTTTCAAATGAAATTCTATTTTCATTTGAAATAAAGTTTCTATTATATTTTCAAATGAAATTCTATTATCATTTAAAATTAATCATCTATTATTTTCAAATGAACTTCTATTATCTTTAAAAAAATTTATTATTTATAAATGAAAATTCTATTATCATTTAAAATAATGACTTACTATATATATGTATATATACATAAAACATAGAATAAAGGTTTTCTTATCGAATACTAACATCATGCTATTCTTTTGAAAGGTTTAAGAAAAACAAGGAGCTTTCAAAGGTAACCAACTTAATGCATATTTTTCCAAACCATTGATGCAACAAGTGATGAAGTAAAATACAACCAATAATATACAACAAACAAAGAGGGAGTTTTTTTATCAAACCAGTCACCCATCTTAATCGGAGAATTTATGATAGCTACTAGGCTATCAACTGAGGCTCAAGGTGCTTGGCTACTTGCCGATTATCCCTATCTTATTATGCATACCTATATGAGGGTATCTATCCATGTTACCCTTGAGTTGCCTTAGTCCACTTACCCAACCTCAAGTACCCTGCTTTTTGTGGATGATTCTACTTATTTCACCCACGAGTGTACCTAATATTGCACATTGGCAATATGTCAGTAGTACCATGTTCTTCCAAAAATTAAACTAAACATCTTACAATTGTTTAATTGCATAAAACTACGTATTAAAGCATCATCAATTAATACATTGTTTTTCCATGCCACAAATCCCACCAGGGAGGGTCATGACATGTATGAATCAAAATATTTTTTGTTGATTTTGCTTTTGGAGTGTAGATATTGTGTTGAAACTAGATGGTTGAGAAGGGACCAATTAGGTTGGTAATTGAGGTTGGAATGTAATAGTATTTGGTACATGTTGAATGGAAAAAACTACCATGTAAGATGTATTTGCTTGTGGGTAAGTAATTCTAGGTGAATCCTAGATAGTTTGACCTTAGGCATTTGGCATTAATGGCATTACTAGAGTAGGCCCTAAAATTTATGATTTTTGGGTTGGGTCTACATATGCAACATAGATTATTGGCTAGGTAGGGGTAAGTTTTTAACCTTAAACAATACATCCTCTACATAGATTACCTCTTCAAAGGCTCCACACAAGACATAAATTGACATTACAAACCTTTGGTCTAAATTCAATTACAACTCTTTGATATAATAATGTTGATGTTGTTCATTTGATGGTTTGAAATTTGGTGGTATCACTTATAATATTCTCACGAACTTTGTATTATAATCATAGATGTTTTCTTGAGTATGTCTCTACATGGAATTTAATTAGAAAATGATAGTGTGACTATACTTTTGATTCCTAAACCTTCTCATAAAAAGTTCAACTATGTTGTAATATGTGGTGGTTAATATTCACTTGAGGCCATGGCCAATTTTTATATTATATTCCTTGTTGAAACCCTTTGGGCCCCTATAGACCTTGTATAAGTGAATACCCTATAATATTTTATAATTTAACCTAAATTTAATTCTTTAACCTTGACCTAAAGGCCTCTTGTAATTGGTAATAAATACCCCTTCATACCAACCATGTTGTCATCGGTTGGAGTGTAATTTAATTTACCTTTGATAAGATATTTTTTGTCATTAGTTGGAGTGTAATTCTATTTTCCTTTAGTAAGATATTTTGGTATCCATGGATACCCTTTTACATTGCGTGTTTTTTCTAAATTATTTCTGCTTATATGAGTAATGTGTTGGTTCCATTTGTTTTTAGAAACTATTATAAAATCTAATATTGTATCAAAGTGGGAGTGAATCTCCATTACTCAATTGCTTTTAATCGATAACTCATCTTCTATGATATTTTCTAAGGGTAATAATATTTGGGAGTCATTGGAAGAAATTGTGTTTTTAATAGTTTGTAAAAAGGATTTTTGTTGAAATTCTTGGAGGACTTGGATTGCAAAGATCTCACTAATTTTAAACAAATTTGCTCTAGGTTAAATATTTACTGATAGTTCATATTTCCTCTCTTGATACTCAATATAATATCTTTTTTTATTTTAACTAGATGGATTCCCTAACTATAGGATTGAGTCTTTTAAGTTTATTTGAAAATCTTATTTGTATTTTAAGGATTTTTCAAATAAATCCATTTCCTTTTCTCTTCTACCATTTTTTGTCTAGTAGTGTCACAAATGAGAGGACAATCTACATGATTTCTAAAGAAGAAGAGAAGAGGTTGAACATTTTTGATAGACCCTAGATGCAAATTAATTCATGCACAAACTTTCATGCATTGCAAAGAATTTTGATCCACTTGATAAAGTTGTTAGAATGGTCTACCAACTTGTTTGCTACATTGGAATGAGAGGGTGGTTTGATTGGTTGCATTCAAGAAAAGTTGATATAGGGTAAACCATGATACTTATGAATGAACTATTAGTGTTTTTGGATTCTTATGAAATTTCAAGAGGGGTCATAATTTAACACCTTTCCCCTTTTGCCTCTAGGTATTTATTTCTTTGCATTAAAAATTTGCTCTCTTTCCCTTATAATTAAAAAAATCGAGTTTTGAAATTTGGGATATTCTAGGGAGAGGAAAAAAAGACATGTGCTTGATTTACATACATCATATTCACACATTATCTAGCATGCAAATATGTGAATATGGAACCAAGGTTATGCACTTAATGTGCAAAGCAAAGATATAAATGTGAAGTTCATATTTCAAATAAAAAACCTTGGAACTTTTGGTTTGTCTTGGTGGCAAAGGTAGAGTAGCTATAGAAGCCTCTCCTAGTCCTTGGGACTATGAAAATCCAAGGTTTAAATCTCATACCCTCCATATTTTTGGTAGAAACTCTGAAATGACATTGTGTGATGTCATGGAATCCTTTGATGATGTGGTACTATATGATGATGTGACACCCATTGATGATGTCACACCTTGAGCACCACACATAACATGATACCTTGTGATCATGTAGCATTGGTTGATGATAGGGCAAATGATGATGATGTGGCACCTAGAATCATATTATATGATGACATCCACTTGATGATATGGTGAGTGACATAGCAAATGATATGGTAGTTACTAATATAGCATATGATGACATGACATATGCTAACATGGTAGGCTAATATGGTAGGGACTAATATTTCAAAGGCCACTTTGGTAGGTAGAACGTCACATATGTGGTATAAATATGAGTTTAACTAATCATATCTCATCAAATCATCAAACCTATCAACTAAGTAGTCATCTAGTTAGTAATAAAATTGGTGAGTTGTAAATTCTAGAGAAAATTAAAGTACAAATGCCACAATTTAGTTTATAGATTTTTAAAGTAAATCGAAGTTTAAAAAGTGGCATGATCTAGTTTACTAAGATAATACATCTAATCTAACTCATCAAAATAACCTAAGGTAACTATCTTGAATCCATAATCAATATCCTTGATCATCCATTGAACGGAAAAAAATAACACCTTCTTATTTGTATGGGTGATATGATATACAAACAAATATTAGGGTTTACACTTAGAAAATGAATAACCTCATAAAATGAAGAAGAGCCGAAACTAACCTCACCACATCTAGCTAAATATAAGGAGGAATCATTTCCAATAACAAGATGCTCTCTAGAATGTTGTCTTATAGTCATGCAACAAGTGATGATATGTTTATATTAAGAATATCACAAACAACAACAACTATCTCATGTCCAATAGATATTGTTGAGTACAATGTTGAAAAGATCAACATTTTCTTGCCATTATCAACTTTATTCTTCGTTAGATTTTTTTCTAACAATGTGAATATCGTATTCTAATTTTTTGAGTTGACTAATATACTTATCAACGGTCTCAAAATAATCAATAGTCAAGGTAGTAATATTTATCTCGAATTTATTATTTTTTATGGATCCATTGCAATCACACAATAACTAAAATTTGTTAGAAAATTCCTTGGGATTTTTAATGTTGTTAACACGAGTTTTATAGATCTTATCACCATAAAATCTATCACACAAAGATCATCATCTTTCTTATCCCTGAACAACTACTTTCTTTTTTTAGAATTATTTCTTAAAGGTTTATTATTCACATATTTGAGCAACCACTTTGAAGTAAAGCTTTAATTTTATTATTTTAAGTGGTATAGTTTAAACCATTCAATAAGGGCACATGCTAATCCATAACTTTGTTGTCCAAATAAAAACTCTACATATAGTTGTGACTAGAAACAATATTTCCATTACAAATATATATAAAAACATATGATTTAAAAAAAAGGCTCGAAATGCTTCTTTATACAAAAGTTATGATGCATAAAATTTTGATCTAATATCACATTAAATACCTCCAAACCCTTTGAAATTTCAAAAAAATAATTAAATACTTATAGTGAATGGGAGAATGCCACATCTTATTATGTGAGTGTTTGAGGGGATGCCAACTAGGTGCTGACTAAACATAGAAACAATAAATGAGAAGCTACCACATATAAATGTTTATCAACTAAAGTAGTCATTTGAATGGCACATATTATCAATTGAATTTCAACCTAAGTACTTGAGTTTTTTAAGGAATGACTACTCTTGAAAGATTGATCGAAAATAAACTTGATATGTCCCTCTTGTATATTTTGATCTACAACATGAGCCCATATACCCAAAGCTAACCAGAAGAAAGACGTATGAAAGAGTTATCGATGTATTTTTTTGGCTATTTGGATACCTCCAAGGCCTATAATATCTACGATCAATATATATGGGAGTTTTTAATTTGGAAGGATATGAATTTTTATTAGAATCTTTTAGAAGTTCCTTTAAGCCCTCTTCTTTCTCTTAGAAGTATATCCTCCAGTATCTAACTATTCTAGAGGTTCCCTCAAATATTCTTATTGGTATCATTCTACTTGTTCCTACATCTTTAGCCTCTAGTGAATATTCTATATTTTATCTTAATGATTTATTTTCTCTTTAGTCAATACCATGTCCAACATCATTAGTTTTTGACTCCAGGAATGCTGAGCTTGATCATCCAAAGCTATATACAATTGTACTAGATGTCAAGGTAGATGATGAATCTAGTTTAGTTTTTTAATTTTGGATTTTGATGTTGCTCCCCAAGGTGTGCCTATATCTTCCATAGTTTTTCTAACACCCGAGTTATTTTTAACTCTCCCTTAGGATGCTCAACCCATTATTTATATATAGTGACATCAAAAGGTCCTTTCTCAAGCCCTACTACCAAAGATTTATAATTTTGGATATCCTCGTATCTATTTCCATGCCAAGGAATGACTAGAATGGGAAGATGCCATGTTTATCAAATACAAATTTGTGATGAAGAATCATACATGGGACTTGTTTCTCTATTAGAAGGAAAAAATATCATTGGATGCAATGGGTCCATAGGACTAGGTACAATTTATATGGTTAAGTTAAGAAGTAAAAAGCATGCATTTTTGCTAAAGGTTTCTCTTAGAAGGAGAGAATTGACTACTCAAAGATATTTACCCAATTGCTTGAATGGATTTTACTTAGATGATTTTATCCATAGTTGCTTTTGATGGTTGGAAGATAATAGCAAATGGATATGAAGAGTATCCTCATTCACAATGAGTTTCAAGAAGATATCTATATATAGTGACCTCTTGGCTTTGACCTTAATGGTTGAACCCCCTTGGTGTGTAATTTGACTAAGTCCTTGCATGGGCTTAAGCGGGCTCCACATGCTTGGTATGAAAAAATCATTCATTCTTTCTTAGTTGTAGGTTAAAACATTATCAAGTAGAGCATGAGTTTTACATCAAACATCAAGATGGTCTGCCATTAGTTATTGTGTTATATATTGATGATCTGCTCATTAGAATTAGCTCACCTTCCTTGATTCAGAAGATGAAGTCACAGATTCATGATACCTTTGAGTTAATAGACTTAAGGCTTTTACACTACTTCTTAGATGTTTAGATTAATTATATTATTTTGGGGTTCATCATATCACATCCCAAATATACTAAGTACCTTTTACAACATTTTAGGATGGATGATTGCAAGTCCACTTGGACTCCCTATTCTTTTGATTTCAAGCTTTGAGTAGATTATACTACTCATTTGCTAGATGCTACTTTACATTAGTCCCTTATGAGAGATCTTCTTTACCTCACTCACACTCAGCTATATATTGTATTTATCATCAACTATTGTTCTAGATATATGCAAGCACTTCGGAAGAGTCGCTAGACAATGACCAAGAGGATCCTTCGATACATCAAAGGTACATATTAAATGGATATTCACTGCTTATTTGGATCACCTTTGATCTTTATAGGCTTGTCAAATATAGATTGGGATGGTGATTTGAACCAATGGTACTCTACTTCTGGGTTTTTCTTCTATCTTAGATCTAGCCTTATTTCTTGGTGTTGTAGATGGAAATTTAGTATTTCTTAGTCTTTTATAGAAAATAACAGTATGTTATCACTGAGATTATCAAGCACCTTTGATGGATACCTATGATTTTAGAGTTTGTGAATATTTCTTAGTGATAATTAGAGCACCATAAATATTGTTTACAATCCAACATTTCATCGATAGACCAAGCATATTGAGATTTGGATACACTATATATGATGACTTTATGCTCATGGGATGCTTGATCCAATTTTTATGTTGACAACAAAGTAAACAACAAATATCCTAATGAAGGTCATACCTAAGGTTCCATTTATGGACATGTGGGAGTATCTTAAAGCTGGAGAGTACCCCTTAAGCGGGAATAACAAATAAGGGTTCTTATTTTTACCCTTCCTTCAACTTAAGAATGGATGCTAGAAAATATAGTAGTTAAGCCTCACTTGAGGCCATAGATGAATTTTAAATTATATACTTTGTGTAATCTCTTTAGGTCCTTTTACAACTTGGACAGGTGAGTAATTTGTAATATTTTATTACTTAATCTAAAGGTTTATTGTAATTGGGTATGAATAACCCTTCATACCAACCTTTTGTCATCAATTGGAGTCTAATTTTATTTTTCTTTTCCATCATGTGTTTCCTTTATGTGAGTTATTTCTACATATCTCAATAAAGTGTTAGTTCCATTTATTTATGGAAACTATTGTGAAATCTAACACTATGGAGATCCAATTGGTTATGAGGTTATTAGGGGGCTCATGTATTACATGTCCACTTTATCTCTTATTTAGTAGATTAATAATCTAACCATAAAATCTTCCTCTTGGATTTGATGCACAAATTTTAAATTCAAAAAATCAGTCAGATGTCTTAGAATAATTTTGTTCTCTTTTCCATCAAAGTTTAGTAAAGTTTTCATAGCAGTAGCAAGTACTAGGGAATAAACCAATAAATTTAGGGATCCCTGATACATCCAATTATATAGATATTATTATGGTCTCATTTGCAATTTAATTTGATAGTTTTGACGTGGTTACTTGTATGGCATCTATAGGGTATATAACATTTGGTATTGAGAAGGATGTGCATACCCTTATGGTTATTGTACAAATTGAACCATTTGCTAATTTGATATCACTTATGGATTTTATGAAACCACTAGTTATTGAGAATAAATGGTTTATTAACATTCTAAACCATGGATGGATTACAATACACTTGAGAGTTAGGGTTCTAGAGAGTTTATGAATTAAGTGTAACTTTTTTATTTGGATGGCATTAGAATAGTTGGTGGATAGATTGATTTGAAAATGATGATTATGAGTGTTGCAAGGGATGATTGCCTAGAGGGAGTGATAGATTTTTATTAGCACTTGGATTTGTTTAAGGTTTTGGTCGTACATGCAAGATTTGCCAATATTGCATAAAATTATGATTTCATTAAAACCTTGATGGAAAGCCTCATTATGATTAGTTTAGAAAAATTGAAGATATTGATGAAGACAAAGGTGTTAGTGGGAATGGAAAAGGAGAGAAAGACCCTTAATGCAAGAACAAAGAGAAAAATAAACTCAAAGGGATATGGGACAATAAAAATAAATATCACAAGTACTTACAAGAAGTGGGACTACTCCCAAAAATAATATAAAAAATGATGATGAAAGTGGCATCTTAGAATAGTAGGACTATGACTAAAACCCTTTAAAAAAGAGTTATTAGGGAATGAATAGGTTTTCATATATTTAGTTTATTTTAATACAAGAAAACAAAAATAATTAGTGAGGAATATAAGGAAGCATTTCAAAAAATTTAAAAGATGTTGGGTTGTCTAGCAACTTTTACTATAGGAGCTTAAGGAGTTATAACAACAATATGGGACAACTCCAAATGGAATGGACAATTACTAGAAAAACATTTGGGTTATTAATCTTTTTTTCGTGAAAGAGGATAATACCAAATTTAGAGTTATAAATATATATGCTACAATTATAGTTACTCTTTATGAAATATGTTGGAAGGAATACAATTTATTTATGTCAAATTTAATTATGATTCATAATTATGATCTATGGATCCTTGTAGGGACTTTGAAACAATTTTATCTCCTTTAGAAAATAAGGGTGGAGTATTTTTACTTATTTTTCAATTCAAATAGACTTTGGGATGGTATTATTTGAAGCTTAAAATATACATGGGATAATATATCATAGGGCAAAATCCTATAGCAAAAATATTGGACCAATTTTTGTTATCTAATACATGGTTATAAACAAAGCATACAATCTCTTTAGATATTTTATTGCAAGTAGGATTAGATCATAAACCCATGCTCGTAAAATGTGATTTTCTTAATTATGGTCATTAATCCATTTTAATTTAAATCTATGTGGATTGAAGACCTGATTTCTTCTAAGTGGTCATAATATGGTGGGATGAAGCAAGGTCTAAAGGATCCTATATGTACACATTTATTCAAATCATGAAATATATAAAGGGAAAAATAACAAATTGGGATGCAAAATAATTTAGTAGCATATTTAAAGTAAAATATGAAATTAAACTCAAGATCAATAACTTATAAGAGATAGTAGAAATCAATGGATTAGACCAAGATAGTTATTTGTAAGAAAAAAATTACTTTCTTATTATCATAATGTATTGAAAAAGAAAGAGTCATATTGGACGCACGTATATAGGGAGAGATGATTTAGGGAAGGGGATACAAATAGCAAATTTTTTCATGATACATCCAAAACAAAATTTTCATTTTATTGAATTAAAAATATTTCAACTTTGAATGGAAGAAATATTGAGGAAGAAGAAGATATTAGGAAGGAAACAATTAGTTATTCATAAATATTCTATCAAATATTAGGAAAGGTAAGTGTTTGTAAAATACTTTGTTAATTATCATGCAAAGACAAAATGAAAGCTTGATAAGGAAGATCTCTATGAAGGAGCTATAGGAAGCAATTTTCCTTTTCCACCCTGAGAAGCCAATGAACCCAATGGATTTCTTGTAATATTCTTTCAAAAATTAGGATTTCTTGAAGAGTGATATGTTGGTTATGATTGGAGAGGCTAGGAAAAATAAGGCTACAATAAATGAGATCAATACGATATTTATTGCAAAATTCCTTAAGAAAGGTGAGATAATATTTTGATAATTTTCATTCATTAAGCTTTTGTAATATGATTTATAATATAATATTCAAAGTTATGTCAAATAGATTGAAAAGCATTCTAGGTTGTGTTATCTTCCAGGAATAAGGTTGTTTTATTTGTGGTAAACAATGGTGTAATAATTGCATAGTAGGTCATACATTCTCTTCATTTCATTTAAAAACCAAGTATGCTTGTGAAATTAGATACAAGAAAAGCATATGATAGGGTTCATTAGAGAATTTTACATGATATTCTTAAAAAAAATGGTTTTTATTAAGGTTGGTATAAATATATTAGATGACATAACACTCCAAAATATTTTATTTAGATCAATGGATCTTCGATCCCCTATTGGATACTTTGAATTATCCTATGAACTTGATCAAGGTGACCCGTTATATCCTTATTTATTTATTAGTGTTGTTGTATTAGGGAGAGCTTTCTCAAAGGCATAAATAGATGGAAAAATCAAAAGTATATAGGTTATAATAAATGATCCTTTACAATCTCATCTCCAATTTATTTATGATATTTTCTTTTGGATCATACCTTGATCAACTAGGCAATGAAGTTTAAATCAATATTATCATGCTATAAGAAAGTTATTAGAAAAGTAGTTAATACTATAAAATCAAGGAGTTTTTCATTAACATTGCTTTATATTCACAAATGGACTATTGTGGATATTTTATGGTTTAAAGTAGGGTTATGCATAGCGAGGAATCATTGTTAATTCGTGAATATTAAGATTTCTAATATTAAAAAATGGCGAGTATGGGGGCCTTGGACATTGGCCCATTCGCTCAAAATTTTTGGGAGCAATATTTTTTGGGTTAGCTCACCGCCCTTTGATAATAATTTCATTTTTTTAATTTTAAATCATCAACACTCCCATCTAAATCTTGGACCTTTTCACCTTGAAATTATAAATAATTTTATTTATCCCATCAAATTTACCTCTTATACCACTAGCATATATATCTAACATGACAACGATACTCATACATCTAAAATATTCATTCTTCTCAAAAAATAACTTGTAGCAGAAAAAAATAAGTGGTTGACAATAGAGACGACTAATAGAACAAGCGACCAATATTAGGGAAAACAAAGACAATTTGATGGAATAGATGATAGATAGCAGAGAAAACAAGGATGATTGACTAATATAATAAATGATAAACAAGAAAGAAAATAAGGACAACTGGCTGATATAATAGGTGATAGACAATAGAGAAAACAAGGGTGATCAATTGATATAATAGATGATAGACAACAAGGAAAACAAGGGTCATTGACTAATATGATAGGTGATAGATAGCAAAGAAAACAAGGATGATCAACTGATAGAATAAGCAACAAATATCATGTAAAATAAGGATGATCGATTGATATAATAGGCGATAAAAAATAGAGAAAATAAGGGTGATCAAATGATAAAATAGGCAACATACAATAGGGAAAAAATGGCAATCAGTTGATATAATAAGCGATAAAAAATAGAGAAAACAAGGGTAATCAACTGATAGAATAACCAATAGATAATAGGGAAAACAAGGATGATCAATTGATATAATAGACAACATACAACAGATAAAACAAGGGTGATCGATTTATGGAATAGACGACAAACAACAAATAAAACAAGGGCAATCGATTGATAGAATAGACAACAAACAAGGAAAAAAAGGATGATCGATTGATGGAATAGACAGTAAACAACAGGGAAAACAAGGATGATCAATTGATGGAATATACAATAGACAATAGAAAAACAAGGATGATCACCTGATGTAATAGGTGATAAATAATAGGGAAAACAAGGATGACCGACTGATATAATAGGTGATAGACAACAAAGAAAACAAGGGCAATCAACGAATAGAATAGCTGAAAAACAATAGGGAAAACAAGGGTGATCAAATGATAGAATATACGATAGAAAACAAAGAAAACAAGGATAATAAATTGATGGAATAGATGATAGACATCAAGAAAAATAAAGATGATCAATTGTTAGAAGAGGCGATAGACAACAAATAATTTTGATGAGCAGTAATTTACCTTATTCTAGTTGAATTTTCAACATTTTTTAACATCATTTTCATTTTCTAACATAAAATACTTTTTCTATACAAGTATAATGACACCTACTAGAAATATAAAGAAGAGAGACCAATTTTCTAAAAATAGTATCCTAAAATACTTTAGCTATATTTTGAAATTGAGTGAGCCATCGACCTCTACACAAATTCAAGGTACATACCCATTTTACATATTAAACAATTAATTTTCATAAGTTACTACAAAAATGATATAGAACACCTTTGTATGTAAAAAACACAATTGACCTTGATATGCCTCTTGAGAATGAAATGCCCCCACATGAAAAATTTCTTAACAATGAGATGCAACAACCACTTGAAGAGAACCTTGAAACTTCCATGCCAACTGAAAAATAAAATGATCCTTCTAATACAATCCCAACTTCTAGGAAATCTTCTACTCATAAACCTAAACCTAGAAAGTTAGCCAGGTGGACTATTGAAAGAAAATTTCAGCTTGAATGATCATAAATATATCCATTTATTGATCCAGTACAACCAAAGAACAATATTGATATACCTACATAATGTAGATGCATGATTTGTAGTTGAAAACTAGAAAATGATCATAAGATGTAACTTAAGTTGGACACAATAGAAAAACATTGTGAAAAGGTTTATGTGACAATATAAGAAAGTGATGGAACAGTTAAGAAAACAATTAGGTGGAAAGATGCATCAGAATGCGTACATTTGAGATATTCACAAGAATATGAAAACAAAATGAAACAACAAGATCTTGTTGAGAAGGGTGGAACAATTTAAGCCCAATTTCAAAAAATTCATAGCACTTTAGCTTCTAAAAATTTACGGTTTGCCACTTTTTATACCATTCTCAAAAAGGGTAGACCTATATATGAGTTTATTAATTTTAAACATCTATTTCAACTAACCGATGTGCAGAACCTTCCTAGTGCCCATTGGTCAAATCAAAGTGATTGGAAAATGGTAAAATATCTCTCATTGGTTGAGAAGGAACTCGGAGAGAAAGTAAAACATTTAAAATTTCTTCTCACTTTTAATTGATGAGGTAATTGTTGTTAACAACACATCTTGGATTTGCATGTATGTTTACACATTGTAAAATCATATAAGGTAATCTTATTTATTAGCACTACATAATATGGTCAAAAATTGTAATGTAGAAAACCTTTACAATGTTGTTGTAAGCAGTTTAAAGGATATTGTAGGAATGAATGATATAGAAATAACCACTAAGTTAATATGTGTTGGATATGACGGTGCAGCTACAATGCAAGGACACAAGAATGGGCTTTGTGTTTAAATTCAGACATCAATTACCCCATATTTTATCCCCATTAATTACATGGCTCATAGAATAAATATTGCATACATAATTGTGAGCACATTTGAAAATGTTGCAAGAGTAGAACTTGTCCATGAAATACATTCTTATTTTTCGTGCAATCCAAAAAGATTTTTAGAGTTTCAAAAATTTGCACTAAGATTTATTGATGGTAGAAAATTATTAAAATATGTAGATACTAGGTGGATTTCATTGTTTAAACCTGTAGAAAGAGTTTTCAGGGAATATGAATCCTTAGCAGGGTTTATGTATGCAAATCATAGGGAAGTTGATAACACAAAATATTTGTTATACCATATGACTGACTTGGAAATACTTCTCACATTATATGATATTCTTCACATGTTGTAAGAAAAGAGTACTTTGATTAAAATTGCACAACAAAGATCCATTTATATTATTCATCAAGATGAGAAAACAAATATGTATGCATATTGATAGGTTGAATTACATTATTTGGATATTGAAGACTTTAGTCTTCAATATGGATCTTCTTCCATTGGATAATGGAATTTGTATTCTCCTTCATTGCTTATTATGATAACAAGTAATTTGTGTCTTCATATGATGCAAAGTAAGTTGTAGTTGTAGCTAAATATTCTTCTTTTAATTGACTTTGCATTGTATTCCTCCTTTATCTGCTTCGTCTTCTTCTTCGTCTTTAGATTTTTCTTTGATTATGATTTTTGTGCTCTCATCGGTGGTTGTGATGCTACTTGGTTCTTGTAAGGAAGATTCTCCTTTCCTATATTCAATCTTTATGGAAGCTTCTGAACAAGCACTTAAGGCAACATGATAAGTTATTGAGTTAGTAGAACCTGAAGTGCCAATGTTGCATGAGGATTGAAAAAGCTTTTCTAGATATGATTCATTAAGTTCTGCCTTATTTTTAAGTAGTCCTATCAATCCTTTTTATTCTACATTTTCATACTTGTAGTGTTTATATGTGAGCAAAAGTCTAAGGAAAGTGAAATGTCACTTTTTCCATTGTCAATTGCTTCATTGAGATGATATTGAAGATAACATTCCATAGTATCAAAAATATCTTCTAAGGATTCATTATGGATTACTTTTGAAGTTAGGTCTAACATTCCTTCAGATTTCATGAGTAGATTCATGATCCCAAGTTTTATGGCACTGGATTTTTCCTTTCCGAAGCAATTATTCTTATTGGTGTTTGTAGTGTTTTGGGAAGTAGACATCCTTATGGCTCCCTAGTTTAGGATATAGAAAGTTATTATCTTATATTTCCTAAATATATAAACTCGATTTTATAAAACCTTTATCAATCCTTAGGTTAGTAGACTTCCTTATGTCTCCATAGTAATGAGAGTATATACACCTAATGGAATTTTAGGTTTTGTAGAAAGCTTATATCTTCGCAATGGATTTGCAACTTGATAATCTTTGATAGATGTTGATATTACCAAGTTTTGTAGAATATATTATGACTCCCTAGTATTTTTGGAATATGATATAGTGCTATTATAAAATGTAGTTCAATTTTTTGTTGATTTTGTAAAGTTTTATAAATATCAAAAATCAACTTCTATTATCCCTTATTGCTCCTATTGAACTAAGCACTTTTCCAATTTTGAAGAGGTTTTAATGTTGGATTTCTTTTGTCCCTTTTATGAAATTTTGAGACAAGAATATTATAAATTTCCAACCTTAGAAAAAGCCTTAATAACCTCTTTTAATATCCCTTTAGGATTTAATTTTAGTGTATCTAATTTCCAATAAATTAATTTGATGTAGTAACCCTTATAACTCCCAAATTTGGAAAATTAGACCACAATGATATTTGCAAATATTTTTAAAATTAATTTCCAGTAGAAACCCTTATTACTCCTAAGTTTAATATTACAAATATTATATTGATTTGATAAATTATTCCCTTTGAGATATGGCTTTCAATATGGTTAAATTATTCTATGTTTAAACTTGATTTATCAACCTTATAACTTCCAAGAAATGAGACCCCAAAATTTTAATGGGAATAAATCTTACCTTGTACCATACAAAGACCGTAATAATTGACACTGATTTTCGGTGTGCAAGGGCTGCAATATTAATGTATCTGCTTTGGTTGTTCCCTCCAATAGAATGCTTGGAACCTTCCTTGGATTTAATGTTCCAAATATGGCACCTTTAGTCTCTACCTTTGACCTCCCTTGACCAGAGCATTAAATTCTCTTCCACTTCAATTTCATTCTGCAACTCGATCTTGTGCACGAAGACTTCAAAGTTTTGAATGTGTATACGTGAATGCTTTGTCTTTTATGTCCTTAAAATGGAGGAGAATATTGTATTAAGTTCCAAGTGGCACGTCCATTTTCTTCTTGAGCGCTTGAGGAGTAGAAGATGCTAGAAAACACTTGTATCTTCCTTTGAGTAACATATGAACATTACATTCTTTAGTAGCGCATGGTCTCTTTGTGGACAAGTGTCTCTCATATTCTCAATGCACCAACCTGTTATTTGTAACTCCTTTCTTGATCAAGATGAATGCTCGTGTGAGGAGCGTTATTGTTTTGCCTTAAGTGATAAGTATCACTCTCTCCTTGTGCATGGATGTCTTCTCTAACACTTCTTCAACACACCCTTTGGAGGATTTGTAAACCCTATAAAATTTCTAGCTCCTCCTTTGTTCAATGACACTTTCTTGTGGGTTGTTTCCATATGGAATGAGGAGCAACGATTTGGAGGCTTGAGCATCAATTTTGAGCAATGTAAACGTGGATTTTGAAACACTCCAATGGTGCCTTAATATTATTCTTTTCACACTTGTTATACATCCTCCTTTTGTAGACAATGTTTCTCTTGAATATAATGTTGTTTCTTCCTTTGTTTTGTGCCTTATCTTTTGGAGGTTCAGTCATCCAAAATATGAGGAGTATGAGCCCTTAGAGTGGCTCCTTTTTCTATGCTTGGAAAGAGCTAGAATTTGACCACATTTTGATGGTTTATCCAGTGGATATTGTGCCTTTGAGGCACCTTAAAATATTCTCTATTTCCTGTATAAACCATATTAGGATAATGTAATACAATGTAATAAATTTATGTATAAAATAACCTTTATTGCACCTTCTTTTGCACTCCTTTTTCAGGTCTGAATTTTTGGTTTTGCGGAAAATTTTTTGAATGCAATGTAGTGGTTTGAGGTTCTCTTTGATTAGACATCTTCCCATTTTTGCTTGGATACTTTGATGACAAATCCAAGATTAGATATAAGTAGATAGAAGCTCCTTATTTGATGTAATTTTCTACATTTTTCTCCTTGCAATTAATCCTGTAATGCCTTGGATTTGAGACTCACCAAGTCTCAATATTTGAATCTTCTATTCTGATTTTTGTTAGTTATCTTCTTCTCCAAGTTTTGGATGATTCTAACCTATTTTGGTGGCTTCACTTAGCCACTATGTGTTGCAAATTTTTATGCACTAATAGTGTCTTTAGACACTATCAAATTTTGATTTTGTACCCTTCTCAAGAACACAAATAATAATATTTTTGAGAGCAATAGAATAGTGCAAATGAATATAATAATATTTCACTTTTAATGCACTAACAATTTCACCTTATCACTCCAATCAACTCTCAAAATAATGCACTTAATCAATTTACTGCAACTAATCAAGAATAATCTGAAATGAATCTTCAAGAATTATTCTACAATTTTCTTACAAACAAAGTTGTAGGGGCTAGTCTTGTTTTGCTTTCCAAAGTAGATGATAGGTAGTTGATAGATAGTTAATTTAGAAATATAATCAAATCCTAATGTTCAAATGAACCTTAAAATAAACCTTTCTCTTTTTACACTTTTGAAGACTGTAATCCAATTTTCCTTATTGTAACTTTAACCCAAATTAAGGTGCTTTAACAAATCTGATAAGTAATCCAATTAATGAATCTACTTTCACCAATACTTACTTTTTTTTTGAAAGCTTTTGTAGCTCTTTTGTAGCTCTTTTGTTGCTTCTGTAGAGGATGTAGATCTTGGTGTCTAAGATCACCAAGTTGCTACTTCGAGTAGGATCTTGCTGCTTTTTGTAGACTATCCTAAACAACTCCTTCACCAAAATATAATATCGAACTTTATCTCACAAGTATGGGATTTGGTGGCTTGTTCTCCTCTTGCAATCTGCTATAGATTTGAAGAAGTCTTTGTCTCTGAAATATTTCAAATTCTAACTTCAAGCAGGATATTCTTCTCAAGATTCTGAATGTCTTGAGGTCTTCTGATATTTGGCACTCCTTGCCAAATTCTTCTTCTTTTGGGCTTGTTGTCGGATGGCGATAATTGTCCCAAATCTTTCACTATCTTCTATAGTGAATTTCTCCAATGAGTTCTCCTTTGATGATTTTTTCAGTAAGGCTCTCTAAGCCTTTTATTAGATGCTCGTTGAGACCTCCCTAAGGTATTTTATCTTGCAAATTCTTCTGCTCTTCCTTGAGACATTTTCTTCAACCTTATGCTCCTGAAAGTGTTGGTGGTGAGATATTCTTCTCGATATCTGATTTTGTTGCTTCTGGATCCGAGCAGGTTTCTTCTAGTCCTTCTTCCAAGACTAGAATTTCTTCAATGAGATTTTCTCTTGATCTCTTTACCTTCAATTTTGCTTTAGGTGTTGGATTGATTCTAAAGAATATACTCTTCCTAACTTTCTTGTAGAAAGTTTCCCAACTCACTGAATCTCCTTTCCCTGCAACAAAGTATTAGTACTAAAACCTTAATCTACTTCTGAATTATATACTCTCTTCTAGAGTCTTCTTCAGGATCAAGGCTTATGTGGCCTTTTTTCAATATCAAGGCTTCTATAGCATTTTCTTCAATATCAAGGCTTTTGTAGCCTTTTATTTAGTATAAAGGCTTATGTGGTATTTTCTTCAATATCAAGGCTTTTGTGGCCTTTTCTTCAATATCAAGGTATTTGTGGCATTTTCTTCTAGATCAAGGCTACTATGGCCTTTTCTTCTTCTATGAAGTTCTCAATCTAGCAATGGAGATCTCCAATCTCCTAACTTCACCACGACTCTTCTCTAGAAGTCTTATTCCATAGTATTTTTATTTCTTGCACAAGGAACTAATCTTTGCACTATGAAGGCACACCGACCTTTGGGTAACGAAGTTGAAGTCTCCTAGATTTCTATTGTAGGAGGTGTCCCAATCATCTGAGAATTAATTTTATACAACAAAAGAAACTTTGGGCAATAGTTAACAAATTCTAGATATCCTGAATGATCTTCACTAGTTGATTTGTCAATCTAGTGGATTGAATGTTGAGTCCTAGTCTTCACGAGTTTTTCCTGCAACTCTATGGAAAGACTCTAGCCAAATATAATCTCAGTATTTTTGGAACTAATATTTCTTTCAGTCCTCACTTGTGGCTCTTCCTAATTCTATCACCTAGATTATTTTAAGACTTTTTAATAGTGGCTAGTCTAGCAGCACATCAGGTTGATAAAAAACTCGGGCTCAATGATAATGGTGGTTTTTCTATTGATCTAATGTGGTTAGATCTACCGTGGATCTGATATCATTGTTAGATTTTGATGCAATGTGCAATGGGAGATAGTAATCACAAGATGCATAATAATATGAAAGAAAGTAAATCTACGAGATGACTAAAATATGCTATAAATAGAAATGATGGAAATGAATACAATGTAGCTATAGAGGAAATGAATACTCAATGAATAAAGCCATTGTACTACATTATACCCATCACCAATATATGGTGATCTACACAACACTATAATACTACCTATGAATATGCTCTGAGCTTCTCTGTCTTTATCCTACTTGTTACAATGAGGTCCTTTTATATAGGAAGATAGGTTCCTTGGCCAACACTCTACCTAGTTGTGCAAGGGATAACTTGTATATATACATCTTGTACATTTATTACATTGCATGAAGTAACTAGATAACTTCCCCCTAAAGTAATCTAATGTCCTAAGTATGTACCTAGGAAGGTACATTTACATGACCCAAATGATGTAATATAATATATTTCTAATAGGATCTAAGGAATATGAAAGGGTTTTTAGTGCATTATCTTTTATGAAATCTAAAGTTTGTAATAGGTTGGATAAAAATTTAGAAAATTGTTTGAGAATATATGTGTCATCTTATGAGTTGGAAAAGTATCCTTATGATAGAGCTCTGGCATTTTGGAAATATCTAGAAAACAATAAGACATCACTAATACTCATGATAATGAGCATAATGATACTTGTAGTGATCATATTGTAAAGACAAATATCAGTTATGCGTACAGATGATTTTAGACAATCTGAGCAGTGTTTGTTTCAGCTACCTCAATTGTAATATTTTATCAATTCAAAAAGTTTGATATATTTCACAATATTTGTTATCAGTTGTTCACTGGATTTTGAAAATTGGATTTTTGGTTTACTAAAAAATGAAATTTATGTTTGATATCATTGCCCTATTATTGGATTATCTGTAATTAGAAATTTTGTATTGTTGTTGGATTATCTATATTTAAAAAAATATGTTTTATATCATAGCCTATTATTGGATTATTTGTATATGTTCTTAAAATTTTATACTTGTGGGTATATTTTGCATCTACTCACCCCTAGCTACCAACAACTATATATTAAGTTTATTATTTAGATAGAACCAGATATTGCCAACAAAATTTTGTTAGCATGATCGAAATCATTGCCAGAAGCAGAGCTAGGTCGAGAAGGGATGAGGAGGTGAGCCCATTACTGTCCACTCGGACACCAAAAGAAAATTAAGGCATATGGACTAAGGAATGAGGCCATCAAAAGATTCACACCCGACTAGAAATCCCTAAAATTCTATAAACCTAGTACATGTGGACAGAGCAAAGCGGGTCGAGCATCATAAGTGTCGAAACATTTGTAGTGGTTGGAGCCTGATAAAATGTCAAGCATCCATATCGAGGACATAAGAACAAAGGGGAATATTGAAATGGCTAAGTCCAAAGGTGGCTAGAGTAATTAGGCCCGACCAGAACCCGAAAGCATCGTAATGACATGATCAATAAAAATGGTTAAGTCCAAAGGCGATCAGAGCAATTGGGCTTGATTGAAGCCTGAAAACATTAAAAAGACCTAGCCAATAAAATTGAGAAGCCCAAAATAACTAGGCCCAGCTAAAGCCTAACAACACCCAGATTACCTGGTCAGCACATCAAAATGTTCATCCCTGATTGAAGCCTGATATGCTCTCAATGTTCTAGTTTGGAGCTTGAAAGATAGCAGTTGGTGCATAAAAGGCAATCAAGAATGAAGAAGGTTGGAGGATTCAATTTCGATCGAAATTCGATCAAATATTCATTGGCCTAATGCATATAGAAGCAAAAGACGAGCCAAGTGTAGAAGATATCATTGAGGTTGCATTTGGTTTAGACCTACTAGGATCTGAGGGACCCGATACAGGAGAATTAGTATGCGGCCAAAATCCATCAAGATAAGGAGTAAGCATCTCACATGTGCGCAAACAACTCAATGATCATTCTCCTATCTCTCTCCTATGAAGTTTTTTGAGGCGTGACTTTGTATTAGAAGACCCTAACGATAAAAGATATCATACAAGCTACAGGATGACTGAGTAGAAAGGAGATCAATGGACCAAATATAGCCAACAAGGAGGGCATGATTAAATATGATGCAAATCTAGACCATGTCATTGAGCACATATAGGTAGTTGGAGCACCCATACTTCCAAGATGATCCTACAGGATGGTAGAATCTCTGACATAACAATAATCCATTTCTTAGGCAATAATATTGTTGACTGCTATAGGATTGTAAAATGTTTATAAATACAATAATGTAGAATGAATACTGGTCGTATCTTAGGCATTTACAATTCATATATAAGGATGGAAACTGCACCTTAATGCAAATAAAGTACTATCTGGCCTCTGGTTTGATTCATTTGTAGAGTATGTATGTGTGTATGCATGTCCTCTTATTTCTAATTTGAGCATGTTAGATGTTTATGGCAATAATTTTGAATTTTGTATTTCCATCGTACTCATTTACTTGTCTGGAATTTAGGGTCTACTAAGGGCATAATGGGTTAAAATTGTATGTGTTGATAGCTGCATATTTCTAATTTAAGCATGTTTAATATTTACAGTGATAATTTTGAATCCTGGATTTTCACTATACTCATTCCTTGTGTAAAATTCAGAATTTCATTAGCATAAAATAGATTATAGGTAAATACTCGGTGACTATTTTTACAATGAGTTGGTATGTTAGGTAGTTGGTTGTTTAGTTGCATATCCTTGTTATTGCATGTGTCTTGATGTTGCTTAATCTATACCACTTTAAGTTTTGGCTAGTTTAGTTTATTTCTTTCATCACCATTCCCCCCCCACTTTTAGGGTTAGTTAGCTGAGACTAGAAGGAACCGATCTCCTTCAAAGATTGATCATCGCAGCTTACACATGTTGTCAGGTCTTTCAATGTTGGTCAAGGTCTGTGGGTGCACAAACCTTTCCATTAGACAGATTTTTTGACCAACAATTTTTGGCATGTCTGGTGGGACTCGAAGATCCCTTAGTTAGATAGTACAAGGATAGGTGATCTCCTATATTGTCATATCTCATCAAAATCACTTGGCAACTCCGCTCAAATACATATATCTGTATCACAAGACCAGTTGCCTTTTAGATCTGAACAGAACTTGGTGATATTATGTTTTGGTCCACAATATCCATCACCTGGAGATTCCATTGCAGACTAAACTTGACCCTGATGATTAGTTGCCTTAAGAAAAATAAGGTGATTCTACTAAAATTTGATTGAGATTCATGCTCGATTGTCATTTTGCATCATTCTCAAAGAACCATATCGTAGAGGACTCAATGTTTGGTGAGAAGCATCGACCTCACTAGCAGAGAAGTTATGCTCATCTGATGATTTCAAGGACTTAAGTGTTGCAATGGCTCAGTACGATGTTTCCTGTTGGAATTACATAGGCCCTTTGAATATCCAACATCCTTATGATATTCCCAAGCTCACTCTAGCATACCTATCAAGTTTTGATGGGACTGATAAAATTGTATTTGAACATTACAAGGATATTTCTTCCTTGTGATGATGCATGGCATTGTACATGAGGACATGGTGCTTAAACTCATGATTCTCTCTCTTAAAGGAAGAATTCGATTATGGTACAATAGCTTGAAGGATGGGAGTGTTTGTACATGGGCTGATTTAAAAAAGGCATTGATTTATACATTTGATTACTCAAGTGACCCTACCTTACCGATCCAATTTTAATTCATCAAGCGAGCCCCCCATGAAGATATACTAGAATTCAACATATGGTTCCAAAGAACCTAGAGGAGGGTTCCCCCATAATACTGGCCAACCCATGCTTAGGCTTACTTATATTATATTTGGGTCTTCCATCATGACATAAGCCTTTTGATTCTGCAGTCTAGTGAGAAAATATTTCCTTAGGTCTTTTGGGAAGCCTCTCGAGCCAAAAATATGCTGATCCAAGCAGGAAAATTACCACCCTAGGAGGATCTAGTTCCACTTCAACCTCTCATAACTACATACCCAGTAGGGTCCCTTGCTACTACATCCCACCCTTCATTCCTCAAAAAAATTGATTATGATTCATATTGGATATCAGGAGGTAATGCTCTGTCTAAGGTTCAAGTAGAGCAAAAGCAAAAAATAGAGATCCAATGACTCATTGAGGAGATCAAAAGCATGCCAAAGTAGTTGGTAGAAGATAAAATATTATTATGACTTTCCTTTTTTCGAATAAAAAATATGACAACCTACCCATTTCAAATGTCCTGATAATAGATATAAACTAGGGGAAGAGGGAGGTCAAATGAATAACCTAGAAATTGGTTCATTCGTATCAAGAACCGATGAATGTTTCCAAATCACAAGGGACTATAATCCTTACAGTCATGTAGAGGAAATTCACATGATCGACGATTGGATAGCCTATCACACACTACAAAATTATATACAGGAGGAAAGCACATAACCAATGACACCTTAGACAAAGAAATTCAACAAAGAAGAGAACAAGAAATACTTGCATAAACCCCTTTATGATATTCAATCACTAAGAGAGAAACATTTAGAAGCATGCAAAGATTCCTACCTCCCAGCACTCAACACCCAGCAAGAAATATAAAGGCCGAAAGAATCCCCTAATCCCACTCAACTAGGGAGAGGATTATTGGTGTCAGAAAAGATAAACTCGATTAGCCTTCCAAATGCAAAATTCTTGGATGTCATTAAGGAATATGAAAAACCAATAGTTCCATGGGCTGAAAAATTTTTACACTACTGAATCAAGGGTTGCAAAAATTTGATATCCAAAGCTATCCTTAGCAAAGGACCTGTTTCATTGATGAGCTTGCATGGGAAGTAAAGGTAAACTTGGATGGATGGTCAACAAAAAGGTCGATTTTACTTGAGCTAGACTTCATACCCTATAATCACCTGTTCAATGGTAATATGCTATATAGCCTTAAGGCCCAAGTAAATTAAAAAAATTGTAGTATAAATGCCCAATATGTGGTAGCATGTGAAGATCCCAGGGGATGCATCATAGGTCAAGAATATTCTACAAGTGTGAGCTATTTTTACCTTTCATCGAAAGAATCAGTCACCAGGTTTCAACCAGATTTTATGACCTTCAATATTGAACAAAAAAAAGAGGTCCTAGAACCAAAATCCAAATCAGGTTGGAATCCCATTAAAAAATCAAATGAGATGGACACATTGTCAGTAGATCATATCAAACAATTCAAGTTTGGAATCATATGGTTCAACCACAACAGATTAAAAGGATAACTTGCACAACATATCTCTAGCCAGGTGTGAAGTACACACTGTAGTTTTTCTATAAGTAGGAGGTAAATATATATAATAATATGGTGACCACATATAATCCTTTATTTCGTATATAAGGATCAAGGATGTAAGAAGGGGATCATTACATGATGTTTGAGAACATTGAAGTTCAGATGCCGCTATTTTGCATTATTTAAAACAATTTCTTTCTTTTATTAATTCCTCCTTAATCTCTATTATTTGTGTGTTTGACTTTGTAGCCCAATGGACAAGGACATAATTGCCAAGAATGCACCTTGAAATTTATTGTAATTTAAAGCAAAATTCCCACCACATGTGCAAACAAAACGTAGTGAGCCATACCACTTAAAAGAATCATGCCAGCATAGGTATTACGAAAATGAAGACAAGTCCAAGATCACAGTGCAGGTTGTTCCTAGAAAAATATGACATGCAGAATGATTTATTGTTGAATTACGCAAAGAAGAAGAAGAGTCCCAGAGACAACAACTTTGCATGGCAGTCTGTCTATTTTGGAAGCATTGGCTAGCAACTATGAAGTATGTTTATAGAAATACAATGCTTGGGGATATCTAATGAAATGAGAAATTTGAGCTACGATTCTATGTGGTTATCTTGTGAATCCAGTAGTTCTATTTCCATCTATTATTAGATTACCCTAGCATCATTTTTCTTTTTGTGTTTTGTGTTTTATTTATTTTTTCTTATTTTTTTATTGTTGGTAGGATTAGTGGGTCATTAATCCTTAATGTTGATGGCACTTTTAACCCTACTACAACTGTGTCGTGTCTTCCCCCATATCCTTGTCAGTTCTTCTTCATGTTTTCTTCCCCTCTGTTTCAGGTGCTTGGTATTCCTTCTCCTCTTCACCATGATGCTCCACTGTGTTGTGTAAATAACTTTCACCCTGTTTCTCACCACCCTCTCTTTTTCTTCTTTGTTCTTTCTTCCCTTCCTCTAGAAAGTGTTAAGTCCAAAATTTTAACTAGATGACTGAGTTCCTTGTTCATGCAAAGCAAAAATTCCCGAATGAGTCACCAAAAATGTGGGTATATTTTGCATCTACCCACCCCTAGCTACCAACAATTATATATTAAGTTTATTTTTTAGATAGAACCAAATATCACCAACAAAATTTTGTCAACATGACCAAAAGTATTTCCAAAAGTAGAGCTAAGCTGAGAAGGGATGAGGAGGTGAGCTCATTACTATCCACTTGGGTACCAAAAGAAAATTAAGGCAAATGGACTAATAAATGAGGCCATCGAAAGATTCACACACGACCTGTAATCCCTCAGATACCGTAAACTTGGTACATGTATATGGAGTAAAGCAGGTCGAGCATCATAAGTATCAAAACATTTGCAGTGGTTGGAGCCCAATAAAATATCAAGAATCCATCTTGGGGCCATAAGAACAAAGGGAATATTGAAATGGCTAAGTCCAAATGTGGTTGGAGCAATTGGGCCCAACTAGATCTTGGAAATATTAGAAATACCTGACCAAGGAAAATGGAGAATCCTGGAATAACTAGGTTTTGTTGAAGCCCAAAAATATCTAGATTACCCAGTCAGCACACTGGAATGTTCATCCCCAACCAAAGCTTGATAGGCTCTCAATATTTTGGTTTAGAGTTTGAAAGATAGCAGATGGTGCATGAAAGGCAATGAAGTGTGAAGAAGAACATAGGATTTAGTCTCGACCAGAATTCAATCTGCATTCAGTGGTCTGATGTACATAGAAGCAAAATACGGGCCAAGTACAAAAGAGACCGATAGGATTGCATCTGATTTGGACCCGCCAGGGTCTTAGGGACCCGATACAACAGAATTAGTAAATGATCGAAAGTCATCAAGATAAGGAGTAAGCATATCATACATGCACAAACAACTCATCAATCATTCTCCTCTCTCTCTCCCACAATGTCTATTGAGGTATGACTCTATATCAGAAGATCCTAACATCAAAAGCTATCATACAAGCTATAGGACAGTTGAGAAGAAAGGAGATTAATAGATCGTATACAACCAACAAGTAGGGCATGATTCAAGATAATGCAGATCTAGACCATGTCATTCAGCACATCTAGGTAGTTGGAGCACCCATACTTCCAAGATGGTCCTACAAGCTGGCAGAATCTCTGACATGACAGTAATCCATTTCTTAGGCTAACTGCTATAGGATTGTAAAATATCTATAAATATAATAATGTAAAATGAATACTGGTTGGATCTTAGGCATTTACAATTCATATGTAATGACGAAAACTACACCTTAATACAAACGAACTACTGTATGGCCTCTAGTTCAATTCATTTGTAGAGTATGTATGTGTGTATGCATATCCTCTTATTTCTAATTTGAGCATGTTAGATATTTATGGTGATAATTCTTAATTCTGCATTTCCACCATACTCATTTACTTATCTGGAATTTGGGATCTACTAAGGTTATAGTGGGTTAAAATTGTATGTGTTGATAGCTGCATATTTTTAATTTAAGCATATTGAATGTTTGTGGTGATAATTCTAAATCTTGGATTTCCGTTGTACTCATTCCTTGTTTAGAATTTGTAGTCTCATTAGCATACAATAGATTATAAGTGAATACTTTGTGACTATTTATGCAATGAGCTAGTCTATTAGGTAGTTGGTTGTTTAGTTGCATATCCTTGTTATTGCATGTGTCTTGATGTTGCTTAATCTATACCACTTTAAGTTCTAGCTAGTTTAGTTTATTTCTTTTAGCACCTCCCCCCCCCGCTTTTAGGAATAGTTATCCAGGACTAGAAGGAATCGGTCTCCTTAGAATATTGATCGCCGCAACTTACACACACTGATAGGCATTTCAATGTTGGTCAAGGTTTGTGGGCGCACAAACCTTTCCATTAGACAAGTTTTTTGACCAATAATACTTTATATATAAGCCTTGTTATTGCATTGTTATTGTTTAGAGTTATAAAACCATGATGTTTTGTCCACTTTTTATTCACTTGATGGTTATTCATTCAATAATATCTATGGTAACAATTTATTTACTCTTTGTATGCAACTTATACCATTTATTAGTCACTTGCTACAACTAATCTAGAAGAAATTTGCATGATATATCTATGGTAACAAGATTGAACACATATAACAAGATAGAATACATAAATTTTGTAAAAATATTTTTTATTAATTTGAAAAGCATATTATTACAATTTACAAAAATGTTGAGTGCTAGACAACAAAATTTTCAGTCAACTATAGAACATTTTTCTTATAGCATCTACATTTAGCCTGAAGCATATTTTGGTTGTTCTTGAGGTTGAGGTTGTGTTTCCTCAATAGTTTACTGCTCGAGTGCACTAGTTCCTATAAGGTCTTCCTGTATTGTTTCCAAACCCATCAACAACACCCTTTCTTCTTTTGTCAGATCTTATTTTGATGCTAAAGACATTTCTTTTTCATGTTGTTAAAGCAAAATTTTAGGATCTAAATTATGTTTTTTTTGTAATGTTTAGATGTATAGTCAATTTGTTCACCTGCTTCTTTAGGTGATCAAAATTGAATTGAAAAAAAAGAATAAAAATATGTTAGTTGATAAATATAGAGAAAAAATAGAATAAACACTTATCATGCATAAATATATGCCTTACCTCAACATCTCTTGTCACCTCTGCTACTTCTACTTTCTTTTTGTCCATAACCCATTGATTGAAATATGCCTGGGCTTCGACATTAAGGTTTTCTAATCTAATTTCATCATTATATATAGAGGTGGACTTTACCTTTCCAAATTTAGCTTGATGTAACAGTGCATCAAGCTTTTGTGGTTCATTTTCCACCAATGAAAAATGTCCTATCTTTATTTAAAAAATTATATCGAACATTTATTTCCTTCATCAAAACTTTTGTCCAATATTCCCACTCTCTCATTTCTACAATAGCTTGCAGCACATTTTTCTTGATCGTTGCTTCACAATTATCAAATAATAATTTTTTTGGTGAAAATTTCAAATTTTCATCATTTGTGAGAGGTAGGGGATCGTCGTTTGGGAGGGGAGGGGATGAGCTTTGTGTAACAACAACAAACCATTTAGTTTATTGTGTTGAATCTTGAAGCACATCAATGGTAGCAAACCCTCCAGAGTTAAAAATGTTACCCTAAAAAAGGTAATCCTCGTCAAATGGAGGATTTTCCAAATCTAAAATGTCGTGCAAGCCTAAAATATTTCCTATAGAAAAAGATGAAAATTTTGATATGGTTTGGCTTGCTGCTCCTCCCCGAATCCTTGTAGAAAATAATTGCTTCCCACACACACATTGTTGGTCTCTCATGAACAGTGGGCATGGTGGAGGTGATGACAACATATCTGTTTGTCTTTTTCATGTTAATTGAGCCGACTTCCCTATAAAATTTTATAATAAAATTTTATTTAAAACTATTGTAAAAACGATGTAATAATATTTAATTTATTATAACTAGACTTACCAGTGGAAGATGTGACCTGTAAATCCAATTCCATTGCTTCTATTTTATGTTGCCTTGAAAACATTAAAAAATTTATTAAAACTAAGTATAATTTTAAATAAACAAAATATATAATATTGAACAAAAGTTTCAAATAGTAACTTTACCTACCATTGGTTGGTTGACTTCTTCAACATCATCTAAAATATTTCTTGTAATTAATGGTGGTGCACGAGAAACAGGGGAGGAAGACCTAAAGCATTTTGTAGAACTTTTAGCTAAAGGTGTCATTTTCGATGGTGTGTTGGAATCTCTAGTGGCTTCTTAGAAATAACCTCATATAAAAGCCTCCCTTCTGGTAGAGGAAGAGGATGCTCTTCTCTACATTCAATTTCAAGCAAATATTTTAAAAACTAAAAAATATATATATATATATATATATAATATTACATTATTCAAAAATTAAATTTACCTGCACCTTCTAGACTATCATGCCAATAACACTCAATTTTGGATGCAGTGCAGTCGGTATTAAGGTGTCCTACACATTATAATATGCTTCATAAAAAATAAAGAATAAACTTTGTGGATGTGACAAAGGCATTACTACTTCTTTGGGTGTTGAGGAGATCCAATTTAATGTGATTTGAGATATAGGTGCTCCAGTAAAATTTATTATGGCCAAGACATCGCACCAAATAAGCCAATGCCCACAATGGTAGGTCTGATGTTCTTCCTTGTAAAATAATTCTTGCTTGGAAGAATTCAATGCAAGCATGAAGGAACTTGTTCGTAACACTTGTAATATTTAAGCCCCTTCTGGACTTGGTGCTTTGAACTACAAAAAATAATAAACAAATTATTACTTGAAAATTTTATTCAAGAATTTCAAATTAAAGAATATTACTTGTACCTATCAAATATTCTACTGAGAGGCTGAAGTTGATCTCCAAGTATCCTTTGTCCTAGTTAGTTAAAGTGAGCTTTGTTGAGACAGGATCAACATCCTTGTGCAACAACCTTATCAATCGTTGAACGTCCAAGATTTTCACTATGAAAGATAGGTCTTGTTATCAATTGTGATCTTCACAATCGATGTGTCATCATTGTATGAGTTGATAATTCTTTGAAGCAATTTGGTGTGTGTTGTATTGGTGCATGGATAGTAGTCCATGAATACCAGTCTTCGATCCATATGGTATCATATCTGGATGTGGTCAACATATTAGAAAGGATTGGGAAAACAACATTTTTGAAAGATATTTTTGAAGTAGGGAAGGAAGAGCTAGCCATTAGGGCTTTGGATACTAGAAATATTTGACTCATAGAGGGCTTTTGGAGGATGAGGGCTTCTGAAGGAAGGTTTCACTTTGCTTTGATTTGCTCTACAATGGAAATTTTTTAAAAATGATTGTTCATGCCTTTTTATAGAAGTATGCATGCATGAATTAAATGTATGTTCAACACATGCCAACATTTAATCAGATCAGTTGTAAGCGATGCTACTAAGCATCTATCACCCGTTATGATGTTATCTATCATCCATCATCCAATCTGTTTTTGTCTATCGTGTGTTGTCTGTTATGTTGTTGTCTATTATCATCCATATGTTATGTTGTTCATTGTTCGTCGTCTGTTATATTCTTGTATATCATCCATCGCTCGTTATTTTACTATCTATCAACTGTCGTCTGTTATTTTACTATCATCTATCATCATTTGTTTTTTTGTCTATCGTTTGTCATCTTTTACTTTGTTTTTATCATTTATCATCTATTATTTTGTTGTCTATCATCTATCATCAGTTATTTTGTTGTCTATCGTTTGATATTATCGTCTATCACCTATCCTCTATTATATTGTTGTCTATCATCTGATATTATCATCTATCATCTATAATCCATTATTTTGTTGTCTATCATATGATATTGTTGTCTATCATTTGTCATTTGTTATTTGTTTGTATATCGTCCAATATTATTGTCTGTCGTCCCTTGTTTTCATTTATCATCCTATATTTTTGTCTATCATCCTATGTATTCATCTATTGTTCTATGTTTTCGTCTTTCATTCATTGTCTGTTGTTTTTCTATGCGTTTTCCATCATCCAAGTTTTTGAAATATTACAACTAATTCCCCACATATTTATAACTTTTTATGATAAACAAAATGCAATTCACCATGTCTTCTATACGAGTTTGGGCATGATTCGCCTTGATTTTGAAACTCATTTACCACATTTTTATAAATACATTTTGGGTTCGACCCCTTACGCATAACCCTGGTTTAAAGATGAAAAACTTCCATCAAATATTTGAGTATTCCTTTCCCTAACAAAAGAAAGGAACTATGGGACTCGATTTTGAATAGAATGAAATTTTGTTTGGTAGGTTAGAAATGGAGGTTCTAACCATGGTTGGAAGGATACTAATCATAAAGACTATATTTCAATCTATCCTTATATATGATGTCGCCTTCAAGATTATCAACATGTATAGCATCTAAAATTGATAAGATTTAAAGAGATTTTCTTTGAAAAGGATGTGAGGAAAAATTTAGGCTTCCTCTTTGTAAGTGGGTCATGGTTTGTAAAGGAAACAATATTGGAGGTAAGATTTGTAAACTTATAAGTTTGATATTAGGGGCAAAACTTAGTTGAAGATTATTCAAAGATCAAGGAAATAGTTGGGTGAAAATATTGCTTCAAAAATATATAGGTTTCATTTACGCAATAAAATTATCCTAAAAAATAACCCTATGTAGAAGTTGGACAACATGGAACTTTATATCATAGTTTTCAATTAGTCAAGAAATATATTGGATGGTTAATCAATGAAGGGGATTATACAAATATTTTTTTTGATGCTTGGTTGAAGCTTTATCCTCTTATTTATGATCCAAAATGGCAATTTTTATGTTGGGCATGCTTAGTAAAAATTATATTGATGTGAGCAACAACACTAGATCATTGATTTCTATTAGCAACCTAGTTGAAGGAAAGAACCTCAAACAAATAGTTCATGGGCTTAAAAAGATGTTTCAAGAGTCGAATGGTCCTTACTACTACTATCAACTCAACATTATCAATCTACGATCGTCTGGTGTTTACCAAATATTGTCTTCATAACCTTGGGCATATTGAACATTGGAAAATAATATTTTCTCCCCCCCTTAATATGTATTTCTCTTGCACAAATTTTTAGAAGTATTGGTTACCACTACTCATGCACTCCACTTAATACATCAAACATAATTTTAATAAAAATTATAGCACATTGAATATCCCATTTCTATATAATTACTTATTTTAAAGCTCTTTAAATAAGTAATCCAACTCTTCAAACAACACTAAAATTTAAGGTTGTATGAAGATATTTCAACCAAAATAAAATGTATAAGTTAAAAATATTATTTTAAAATAAAATAATAAAATTCTTTTAACCTTTATTTTTTTTAAATAATTTTTTAATCAAATCCCTCTTATTTTCTCTTTTTTATTTAATTTTTTAAATAGTGGACAACCGTCTCCACGTTTATTTTAAACAATGATATATCCTATCTGCTTCTTATCCAAGAACCAGCTCACGGATCGGTTCTTGAGATAGAAAACATTCACTTCCAAACGCGGTAAAAATATTGTCTATACTGCGCGCACCTGCACACTCCCTTTCGCTACCCTTCGACCCTGCCATGTGTCGACCCTCTTTGGCTCCCCCAAATTCATCGGAACCCCCTGCAACCCACCACCGAGAAATGAATTCCCAGCGCTCCAACTCAACACACCAACACACTTCTCGTCGCTGCTTGTCCAAACGAAACACACGCTTTCGATCTAGAACACGAACTAACACCAGCCGTAGCCAGAACCGAAACAGCAGCAGACCCACATCCTCTCATGAGGGAACCAGGCGCCTGCTTTTCCAGCCATTCCAAGCAAAGAGAGTCGTCCCTCTGGGCTTCTATTACCATTAGCATGAGGAGAAGACAGATGGGGAGCACGGGTTTCCCCGTTGCCATCTGAAAGTAGTCAATAAACTTCCCTTCCAATTAGTTGCAGGATTTCATAGCTAAAAATCTACAACCACCTATGCAAGTCATGATGCGGTATATGTTTCTCATGCCATTAGAGTTATCATACATCAGCTTCAGCGAAAAGTTTTCAAGGAAATCGAAGATGAGGGATAGCCTGAAGGTGGGTGGATCAAGTGCTCTACAGAGATTTCTTCTTTGGATTAGGCTCTGGGCGGAGAGATATCATAGCTACAGTATGCTGCGCCGAAGGTAAGGAACAAAACGGTGGGTATTCCCAGATTGGCTGCTATCTTGGGGATCCAGTATTGTTAGAACTACAATTCACAAGGATGATCTATTCGATTTGCAACTGTACCAGGATAGCCAATATCCCAAGAAACAACACGAACAGATCCTTTTCCAGAGCTATAATTTTGTTCAAGAGGCAAGCTAGCACCATAACCTGTACGTGTACGTGGAGACCCTTGAGAATACAGATCTTCAAAAGCTCTCCCTCCAAGAACAACAGAACCAACACTATCAACACCACGGGAATCTTTACCACTAAGCGAACACGTAGGAGGTTAAGTTTTTCACCACGGAGCAGGGTGGGAGGATGTCCTCACCATCCCTTCAATGGATCATCCATTCACCATTGTTGATGCTTTTTCAGATGTTTGTTTAAATATAGAGTAACCATGCTACCCACGTGATTTTTGGAAATCTTAATCAACTCATATCTCACATGATTTTGCATGAGTGATTTTAACCACTCAGTTGCTTTTGATCATATATAATAAATTCCAACATTCCTCATCAAATATTTTATTTAGAAGAATGAAGAATCTTTGCATATTTGAGGTTCTCCCTAAGGTTTCAACATTCCTTTGGTTAGCAATCCAAAGCAAGATTCTTATCGTTGAGAGTTTGAATAGAAGAGGATATAATGGGTCTTTCAAGTGTGCCTTATGTAAGAAAGATCTAGAAATATTATATCATTTATTTCTTTTCTTTCTTTTTAAATAGAAAAACCCCTTGCGGAGCCGCCTTGGTCTGAGAGACCACGAACAGGGGGTTCTACACTATCAAAGTCACCCGGGGGTCGCATCCGACCCTGCCCGCACCAACATTATCAATTGGATTTTGGATACCCAATTCAGCTTTTTGGTAGGGTGGAGATTTGAACCTGGGACCTCCCTTGGAGGATTGCCCTCTCCTCTCCAACTCACCTACAACACATGGGTTATATCATTTATTTCTTCAACCTTCCTTTGCTTGCATTATTTGGGCTTCTTTTTTTTAAATATGAGAATATATCAAGTAGTTCCATCATTATTGTAAGAGTTGATGAAATGTTAGATTAATTGCTTTAAAGCTAAAATATTATGAATTTTATAGAGGATTGGCCCTATCATTATTTATTGGAATTTATGGCTTGAAACAAATAACATAACTTTTTAAAAACAAATCTCAAAACCATGCCCAAGTTTGAAATCTTATTATTGCGTCTCTTGTAGGATGTTTACAAATATGGTGCTAGTCATGGGAAGTCTCAAGTGTGAAAAGAGAGATGCTAGCCTCTTGGTTACATGACTTGAATATACATGGAAGAGTCATTTGTGACAATGAAGTTAACACAAAGGATTTGCTTTAATCTATGGTAAAAGGAAATATCGAGAAGTTTGATTTATCAAAATTACTTTTGATGATGCTCCCAATTGAAATTCGGGGAAAAGTTGGTGAAGGTAGTGGTTTTTGAAATAATGAAGGCAAAATTATCTCATTTAATTAAAATCATATGGAACATCAACTAACAACTATGTAGAGGCTAGGGAACTTCTTACAAGGATTAAAATTACAATTAAGAACGATAGAAAAAATTTCATTGAGGGCTATTCACAAACTATTATTAATGTGATAGAAAAATGGATGTGGGGATTGGATCAAAATATCATTATTTTTTATATCCATCAACTATTGGTGGAGGCATTATCTTGGAAATGTCATCATATTTATAGATATAGTACATAATTTAGTTAATCATGTTGTTGATCTTCATCTTGGTGTAATTCAAATTTTATAAGGTAATTGACATTGTGAGATTTTACCTCTTGATGAAAATGATGCAAGGAGTTGGTTGCAAAAACATAGTTGCTTGAGGAAAATGAATAATAACTTTGATATAAAGGCAAATGAGGTACCTTTGATTAAAAGGCAAGTTATATATGGTTTAATTGACCTAACAACAATGTAATGTTTTATTATTTTTATAAAAATGACCCCTAATAAGATCCACACATACCTTATTAAAGTAAAAATAAAAGGGATGTTCACATTAGGTTCACCAAAATGTATATGCATAAAAAGTATCATATATATATTTATTAATCTACACTTGGTTTTTGTCCAAGATATTAGGCAAGTCAAGCCTATTATATCCTTGGATAAAAGGGTTTAATCTTGGAGATGCATAAAATAAATCTATACTTGTGTGGCAAAAATTGAATAAAGTAACTTAAAACTACCTTTCTTTTCTCTTTTCAACCAGACAATTTTTAAGGAAAAACACATACTTGGGAAACATGTATGTCTATAACAATTTTTTCCAACAATATCTAAAGCGTCTTGGATAGCTTTATCCTAACCAATGAAGTTCCTTTTTTTGAGATCATGCAAACCTCAAGTTTTTTTCCGCGAGAAAGTTACCACTAAAGTCCTCCACCATAAGAATATTTGAGGGAGTTAAGGCCTATAAGGCTTTCTCTCCATCAACTTCATATTCTCTAGTAGCTTAGTACCTATTGTGAAAAAAGTGCTTCTCGAGACCTTTATGTTTATTTCATTGCAAGAAGCTAAGGACTATGTGCCACAATCCACTGTCACCTTTTTCTTTCTAACCCCATGCCAAGGCTATTTGCTCATCCATCCATGACTCTCCTAACAATCGACAAACCTTCCTTCTTCATTATCCCTCTCACTAATTGTTGCAAACATCATATATTTTTCCCTTCCAAGCATTGTGTATACCATATTTCCCTTCACCATTGACCTCACATCCCAAGTAGGAAAAAATGTAAGGAATGAGCATTATATTTTCTCATATGTATGCCTTCCAAACCTTTCATAAATGACCTTATGCATAATCAATAGAGAGATAGCTTTGTGCCCTCTATACTTCTACCTTTGCTTATGCAAATAAACTCTACATAGGTAGCCAACCACTCCCTATTGTTAACTTTTATGGTGCTCTTCCAAGTAAGCACAAGCATATTCCATCACATCTACAATGAGGGTAATCATTGGCTTTTCATCCTCATTAATATTTTCATGAGTGCATAGAACCACCCTCTCTTCCCTTCCAAATGAATATAAATTTTTGTTATTAACTTTTTTAGTGGAATTTTTATTTCCTCGTTAATTTGTGTTGAGTTGAAAAAGTAAGATATAAAACTAAAATTTCTATTATGTAATATTAAGTTCTAAGAATTCCATAAAATATTATCAACAAATGATTCTAAAATTGTTACTAATAATGTAATCATGCAATTAGTTTTGAGGGTTATGGGTACCTACAAATCAGTTGTAATTGGAGACCTTTATGTTCTGTATTCTTGCTTATGTATAAACAACTTCAGATCAATGCAATGTTTATTGTAAGCAATCGATATTCATAACATTTGGTATTAGAGCTTCAATGTTAAGGAGGTGAGACTGACACTGTAGAGTGGAGATACCTTTTGAATTTTATTTCTTTATTGGCCAATCAAGAAATTGAAGACTTCTTGGCCAATCTAAGAAGCAATTTGATGATCATGTGTTCATGCAAGGAGAAGAAGATCATATTGATTCAATTGTAAAAGATAACATTAGCATTCTTTTTTATTTATCTTGTTTTATTTTTAGTGGAACTCAATGCATAAATCCATCTTGTTGTTTGTTGACAGTTATGAGAACACTATCTCCAAAATCATTGATGAACTATTTGGTTTAAAGTGGAGTTCAAAAGGAATAATGTTGTGAAGAGTTTTAAAGTTTAACTATCTAACATTTTTATAGATTCATTTATAGGTGATGTGATGGATCGTGTAATATCTTGTGAAGTAGAGTAGCAAATAAGTAGAGGAGCATCCAAATTTTACTACTATCAAAATGGAGCAATGAATGCAGGTCATCTTGAGTGGAGATATGCAATCATTTTTAGGATGGTCTATTTGCTAGATTGTGTCATCCCAAGTGAAGAGGTTGTATGAGGACATCTTGAATGGTTGCCAATAAGAGCAAGCATTAACTAAATCAAAGGCACAATTCAAATAATAGTTGCACAATAGTTATCAAAGGGGACATCTTCAGACAAATCATCTAATGCAATGCAAGGGTCATTTTTAATGTTGAATGTGTCATCTTCATTGCAAATTTAAGAAGTTGAATTAAAAGTTGATTTGCAAGTAAGAAGAGGAGCTTGCATGGGTCATATTAAAGTAAAGAGTTGTCTTAACAAAGTATGTGTTGAATAATTATATAGGGTTATTTTTTAAAACCCTAGCATGTTTTAAACATTATTTAATTGAAAGCATTGCATGGATGAGATTATTTTGATGCCCTTTGATCCATTGACATCACTTAGTGAAGGAGAGCACATTTGTTTGTAGAAACATACTCTTATCCCACATCCATAAGTGGATGACCATTTTGGTCATTTAAAATTGATTACCTCACCACCAATAAGTGATGTGAAAGTAGTAAAGCAAGTTGTACTTTTCTCCCTTTTTGAATATTGCATGGAACACTCCTTGATTTGATGTGTGATTGACTTCTTGCCTATATAATTTTTCTTGGCAAAACACACTATTGTTTTTCAAAATTGGAGGCACTGGTTTATTTGTGAGTATAAGCATAAATACACTTGTTGGAAAAAATCCCGATCTAACCAACATGGTACTTTTAGTTTTATGAATATCGAAGGTGGTTATTAATACCCCAAAGATGTTGCCCAATTTGTAGTTGTTGAAATGTGACAATTATTTCGCATGGAAGTCAAAGTTGAAATTCACCTTGAGTTCAAGGATTTATAGGGAGTTTATGTACCATGCAAAGTCATGCCATTGAATCCAATGAATAAAGTTAATTTGACAAAGTAGACATGAAAGCTCATTTGATCATAATAATTGATGCGTCTTACAAGATATAGTTGTACATCCTTGATGCAAAAAATCCAAAGATACATCAGACAAACTTAGTATGATGTTTGAATCCAAAAATGAAGATAAGATTCTACACTAGTATAGTCAATTACACTATTTAAAGATGAATAATGGTGAAAATATAGAGGGTTTTCTATGGAGAATTGTAGAGTTGAGAGCCTTCAAATTTTAGGCAAAAGTTTCAATGATGATATGTTTGTTCAAATTGTGCTTCAAGCATTGCCACTTGCATTCAATGTTTTGGAAACAACTCTAAATGTTACTAACAAGAGTCTAACTTTTAAGACTTATGAATTTGTTTCAATAGGAGGAAACAATTCAAGAAGTAAACAATGAATATGAGCATGCTCTAGTCATGCATCAAAAGGACAATAAGCTTTATGCAATCGAAGAAAGACAGTGGAACCCCTAACTAGCACTAATAACAACAAAAAGGAAAAGAGCATATATAGTAGCAGTAGCAAGGACAAGGAAAATTTTCATGATCTAATGTCATATATTTCATTTGTGAATGTACTTAACGAGTGTAAGTACAACATGTTCTCATAAGGTTCTTTTAATAAAAACTAGAAGAATACACTAAGAGGCAAGCAAAGGGGTTCTTAATGGCAAATGCAGAATGCACCTAAATGCCAACATCACAATGTAGTAGAGGACGCCAATTTTGATGAAGACTATATATTTTGCACAAGCTCCTAATACAATCACAAGACCTAGCTCAATTTGGTATGTCTATTCAAGGGCTACCAAACATATAATAGGCTAAAATGAATGGTTTGTGTGCCTTAACCGTTCATTTTATTGTGGGTAGGTTATCTGTGGTAATGATTCAAAATACATTGTTGTTGGTATCGACAATGTCTCCTTGCTTCTTGTTTCACATACCTGGCACTTGACTAAATTTCTTTATATACCTAGTATTATGAAGAACGTACTCTTTATAAATCAATTACTTGATCACAATCTAAAAGTTGAATTTGAATGAACAAGTGATAAAAATTTGTCTCAATGAGATAAGTTGTTGCTTGTGCTATAAGCATAGGCAAGATGTTTTAGCTTGCATTTGTATTGCAAGAAAACCAAGTTTTAGCAACAAAGAAGGATGACACAACCACACTTTAGCACAAGTGATTTAGACATTTGAGTTTTGGCTATATGAAAGCACTCAACAATCATGCCATGGTGAAAGGTCTTTCCTCACCAACAAAGCCCCATGACTTTTGTACAAGTTACTTGGCAGGAAAGTAACATCAAGTCCCATTTGGCTCAAGAAACCAGAGTGATAGGTCCATTTGGCGTAGTGCACACTTATCTATGTAAACCCATGGATTTGAGTTTCTATGGATATTGGTATTTTCAGTTGTTTATTGATAATCATACACAACAAATGTTGATGCATTGCCTAAAGATGGAGGATGAAGCCTTCTATCTTTTCCATGAGTTCAAAGCTCATATGGAAAATTTTAGGTCATTATATCTAAGTCTCCCCCAGATCAAGGGGGAGTACACTAGTAATACATTTTTTTCTTTCCAAAAGCATAATGTCATTCAATAAAATTGATAATTGCCTATATGCCTTAACAAAATGGAGTTACAAAGAGGTGCAATCATATTATTTAGAAGATGGTGTAAGCATGTTGAGCAATGCAAAATTGGAGCCAACATTTTTGGCAAAATTTGTTCGCATTATGGTTTATTTGTTGAACCACACACCCATAGTTGTATTAAATGGTGTCACACCTAAAGAAGCATGGATGGGTGTTAAGCCCATCATCACATATTTGAGTGTTCATATGCATAGCATTCATGCACATTTTGAAGCAGAAGAAAATGAAGTTAAATGAGAAATCCAAGAAATGTATTTTTATTGAATACGATGATGAATTAAAGGCATATCAAATCATGGACCTCGACACCAAGAAGTATATCAGTTGTGATGTGTTTGATGAGAAGAATGAGCATAGCTCCTATTCTATTCCACTTGCTTCAAATTAAGCATATATTTTGTTGTTTAATGATGATGATGATGCCTCAAAGAGGATGTAGAGTTGGAAAATAATAATGGAGATGACCCTAATGGAGTTGATGAACCAAGACCATCTACTTTGAGTACCACTTGCAAGCCCAAGTGGTATCTCAACATAGTTCATGCTATGATCTTGGAGTTCTAGACACATTAAGTTTAGGGCCAAAAAGTTGCAACAAAGTTTGAACTGAGGTCAGCCTAGCCCTTATGAGCAAAATTATCCAAAACTTTGAACCTTCAATGGCTTAGGAAGTTCTTACGTCCAAACAGTGGAAGAATGCCATGGATGTTGAATATCATTTATTAATGAAAAACATGATGTATCAACTTGTTGATCTTCCACCTTAAAAGAAACCCATTGGGTGCAAGTGGGTATTCAAAATCAAATACAAAGTTAATGGGAGTACTGATAAGTATAATGTAAGGCTTGTTGCAAAGGGCTATGCACCAAAGGAAGGAACTTTGTGCCAACAACAAAGATCAAGATCATTTGGATGGTATCTTTAATGATAGCTCAATTTGGATGGAAGTTGCATCCTATAGGTGTGAAATGTGCATTCCTCAATATTGACCTCAATGAAAAATGTACACGGTGCAACCAAAGGTATTTTCCAAACTTGGTCAGAAGACGAAGGTATACAGGCTCATCAAGTCTCTCTATGGACTGAAGGAGGCTTCTAGAGCCTAGTATATGAAGATCAATGAGCATCTTGTGCAACATAGATTTTGTAACGGTCTATATGATCTAAATCTATACGTCAAACAATGAGGACAGATCACAATCATAATTGTGTATGTCAACAACTTTGTCGTCATCGAAAGTTCAATGAAGCATATTGAAATGACAAAGAAAGTTGGAAAGTCATTCAATATGATAGATCTTGAATTTATGCATTAATGTCTTGGCTTAGAGGTGTAGCAAACAAAGAACAATGCTTTTATGTCACAAATTAAGTAAGCCATGATATTGCTAGAGAAGTTTCATATGATAGATTGTAAGCCTATGCCTGCTCCAATGGAGACAGGGTTGTAACAATCTCGAAACAATCCATATTTATAGGTAAATCAACTCTTTATCATCAAATAATTGGGAGTCTCATTTATCTGACTTATACCAGACCATATATTAGCTATGTTATCAACTATCTTTCATGATTCATGCAAGAACCAAGGGTGTGTCATTGGAAATCAACAAAGTGGATACTCAGGTATATCCATGGTACGACAGAGTACAATTTGGAATACAAGAAGAATGATCAATTATTCTTGACTGAATTCATGGATGTGGACTATGTGGGATCCACTGATGACAGGAGATCCACATTTGGATATATATTCTTTCTAGGATATGGTCCAATCTCTTGGGGAAGTAAGAAGCAACATATTGCTCAATCTTCTACCATGGTTGAATATCGTGTTGCAAGAGGAGCTTTCTACAAGATGATATGGTTATGTCGCATCTTGTTAGGAATGGACATTCCAGAGAAGTAACTAATGATTCTAAATTTTGACAATCAAGGAGTTCTAAAACTTATTTGCAATCCAATTTATCATGAAAGAATGAAGCACATTGAAGTTCAATGCCACTTCATTCGCAAACATCTTCAAGAACATAACATACGACTTCAAATTTATCCAAATGTAGATCAATGTAAAAACATTTTCACAAAGTCTCTTGCACATGTTAAGTTCAGACATTTTTAAGATTTTCGTGTATGTATTTGAATTGAGCATTATTGTAATAAGAGGGGAATGTTATGAATGTGATGTAACCATGATGTAATAATATAGTTAGTTCCAAGAGTTACGAATAGTTGCAAATCAATTGTAACTAGAGACCTCTCCATTCTTGATTCTTGCTTGTATAGACACATCTATTAAATCAATGCAAAATTTATCGTTGTCAATATGTTCATAACAAAATTAAAATGAGGTAATTTTTACTTTTTAACATTTTGAACCCTAGTTTAAGACCCATCTTCAAGGATTAATTGTACTTAAATTGTTAAGTAAGAAAGAAGTGAGTTTCTCTCATTGCATTAGATATTTTTATATATGAGAAAACAAGTTCCTTATATAATTGAAAAACGACAAACCCTTGAAAAGAGATCCTACATCAAAACATAAGACACAAAATAATAAGTATTGCTTTATAATGATTCCTAAAACATTTATTATTAATATGATATTATTTATATTAAATAATAATAAATAATATATATTTTTAACAATATAAATATAAAACATAATATATTAGACAGAATTTTTATTTCAAAGAAAGATAATTTTATAAAATAAAAAATAATTTTTTTGTTGAGTAAAAAATATATATTTATATAAAATAAAATTATTTTTAAAATATGTTTATTATAACTTTATACACAATCTCCAAAGCAACAATGCTATTGGTTCCACTCTACTCAAATTGAAATACTACGCAGAGGCATTGTCTAAAAAGTCGAAAGAAAGGAAAACACGTTTTAGCCGAGGAAGGCTTACTACTAAGGTGATCTTTAAGATCATGACCTTCATTTCCATGAAGGTATTAACAATGATTTGTCCTACTGCCTAGAATTCATGGCCATGTATTTAAGCGTAAGTCAATGGCCTTTCACCTTTTTTTAAAGGAGCTTTCGGGTCATGTTTTAATTTAATTGGATACTATGGATTATTTATATCACCTTCTCTGGATTGATATTATTGACCATCAAAATTTATTTATTTTTATTAAAAAAATATGTTTTTAAATTAGTTTTTTTTGTTATAAGAAATATAAAGTGGTCAACTAAATAATCCATTGTCTAGGAAATTTAAAATACATTTGTTGGTTTTCTTTTTTTACGGGAATTCTTTACGATTGCATCCCCATCTTAACCATGACCTTTGGTAAGGTTGAAAGCTGAGTTTATTCACAAAGGCCAAACACATAGTCATACACACATAAGCATCCCCATCCTAACCATGACCTCGTAAGGATGAGAGCTGAGCTTATTCACAAAGGCCAAACACATAGTCATACACACACCCATCCCCTCACACACTCCCGCAATATCGTCTAGGTATACAACTGTCTAGAGGGAAGCCACAAGAGATATTTTGTGTCCCCTTTGCATAACAGAGGTTCAAACGGTGGACCTCCCGTTGGGGCTAGGTTCGCCTTCTCCACTTATGCTACAAAAAGGGACTGCATTCTATGTTTATTATTAACTATGAAATAGTTTAAATTTCAATTTGACATCTCACAATATTTTAAAACATAAAAATTATATTTAATATAAAATAAGTTTGTAAGACCTTTTAATTTTTTTTTTTTTAATTTGTGAATTTCATTGTATAATTCATATTAGATTGCTTTTTGTTTTGCAATTATTATTATTTACAGGATAATAGTTTAGTGAAGTGGATTGCTTTAAGCTTAGCTTTGTCACAAGTTTTGAGTTTGTGTTCCAATTCAACATGGTTTAAATTTGGAATAAGTTAGTAATATAAAAATTGGGAATTAAATCCGGCATAAAGTTCAAGTTAGTAAAATGGTGCAAAAATGCTCTGTTTATGATTTTAGCACAGCAAATAATGCAACGATCAAGAGATGGAAGAGAAGAATGTCAGAAAAAATATTATTTTAATTAATCATATTTGATTTTTTATTATTTTTTTATTGATTTTATCAAATACATAATATAATTTGACTTGGACTGAATTTATGGCCTCTTCAACAATTAAATTCACTGCATGTTAAATTCGATGAATTGCAAACTTCAAGGCTAAAATCTGCAGAATCCTATGACACGGTACAGGGATGCAACTTTTTGACAAATCATTCAGTTTTTTCAAAAATTATCAATGACTTCGTTATACAAATCTTCTTAATTGAATTTTTCAAAGAAAATTTTGGATGAATGTTCTTAACATTTTAATCATTTATTATTTCAAAAAATTTAACATTTTTAGTCCAAAATAGGTCAAACATGATTACTAAGCAATTTCTACATAAGGTGTACTACATATGTTAAGTTATTAAAAATTATACATAAGAAAAAAATAGATGAACAAGTAAACTAGTTTATATGTTCATTAAGTTCCTTTACATGAATCCACTACTACTCGGTCACTTTTATGGGTCACTCTCTTAAAAAGGATTACTCTCTCCACAAAACAAGTCTGATAGATGACAAATCAAAAACTGAATTTCATATTATTCTCAATATTATCACTCCTTGGAGATAACCACAAAGACCTGTTCATATTGATGAAGCTAATTGAAAGCAGCTAATATGGTGCATGAAGGATCAACATAAACTTAAAGCTTTCCATAATACTATAATATATATCTGAAAAAAAAGTTTTTGCTGTCTGAATCCAGTCTTCCATATAAACTTCTCAACAAAGAAACCAACCACTTGAAATGTTGTTAGCCCAAAGAATCTTAAGTTTGCATGCATCCTTCAACATCAGGCTTCTTGACAGGCCCGCTTTGCGCTATCTACTGTATTTCTAAGCAACATTGCAATAGTCATTGGTCCAACCCCACCTGGTACTGGAGTGATCCATCCAGCAACCTTCTTGGCCTCCTCAAAAGCAACATCACCTACTAATCTGTAGCCTGATTTTCTTGTTGGATCATCAACTGCATTTGTCCCTACATCAATAACAGCAGCCCCTGGCTTGATCCAGTCTCCTTTGATCTGCAAAGCAAACACAGTGATGGTGCATGGACTTGAGAAGAGTAAAAGCAAAAAATGAATTAAAATAACAGAAATGTTCTAAAATGCTCTTCAAGCCTCAGACATGTTTGTAAATGTCAAAAATTAGAAATTAGTGTGCTACACAGTGAGGAAAATGAAGTAGAAATATCAACTGTTCTCTTGTATGAGAAGGGCTGATTATATGGATTAGATTATACTCACGGAACTCGGCAAGTTTTTGAAAAACTGGCCGAGTCCACAGCTGAGTCACAGTTTCCGGGTTTCTTTCGAACCAACTGGGTGAGTTTTGACTAGCTAATCTGTTTTTAAACTCACTCTTTTTCTTCCCTCCTTTTTTATTTGACTCGCAAGTGAGTCCAATGAAAAAACTCGGCAGCAGGAAAAATTCAGAAAACAGCTTTTTCTTCAGTTTTTTCTTTTTGCCAAGTTTTACTGGGTCTTTTTGCCGAGTTTGACTCCAAGTCAAAAGTTGGCCTTGCAGAATCCACAGAGAGTCCAAGTTCTCTATTATGGATTAGATTAATAGATTGACCTGCTGTACAAATAAATCCAGTGATAAAGCAAGGATCTAATCAGAAATTACATATGAAACTGTAGACAGCAGATAAAAGAAGCAGAGGCTACATACATTTAGCTGAGGGCACCTTTGAGTTCTAAGAGAGTAGTATGAATACAGGGTTCAAGAAAGATGAAAACCTTAAGATGATTGTTTTTTTGCTCATATATGTTTTAACATTGTCCATTAACAGAGCACAGAGCAAGTTATTTATGAAATTAGTGTACTACATAGTGAGGAAAATGAAGTAAAAAATATCAACTGTTCTCTTCTATGACAAGGGCTGATTATGTGAATTAGATTAACAGATTGGCCTGCTGTACAAAGAAATCCAGTAATAAGGCAAGGATCTAATTAGAACTTACATATGAAACTGTAGACAGGAGATACTTGAAGCAGAAGCTACATACATTTAGTTGAGGGCATCTTTGAGTTCTAAGACAGTAGTATGAATACAGGGTTCAAGAAAGAAGAAAACCTTAAGATAAATGTCTTTTTGCTCATATATGCTTTAACGTTGTCCATTAACAGAGCACAGAGCAAATTATTTATGAAATTAGTGTGCTACACAATGAGGAAAATGAAGTAAAAAAAATCAACTGTTCTCTTCTATGACAAAGGCTGATTATGTGAATTAGATTAACAGATTGACCTGCTGTACAAATAAATCCAGTGAAAAGCAAGGATCCAATCAGAAGTTACATATGAAACCATAGACAAAAGATAATTGAAGCAGAGGCTGCATACATTTAGTTGAGGGCGTCTTTGAGTTTTAAGACAGTAGTATGATTACAAGGTTCAAGAAAGGCAAAAACCTTACGATAAAATGTCTTTTTGCTCATATATGTTTAACAGTGTCCATTAAGAGGGCATAGAGCAAGTTCTTTGGTGGTACGCATTGAGGAAAATGAAGTGCAAAATATCAACTGTTCTCTTGTATGACAAAGGTTGATTATAAGAATTAGATTAACAAATTGGCCTGCTGTACAAATAAATCCAGTGATAAAGCAAGGATTCAGTCAGAAGTTACATATGAAACTGTGGATAGGAGATAATTGAAGAGAGGCTACATGCATTTAGTTGAGGGTATCTTTGAGTTCTAAGACAGTAGTATGAATACAGGGTTAACGGAAAGCAAAAACCTTTAAGATATATGTCTTTTAGCTCATATATGTTTAACATTGTCCATTAACAGAACACAGAGCAAGTTATTTATGAAATTAATGTGCTACACAATGAGGAAAATGAAGTAAAAAATATCAACTGTACTCTTGTATGACGAGCTGATTATATGAAATAAAATAACAGATTGGCGTGCTGTACAAATAAATCTAGTGATAAAGCAATGATCCAATCAGAAGTTACATATGAAACTGTAGACAGGAGATAATTGAAGCAGAGGCTACATACATTTAGTTCAGGGCATCTTTGAGTTCAAAGACAGTAGTATGAATGCAGGATTCAGGAAAGGCAAAAACCTTAAAGGTAAATGTCTTTTGGCTCATATATGTTTAACATTGTTCATTAACAGAGCACAGAACAATTTATTTATGAAGCTGGAGGGAGAATTCTAGGAATATCAGCTACTGAAGCTGGAATTGAAAAGGTGAGTTCCAACTAAATACAAGTAAAACAACAGACTACAAATAACCCAACAAGAAAAAGGGTAAACACATAAAAATGGCTCATTGTCAAAGGTGCAATATTTTCTCTTTCATGTGATGGACAAGCTATCATAGGCAGGTTAAATATTGAAAAACCAACAAGAAGCTATTCGCTCCATAACCTGATACATGCCCAGAGAACTTATAGTGGGCAAGTTGATGCACAAACTGGATTTTGACCCTGATATTGGGGATGTTATTGAATATCAAAGTTTGATGATTTAATGGTTAGAGTGACTGTTCTAACTCCTATATAAATGAATAATATTCAGCCAAAAAATATTTACATTTTCTCCAATCAAGGAACGAAGCTCCCCTGAATTTCCATTTCCTCCCACTTTTTGGAATAAGAATAGACCGAGGACAACCAGATATTTATATGGAAAGCTATGTATCAAAATTTAATAGCCTAGAAAGCAACTAAACTGGTTCTAGTATAGATGAATTACATTGTGTATAGATTATTTTGTGTAATTTAGGTTAAAATTACCCATTCATAACAAGTTGGAATATGTTGAATTTAGGAGTCCATTGCAATGGTTTCTATTCATGACACTGGCCATGTCACCAAAACCATGAATAAGAACACCAATAAAATATTGAAGACTAAGAAAGTCAACCATGACATTCAATAAAACATGAAAAACCCTCATATATTTTCCCGTCAACACAGATGACAAAAAGTTTCTATAAGTTTCCAACAGTCTTCTTAACTAATTTTTTATTGGTTTTTCCTTGAAAGCAGTCCTTATTAAGATTACCAGCTCTCTGCATGCATAAAAACCTTTTTCTTTGATCATGTTATCTTCTTCATTTTGTTTCTTAAAAAGAACATCCTTTGTGAAATTCAAAATTATATCCAATTCTGTTCCATGCATTTTGTGCTTATGCATTTGGATAATCTGGTCTCTCAATAAGCGCCTCTTGAAAATAGAAGCCAGACTTGAACTTGACAAGACTGATATATGAAGTAAACTTGAACTTGGCAAAATAAGGCACAGTTGCTCAAAATGTGGCAAAAGACTCAACTACACCCATTGAGGTCTCTCACCTGGAAAAAGGGATTTTTCTCTCCTTATAGGTGGCCAGGTCTCATGCTCATACTTGGAGGGACTTGCTGAAACTAGGAGGACACAGTTTTAATGTTGTTTTTGTTGCTGATTTGCAAAGATTTCAAAATTCTGGAGTTCGTGTCAGAGTTACCATTCTCAAAGTACCTACAAAAATCAAGCACAAATAACGAAAAATAATGAACTGTTAGAAGTCATTTTGATATGGGGCTTGATAAATCAAGTTTGTGGCCTTGGAAAATCACTCCAGTCTCAATTTGCTTGCAAAATGGACTTAAAACAATTTCAAGCAATTGGCTCAAAACGGAGCAAATCGCTACCTGTGATTGGACTCGACAAAAATTCTCTAGAATCCAAGCCAATCGCTTCTTTCATGATGAATGCAAATTCGGCACAAAATTCAACGAATTTAGCCAAATTTGAGCAAAATTGTTGGAAAATAAGGGTTAGTCCCACTAGACGTGCCAGATGTAGGTAATTTTGACATGCCACCTCAGCCAAAAAAGTAGACAAGTCAATAAGTGCATTGGAAGTCAAGTACGTGCATAATGTAATTTTGGTGTCATAGGTTTTGTCGTCATAAGTGTAGATGTAATAATTTAGCTAAACCAAATTTTTGTAAATTGTATATAGTTGTACATTGAAACAATGCATGCAATAATGAGTTACGTTGAGTTATGTGCGAATGTCGTCATACAACAGTGGTGATATACAACAGTAGTTATCACCAAGTTAGAGGTGAGGCGTCTGGGGAACCCTTCCCAAGGTTAAATAGACCTCCCGCATTCATTTGAGTGGGTCCAATGTATCAACACACAAACACGAAAGAGAGCAGATTCATTCGCAGTTATTGCATTGTGTATGTCAGGAGGAGACATTTTGCACAGGATCACAAAATGTGTATGTAAGACAATGTTGTACATCATTCACCATACAAGCTATTGTTAATACAAGATCTACTCATATTCATTCATCATTTGTTATTGCCAATGTGTTCTTTGTATGTTTTGTTACTAATGATTGTTGCAATAGAATATATTAAATTTGTCAGTTGTATTTTTTCCAACTCTATCGCACAAGGTCATAAAGTGAGTTGTCAAGGCCATACAGTGAGTTTTCATGGTCATACAGTGGAGACTTCAGGCCATATAGTGAGATTGTTAGGCCATACAGTGGAGAGTTCAGATCATCTAGTTGGTGTTAGCAGTCTAGAAAATGGCAGGCCATCCTATTTGTAGACTAAGTTGTCTGAAGTTGAAATCAAGCAGTCATAAGCAAGATATGATGCAGGTCGTACAACCTCATCATTAAATCTGTCAATTTAAATTGTTCTTACAAGGGTGGAATACCACCACTGTGCTACATTTGGAGTCGTTTTGAAGTTCAAACCAGCACTGCGTGAAGCTTGGAGAGGTGAATGACAGATAACTTAATGCAAGGATGTGGGAAACATGGATGTGGAAGAGTTGAAGATCAGCCAATAAGAAGTCGCAGAATTGCACAACAGCAACATGGGAGTGTTGAGCAAAACAAAGACTTACATGAAAGACTGCAAACAGAAAGAATACCAACAGAATTTGAAGTACCAAAAGTAGAACAAGTTTGGAATCCTCAATTGGAGGATAGTTGGAACGAAGAAACTGAGAGGTGGCAAACGTTGTTTTAAACAACAAAAGAAGAAGCGCAATTGGAGGAACAACAAGCAAACATAGTGCGGGCCAATGAGAATGTTTGTGCAAGTTGTGAAGAGAATGCAAACATGGAGCGTGCACAAGACGAGGTAAAACAACTGGTGACACCAACACAAGTGTAGGGGAGAGTGCCTAGAGGTGTGGAGGACAGAAGTCAAGTAGGTGCGGAGGGCAGGAGTCAAGCACAAGGGCAACTGCAGGAGAGTGTGCTTATGATACCAGAACCAACACTCGTATATTCGTAAAGGAGGTCGAAAAGTGTAGGTGCACAAGATAGCAGTCAAACATTGTTTGCAAACATAGAATCATCAAGTGACGACAAACAACCACCAATGGCAAATATTGTTGCTGCTGCAGACAAGCAAAAGTGCCCAAATATTTTTGGGTGATGGGAAGGAAGACCCAAAATGCCATATCGGGACTTGTGAAACGATATGGCAAGTGAATGGCATAGGCGATGAAGGATCATGGTTAAGATTGTTTCTGGCCACATTGCATGGAATTGCAATGGATTGGCATTTGAAAAGAGCACATCCCTTCACAACATGGGATGAATTGAAGGCTGAATTCAATAAGGAATTCAGATTGTTTCATGATGACATGGAGATTGTTGGTGAAATATATTCAACGAACCAAAGGATGGATGAAAAAATCAAGTCATATAATCGATGTTTAAAGGAACTCATCAATCAAATAGAAGCGAAGCTAGTGGATGGGCTACAGAAATGATGGTTCCTGGATGGATTGTTGTCGCGATATAAGAAGAAAATGAAGGTAGTTCCACCAACTACCTATCAAGAGGCTTTTGATAGAGCACTCAATTTGGAGAGAAAAATGAAGACAACCGTTGCAAGGGAGGAAGTGCAATCCATTACCGAGATGATTCAAAAGGCGATAGAGATGACTTGAGTGCCACAATCCAAGCCATAACAAAGGACCTGGAATGAATGATCAATGATGTGAAAGTGGACAAAAAGAAAGAAAAGGACATATAGTGTTTTGATTGTAAATAAGGACACAAATATCAATTGTCCGAAGAATGCATTTTGTAATATATGTGAAGTTGTGGGGCATGCTATCGCCGATTGTCTATTCAATCTTAAAAGCACCAGACATTAGACGTTGACAATGCAAAAGAAGACTAAGGAAGATAAGCCAAGCACTTCAAAGAGTGGACAAGGAGCAACGAGTGGCAATACAAGAACAATTGCCAAGGTAGAAGACAGCCTCAACAAGGAAATTAAACCACAAGAGGACAAGGTTGATTATGAAGAGTTATACCCAGACTTATTCCAGAATAATAATGCAGAAATAAATAACTCAGAAGAAAATAACAACTCACAAAATACATGCACATAGAACACAAGAGATTTATCCTGGTTCACCCAATATGGGCTACGTCCAACAAACAAGAGCCACACCTCCTTTTCTATTATTATTCACCTTACCCGTAATGGGACATTACAATCAATATAAAGGAAACTCTTACAACCCTAAACCACAATGTGGTATTAGAATACCGTGGGCACAATACCATGGGCTAAAACCACCCATACCCACCAATCATGGGAATCCCTCCAACGCCTCCGAAAATAGCTCCGAGAATATCTCCGGAAAAAGGGACCGCCGAAGCAAGGGCCTGTCGTACAGTACTTCCTCTGCAAAGGATGAGACACATCCAACATTCTCCCACTTGTTGAATACTTTGCATAAAGGTTGTAATCAATGTTAGTTCCAACATCCAGTCTTGCCAGACCCATTTCAACTGTACAAAACATGAACTTTTCTGTGCTAACTGCCTTGGTTAAAGCATCTGCAACATTTTCCTTGGTATCCACTTTTTCCAGCAACACTTTCTTCTGTTCAATCATGTCCCTACTGAAGTGGTACTTTGTATCAATGTGCTTTGTTCTTGAATGGTAAGCAGGGTTCTTTGCCAGAAATATAGCACTTTGGCTATCACAATTTATCTTCACAGCTCCTTGAAAGAACCCAATTTCAGCACATAGTCTTTGTAGCCATACTGCTTCCTTACTTGCATCAGTGGCTGCCATGTACTCAGCTTCAGTGGTTGAAAGAGCAACAACAGTTTGCCTTTTGCTCATCCAACTAATAGCCCCTCCAAACAAGTTGAATACATATGCACTAGTAGATCTTCTATTGTCAAGATCTCCAGCCCAATCTGCATCAACAAAACCTTCTATATCCAAGGATTTGTTTTTGTTTCCTGTACCTTCATAACAGATTGAAAAATCAGATGTACCACGCAAATATCTGAAAACCCTTTTTATAGCAGTCCAATGCTCTTTACCAGGCTTAGACATATATCTGCTCAAAACTCCCACTGCATGGGCAATATCTGGTCTAGTACACACCATGGCATACATTAAACTCCCTACAACATTTGCATAAGGAACATGGGACATTTCTTCTACCTCTTCTTCTGTTTTTGGACATTGTTCAGCAGACAATTTTTCACCCAAAGGAATAGGTACCTTCACTGGTTTGCAATCCTGCATACTGAATCTCTTCAATATTGTCTCAACATACTTTTTCTGATTCAGCCACAACTTTCTGTTTGAACGATCTCTATTTATTTGCATACCCAAAATAAAATTTGCAGGGCCAAGATCTTTCATGTCAAACTGTGATGCTAACTGAGACTTCACTTCCCTGATCATTTCCTTACTGTTTCCAATTAGTAACATATCATCAACATACAAAACTATAATGACAAGTTCATTACCAATTTGCTTTGAGTATACACAATGATCAGCATTGCTACGAACAAAATCAAGTCCTAAAACATAAGTATCAAATTTTTGATACCACATTCTAGGTGATTGTTTCAGTCCGTACAGATATTTCTTTAACTTACATACAAAATCCTCCTTTCCTTCAACAATGAATCCTTCAGGTTGTCTCATATAGATTTCTTCCTCCAAATCTCCATGAAGGAATGCAGTTTTTACATCCATTTGCTCTATTTCAAGATCAAATGCAATAGCCACAGATAAAAGAAATCTTATTGAGGTTAGCTTTGCAATAGGAGAAAATACTTCACCATAATCAATTCCCTCTACCTGAGAATAGCCTTTAGCAACCAGGCGAGCTTTATATTTCTCCACTTTACCTTCAACATTCTGCTTCTTCTTGAAGATCCATTTGCAACCTATTGCTTTTCTTCCACCGGGTAATTTTACTAGATCCCATGTCTTGTTCTTTTTCAGGGCCATCATTTCCTCATTCATGGCTTCTTCCCAAAGGTTTGCCTCTTCAGAATTAACAACTTCTCTAACTGTTCTAGGATCTTCATCGATAACAGATAAAACAAAGGAAGAAGGAAAAGCAGATGGACTATACCTTTCAGGTTGCCTTCTTTCTCGTGTTGATCTCCTTACCACAGGTGTATGAACCTCTGGTTCATCCTCTTCTGATGAGTGGGATTCTTCTTCCATGAGATCAAATTGCACCTTTTCAGGTTCTTCTTCTGTTACTTCCTTCCTGTGATCACTTTTCATTTCTCTAAACACCACATCTCTACTGTAAACTGTACTTTTAGTTTCTGGATTCCAAAGTTTATATCCTTTAACACCATCTTTATAACCAATAAAGATACATTTAACAACCTTATTATCAAGCTTACTTCTTTTCTCCTTTGGAATATGCATGTATGCATCACAACCAAAAACTCTAAGATGTGAAAGAGAGGGTTTCTTACCAAACCATGCTTCAAATGGAGTTTGATCCGGCAATGCTGATGTAGGAGATCGATTCCGCAAGTAACATGCCGCATTCACTACCTCTGCCCAGAATTCTTGTGCTAGACCAGCACCACTGAGCATACTTCTAGCCTTTTCCATCAGTGATCTGTTCAATCTCTCAACAACTCCATTTTGTTGAGGTGTATATGGAGTAGTCTTCTGTCTTGCAATACCACATTGCTTACAAAAATCCTCAAATTTATTTGAACAATACTCTCCTCCATTATCAGACCTCAACACCTTAATCTTTTTCCCAGTTTGATTTTCAACAAGTGCTTTAAATTCTCTAAACTTATCAAACACTTCAGCTTTACTTTTAAGAAAATAAATCCATGCATATCTTGAAAAGTCATCAACGAAAGAAGCATAGTACCGTGATTGTCCAAGGGATGGAATAGGGACAGGACCAAAGATATCACTGTGAATCAGATCTAATATCCCTTTTGATCTTGCAGCACCAGATGGGAAACTCACACGATTCTGCTTGCCATAAATACAATGTTCACAGAAATCAAAAACCATTGAGCAATTAGGGATACCTTGAACCATACCTTTCGTGTACAAGGTACGCAATCCCTTTTCTCCAATATGTCCCATTCTTTGATGCCAGAGCGTTGAACTTTTATCTGATTCAGCCTCAGGAATAGTCGAGCTATTGCACTCATTTGTTATAGTGCTTCCCAATAGCTTATACAAGGTTCCAATCCGAACTCCTCTTGCTAACACCATAGATCCACGAACCATTTTGCATGAATCCTTACTAAAACTGATGTTCACTGCTGCATCAGCCATTTTGCTTACAGAAATTAAATTTCTAGCAAGGCCAGGAATATGCATCACACCTGGGAGGGTTTTAACCCTACCATCCTGCAATAGTATTTTCACTCTTCCACGACCAATGATTCTAAGTGGTGAATCATCTCCCAAAAGTACCTCCCCTCCATCATATCTTTCATATTCATTGAACCACCCCCTATGAGGAGTCATATGAAAAGAGGCACTAGTATCGATCAACCAATCTTTACTATCCGAACGTGTGGAGCAAGATGCCAAATATACATCCCCTCCTTCATCAGTGGATTTATTTATCTCCGTGGAAGTGGATTCGTCAGATCTCTTTCCAGAATCAACATTCTTTGATCTACAATCCTTCTTCATGTGTCCAAGCTTACCACATTTCCAACATTTTCTCTCAAACCTTCCTCGAGACTTGGATCTACCTCTAGACTTAGATCTATCACCAGATCTCGTTTTATCTTTTTCCTTGGCACGCCCTCTCACTGTTAGGGCATCCTTTGATGTGCCCTCCATGGCTTTTCTCCTCATATCCTCTGATAATAGAGATGCCACAACATCTTCAAACTTCAATGTGGATGAAGTTGTACTACCAATTGCTACAACCAGGTTATCCCACGAATCTGGTAAAGAGCATAGCAAAGTAATACATTTATCTTCCTCACTCAACTTAATTTCAACAGATGTAAGTTGACTTACCACCGTATTGAATGCATTAAGATGATCTGCTACTGAATCCCCTTCATTCATCCTCAGATTATACAATTTCTTCCGGAGGAATAATTTGTTCACCAGGGACTTAGATTGATACAGAGCCCCTAACTTCTCCCAGAGATCCTTTGCAGTAGCTTCTCCAGAAACATTGATTAAGACTGAATCTGCAAGGCACAGTCGAATTAGACTCCTCGCTTTCCGATTCAACTTTTCCCAATCTTCATCGGATGTACTAGCAGGTTTCTGTTCAGAAATAACAGACCACTGATCTCTGTCCACGAGCAGATCCTCCATCTTTAATTTCCATAGCTCAAAACTTTTTCCATCAAATTTCTCAATCTCTATCCTTGAATGATTTGACGTTATTTTACTTCAAGCTCCTTCTACGTAAAACTCCCACTCCGGAATAGGTTTTCTATAACTCCTAGAAACCCTAGATCCTCTTCAAATGAACTGAAACCCTAGCAATAAAGGCGTCCCTCTATGGCTAACAATCTGGCTCTGATACCATATGAAGAGTTATACCCAGACTTATTCCAGAATAATAATGCAGAAATAAATAACTCAGAAGAAAATAACAACTCACAAAATACATGCACATAGAACACAAGAGATTTATCCTGGTTCACCCAATATGGGCTACGTCCAGCAAACAAGAGCCACACCTCCTTTTCTATTATTATTCACCTTGCCCGTAATGGGACATTACAATCAATATAAAGGAAACTCTTACAACCCTAAACCACAATGTGGTATTAGAATACCGTGGGCACAATACCATGGGCTAAAACCACCCATACCCACCAATCACGGGAATCCCTCCAACACCTCCAAAAATAGCTCCGAGAATATCTCCGAAAAAATGGGGCCTGTCGTACAGTACTTCCTCTGCAAAGGATGAGACACATCCAATAGATTATAGTATGATTTGGATGGAAGGCCAATCATTCAATGTAGGTGTACAAATGAAATTTAACATACACAATTCCATTTCTACTTAAATAAATCTACAGATTCGCTGCCATTAGCAATAACAATACACACAAACAACAACAACAATATTAGATGACAAATAAATGAGCATATTTATATTAACAATGGCATGTACACTTAAAGCATTACAGTCTGCAACCCCTATGCAAAATCCTCTTTATGACTACATCCATGACCTGACTACATCATGCCCTATGCACATATGCACTAACCTTCTACCCTATACACCACATGCTATCTCCATCAATGAATGACTAAATGAGGGAGGGGAGCGACTTATTTATACACCTAGAAATTAGTTGCACCCTCCAACTACCTAACACATCATCATTCTCCTAATGTACATTTTATATGCATTTAACTTGCATATACATGACATTCCCCACTACTAGACAAACTTAACTTTATGACTACATCCATGACCTGACTACATCATGCCCTATGCACATATGCACTAACCTTCTACCCTATACACCACATGCTATCTCCATCAATGAATGACTAAATGAGGGAGGGGAGCGACTTATTTATACAACTAGAAATTAGTTGCACCCTCCAACTACCTAACACATCATCATTCTCCTAATGTACATTTTATATGCATTTAACTTGCATATACATGACATTCCCCACTACTAGACAAACTTAACATTACATTATCACGTACAATATTACATTGCCACTTTGTAACATTATTAAACATATGTACGCACATTTCATCAAACACTTTGCATACAACTACAAAATAACACAAAATACCAAAACTTATTCACTGAATGCAGACATATCAATTTGTTTGCCTCAGTCAAATTGATCGAACAATAGAGTGTAGTCAGTTGGATGACCAGAGGGATGAGTGTAGTCGGGAAGAAGGTCAAACAGTTGGATGTCGTTAGGAGGATGGTCAGATGGATGAGGCTCAGACGGAAGGAGATTGCAGTCATACAAAGGAGGAGAATGTGTCATCTGAGGACATGTCGTTAGCTCAGAAAGTGTCATCAGAGGAGCTGTGTAGAAATGAAATTTAACATGCTTACACACAATTCCATTTCTACTTAAATAATTTTACAGATCTGTCGTTATAGCAATAAAAATGCACGGAACATGCAACAGCAATAATAATAGCAGCAGCAATGGCAATAATAGCAGCAATAGAAGACAACAAATACAAGCACTTTTATATTAACAATGGCATTTACAGTACAACATTACAGTTTCAGCATTACAATCTGCAACCTACAAACCCTATGCAGAATACTCTTCATGGCTGCATACAAGACTGGACTACATCATGCCCTACGCACATATGCACCAGCCCTCACACGTACCAATGCTTCTATCAATCCATCAACCTGCATGACTGCTCCATGCCTCCAATGCCCTGACTGAATGAATGACTGAACAACTGAACCCCCTGAATGAATGAGGGGAGGGCTTATTTATACACCCAAAAAGTAGTTATGCCCTCCAACTACCTGACACCTCATAATTTCCCCAAATTACATTTCATATGCATTTAATCTTTGCATTTACATGACATTTCCCACTACAGGACAAACTAATTTATGACTTATAACTTTGTCGACTTACATGACTTAACATCACTTTATTACTACGTACAATATTAATACATTATTAAATATATGTACGCACATTTCATCAAACACTTTGCATACAATTACAAAATAACACAAAATACCCAAAACTAATTCACCAATTACAAACATATCAATTTGTCTGTCTACAAGCTGCTATCAAAAGAGTTGTCATTTGAGACTTTGTGGTCAGAGGACCTGCCGTCTAAGATGTTGTTGCCAAAAGACCTGTCGTCAGAAGTCTTGTCATCTTAGGTCTTCCCATTAGAGGTCTTGCCACTAGAGGCTTTGTGGTCAGAGGTGCTGCCGTCAGAGGTGTTGCCATCACAAGTGCTACTATCAGAGGTGCTGTCGTTAGACAAGTTATCGTCAAAGGTAGTGTCATCAGACATGTTATCAAAGGTGTTGTTGTCAAACAAGTTACCATCAGGCATGTTGTCGTCAGAGGTGTTGTAGTCAGACATGTTGCTATCAAAGGTACTGCCATCAGGTACCATAAAAAAAACTATTGTTTGAAAAGCTACTATTAGAAGCATCGTCCATAGAGAGGGATGTTTGTCTAAAGCTGACAAGTAGTCAATTGAAGCAAGAGAGAAGTGAATCGGAGCTAAGGGGAAGCTGCTTCAGTGGGTCGAGTGAAGGCTCCCAAAATGTTGACGAGAAGAAAAATTTAGTTTAGGCAGTGATGGTTTTAGTGGTTTTGTCGTTGAGGTTTCAAGGCACTACCTCGAACCCTACGGGGGCATTGCCCCTTGACCCCCGACACAGGTGGCGATAGGCATTGCCCGTCATGTTCATTATGTTGGTGGTGTTGATCATGTTGGTCATGAAGGTCATGTTTGTCATGTTGGCTGTGTTTGTCATGTTGATCAAATTGACACTGTGGCTGATTGTAACAAGTGGAGTGAACAATCAGAGAATAATGGTCATGTTGATCAAGTTGATGTTACAAATGATTGTAGAGATTGAAGGGAGCAATCAAAAAACAATTTTGTGTGAACAACAGTTTGAGTGTTGTCAGTTGCAAAAGATGTATGGAATAGAAAAAAATATAAGGAGCGCGACAAGAAATTATGTTATGTCATTCAGTACTTCTATTCCCAGTGTTCAGCTCATGTGTCATCGAGGACGCCAACTAGTTTAGAGGAGGGGATAGATGTAGATAGGCAAATTGATATGTTTGTGTTTAGTGAATAAGTTTTGGTATTTTGTGTTATTTTGTAGTTGTATGCAAAGTGTTTGATGAAATGTGCATATATATATATATATATATATATATATATATATATATATATTATAATGTTATAAAGTGACAATGTAATAGTGTACGTGATAATGTTAAGTCATGTATGTCAATAAATTCATAAGTCGGTCAATAGTTGGGTAAGTTGAATAGCGGGCTAGGAGAGATGAGGAGCGGTGGAGGAAGCGGAGGAGGAGAAAAAACGGCAGGCAGGAATTTTGAACCAACGGAAGGAGAAGATCCAGAGGCAGGGCAGAATGCTGTAGCTGGAAAGGAAAAGGATTCCCTGTCAGCTCAGTTCGAAAAGGCTAAAGGTACAGATCCTCCAGATAAACCCTCAGACAAAGGGTCCCACTGGGGTTCGGGAGGCGGCAACAAGGGCCCAACCTTTTTGGAAATGTTGAAAGGGAAAAAGAAGGAGCCAGTAAGTGAACTACCGCCCCTAATACCAAACAATAACAGGTTAACTGCGCCAGTGGAGATTATGGAAAGATTCTTGGATATGGAGGCATCATCCTTAGTTGGCAAGTTTTTGGGAGGAAGGCCGGACATTGAGACTATTCGCTCATGGGCCGCGGCAAAGTGGAAAACTTCAGGAAGCTTAGAAATCGTAGCCATGTCAAGAGGTTTTTTTATGATAAGACTCAACAACAAAGATGATGCAGAGCGCATCTTGATAGGAGGACCCTGGTTTCTAGGAAGGCGTAGCCTCTTTCTGAGGAAGTGGGGGGAGGATTTCAACCCTGAGAAGCAAAACATTAATATAGCACCCATTTGGGTCCGCTTACCAAACCTCCCAGCCTAGTTTGTTAATGAGTACTGGCTTAGTGGCATAGCAAAGACGATAGGAGAGCTCGTGGCAATAGACCATTCAACCCGGGCAAGGACTAGACTGACGCATGCCAGGATCCGTGTAAATGCAAACTTGGATTCTGATCTACCTTCTCAGGTGGAACTAGCATATGGAGAGTTTCTAAGGATTCAGTCTGTGGAGTATGAGAACAAGCCGGCATTTTGTAGCGTGTGCAAAACCCAGGGCCACCTTCAAGCCCAATGTCTGACAATAACTGCAAACAAGGAAGCCACGAGCGAAGGTTTTCTAGGGAAAGCTAATGGGAGAGGGATCCCAAAGTTTCAAGGACCGCGTCTTAACTTGGAAGGATATAGACAAGTTAAGAATAACCAGGCTGACCAAGCCAACACAGAACTTGCAAAAATCCAGGATAAAGGAAAGCAACATAATGAGGGAGGCAAAAATCATAAGGTATGTAATAAAGATCCCAGCTTGAACATGTTTGATATCCTAGCAAATCTAGAAGTTGAAAAAGAAAACAGTAAGGATGATACCATCAATGTCAAGTTTCCTGAAACCCTAGACTCCCCATCCAAATAGGGACCATCCACGACTATGACAAAAAGCCCCAAAAGCTATGCTCAAAATGAAGAAAAATTGCCGGGTCATTTCGGTTTAAACATGGAAAAAATAGAGTCAAGAGTCGAAGTTGTGGAAACAAGAGGCGGGAATGTAGCTCCTAATCCGGTAGTGGAGCAAATTATCCCTTATCGAGACGATCCCAACGGTAAAAGTTTCCTTGAAGAAAATCCCCTGTTTAGGAACCAGATAGGAGAGGTGAACCAAAACAAGGCTGAGGATGAAGAGGGAATTGAAAACCCCCAAAATGAGGAAGAAGGTTCAAGCCCTATACTATCACGAGTATATGCCCCCTCATTTCAGTCCAAAACAGGACTAGAAGCACTACCAAGCCTCCGATAGATTATGGAAGTGAACGAAAGAAAGGGAGAATATCTACATTAGAGCACTATAGAATGAGAATCAATGAAGAAATTGCAAACGGAAAGCAAAGAACATTGTTACAGCAAGCTATTCTTGGCCAGGATAATAGCAAAATTGATAAACCCCCTTTGGATCAGGGAAGGGGGCGGGGAAAAAATATCAAACGAGTCTAAATGAAGGTTCTCTCATGGAATGTGAGAGGCCTAAACGGCCCACCAAAACAAAGGATGGTGAAGTCTATAAGGAAGGATTGGAATCCTACTATCATTTTTCTTCAAGAAACCAAAACAAATGCGGCACAATTAGCACTTATAGCTAGAAGGATTTGGAAGCAAGGGGAAGTGGCCTTTCAACAGGCGAGAGGAGCATCCGGGGGCCTCATGATCTTATGGGATCCTATTAAAATAGAAGGAAGTATTATTCAGACAAATGAAAGAGTCTTAAGCGTATTATTTCATGATTTTGATACTAATAAGAATTGGATTATGTCAAATGTTTATGCCCCCACCTCTGTCCAAGGGCGGTCTGAACTGTGGGAGTTTTTGGGGCATTTGAGCCAAGCTTTTAAAGACATTCCTTGGGTGATTGGGGGAGATTTCAATACCCCCCTTTACCCATCTGATAAGAAGGGAGGATTTGGGTTACCCTCAAGGAGCATGGAGGACTACAATGAATTCATTAACACAAATGAATTGATGGATGTAAGACTAAAAGGAGCCAAATTTACATGGAGTAACAAGAGGATAGGAAGTCAGCTGATTCAAGAAAGGTTGGACAGGTTTTTTTTATCCAAGGAAGCTACAACAATGTTTGGTGATTCAGCGTTACAAGCCCTTCCTAAATGCGCTTCAGACCATAATCTTATTCTATGGGAGGCATTTCAGGCTAACTCCTTTAAAAAGCCATTCAGATTTCTGTCAATGTGGGTTAAACATCCGGACTTCAAGAAACGAATAGAGGAATGGTGGCAACAACCTATCCAGGGAAGTGCTTCCTTCAAACTATCTCAAAAACTTAAGATGGTGAAAAACAACCTTAGAATATGGAATAAAGAAGTCTTTGGAAATATTTTTGAGAATAAGAGAGCGAGTGGGGGAAAAAGCGAGAATAATAGAAAGCAAAATCCAAAATGGAACCTATGATGAGGTGACAAGGACTGAAGAGAAGGAAACCCTTTGTGAGTTTTATAATATTTTAGCTTGTGAAGAGATGTATTGGAGGCAGAAATCAAGGGCATTATGGCTAAAGGAAGGGGACTCTAATTCAAAAAATTTCCATGTTACCACATTGAGCAATAGAAGCAACAATAATATTAGAAATTTAACTAAGGTGGATGGATCCTCAACTCAAAACATTCAGGAGATCAGGGACGAGGCTGTTAATTTTTTCAGTTCATTATTGGGTGAAGAACGGGCCTGTAATGCCCAAGCAAAGGACTCTCTCCTTCAATTCATTCCACAACTCATTGATGAAACGATTAACGAGTCTCTTATAGCAGCTTTTTCAGACAAAGAGATCAAGGAGGCTTTGTTTAACATGGATCCTGACAAAGCTCCTGGGCCGGATGGGTTTTCACCGCGGTTTTTCCAAGTTTGTTGGGATATTGTTGGAGCAGAAGTTATTGCTGCAATCAAGGAGTTCCAAAGTTCAAATCATATTCCAAGGGGTTTCAATTCAACTTTCATTGCTTTGATCCCTAAAGGCCCCAACCCCAAAACTATGGCTGACTTTAGGCCGGTTAGCCTGTGTAATATATCCTATAAAATTCTGTCCAAAGTTTTAGCCAACCGTTTGAAGAAAGTTCTACCGGTTATCATTGATCCAAGTCAAGGAAGTTCTGTACAAGGAAGATCAAAATTAGATGGAGTTATTACTGTTCATGAGGCTCTTCATACAGCCGCTCAGACCAAAAAAGCAGTCATGGCTTTAAAGTTAGACATGAACAAAGCTTATGACCAAAAAGCAGTCATGGCTTTAAAGTTAGACATGAACAAAGCTTATGACAGGATAAATTGGGAATTCCTAGAGGCAGTTTTATTAAAATTTGGCTTCAACATGAAATGGGTCAAGTTAATAAGAGAGTGTATTTCTAAGCCTTGTTTTTCAGTTTTGGTTAATGAGTCTACTGCAGGTTTTTTTCAAAGCAAATGTGGTCTAAGACAAGGAGATCCCATAAGTCCTATGCTGTTCATCATTGTAGCTGAGGCCTTGGGAAGAACCATTAAGGTAGCTAGACTCATATCAGGTATCAAGGCCACGTCGCTAACTACCCCGGTGACACATCAGCAATTTGTTGATGATACATTGCTACTGACTTTGGCTTCTGTGGTTGAGGCAAGAAGGATTAAAAATATTCTCATAATGTATGAAGAAGCGGCTGGACAAAAAGTGAATTTTGATAAGAGCAAACTTTATTTCATCAATACCCCCATTCCTAGGCAAAACAGCATAGCAAGGATCATGGAATGTCAGATTGCATCCCTTCCCACCTCCTATTTAGGTCTTCCCCTGTTTACGAGGAAATCTGAAGGATCAATGTGGAACATAGTTTCGGAGAGGATCCAAAAAAAGCTAGCGAGGTTGGAAAGGACATCTGTTATCTCAAGCAAGCAAAGCGGTTTTAACTATGGCTTCACTTCAAAGTATACCCGTTTACTTCCTATCGGTCTTCAAAGCTCCCGACAAGGTGTATCACAAAATTGAGCAGACTTCAAAAAAAATTTCTCCAGTCGGGGATCGAGGATAAGAAAAGAATTCATTTAGTAGGTTGGAACAAGGTTTGCAAACCTAAAGCTGATGGGGGGTTAGGATTGAGGAGAGTTGCTCATCTCAATACAGCTCTGTTAGCCAAACAAGCGTGGCGGTTATTGACTGAGGTCGATAATGAATTGACTGCCATAGTTAGGAGGAAATACCTCCAAGGTGTGAACTTCCTTAATGACAACTTAGCAAGCAGGGGGTCTGCTTTTTGGAAGGCAATCCTCACGAGCAAGGATCTTGTCAAGAAAGGTCTTAGATGGATTCTAGGAAATGGGCAAACAATAGACTTTTGGAAGGATCGGTGGGCGAGAGCTGAGGAGTTATCCCGAGAATCCTCGTTTGGCTAGGATTCAAGAGCATATGGAGCAGCATATTGGGAAGAAGGTTGCAAATTATATGTGGCAAGATATAAATATCAACAGGTGGAAACACATCATAGTACAGGGTTTTGAAGCGGAGTCTGAAGAGCTTTATAACATTTTAACTCAGCAAATTATTCCCTCTGGAGAGGATGAAGATCACATTGTTTGGGCTGAGGCCGAAAGTGGTGACTTCACGGTTAAGTCTGCCTATAATTTGCTTCTCAATGTGGAAGGTCAACAATTTCAACCGAGTTTGGTTTGGATCAAAGGCTTAATTCCTAAAATATCCTTTTTTTCATGGCTGGTGATTCAAGGAAAAATCCTCACTATGGACAATATGTTATCCAAAGGTATGGTTATTGCTAACCGTTGCAACATGTGCAGAGCAGGATGGGAGACAACCCAACACTTGTTTCTGGAGTGTCCGGTAGCGGAGTCCATCCTGGATGAACTTTTCCAAGCCTTTAGGATCTCGTGGGTTAAGCTTGCTCTTATATCCGAAGTGTTCCATCAATGGCCTCAACCCTTTGTTAGCCTAAAACTTAAGTACCTATGGAAAATCTGTTGGCATCATTTTCTCTGGCAGATTTGGCTAGAAAGGAACCATAGAGCCTTTAAGGATACCATTCACAACCCAAAAACCATCCTCAACAAGATTATTGTCTTTGCGAAAGAAAACCTTAGCACCTTAGTGGATGAGAACCACTCAATTCTTCCCCAAGAAAAACAATTAGCTCGGGCCTTAGGTATTGAGGACAAACCTTCCATTCCTTTGCCCAATCCCAAAAATGGGATTTCTTGGGAGCCACCCCCCCGGGGTTGGTTTAAACTAAATTTTGATGGTGCAGCCAAGGAGAACCCGGGAAGAGCTGGAGTTGGAGGAATAATCAGGGATCATCAAGGAAATCTGGTCAAGGCCTTTGCTGAACCATTGGGAATCGGAACTAATAACGAAGCGAAGCTAGAGCCCTTTGGAGAGGGTTGCAAGTAGCCCAAGCAACTCAAGGTAACTTGATGATTGAAGGTGATTCTATGAACATCATCAACTGGTTAACCAATGGCAAAAAACCTCCATGGAGAATCGAGGGAGTCATCCATGAAGTGAGGATCCTTTTTGCGACAAGACAGAACAGAAGGGCTCGCCACGTGTACCGTGAGGCCAACAGGTCATCTGACAAATTAGCCAACATAAGTGTTGATGTTGGTAGTTTGGTGACATGGACACAAGGTGTGCCACGTGAAGTGGAAAACATTATTAGTCATGAAAAGAAACCTACCCGTTAAGGAGAAAGATGAATGGGTGTTCTTTCCCCATGGAGTTGGTAATAACTATGGGGTTTCCCTCTAAATCATACCAAATTGGAAATGAAGGTAACAGGGTGTAAGCCTTGGAAGATTCCGACAAAGAATAGGAAATGGGCAAGCAACAGGTTTCACAAGTGTAAAGTTCCAAACTTCAATTCCTGTCAATGTAAGTAATGTTTACAGTTATGCTAAGGTATGGGTGTGCTTTGTTAGTAAGGTGTTGTAGGGGATTCAACACAATTTCTGGTAAGAAAGTTTCAAGGATGACTAGGATCTACAATCTTAGCAGAAGGCTGGATATTGTAATAGGTTTTGGGTTAACCTGCAAAACCCGGTAATTAATGAAGACTTTTATTTACCAAAAAAAAAAAAAATTCATAAGAAGGAGAGATGGCAGGAAGCATGTATCTAGATTGAGGAAGAAACAAGGACCAATCAAGAGAAATTGTTGCAGGAAAAGAAGTTGAAGAAACCCATCACAAGTGAAGAGAAGACGACGTCAAAACACCAGTTGGCTGCACAAGTGTTAAATACAAGTGTTGAAGTAAAGGTATCCAGTTTACTGTGCGCAACACCGAAGCAATATGCGACGGTAGGAGAGATGACACGAACAAGAAGAGTTCAAGAGCCGTGATGCCAACTAGAAGCAACAAGGAGGGACCAGTACATTGATCCAATAGTCTTGATGATAGACATCGGAAAGAAACCAACACTAATCCATATTGAGTTGTTGAATCATAAGTTGACGCAGGTGATCGTTGATGGGGGATCAAGTGTAAATGTCTTGCCTGAGAAAACATGGAGAGATTTGGGGACACCATTTTTATGGTCTCCCAATTTCAGATTATATGGTGTAGACCAATACGGGATAGAAATGAAAGGAGTGTTGACTACATAAAAGGTGAAAATTGTTGATCAAGAGTTCATGGATTTTGTGGTAATTGCTATGCGGAAACCAGCCTATGATGTGTTGTTGGGACGTGGATGGCTACGCACGACAAAAGTAAACCACAATTGGGAGAAGGATTTTTTGACATTCAAGAAGGGCCAGCACAAGTATATGATTAACTTGAAGAATCAGTCCATTAGTGAGGAGTTGGCAACATCCAATGAGTCTAGGAGTTCATCATCGGAGGATGAGAATGGACATGAACCAAATGAAGAAGGCGTGTTGGAGTTGGAGTGCATAGAAGATGAGGAGCACTGGAATGGAGAACTTCTCCATTGGAAAATGGAAGACTATTAAGTCTTCAACCAAATTGCATGTGCATCCATGCCAAAGAAGACCAAGATGAACCAATGAAGAGTGTGTATGAGATTGGCGAGTGCTATCAGAATACTAAGTTTTCCAAGAAACTTTGCAAAGTATAGTGTCGGTGATGCATTGATTGATGAAAAACCAGCACATGCATTTGATGTGGCAAAAGTGGCAAGAGAACCTGATACCATATAGTACGAAGGACCAAATATGGTACAAGTAAACCTTGGCGAAGGTGATGAAGAAAAGATGATTCATTGCGGAGACGACTAGGATCCAGTCTTGAAAGCAGCAACTTTCAAAATTTTCATGCAGTATAAGGTCTTTGCATGGACATACAAGGACTTGAAGGGGATTTTGCTTAAACTGTGTGTGCATCATATTCCATAGGTTCCAAGTGCACGAGTATGGAGAAGGCCGTATAGAATGATTCCAAAGTATGCAGCCCTAGTCAATGCACAAATCGAGAAGATGTTGAATGCTAGAATAATTTTGAAGGTCACTATGAGTGAATGTGTCACTTATAGTGATTAATTTGAAGAAGGAAAGCAATCAGATCTGCATCTACGTTGACTTTTGGAGTTTGAACATAGTGACCATCAAAGATTCCTTTTTGATACCTTTTGTTGATTCGATTTTAGAGGAGGTAGTCAGACACGAGATCTATTCATTCTTGGATGGATTCTTGGGCTACAATCAAATCAGTGTTTCCGAGGAAGATAGATTGAAGACCACTTTCGTAGTGGAGAATGGAATTTATGCATATAATCAAATGCCTTTCAGTTTGTGCAATGCCCATGCCACATGCCAATGAATAATTCTGTATATTTTTTAGGAGATGTCCACATGCAAGTTCAAACTGTTCCTAGATGATTGGTCATTGTACAGGAAGAAGGACGAGCATCTGAAGACGTTGGAGGAATGCATGAAGTTGTGCATGAATGCTCAATTGTCCTTTAACCCAAAGAAGTGTAAGTAGCTAGTACCGTATAAAAATTTGCTTGGATATGTGGTGTGTAAAGAGGATTTGAAGACAGATCCCAACAAAATACGAGTCGCAATGAGCATGAAGGAGCCATATGACGTAAGTTTGTTTAAGTCTTTTTTGGGACATGTCGGGTATTACCGGTGTTTCATCAAGAACTTTGCACAAGTATCCCACCCTCTAGATGTGTTGACGCGTAAGAATGTTCCCTCTTGATGGACAAAGAAGCATCAAAAGGCCTTTGAGGAGTTGGAAGACAAAGTTTGTTTGTGCACCCATTCTAGTGTTTCCAGATTGGGAAAAGGAATTTAATGTCCATGTTGATGCGTCCAATTTCGCAATTAGCTGTGGGTTGGCCTAGGAGGGGCAATTTGGGTTGGATCAGCATATATATTTTTCAAGTCGGTTGTTGTCTCGTTCAGAGAAGAATTACGGAACTACAAAGCAGGAAGCCTTGGGAATGGTGTATGCGGTGCAAAAGTTCAGACATTATCTGCTCGCCAATCCCTTTGCTTTTTACGTAGATCATCAGGCATTGTTGTATTTGATCAACACACCGACCATTCACGAACAAGTTAGTAGTTGGTTCATCACATTGAAAGAGCGTGTGTTTTGAGTGGTAGTTAGATCGGGGAAGAAACACATAATAGCAAATCAATTGTCAAGGATTTGCTCAGGAGAGCTTGTAGGAGTGTTGGATGAATTTTCGGACGCTCATTTGTTTGCAATCATTGCGCTACCGTTGTGGTACAAGTATGTGGGAGAATACTTGTCTGCAAAGGAGTTGTCGATTGAATTGACGGTTGTGGCACGGTGGTGACTATTCCAATGGTTGGAGGAACAATTGGAATGATAGATTTTAGGAGCCAAATGAGACTACAGTCATTACTGGTCCGGGCACACACATTTGTATGGCAACTCCACTTGTACAACAAAGACTTGTACGACACAATTACAATCCTCTTGACAACAACTCCAAACAGCTTCACATTTGTTGGCAATGACTTGTATGGCAACGACTTCGTCCACACCTCTCGTATGGCACTCCAATAGCAACACTTGCAGAACGAATTTTGTACAATTATTGTGGACTGCAACTTCCATCTGCAATCCCACAAACACAAAACTTGGCACACACAACCTAACAATATACTGCAACAACGTCATCACACAAACATGCACACACACAGATGGAAATGGAAAGTCATTGCATTATACTGCCTGTACGGCACTTGCATTACAAATATGACTGCATAAATCACACAAATACTCTCACATCATAATGCACTCCTGGAATCCTCATACTCTCCAATGCACAATATGCTCTGTCTTACCACCATTACTATTGAACAAATGAGTGGGGGGGTCCTTTTATGCTAATGGGTTGGCAATTAGAAGAAACTGTAGCCTGGGACACCTCACCACATAACTACGCACATTCCCATTATGTGACTATTACCTTAACTATACATATTACAATTTCATTTAACCAAACTATGACATCATTCTTGCTGATGTCACCTTACAAAATGACATTAGATTTCACTTTCATTTGACTTTCATGTACATTTCATTTATATTTCATTTACATAACGCAACATTTGCACTTATTCTCCTAAGTACAACATTTACTTTGACTATTGTCCAAAACCATCTCCTACAACGGCGGTCGAAAAGATCATAATAAAATCAACATCATTTTAGTTGATAGCTAGTTTATTGTACACGATTGGACCTGATGGAGTGTTGAGAAGATGTGTGATGGATGAGGAAGTTAATTCAGCATTGAAGAAAGCTCACGAGGGGCTGGCATGAGGGCATATGGATCTAGACACGACCATGAGGAAGGTGCTTCTAGCAAGGCTATGGTGGCCCACCCTCTATCGCAATGCAAGGGAGTTTGTGACCGCATGTGATAAGTGCAAGAGAGTTAGGAGGTCACTAAAAAGGCACTTCATGCCATTACACCCATCACAACTACAGGAGTTGTTTGAAAGATGGGGTCTAGATTTTGTGGAACCGTTGAGAACCAACATAAGAGATGCAGATACATTATTGTAGCAACCAAATACTTGGTGAAGTGGATCGAGGCAAGGGTGTTGCCTGACATTTCCACAAAGGGCACTACACGCTTCTTGTACCAACAGGTGATTACAAGGTTCGACGTACCTCTTTAGTTAACAAGTGATCGTAAAGGGCACTTTGTCAATGAAATAATTCAGAAGCTCACCATAGAATTTAAGATCATGAATTAGTTGTTTAGTCCGTAATACCCCACAACAAATGAGCAAGCGGAGGCAACGAACAAGGTCATAGTTTCAATAATGTATAAAACATGTGGAATTGAAGATGCTAATTGGGAGGAGAAATTGCTAGCAGTTTTGTGGGTGTACAAGACTATGTTTAAGCCAACAACAAACCATACTCCATTCTAGTTGATGTATGGTCAGGAAGTAGTTGTGTCGGTAGAGTTTCTGGTACCGAGTTTGCGAGTGGCGGTACAGAACTGTCTAGGTGACCAGGAGAGGCTAAGAACACTCATCAAACTGGACGAAAAGAGAGTGATGACTTAGTGGGCAATGGAGATTGCCCAACGTCATAGGAAGTCGTGGCATGACAAGCACTTGAGGAAAATGGATTTGAAGCTAGGTGACTTAATCTTGAGGTACAATGGCAAGAGAGAGATCAAGCCAAGAAAACCGAAGACTTTATGGCTTGGACCCTTCCCAAGTAAAAGAGATGATGAGTAACGGCGTAATCACATTTAAGAAACTGGATGGGACATTGTGCCCCGAGATAGTTAACGGTTCAAATTTAAAACCATATAAAATGAAAGCACAAGTTAATATGGTAAATTTTGAACCAACTGAAGAAGAGACGAGCATAGGTAGGTTGACTGTGGCACCAAATCAGCCTTTGGAATCTTTTGAGGGAATCCTGGTCTGAGAAGTTGAAAAGTCGAGTTGGACCAAGGAGGAAAATGGTGCAAGAGGTGACAATGACTCAAATAACGAACTTGCAAAACAGCTAGCTTGGCTATATGGAGGAGATAATGCAAGAAGTGAAGACAATATGCAACCTGTGATTGAACAAGAAGAATTGCAGCCTCGGTCTATGGAGCGTAGACGAATTTGGGTCTGTGTTAGATTTCCATAAGTAGAAGAGGAAAGACTGAGATCACTAAACGCAAAAGCATACAACGGATGGTGGCGTTGTATGTTGGGCAAGGAGAACCACCAGAATAGGAGCCTCGGAGTGAAGGCAGCGAATATGGAGTGAGTTTGCTTACAACTATTGGTTGTGCACAACAGAGAATGAGAGAAGAAACACAACAGTTGCGTGAGCAAAGCAAGCAACTAAATAATCAAATTGCAAAGTTACGGAGACAACGGGCACGAGAATTGCTAAGAATGCAACAAGATATCCAACCATTGGATAGAAGTTCTTCTAGAAATGGAACAAGTCCAAAAGAAGCATCCTTGAAAAGTAGTGCACCTTTCACAAATTTAAGTAGTAATAAGAAGATTGGACTAGTGGGAACCCAGACATGGAACTCGAAAGAAGAGTGAGGAAGGAACAACAACAAGCAACTCAACGCCAAAATGCCTTCGTGACAGGAAGGCAGACAAGTTGGAGAAATCACGATCTGCCAATAAATTTGAAGGGTTCCTTGGGAAGTCGAACTATTTTACAAAGACTACCAGACAACCTAAGGCATGCATATTAGTTAGGCAATTTAGGTAGTTTGTGAGGGTCGTCAGGTTCCCTAGACCATTTGGTTTGCTTGACCAAGGGAGGAGGCCGTTTGGCCTCCTTGGCCATCAAAGGGGAAGAAATTTCATTCAGACTACCCCTAGGCCTTACAACCAAGAGGGTGGGTTGTCTAGTCCACTCCTTGTCCATTTGAAAAACACTCCTAGGTTGTACAGCCAGTAGAGTGGACTGTAAGGACCACCCCCTAGCCATCTAGGAGGTAACCCAATGTCGTACAACTAGTAGGGTGAGCAGTTAGGACCACTCTCTTGCCGTTGGAGAAATAAGAGACCCCAAGCAGCCCTCAAGCAATCTAAATTGAGGGCTAGACCGTCACAAGTTGCTGAAGGTCGTCTGGGAGAAGGAAATGGGAAAATCAGTGCAGTTCAGCTCAGAAGACTGTCATGAAGGAGACGATGATGGAGAAGACGGTCAAGGAGTGGTCAACAACCAAGCCACCTCGGTCATACAGAGCAGGGAGTCATACCTCAACAATAGATGGAAAGACAAGGTCGTCAGGGTCGTACAATAGGAGGTTGTACAGCGAAAGGTCGTACAGTAAGAGGATATACAAGAGGTCATACAGCAGAAGGTCGTATGGCACCAAGGCCATCCGAATAGGGAAGTTGTCGAGAATGGATGGAGGTGTCGGCAGTACAAACGAGCCATTTGGAAGTCGAGGCTATACGCATAAGGTCGCAAGAATATTAAAAAGAAAAAAAAAAGCACTAGGTGGCAAAGTTAAGAAAGAAAAGACGAAAAAACACAACATACAAATTACATGCAAGGTGGCTAAGTGGTGGTTGGGAGGCAGTTACCGCATGTAAGACAATTGTCCCTCCTACCACCCCTATCTTATATATAAACGTTGGGTGGTGTCCAAAAGCATTCAAATACTCAGCGCCAAAGGAAGAGAGTGAAGGAGAACTACCTAACGTACAGAGAGAGGAATTGTAGATTGTACAGAAAGGAATGCATCCAATAGCAAGAGTTGTGCAAAAGACTAGAGCAAAAATGTGCAAGAAGATGCCCTAAGAAAGGCTGCAATATAGAAGTGAACGGCCAGATGGGAGAAATTTGAAGCTACCAGGAAGCATTGGAGAAGGCCATACAGCAATAGTCCGTCTAGTTGGTGTTAGTAGTTTGGAAAAGGGTAGACCGTCCTATTCGTAGAGTGTCCCATCTAGAGGTCGTCAAACCGTAGAAGTGTCGTATGGAAGAAGGCCACACGACAAAAGGTTGTACAGTAGGAAAAGTCTTCTAGTGGTAGGCCGTACGACGGAAGGCCATACAATAGGAGGTCGTACAATATGAGGTTGTATAGCAAGAGGACATATAATAGGAGGTCGTACACCAGGATGCTATACACTAGGAGTTGTTGAAGGTTGATGAAATTCAAACCCAAGGAGAGTGACTAAAGGAGTGATGCAGAGAAGGCCAAGGATTTCGAAGCAAATCAAAAGGGTGGACCAACAAAGGAGGTTTTCACTTAAGGCTATGTTACAAGCAGGATCTTGCTCTCGTGGGGAAAGTATCAAAGTTGGCCTTGGGAGAGGCCTAGTTGACCGCATGCATGGGAGAGAGAATGTGGCATGGATGTAGAGAGAGGGAGAATGAGGCAACACGGAAGGGATTCCAGATCGAGGACAAGGACCGACACCCCTGATGAATGACAAGGTCATGGAAAAGAGATTGTAGCACAGCGGTTTGTACTCCACTCTTGGAGGAACAATTTGATATGACAGATTTGATAATCAACAATGATTGCAATCAATCAACCTCAACACTCAGTATGCAACTAGTGACAACTCAATTCAGCAACTATTTGTACAGCAATGACTTGAACGACATCACTTGTATTGCAGTCACATGTATTGCAGTCATATGTATTGCAGTCACATGTACTGTAGTCTCGGACTGAGACTTTAACCCTGCATACAAAACTTGGAAGGAACACAACAATAAACCATGTCAACACATACTGGAAATATATAATAGCAATAGATGAAGGATAAAAATGAGTAGCTATTGCATTAACTCCTGCCTGTTGTACGACACTTGCACTACATATCCGTCTGCGATGGGCTATGATAGATACACGGTACCCGCTCATTTGAATGAAGGGTCCTATTTATCCTTAAAGGCTGGTAGTTAGCAGCAACTACCACCCGGACACATCATCTAACTACCCTTTGTTTGCACATACTTAATCACATGCATTTTGTCATACATTACAAACTTTAAATTATCAAATGCTTACGTCATCATCCTTGACATCAAACATTACAAAATTGCATTTCATTTACATTTTCATTTACATTTGTGTGTATTGCACTTATTTGACTTTCTACACTATTTCTTTATTTGAGGCTGATCAGAACTAGCTCCTATAGAGACAGCAACTTTACCTCAAGAAAAGGGCAAGGGGAAGGAGAGGATGCAAATCCCCTTAGAAGACATAACGTGGATAACACCAGCCAAAGAATTTTGTAGAACATGGTGGCTAGAAAATCTGGTAGATCACCCGTTAAATATTGCATTCCGAAATGCAACAATACAATTTATTATGCAGGTACGAAGCTTTGACAAGGATTTCTTCAAGTAATACCTGTTGGAGATGTTGCAAACATATGATGCTGATCAGAATCAAAGCAAAGTAACGATTGGTAACAGGGAGGTTCGTGTATCGTTCTCCCCAAGCAATTCCCATAGAATTTTCGGATTGTTGAATTCCACTAAACCAGTGAAGAAGGAAGGAGTGGAGCCTTACCGGTTGAAGAATTTCGTGGATAAAGTTACCAATCTCAATTTGCAAGAAGTGGCTAGGTTGACAAAGCATGGAAGCCGTAGATTGAAGATGCAACAATTGAAGTCTGATGAGCTGCAATGTACAATGAACATGGACATGTCTAGATTGTCCAATGATCAAAGAGCTTGGGAGATGCCCACTTGGCTCATACCATACATGGAAGGAATAATGACTAGAGAACCGTATGATTGGGCTACTTTTCTATCAAAAAGTATTCAAAAATTTCTAATATGGTATATAAGGAATTTTTTGATGGCTTTCCATGCCATTGCTTTGATGTTGGATGTCGTGTCACAGGATAAGCTTCAGTTCGCAGGACTAAACCCCCCTCGAACTATTCTAAAGCATGCACCAACAATATTCAGGTGGATAAATGTGGTACCATGGATGAGGATAAGCACTCCAAGAAAAAAGAGTGCCTCAAAGAAGAGAAAGGCACAAGAAGCATCAGGAGATGAGAGGGATGAAGGATGATGAAGTAGGGAATCAGATGGAGTTGAGGAGCAGCTACCACATACCGAGGAGTTAGGAAGGAGAAAAGGTGAAGAAGGTTGGAGCAGCAGTGGCAACGAATGGGAGCCCAACTGTCACAACAACAGCCCTGGCATCAATAGCAATGGCACCAACGTCAAGAGAGTCAAGAACCACCACAACAGGCCATAGTGAAGAGGATAGATGGTGGCAATGTACAGAAGGTGGTGGAGGATCAGCAAAGTAAGACACGTGGAATGTTGCAAGAGGCAATGCAAGGAGAAACTTCAGAATAACCAGGATGTCAGGTTGTGCAAGGAGGCATTATAGGTACCATGGCACGTACCAAAGGAGTAACATCAAGTAGGGTTGTTGTAGGTGGATAGCAGCCAGAGTTGAGGGAGCCTATTGCGCAAGACATGCAGAGTGCAGAGAAGATGGCACAATAGTCTGAAGCAAGAACTACATAGTAACACACACAAGAAACAATAGTAGTTGTAGATGTCGATGAGGAAGTTCAGACTGTAATTAATGCGGTGGGAGCATCACCACCAATGGATGAAGCATCAAGAGGAGATTTTGTTGGTGATGTTCCAATATAAGTAGATAATGTTGCTACACCAGAGAGTTGCAACACAACACTGCTAAGACAATATGCAGATGTTGTGGATCAATGTGGATCGCCTTTGTTGGATGAGATATCACATATAGAGATCACATCCACAACAATACAGGTCACGACACTAATTTCATTTGTGTCGGAGGCGAGGAGAGAAGGGGAAACAAGATGCATCAAAGTACAGTTGGTGGCATAAAGGCCAAAGTAGCCAACTGTCTGAGGAAGTAGCAGAGAAAACTACTAATGCAGGCAAGAAGATTCAGGGGGGCAAAGCAACCAAACAGAAGAACAACCTGACAGGTCACAATGGGGAAGATATGGAGGAGACTACCACTAAAGATAACATAGATATGGAACTGGCAAAGGAGAAAAGTGAGCATTCCATCATCCAATTGCCAAAACTAAGGAGACTGCCACTTGTTGGAAAAAATATCAATGAACAGGTTGACACATTCTTTGAGAAGGTGACTAAATTGTTTGATAGAGTTCGAAGTGAGTTTAAATTCAAATGTGTTGGACTACAACTAAGAATGGAGAATGATTTGATCAAACTGGTGCATTGGGCTCATGATGATGAGTGAAAGAAGTTTGTAGAAATTCATTAAACACGGCCATGGGAGCTAGAAGCTGACAATGTCAATTCGATGCTAGGAATCAAGAATCTGCCAGATGGAACTCAAGTACTCTATCGGCATCCACCACAAGTATATGTAGATGAAGGGAATATGGCACCCCAACCTGAACAAGAATCAGGTGTCAAGTATATGAAGGTTGCACCTGAGGTGGTAAAGTCGTAGGCTAGAATGAACTTTTTTTGCATATCTTATTCAATGGTTAGAAACAGGATTGGAGAAGTTTCAGCAAATGGTTTGTAACCAAAAGCTAAAGGAGGAATAATTGGCTAACCAAGTGCAGACGGTGGAAGAACTTCGACAAGTGCAGCAGGATACCGAAGTAGAACTAGCAGAGTTGAGGAAAGAGGTAAAGGTTATGAGGCAAATGCAGGAACAACAGACTCAGTTGAACGGTCAGTTGAAGTTAGTGTGAACGGTGAGGAAGCAAACTATATAAGAGAAGATGCAGGAGATTTCCCACCAGGATCAACTGATTGTTGAATGTGATGAGCAACTGGCAGTAGCAGCAAGGAGATAAGTTGAAGCAGCAAAAAGGGAGACAAACTCAGTTGAACGGTTAGCTGAAGTTAGTGTGAACGGTGAGAAAGCAAACTATAAAAGAGAAGATGCAGGAGATTTCCCACCGGGATCAACTGATTGTTGAATGTATGAGCAACTGGCAGTAGCAGCAAGGAGATAAGTTGAAGCAGCAAAAAGGGAGGCAAAGTTGATGGCTAGGCTAGCGAAATTCGAGCAGAAGTCGAATCATTATGGCTTCCAGTGGGCTCATTACTAAGCCTTTGCAAAGTCGTTGAAGGGAGAGACCAAAGCCTTGAAGCTGAAAATCCAGGAGCTTAGATGAGTACCTGTTCCTACACCTCAACCTTAAAAGAGCCAAAGTCCCCAAGAGCAGCGATAGTCGTTGATAAGGACGTCAACCAATTTAGAGGCAAGGGCAAATGTGGACGCTAGTTCTGATGTGCCACCTCAGCTGAAGAAGTAGACAAGTCAATAAGTGCACTGGAAGTCAAGTACACGCACAATGTAATTTTGGTGTCATAGGTTTTGACATCATAAGTTTTGATGTAATAGTTTTGATATACCAAAGCTTATCGTATATAGTCGTACGTTGAAAAAATGCATGTATTAATGAGTTATGTGCAAATTTAATCATACAAGGGTTGTTATCACCTAGTTAGAGGTGAGGTGCCCGAGGTGGTAGTTGTTTGTTAACTACCATCCCCCCAGGTTAAATATACCATGTATCAACACACAGACACAAGAGAGAGTAGATATATTTGCATAGGTATTGCATTGTGTATGTCAGGAGGAGATATTCTCCATAGGATTGCAGATTATGTAAGATAATGTCATACATCATTCACCGTACAGGCTATTGTTAATACAAGATCTATTCATATTCATTCATCATCTGTTATTGCCATTGTGTGTTCTTTGTATGTTTTTGTTACTAACGATTGCTGCAGTAGAATAGACTAAATATGTTAGTTGTATTCGTTCCAAGTCTCACACGGGGTCGTACAGTGAGTTGCCAAGGCCATACAATGGAGACCAGGCTGTACAATGAGACTGTTAGGCTATACAGTGGAGAGTTCGGATTGTCTAGTTGATGTTAGCTGTTTGGAAAAGGGCAGGCCATCTTATTTGCCAACTAAGCTGTCTGAAGTTGAAATCAAGCAATCATAAGCAAGATATGATGCAAGTCATACAACCTCATCATTATAAACCTAATCATTAAATTTGTCAATTTAAATTTTTCCTCCAAGGGTGAAATACCACCACCATGCTACACCAGAAACTATGTTGAACATGGGAATTGCCCTGACTTCTATTTTGTATGCAGGCAAATTGATGTCTATTTTTAGTAAATAAGTTTTGTCATTTTGGTGTTATTTTGTTGTTGTTCGCAAAGTGTTTGACGAAATGAGTGCATATATTTGACTAAAGTTATAAAGTCATAATTTAATATTATATGTGATAAAGTGAAATATTAGCATGTACGGCAAAGTCATAAAGTGACTTATGAAATGAAATGTAAATGTAAGCTAATGCAAGTCAAATGTAATTTGGGAGAATGATGAGGTGTCAAGTAGTTAGAGGGTGCAACTAATTTCTAGTTGTATAAATATGACCCTTATCTCATTCATTCAAACGAAAGGTTGGTGGAGGTATACCAATGGTCGTGGAGTTGGCCAACGCATATGCTTGTATTGGAAGTTGTGGTGGCTGGTTGTTGTTGGCTGTAAATGGTTGATTGCACCAAAGGGAGAGTGCATTGTTGTAACCAATTAGATCTGTATAATGTTGTATGTGCAGGAAACCCTGGAATGCTATTGCCGCACAAATGGCAGATTGTATGTTATTGCTATACAATTGTTGTTAATATAATATCTACCATTTCTACTTAAATACATCTCCAAATCTATCGAACTTTAATAATAGCGATACACACAAGCAATGTACAATAACAACACTAATTGAGTTTCAGTACATTAAAAATCATTTCTTCATATTTTATTAATGCGCCCTAACAAAGTTGGAGGGAATGGCTCCTCCCAACCTCCAGATTGAGACCGACTCCCCATTCTCCTTGCAAAAATACTCCTATGCTAACCTACACTAATTGCATGAGAAGTAAAGTGCAGAAAATAAACATGCATAAAAGATTAAGGGTGTGAGTGATTTAAATGTAATACTGTGTTTAGTCGTAGCAAGGGAGTGCAAGTGATCAATCAACACATGAGAATTCAAATAACATCAATGTTCTTCCATTCATTAAGTATGAAATTGATAAGCAAATGCCAAGATGGGCAAAAGGGCAATGCCTCAATCACCGCACACTTAGCAAACCCAAAGGGTGGTGCCACTAATGAAATGCCTAAGGACTTGCCAATTTCTCAACAATCTCATGAGGTCAAAGCACAATGTGGGTTTCACAGAGTGTAGCTTTGAATTCTCATGGCCAAAATATGAATACAATGGAACCTTAGGCTCCTATTTATAGTTGGAGTTTACCCCTAAGTTACCTAGGATGAGAAATAGTTACTCCTAGTAAATGAAAATTTGGGGGCATCTTTAGCAAAATGATGCACCACCAAATGTTACATGCCTCTAACAGGCTTAGAAGGCTTCTCAAATGAATTAGTGCACCACTACATGCCAAAATGTCACCCTCAAAAGATTCTCCTTGGAATCCACACCTTTAGCTTTACCCCTCCACTCGTTGTTGAGTGATTCACTCTAGTTAGCAGGCGAATCACTAGCTGACCCTGAGTGGTTCGCTTCTACAAGCCAATCAGTCCCTTTTGCAAGCGAATCGGTCCTAAGCCAATTGGGTCCTTTTGCAAGCAAATTGATCCTAAGCAAATCGACACCTATGCTGGACTTAGACAATTTTGAAGGGTTTTGTAAGGCGATTGTTGCTTGATCTCAGTATTTGGTGCAATTCAAAATTGTAAATTCCAAGGTGCCAAGGCAATATAATTCCTCTTTATTTTTGTTGTATTGCGACCAACCAATGACCTAGAAGACACGTAGGGCCATGGTCTAAGGTAGGGTTTGTAATTATTCGATTATGTATATTTCATTAAAAAAAATTGCAAAAACACACAATTTGGCCTGAATTGAACTGACCCGGTTCACAGGACTAAAAAGGTTTGGGTTTGACAAAACCTAGTAGCTTTGATTGGAGTTAAAGTATGGTTACGTCTTCAAAAGAAGAGACTTGCAGGGCCCCATAGGAAGATCAGACCTCTTTGCTATGGACCATACACCATCACCAAGAAGATGGGAGAGAATGCTTTTGAGTTAAATATTCCATCTTATCTTGGTTTGCATCCAATCTTCAACTTCAAACTTCAAACTTCTCAAGCCTTATCATCTAACCTTTGTTGAATACTTCAACAGCAAAAGAACAGTTGGAGACTAAAGAATTCAATCTAGACATTTTAGCACCAATGGAAGAGGAACAAATTGTCGATAGATTGACCAACACAAAAGAAGGTAGCCCATTCAGATGTACAAAGTGGTCAAAGCAAGACAACTTGTTCACCAAGGGGAATGGCTCACAAAGAATCATATAAAGAAACGGTTTCCACACCTAATATCAAAAGTCGATGCAATAGGGACCATTGTTTTTTAATAAGGGACAAGTGATCTAGGCATGTAACTTATCCACCTTGTCGAGAGCATAACTTTGTGCTCAGGACTCAATTTTAACCTATTCAAAATGTATTGGAAAGCTTAAAGGGATAACAATAAGTTTCAATAAGGAACCAATGCCCTAGGTTAGGTTCCCAACAACTTTCTAGAGAATTTAAAGAATGAAATTAAAAAAAAAAGGACTCGGAAGGCCCTTATAAATGCAAAATAAAATAATTACTAAAATAGTAAGGTTGTGTTTCTTGATATTCATAACCACCATGTCGATACATCACTTGAGGACAAAACACAAAAGGACAAGTCGTGTATGCAATTTTCATTTATCGTGCACTTCGTAACTCATGGAAGGTGAACCACAACATTTCCATACAGGTGACCTTCCAGAATCAATATGGTGGAATTCCAACCCCCCAAACATTGTGTAAAGAGAGATGTACCCCCAACAGCAAAAAGCATGAGCAATGAATGTTATAGTCTCACATCTCTTCTTAGAATTGCTTGTAGTGCATTTTGTTTTCTAAGCAATAAAATCATTTGCTACTTTTCCTAATATATTTGTGTTCTAATTTGTTATAATCTACTATTTTTTAATTGCAATTTTTATTGATTTCTCTTAACTTGAAACTCCAAGTTTTGGATCATTTTGTTTAAGTCCGTTCATTCCTACAATCGAAGATTGAACCAGTTGATCAACTACCTAGAGAAGGGTCCATTAGATGCATTCACAAAGAGGTCATTCATGGAGGGTCTTCTTCCTATGTATAGGAAGAAGATCAAGGTGGTCCCTACACCATCATACCAAGAGGCCTTTGAGCCAGCCACGAACTTAGAAAGTGATGCAAGGATGTCATTTGGAGGTTGCGGTCAAGGAGTCATTGATGAGTGTGACTTTGAAGATAAGGCTGAATCTGAAAACAAGAGTGACGACTCCAAGCATGAGGGCAAATCATAGGACAAATCAAGGATTTCATCCAAATATTCGGGTTAGGGAATTAGTGATAACAACTTAGAAGATGAAAGCGATGATTCCAAGAATGAGTGTGACAATAAGAACAAGTGTGATGAGGCAAGAACACTGCTAAGTCCTCTCCATAAGATGACTCAAAGGGACCAGAAGAAATATGTTGGGGTAATTGTGAGGGGAAATGACAATAAAAAAAGGTATGCCCCTTGGATTTAAAACATGTTCAATAGGTGTATACAACATGGTGGGAGATTATTCCAACAAGAGGCACCTTTTGTGATATGTTTTGTTACAACTACCAAAGCAATGAAAGATGCCAAATTGAGTATGATACATGGGGCAAACCCATTGTGTAGTGCCTAAATGTCAGCTCTAGGACACTTCACATGAGACTCAATGTAATACAAGCAGCGTTAAGCCAATGATATGTATAGGGCTCAAGATCTCAAGGGAAAGTCAAAGCCCTAAGCAAGAAACGGATGACAAGGAAATTTTGGTTGTAAAAAGGTAAAGGTAAAGTAGTTTTTAACATCCATGAGACCATAGTCCATATGAGACAACCCTCATGGAGGATGTTGTTTTACCCAATATATGGTTATTCAACCATACTCCATTTACCGAAGCATGGCACACAACCCTACCCCCCATTGAATTCAAACCTTGAAGCTCTATTTAAGGTTCCAAAGTCTCCATTGTTAGGCCCACTCAAAAGGTAGAGTGTGCTAGGTTGGATATGCATCAAGTTATGCAAACGTTGATGCTGACATAGCCAAAGTCTTCTACCTCTAATTCAGATACAAAATTTGCAAGGCAAAAATTCGAAACCTTGAAAAATTTGGTATTTTTTATAAATGTGTTTTTCTATAGATGGATGATGAGGATAGAGGTGAAACCAACTTATCTAACATTGAACAAGAGCAAGTGTGTAGTGCAGATAATCGATGCCATCTAGACATACCGAGCTCTCAGACAGAGAATGCAAGCCAAGTGCATGAAGACGATGGAGGATGTCGTTCAAAGGATGAAGCAAGACATTCAAATTATGGCGATTGCCATTCGAACATGAAAAATTGTCATCTAGATGATGAAGGATGTCATAACTGGCTAGAAACAAACCCATTTTGAATGAAGATAGCACATGATGGATTGGAGGGGTTGTAACTCTCATTGATGGAATGACAAACTTTGAGAACATCGTCCAAAATGAGTTTTGAGACACCATGTAGGGCATTGCCAAAGTTGCAGCCTGTGGGAAAGACGATAGATTGATTGCAAATGCCACACAAGAAATTGTAGTTCAAGGGTTTTAGAACTAGCACACTATCCAAATGATAAGATTCAAATTTCCCATTTACAAGTATGCTACTTGAGGAATGAACGGTGGTTGGGAAGCGGACACCGCCTTCGAAGTATTGAATGCTAGTTGTGGCATGGAAAACGTTGTGGACACCATCTAGAAGAAGCAAAAGTGCAAAACGTTGTTTGAAAAGAAAGGATTAAGGGTGTCGTCATTGCCCACCCCTTGTCATAGGCCACCCCTTGTTGTGAGCCACCTTTTTTTTCATGGGCTACCTTATGGCCAACAAGCATGGCAACTGGGCGTCAACAATTGGAAGGGTTGCCAAAGCCTCGGACGTTATGGAAACCAACAAAGCCTCTATCATGAAACAACCCACAAGGACCTAATCATTGAGACAAAAGGACCCTTGTTAATGACCCTTTATCGTTGGCAATGCTGACAAGGCTTTGGCCAATGACCCTTTGTTCTTTGGCCCTGACCGACAGCCCTTCTGCTATTAGCAATGTCTTTAGAACCGATTAGACCAACTAATGACTTTCTATCTAATTTGGCAACATTATATAAATGTTGCTATGCCATCTAATGTCTTTTGGACCTGATCAGCAAGCAATTGATGAGTGCCATTTGATGGCATAGAAAGATTTATATAATGTTGCCACTTAAATAAACTTTGGCAGCAAAAGGAGAAACATATTCAAGATATTATCAACTATGGAAGCATCAATTTGAATCAGAAAAAACTGCTCAGTCTGCAAAGCAAAAGCAGAATACTATTGTGCAAAATCAGTAACAGCATTTTGCAGATGCAAATGGTAAATAAAAAGCAGCATATGAGGAGATGCAGGAGGATCACAAAACTCTGCAAACATTGCAAATCAGCACACAAATGTTTAAAAAAATTGCCAAATTGGGAGAATTGAAGGCCAAACATGTGCAACAACTATCATGCAGCTTGTTGCACCGGACAAGGGAAAGAATTGGTTTTGTCTAATCTGCCATCATTTCCTGATGCTAGGACACCAAAGTCGTTTCAGCAATCATGACAGCAGCTTCCTTAGACATCAGGACTTGACATTGGAGATATTACTGTGTATGTTGGACTTTTGCCAGAAAAGAATCAAGTGAAGTCTACTCCAAATGCAAAATTTTGCCCATTGAAAGCCTGGCCTTTTCTCAAGACAGGAGGAGATGTAGGGCCTTAAAAGGCAACTTACAATTAATGATGGTTAAGAGACTTGATATTGGTTTCAGTAAGTTGCAATGAAGGGGCATAGGCTTGTGCCCTTTCATCCTACATTTTCTCTATCTTGTCTTACTTTTCTGCACTATGGAATGTGATGTGTAAAGTAGTAGTTTTTTTTTTTGGTTAAATGTTTGCGAGACCATAGGCCATATGAGACGACCCTCATGGAGGATGTTGTTTACCCAATATATGGTTATCCAACCATACTCCGGTTACCGAAGCATGGTGTACAACCCTACCCCTTGCAGGATTTGAACCTTGGACCTCTATTCAGAGTTCCAAAATCTCCACCATTAGGCCCACTCAGGTATGTAATAAGCTATATGTGTGATACTCTTTGCTGTTACAGACACTAAACCATAAGGAGGGTTAAAAAAAGAGTTTTTATCAAGGTTACCAAGTGCGGGGGTGCAGGTGCGGCCCTGTCAAAAATAGGGTTCTGCGGGTGCGGGTGCGGCTAATTTTTAATTAAATATATATATATATATATATATATATATATATATATATATATATATATATGTATTTTTTATCAAAATAATTAAAAAATAAAATAAATATGCACATTGCAAAATAATAAATATTTAAATATGGCATCATAAAAGCATATTGATATATGATATTTCATATTCATGTAAAAAAATGATAGGATGTCAAGTCATAAAGAGTCAAGAGATAACAATATACTATATAGTAGTGGACATGTACAAAGATAACATCAAATATCTGATATTTGACTCTCATTCGACATATTCCTCATCATCATCTTCTAGGCCCTCCTCCTGTGGATCTAGTGGTGGTAGATCTGAAAAGCCATCATACCTACAGTCATCTCCGGTGTCATCAGGAACTGCATCCCAACGTGCAAAAGGCCCCTCTGTATAACCCTTATCCCTACGAGACATAAGTCGAAGAGTACTATGGACATACACGAGGTTCTCTGCCCTATTCGCCTCTAATCGACCTCTCCTCGTTGAATGGATAAATCCATATGTACTCCAATTCCTCTCACAAGCTGAGGAACTAGCCACCTGAGACAACAAATGACATGCTAGTCGCTGCAACTGTGGCGTCCCATGTCCGTGCAATGTCCACCAAAATATGGGGTTCTTAAGACTCCTGTCATATAAGGCCTCAATAGATTGGAATGTACCCCGTGCACAAACAAAAGATGCAAACTGCTCTCTAATATTTGCTGCAACCTGTCCAATGCCATATATGTCCTTGACTGCCTATAGAAACCCTGCAATCACCTCTGGATCCTGATTTGCTGCCCTCTTCCTTGTTTTTTCTATATCATACCACTTCGGGTTAAGAGCATAAGCTGCCATGTGAAGTGGTGAGTTGAGGGCATTCCACCTCCGATGAATGATGGTCTGTAATTGAGGGTACAAGTTAACATCTTTAACATCAGTAATGGATTTGATTTTCTCACACATGGAATCTATACCCTCATATATCTCTCCTAGACATTCAGAATCTGCATTAAAAAAATAATAATAATAAAAAAAATATTTTTTTTCCTATGTTAATGCCCAAACTAGGCTGGGTTCGGCTGGGTGAACTCTAACTGACCACACTGACAGGATTTAGTCAACGTTGAACCCTGACTAACAGGGTTCGGCCCAGCCGTACCCGATCCTGAACCCGCGAACCCGGTGCGGGTGCGGGTGCGGGTGCGCAAACCCAACCAAGTGGGTGCGAGAACCCGGTTACACTGGTTTTTATGGAGAAGATTAGACTGATCCTTCAGATTGTTCCAGCAACTGCGATTGGAATACTTAGAAGAAAGGTGGATTAAAAGATGACAAGACATCAAAATCATAACTAGTCTCAAAGTCCCAGGTTTTTTCCAAGTTGTTTCATTAGTCATAGTCTAGATGAGAAGACTAGATTGAAATTTTAAAATAAATCCAGCCAATGGGACTGTGCCACATGTTAGGAAGAAATTATTTGGAATTTTCTTTGCCATTACTAGCAACGACGGTCATTCTGGGGTTCAATCTTTGACAAAATATCCTCCTCTTTTTTGAATCCCTACATAGGAAAGGGCCATAGTAGGGGGCTGATCAGGCAAGATGGCAAGGACGTGGGAGTATTATCCCACTAATTGATATCTCTCTTCTTTGAAGGGTAGGCATAAAATGAAATCAAATGGTGTTGCATCCAACCTTTGCCTATGAAAGTTACTTGACTTTAAAACATATCCACTTGCTCAATCTTCAATCAAAAAAATCATATTTATGTAATATGTTGACTCTCTAGAGGTGGGTTCTAAAACAGAAATGTTGGCTCTCCCAAGATAATTATTCCATGTAGGTGATACTTTGATTTCTGATGTATTTTCTCATGTCATCATAGAATTTTATATGGTAACATAATTGCAGTTTTTTCAGAAAGAAAAACAAATATGCATGGGTACGCAAGCACTTCCACAAGCATGCACATACATAAAGACAAGATTTAATGTTAGAGAAGAGAAAAAAATAGATGACAAGGAAAAAGTGAAATGTGCTACTCATTGCAGTCTCTAGAGGAAAAAAAGGCAAAAGAGATGACTAGATAGGATCAATTTTGGAAATACCATGTCTGCCTTCCCTGCAGCAGCTATAATGATATCCGCCTCACTTACGATACTCTTCGGATCAGCAGTATGAGTATGCACAATTGTTACAGTTGCATTTAGTTTGATTAGAAGCAATGCAACTGGCAATCCAACTATGTTACTCCTCCCAACTACAACTGCTTTTTTCCCTGATATGGAGATCCCTCTCCTTTGTAAGAGTTCTATGCACCCCTGACACCAAAATGGTCAGCCGTTACTAACAAAAAATTACTCAATATCATTACAATTAATTTACATTATAAAACATATAATTCTTAGAAGTGAACTATCATATAACCAATTCCAGTTCATAGAACGATAGGAAATTTTCCTTTTGAAGGAACCCCTTTCAAATTTTCAATCCATGAACAACATAAAAAAAAATTGCATTAACACATGGATAGTATCATTGCCTAAATTAATCAAACTACTGTCTTTATGTGTACCATGCAGCTACCAATTTATATTTTACCTCATTAAGCCTAACATGGCTTTGACCGAAATTAGTTTGACATGTTAGTTGACTATATGCACACAATGGTATTAACCGCACCTTTGGTGTACAAGGAACGAATAGAGGTTCCCTTCCCTTCATTGCAAGTTTTCCAATATTGAGAGGATGAAACCCGTCTACATCCTTTTTTATGCTTATGGCGGTCAGTATCTTCTCTTCATTAATCAGTGGTGGCAGAGGTAGTTGCACCAGTATACCTGTTAAACGAAGCATTTATATGATTAAACAGCAACATATGGTGTTATTTTTGTTATTATTTGGCCACTCCTATTGACAAAAGACAACTATTTTACAGAAATTCAAAATCTACAAAATGGATATCATTTTCTAATGTCTTTTGCATCCAATTGGAATGATCCCATACCTTCAAAAAATCTACCTTCTGCTTGCTCTTTTGTACTTTACTTGTATTCAATATTTAATCAATGGAAAAAAATTTATAGTGTACATGACTGAAACATATTTGACTGATCGGGCTCTTAAAACTGAACAAATTAGATCAAGCAGATACACCTTTTGTACAAACCAGTTTATTATAAAGCTAGATCATTCATAGAAGAGGTTCTTATAATTTAGTAAAAAGAAATATACCAATCTCTTACCCAAATTAAAGCCATGGAGATTTTACTGCAGTCAAGAATGATCAACAAGGAAGACAGCCATCAAGAATTATTCTTATAAATCCACGATCAGTACATGAATGTTTTACCAGCAGAGTATATAAATACCAAACTCATGAGTGATTATATATAGTCGTGTTTTTTTCCCTTTTTGTTGTCATCTGAAATCAATACTTAGGCAAAATTACAAATATATCAAACAAAACAGAGCTGCATACATGTTAATAATGAAATCAACTGTGTTAAAGTCCGTAAGCCAAAAACCATCAAAGAATCCAATGAGCAGGTGAAAAAAGTGGAGACCATCGTGAACATATTAATCTGCATATCACTGAATTCTGAGCAACAACAATTTTGCATGGAACATAGATGAATAATCTAAACTGAGGAACATTTCCACCTAGAGTTGGAGGCATCAGTTATGACCATATATTTCCTCATATCAATGTTGTTGCGTCAGTTTTTATGATTCGCCGGACATTTGAGTTTGAAATGGGTAATTTGGAGAATGTAATTTTAGCCCATCTTAAGTTGAAGCCATGTATTGTTATAGTCCTAACAGTAGCCGCAAACAGAGTTATTAGATAGACAAAAAGAGGCATCTAATTAGATTTGCAGTTCTTTAACACAGCTTTACCTCAAGGATTCATTCCCTCACCTGCATAAACATTCAAATAAGTAAATCTGTCCTGAGATTGTTACAGATCTAACTTGAAATTACAGGTCCCAGATCGGGGCATATTGATATTGCACATCTGAGCATACTGATCTAAGTAGTCTGAAATTGTAGTTCTGCAACTGATCTGAACTGGCTGAAGCTACAGACCCGAATCGCATATCTGACATGAAACTGTATATCTAAGCTGCCTGTCGCTTACATGGTTCTCCAGTGGACTTTGAATTTCTTTATTCTAGAGAGAAAAAAAAAAGTAAAGAAAGAAAAAAAATTCAGATTGAAGGTGATTGAAGGTTTGTCCATTGGCTCTGAGTTTTCCAGCAATCAGCTGTTCTGAAAAGCGCTGCCAATTCTGGGGCAGAAAGGGCTCTTTAATCTCCTTTCATTGACATAGACATGCATCCGTCCTGGAATCTCTGGAAAATGTCTATGATACATAATTGACACTGATGTAATTATGGCTCTTGCTGATAAAGAGATAGTATCAGCAGCTGAACCTCAACAGCTGGGCTTCAATTTATTGCAGAAGAACTCAATTTAATTGCTAATATTCAATGTCAGCAGAGGACCTCAAGGACATGACTATTAAGGTTTCTAAAGCAATGTGTATTCAACGGGTTTCAAAACAAGTACTTTGGGGTTCGGTGCTGAGATGGTAAAGGCAGCAGAAGATGGGTCAAGCAAAAAAGTGCTCCTACTTTAGACAAGTAATTATCGAGCATAAAGGACAGCAATCAAAACCTTTTATACTCACTTGAAGATGACAGAGACAAAACAATATCATCTATATTTGGAAGAAGATTCACATCACAGTGTGTAGAGCCAAGCACACCACTGACAACCTCATTAAGGAGCTGATTTTCTGATTGATAGCAAGGGAGAAACTCTGCTGCTAATTAGCAATGTCAACTAGGAGAATTTGGCACAGTTTTCTTTGATGCTGCTGAAATCAGAGAGGTTGCAAAGTGACTCAAAACAAGGACACAGTTATCCGCAATATTTTTTAAGGAAGAATGCCTCTTCAAAAAGATCTCTAGCAGTGGTATGGAGAAAATTGGGTGATGCATAGATTGAAAGTTGAATCATCATGGGGTCTGGGCAAAGGATATATTTCTGTCTTCCTGGATGCAAAGGAAGCTGCTCAAGGAATCTACTGTAATGTGATCTGGATAATTGCACATGCTTTTGACTATGTTCAGTCCATTATAGATAAAATTCCCTCACCTTCCAGAAAACTTCCGAGCCTGTATAGAAACGATTGATCACCCTTCTGGATGGCCCTGATGGGTGATAAGAGGTGGCCATACCTGCTATGTCCCCAACCAAGAGTTTGTGTTTAGATTGATTTAACAAGGAAAATAGTCATTAGAGATTCAGCTCTTGTACTACAGAATAACATTCATCCTTACTTCAATCTCCCCAGTTGTTGCTTTTCATTTATTCCTCTTCAGATTCAAAAAAGCATTGCCCATTTTACAAGAAAGAAAATGCAAACCGTCAAATGGGATGAACTTATGTGGTTAGAATAAGTGGGTTATGTTGAGACACGGGTTCAAAACTACCAGGCAACATTTAAATTGAAAAGCAAAACTGTGTACTTGCCATGGAAGAGTAAGAGTTGCTGGGGTGAATGAGCGCATCCAAATTGAGATGCAGCATACCCCAACAGAAGTGGCCAGATACAAGTCCTGGGCAGAACTTATGGAAGAGATACCCCATGGCCATGGCAACTAAGCTGAAAGTTACCCCCATCTACGGGGGATTTATAAATTTAAGAAAAGAAAAAAGGAAAAGGAAAAAAAATGCAAGCTTAAACAATTCAAAAGACTCAAACAAACCCTCTGAAAGTGGTAAAAGCTACAAACACACTGGCAAACTAAGACACAGGAAAAGAAGATTACTAAAGGTCCAAACAGCATGCTAAAGAGAGTCCACAGGGTAAAAAGAGAGGGGGATTTATAAATTTAAGAAAAGAAAAAAGGAAAAGGAAAAAAAATACAAGCTCAAACAATTCAAATGACTCAAACAAAACCTCTGAAAGTGGTAAAAGCTACAAACACACTGGCAAACTAAGAAACAGGAAAAGAAGATTACTAAAGGTCCAAACAGCATGCTAAAGAGAGTCCACAGGGTAAAAAGAGAGGATGCCACCCAATGGGGTTCAAAACAGAAATTTTCCAACAGTGTTCACATTGTGAGTTCATTTACAAGGACAATTTTGGCCATTCAAGCAAAGAAGGTAATCCAAAACTTCGCTCAATGAGTCCAATCAAGGGAAATAGCAGCCAATCAACCCCAAGAATCAAAACTAGACACCCAACAAGGCAAAAATTGCCTACTTCATGTCCCTCATAAGCTCTCTAGCTACACTCATTTCATTGATCAGCATGTCACAAATGCTCATGTAGGACAGGCTCCACTCCAATACAAAAAAAAAAATGCAGTCCTCAAGCAGGGACTTGATGTAACATACCCATGAAGCTGAAAATATTGGCCCAGAATGTTAGGGGGGAGTTTGGAAGTTGCTGACAGGCAGACATTGAAGTAGTTATTTCTCAGCTGCAACCAGATGTGCTCCTCTTACTGGAAATGTAAGTTTCAGACTTCAGGTCACACATGTTGATGAATAGATAAGATTGTGAGGTAAATGTCACTTCCCATGATGAAAGCAAAAAAGGAGCAATGTGTGTTTTTGCTTCTTGGCTCTCCTATCATGTGCTAAATAAAGGGGAAGGTCCTGTGACTTGTTGCTGCTGGTGACTTTATTATTAGGTGGAAAGGTGTTGGCATATATTCTCAGTCTGTGCCCCAAATGACACCATATGTAGATGTCTACTTTGGCAATAGTTAGCTCGTAGCTTAACCCCAGTGCAGTGGGTCCTGGGGGAAGATTTCAATATGGTTAAATGGAATGGGGACCAGGCTATGGAAATACTTATTGACAGAAGAGAGACTAACGTGGTCAACATGCAAATGAATCTTGAGGATCTCAAATCTTATGTGAAGCCTGAAAAGTTTGGGCACAGCTAGATGGTACACTTGGTCCAATTGGTAGTTGGATTCCCACCAGGTTCAGGCACTACAAGACATGTTATATGTTAGATCGTCTACTACCATCTATCCTCTAATTGAAAACAATCTATTTACTTTTTATCACTGGTTTAGACCACTACCCTATTTTGACTTAAATGATTATTGGAGTCGATACACAAGGTCATGCTCATACCTTATCAAAGTTAAACGTCTCACATTTGGACTTAGATGATTGTCCAAAGGTCATTGAACAAATATCACGGCCAGTTTCATCTTCAAATGGTGATGAATCGCATATTCTTTTGTGGGAGGCATTTATTTAGCAGAAAACAAAGTTCCTTAGAGGGTGAAACAATATGATCACTGGAATTAGCAGATGAAGAGAACAGAAAGTTCACTTCACTCTTCATCATCCCCAACAGGAGTCAGAAATGGATCCTTGTAATTGAGGGGAAAAAAACAGAAAATAACAGGTGAACTTGAAGCTCAACTCAAACAATGTAATGAATATAAAGCCAGAGCCACACAGACTTGAGGTTGAATGCATTGGATCGCAGATGGTGATGTTCCATCAAACTTCTTCATTCTTCAAAAAAAGAAACATAAGTCCAAATGGATACTAGCATTGTGAGATTCAAATGATCATCTTTTAGAAGATGAAGTGGAGATTAAAAATAATATTGAGCAGAATTATAAACAGATTTTCTCTTCGGCTGTAACTGTTCACTGCAGCATAAAGCTATGGGTCTTGTTAGAAGTGTCACCCCAAATAGTTTTTTTTTTATTGGGTAAAGATCAGGTTTTGAAAGGGGCCTGTTCCCTTTTACAATGCTTTCCCCTAAATTCCCAGAATTTAGCATTTGTACTCTATTTCATTTACAATTCAAATCAGAGTTGATCTATACTCCCTTCTTATCAACTTAGCATTTACAGTTCTGTCCAAAATTGTGCTGAACTCACTTGAATCAACTTAACAGTGCCTCCTACCATACTATTTCTGGGATCTTCACTTAATCTAATTCAATCTGTTTTGTGAATTTTTCTGACCACTCGTGCCAATCCTTCTCTACCACCTTAGTGATATTCTCCGGAATTTCTCTGCCCCAAAATACCTTGGATCCTGAGTAGATCTTGTAATTTGCCAGGCTATCAGTAGCTTTATTGCCTTCTCTCTAGGTATGGTTACAACTTGCATTCTCAAAGGATTGAATAACATCGTGTACTTCTTCCATAATGACTTTGATCCAGGGTTTCCTTTGGCAGCCCCATCGAAGTTTAGCTTGAACCACCCTTGAGCCTGGGGTTTCCACACACAATTTTCCCTGTCTAGGGGATTTTCTTTGATTCCAATGGAGTGAGACATCTGACCCTTTCCTTTATCAATGCTTGAATCTTGTTATATGATCTTTCTAGTGGTAGAATTTCATTTCTGAAGATTCTGTTGTTGTGTTCCTTCCATATTATCCAACAACATGTGCTTATGAATAAGTTCCAAGTCCACTTGGAGAGCCTCTCTTTAGTTGGGCTATTCCATTGGTTCCATAAATCCTGTATGGTGTTGGGCATAACCCATTCAGCTTTATTATCCTTTAGGAACTTACTCCATATTTCTATTGAGTATGAGCACTTCAAGAAGAGGTGGTTCACATCTTCCTCCTCTCTATGGCATAGACTGCATTTGCTTGGCCCTTGGAATCCTCTTTTCCTCAGGTTGCTCCATGTTAAAATTTTGTTGTTTAAAGTCAGCCACATAAATACTTGAATTTTAGGGGCACTAAGATTGCTCCATACTGATTTCCATTCTCCCTGACCTGTGAGAATCTTATAGCCTGATTTTACTGTGTAATCACCACTTGTATCATGGGGCCAGACAAGAGTTTCTTGCTTATTAGAGTTGGAGATAAAAATCGCTTTCTTTATTCTATCTAATCTTTTGATTTCCTCCTTGAGTTCTTCCTCTCTATTTTCTCCATTCTCTAGTTCCTTCTAGCAAGCTTCTCCCAATGGTGAGGTGTATATGTAATTGCGGATTTCTTTCCTCCATTCTCTTGTCATCACCTCTCTAATTTTGTTCAAGTCATTCCTCCTCTCCAATGGAGCTTCCTCACACCACATATCCTCCCAGAATCTCTTCCTGTTGTGCCTATTTACAATCCACCTGGCTTCCTCTTGTATTAAGCTCCTACAGCTGTTTATATGTTTCCAAATGGATGATCCTTTCGTTGCCAAGTTCTGCTCTCCTTTTGTGGCTGCTTGTGTAGACAGGGGTGGGTACATTCCCGATACGGGTGATGACAATTAGTATCAGGGTTAGGCAAGGTAACAAATGGTCTAATTGATAGGCTAACTCTGGCTGTCAAGGGTCCAGACGTTGGATAGACAGGTGCAGACGTCTGGGACTATGTCAGACGTCTGGTCTAAACGTCTAGGAGCCAGACGTCAGGTTATGGTTGGACGTCGGGTGAAGGGGCTGACGGCTAGCCGTCTGGTGGTGACCAGACGTCAGGCCTCAGTGAACGCTCAACCGCCATAACCGCTTTTGCTCCTGCACCTGTTCGTCAATACGCAACAGCAAACCTGCAACAATAATTCACCAGTCGGAAACCTGCAACATAGCCATTAATGCTTCAAATCTGCAACAACTCCATTAATGGCAGCAACCTATAACTCAACTCAACACTCAATGCATACACAGAATATGGATCAGAATAACAGTATTTGTATTATGTTTCAATCACGATTACAACATACAATGGTGATCTCTGACAAAGTCTGTGCTCTCTTTGTTTGTCTTTGATGGCTTTTCAAATGTTTGAAAAGGGGGGTATTAATAAGGTTGGAAGTTGGTTATCCCAACCAATTCCAAAACCAATTCTCTTAACAAATAACTAATTAGACGTCTAACCTATGCTAACTAGCCGTCAGGCCACTAGCCCAGACGTCTGGCAGTTAGACTAGACGTCTGGCAGTCAGACCAGTCGTCTGACGGCCAGTCCAGACGTTTGACAGTCAACCCGAGACGTCTGACAAAACTGGACGTCTGGTGACTTGCAAGACTGGACGTCTAACTTATAAATTGGACGTCTGATGTCAACACTTAGACAAAATTGCTCAGTTACATTCAAAATTGTTCAGTTACATTCAAAATTGTTCAGTTACATTCAAAATTATTTGGAGGATGTGCCAGTCAGTCCTAGGGCTTAGAACTGTTGTCTACATCTATCCTCCCCTTCGAAGAAGTCGATGTCCTCAGCGACCTTCTCCGCTCTGATGCTGAAGCTCCAACCTTAGTTTGTTGTACTTATGTCGGTGTAGCAGCCCTCTGTGCTTGTTCGTAGTCCTGAAGCCTTTGACGGTGTTGGTCCCGTTCTTCCTTGAGTCTTTTGGCATAGTTATAATATTTTGCCCATTTGACTTCCAAGGTATTTGCTCGCTCTTCGGTCTTCTTCAAGTTTGTTAGTAGTTCTGTTTCCCCGCTGCGGAACATATCCTTCAACAATTCCTTTGAAAGGGAAGCTATTGGTGCCCCTGATTGTTGTTTTGCCTTCCGCAGTTCTTCCTCCAAGGCTGCATTTCTATTCAGCAGTTCTTCTTTTTCTTGAGCCCAAGCTCACTCTTGCTGACTTCTACTAACTGCAAATGAGGTTGCTTGTTTAACCAACAGTTCTTTCTGATTCTTGAGTTGGTCTATCTCCTCCGCTGCTGCTTGTAATTTCAGATCCCTGTCTACCAACTCAACTTGTAAACTTGCATTTACCTCCTTCATCCCTTCGTGGACTTTTTCCCTTTTTCGTCTTTTTCTCTATTTCGTCTTTTTCCTTTTTGACTTTTTATGTTGACTTTTGACTTTTTCTAATTTTTATTTTATTTTTTGATTTTTCCCAAAATTTGGCTAGACGTCTACTGTTTAACGTTGCCGGGTGAACCGTATGGCCATGCCAATACGTAGTTCCCAGCCGTCTAACGTCTCCCTTTGCCCTTGACGACTCTGTTCTTCCGAACCATCAAAATCTTCCGAACTTTCACTATAAAATTCTTCCGTCCTCTGACGTCTTCTTGTATTATTTTGACTTGGAGCAGTTTTCGGGTATGGCTGATGTTGGCGTCTTTCTCTTCTTCGTGGAATCACACGCCAGTCCGGTTGTCGGACTTCCCCCGGTTGCTGTCGTACTTCCAACTCTTCAACTTGGTGGTTATTTACCTGTCGCCCATCATTATTATCAGCCTCTTGTTGGTTTCTTGCTGCATTCTGGCGAATCTGTTCTATCCAATCCTCCACCCTTTGTATATTTGCCTCTCCCGGTTCAGCAATCCCCTGATGACTAGGTTCTGCTACACCTGCTCGGTGTCTGCTTCCAGGATTCGGACGTTCGGGGTGAGCAGGCACCCATGGAATCCGTTCAGTCGTTCCGTTATTCCGCCGCATTATTAAACAGTCATCCATATAATTATATATTATCCCTTCCTGTATCTGTTGATCAAGCTCATGCGACCTGGGTTGTTGTCTTCTCTGTTGCTCCCTATTTTGGTGGGGTCGTCTATTTCTCAGGCCTCGTCCTCGACCTCGGTCATTGCCTGCAACTGCCCGTGCTTGATTCCTGCATTCTAGATTGGGGTTTCTATCCCAATATCTCCTTCCGTGGACCTGGTTACCGCGTCCTCGGCCTCTTTCCGATCGAATCTCCCTAATGTTGGGCCGTTGTACTCCCAGTTGTCCTGAGATTCGGTCGGTCCCTCAGTCGTTCTTGACGACGTCTCAGGTTCCTACGAGCTCGCTGAGATGGACCTCTCGGTCTATTCTCAGGAGCACGAAGTGATGGGTTGACTTGGACTAAGTTCTCAGATGGGCCTCGCGGTCCAAACTGAGAACCAGTCGACCTATTGGTAGCGAGAGGGGAATTTCTTCCTCTCAAGCTACCGGGACGGAGGTCAACCACGCTCCTCCCTTGGTCAGGTACTCTCGGGGTTCCTTGCGGTCTCCCGAAGGTACCTAAATTATCTCTGCTACGGGCCTCGTTTATAGGTTGTGCTCCTGGCTCAGGTGTTAGTTGTTGCAAGATCCTCAGTCTCCTATCGGCTCTCATCAGTCTTCGTCTCCATCTGCTTTGCTCAAATTGTCGTTGCATGGTACAATGAGCCAAATTCTCCCGGTACTCTTCTGAAAAGACCGAGTCGGTACTTGAGTCATTTCCATCTCCTCCCGTATTGAGTGGCCATACCGAAGTTTCTTGAACCCTTTGCTGCAATCTTCGTACTTCTCTTCTATGTTGTCGCAAATCTAGTGCAGCCATCCGATACCTAGCTACCTCTTCCCGTTCAGTTGGGCGTCTCATGGCTCCAGCATAAGGTGTTCTCCATGCACGAGTCGGTGGTATTTCGGGTATGCCATCCTCATTCAATCCTCCATTGTATTCATCTTGTGAACTTAGTGAAGTATCGTCTTCAATTATCTGTGTAGTTTCCAGGAATCTGACACCCGCTTGCCGACTGCGATCTTCCTCCCTTTGCCTTCTATTGTCTGGGTTAGGGCTGGCAACTGGGATATCTGGGTTCCGCGGTAGATTATCGTCGTTGTTGGAGTCTTCCAACCACCCTCCAGTTCTTGCTTTTTCAGGTACCGTTTCTATATCCTTCCATATTATTGCTGCCACTTCCCCCCTACTTATGTGATATTTAGCAGTCGAGCTTTGTCCTGCTTCCCATCTCCTGGGTCTTTTTGGAGAATCTCTTGTTTCCTGAAAGTTTGCTACTTCTCTACTTGAGGATTCTTCTGGATTTAATACAATTTTTAGCGAGGCTGAAGAAGAACTCCTAGAAAGTGCAGCAGTTACTTTTGCTTTTCCCCGTCTATGTTCCCTTGGACTTGTCACGACTTCCTGTTCTTCTTCCAAGGAGAATAAACTGCTTTCCGAAGGGTTCCCTGTTGCATTGTTTCTCGGTTCCCCTTGATTCAGCTCTGCCCACTCTGCTAGGCGAGCTTCATGCCTTTCATTTACCCTGTGCATGGTTGTGTCCAACTCCTAGATCACTTGTTCCCGTAGGCGATTGTTGTACTATCTCAAAGTTTCATATTCCTCTTGCAGCCGATGTGTTTCCATTCTCATTCGTTGCATCAATCTAACTCTGTCTTCTTCATCTTCTTCCAGAACCTCCTGTTGAGCGACCTCCATCATGACTTGGAGTCGGTCCCCTTCACTGTTACTTGAGAGTTCCATTGATTGCTCTTCCTCACTCCCAAACAACCAATCCAGGTTATGCGTTTCCTCCCCTCGAACAACGCTACCCTGCTCGTTATTTCCGGAAGGTTGTGTGCCTGAATCTTCTTCTTCCGATTTGGAAGTTCCCGTTTGTTCCGAGTTAATCATGTTGACTTCCGCACGTGGCTTGTATACCTTCAACTTGGAACCATTGATTACCTCGGGGCATAATGTTCCATCCAATTTCCTTAGTCTAACTGCCCCGTTTTCTAGTATTTCATCCACTGGAAGGGTCCAAGCCACAGGGTTTTTAATTTCCCTGGCTTGAGTTCTCTCTTACCGTTGTATTTGAGAACTAGTCCACCAGCCTTCAAGTCCATCTTCCGAAGGTGTTTATCATGCCAGAACTTCCTTCTCTTTTGCGCTACCTCCGTTGCCCATTGAGCCATCACCCGTTTCTCATCCAATTGTACCAAGGCTGTCAGTCGCTCCTGGACGCTTTCTTCTTCACTCAACCGGTTGTCGACTGCTACTCTCAAACTTGGTACAAGGAATTCAACTGGTACCACTGCTTCCTGCCCGTACATCAGTTGAAAAGGTGTGTTATTTGTGGTTGGCTTAAAAGTTGTTCTATATGCCCATAGAACTGTTGGTAGTCTTTCCTCCCGGTCGGCTCCCTCTACTCCACATGTCTTGTACATGATGGACACCAGGACCTTATTCGTCGCCTCCGCCTGCCCGTTTGCTCTCGGGTAGTACGGACTTGATAGTGAGTGGAAGATCCTGAACTCCTCCGTTAGATTCTTTATAATTGCATTCACAAAATGGCCGCCTTTGTCACTTGTCAGCTGTAGAGGTATCCCAAACCTTGTAATTACTTGTTCGTACAAAAAGCGAGTCGTGCTTCTTGCCGAGTTGTCTGGTAAAGCCCTTGCTTCGACCCATTTTGTGAGGTACTCCGTTGCAACTACGATGTATCGACATCTCCTCCTTCGACTTGTCTTTAGAGGACCTACAAAGTCCAGCCCCCATCTTTCGAACAGTTCTTGAGGCTGCGACGGATGTAGTGGCATGAAGTCTCTTTTCAACGGTTTCCCTGTTCTTTGGCACGTATCACATGTTGTCACAAACTGTTTAGCATCGTGAAAGAGGGTGGGCCACCACGGACACTGCCAACAACACTTTCCTTGTCGTCGCATCCGGTCCCATGTGTCCTCCTGCCGGTCCCTCGTGTGTCTCCCTCAGGGTCTGTTGTACTTCATCTTCCATTATACATCGTCGAAGTATCTGATCCTCCCCCATCTTATACAGCAATCCTGCAATCAAGGTGAAGGGTGCGGACTTCGTAATTACCTTTCGTCGCTCCGTTGCCGTCAACTCGTCTGGCAACTTCCCTGTCGACAGATATTCCCCGATATGCTTATACCACCCCGGTATAGCATTAATCATAAACAGCTGTGCATCGGGAAATTCATCCGGTATTCCTCCCTCTGCAGGTTCCCCCGAGCGAATCCTTGACAACTGATCCACTATTACGTGTTTCTTCCCTGGTCTAAATACCACTCTAAACACGAATTCCTATAGGGTGACGAGCCATCGACTCACTCGCCCATAGATTGTTGGTTTATTGATTAAGTATAACAGAGCCTGGTGATCTACATAGAAAGCAAAAGGGTTCGCCAACGAGATAGTGTCTGAACTTCTGCACCGAATACACCATTCCCAATGCTTCTCGCTCCGTCGTACTATAATTCTTTTCGGCTCTTGACAATAGCCTACTTGCAAAGTATATGGGCTGATCCAATCCAAATTGACCTTCCTGTGCTAACGCACATCCAATCGCAAAGTTTGAGGCGTCTACATGCACATGGAATTCTTTCTCCCAGTTAGGGTAAACCAGGATAGGTGCTTTCACCAAGTGTCCTTTCAATCCTTCAAAGGCCACCTGGTGTTCCTCTGTCCATCTGAATGGGACACTCTTCCGTGTAAGCGCGTCTAGTGGATGAGATGTCAATGCATAATTTCGGATAAACCTCCTGTAGTATCCGACAGTTCCCAGGAAAGTTTTAACTGAGCTCACGTCATGTGGCTCCTCCATTAGTAACACTACCCGTATTTTGTCTGGGTCCGGTTTCAATCCTTCTTGGCATACTATGTGCCCTAGCAGCTTCCCGTATGGCACCAACAGGACACATTTATTTGGGTTCAGTGCGATTCGTGCTTTCTGCATAAACCCATGCATTCTTCCGGAGCTTTTAGATGTTCCTGCGTCTTTCCATACGGTGACCAATCATCTAAAAAGGCTTTAAAATTCCCTGTGGACATTTTATCAAAGATATATAAGATGATCCTTTGAAAAGTAGCGGGCGCATTGCATAGGCCAAATGGCATGCGATTGTATGCATATATTCCGTTCTCTACCACGAAAGTAGTCTTCAACTTATCTTCTTCCGCTATGCTGATCTGATTATACCCCGAGAATCCATCCAAAAATGAATAGATCTCGTGGCCAGCTACTTCTTCAAGTATGGAGTCTGTGAATGGGATTGGGAAGGGATCTTTTATAGTTACGGCATTCAAACTTCTAAAATCCACACAGATTCGGATTTTATCTACTTCCCGTTTTAGAGTGATCACGATTGGTGAAACCCACTCGCTTGTCGTAACCTTGAATATAATGCTTGCATCTAGCATCTTTTCGATTTCGGCATTCACCTTCGCTGCATATTTGGGATTCATCCTGTAAGGACGTCTTCTTACTGGTTGTGCGCCCTCTATTAGAGAAATCTTGTGTACGCAAAGCTCGGGTGGTACTCCCTTCAAGTCTCTATACGTCCAAGCAAAAACATCCTTGTAGTCCATAAAAATCTTAATTGTTGCTGCTTTGAGGACTGGATCCCAATCATCTCCACATTTGATCATTTTCTCTTCACCCTCTTCTCCCAAGTTTACCTGAACCATCTTCGGGCCTTCATATTTGATTGCCTCAGGCTCATCTGTTGCTTTTAGTACTGCGATGGGGTGGGCTGGCTTATCCTCAATGACTGCTTCCCCCATCGTAAATTCTGCAAAGTTCTTGGGAAATGTCCACTTCTCTCGTTCCTTGTCCTTATCTGCTGCTTTCATTCTTTTGTTACTAATTTCTTTTCCAGGTTCTTGCGCCTCATCCCTTTCGGTCTCTATTTTCGCTTCCATGCACAGACATTGGGGAGGGAAAACTTCGTAATCTTCCATCTGCCAGTGTAATAGACCCTTGTCTTGGTCATATTCGTCCTCCGTGCAGTTATCAAGTTCCAACACTCCTTCCTCGTCGGGTTCATATCCTGCCTCACCATCTGATGAGGAGGACCCCGAATCATCTGAAGTTGCTATATCCTGGCTCACCGTATGATTCTTCAGATTAATGATATACTTGTGTTGCCCTTGTTTGAAAGATAATCTTTCCTTCTCCCAATTATGGTTAACTTTGGCTGCTCTCAGCCATCCTCGTCCTAGAAGTGCATCGTATGCGGACTTCTGCATAGCAATAATGACAAAATCTAACACAAAGTCTTGATCTGCTATGCGTATCTTCTGGTTCATTAAAACACCCAATGTCTCGATTCCATACTGGTCAGCTCCATATAACTTAAAGGTCGGAGATCGTAAGGCGGGTTGCCCAATTATCCGCCAAGTCTTTTTTGGCATTACGTTCACACTCGATCCTCCGTCAACAATTACCTGATTCAGCCTATGGTCCAAAACTTCTATTTGAACGATAGCTGGCCTCTTCCCTGCTTCAATCATCAGGATTGTTGGATCGATGAACTGGTCATGCTTGATAGTTGCTACCTGTCGAGGTTCATCCTTCTTCTTGATGACTTCTCCGATCGTAGCATACAGCTCCGGTACGATGCTAAACAGGTTGGCGACTTTCATCTCCACCTTCGTGTTCAGTACCTCCGTTACCAAGCCTTCCACTGTTGCCTTCTGCGCGATCTCCGGTCGTTTCAACACTTTCTCCAGAATTAGTTGATCTCGTTTTTCCTTGGCTAATTTTGTGTTTATCATCTCTTGGGCTTCCTGCCATCGTGCCTTCTCCTTGGCAGGATTCGGGTACTCCTCCATCTTCCTGGTACGTGCTCTTGTTACGACCGGACTTCATTCTTTAGTTCCTCCACCTCTCCTATGCCAATCAGGTTTATATTCTGTGTTCCACTGGTACTTGCCTTGTTCGGGCAATTAGCTTCCGTGTGGTTGCCTGGACCACACCATTTGCACATCTGCGTGGTATTCTTTCCACGATTGTTGTTTCCTGCATTCTGTGGCTTGGGGCAATTCTTTGCGAAATGGCCCCATTCTTGACAGTTCCGACATTGAATAACTGGTCGGCCCTCAGCGTCATATTGCAATCGGCTCTGGCCTCCTTGTCTTCCTCCCCGCCGGTTATTCCTGTATCCACCACTTGTTGCGACTTGTCCATTCCTTCCTGGGTTTGGCTGTTCTTCTTGTTGTATGGCCAAAGTTTGATGTCGCTTGTTCTTAAGATTGAATGGACACTCAACCACTGGATGACCTGCAATCTCACATATGTTACAGTAAGCTTTCTTCGGACAGTCGATATTGGAATGCCCTTCCTTCTTGCAATCCGAGCACCAAATTTCCTTCCTGTCTTTTCGATTTTCATTTTTGGCTTCCTTCAATATTTTCTCCATTTCTTTCCGAAATGTGTGGATTGTGCTCTGCACCTTGTCTTCATCATCACTGTCCGATTCTTCGGTATGTTTTAAGTGACCTCCAATTCCGGCGGTTGTCTGCTTCCCTTCACTTTCGAAGTTCTTCGCCTTCTCCAGTGCTTCTTCATATGTTGAGGATGGTACTGCCTTCATCTTCTTCCTCCATCTTGGAAGTAGTCCATCCAGAAACCACCGCTTAACCATACCGTCGGCAGGTGTCATTTCCATTTTGTCCGTCAGTTGTTTCAATCTTCTATTGAAGCTCTTGACATCTTCGTCTGTTCTCTGCTTCGTGCAGCAAATTTCTGTGATTATGTCAGTGTCATCCCTCATTGGTCGGAATTCTTCTACGAATGCTTCTTTGAGGTCTTCCCATTGTGCAAATGCTTGTATACTCTGTCTTTTCAAATACCAGTCTATCGCCATGCCTCGCAATGTTGCTTGGAAACAATTGCAACCATTGTGTGTCTTGATTCACCCCATTTGCTCCCCAAATGGTAGTGCAAGTTCCCACATGTCGGGTTGGGTCTTCTTTCCCTTCACCTGAGAAAGGTGGGCATTTTTGTTGTATAGTTCTATTGGCCTGATTTCCTGCCATAGTGTTTTGGTATACAGGTACTGTTGTGTGTTGAGTTCTTTGTGGTTGTCTATCAATTGTTGGTGGTGCAAAATCCTCCTCAAATAGCCTTGTTTGCGTTCCCACTTGGTCTCTGCTTCGCGACCTTCTTCGCAAATATACCAAACGTGGCTCCGGTCTTCCTCCCCACGAACCTCCGCGTTGGTGCCTTGATACCAGGTTCTCTCCTACAGTATCCTCTGGCCACTCCTCTTCCGTCGGTTGGGGTGTTACCGTCCAATCGTCAACTATGGGTGCTCTTTCTGCTATTTGTTCTTCCTCGTTCTCTGCAGTCACCAACAAGGTTTCTATGTGTACATTTTCCTCGTCTTCAGCGTTCCATACTTGTTCTATCTCCGGGTGAGACACCTCTGGGGCCTCGTTTGCTCGTAGGTTCGCCAATCGTGCGCTTCGTCTTACTACTTTGCTTTGTTCCCTGAAATCAGTCATTCACCTAACTCCCTCAATCACTTTGCCTAGACTCTCCGGGTTTTTTGATTAGGCAACGGCGCCAAATGTAGACAGGGGTGGGTACATTCCCGATACGGGTGATGACAATTAGTATCAGGGTTAGGCAAGGTAACAAATAGTCTAATTGATAGGCTAACTCTGGTCGTCAAGGGTCCAGACGTTGGATAGACGAGTGCGGACGTCCGGGACTATGTCGGACGTCCGGTGTAGACGTCTGGGAGCCAGACGTCGGGTTATGGCTGGACGTCGGGTGAAGGGGTGACGGCTAGCCGTCTGGTGGTGACCAGACGTCCGGCTAGACGTCAGGCCTCAGTGAACGCTCAACCGCCATAACCGCTTTTGCTCCAGCACTTGTTCGTCAATACGCAACAACAAACCTGCAACAATAATTCACCAATCGGAAACCTGCAACATAGCCATTAATGCTTCAAACCTGCAACAACTCCATTAATGGCAGCAACCTGTAACTCAACTCAACACTCAATGCATACACAGAATATGGATCAGAATAACAGTCTTTGTATTATGTTTCAATCACGATTACAGCATACAATGGTGATCTCAGACAAAGTCTGTGCTCTCTCTGTCTGTCTCTGATGGATTTACAAATGTTTGAAAAGGGGGTATTTATAAGGTTGGAAGTTGGTTATCCCAACCAACTTCCCCAACTTCCCCAACCAATTCCAAAACCAATTCTCTTAACAAATAACTAATCAGACGTCTAACCTATGCTAACTAGCCGTCAGGCCACTAGCCCAGACGTCTGGCGGCCAGACCAGACGTCTGACGGCCAACCCAAACGTCTGACAAAACTGGACGTCTGGTGACTTGCAAGACTGGACGTCTGGTGACTTGCAAGACTGGACGTCTAACTTATAAACTGGACGTCTGATGTCAACACTTAGACAAAATTGCTCAGTTACATTCAAAATTGTTCAGTTACATTCAAAATTATTTGGAGGATGTGCCAATCAGTCCTAGGGCTTAGAACTGTTGTCTACAACTTTTTGAAGTAGGTGGATGGCAAGTTTCCCATACATATACTTGGATCTAATGACTTCTTCCCATGTAGCATTGCTATGTAGGAACCTCCACACTATCTTTGCTCCAAGAGCTATGTTCATCTCCTTCATCTTCCTCATAACAAGGCCTCCTCTTTTGGGTTTGCATACTTGGTCCCAATTAACCAATGCTATTCTCTTTTGTTCCTAACCAAAGGAATTTCTTTTGGATAGATTTAACCAATGTAGCGAAAATCGGCAAAAAATCGCGATTCGAATCGGAAAATCGCGATTCCCCGAAGATCCGATCAAAATCGCATCGAAATCGGCAGTTTTGAAAAAATCGGCGATTTTTTCAAAAAAATCGGCAAAAAATCGGAATCGCGATTTTTGGCGAAAAAATCGCCCACGGCCGCATGCGTAGAGGAAACGGGATAAAAGGTGTTTTTTTTTTTTCTCATTTTCTTCCTCCAAGCTTGAGAGAAAGGTCTGCCTACCTCCTACCACACTAAGGAAAACCCTAAAACGCATCAAATATCCGGATTTTTCGAAGTTTGAAGGAATCCCGGCAGCTACCAACAACCACCGAAAGGATTCATTTGAGGTAAGCAAACTGATTTTAGGGTTTAGTTTTTTTTTAATTAGGGTTTAGTTGAAAGTTTGAAACAACTTAACAAGTATGCCAGGGTTTAGTAACTTAGTTTTTTTTTTTTAACTAGGGTTTAGTTGAAAGTGAAACAAGTATGGGTTTAGTTTTTTTTTAACTAGGGTTTAGTTGAAAGTTGAAACAACTAACAAGTATGCCAGTTCAAACTAGGGTTTAGTTTTTTTTTTAATTAGGGTTTAGTTGAAACATAGTAACTTAGTTTTTTTTTTTAACTAGGGTTTAGTTGAAAGTGAAACAAGTATGGGTTTAGTTTTTTTTTCAAACTAGGGTTTAGTTTTTTTTTTATTAGGGTTTAGTTGAAACAAGTATGCCAGTTCAAACTAGGGTTTAGTTTTTTTTTTATTAAACTAGGGTTTAGCTGAAACAAATATGCCAGTTCAAACTAGGGTTTAGTTTTTTTTTAAAGTAATTCTAGGGTTTAGTTTTTTATTTAAGTTTCAAACTAGGGTTTAGGGTTTAGTTTTTTTTTTTTAATAATTATTTCTTTGTTTGATATTTGTTGTCTAAAATTTGTATGCAAGGCAACAAGTGCATGTTTTCAACTGCCAACGTTTACAATTTCAAACTAGGGTTTAGGGTTTAGTTTTTTTTTTTTAAAGTAATTCTATCTAAATGTTTGTTGTTATTTGTTATTATGTGCAGCCACAAGAAAATGTCAGGGTCCGGGAAAAAGGATAAAAAAGATATAGCATGGAAGTATGGAGAAGAACAAGAAGAAAAAGGAAAAATTTTTTGCAAATTTTGTAAAACTGTTATACCTGGAGGAATATACCGCTTCAAATTTCATTTGGCAAGGAAACCGGGTGAGAATGTTAGAGTCTGCCCAAGTGTGCCAATTGATGTTGAGAGAGAATGCATGGCAATTGTCACTTCAAAAGCAGAAAAAAAAAAGATAAAGAAAAGAACATTTGAAGCCATTTCAACCCCCCCTCTTCTCATCCTCATACAACAACTAGTGGGACCAACCCCTTTGGCTTTAGGGGATTTCAGCATGAAGGTTTGAGTCCATCAACTGCACAAACACCGGCACCGGCAAGGAGTGGGATGGATGAGTCCAATTTTGGGACAGGGACACAAGCCACACTTGATGGTATGGCCTCTTGGAACCAGGACAAGCATAGGGCAGCCAGGAAGGCCATTGGTAATTTTTGGTATTTTTCTGACCTTCCCTTCAATGCGGCAAGGTCTCCATACTGGCGAGGCATGGTGGATGCCATCGCAGCTTGCGGCACAGGATTTAGGCCGCCAACTTATGATGACATTAGGGGCCCTCTCCTTCAAGAATGCACGCTTGACATTAAGGTTATTCTTGAGGAGCAGCGCAAGGTGTGGAGCACTAACGGTTGCACTATCATGTCTGATGGGTGGACCGATGGCAGGGGAAGAACATTAATTAATTTTTTGGTTTCTTCAGCAGGAGGAGTGGTATTCCTCAAGTCAGTGGATGCATCGGCGCAAGTTAAGAGTGCCGAAATGCTCGCAGGGTTGTTGGGGGAAGTTGTGATCGAGGTTGGGGTGGAGAATGTTGTCCAAGTCATCACGGACAACGCAGCAGCATATGTAGCAGTTGGCAAGCTGTTGGAGGAGAGATTTCCCACCATTTTTTGGTCCCCATGTGCAGCCCATTGTCTTGATTTGCTCCTTGAAGACATTGGGAAATTACCTTGGGTGTCCGAGGTTGTACAAAAGTCTAGGGCAATTACAAGATTTATCTACAACCATTCTTGGGTCCTCAACCTCATGAGGCAATTTACCGGTGGGAGAGAGATAGTGCGGCCTGGAGTTACACGCTTTGCAACAAACTTCGTGACATTGCAAAGCATGTATAATGCAAGAGGGTCCCTCAAGCAAATGTTTGTGAGCGAGGAGTGGAATTCTGAGCAAGCTGCTAGATACCGATTCTCCAATGAGGGGGACAAGGTATATGAATATGTGTTTGAGGAGCCCTTCTGGCAAACCATGAATGAGGCCATCAAGGTACAAGAACTGTTTTTAATATATTTTAATTATATTTTTTTTAATTTAAATTTTAAAATATTTTCTTTTTGCAAATCTTGTATTTTTAAATAATTTTATAAATTTTATTTAAATAATTTTTTCTTTTTCTCAGGTGACAGAGCCTTTGGTGAAGGTTCTTCGTCTTGTTGATGGAGATGAATCACCAATGGCCTATATATATGAGGCTATGGATAGGGCAAAAGAGGCAATTGCCTCATTTTATAGACATGTCCATTCCAAATATGGTCCCATTTGGGATATTATTGATAGGCGATGGACATCTAAGCTCCATAGCCCTCTTCATGCAGCGGGGTACTACCTCAACCCCAAAATTTTTTACTCCAGCACGTTCCATGCTGATTATGAGGTGATGGCGGGCCTTCGATTATGTGTTGACCGCATGTACCCTGATGAAGAAATAAGTGCTAAGATACAGGTTGAGATGCATTCTTATAAGAAATGTGAGGGCATCCTTTTCCCATCGCCAATGTGCATTCGGTCAAGGTCAACTATGAGGCCAGGTAACCCTCACTGAATTACTGTTTATTTTGTCAGATGTCTTTTGAATTTGTTTTAAAAAATAATCTCAATTTAGGATTTTACATGTGAATTATTAAGTTTCCTTCTTCTTGGTTGTTTCCAGATTTATGGTGGGAGGACTTTGGTGCATATACGCCTCATCTACAGCGCTTCGCCATTAGAGTTTTGTCTCAACCATGTAGCGCTTCAGGTTGTGAGCGCAATTGGAGTATGTTTGAGCACATACACTCCAAGAAGCGCAATAGGCTTACACAAGAAAAATTGAATGATCTTGTGTTTGTTCACTACAACCTTCGCCTCCACCACAGGAAAATTACAGGAACAAGTACCGAGGCCTTTGACCTAGACGAGATTGATCCATCTAATGATTGGATCACACAGGAGGAGGAGCAACAACGAGATGTTCTCTTCAGCATGGATGAAATTGAAAACTTAGAAAACCTAGCAGAGGAGATGGCAACAAAGGCACAAGAAGATGCACAAGCCTCACAACCAAGGCACCAAAGTCAAAGAGAGACTAGAGCTTATAGTAGGGCAAAGGGAAAAGGGATTCAAAGACATTGATTGACAGTTGACTCATGACACATTTTGACATTTTGTAATTTGTAATTTTGTACTGTTATAAACTTATATATTATAACTTATAAGTATTAAGCAATACAAGATGTGTTTTGTCTCTTTCGTGTGTAGTAGTTTAAAACTTTAATACTTTGGCTTTAAACTTGTAGCACTTGCCATTTTCATGTCTAGTTTGAGCTTGTATCACTTATAGTATTAATATTTGATTTGCATAGTGTTAATTCATTGTGATATGCATGAAAAAAAGAAAATTCAAAAAAAAAATTGCCTTTTCTTCGGTTTTTTTTTTGCCGATTTTTTTCCGATTCCCGATTCGATCCGATTTTTTCCCTAGCCGATTCCGATCCGATTCCGATTTTCTCAACTATGGATTTAACCACTTGATTTAATTTTGCAGGCATTTTGTATAGGGACATGTAATAGATAGGAATTGATTGGAGAGTTGATTTGAGTAATACCATTTTGCCTGCTTGAGATAGTAATTTGTCTTTCCATCCTGTCAATTTACCTTGAATCCTTTCAATAATTGGATTCCACATGTCTCTCCTCATTCTTCCAGTGAACATGGTCATTCCAAGATAGATTGTTGGGAGCTTCTCCTCGCTGCAGCCCAATATATTTGTGATTTTTTGACATTTTCGAATGGGAGTGTTCAAGAAGTAAACCTTGGATATATCATAGTTAATTCTTTGCCCAGAGGCTCTTTCATAAGTAACCAGGATTTCTTTGAACTCCTTCGCTTCAGGAATTGAAGATTTACCAAAGAGAATTGTATCATCTACAAAGTGTAGATTGGTGAAGGGTGGCATAGATGAGGAATCTTTGAGACCTTGAACTTTCCCCTTCTCATGGGAGGCCTTTATAGTCCTGCATAACGCTTCTCCCATAATGATAAAGAGGGTTGGTGAAAGAGGGTCTCCTTGTCTTAGTCCACAGGAAGATTCGAAGAATCCAGCAGGTTCCCGCTAACTAGAACCAAGAACCTAGGAGTCAAAATGCAACTGTTTATGATGTCTCACCATCTTGATGAAAAGACAAATTTTCTTAAGACCTTAAGTAGGAAGTTCCAGGAAACTCTATCATAAGCCTTGCTTATGTCTAATTTAATTATCATACCTTCCTTCTTTCCTCTATCTATAGAGTGAATCACCTCGTGAGACATCAGTATACCATCTAAAATCTGCTTACCTTGAAGAAAGGCCTGTTGTTCTTTCAAGATTATTTTGGGGAGAACCTCAATTAATCTCTTGGTTAATATCTTGGCATACACTTTGTATATCACATTGCATAGATTGATTGGCCTGAATTCTTTCTATCTCCTTGGTTTGTTCTTTTTTTTAATTAGGGTGATAAAAGTGTTGTTGATTTCTTTAAGTAATCTGGTCAATCTATGTGTCTACATTGCTGCAATTACATCTTTGCCTACCACATCCCAACCAAGGTTATGCATAAGGGGTCGGCCCCGAAATCTATTTATAAAATGAAGGCGAATTGTCTTGGAATCCTAGCGAAATATGTAGAAGTATACATGGCGAATTGCAATTATTTTTCTCCAAAAATTTTCAAACCATGGTGAATTTCAAAGTTTTTTCTCCAAAAATTTTCAAACCGTGGCGAATTTTTCTATGTTTGGGGCCATGAATATCGGATTACAAACTCTAAAAATGTACGACAAACTTAAAGGATTTAGGCCGACAAGAAAGGCTTTTAGCCTTTACGATTTATGATGACCGGTCTGAGATGTAAAATTCAATCGGTTGCAGGCATTCCGATCGGTTGCAGGCATTCCGATCGGTATGTCGATCAGTAGTAGACATACCGATCGGTTGCAGACATGCCAATCGGTTGCAGAGATGGCGATCGGTTGCAGATATGTCGATCGGTTGCAGACATGCCGATTGGTTGCAAACATGTCGATCGGATGTAAAAAAACCAATCAGCTATAGCCATGTCGATCGGTTGCAGACAAACCGATTGATTGCAGACATGTCGATCGGTTGCAGCCATGTCGATCGATTGCAGATAAACCGATCGGGTGCAACCATGCCGATCGATCAGCAAAGAGTGTTGTTAGGTGACTCTTGGATAATATGGCACACTTACAAAAACCTTTTAACACTTGTTCCACATTTACTTTCAAGCCGCACACCAGGAAAATATTTCTCTTGACAATTCATGAGGATTAAGAACAGCATTATTGCCTTTCCTGATTATACCCATCAACACTGGACACACAACCTTAGGATTCCACTTGGTTAGCTCAAGGAGTGCTCACATTAGTTGCAAGTGGAGATAAACCACTATATTCCTCAAGAGAATAAGATATTTCGTCTTTGTCTCTCTAGCAGATGGAGATTAAAAAACATTACACCTTCATGTGTCTTGTTTATTACAAGGTTTGGGGGAGGTACTATTGCTTGAATACAGACTCAAGTGGATAGCTAACCACTTTTTCCAGCTATCCTGACTAGAGATGCTTGGCTCTATACCTCCAAGAAGCTATAACTTTTCAACATCAATTATTACAAGAAGGATCGACCACTACTTGACTAATCACCTCATTCTTTCACCCTATCTTTGCTACAAAGAGTAACAAGCAGTCATTTGAAGTTACAACTCTCTAGACTGTGACTGACAAATTTGTGTGCCCTTGTCTACGTACAAGAATGGCTACTAGTGATTTGGGGCTTTCTTCTTTTTGCATGCAATGGGACAAGATTGCAGTTCCTTAATGTCAGGTTTTGGCCACGCCTAATGTACCTAGGAGTTGTAGATAAATACAACTTACCACTTTTGTATCTTCTTCTATTGGTTCCTTGCCCATTGATGCTAGATGAGTCTTGAAGGGGTTAACTCTATGTCCTCCCAACATTATCCAGCCAGGACCCTTTAATCCCAGCCATCCTCTTAGAAGCAACATTAGATCCTATGTTGGCCCTTTTGGTATAGTTAGTGATGATGAAGATTGTGCTTCTATTTTACATCTCACTATATATTAATGTTGGCACTTGGATCCATTGCAGTTATTTTATATTTCTTATCTACCTTAACTGTTGGCTCTGTCTTTGTAGGCAAGCAAATTGACATGTCTGCATAATTAGTGAACAAGTTTTGTCATTTTGTGTTATTTGTAGTTTGTATGCAAAGTGTTTGACAAAATGTGTGTACATATAAAGTTATAAAGTTGTGATGTAATATTATATGTGATAATGTGTAATGTTTAGTGAAGTATTAGTTATGTATGGACAAGTCATAAAGTGAGTCATCAATTGAAATGTAAGTCAAATGCATGTCAAATGTAATTTAAGAAAATGTAATAAGACCCTTCCCCCATTCATTGGAGTAATTGTGTCGAAGGCCAAAGTGTGTGGTTTGTGTTGTTGGCATGTAAGGAGATATTCTGCACAAATTACAGACTATGTATGTAAGATAATGCCATACGCAGTTAACCATCCAAGCTAAGGCTTATGCAATATTTGTTCATATTCATCACCTGTCATTGCTGATTACTGCAGTAGATAGATCTGTAGTTGTTTCTTCTAAGTTTTGTACGCAGGATTGAGGTATCAGTCAAGAGAGTGTTGAACGAGGAGTTTTCAACGTGTGATACCATTCAAATTACTGCCATACAAGTGGAGTCATTGTCGTTCAGGTGTGTGTTGTAGAAGTGACTATCATACGAGTCACTTGCCAAGTTGTCGTACAAGTGGAGTGTTAAACACTTGTCGTACAAGTCATTGTTGTACCAACAAGTGTTGTACAATTGGAAGACATTATTGATTGCAGTCTTGGTTGATCATTAAATCTGTCATTCAAATTGTTCCTCCAAGAGTGGAATGTTCCCACCGTGCTACAGTCTTCATCATTACTTTTACCATGTTAGGATTTACCCATTTTGTGCCCAACCTTTGAGGCTGTAATTTACTGCCATACAATTGTTCCATTTTAGTTTAGTTTACCCTGGTTTCTTTACTCAAGATTATTTATTTTAATTTTTTATAGTTCTTTTTGGTTACTAAAATGCATTTTACCATTCAGCAAGTCACAATGGGCATCTCCATAGATCGATTACCTCCATTCAAATACTGCTTAAATGCTCCTCTTAGCCTTCTTCTTGATAAGAATGTGATCAATCAAATAGTCAAAGATGATGTTTATAATCTTAGGTGGCTTCATCTTAACCTCTTAGTCTTAATTAGGCATTCTACACTAAACATTTTATGTGAGAATGACATTATTACTCGTCTTGACTATATCTAGCAACATTGAATGCACAGCCTCAAGATTCCTCTTGGTCAGTTCAGAGTGTGTTTGCATCAATTGCAAGTGGAGACATTCCTCGAGAGGATAGCATATGTAGTCTTTGCTCTCTACAAAAGGTGGAAACTGAAGAAAATTTCAAGTGTTCTATTTATAACAAGATGCAAGGGAGGTACTATTGCTTGTATACAGACGAAAGTGGATCACTTGCCACTTTTTTCAGCTATCCTAACTAGAGATGATTGGATTTGTACCTTTGAGAAGTTATCACTCTTCTATGTCAGTTATTACAAAGGATATCAACTACTAATCACCTCATTCTTTCACCCAAGGTTCCACGAGCCTGGGGGGCGGGGGGATGGGAGGACGGGTTTCGAGGGACGGCTCGGGGACGGCTGGTATAATACTATGAAAATTGAAATTTTTTAGAAATTTAGAATAATCTACACATTCAAAATTCTACACACAACAAAAATGATATTAGGATATTCATATTGATATTAGTTACTAAGTGCAGCTATTTAATTGTTTCAACAAATATAACTTGAAGGTTCAGCCAAGGATATCAAGTGCAATCTGCCAATCTCTAACAGTTAACCAAATTAGTTGCTATTGCTCAAGTAATGAATGCCACATTATTCAGCTTTTACACATCATTTTCAACAATGTACTAAAGAACATAAAGAACAGATTAAAGCAAAAGTTACAGTATTCTATGAAGATTAAAGCAAAAGTTACAGTATTCTAATATTACAGTATTCTAAAATAAGCGGAGTTGTCATTGAAGTCAATGTCCTAAAGCAAAAGTTACAATTTTCTCATTGAAGTCAATGTCCTAAACTCAATGGGATTTGTCTCTTTGTAAGAATAAGACAAGTTGATGCCAAGCATTCCTCATCTGTATTTTCTCAATGGAAGTGTATGCAAAGCAAACAATTTAGGCCACTTTGCAGCAAATCAATAACCATTTATAGCAACAAAGGAACACACGTAAAAGCAAAACAGTGAACATGAATCTAATTGGATGCTATCTGTTTTACAAAATCTTCATTCTTGAACATTAGATAAATCAGCAATAGAAGCATTTTGGACCAGGGTCTTTTCCCCACCAAATAAAGTGCCATTCCAGGAGTTATCATGCCGCTTTTACTAGCCAACAGCTTCATCATGTTTTTACCTTACATGATTTTCTGAATTATGAACCTGAATTAAGACATGCAAAGCCATGATCTAAAAATGTTTTCAAAAATGCAGTCAAGAGGCACGCTGTTCTGAGTCCTGTAAAACTTGCTTGTTTCACTTTTTAACATCCTACAATTTAACTATTTTTTTCCTTGTCAGCTTCCTTCTCAAAAGATTTTGATTAACCTTGTTTAAAGGGATTTTGTAAATTTATGCTTATTAATTTTGTATTCTTGGTTTTTCTTTGGAACACTATTTCCAGCTCTCTCCAGACTGTTGTTACACAATGTAGTATTTGAGTCCAAATACCTGCTTTGATCATTTGCAGACATTAAGAAACTTCCTTTCTTTCTAAGTAATTTTCACTAGTATGAGTAGGGTCTCTCTTTGTTACTCTTTATGTTATTCAGTGATCTCCGCTTATTATATCAACAATCTTTATCCCTCACTTGTAATTTTAGAATACTGTAACTTTTGCTTTAATCTTCATAAAACAGATTGGCTGAGGAATTGCTTTAGAATACTGTAATTTTAGAAAACTGTAATTTTTGCTTTAAAAGTTTCACCCTATCTCTACTACTATCAAGCATTCATTTGAAGCTAAAGCCCTTGTCTACATACGAGAGTGGCTATTGGTGATGTGGTGCTTTCTTCTACTTGCATGTGCCAAGAAAGGTCTATAGTTCCTCAATGTTGGGTTTCAGCTACCCCTCATGTACCCAGGAGTCGTAAAAATACGAAGCTTACCAATTTTCTAACTTCTTATATTGGTCCACAACCATGGATGCTAGAAGAGTCTTAAGAGGTTGAACTCCATGTCCTCCAATATTAACCATCCAAATCCACTTAGTCTTGGCCATTCTCTTGAAAGCATCATTAAATCCTCCGTTGGCCCTTTTGGGATGGTTGGTGATGATGACGATTGTGCTTCTACTTTACATGCCACTATAGATTAGTGTTGGCACTTGAATCCACTAGAGGTCTTTTCTATCTCTTGTTTAGCTTGACCTTTGGCTTTGCCTTTGACATTACTTTTAGCATGTTCAGATTTACCCATTTTGGGTCCAACGTTTGAGGTTAAAATTTAATGTCATATAATTGTTCCACTTTAGTGTAGTTTACCCTAGTTTCTTCACTCTAATTTAGCTTATTTTTGTAGTTCTTTTTGGTTACTATAATGCATTGTAACAAGTCTTTCAACAAGTCCCATTGGCCTACTTTGGTCATGCATGGACATTAATAAAATTATCTTATCTAATCAATATCCATAAAATGTGTCTCTCAAGGCAATATTTGGCACTTCTACTTAAAGCAAAATCAAGATTGACACATAAGAATATCAACTCTTTGCCTCTCTATGCAAAAACTGGTTCTTGTCTCTCCTTGCTTACCTTGAAGAGATTGTCCTTATAATCCTAACACACAGTTGTTGTCCTTTGGAGTAATATAAGGTGCATTTCTTCCAAAAGAAAAGAATCAGAAAATATGAGAATCAGAAAGCATGCTGAATAACTTACCACCCAAGTCAGGCACCTAAAGGAAAGAAAGGGAATTAACAAGAAGCAGATTTTAAGGGCATGGATAAAACTATATGCAAGAAAATTGAAACAGAAGTGTTTAGGAAGTTCGATCAAGCACTCAATGAGATGCACAAAAGTCTAATATACAATGATAGATCCATTAGGTAGAAACAAAGTAGCTACGGCATTGCAAGACAGCTCAAAAGGAAACAAGAATAAAACTTATAATGTAGAAAATAAATTATAAAGTACAAGATCAGTTCAATCAACTTAGGCCTAGACTGACAAAGAAAAGAATAGATTAGCAATCATTCTATCTGACTTGCAAAAAGAAGGAGGAACCTCATCAAGAAATAGAAAATATTGAAGAGGTTCTTGGAGAACACTTAAAATGAAGGCCAAAAGCATACCTTTTTGACACACCCTCATTATTGTGAAGCTCATTAATCAAATGGTTATTGACATCCACATTATAATGACAGCAAATGACAAGGAACTGGGTGAAGGCAAAGGAAAAGTTATTTGACACAACACTGACAAATATAAAATCTCAAAGTAATGGTTATACATGGAACACAAACCATACATATGCCAAGACATTACGAAAATCAATACCAATAAAAATAGATTATGGTTGTGTTAATGAGGAACAGAGATACAATTTGATTCAAAATTGAGGATGATTTATTGATTACTCTCGTGACTCGTCAATCTCAACCAGAAGTGAATGTTTGATTGATGGTTGCATAAAAGTTTCTCTAAAAGAGAAGATATGGTATATCATGAGTACGCCACTCAAGGAGTTATGATTAAGTTGTAAAGTATTTGTACATGCAAATATACACATTAGGCTGAATCCATTTGAACATCACTGTTATCATTTATTCATTATCCTAGACAGTTCTTATCCTATTAGACATGCTACCCATTGTTAGCATGCCAATAAACCAGCCATAGTCCAAGGTTTGAAACCCATGACTTCATGTTAAATTTTTTTTCCTTGATGCTTTGCAATCTAGCATTTTTATATTTGTGTTCCTATTATTGATGTTTTGTCCCATTCTTGTGTAGGTTCCCAATTCACATGATCATATTCTCTGAATGTCCAACGCCTTTGCCTCGCTTCCTAATTGTTGTCATATCAATGCCATGTGGTTGGAGCCCAATTGTCTCAGATAATATCTTATCTAGTCAACGCTTATAGTCAATCCATTGAGATTTATTGCAATCACTTCACAAACAATTGAATCTTATCCTCCATCTCTTCGTCCAGCATTGTTATCGCCCTTAATCCTCAATCATAAAATATTAAACACAAGCATTCAACATGTTAGAATGCCTTGCGAATACATGGTAAGTTATCCTATAGCCTATAGGATGACTTTAAGGGCCTTTAGGAAAATATCTTAAGAAAGAACCTGGAGCAGATTTGTGGCATAATAGTTACCATTAGGAAATATGGTTCTAAATTTTTCCAACAGTATATATAATATTCCTATATTTGATAACATTGTAAGGTAACGCTTTTTATGACATCATAGCATGAGATTTTTATTTGGCCAAGATGTATCATATTTTTAGCATTAGTTACATACCAACATCTTGCCATTAATTATCCTCCTCATTTTGGGAGCAAAGCCTACAGAATAAATTGAAGAGCTTTAGTTTTGCAGGCTTTTTGGAGGATTTTCTTCAGTAATTATTATTCTTTGCCTTGAAGGCCTCCTTGCACCTCCAAAGGACTCCAGCCACCATTCTAAGCCATAATACACATTATTTCATATTCTCTCCTTGACATAAGCATGCTACTAGAAGAGAATCTAGCATCCAACATGCATTGCCTAGTTGACCTGCAAAGAGCCTTGGAGGACATATAAAGACATTTCTAGAGCAACAAAGTGTCCTTAAATACCACCAAAGGAAATTAGGAGAGTTTAAATCTTGTACAGACATATAGCAATCATACCCAGGTGTTATAGGTGAGTTGGAGAGGAGAGGGCAATCCTCCAAGGGAGGTCCCAGGTTCGAATCTCCACCCTACCAAAAAGCTGAATTGGGTACCCAAAATCCAATTGATAATGTTGGTGCAGGCAGGGCTGGGTGTGACCCCCGGGTGACTTTGACGGTGTAGAACCCCCTGTTCATGGTCTCTTAGACCAAGGCGGCCCCGCAAGGGGTTTTTCGCTATAAAAAAAAAAGACATATAGCAATCATTTACAGCTTATGACTAGCTTTAAACTGAAAACTCTACAGGCATATATTCTTTGTCCTATCTATGACTGTTGGTACAAATGTACTGTTAACCATCAAATTGAACATAAAACAGTGCTTGCATTTATGACTTCGATATGTATTATCAATAATATATCTTCTTCATACATCTACAGTCAGTCGACTAGTGGTATATTTTCTCCTCCTTCCCTAGGTTGTAGTAAATCCACCAACAGGACATTACCCTACCTCTTTAATAAATCCTCTAATGGCATGTTACACCTGGATCTTTAGTAATTCTGCCAATGGGACGTTGTCTATTTCTCCCTTGGTTCTGTAATCATCCACTGCTAGGATGCTTGTGGGTGTGTAGTAAACCCAACAATGGAATGGGGTCTCATTCTTCATTATATCTATAGTTATCCCCTGGACCTGTAACAAATCTACTAGCGTGATATTCTCTCTCTTTCAAGCTTATAATATAATAAAAACTTCTAGTGGAATACTTCCCTTACGTATGTTATAAATGCACAGGGGATGAATATATCTTTCTCCTCTGCATCTATAGTAAATTCTTGTGGCAATACTGTACCTTTTACTTGAGGTAGAGAAAACCAAGAGCTGTGTTGAATGAATATTAGAAGTGATCATCTAGAAACAGCAAATAGTTGTGTTTGGGATAAGTGAATTAATGGTGAAGCTTGATGCTGTTCTCAACACTGAAGGAGAATTTTTCTTGCTATTTTTAGATGTTCTGCTCTTTATTTGATTCTTTTGTATTAGAAATCTGTTAGGTGGCTCTGTTTATGTTATTGGGTTAAAAATTCCCTAGTCAAGTTTCTTGATGTCACTGATAAGTTTAGCTAACACCAATGTCTTTAATATGTCTCATATTGTAGGCTGTCTCCCCTAGTAATACAAAATTTTAATACAATTCACTGACCAACTATATAAAAATACTCTTATTCATCATGAGACTGGGACAAATTTAATAGTCAGGTAGAAGGATACAACAACAGGGACATCAAAAGCCCTTGCAAGGATTCTTTATCTATGTCATAACAGTAAACCTTGTTTATACACCATGTACATGGATCCCAAAATACAGGAAGCATTAGCGTTCTAGAGACATATAGGAAAGATAAAACAGATGCAACAGCATACATATAAGATAAAATGCAAAATCTAAAATAATAAAGTAAGGAAAATGAACAAGAAAAAAGAAAGATTAAAATTATAGAGTAATATGATTATAAAAGCATCAACATTTTAGCCATAACACACTGGCTTGCCCTTTTTTAATTTTTAATTAATCCTTTGATTGAGAATACTCGTTAATACAGAGCCATGTATGATAAAATACAAAATCTTTTTAAATTTTGCTTGTATTCCTTGACTGATCTAGAAAAGGCTGCTCTAAGATGCAATGATTCAAAGTGCACTCTTTAGATGCCTTCTTCAGGCAGGCAGTAACTAATTTGCCATACATTTTCTAATCACTCCAATTAATTCAACTGCATGACAAAAAATACAAAGTGGCCATCTGAATGGAATAATCATAATATTAGAATGTTCATCCCTTTCTATGGTCCCTTTTCTATTTTACCAATGAAAGAAAACCTATAATATTCTTGAATGCAAATCTAAAAGTTTCAAATTTGTGTTAGCAAATTTCATGATACCATGTACTTGAGGATCAGCATTTAGATCAAGAACTGTCTCGAGGACAGTCTCTTCTGATACATCTCCTGGTAAATCTATATCAATTGACTTTATTCCAACCTCTGCACATGCTTTTCTCTTCATACGCACGTAAGTCTGGGAGTCCTTCCTTTCACCCACAATGACCACTGCCAATCCAGGCACCTGAATTTGATTCATATACCCAATGTTAATTGTATACTCTGAAAAGTTTATTAACAGCAATCTGCATAGAGAAATCCAGGCGTGCATTTTAGTTATGTCTTATCAACTAAAAATCAAAACTTTTCTAGCACACACCAAATCAGTTTGAACTTTTAAGTTTAGTTCTCCGAGAAAGCCAAAAGTCAATCAATCTTTTGCTGCTATATTTAGCTTCTCTAGAAATTCATTAAATAAAACAGTAAAGAATGGCAAGACAAAAAGATAGACCAAAACCCACTAGAATGGTTGCTGCAAAGAGACAAATACTAAAGTCAAGTGCTCACATGTTTTCTAATCAAATTTGCAAGCAGGCGTCCAATTACGTGATTTAAATTTTTAAATCATAGATGCAAGATCTCTTATAGTTCCATTTTCACATCAAAATTTGTTTAAAGATGCAAAGGCAACTCTAAGCATGCCCTGACCTTCTATCAATCATAGAGTTAGGGTAGACAATTGCAAACGATTTCATATCTAATGCATTTGCATTTGCTTGTTTCTTCTCAGAGAGATGATATGCTAGAAATCATTTGTCATTTATCTCTGTTGCTAGCTCTGGGTGGCATGAAAGAAATAGCAATGATCCAATAAGTTGTTTATAACATCACAGATGAATATAAAGCTAATGATGACCATCTTATGAACAAAAATTGTCAGACAATATTTAGTAATGTCCAATAACCTGGCACTTGGCCACAAATAATTGCTTATGAAAATATTCTGGAGTTCCAATCTATATATGGAGTTAAAGGATAGCCTATGAACAATAATGTCCAGGTTTTATTTTAATAGTAAATGTGTTTGAAGAAAAAATGCATCATATGTCACAACAGTGTATCGACAAATATACATCAAGCAACAACAAACAAGAAACTTCTCTTCCTGTGAAATCAAAGAGGGAAAGCACCTAAGCTTTAGCTCCAATAAGTACAAAATCAACATCTTTTCAGAACCGAAAAAGACTGACCCCCAGGTTAAACAATGATGGGGCACCATAGAAGGAAGCCTTGCATTAAGCCTTTTGAAAAAAAACTAACAGCTGCCAAACAGAGGATACCATAGAAAATTGCTGCTCCCAATGAATCTAGAAGCCAGGAGATAAGGGGATAAACAGAAAGTGATATTTGCCCTAAAACAAAGAACAATATCTCCTGAATGTACAAAACTGCTAGAGTACATGGCTGAGTGGTTCCTCGGGCCCATGCCAGGCACAAGAAGAATCTGAGATACCAATGTTCTGAGGTCAAGTTCTGATGGCTAGCCATTACGTAGAAGCAGCCACCGAAAAGCATTGTTTTTGAAAGAAGATTGTGCTTTCCAAATGGCACTACATTTTTTTCCATCCAACATCTGTGTCATTAACTTCCCCTTGCTTGTTTAGATAGGGGGTGATGAGTGTTATGTCTTGCTTTGGCATAAGAGTCCTTTGTTGCATAATTATGGAAAGCCTTCCCACTAGCCCACTTCCACTCTCTCCAATAAGGTCCTGCTTCGTAAACCTAATTTTTGAAAAGGCAATCCTTGGAGATCACTTCACAAATTTCTTGAAATGCTGATCTATCTGTTGTGACTAATACTTGTGCCCGATTTGAATCCCTCTGTGGATGCCATTGTTGTAAATCTTGATTGTGCAAATCGGCAGCCCACACCCACCACACCAAAAGATGCAAAGTTATAATGTATAAATAAAATAAAATAATAAAAATAAAAATAAAAAATCCTTGCAAGAAATTTGCACAGAAAAGGAGGTAGAAGTGCAAGCTTACCACAAAGAGAGTGAAAAGTCCATATTGATTGTGAAGCAAGATCCCTAGTGTCATGCAGACCTTCAAAATGTGACTAAAGCAAGTCAGAGACCATCTGCCACACCTGCCCAAATTCACTTCAAGATGGACAAACCATTAATCTGAAAATTCTCGGCACTACCAATAATATCACATGACTGAAATGGTCCTTTCATTCCTTTAATGAGGAGAGCAGTGCAGTTTCTCTGATGGAATAGAATCCGCCAAGGAACATTACCTTCCATGGTTTGCCATTTGTAGTTTGCAGTTTGCACTACCCACTTGCCTACAAGAGCAGCCCTTTGACCCCTGATATCTGGAATTCCCTGCTCCTCTTGTTCTATCAGGAGAGTGCAAATATCCCAAGAAACCAAATTATCTCCTGCCACCCCTCCTCTCATGCCCCAAAGGAAGTTTCTAAGAACACACAGCTCTTATACACTGCCTTTGAAGGGAAGAGGCAGAAATAGTAGCACATGCGACATCAAGCCAAAATCTTGTCAATTATAGCAAATTTCCCCTCCACATGGAAAATCAAGTTAGTCCATGATTACAGCTTCTCATATTTGGTAATGATCCACTTCCATGGGTCTGCTGTGAAGAGATGAATACTAGAAGGAATGCCAAGGTAGTTAATGATAAAGTCAATGTTGTGCCTCAATATGTCAATAGGTTTCAAACCCCATGTCATGATGCTATAGGTAAAGTACACTAAGGCATGTGGGCCAGAAATGCGCTGGAACCTGAGGGCTGAGATATGACAAAGGCCATGATGAGAAGAACAAGGGAACCCCATCCGTCTTAACCTAGTCCAAGCAAACAGATTAACACAACCAATTATTAAACACTACCACAGGTTATCCCAATACATATTAGTCATTACTAGACTATAGGAAATCGGTCCACTTTACGTCCAAGAGTGGATTACCTGATTTCTTTGGCCTGACCTAGCTGACTTAGTTTATGAACAGCGACTTAATATATAGGAGAAAACCAAGTCAAGGAACCACTTTGATGTATTATTGGTTGTTCTCCTTATCTCGTATCCAAGTTACCTCTGCAAGTCTGAGCTTTGTGGCAATCATGTTTCCTTCTATATGAAATATATCTCTCCATGAATGTTCTTATGCATGTCTAGAGAGTATGAAGGACCCTGTTATAGGTATTCTAATATAACAAGCTCTCATCAAACACTTCAAGAACACAAAAGGTGAAATTACTACATTCTGGGTATTCAAGTAATGAGATTTGTAATGGTCTCCTTCCTTGTGATTATCTCTGTTCTCCTTTTGGCTATCTCCATATTGTTAATTACATCATATACACTTAAAATAGTAAACTAGAGGGTCTTAGTTTGCATGCCCAGTTCATCTCAGTTAGACACTAAAGTCTTAGTTTGCATATCCAGTTCATATCAGTTAGACTGAATGAGGTGTCCATGCACATGTACTTCACCAACTGCATGTAAGTTGGACTAATTCAGGTGTCTATGCATGCCCAGTTCAAAGGCAGTTTGCAACCATTCAACCCAATTTTTGCATATCTATTTATGCCTCACTAATGAAGAGTGTACATCATCAGTTGTGGCAGCTATCTTCTCACAGTTGCATATCTGTTTGTGCATTCTGCTGTCGTAATTTTGCATGAACATATCATTTGGTATCAAAGGCCCATTGAAATCTCCAAATATCTCTTTGCTGATTTGGGATACAACCATGCTGATCACGATTTTGTCATCCTCAAACTTGGTTTTGTAACATTGACCCATTACAGTATCATTTTTTTACCAATTGTTCACTCTGCTGTTCCAGATTCAGGACATCCAACGGTAACACTTTGTGATCAATCCTTGCCACTCAAAGCAAATCAGATAAGTACAACAAATTTTCTTCAATCCTTTTGCTGCAAATTACTGCTTTATTGGATCTTCGCTTTTTCTGCCCTTCATTATAGTGAATGTTTTTCCCTTATTCTGTTCCAAAATAAAAAAGCAGCTTGAGATGGCTACTAGCTAGTTTGGACAAGTCCACCCAAAAATCCAAAATGATTCAGTTGATGAAATAAGGGCTAAATAATCAAGAACTGCAACAAAATGAGTTTCAACCGAAACTCATGGATCAAATGGCAAATATGTTCCAACTCTTCATGGGACCACTATACACCAACTCTTCCTCTATGACCATCCCGAATGCACTACCTGTATTCAAGTTGGACACCAAGATATTCATTCCTTATTTCAATGGTACAGTCTGTGTGAATAAATTGGATTGATGGATTCGCTCTTTCAAGGTGTATTTCAAGATGCAACAAAAGCTCACAAAGGTACAAAAAATTATGGTAGCCAAGGTCCATATGGACTATGAAACCCTCATTGGTGGCAGTCCCATGTCAAACTTCTACACACAACAAAGCATCCAAAAATTGATACATGGAAAGAGTTTTTTATTTGCTCAGATATGAAAAAGACCTATTGGCTGTTTGGCTCCGTCATCATCAAACATCTGGCCTGTCAGTCAAGCAATACCTCCAAAAGTTCAACCCACTCTCTTTCAAGTTGGAAGTAGTTGAATTTGTCAATGGTCTTCGCATGAAATTTGCATCTAGATTGTTTTCTCATCTCTGAGAGAAGATAGAGCTTATCACCATTAATTCTTACCAACTTACTCTAAAGGTGGAAATCTGGCAACAAAAGAGGAAGACCAATCATTCTCTTGCATATCAAAAATAAAGCATGTCTACCTTATCCAACTCTTTAAACCCTCCCAACCAATCCAACAATAGGAATTCATCCTAAAGCGGCTCCACTAAAGAAGAATTTATGTGATTATCATAAGTTCATTTTCTCATCTCTGAGAGAAGATAGAGCTTATCACCATTAATTCTTACCAATTTGATTTAAGCTTTAAAGGTTGAAGCCAAGCAACAAAAGAAGAAGATAAACCATTCACTTGCATGTCAAAATACAGCAAGTCTACCCTATCCAACTCCTTAAAGCCTCCCATCCAATCCAAGAATGGGAATCCATCCTAAAGTAGCTCCATTATAGAATAATTTTTATAATTATCATAATTTTGTTTTCTCATCTCCAAGAGAAGATAGAGCTTATCACCATTAATTCTTACCAATTTGCTCTAAAGGTGGAAGCCAAGCAATAAAAGAAGACCAATCATTCTCTTGCATGTCAAAAATAGAGGACGTCTACCCTATCCAACTCCTTAAACCCTCCCAACCAATCCAAGAATGGGAAATCTTCCTAAAGTGGATCTATCAAAGAAGAATTTCTATGATTATCATAAGTACGTCGTACATTCTACAGAAGAATATCATGTCTTGAAACCAAAGGCAAAGACTCAACAATTGAGGTAACCAATCCCAACACTTCTAATCCTCAGCTTGTTATTATGCTCAATCGTTATGATGCAAAAGATCAAGAAGCTTTTTCACACATATGCCAAATAAAGAACAAATTGCTGGAGTTGATCCTCGATAATGGAAATCAAAGAACCAGATTTGACAGAAGTTGGTGTATGATCTTTGTTAGCAAACTCTAAAGCATCCACATAAATACCAATTGGGATGGGTCAACAATAAGAGGCAACCTACACTTGTCACTCATCAGAGTTGTAGTATGGAGAATTTTTTTTTTCCATAAACACAAAATGCACTACAATGCAGTAAAGTAACACAAAAAGTACACTGCAATGAAATATTATACCATGCAACAAAGACAAACAAAGAAGATCACTCATATGCAAGAGGCAAAATATGGAATCCACATATATTAGCATAACAATTTGCAATACATCCAATGACCTAGTCAAGCATATGACATGCTATCACTCTACACTATCACAATATGCTACCACAATTGATGCTCAAGACCAGGACAAGGTACATAATAGGAAGACATAGAAGGTAGATGGACAAAAATGGTCATACCTGCCTAACCACTTAAATAATAGAAGTAGCCCTAAGCATTACATGCTCTATTGGTACATCACACAAATATCAAAACATAACATGCTGTATGACAATATAAAATGAGATTTTTGTGACTTGTTCACACAAAACATAGTCATCTGATGCATGACTTATATTGCTCATGCTGATGATGCAGACCAACTTGACCACCTAAATACTTCCTCCTTTTTATACTCATCAGCATCCCCATCAACTGACCAACAAAATCAGTAATAGAGGTGAGAAAAGTGGGACTAGAGAAAGGTATGATAACAAGACTAATGGCAACTTTGGACATGGGAGTGGATGGTACGACTTATCTAGTCTTCAACTACTAGATCTGTTGATAAGCCTTCTCCTACCCTTGCTATATCTACTCTTTGAATCTATAACTCCTGAGCTACTACTTCTTAGCCAAACATAGCGCTTCAGCCTGAGAACTTAATTATGACTTCAATTCAGAATTGTGTTGTGTAAGCTTTATTATATGTTGGTCAATCACTCTCCACAAGTTATCAATGCAACTCCTCAATCTCGATCCTATCCTATTGAGCCTAACCTTGCAATTGGTCTACCTTCATCTATAATTTATAAGTCAACTCAACCTAGTACTGAGTTAGACGTCACTCGTAATCTGCCAACTCCTCTAGTCTACAACCCCTCTTTGCATGAATGTGGTTAATCAAACATAGGCTAGCATAACAACTCTGGCTCTTAGAAGCCAAAAACTGGAGTTGTCAAAGAGGCAACTCCATATCAACCAAAATTAGCATGCTTACAGGCAGAATGGTGCAGTAGATGACAAGTGGGTTGTGGTAAATGATAGTAGCTTTATTTGGAAAATCCTCTTGTCCATTGGCCCAAATATGTTAGAACTCAATGCTTCGATGATTGTATTGTGGAAATGAAGGGTATTTAAGTACATAGGATGCCTATTTCAAACATAGAAAACCTTCAACCAAACTTGCAACTATCTTGTCCTATACTACACGCTTATACCGTGTGAGGGGTGGTTATACCACTTGACTTCTCACATGGTCTATAATGTAATAACTCTTAATGCCCCCCCCCCCTTATTACATCATAGTCATAGCTCTATTTTAGCTTATGACCAAAAGAAATAATCTCTAGGGTGATGCTCGAATCTATAGCTTTGAGAGCGAAATTCTCCCCCTTAATGTAGACTTTCTACTTTGACACTTACGAGTTAGGAGTGCCAGGTTCCATTGATCATGCACTCCAAAACAATTTTTTATTACAAAAAAATAATCATTGAACACTTTATAATGCTTATAGATACCATTGTTGATCCTTAATGTTGAATTCATTATCCCATTCATATTGTTGCTGACAGGAACTAACTTGTTCTGTAGGTTGTAGTTTCAGTAAATCCTGAAGTGCTTCTTTTCTTCCTAGATTTACTTTCTTAAAACATTTCAAGGATTTGAGTCCTCAAGGCATTTCTGCTCTTTGTTGCTTCCTTTCCATATTTTTGGATGATGTTTTTGGTAGTCTGCTGTATTGTTCTATTTTTTGGAGTGGTATCTTTTCTATAGTCTTCAACTGTTTTCCTTCTAGCTGAAGTGTCTAATTTTTTGTAGTCTTCAGCTCCTTGTGTCTTTGCTTGTTGTCTTGAATCTTTTGATAAGATTCATTTTGCAATTTTTCTTTTGAATCTTTGGTTCCTTTGCTTCCTTGTCTATTTTTCTTCTTGACTAATTTGATTGTTCCGAGCTCTTTGCCTCAAGTTCTTTTATGGATTTGGAATGCACATCTTTAATCTTATATGCTTTCATTTCATCATTCCCATTCTCCTTTGTCTTGAAGTAATCTTCTAGGCTTTTGATGACTCTAATTGTATGACTCAAATTTTTGTAACCTATGATATGTTTGGTTGCTTCTGGATTGTTCCAAACTTGATCTGGCTCACTTGGCTGTGCTTGTGCAGCAAACACATGTTTTTCTTCTTCTCAATCTTTTTCTTCTTCTTCTTTAACTTTATTCTCTTTAGCTACATTATTTTGTTGTGCCTTTCTCCAACTTTGATTTTGCTTTTCTGAAGATGACCTATCTTGTTGTTGGTTCATCTCTCGTGAAGAAGATCCATTTTCGAATAAATTATGCCAACATTCCTTCACATTGTGTTCGTTTCTACCACAATGTTCACACATCCTTTGTGTGTGAAAAGTATTCCTTTGAGAATCATTTCTCTGATTCTGATATCTTTGAAAATTGTTTCTTTGTTGGAAGCATTGTGGAGGTCTCATGCCTCTTATGAATGACTACTTCCCTCTTTGACTTGTAAGTAGTAACTATTCTTCTTCATCTGTTGTATGTGAGGCCTCTATTTTTTGAAGTAGGTTCACCAACTTTTCAAAGCTTGGTGTTTGCTCAGTAATATTTAATGTAGTCACAAAAACATTGTACTTTGATGGGAGAGATCTCAAAATAATTGGAACTATAGTTTCATCAGATACCTTTTCTCCTAGTGCTTGCAATGATGCTCGCAACTCAGCTATTCTCCTCATGAACGATTCCAATTTCTCTCCACCTTTCATCTTCAAACAATGGAGCTGGCTTTGGAGGAATAGAATCTAATTTTGATTCTTGGCTTCAAATATTGTTTTCAACTTCTCTCATGCATCTTTGGTTGTGGTCGAATCCCTAATGTATGCTTGGACCTCATCTGCTCCTCTGAACATGATGATTAGTTTTGCTTTTCTGATTGCCTTGTTGAATTTTGTTTGATCTTCTCCTTCTAGAGTACGATGGATAATGTTCCCTTGACCCCTCTACTAATTGCCATACTTCCTCAAACTCAAGTTTTCCAAGCAACATAATTGTTTCCCTTCAACAGTTGGGAATCTGGTAACAAAAACTTTGGTGCTCCACCAGCCATAGTAAACTACGACAAAATTTGAGTATCTTTTCACTAAGTTAGCCTCAAAAAATACTTTCTCACAAGTATATACAAGCCTATACTCAAATATGGATGTTTCAAAATGCAAGATAATTGTTTCGCCAAAAAAGAGAAATATGGAGGTGAAAAACTTGATCTTCCCTCCTTAAAAGAATAATATTCCTCTTTTCAAATCTCTTTAAAAGAATAATATATTCTTTTGTAGTTTTGCTTCTAATAAAACGAAACTTTCAAAATTTTGTACCTTGTTCTTCTTCTCACTATAAATGTGAGATTTTAAATATTCTGCTTCTTGATTGTCTCCTTGATCCTGATGACAAGCTTTTTTTGACTTCTACATGCATTGTTTCCTTTGGAAATCCTGCAGGCTGTTCTTCATGGAGAGTTTGAAACCTTTGAAAGCACCTTTAATTTAATCTTTGTTGTGAAATATTTCCTTGACATCTGCGGACGAATAGTTTCCATCTTTTGAGCAATTCTTTCTTAGACAAAATGCATGAAGATGCCTCTGTTCTAACGCCTTTTTTTCCTTCTACTCGAAGTTTGTCAATCAGTTTTGTAATTCTTTGAATGATTGCCTTGCCTTGTGATTGTTTCGTTGTCCACATGCCTAGGTGAGCATTTTTCGTTCACTGGATGCACGTTCTTGACATCATAAATTTATCCATTCTTTGTGAAGACAGGCCCATAGGATTCTCTTCCAAGTTGCCCGTCGAAAGCTGAAGATTCTAATTGCACTGTGAAGCCAATTTCGTATGCTCTTCGAATGGCACACTATTTTCAATGTGTTTTCTTTGGATAAGCTTGTCGAGTGTTGTTTCGGACTCATGCAAGGCTCCATTCTTTTTACTTCTCCTAGACTCCAAGTCTTCATCTCTTTGACCGGTCCAATCGTTTCCTCGAATGTCCCAATTGGCACAGTCATGCAGTTGTCTCTTCTTAGATAGCTGGTGCAATAGTTTCTTCTCCTTGTTCTCACGTTCTTTGCCTATTCCCTATTCTCGAGCGCTTGTATATGTCTCCAGACAAAGTGTTGAAGAGCTCTAGTCTTCTACTTGATAGCAAGTTTGCTATACAATAATATATAAATATATTTCTTCACGAGGTGCTTTTGATGCCTTTGTCTTTGAATTACATCGGCGTCACGGTTCTTTCTTGTTTTGGAGATCACCAGGTACCTGTGTTTAGGTCCTTGCCAATGTATTCTTCACAAAATTCTTCTTTCAAAAGACATGGGCTTCTCCTTTTTGGACCCGATGAGGAGCGCCAAAGGAATTCCCTCACTTCTTGCGAAATATACTAATTAATGCAAATTGCTTGTAGACAGGGGTGAGTACATTCCCGATACAGGTGATGACAGTTAGTATCAGGGGTTAGGCAAGGTAACAAATGGTCTAATTGATAGGCTAACTCTGGCTATCAAGGGTCCAGACGTTGGATAGACAGGTGCAGACGTCTGGGACTATGTCAGACGTCTGGTCTAGACGTCTGGGAGCCAGACGTCAGGTTATGGCTGGACGTCGGGTGAAGGGGTTGACGGCTAGCCGTATGGTGGTGACCGGACGTCCGGCTAGACGTCGGGCCTCAGCTGAACGCTCAACCGCCATAACCGCTTCTGCTCCAGCACCTGTTCGTCAATACGCAACAACAAACCTGCAACAATAATTCACCAGTCGAAAACCTGCAACATAGCCATTAATGCTTCAAACCTGCAACAACTCCATTAATGGCAGCAACCTGTAACTCAACTCAACACTCAATGCATACACAGAATATGGATCAGAATAACAGTATTTGTATTATGCTTCAATCACGATTACAGCATACAATGGTGATCTCAGACAAAGTCTGTGCTCTCTCTCTGTCTCTGATTATCTACAAATGTTTGAAAAGGGGGTATTTATAGGGCTGGAAGTTGGTTATCCCAACCAACTTCCCCAACCACTTCTACAACCGAATCTGCTAACTAATTGCTAATTAGACGTCTAACTCTGCTAACTAGCCGTCAGGCCACTAGCCCAGACGTCAGGTTATCAGACTAGACGTCTGGCGGCCGATCCAGGACGTCTAACGGCCGAGCCCGAGGACGTCCGGTGACTGGCAACGTGACTTCTGGACGTCTGATGCCAACACTTAGACAAAATTGCTCAATTACATTCAAAATTGTTCGGTTACATTCAAAATTGTTGGAGGATGTGCCAGTCAGTCCTAGGGCTTAGAACTGTTGTCTACATCTATCCTCCCCTTCGAAGAAGTCGATGTCCTCAGCGACCTTCTCCGCTCCGTTGCTGAAGTTCCAGCCTCAGTTTGTTGTACTTTTGTTGGTGTAGCAGCCTGCTGTGATTGTTCATAGTCCTGAAGCCTTTGACGATATTGGTCCCGTTCCTCCTTGAGTCTTTTGGCATAGTTATAATATTTTGCCCATTCAACTTCAAAGGTATTTGCTCGCTCTTCAGTCTTCTTCAGGTTCGTCAGTAGTTCTGTTTCTCGGCTGCGGAACATATCCTTCAACAATTCCTCTGAAAGAGAAGTTGTTGGTGCACCTGTTTGTTGTTTTGCCCTCCGCAGTTCTTCCTCCAAAGCTGCATTTTTGTTCAGCAGTTCTTCTTTTTCTTGAGCCCAAGTGCGCTCCTGCTGGCTTCTACTGACTGCAAATGCGGCTGCCTGCTTAACCAACAGTTCTTTTTGGTTCTTGAGTTGGTCTATCTCTTCTGCTGCTGCTTGCAATTTCAGATTCTTGTCTACCAACTCAGCTTGTAAACTTGCATTGACCTCCTTCATCCCTTCGTGAACTTTTTCCATGCGTTCCATGCCCTCAGCTAAGAGTTTATCCTTTTCCAACAGAGCCTGTGTAACTTCTTGCTCCATGATGTCCTTAGTTGTACTAATGTGTTTGATTCCCTCACCCAGCCACTGCAACAAGTGTGCGAGGAAATTCAACTGTGTATACATTGGCAATAGTTCCGGCACCACTTCCACTCGTGTGCCGTGCTCCGTAGCCTGTGGTTGATTCTTGCCGTGGCCGCAAACATAAATCTGTTCGAGTCTCACAATAAAGACTTGGTGTTCTGTCTGGTAATTCGGCTATATCTTCCATTGTTTGCACTCGGCCTGTAGGTAGTGACCAAGGTTGTCTTGCGTAAATTTTGGAAATATCTCTTTGCCAAGGTCCTTGAACTGCCCACTGAACCAATCGGTCAAGTTCTTCTTCCACCATGTCTTGCCATTTCTTCCATTGGCGTAAACTCAGACTCACTCGCATCACTTGTGCCAATTTCTCGAAACAGCGTGCTGCGTTCTCATCCATTTCATCTGAGGGATCCATAAAATTCGGTAACTTAAGGAGAATCTCCTGGGACCAAGCATCGATCTGTTCGGTCTCCTGTGCCTTTGCTTTGCCTTTATCTTGCTGGCGAACGGATGGGCTTCCTGTAGCTTGTCCCACGGTTCCACTATCCTCTTCGTCCTGTTCTTCGTTTTTCTCTAGGTCTACCCATTCCGGTGACTGTTCTTTTCCATCCTTAGTGCTACCTATACCCGGAATCTCTGTTGGTGTTTCCTTTGTGGGCTCTTTTGTTCCTTTCTCCCACTGTTCTGTAACTGCTGGCTGAAGTTCCACTCCAGAACTACTACTTATTCCTGCAGCTTTCCTGGCTGCTGCTATCTTTTCCGCTGTAGCGAACATCTCCTCAATGGAAAATGTGCTCAACGTATCTGCCAATGTTGTCGGTCTTGCCACTGGTTTCTCAGATACATCAGGTGAACCCATACGCACTATGTGCTCTTCTGCAACAATCCTCTCCTCTGTTCCTACTGGATTAGCTGAACTTGTTCCAGCTGCCGGATCCTGCCTTGTAGCTGCTGTGGAAAACTCAGGTTCTTCTGTTGGCTGCAGTTCCCGAGTACGAGCTACTTCCAGATTCTTTGCTATCTTCCGTAATGCTTCCTGCGAGAGATTCTGTGGAGGCACATCGAATCGCCCCTTCTTCTTTTGTCTGGGTTCATCTGGAGATTGAGCCTGTTTTTGTTTCTGTACCTCCGACTCCCGAGTCTGTGTGGCTCCCTTATCCTCCCCTTCTAACGCGGCCACCAGCTTCTCCTGACGCGGTTTGTGGGAAGTCTGCTTTACCCTTGCCTTCTTTGCTGGCGTCTTCCTAGCTGGCGATTCTATCCACCTACAGATGGATGGTGCTCTTGGTGGCACGTCCCTGGAAGCCTTAAAGTCTGGGATAGAAATTTCTGCTCTTGCTGCCGCATCCAGAATCGGTCCAATTGCATGGAACGTCATCAAGAAATTCTTTGTTATTCTTAGAAGAAATGTATGTATCTAGTTGGACAGATATGTTGCCCAATCATACTTGTTCTCCCCGTTCTACTCCTTGTAGATACGGAATCAGCCAAATTGGCAGATCTGAACTTCGTTGCTCTCCCGACAACCTAGACATGATCACGTTCATTATCACTTCATATCCTTCATTCCGGAGTTGTGGCTGCTTGACTCCTCTTCCGCCGTGAACGCTGAGCATCTTCTCTACTTCTTCCTTTGTGAGATTTGTCACACTCATAATCAGCTCTGTCGTCTTCTTCGGATCCCTTTCGTTCAACACTGGTTGTCCTCTCAAAGGAAGCCCGAAAGTTTGCTGGAAAGCTTCGGGAGTAAATTCAATTTCTAGTGTTGTACCCTCTATCTCCACCAGACTGTTGTGCCTTCTCTCATCATAGGTCTCCAGCATCTGCACTAGATACTCCTTAAAGATCTCCCGGTCAAAGTGAGGAGCCTGCAAAATAAAATGTACCCCCGCTTCCTTAATCTTGGATTTCACCGGATGATCCCTGGGTACATCTGCCCACCACTGCCGGCAAAATTCTCCTGTCGGACAGACCCAGGTCATCTCCTCTACTGGAATTGGTGCTTTTCCACTTGGGTGGATCTCCTTCCCTCGGCGGGTTGCCATTTCCGGTACTTCTCTTCTCCCCCTCGACTGTCCAACTTCCGTATTTTTCAGCTGACTTCTCATTGCAACCTCTTGCTGGTGCCGTAACCGCTTGGCTACCACTGATTCCGGTTCAGGTTCACTCCAGGCAGAAGTCTTTCCGCCTTTATGTTGTGATGACCTCATATTCCCCTTGGATGGCCCTAGGCGTCAGGTATCCGAGCTGTTTGGTTCAGCAACCGTCGAATGCTATGCCCGTCTCTTCCCTGCAGACGTCTGGCTCGGTAGCCGTCTGCCCTGTCCAGCCGTCAAGTCTAGCTGGACGTCTGGTACAGCCGTCCAGCAGTCCAGCCGTCAGACTGGCTAGACGTCTGACAGTGCAGCCGTCCGTCTGGCTAGACGTCTGGTGCAGCCGTCGGCGGATAGACGTCGGGCTGGCTAGACGTCCGGGTGCAGCCGTCGGCAGGCTAGACGTCTGGTGTAGCCGTCGGGTAGTCTAGCCGTCAGGCTGGCTAGACGTCTGGTGCAGCCGTCTGCTCCTCTTCCTACTCCACCTGCCGTCAGCCGTCAACTAGCCGCCGTCCGCTGCCCTAGCCGTCTGCAACACTGTCTGCAACTCCTGCTTCCCCTGCCGCGCACTCTGCTTCTTCTCGTCCACCTCCTTGCTACTTGAGAGCGATGTGAGAAGAATGAGGCTTCTCCTCCTTATATAGTTTTTCTCCCAACCGCTCCAACTACCTGGTTGCATGCATGCGCGACACGTCGGCCTTCCTAGACGTCTAGGTGTCCTTATTCCGTCTTCTTCCCTATTTCGTCTTTTTCCTGCTTTTTGACTTTTTATGTTGACTTTTGAATTTTTATTATTTTTTTATATTTTTTCAAAAATTGTCTTCGACGTCTATAACTTAACGTCGACGGGTGAACCGCATGGTCAAGCCAATGCGCAGTTCCCATGCATCTGAGGTCGAATTCTGCTAATGACGGCTATTTTCTCCGAAATTACTAAAGTCGTCATCACTATCAGTGTTTATCTCTTCCGTCACCTGCCGTCTTCGGCGATTGTTTCGTCTTGGGGAAGTTCTCGAGTGTGATTGTGGCTGTTGTCTTATTCTTTCTCGCGGTATAATGCGCCAGTCTTGTTCTTCTGTTTCTTCCGTCTGCTGTCTTCTTGCTGGCTCTGGGGACTGATTCCTACTATCCCATCGTCTGGCATTATTATTGACTTGTTCATTTCTCGGGCTAATCTGTTCCCATCGTTCTTCGGCCATCCGATCTTCTTCCCCATATGGAATGATAATATTATCCCAGGGTTCTGCTACTCCCTCCTGGTGGTCGCTAGTCTGGTTTGGTCGTTCGGGATAATCGGGCACCGGTGGAATTTGTTCGGTCCTTCCATCATTATGTCGGAGTATTATACAATCATCCAAATAAGTATATATTATTCCCCCATTTTCTTGCTGATCAATTTCCGCTTGCTTGGTCAGTTGCTGCCCTTGGTGTTCTCCATTCTCATGGGGTCGTCTAGATCTCCGACCTCGTCCTCGACCTCGATCATTACCTGCAATTGCCCGTGCTTGATTCCTTTGCTCTAGATTGGGATTACGGTCCCAATCTCTCCTTCCGCGGACTTGGTTACCGCGTCCTCGGCCTCTATCCGATCGAATCTCCCTAATGTTGGGCTGTCGTACTCCCAGCTGCCCGAGATTCGGTCGGTCCCTCAGTCGTTCCTGACGACGTCTCCGGTTCCTACGAGCTCGCTGAGATGGACCTCTCGGTCTATTCTCAGGAGCACGAAGTGATGGGTTGACTTGGACTAAGTTCTCAGATGGGCCTCGCGGTCCAAACTGAGAACCGGTCGACCTATTGGTAGCGAGAGGGGAATTTCTTCCTCTCAAGCTACCGGGACGGAGGTCAACCACGCTCCTCCCTTGGTCGGGTACTCTCGGGGTTCCTTGCGGTCTCCCGAAGGTACCTAAATTATCTCTGCTACGGGTCTCGTTTATAGGTTGTGATCTTGGCTCAGGTGTTAGTTGTTGCAAGATCCTCAGTCTCCTATCGGCTCTCATCAGTCTTCGTCTCCATCTGCTTTGCTCAAATTGTCGTTGCATGGTACAATGAGCCAAATTCTCCCGGTACTCTTCTGAAAAGAGTGAGTCGGTACTTGAGTCATTTCCATCTCCTACCGTATTGAGTGGCCAGGCCGAAGTTTCTTGAACCCTCTCGCTGCCAATCTCCGTACTTCTCTTCTATGTTGTCGCAAATCTAGTGCAGCCATCCGATACCTAGCTACCTCTTCCCGTTCAGTTGGGCGTCTCATGGCTCCAGCATAAGGTGTTCTCCATGCACGAGTCGGTGGTATTTCGGGTATGCCATCCCCATTCAATCCTCCATTGTATTCATCTTGTGAACTTAGTGAAGTATCGTCTTCAATTATCTGCGCAGTTTCCAGGAATCTGACACCCGCTTGCCGATTGCGATCTTCCTCCCTTTGCCTTCTATTGTGCGGGTTAGGGCTGGCAACTGGGATATACGGGTCCCGCGGTAGATTATCGTTGTTTTTGGAGTCTTCCAACCATCCTCCCGTTCTTGTTTTTTCAGGTACCGTTTCTATATCCTTCCATATTATTGCTGCCACTTCTTCCCTACTTATCTGATATTTAGCAGTCGAGCTTTGTCTCGCTTCCCATCTCCTGGGTCTTTACGGAGAATCTCTTGTTTCTGAAAGTTTACTACTTCTCTACTTGAGGATTCTTCTAAATTTAACACAATTTTTAGTGAGGTTGAAGAAGAACTCCTAGAAAGTGCAGCGATTACTTTTGCTTTTCCCCGTCTATGTTCCCTTGGACTTGTCATGACTTCCTGTTCTTCTTCCAAGGAGAATAAACTGCTTTCCGAAGGGTTCCCTGTTGCACTGTTTCTCGGTTCCCCTTGATTCAGCTCTGCCCACTCTGCTAGGCGAGCTTCATGCCTTTCATTTCCCCTGTGCATGGTTGTGTCCAACTCCTGGATCACCTGTTCCTGTAGCCGATTGTTGTACTGTCTCAGAGTTTCATATTCCTCTTGCAGCCGATGTGTTTCCATTCTCATTCGCTGCATCAATCTAACTCTGTCTTCTTCATCTTCTTCCAGAACCTCTTGTTGAGCGACCTCCGTCATGACTTGGAGTCGGTCCCCTTCGTTGTTACTTGAGAGTTCCATTGATTGCTCTTCCTCACTCCCAAACAACCAATCCAGGTTATGCGTTTCCTCCCCTCGAACAGCGCTACCCTGCTCGTTATTTCTGGAAGGTTGTGTGCTTGAATCTTCTTCTTCTCGTTCCGGAAGTTCCTGTTTGCTCCGAGTTAATCATGTTGACTTCCGCACATGGCTTGTATACCTTCAACTTGGAACCATTGATTACCTCGGGGCATAATGTTCCATCCAATTTCCTTAGTCTAATTGCCCCGTTTTCTAGTATTTCATCCACTGGAAGGGTCCAAGCCACAGGGTTTTTAATTTCCCCGGCTTGAGTTCTCTCTTACCGTTGTATTTTAGAACTAGTCCACCAGCCTTCAAGTCCATCTTCCGAAGGTGTTTATCATGCCAGAACTTCCTTCTCTTCTGCGCTACCTCCGTTGCCCATTGAGCCATCACCCGTTTCTCATCTAATTGTACCAAGGCTGTCAGTCGCTCCTGGACGCTTTCTTCTTCACTCAACCGGTTGTCGACTGCTACTCTCAAACTTGGTATAAGGAATTCAACTGGTACCACTGCTTCCTGCCCGTACATCAGTTGAAAAGGTGTGTTATTTGTGGTTGGCTTAAAAGTTGTTCTATATGCCCATAGAACTGCTGGTAGTCTTTCCTCCCAGTCGGCTCCCTCTACTCCACATGTCTTGTACATGATGGACACCAGGACCTTATTCGTCGCCTCCGCCTGCCCGTTTGCTCTCGGGTAGTACGGACTTGATAGTGAGTGGAAGATCCTGAACTCCTCCGTTAGATTCTTTATAATTGCATTCACAAAATGGCCGCCTCTGTCACTTGTCAGTTGTAGAGGTATCCCAAACCTTGTAATTACTTGTTCGTACAAAAAGCGAGTCGTGCTTCTTGCCGAGTTGTCTGGTAAAGCCCTTGCTTCGACCCATTTTGTGAGGTACTCCGTTGCAACTACGATGTATCGGCATCTCCTCCTTCGACTTGTCTTTAGAGGACCTACAAAGTCCAGCCCCCATCTTTCGAACAGTTCTTGAGGCTGCGACGGATGTAGTGGCATGAAGTCTCTTTTCAACGGTTTCCCTGTTCTTTGGCACGTATCACATGTCACAAATTGTTTAGCATCGTGAAAGAGGGTGGGCCACCACAGACCTGCCAACAACACTTTCCTTGTTGTCGCATCTGGTCCCATGTGTCCTCCTGCGAGTCCCTCGTGTGTCTCCCTCAGGGTCTGTTGTACTTCATCTTCCATTATACATCGTCGAAGTATCTGATCCTCCCCCATCTTATATAGCAGTCCTGCAATCAAGGTGAAGGGTGCTGACTTTGTAATTACCTTCCGTTGTTCCGTTGTCGTCAACTCCTCTGGCAACTTCCCTGTCGACAGATATTCCGATATGCTTATACCACCCTAGCGGCGTAAAGTTGTGCATCGGGAAATTCATCCGGTATTCCTCCCTCTGCAGGTTCGCCTGAGCGAATCCTTGACAACTGATCCGCTATTACGTGTTTCTTCCCTGGCCTTACTACCACTCTAAACACGAATTCCTGCAGAGTGACGAGCCATCGACTTACTCGTCCATAGATCGTTGGTTTATTGATCAAGTATAACAAAGCCTGGTGATCTACGTAGAAAGCAAAAGGGTTCGCCAATAAATAGTGTCTAAACTTATGTACCGAGTACACCATTCCCAATGCTTCTCGCTCTGTTGTACTATAATTCTTTTCGGCTCTTGACAATAGCCTACTTGCAAAGTATATGGGCTGATCCAATCCAAATTGGCCTTTCTGTGCTAATGCGCATCCAATCGCAAAGTTTGAGGCGTCCACATGGACATGGAATTCTCTCTCCCAGTTAGGGTAAACCAGGATAGGTGCTTTTACCAGGTGTTCCTTCAATCCTTCAAACGCCACCTGGTGTTCCTCTGTCCATCTGAATGGGGCATTCTTCCGTGTAAGTGCGTCTAGTGGGTGAGACGTCAATGCATAATTTCGGATAAACCTCTTGTAGTATCCGACGGTTCCCAGAAAAGTTTTAACTGAGCTCACGTCATGTGGCTCCTCCATTAGTAACACTACCCGTATCTTGTCCGGGTCGGGTTTTAATCCTTCTTGGCAGACTATGTGTCCTAACAGCTTCCCGTATGGCACCAACAGGACACATTTATTTGGGTTAAGTGCGATTCGCGCCTTCCTGCATAAACCCATGCATTCTTCCAGAGCTTTTAGATGTTCCTGCGTCTTCCCATACAACGACCAATCATCTAAAAAAGCTTTAAAATTCCCTGTGGACATTTTATCAAAGATATATAAGATGATCCTTTGAAAAGTAGCGGGTGCATTGCATAGGCCAAATGGCATACGATTGTATGCATATATTCCATTCTCTACCACAAAAGTAGTCTTCAACTTGTCTTCTTCTGCTATGCTGATCTGATTGTACCCCAAGAATCCATCCAAAAATGAATAGATCTCGTGGCCAGCTACTTCTTCGAGTATGGAGTCCGTGAATGGGATTGGGAAGGGATCTTTTATAGTTACGGCATTCAAACTTCTAAAATCCACATAGGTTCGGATTTTATCTACTTCTCGTTTTAGAGTGATCACGATTGGTGAAACCCACTTGCTTGTCGTAACCTTGAATATAATGTCTGCATCTAGCATCTTCTCGATTTCGGCATTCACCTTTGTTGCATATTTGGGATTCATCCTGTAAGGACGCCTTCTGATTGGTTGTGCGCCCTCTATCAGAGAAATCTTGTGTACGCAAAGCTCGGGTGGTACTCCCTTCAAGTCTCTATACGTCCAAGCAAAAACATCCTTGTAGTCCATAAAAATCTTAATTGCTGCTGCTTTGAGGACTGGATCCCAATCGTCTCCACATTTGATCATCTTCTCTTCACCTTCCTCTCCCAAGTTTACCTGAATCATCTTCGGGCCTTCATATTTTATTGATTCAGGCTCATCTGTTGCTTTTAGTGTCGCGATGGGGTGGGCTGGTTTCTCCTCGATGACTGCTTCCCCCATCGTGAATTCTGCAAAATTCTTGGGAAATGTCCACTTCTCCCGGTCTTTGTCCTTATCCGCTGCTGTCATTCTTTTGTTACTAATTTCTTTTCTAGGTTCTTGCGCCTCATCCCTTTTGGTCTCTATTTTTGCTTCTATGCACAGACATTGGGGAGGGAATACTTCGTAATCTTCCATCTGCCAGTGTAGTAGACCCTTGTCTTGGTCATAGTCGTCCTCCGTGCAGTTATCAAGTTCCAACACTCCTTCCTCGTCGGGTTCATATCCTGCCTCACCATCTGATGAAGAGGACCCTGAATCATATGAAGTTGCTATATCTTGACTCACCGTATGATTCTTCAAATTAATAATATACTTGTGTTGCCCTTGTTTGAAAGATAATCTTTCCTTCTCCCAATTATGGTTAACTTTGGCTGCTCTCAGCCATCCTCGTCCTAGAAGTGCATCGTATGCGGACTTGCATAGCAATAATGACAAAATCTACCACAAAGTCTTGATCTCGCTATGCGTATCTTCCGGTTCATTAAAACACCCAATGTCTTGATGCCATACTGATCGGCTCCATATAGCTTAAAGGTTGGAGATCGTAAGGCGGGTTGCCCAATTATCCGCCAAGTCTTTTTCGGCATTACGTTCACACTCGATCCTCCGTCCACAATTACCTGAGTCGGCTTATGGTTCAAAACTTCTATTTGGACGATAGCTGGCTTCTTCCCCGCTTCAATCATCAGGATTGTTGGATCGATGAACTGGTCATGCTTGATAGTTGCTACCTGCCGAGGTTCATCCTTCTTCTTGATGACTTCTCCGATTGTAGCATACAGCTCCGGTACGATGCTAAACAAGTTGGCGACTTTCATTTCCACCTTCGTGTTTAGTACCTCCGTTACCAAGCCTTCCATTGTTGCCTTCTGCACGATCTCCGGTCGTTGCAACACTTTCTCCGAATTAGTTGATCTCCTTTTTCCTTGGCTAATTCTGTATTTATCATCTCTTGGGCTTCCTGCCATCGTGCCTTCTCCTTGGCAGGGTTCGGGTATTCCTCCCTCTTCTGGCCTTGTGCCCTTGTTATAGCCAGGACTTCATTCTTTGGTTCCTCCACCTCTCCTATGCCAATCAGGTTTATATTATGTGTCCCACTGGTACTGGCCTTGTTCGGGCAATTGGCTTCCGCGTGGTTGCCTGGACCGCACCATTTGCACATCTGCGTGGTATTATTTCCACGATTGTTGTTTCCTGCATTCTGCGTCTTGGGGCAATTCTTTGCGAAATGGCCCCATTCTTGACAGTTTCGACATTGAATAACTGGTCGGCCCTCAGCGTCATATTGCAATCGGCTCTGGCCTCCTTGTCTTCCTCCTCGCCGGTTATTCCTGTATCCTCCGCTTGTTGCAGCTTGTCCATTCCTTCCTGGGTTTGGCTGTTCTTCTTGTTGAATGGCCAAAGTTTGATGTCGTTTGTTCTTAAGATTGAATGGACACTCGACCATTGGATGACCTGCAATTTCACATATGTTACAGTAAGCTTTCTTCGGACAGTCAATATTGGAATGCCCTTCCTTCTTGCAATCCGAGCACCAAATTTCCTTCCGGTCTTTTCGATTTTCATTTTTGGCTTCTTTCAGTATCTTCTCCATTTCTTTCCGAAAGGTGTGGATCGTGCTCTGCACCTTGTCTTCATCATCACTATCCGATTCTTCGGTATGTTTTAAGTGACCTCCAATTCCGGCGGTTGTCTGCTTCCCTTCACTTTCGAAGTTCTTCGCTTTCTCCAGTGCTTCTTCATATGTTGAGGATGGTACTGCCTTCATCTTCTTCCTCCATCTTGGAAGTAGTCCATCCAGAAACCACCGCTTAATCATACCGTCGGCAGGTGTCATTTCCATTTTGTCCGTCAGTTGTTTCAGTCTTCTATTGAAGCTCTTAACATCTTCATCTGTTCTCTGCTTCGTGCAGCAAATTTCTGTGATTATGTCAGTGTCATCCCGCATTGGTCGGAATTCTTCTATGAATGCGTTCTTCAGGTCTTCCCATTGTGCAAATGCTTGTCTACTCTGTCTTTTCAAGTACCAGTCTATCGCCATGCCTCGCAATGTTTTTGGAAACAATTGCAACCATTGTGTGTCTTGATTCACCCCATTTGCTCCCCAAATGGTAGTGCAAGTTCCCACATGTCGGGTTGGGTCTTCTTTCCCTTCACCTGAGAAAGGTGGGCATTTTTGTTGTATAGTTCTATTAGCTTGATTTCCTGCCATGGTATTCTGGTATACAGGTACTGTTGTGTGTTGAGTTCTTTGCGGTTGTCTATCAACTGTTGGTGGTGCAAAATTTTCCCCAAATAGCCTTGTCTGCGTTCCCCCTTCGTCTCTGCTTCGCGACCTTCTTCGCGAATATACCAAACGTGGCTCCGGTCTTCCTCCCCCACGAACCTCCGCGGTGATGCCTTGATACCAGGTTCTCTCCTACAGTATCCTCTGGCCACTCCTCTCCCGTCGGTTGGGGTGTTACCGTCCAATCGTCAACTATGGGTGCTCTTTCTGCTATTTGTTCTTCCTCGTTTTCTGCAGTCACCAACAAGGTTTCTATGTGTGCATTTTCATCGTCTTCAGCGTTCCATACTTGTTCTATCTCTGGGTGAGACACCTCTGGGGCCTCGTTTGCTCGTAGGTTCGCCAATCGTGCGCTTCGTCTTACTCCTTTGCTTTGTTCCCTGAAATCAGTCATGCACCTAACTCCCTCAATCACTTTGCCTAGACTCTTCGGGTTTTTGATTAGGCAACGGCGCCAAATGTAGACAGGGGTGAGTACATTCCCGATACAGGTGATGACAGTTAGTATCAGGGTTAGGCAAGGTAACAAATGGTCTAGTTGATAGGCTAACTCTGGCTATCAAGGGTCCAGACGTTGGATAGACAGGTGCAGACGTCTGGGACTATGTCAGACGTCTGGTCTAGACGTCTGGGAGCCAGACGTCAGGTTATGGCTGGACGTCGGGTGAAGGGGCTGACGGCTAGCCGTCTGGTGGTGACCAGACGTCCGGCTAGACGTCAGGCCTCAGTGAACGCTCAACCGCCATAACCGCTTCTGCTCCAGCACTTGTTCGTCAATACGCAACAACAAACCTGCAATAATAATTTCACCATTCGGAAAACTGCAACATAACCATTAATGTTTCAAACCTGCAACAAACTCCATTAATGGCAGCAATCTGTAACTCAACTCAACACTCAATGCATACACATAATATGGATCAGAATAACGATCTTTGTATTATGCTTGCAATCCCGATTACTGACATACAATGGTGATCTCGGACAAAGTCTGTGCTCTCTCTCCTTGTCTCTCTGATTATCTACAAATGTTTGAAAAGGGGGTATTTATAGGGCTGGAAGTTGGTTATCCCAACCAACTTCCCCCCAACCACTTCTACAACCGAATCTGCTAACTAATTGCTAATTAGACGTCTAACTCTGCTAACTAGCCGTCGGGCCACTAGCCCAGACGTCTGGCTATCAGACTAGACGTCTGACGGCCAGTCCAGACGTCTGATCGCCAGCCCAAACGTCTGACAAAACTGGACGTCTGGTGATTGGCAACACTGGACGTCTGACTTACAGACTGGACGTCTGATGCCAACACTTAGACAAAATTGCTCAATTACATTCAAAATTGTTCGGTTACATTCAAAATTGTTGGAGGATGTGCCAGTCAGTCCTAGGGCTTAGAACTGTTGTCTACATTGCTTGTATTATCATGCACTTCTTGCTTCATCGTTCCAATACTAGCATGTGCATTTTGCCTTGATAGAGACAAAATCTGGTATATTGTCGTTAGCTCTGGTTGAGACTACGTTGGTCATTTGTCTTCACCTATTGCTTCTCAAAGTTTCTTGTGAACATTTGTATAGTAAACAAAGGACCAATTGGCACCTTCAATACTTTGAACTAATTCATTACTGGTTTTCCTTTTATGGATTTTCACTTTCCCTTTTTTTCTTTTGGATGTCCTTTGTGAGCTCTTTGAGCTTGTAATCTTTATACAAGATAAAGCTTTGTGACTGCCTTTACATAACTTTCTTATTGTTCCTCTTTGGAACAGATTGATTCTTCCTTTGTGAGGTATGCTTATGCACCTTTTGAAGGGCAATTTTTCTACCACTTAATTCCATTTTCTGCTTGTTGCTTATTTTTGCAAGACATGGCCTTTCTGGCCTTGGAAGGGATTTAAAGCTTTCTCTATGTTGAAGCTATAGGAGGATCATAAGGAGAGCTTTTCTTCCTTCTACTTGCTCTGATACCACGTGTTAGAACTCAATGCTTTGATGGATTGTATTATGGAAATGAAGGGTATTTAAGTACATAGGATGCCTATTTTAGGCATAACAAACCTTCAACCAAACTTGCAACTATCTTGTCCTATACTACATGCATATACCTTGTGAGGGGTGGTTATACCACTTGACTTCTCACATGGTCTATGATGTAATAACTCCTAACAAAAGAATCATTTGGATCCAAGTCAGATGCTTGTCTCTAATCATGCTAACGTGCCATGTATGGACCACTCAACATAGAATGATCTCACAAGTCATATTATGGACCAATGTCTCCATTGTGGTAAAGAGTTGGTAATATTCTATGACATAAAATCCAGTGCATGTATAATGTAGTTGAAGAAAGCGTTCACTATGACATCCTCGACACCTCTAGATATTTTAAGATTGCTCAAGAATGGGATGGTCGCATACTACCCACAACCCTTAGGAAGTGTCTCCTCATTGTCAAGCTATTCTAACTCCTCTCAAGAAGGACTATGATTAGACCCCTCATCATCATCAACATGAACACTCTCCTAAGCATGTTCCTCGTCATCAACATGTACCTCACCCTACAACTCACCATGATAAGTCTCATGGCTAGGGTTCTCTATCAGATGTTGAGTCTTTGATTGGTCCTCTATTTTTTATGTCTTAGAAATTATCTCTAAATCCAATCAATATCGTAGCAATGGCTCCATCTAGTTCCTCCGCATCAAAAGCACTCTATGGACGTAACATTATACCCTTTTGAGGCGGCACCACATCCTTCCCAAGATTATCAACACCCATATGTTGAATTTGAATTTGGAGGACATTGTCCCCTTCATGATACCCATTGAACCTACGAGCATGTAAATCCTATGCATGCTTCTGAGTTGATTGTGACATCCCAAAAACCTTACATTATTAAAATGTAAATAAGGACAACCTTAATTTTTTTTTAATAATTAATATGTGGCTTCTATTGGGGCCACTTCAATCAAAATATCAAAACATTACATTTGCTATTAGGTCAATTAGACCATATCTAGCTTGCCTTTTGTTGAAATATTTGTAATATGACCTTATTAGGCCAAGGCCAACTATGATGAAGTACCTACGGGTGCTCTTGATGTAAGCCTACGGGCATCTTCATGTAAGCCTATGGGTAAGAGCTATGTGTTAGGAGGTGAAATCACTATCCAGAGGTTTTGTCAGGAAATCTTAGGCTACTAGACGTCTAGGCCAAACGTCTAGGTAGCAAACGTCTAGGCCAGACATCTAGGCTGCTAGACGTCTAGGCAACAGACGTCTAGGCTGCTAGACGTCTAGGTCAAACATTTAGGTTGCTAGACGTCTAGGTCAGACATCTAGGCCAGACGTTTAGGTCAGACGTCTAGGCTGCTAGACATCTAGGCAGCAGACGTCTAGGTCAAACGTCTAGGCTGCCAGACGTCTAGGCAGCAGTATGTGCCAGACGTCTGGATGCGGAAGACGAACAGTTTCAGATGCTTTTCCTTGGGAGTGGAAACGAACAGTTTTTCGGAGGCTTCCTTTGGGAGAGGAAACGAACAGTTTCGGTGTCTTCCTTTTCTGCTCTATAAAAGGGGAATGATCCCTTGCATGTGTATAAGGTTGAGAATGTAAAGTTTGCTGAAATCAATAAAAAGAAGAAGTTGCCATTGCCCCGTGGTTTTCCTGCACATTGCAGGTTTCCACGTAAAATCTTTGTGTTACTTGTGTTGTTGTTTTGTTCTCTGTTATTGTGTTTTCTACTTGCAGGTATAAAATCTGAAGTTTTTACTAACATCTGGTATCAGAGCCTAAGGTTTTGTGCGAGTGGGAGCTGAAACAATGACAGGAGGTGTAACCAAGTTCGAGATTGAGAAATTTGATGGCAGGAACTTCGCTCTATGGAAGATGAAGGTGGAGGATTTGCTGGTTCAGAATGACCAAGCTCTAGCCTTGAAAGGGGTCGCGAGTAAACCAAGCAGCATGAAAGATGAGGAGTGGGCAACGCTGGACAGGAAGGCGGTCTCTACAATCCGTCTCTGCCTAGCAGACTCTGTCTTGTTCAATGTAGCTGAAGAGAAGACCGCGGAAGCCCTTTGGCAAAAGCTTGAAAAGTTGTATGAGACAAAATCAGCAACAAACAAGGTTTTTCTGAAAAAACAACTTTATAGCTTGAGGATGAAGGAAAGTTCATCCGTGGCAGATCATTTGAATGAGTTTAATACTCTTATCAATAAACTGGTTTCAGTTAATGTGAAGATGGAGGATGAGGATAGAGCTATCACCCTACTTTGTTCCCTCCCGGACACCTGGGATCATATGGTGATGACCATCAGTAATGCATCATCAGGAGCTCTAAAATTTGATGATGTGGTAGCCGCTTTGTTGGTAGAAGAGTTGAGGCGAAAAACGTCTCTGGAACCCTCAACCAATGAAGCCCTATCTGTGAGAGGTCGATCTTTCGAGAGGAGTAAACAAGGTAGATCACGGTCCAGATCTAAGTCTAAAGGACGTAAGCAAAAAGGGAAGTGTTGGCATTGTGGGAAGCCAGGGCACTCAAAGAAGGATTGTTGGCAATTAAAAAATGGTGAAAAGCAAATTCAGCCATCAGCTGAGGCCAGTACAACAGATTCAGGAGAGACGGCAACATGTGAAGCTTTCTGTATCAGTAACAGCAGATCTGTTTTATATACCTGGGTTTTGGACTCAGGTGCATCTTTCCACATGTCTCCCCACAGAGACTGGTTTGACAAATATCAGCCATACTGTGGTGGAATGGTCTACTTGGGTGATGATCATCCTTTAGAAATTGTGGGAAGAGGGGATATAAGGATCAGGTTGGACGATGGTAGAGAAAGGATGTTATGTGATGTACGACATGTGCCCGATTTGCGGAAGAATTTGCTCTCAATCAAGATGATGGATAAGCTAGGGTATTCTGTCACTTTCGGTAACAACTACTGCAAAATTACCAGAGGAGCTCTTGTAGTAGCAAAGGGAGAATCTTATGGGACCCTATATCGTTTATGCGGTGATACGGTGACAAACCATGCAGCAGCAACAACTTCTGTTCAGGATGCAGTAATGCTATGGCATCAACGCCTAGGCCATATGAGTGAAAAAGGTCTGAAAATTCTGCATGACAGAGGTATGCTTTCTGGGATTAAGTCTTGCAATTTAGACTTGTGTGAGCACTGTATTTTTGGTAAACAAAAGAGGGTTCGGTTTACTGCAAGCCCTGGTAAGAGTTCTGATTTTCTGCAACTTATACATTCGGATATATTTGGACCAGTCCCCACTCAGTCCTTAAATGGTGCCATCTATTTTCTGACTTTTATAGATGATTATTCTAGGAGAGTGTGGGTTTATTTTCTGAAGAAGAAGTCGGAAGCTTTGCAGAAATTTAAAGAGTTCAAAGCACGGGTAGAGAAGAGTTTGGGCAAGTCGATTTTATGTCTCAGGTCAGATAATGGGGGTGAATATTGCTCCAAGGAATTTGATAAATTTTGTACGTAGGAAGGAATTAAGCACCAGAAGACTGTACCATATACTCCACAACAAAATGGTGTGGTTGAGCGGATGAATCGCACAATCATGGAACGTGCAAGAAGCATGCTCAGCGCATCCATGTTGGATAAAAAGTTCTGGGCAGAGGCTGTTAATACAGTTGTTTATCTTATTAACAGGTCACCTACAGCTGCGTTGGATGGACAGATTCCGGAGGAGGTTTGGTGTTGTAAGCCAGTTGATTACTCTCATTTGCGTACCTTTGGTTGTGATGCGTTTGCCCATGTGCCTAAAGAAAAAAGGTCCAAACTTGACCCAAAGTCAAGCAAATGTGTTTTTCTCGGCTATGGAGATACAGTGAAGGGGTATAGACTGTGGGATCCTACTGCCCACAAGGTAATTATTAGCCGGGATGTTATTTTTGATGAAAAATCCATGCAAAGGAAGGAGGTACAACAAACTCCTAATGTTGTACCAGTTGAAGTAGATATGAATGAAGATGAATATGAAAATCAGCATGCTGAAGTTTTTGATCAGCATGCAGAACAAGTAGAACAGCAAGTAGAGCAGCCACAACGGTCACAAGACCAAGAGCCACAATCAACAGATCATTGGGTTAGAAGATCTACACGTCCACAAAAGTGTCCGGAAAGGTATTCTCATGTTTATCAGTCCTCTTTTGCTTTGTTAACTGATGATGGTGAGCCTAGTTCATTTCAGGAAGCTAGAGAGTCTGAGAATGCAGAAAAGTGGAGGAAAGCCATGGAGGAGGAAATCGAGGCACTTCGCAAGAATAAAACGTGGGAACTTGTGGATCTCCCACCTGGAAGAAAGGTTGTTGGAAACAAGTGGGTTTACAAAGTAAAGAAGAACAACGATGGGTTGTTGGAACGCTATAAAGCTCGCTTGGTGGCAAAAGGCTATGTGCAAAAGTCAGGTATAGACTTTAATGAAATTTTCTCTCCAGTTGTGAAGATGACTACTGTTAGAGTTTTACTTGCACTTGTAGCAACACAGGATTTAGAACTGGAGCAGCTTGATGTAAAGACTGCTTTCTTGCATGGTGATCTCGAGGAGGAGATTTATATGGATCAGCCTGAGGGCTATGAAGAAAGAGGCAAAGAGCATTTGGTTTGCAGACTGAAGAAATCTCTGTATGGGTTGAAACAGGCGCCAAGGATGTGGTACAGAAAATTTGACACCTTCATGAAGAGCCAAGGTTTCAGCAGGAGTGAAGCTGACCATTGTGGATACTATAAGAGGTTTGATGATGGCAGTTTTATTATTTTGTTGTTGTATGTTGATGATATGTTGGTTGCAGGCCCCAACATGAAGAAAATCATTGATCTTAAGGCTCAGTTGGCTAGGACATTTGAAATGAAGGATTTAGGAGCAGCAAACCAAATTTTAGGGATGAAGATACACAGGGACAGAAAAGGAAGAAAGATCTGGTTAAGTCAAAAGTCATATATAGAAAAGATTCTGCAGCGCTTCAATATGCAGAATGCAAAACCAGTTAGTACCCCACTTCTTTCACACTTAAAATTGTCTTCCAACCAGTGTCCTAGAACAAAAGCAGAGAAGACAAGCATGTCTCGTGTACCGTATTCATCAGCAGTAGGAAGCCTCATGTATGCCATGGTGAGCACCAGACCGGATATTGCCCAAGCAATGGGAGTAGTCAGCCGGTACATGGCAAATCTTGGTAAGGAGCATTGGAATGCGGTGAAGTGGATATTTAGATATTTAAGAGGCACTTCAGATGCTGCTATTTACTATGGATCGGAAAGTTTGCAAGTTAAAGGTTTTGTGGATTCTGATTATGGTGGAGATAGAGATGGGAGAAAGTCCACTACAGGATATACTTTCACTCTTGTTGGTGGAGCTGTGAGTTGGGCTTCTAAGTTGCAGTCTGTGGTGGCTTTATCAACCACTGAAGCAGAATATATTGCAGCGACTCATGCCAGCAAAGAGGCAATTTGGCTAGAGCGATTGTTGGGTGACTTCAAGGTAATGCAGGAGAAAATTACGTTGCATTGTGATAGCCAAAGTGCTATTCAGCTAGTGAAGAACCCAACATTCCATGATCGCACGAAACACATTGATGTCAAGTACCACTTTATAAGAAATGTGGTGGAAGAAGGTAGGATCCTGTTGCAGAAAATCGACACTGAAGTGAATCCTGCAGATATGCTTACAAAGCCGGTCAAGACAGAGAAGTTTGAGTGGTGCAGAACTTCTCTGGGCTTGCTGAAAATGTAACAAGGGCAGCATTGGGCAATTGGCACTGGATGAAAAACATTGGTAAAAGAATTCTTGTATACTGACTTCAAGTGGGAGAATGTTAGGAGGTGAAGTCACTATCCAAAGGTTTTAGTCAACAAATCTTAAGGTTGCTAGACGTCTAGGCCAGACGTCTGGGCTGCTAGACGTCTAGGCAGCAGACATCTAGGCCAGAAGTCTAGGTTGCTAGACGTCTAGGCCAGACGTCTAGGCAGCGACGTCTAGGCTGCTAGACGTCTAGGCCAAACGTCTAGGCTAGACGTCTAGGTTAGACGTCTAGGCAGGACGTCTAGGCAGCAGTATGTGCCAGACGTCTGGATGCGGAAGACGAACAGTTTCAGATGCTTTTCCTTGGGAGTGGAAACGAACAGTTTTTCGGAGGCTTCCTTTGGGAGAGGAAACGAACAGTTTCGGTGTCTTCCTTTTCTGCTCTATAAAAGGGGAATGATCCCTTGCATGTGTATGATGTTGAGAATGTAAAGTTTGCTGAAATCAATAAAAAGAAGAAGTTGCCATTGCCCCGTGGTTTTCCTGCACATTGCAGGTTTCCACGTAAAATCTCTGTGTTACTTGTGTTGCTGTTTTGTTCTCTGTCATTGTGTTTTCTACTTGCAGGTATAAAATCTGAAGTTTTTACTAACACTATGTAAGCCTTCAAGCATCTTGATGTAAGCCTACATGCATATTAATGTAAACCTACAAGCATATTTCTATGTAAGCCTACGAGCATTCTTCTATGTACGCCTACTGGCATCTATATGTAAGCCTACAAGCATCTTCATATAAGCCTAAGGGCACTCTCATGTATTCACCCTTAATGGTAGTGGTTAATCCACCTTTATGGATAACCTTCCTTAAAGGGTAATTTATTATTATTTTATTTTAAGGCTAACCTCAAGGTTGAGTTAATGTTGGCCTGAGGTTAACCTCACATTGGAGTTTTCGTAACACTATAAATACCCCTCAATGAGCAATCATTTGTATCATATTGTGATATATGAAAAATATTATGGGGTTGCCCATTCCTTACTCTCATATTTTTTTTTTTGGTAATTATTTTAATAGATTAACAGTGGGTTTTTATAGAGGATCCCAAAACCTTATGTACAAAATTAGCCATACTTCTAATGATGTATCATGCCTCCTGGCTGGAAATATAAGCCGAATTGCAAGAAAAGCAGACCCTAGACTGATTGCCATGAGGCTACAAAAAGGGCATTTAAGCCTGATTAACCATATAACAAAACTGAAAAAAAACCGGGAAAACAACAAGAAAAAGCCGAAGAAACTGGAACATGGAGATCGGAAGCACAACAACCAAACACCAGAAACAGCTAATCCTGGTCCTCCTGACCTTCCGAAATCTGCGCGGGGAACACCTCATGAAGGGATATCTGCTCTGGCAATTCTTTCCACCTCTGAAGGGAAGCGAGACCGCCACACGACCGGACACGTAGTCGCGAGCCCTTTGTTGGCCATGTGGTCAGCCACGCGATTGCCTTCTCTAAGGATATGACTTGCTTTCCACCTGCCACGTTGGGAAAGTAGCGACCTTGCCTCAAGAACGATGTTGAAGACCCTCTAGGATGGGTCTTTGGTGCCTAGGAGGTAATTCACAATGTTGAGCGAATCTCCTTCAATAATTAGAGGCCGAGGATCCTCAGAGAGGATCTGGATTCCTTTCGAGACGCCTTGGGCTTCGGCATAGTGATTCGTCTGAGAGCCCAACTCTTCACAGTAGGCCACCACAAGATTCCCATCATGATCTCTAACAACACCCCCTGAACCAGCGGGCCCAGGATTACCCTTTGCCGCTCCGTCAAAATTTAATTTAATCCATCCCACGGGGGGTTTGGTCCATCTAACACTTCTTCGGCAAGGGCCTGTAACAGCTTTCGAAAACGGGCAGAGATTCATCCTTTTGAAAATCGCTTCTTCGATCGGAAGATGGGGGCGGGGACTGGGAACAACATTAGAGTTCTCAATGGCATAGGATAAGGCCCTTTGAGCGACACAAGGAGGCACTTTTGGGGCTCTGCCAAAGACTCTGGCATTCCTTTCTAACCAAATTTGCCAAATGGAATGGTGGAAGGAGGCCTCAAGGAGGAAGCGGAGTTTAGGATTCTTGAAAGGATTAGGCCATTGATGGAAAGCATCTCTGAGGGATCGGGGAGAGCGAGGATTTGGAAGGAGGATAGGACAATGCTGAGGACCGAGTGGGAAAAGGGGCAGTGCAGGAATAAATGGTCCCTCGTCTCGCACTCCGCTAAACACATGTAACACCTGTTGGGGAAGGCAAAACCCCTCTTGTGAAGGTTGTCAATGGTTAAGGCTTTGTTGTGAAAAGCAATCCACGCAAAGAAGTTCACTTTAGGGATGACCCCTTTCCTCCAGACAACTTTCCACCGATAATCCAGGGCAGTCTCGTTGGTAAGAAACTCATAGGCTGATCTAACAGAGAAAAGACCATCCTCCGTACCACTCCAGATGATTCTGTCAGTCCTCCTAACAGATGGAATTAAAATCGATTGGAGGATGTTTGCCAGAAAGGCAACCTCATTATTAAACCCTTCCACACCTGGAAGTTTCCATCGAGGGAGACGGGAGCTCCGGTCTATGAAATCCACCACCCTGAGTTGGGAGTTTGGGTCGGTTTGTTCTCTCAGCCCAGCAAGGTCCGCCCTCAAGCCAAGGGCTTCTTCAATCGCCCACCTGTCCTTCCAAAAGAGGATGAGGTTGCCATCACCCAAAATCCAACGAGCTCCCAAGCTGATCAAATGACGGGTTTGGAGCACAGATTTCCAAAAAGTCGACGCTTCAGGAGGGATCTCAGCGTCAAAAAAAGAGTTGGAGCCAAGATACTTCCTTTTGACCAGCTTAACCCACTCCACCGGGTCACTAGTTAGGATCCTCCAAGCATGCTTCGCGATCAGAGCTGAGTTCATAAGTCTTGATCTCCTCATCCCCAAGCCGCCTTGGTCTTTCCGCGAACAAACCTTGTCCCAGGCAACAAGAGGAATTCTGGATTTTTCTTCATTGCCAGACCACAGAAAGGTCCTCTGAATCTTCTCGATCTTGGAGTGAACAAAAACTGGAAGCATGAACACCGACATAAAGTAGGTTGGGATCCCTTGAAGACAAGCTTTGGTAAGGGTGGCTTTCCTGGCTTGCGACAAAGGAGTTTGCCCTTCCAAGTGCCAAGTTTCTTGTGAAGGCGTTCCGGGATCATGTTCCACATACCTCCACTGGCACGGCCATTGCAAGACAGGGGCAACCCCAGATAAGACGTAGGCAGGGAGTCAATGGTGCATTCTAAAATTTTGGCAATCCGGAGTTGCCTACGCAGGGGAGTGTTAATAAAATAAATTTTGCTCTTGATGTAATTAACCTTTTGCCCGACAGCTTGCTCGTAACGGGAAAGGATCCGCTTGAGGGATTTGGCCTGGGCAACAGAGCCCCAGTGGAGATGAGGGTGTCATCCACAAATTGTTGATGAGTGACAGGTTCAACTCTAGAAGTCGGCAGAATGCCAAAAATCTTGTTCTGACGAAGAGCCTCTTTCAAAGACCAGCTCAGAACCTCCGCCAAAAGGATGAAGAGGATGGGAGACAAAGGGTCACCTTGTCTGAGGCCTCTGGCGCTTTGGAAATACCCAGTTGGGGACCCGTTGATCAGGACAGAAAAAGAGGGAGTGGATATACAGTTGCATACAAGGTCAATCCAGTGGGGATGAAAGCCGAACTTGAGGAGGACAGCACACAAGAACCTTCTATCAACCCGGTCGAAGGCTTTGTTCATGTCTAGCTTAAGAAAAAGAGCAACATTCTTGGAGCGGTAAGCAGAGTGAAGAGTTTCATGGACAGTGATGACACCATCAATAATGTTTCTACCTTTAACAGTGCTTCCCTGACAAGGATCAACCGGGAGAGGGAGAACGGGTTTCAGTCTATTGGCTATAGACTTGGTGAGGATCTTGTAAAAAACATTGCACAGGCTGATGGGCCGGTAGTCAGAGAAACTCTTGCAGGCTGGAGACTTAGGAATGAGAGCAAGAAAGGTGGAATTGAGTTTCGGGTGGATGGATCTGGAAGCTTGTATGTCCCGAATAGCTTCGCACACATCCGAACCCACAACATCCCACATGACTTGGAAAAAATGGGGGGAAAACCATCGGGGCCAGGGGCCTTGTCTGGTTGCATGGAGAACAAAGCTTCTTTAATCTCGGACGAGGAAAAAGGTTCCAGAAGCTTGATGCTTACCTCGTGGGGGACTTTAGTCGAAAAGTTGGCAAGCAACGATTTTTGGACCTGAATGTTGTTGTCGGGAGGAGTGCCAAGCAGGTCCTGAAAAAAATCAACCGCTTCGCTCTTGATTTCCTCTATTTCCCTGGTTACACGCCCATCCTTGCAAGACACTTCTCTGATCTTGTTGGCCCCTTTGTGCCTCATGGTAGACGCGTGGAAAAACCTCGTGTTGGAGTCTCCATTCTTCAACCAAAGGTCTCTAGATTTATGGCGCCAGAAGGTTTCCTCCCTTGCAAGAGTAGAATGGTAATCCACCAAAAGACTCCGTTCTTCCTCCCTGAGACCCTCGGTGTAACCTTCGAGCTCCATCCTCTCCTCCAAAAATTTTAGGTTGTCCGAGATGGACTTTTTGGACTCAAAAATGTTGCCAAAAACCTCTTTATTCCATATTTTCAGCCTCTCTTTGACCATTTTGAGTTTTAAAGCCACTCTCTTAGGGGCGTTTCCTCCCACCTCCTGTTGCCACCACGTTGAAACCAATCCTTTGAAGTCTTTGTGAGAAATCCACATGGATTCAAATCTGAAGGGGGTCTTAAAAACGGGCCCGTCGTTCACCTCCAAAAAAATAGGGTTGTGGTCAGACCCAATCCTTGGTAGGGTCGAGAGAGTTGCACCGCCAAGGATGGGAATAGCTTCTTGGGAAATGAAAAATCTGTCGAGCTTGACTTGAATCAGGCTGCTCCCAATCCTTCTGTTGCTCCACGTGAAGGATGCTCCTTTGAGTTCGATGTCAAGCAGGCTGTTAGTAGAGACAAAATCTCTAAAGTCCTCCAAGCTGCGGCTTGAATGGTCAGACCCTCCTTTTTTTTCGATGGGTGAAGGGGACAGTTGAAGTCACCCCCTAAGACCCAAGGAAAATTACTAAAATTCTCCCTCATCTGGGAAATAGCCTTCCACATTTCTGCTCTCTCCGTGGCAGAATTCGAAGCATAAACATTGGACAGAATCCAGGAAAAATTGGTAGTTTTGGAATGGAACAACACATTGATAATCCTATTGGAAATTGACAGCAAGTTGCCCTCAACACTCACTGGATCCCACAGAACCATGAGCCCTCCCGCTGTTCCCACTGCAGGGCTGTACAAAAATTTTGCCTTGGCCCAAATGGCCTTAGCAACTCTATCAGAGGAGATAGCATCGGTCTTGGTCTCTTGCAAAATTAGGATGGAAGGGTTAGTCCTCTTTCGGAGATCAGCCACTAACCTTCGTTTGGCTGTTCCGTTCAGTCCTCTCACATTCCATGAGAGAACTTTCATCTGGACAGCTTGAGGTTCTTCTTGCCTCCCCTCCCTTGTTGGGGGGGAGGTTTTGGTACATGCGCTTCGTCCGTCTGAGTATCGAAATCATCCAGAACCAGTAGACGTTGGGTTCCATTAGCAACATCTGTCGCTGTCTCTTTGTCTCGCTTGTCTTTGTTAGGAGGACGGCCCTGCTTCCTCTCACTACCAAAATCTACACTCTGTTTTTGGCTCCTCGTATTTCGAGGGCTAATGTGACCAGACTGTTCACCCCTCCTACCTAGGAGGTAGTCTTCTAGCAATGTTTGTGAATTGAAATCGGGGTGGCCCTGGTCCTGGAGCTTGGGTGAATCAGATTGAGTGATATTTTGGGAGGGAGTCCAATCCTTCTCCTCCTGCGAATGGCTTTCCAGACGGGAGTCTGCTCCTAGCTGGGTTTTTGCTCCAAACTGCACAGGGTCCGTTTGGTGGGTGAAATTCTCAACAGGCTGGGAGAAATCGTCGTGGTCCCTGGAGGGGCCTGGAGATTCATGGCCCATCGCATTTGGAAGATTTGACTATTTTGCCTGTCCTTCGCCATGTTCCAGGGGGTTACAGGTTTCACGCTTCTGCTTACCCGGTTTTTGAAGAGGACAATTGGACTGGAGGTGCCCTTGAGAACGGCACTGGGGGCAGAAAGCTGGCCTATTCTCATAGACAATAGCTTGTTTGTGAAGAACGGTGCCTCCAGACCGGAGAGTGATGGAGGATGGGAGCTCCGCCTCCAAATCCGTCAACACGCAAAAACGGGCTTGGACGAACCTTGTTCGAGCTCGGGTGGGAGGGTCAATGGTGACCAACTCCCCTATGGAGCGAGCAATACCTCTTATTACATTTTCATGCCAACCGAAGAGGGGAAGACTCGGGAGCCTAACCCATATTGGGGCAATGTTGATGTTCTGGGTATCAGGATTAAAGTCCATGCCCCACTTCCTAAGGAACAGACTTCTACGGCCCAGAAACCATGGCCCGCCAGCCAGGATTTTACAGTAGTCCTCCTTGTTGTTCAGTCTAATAGCGAAAAAACCTCGGGATAGGGCCGCCAACTCCATATGTCCAGAGGTCCTCCATTTGCTTGCCGCCCACTTGCGAATGGTCTCCATGTCGGGACGACCACCAATGAACTTACCTATGAGGGTATACTTCTCATACTCCACGAAGCTTGAGAGTACTTCCGTCGGGATGTCCAGCTCATCCCCAGTCGGGAACAGCTCCTTGGTAAAAAAACCGCTTAGGGTTTCTGAAGCCGTTGCCTGGGCATACGACTTCTGTGGCCCACCCCCCCATTTGTCTGGTGGGTCCTTACCCCGACTGACACCGTCGTCAATCCGTTCTTCTTCATTTGGCAAGGACGCCTCCGCATCACCAGAACCGGGGTGCCCTCCGCCCGCTCCGCTGTGCCCATGGTTCGAAATGCTGTCGCTCCCGTGCTCTCCCGCAGAGGACTTCCCGCCCATCGTCATCCCCCTTTCGATAATAAGTAATTTGATATTAGTGATACATGCATCACACTCCTCTCATATTGTGTCGTTTATCTCTTTCTCTTTTTTTTTCATCTATACATTTTCTTTTTTTGCTCTTCTTCCTTTTTCTACATATAATTGTCGTGAATCGATGTTTCAAGATGTTTTTGGAAAATATTGCAAATTCCAACATCGTATCAGAGCCAAAACAAAGCAACTTCACTCAATCAAACAAAAAGGTTGTATAGAGCAAACTGTGGTAGATATGGACAAACCACCAGTTCTGTTGGATTTCTTGTGAAATTTCAAGGGGGGTCCCAATTCAGCATTTTTCGTGATTTCGTTGTCTCATGTCTCCTTTTTAGCTTGCAAAAAATTCGCACTTTCCCTCCCAAAATCCTAAATTTAAAATTACATTACTGAATATTCCATTGAATATTGTCTCTGCAGTGGTAAACAAGGTGGCTTCGCATGTACGTTTTGTAGCAAGGTGATTTGGCATTGCAGCAATTTTTTATTTTATTTTATTTTTGGCGCACAAAGGGGGCACGTGTGCTTCTTATTTGTAGCATGCACGAGGCACGAGGCGTCCGCATGAGGGTGCATAGACCAGCATAGGCACGCGCGCTGTCACAGGCCGCTAAGGGCCCTGCATAGTGCGAGAAGCCTCCACACGCTCCTAACACAAGCGAGTGCAATGCATTGCACCATAAAAAAATTATAAAAAAAAAAAGTGCACTCCGCGTGCATGCGCACAGGCCGTTGAGAGCCCCATGCGTGGTCTCATTATGTGGCACATTCACATAGGAAAAGAAAAAATATATATTAAATTTTTTAGCGCTTCAACAGGAAACACGTCCTTTTCTTGAGCATGTACGTGTCAGTGGCACAACAACAGGGGTCCTGCATTGTATGCATAAGGACCCGAGTTCGAATCCCACTGACACTAGTCGTTGAAGAAAAAATCTCTGAGGCCGATGTGGCAGTCATTTAAAATTCTTTTTTTAACATATATATGAATCATTAGTTTTTTGAGCTCTACAGATTGGTGACATCAGTTTAAGGACCTATTACTAATTTTTGCAGGATTTTTCTGTGCAAGACAGACCCAATTGACAATGTTCTTCATATCGAGATCATGTACAATCCTTCTCTTTTCTCATAATGGATGTTTGCTCTAACTCCAACCACCTTTGTTGTGATTATTGGTAATCTTTTGGGCTGCAAAAGGAGTAGGTTTTTGGATGATCAGCGCAAGGTATGCCTTACGTCTATGGGCCTTTTCTAACAATTTAGGTTGATTGTTCAGAGATCTGCCTATTGCTTCATGATTCAGTTGCCTTCTCTTGAGATTGGAGGACAGATTGTGGTCACCATTGTGCATGTTGAAGATCTTCTCATAGGAAGCTCAACATCTTGATCCAGGAGGTGGAGTCATGGCTTCATGTTCGAGAGAGGTTGATCTAGTTCATGTGCCTTTAGCAAAGAGAAAATAGCAAGATCCATCGGCCCATATGAGCATTCATTATAGGAGAGGAGATGTATCATCTCTCATGTCTTCTCTCCTTGGTCCCTTAGTTCAGATTATGGGGGGTGTTGAAATATTTGTAATCTAACATTATTAGGCCAAGGCCAACAGTGATGAAGTACCTACGGGTGCTCTTGATGTAAGCCTACGGGCATCTTCATGTAAGCCTATGAGCAAGTGCTATGTAAGCCTACGGACATCTTCATGTAAGCCTACGAGCATCTTCATGTAAGCCTACAGTCATTTTTCTATGTAAGCCTATGGGCATTCTTCTATGTAAGCCTACGAGCATCTATGTGTAAGCCTATAGGCATCTTCATGTAAGCCTAAGGGCACTCTCATGTATTCATCCTTAGTGGTATTGGTTAATCCACCTTTATGGATAACCTTGCTTAAAGGATAATTTATTATTATTTTATTGTAAGGTTAACCTCAAGGTTAAGTTAATGTCGGCCTAAGGTTAACCTCTCATTGGGGTTTTGGTATCACTATAAATACCCCTCAATGAGCAATCATTTGTATCATATTGTGATATATGAAAAATATTATGGGGGTGCCTATGGGCACCCACCCCTTATTCCTTCTCTCATATCGTGTCATTTATCTCTTTCTCTCTTTTTTCTTCTATATCCTCTTCTTTTTTGCTCTTCTTCATTTTTCTATATATGATTGTGGTGAATCAATGTTTCGAGACGTTTTTGGAAAATATTGCAAATTCCAACACCTTTCTATCAAATATATTCTTCATCTTCCTCAAACTACTATGTTTCCTCAACTCCTTGATATCATTAAGAAACAACATCTTCCTCGGCCAATTACTTTCTAAAATTTAGATTTTGCCAAGATGAAGATCAACACTGCAATTGGTTAAATTATTTACTACCCTATTTCCTTCTCTATAGCTATGCTAGCATTTTCAAGATATTGTTCCCAACAGTAGTTTATGGATATCAAAAATAATGCTATTGTTGATCCAATCCCCCATCCATTTTTCTTAATATCATTAATAATAATTTGCAAATCCCTTGTAATGCAAAAATATATCCGACTGTTTTGAATGGCAATCTTGATCCCTGTAAGAAGTGACCTAGCCTCTACATAGTTCTTAATTGAAATTCCATATGATCCTAAGTGAGGAAAATTTTTCTTTCATTATTCCATTGGAGCTCCTTTCTATCTCTGTTGTACCTCAACTTCTAGCTCTCTCTTAATCATTACTTTTAGCATGTTAGGATTTATCCATTTTGGGTAACCCTCGAGGCTGTAATTTTATGCCATACAATTGTTCCACTTTAGAGTAGTTTACATTAGATTCTTTACTCTAGTTTAGCTTATTTTCGTAGTACTTTGTGGTTAATATAATGCATTGTAATTTGTAACAGCTCTTTTTAACGAGTCCCATTGGCCTACTTTGGCCATCTATGGACATTAATAGAATTACAGAACTATTCCGAAAAACATAACCCCCACCAGCTTTCCCCAAATTCCCTTCTGAAAACATCATCAAAATTGATTTCAATAAACCCGGCTTCTAGACATTTCCAATAAATCGACGCAAATCCTTTGCATTAAATCCATTGCCATAGATGACCCTTTGTATGTATATTCAAATCCTGTAACAAAGAGACAAGAACCTCTTTTTCCACACTTGAGACTTCCCATGATGAGCACCGTGCCTTAAACATTCTACATGATGGGCAATAATACGACTCCAAACTTGGACAAGATTCTAAGATTTGTTTTCAATTCCCAATCCATAGATTCCAACAAATAATGGCTGGACCAATCCTCCACAAAATGCATAATTATTTATCTTTGAAACAATTAATCTAACTTTTCGTCAACTCTTTCAATGTTGATGGAGCTACCCAATATATTCTCAATTTTTTGGAAAAGCAGTCCCACATGGTGTAAGCAAAGGGACAATGAAGAAGTAAATAATCCGATATTCCTAGATCCTTCCTACTCAAGGGACACCCAAAAGGTCATGATATCCTCTTCTTAGCAGACTCTCACATGTAAGAATCTTGCTTTGGACTGCTAAACAAAGGAATGTTGAGGCCTTAGGGGGGCCTCAAGTGACCAAACATGCTTCCAAGGGAAATCTTTGGAAGTAGTATATTCTAAATGGTCCAAAGCCTTATACCCCAACTTTACTGAGTATAAACCATTTTTGATAAACTCTAAACCAATTCATTCTTCTGAAAAAAAATGAGCAAATATAACTCTTGAAGCATACTTTGAAGTTCATCCGCTATTTGTTTAAGGTCCTCTCCCTCAACTAGGTTGCTAATTATGATATGGAATTGTTGCTCACAACAATATAAGTTTTGACCTTTGAACCTCTACAAGCTAAATAATTTCATAAATCATATTACAAAGGCTTATTGGATGAAAATGATCAAAATATTTTATCTGCTTTCTTGGGAACCAATGCAATAAAGTTGGCATTGATCTCACATATTATAGCCTTCTCTTCCTCACCTCTGCAACCCTAGCTAACATATCACTCTTCAACAAATCCCAAAAAATTTGAAATAAAATTGTAGGAAATCCATCAAGGTCAAGTGCCTTTTCAGAGTAGAAAGAGAAAACTACCTCTTGTAGCTCCTCTGCAGAGATCTTCCTCATCAAGCTTTCATTTTGTCTTTTTGTGATAATTGATGGAATATTTTCCAAAAACTTGCCCTAAGCCTCCTTATCTTGCCCAAATTTTAATAGAATAATCTTTGAAATAATTAATCACTTCCTTCTTAATATCTTCTTCTTCCTCAATCCTTCTTCTATCTAGGGTTTGAAATATTTTTGAATCAACAAAAAGACAAATTTGTTTTGGTAGTCAGTATTTGTATCCCCTTTCATAAGCCATCTCTCCCTAGATTTTTGGCCCAATACGAATCTTCCTTTTATAATAGATTATGATAGAAAGTAATTGTTTTTCTTACACATAAGTAGCTTGGTCCATTCAATTGATTTCTACTATATCTTGTAAATTGTTGACCTTTGATTTAATTTCCTCTTTTATTTCAAATATGTTACCAAAAGACTCAACATTCCAAATCTTCATTTGCCTCTTTGGATATTTATCTTTTGAATAAACATGTACACACATGATCCTTTAAACCTTGCTTCATCCCACCATAACATAACCATTTGGAAGAAATTAGAGTCTTGGAGCCACATAGACTAAAATCAAAATGGCTTTGGATGACCATTATTGAGTAGATCACATCTCAAGAGAATGGGTTTGTGATCTAATCCTACTCATAATAAAATATTTGAAGAGATTATATACTCTATTTGCAACCATATATTAGGGGGAAAAAAATGTTCAATCTTTGTACTATACGAGTTTGTCCAATACTTACTATTATCTGATGTATGTTGAAGGCTTGAAGGAACAACATCCCAAAGGCCATTTGAATTGACAAAAGAAGCAAAATCCGCCATTGTTTTAGACCATCTAGGAGTACCACCCTTCTTTTCCAAAGGAGATAGAACATTTTTGAAGTCCCCTTCAAGAATCCATAGGTCCCAATTGTGAATCATCAACAAAATTTGACTTAAATAAATTGAGGTCCTTTGAACATTAATCACGAAAAGTAACTAAAGTTGTAGCATATATTTATGACTCCATATTTGATATTTTCCTCTTTCCTACAAAAGAGACAAGCAACCCAATCACTTCTTGCTTTTGCAATTGTCCATCCCCTTTGGCTTTGTCCCATATTGTTGCAATACCTCCTGAAGATGTTATAGCAAAACCAACTACACAACCCTCCATCTTCCAAATCTTTTTGAATGCATCCTTACATTCCTCACTACTTTTTCTTCCTTGTATTAATATAAAATCAAGACTATAAAAACCTATTAATTCCCTGATTACTCTTTTTTTAGGGGTATTATTCATACACCTAATATTCCAAAATACCATCTTCGTCATCATGTTTTATTCTTATTTGTGGGCTTAGCTCCATTTTTTTTTAACATTTGTGATATTTTTTTTTGGTTTCCTAAATCGATATCCCTTTAAGTTTCAGTTTCTTTTTATTCTTGCTTTGAGGGTTATCCTCTTCTTTTTTATTTTTCCATTCCCACCAGCACTTCCATCCACATCAATTTCTTTCATCTATAGATTTATTCTGCCCTAGAGAACCTAAAGTGCAAGGAACAGCCTCAAAACACTTTCTTCTTTATATTGCCTTGGAAACCCTAAAGTGCAAGGACCATCCTCCATAGTACTTACTTTCTTATGCTACCCTAAAAACCCTAAATTGCAATGGATATCCTCCATACTCCTTTCTTTATTATGCTGCTCTTGAAACCCTAAAGTGCAAGGGATAAACTCTATACTACTTTCATTTTTATTGCAAGGAGATGATTTTTCTACTACTTGAGGAAAGACGATTTACCTAGATTAAACTTGACGTCTTTTGTCTTCTTTATTTTAAAATTTGCCTCTACATCTTCCTTCGCACCTTTACGTCCTTCCCTATTTGAACTTGCACATTGTAATTCCTCATCCCTTGCATCCTTCTTAGTTTCTTACAATTGTTGCTCTAAGTGAATCATGAAGGCCTTAGTCATCTAATGAGGCAAAGGGACTTTCTTTGCCACTTTTTTGGAAGCAGAAAATCCTTGATTTAATCCAGCTTCTACTACAATATGATCTCAATGTCTATTTTATAGTGTGACATTAAAGTTTGTCTCATGACCAAAAATTTCTCTCTTTCTCAATTGTTTTCACTTTGCAATCTCTTGCCATTTGTCCTCTCTCCAATCCCGCTAAGTCTTGGTCATTCTCCTAGGAGCATCATTAGATCCTGTGTTGGTCCTTTTGGGATTGTTAGTGACGAAAATGACTGTGCTTCTACTTTGCATCCCACTACAGATAAGTATTGGCACCTGGATCCATTGGATCTCTTTTCTATCTCTATTGTACCTCAACTTCTAGATCTCTCTTAATCATTTCTTTTAGCATGTTTTGGTTATCCATTTTGGGTAACCCTGGAGGCTATAATTTTATGCCATACAATTATTCCACTTTAGAGTAGTTTACACTATACTCCTTACTCTAGTTTAGCTTATTTTCGCAGTACTTTGTGGTTACTACATTGCATTGTAATTTGTAACAACTCTTTTCAATGAGTCCCATTGGCCCACTTTGGCCATCGATGGACATTAATAGAATTATCTTATCTAATCTCATAACACTCATGCCATTGAAATGCAATGTTTTCATAATCCACTTGTTGATCCCATTATCTTGATTCAAATTTAATCTTAATAGATTTTGGCAAAGGTTTTGAAATATCCATGACAACATATATCTAGGCACACACAACATGCTTTCACTTCTTAGTAGTTGATCCCTCCTAGATGAACTCCCCTAGAGTATTACCAATATTTTTCAAAACCTCATTATGAACAAGCTGATATGAAAGTTCAAAATGCCTAACCCACATTGGAAGCCTTTTAATAGTTTGTCTCCAAACATTTCTCACTCCATGGTCTTAAATACAAGCCATCTCTCCCCCTAAAACATGGGCCACCACCCATTATTTTATTCCTAATATCCGAACTAGAGAAGATGATTAGGAAAAATCTTTTCAAAAGGAAAGTCATAGAATAGTCCGAATTCAATTCCCACTTCAAATTAATCCACTTTTACGTCTCCAAAAGAATTGGCCAGTATTCGTGGAACTTACATAGTAACCCTCTGCCTTTAAGAACCAATATATCATGCTCAATTATCTCATCCTTAATAATCAATTTTGGTGAAACATCTGTTGTCTGGATAGGGTTTACCATAGATTCACTCTTCATCTTGTCCCCAACTAGAGCATCCTTACTTCCAACTAGGACACCTTACTTCCAGTTAGGACTTTCATAAATGACTTTCCTTCCTTGCTATCTATCTTTTTCTCCTAAGAATCCTTCATTTTTTTGTTCTCCAAAGGTATGGAACAAGAAAAGGCAAGGCTCGCTCCTTGCTCCAACACACAACCTACTTGCATTGGCTCCTTGCTTGCAAACGATCTTAATATTTGTTATATTGGTTAAATGCAATTTTGACTTTATGCACAGTTAAAGTTGAACAACTCATTTTGAAGGATTCTGTCTCCATTCATGGCAACTATAGTAGTTGACTACTACCATCCCTTCCAGACCAAGTTATGTTGCACAAAACGAGATAAAGGGTATGAAGAGACCAAGACGAAACTTCGCATACGCATCAGTACAAGCACATCCCACTCTCAAGCAATACACATTCTCCCTAAGTACATCTTGTTTGGCAACACCCTGCTTAGGAACACCCCGCTCATGAGCGCTTTGCACGAGAGCGTCCCATGCTGTCGACACACCTCGCTCTTAGCCTGCGCTCCTCACTCTGTGTCTATTTTTGGCAAATGGATAAGGATGACAGATTTACATGCAACTTCAAACTGCAGTTCAAAGGTAGAACTGCAAGTCCAAGATTAGATTAGGCTTCTTATTTTCAAGTATAAATAAGAGTTTCATACTCATTGTAAAGGTCTTTTGGCCTTCAAAGCATACTAGAGCTACTCTTCGGAGTGAGATTGTACAAAACATTCAAATTGCAAAATCAATAAAGAGTTGTGCATGGCATTCCTATTCAACTGTTTCTCTAACTTTTTGTTTTATGAATGCATGAAAATCAATGGCTTTGCCCTCCTTTCCTCTGTTAGTCCTTCTCTTTGATTGCTATTGCAGGCATTCAAAGATCTTACATGCTGAAGTTATTCAATCTATGTAGAGAAACACCAATCATACCGACACTAAGCACACTTTTCATAAACAAAGCAAGTATCCAAAGATCTTACATTTATGTTCTCTTGCACGCTTTTCTCTTAAACGGAGCAAATCAGAATTGTTTTCAATGTTTTAGATTAGTTTCTTTCCTTTTTTTTCAGCTTAGTTGTTTTTCTACATACTTAAATTAGTTCCTTACTTTATTTTTCTGCTTAGTTATAAGGGAACCAGCCCAAGATCTGGAGAGAGTGAAACCCTCCCCATCCATTTATTGAATTGCGGTTACGGGACACAAATCGCATTTGCCAATTTCCATGACGAAGATGAAGAGTACAAACCACCGCAGCCGAGTCAGCCCTAGCAGAACAAAAATAGAGAGGAAAAATAGCAAGAAAAGAGAGCCAGTAGGAAAACCCCACGAGGCCACATATCATGATCCATACTCTAGTATCCGTGGGGAAATATCGGTATCCTCCTCGTGCAGTTAGGAAAGAAGCTCTCAGGTGGATATAACCTTCACCCACAAACCAAATCATGGTCTATCTGCAGTTTGTGGACCTTCGGACTAGCAAAATTTCTAGTTCCTCAGGTGTGGGAGTGCCCGAAAATCACAGAATATTGCACTCAGAGGTACGACGGTGAGAAACATGCCCTGCCATCTCAAAAAAGCATATCATCATCTAGGCATTGTCCCAGAAACATGCCCTTCCGTCCTCAAAATGAGTCACAATGTCTCACATCATCCCCATCCTAGAAACATCATGGAACATAGACAAAATCTCATAAATTAATGACGATCATAGTCAATGCAACTTTTTCGTGTACTTGGTATGTGACATTTCTACTTTGGTCAAGTTTATTTAGAGGCTAGGTTGCCTGGTTGCCTAGTTCAAGTATATTTAGAGGCTAGGTTGCCTGGTTCAAGTTCATCAAGAATAAAATTTGAAAAACATATCCATTGCAAAAAACAGTTATAAAAATTGCCATTAAGTTCAAGAAATTAAAATTAATATTTTTACTAATTTAAATGTCTACGTAAAAAATAAATATACACATGTTTATTAAACTCATAGTTGACACAAGGATGAGGTTGAGATGCAAATGCCCATGTAAATGAGTTGCCAGATTGTTTTTCCCTGTTGAAATTACTTTGAAATTTTTTCCTACTTATTTTGTTTCAGCCTTTTGTTGTTATAGAAGTGAGAGGGAGTCAATCAGACGTGGAAATGAATTGCGAAAGCAAAGGGAACGCAAATTTTTTGGTTTTATCATTTATTTTTATCTCAGTTGCCATTGAATTTTGTTTGTCCAGTTATATTTGTTTGCATAGGTAAAATTGCCAAAATTCAAATATTTTCGATAAAAGTTGCAGAATCATGTAACTATTTAATGTTACTGTACTGGCTGAGAAGAAGTAACATTGTGCCAAAAAAATGAAGATAACAAATCATGGAAGCTCCATTCTGGAGTTGAAAGACCCAGCACGAACCTTTGGGGGAATAAGGGTTGTATGGCAGCATTAGAGTCTAAGAACTTAGGGATATTAAGATTATTATATATGTGTGCGCGTGTGTCTGCAGAGAAGGAGAATAAAGTTTCTCATGTAAAACTCCTCACTAAACATGCAAAGGTCAAAATAGACCAAATCGTTAGCCCAATGTAGTCCATTCTATGCCTGAGTTGGCATCCAGATTTTCTTAGGAAAGTTGTCTTGATTCCAAGAACAATCTGGAGAACAACAAACTGCTGAAGTCAGCATGTGATAACCAGAAGTGAATTTATGCTGTTAAGTATAAATGACGACGAGATTGGAAGGATAACATAGGTTCGTATTCGTAACTTTCGACCTGTTTTCTTAATAAAAAATTTCAACTAAAAAAAAAAACATAGGTTCGTATTCACAGAGATCAACAAAGAGATCAGAATTAGAATTAATTTATGTAGAAAGTCCTGCACATAGACAAATTTCTGGGCAGACACGTAGAGATGTCTATCTCTAGGAACAGAACATATGCTTTTATAAAGAAGAACAAACGAGCAATGGGAGAAGGTGAACTGGTTCATTTTCTACCTGTTACAAGAAGTTGGCACCATAGTTGTGGAATTGGAACTGATTGGCACCATGACAGTTATCCAGTTCAAACAGAGTAGGTACACTGAACTCTCGTCGGACGGAGTTCAAAAGAACAAGTTGCATTATCTAAGTTCTAATGTGCAATTCAATTCAATTAGATATTATTGTGGACTTGATTCTCACTTGGGAATATGCCACACTTCAAGCCAAAGGACTTATTAACAAAGTTTGCATACATCATACACCAACTACAAGTCAAGAAGACCCACTATTGTCCATTCACAATACCCTCTTATAACTCGATGTTAATATAAATGAGCAGTCCCACTTAAGCCTGACCCTGACCAACCAATGCATTTCGGTGCTGTCTTCATCCTCTTTGCAGGCATGAATCTGTCCAGAGGCATTGTGTGTATCCTACTTATTGGTGGGACATTGCCAAAGTATAATAAAGAATTTTACATCTCATTTATGGAGATATATTCCTTATATAATAAAGTGGATTGGACACTAGACCAAATTTGCAATTTCTGAGTAGACGTTACGCTTTTGAAGAAGATAAATACTGTTCAGGGACGTGCATTTCTTGGTAACCCTTATCCCCATTCCATTACATTCCTGCGAGTGCAATTGCCCTTAAAATGCATCTACACGCTATTTTCACTTTTCTTGTTGGATTTATACTTCTATAGCGTGCATACATAAATAACTCACTCCAAATGTTCGATCTCCAGCTTAGCTACACTTATGAAATGCCTTCAGTGCTCTCCCCGGTATTCGAACCCCTTTCACAATTGGTTGATGCTATGTATTGCAAAGGCTATAAGAAATATTAGAAAGGAACTAAAGTATGAAAGGCATACCTTAGCATGTTTGGTGGAGAGGAAAGAGACATCATCCGCGATCTCCTTGTGAATGGATTGGGCGATGGCTTTCCCATCAATTATCTGCGCCATTTTCCTCAGCAAAAGATCCCTGCAGCCTTTACTACCAAGAAAATTATTTCTTTGCCAGTGTTGTTCTCGATCTCGTGGTATCCCCGCTGCCTTAGTATTCGGGGTTTGTATTTGGACGATATTTTAGTCGTGGAATAGAGACTCGAGTCCAGGGAAGCACTTTATTTGATAAAGGTCCCAAACTGAAGAGGAGGCTTCGTGATCTCGATTTAATATTTTTAAATATTGTTTTGCAAGACTCTTCGTGTGGGCTTAAATATTCCAACCTTTTTGGGGGTGGGTTTGAAATGCTTTAGGATTTAAATATAATTCAACAAAGTGGAGAATGGGGGCGACCACATAGCACCTCCCTAGCCCCACATCAGGTAAAGGCTTTGAAGATGGCATTCGTGTAGAAAATGTTTGATTTTTTTTTTTTTTATACATAAGGGAATTGGTTAAGTAACGGTTATCTGCAAGGTTCAAATCATAATAAGTCTATATTATCTCGTTGTTGTTGATTTGATCTGAAGGGGACCATCAATTGGTTGAGGTTTGTATTATCATTGTCAATCTAACACACACTCAGAGGATTATAAAACAATCTATTACCTTTGCAAATAAGCATGTCCCTAGGGTTTGAACCTAGGTCTCTTCTTGGTAAGCATTTGAACTTACCAATCCACCTAGTCCCTTGGGAAAAAACTTTTAAATTAAAAAGAAACCTTGAGAGCCACTCTTAGGTGATCGACAATATCATCCCATCCGGGTATACCACTATCTAGTGGGAAGCCATAAGAGATTGTTTTGTGTCCCCCTTGACAATGTAGAGCTTTATAAGCTACATTTAGTTGACTAAGTGGGTTGAGCTGGAGTAAGCATCAAAGTATTTCTTAAGCCTAACTTAACCATGGATTCAATAAGCTTTTTTAAGGGAACTTTTATAAACCCTAGTCTGTTGGGTAAAAACAAATTTAATGGGACAACTAACCGTCTAAGGAGTCAAGCGAGATAGTGCATCGACAAGCACTTGACTACTCATCAACCTTATCCCTTTTAGGTACATTCAATAATCTTCTTTCGTTCACTTATTTTCAGAGTTTAGCTTTTTTATATAAATACTAAAAAATAATAATAGTTTATAAATATAAACATTAAATGTCAAGTAAAAATATTTAGAATTTTGGTTGGGACAGCCCGTGGACTGTAGCACCCGCCACTGTAGCGAATGACACCTTGTAGAAGCACACAACCGTAGCGGCATCGCCATCGTAGCAGCCCGTGCACTGTAGCGGCCGCAAAAATTTTGGCCCTAAAAAAAAAAAAAAAAATGGCAGATTTTGGAGGCAGCAAGTTGTGACGAATGGAGCAGCAAGGAGGAGGAGCGGGAGGTCTAGGGGCAACAAACCCTAGGTGTGGGGCTTCGGAGGGCAGATCAGCAGACGCGGCAGGTGGGGGCTCTGGTGAGATAGCAGGCCCCCAGGCGGAGGATGTGGACAAGGAAGTTCTATTGGAACCGGTCCAAGGGCGTTGGGCGGATGCGGTTGAAGATATCTCTAAGGGGGACCAGGACTCTGTGTGTCGAGATCAAAGGAAGACCTAGGAAGGAGACAAAGAGAAACCTGGCAACTAGAGACCTTCATATCTTAATGCTCTTCGTGGTAAGCAAAAATTATCCGACTCTTGTTTTAATCTAAAATCTGTCAATGGTAGGTTGCACGTCCCGGATACCTTAGCTCAGCATGTGGCTATGGAGGGCAGAACATCTCTGGTGGCAAAATTTATGGGGGTGAGGCCGGACTTGGAAGTCATAAGGAGATGGGTCGTCCAAAAATGGCAGCCAAGGGCCGGTATGATGATTAAGGCTTTACCCAAGAGTTTTATTTTGGTGACATTTCAATGTGAACAGGACATGGAAAGGACTCTCCAAGGAGGTCCTTGGTTTTTTGGGAAAAGGGGCTTGTATCTGAAGCGTTGGTCCCCCGATTTCAACCCCCAGACTCAGGTGCTGGATTTGGCTCCTATTTGGGTTAAGATGTCGGGATTACCTCTGCTTTTTTGGAATGAACAAATCTTGGCTGGGATAGCTACAGATATTGGAGAACTAATAGCTATTGATCCTGCAACCTTGAGCAAAACAAGACTCCTTTTTGCTCGCATGTGTGTGTTGGCGGACCTGAGTAAAGAGCTCCCTAAATCCATTATATTGTCGTCTATGTTTGGCCTTCATACTCAGGTCTTTGAATATGAAAATATGTCTTTTAAGTGTAGTGTTTGCGGGAAGGTAGGGCACCAGGGTATCCACTGCATTTCCAAGAACCAGCCCCCACTCCATAATACTGCTCCTCAAACCCAGCATAATATCCCTCCCCCGCAGATCTCCATTCCTACCCAACATGGGCCTCAAGGACGTGGAGCTCGAAATCCGAATATCAGAGACCCTGTTCGCCCTTTTGTAAGCAAGAGGCAACGTTATAACCCTCCTCCCAAAAATACCTATGCCCCGAAACCCTCTCACAGGGGAGCCGGTCCCTTTGATGGGAACCCTCAAGCTCAAGCTCGCTCCTAAGATGATTCAGCAAGCCTCAGAGCCAAATCACAAAGGAAAGAACCCCATAGATCAACGCCTTGGGGCAAGTAAGTTTGATTGGGTAATACGGGAGGCCTATGGAGGCTCGGTGGAAGTGGTCCCATGTACTGCAGAGGAATTTATGGGAAGAAATTCCAAGGAGATCAACATCCCAGTGGAGAACAGTTTTGATGCATTAAATCATCTGAAGGGAGATCAGATGGATAGCCAAGAAGTGGAATCCGAGGTAGAGGAGACTCAAGAGAAGGATTTAGAGGAGAAAAATCGAGAGGAAGGAGCAGGAAACTAATTATACGAGCAAGGATACTCAGGAGGAAGAGGTGAACCACCAAGATCGGTGTAACCCCAAAGCAGGGAAAAAAGAATCTACTTATCAAGAAGCTAAGAGCACGAAATCTTCTCCACTGTCGGAAAGACCAGTTAACCTGGAAAGCCAGATTGTTACCCCAAAGACCAAGACTGACCTATCCAAGATGGTTACTAGAAGCCAAGTGAATCCCAAGGAACCCCGACCTAGAGCGGATGTATGGGGATATGGTTCGGTAGGAATATGGAAACCTAGCAATGCTGCCTTAAGGCAAAAAGAAGCAGAGCGAGGAGTGGCTGATGGCACTCAAGCAGTATTGCTCTTTGGGGCGAAGGCTCGAGGATCCAAAGCCCATAAATGAAGATTCTTTCATGGAATATTCGTGGGAGTAATCCTGCAAAAATAAGAGCTTTGTATGCTCTTAGACAAGAACACAAACCGAATATGATTTTACTGCAAGAAACTAAAATGGAGGAGAGTAGAGTTATTCCTTTTAAGAATAGGACTTGGCGAGAAGCTGAAGTAGTAGGCCAAGAGGCCACTGGAATAGTAGGAGGGTTGCTGGTTATGTGGAACAAGAATGTGATTGATAGTAGAGTGATTCTGATGTCTAGTTGGTTTATTTGTCTCTTATGTGTGGATAAAACCACGCAGGAAGAGTGGATCTTAACGAATGTATATGCTCCAGTTAGACGAGTGGACTGAGAAGGATTCTTTGGAGTCAACTAGCTGAATTGAGGGAGACGGTCCCCAACTACCCTTGGATTGTGGCGGGGGATTTCAATTACTACCTTAATCCTCGTAGATAAATTGGGGGGCTCTCAAAGAATAACTGCCGATATCTACGAGTTTAGAGATTTTGTTGAGCAACATGAGTCGATGGATGTGGACCTCGCGTAGATTCTCCTATACATGGTCTAACAAAATATTGAAGGAAAACCAAATTCAGATCGGATTAGATAGGTTTCTTCTTTCTCAAGAATGCCTGGAGAGGTTTGGGGACTCTTCATTAACGGCACTCCCAAGAATCGAGTCTGATCACAACCTAATTCTGTGGGAAACAGGGGAGGACTCGAAGAAAATATACATCAAACCCTTTCGATTCGAACTTATGTGGTTCCAACATCAGGATCTCAAGGATCTGGTTGCCCAATGGTGGGACAAAAAGTATAATGGTTCGAAACTGGCCCAAGTGGCATGTAAACTAAGGAATGTGAAGGCTAACATTAGAGAGTGGAACAAAACTTCCTTTGGCAATATTTTTGTTAAAAAGGCAGAACTAAAAGACAAGATCAATGAACTACGGGAGAAGCTGAAGTCAGAGCAGCTTACAGAGGATCTGAGAAACCAGGAGAGGGAGTTGTTAGTCGAATACCACACGATGCTAGGATTTGAAGAAACCTTTTGGAGGCAGAAATCTAGACTGTGTTGGTTAAAGGAGGGTGACAGAAATACAAAGTTCTTCCATGTCTCTACTCTTCGCCATAGGAGTACTAACAAAATTAAGGAGATCAAGATGGTCGATGGGTCTAACACCAAAGATATGGAATACATAAGGAGGGAAGCGGTTGAGTACTTTAAATCGTTGCTAGAAGATGTAAATCTGACTATTGAAGAAGATGACTCTCTGTTGGCAGCCATTCCACCCCTCGTAACTGAGAATCTTAATGCTACATTTTTAGTCCTCATACCTAAACTAGTGGGGGCAATGGAATTTTCCAGTTTTTGCCCTATCAGTTTATGTAACACTCTGATGAATATTCTCACTAAAACAATCACCAATAGGCTGAAGGTTATCCTTCCTTTCATCATTGATATGAACCAAGGAGGCTTTGTGAAAGGGCGACAAATACTAGATGGTATCATCACAATTCATGAGGTTATTCATTCAATGGTGGCTAGTAAGGAAGCAGGTATGTTACTAAAGCTTGATATGAATAAAGCCTACGACCGGGTCTCATGGCGGTTCCTCACCAATATTTTGGGTAAGTTTGGTTTCTGTCCCCAATGGATTAAGTTGATTTTTAGTTGTATCTCTACTACAAGATTTTTTGTCATGGTGAATGGGTCACCCTCCGGTTACTTTAAGAGTGAAAGGGGGTTGCGATAAGGAGATCCTTTGTCTCCATACTTGTTTATTATTTTAGCGGAAGCATTGGGTAGGAACATTTCAGCAGCGGTGGCAGATGGTCATTTGGAAGGTTTCAAACCAGCCTCAACAGCAGAGCCAGTGTCTCACCAACAGTTTGTGGATGATACAATCATTGTGTCCAAAGCCTCGGTGCCTTAGGCTAGGAAGCTGAAGAGAATTCTAACCAAGTATGAGACAGAAGCAGGACAATACATAAACTATAAGAAGAGTAGCATCTATTTATTTAACACGCCTGGTGGGAGGGAGGAAAGAATAGCTAACCTCTTCGATTGTGGAAAGGAGCTTCTACCAGCAACTTATCTAGGCATGCCTATGTTCGAAGGAAGAATGAAGGCTACATTGTGGAACTCAGTCATTGACAGGATCTCCAAAAAGTTAGCAGGGTGGAAGGGCAGCCTTCTCAGCTCCGCAAGAAAAGCCTTATTAGTTCAAACTACTTTACAGAGCATTCCAATTTATTGCATGTCTCTATTTAGAATGCCTGCAAAGGTCTAAGCTACATTGGAGCAAATTCAACGCAACTTCTTGTGGTCAGGTTCAGAGGAGAGAAAGAGAATTTCGTTGGTAGCATGGAATCAGGTGTGTGCAAGCAAGGATCAGGGGGGCCTGGGGCTAAAGAGAATGAAATAAATGAATCAAGCTCTGATTGGCAAACATGTATGGAGATTTATCAATAATGATCAATTGGGATGGGTAAAACTTCTTAAGGCAAAATATATCGAAAATAATCAGGACTTCTTGAAAGCTGATAATCTCCCTAGAGGATCCTATTTCTAGAATTGTTTGCTCGAATGTCGGGAGGTAGTCAGGAAAGGCATTAGATGGAGAATTGGTAATGGAAGACAAGTGGACTTTTGGCAAGACCCGTGGTTGGAAGAGGCCCCTCTGAAAGATAACTTAGACCTTCAGGTCCTCCAACATAAACTTTCAGAGGAAATGGGAGGAAAAGTAGGGGATTTTATTGCTGTAGCACAGGAAACTTCCTCTTGGAAGAAAATCATAGTTCATAATCTATCAGAGCAAGAGAAGGTGGACCTAACCAAACTCAATGATGCTTTAAGGGTGTTCTCAATCATTCCGGGGGAAGGAAGAGACAAGGCGATTTGGGACAAAACTACAAGTGGGATCTATTCAAGAAAAGTGCCTATAAGTTAATCCACTCAGGATACAATGGCTGGACTCTGACTTCTATTATTTGGTTAAATAATTTAACCCCAAAAATAGCTTTCTTCTTTTGGTTGGCAGTTCAAAATAAGATTCTGACAACATATAATCTGCAAAGGAGAGGTTTCCAATTCATCAATCGATGTATCTTGTGTGAGAAAGCGATAGAATCTGTAAGTCATATATTTCTAACTTGTGAATTTTCTTGTACAATCTTCCAAATGATCCTGTCCAAATTTCATATAGATTGGGTCTATCCAAATAGCATGTCTGACTTCTGCATACAGTGGGCTTCCCCCTTCCGGGCGAAACTTTTGACTTGGCTCTGGAAGCTCAGCTTACCCCATTTTTTATGGGGGATATGGAATGAGAGAAATAAGAGAGTATTTAAAGGACGTAAGAAAGATCCCAGGTTATGTGGTAATAAAATTATCAGAGCTTTGAAAGAAAACTGGAAAACTTTCTTCTTCAAAAATGAGACCATGTCTCTAAGGGAAAGGAGGATTTTGCGAAACCGGGGAGAGGAACTTCCAGACCTAGACATTACAACCAACCCACGGGATGGTGTCAAGTGGATACCTCCCACACAAAAGTGGGTTAAGTTTAATTTTGATGGGCAGCTAAAGGAAATTCGGGGGCTGCAGGAGCAGGAGGAGTTCTGAGAAATGAGGAAGGAAAAGTGTTCCTTGCCTTTGCAGAGCCTTTGGGAACTCAAACAAATCATTTTGCCGAAGCCCGAGCCTGCATGCAGGCAATGAGAATTTCCAGACTTGAGGGTTATAAGGAAGTTATCTTTGAAGGGGATTCGCTTAATATAATCAAGGCAATTAAGGAGGATAAAGACCCCAGCTGGACCATCTTGGAGCTTATCCTAGAAGCAAAGATTCATAAATCTCATTTGGTTAATGCCTAAATCCAACACACCTTTAGAGAAGGGAACTAGGCGGCGGATCTAATGGCAAATATTGCAGTTTCTGTTGGGGAGATGCAAATTTGGAAGGATAACTTCCCTCAAGAACTATTGGTGTTGGATTCTAGAGAAGAGCTAAGATCAAACCTGTTAGAGCATCAGGAGATCAGAGGGGTTGATGATGAGTAATCCGACATATGGAATTAGGCAAAAAAGGCATCCCATTTGCTGGGGCCTGGGAGGTGACAAGTGTACAAAGACAACGAACCTAGTGGTATTAGTAAGTGCTAGGTGTTGTTTGGTTTTTGTTTTATCCTGAATAGTCAAACGACAAGTATAGGACTGTGGACTCTAAGTATGGCTTAATGTGGGTCTTAGAAAGATCCATTTTGTATTTTGATTATACGGGCTTGAAGTTAGAACCAGCCCATTTTGACTATGTAAAAGGTTTGTGGACCTTATAACCACCTCTACCTTATACCAAAAAAAATATTTAGAATTTAATTAAAATATTGTTAGCAATGTTGTTTTCTTTTAGCTTACTTTTACTTTATAAGGGGTATGTTGAGTTAGTTTACATATCTCAAGTTTTTTGGAACCCAATCCAAGTATTTCTAGAACCCAACCACAAAGTTTGTACAAGGGTTAGAGTCAAATAATTTCACACACACCAAGGATCAAAGTCAAATAATTTCACACACACCAAGGATCAAAGTCAAATAATTTCACACATACACTTGGACTTGGTTCAAATCAAGTGTGAGTTAAGTAATTTTTAAGGTCTACAAGTATTATACATAAAAGACCACCCATACTTCCTAGGTCCACTATGCATGGTAAGAAGGACTCATGTTGTACCATCCCCTATGGACGGTGCATACCTTATCCTTAAGCCCAAATCAAGTGTGAGTTAAGTAATTTTTAAGATCTACAAGTATTATACATAGAAGATCACCCATACTTGCTAGTTCCACTATGGATGGTAAGAAAGACTCATGTTGTACTATCCCTGTATGAACTATGCATACCTTATCTCTTTCAAATTTAAACCTCTAACTTCTTACTTCTTGTTTGGAACACCTCGGTCTTCACTATCACGCCCAATCAAGTGAAATAATAGATAGAACTGACCAAAAAGTATTTTAAAAAATAGGTTTTTATTATATACAAAAGTTAGTTGAATTGAAAAACACTTTTGTCTTGGAATGTGAAACATGTCTAATGATATACAAGCTATTTATGCCAATAATCAAACAATAAAGTATATGCTTGAATTGTTTGAAGGAACAAAACGAAGAAATAGAAAATTATAGCAAAAGATTCATAATTCAGAAAAGAAAATGGTCAAACTTTATAGTTTTTTATAATCCGTATTTTTATCTATAAAAGCAAGTGAGAGAATGTATTTTGTTTGGTAAAGGTCCAAAGGTCAAAGATTATATTAACATGAGTAATAACTCTAGATCATGGATTTCTATTCCTAATTGAAGGAGAGGAACTCAAACAAATAGGAGATGAGCTTCAAAAGTTTTATTTGCCCATTTTTATACAAGAAAATGAGTTGGTTTGGAATCTATCAAAAGATGATGGATACTTGGTCAAATTGGAATATGAGGATTTAGAGCAATCAAAATTTACTACTCCTTTGGATGAAGGTTTGGCCATTGAGGCTTTCCCTAAGGCCTTAATGTTCCTTTTGTTAGTAGTCCAAAGTAAGATTCTTATAGGAGAGAGTCTAGAAAGAAGAAGATATTATGAACCTTTTAGATATGCCTTGTGTGAAGAATTTAAAAACATCAGACCATTTGCTTCTTCATTGTCCCTTTGCTCGTACCATTTGAGGTTGCTTTTTAAAATATGGATATATTTCGAGAATATAATGTTGGATAAATTATATCAAAGCTAAAGCATTATGTATTATGGAGGATTGATCTTGTCATTATTTGTTGTATTTTATGACTTTCAAGAAATAATACAATTTTTAAAATAAATGTTAAAATTATATCCAAGTTTGGAATTGTATTATTGTCTCCCTTGCGGAATATTTATATACATGGTGCTCATCATAAAGTCTCAAGTACTAAAAAGAGGTATAACCACTGTATTAAAATAAAATATTTGTTTCAATTTATATTAAAATGAAAATGTCTAAAAACTAGATTTATCAAAATAATTTTAATGAAGTTAAAATTATCCTTGCTTACTCATAATCATTTGAAACTTCAACTAACAACTATGTAAAGGCTAGGGCAATTTTCATGTGGATTAAGATTGTAGTTGAAAAAGGATGGAAATTAAAGAAGATTCATAAATTATCATTGATGCTATCAACAAAAATAGATGTGAGGATTGAATAAAAATTAATATTATTGTTGATTCTCATCAATTATTATTGGAGAAAATATTTTGGAAATGGGAGCATATCCATAGAAAAGGAAATTGGTAACAAACAATTTAATCAATTACACTGTTGATCTTAGTTTTGGTGAAATTCAAATTTTAAAAGGCAATAAACCAAGTGAGATTTATCTTGTAGTAAAAATAATTTCAAGGATCTTATTGTGGATATGATTTATTTGACCTAAGATCAAATATAATATTTTGGTATTGATGGGAGTGGACCCAATAGAAGCCACATATAGTTTAATGAAAACATATTTTACTTGATAAAAATGTATTTTTGTAGTCTCTTATTTTTTTTTACCTTGCAAGTATTAAAAGCCTTTTATTTTGTTCTATAGCATTGTTCTTTAAAGTTTAAAAACTATTAATGTAACTTTAATTTTAAAAGTGTATTATTATAAAAGAGGGACTATTAGTTGGACATTATGTTAAAACTTTTTGTGGGATCCCGTGGGGATATTGTAGTGGTATGTCTTAGGGTTTTCATTCAAGAGATTTAGTTCAAACCCTGATACAAGAGGATCATGACCCCTTATAAAAACCTATGTTTTAAACTCAAAATTACCTAAAATGGGATAGGCTAGTTGGTAGCGACCGAGTTCTTACCAGTGAGCTACCCTAGTTTGCTTACCAGTGAATTACCTTGGTTTGACTCCCTAGAGGTTCGAGGTCCCATTGACTTGGCCTTTAGGGTAAAAGGCTAGAGATTATAGAGGTTCCATAAGAAAGAAAAAAAAATTATGTGGGATTGTTGAAATTACATAAAAATTTATGATACCACTTCAACTTACAAAAAGTATCTTAATTATGTTATTTTTGCAAATAAATTTTTTTAAGAAGTGATAATATTACATTTAAAAATTAGGTGAATTATATGTGACCTGGGTTCAATCCCCATGGTGGATGTGTATAAGAAGTGTTACTCAAAAAATAAAAATAAAAAAAATAAAAAAAAACTTAATCCCCATGGTTCAATCCTAGGTTCAATATATGGTGAATTCAATATGTGGTGTAGTGGTTTTGGAAGGGTCTTTTTTGGATTAATTGTACAATGAGTATTTTGCTACTCCTATAATCTAGCTAAGACTACATGAGTACTAGATTCTTGGAACTTCTATCCTTCAATTGTTTGTATTCCTTTTTGACCTTCCTCTCCTCATCCCAAAGAGAGTTAAATATTTTCTAGAATTTTGTTTTCTCAGATTCACTATTGATGCTCCAAACAAAATCCTAGCTAGTCCCTATGGCTATTCTAGTTTATGGACCTATTGTTTGGATTAATTTTACAATGAGTATTTTGCTACTCCTAGAAGCTAGCTAAGACTACATGAGTACTAGATTCTTGGAACTTCTATCCTTCAATTGTTTGTATTCTTTTTTGACCTTCCTCTCCTCATCCCAAAGAGACTTAAATATTTTCTAGAATTTTGTTTTCTCAGACTCACTAATGATGCTCCAAACAAATTCCTAGCTAGTCCCTATGGCTATTCTAGTTTATGGACCTATTGTTGTAGGCTTAGTCATAGGAGTTATACTAGTTGCCATCATAGCCTAATAGCCATAGGGACTAGATAGGATTTTTTTTGGAGCATCAATAGTGAGTATGAGAAAACAAAATTCTAGAAAATATTTAAGTCTCTTTGGGATGAGGAGAGGAAGATCAAAAAAGAATACAAACAATTGAAGGATAGAAGTTTCAAGAATCTAGTACTCATGTAGTCTTAGCTAGCTTCTAGGAGTAGCAAAATACTCATTGTAAAATTAATCCAAACAACTACATCACATATTGAATTCACTACAAAACTATTAAAGTTAGACCACATCGAACCATTCATTGAATTCACTACAAAATTAGGTGAATTATATGTGACCCGGGTTCAATCCCCATGGTGGATGTGTATAAGAAGTATTACTCAGAAGAAAGAAAAAAATAAAAACACATTAGGTGAATTAGACCACATTGAACCATTCATTGAATTCACTACAAAATTAGGTGAATTATATGTGACTCGGGTACAATCCCCATGGTGGATGTGTATAAGAAGTATTACTAAAAAAAAACACATTAGGTGAATTAGACCACATTAAACCATTCATTGAATTCACTATAAAATTAAGTGAATTAAATGTGACCCAGGTACAATCCCCATGGTGGATGTGTATAAGAAGTATTACTAAAAAATAAATAATGAATTAGACCACATTGAACCATTCATTGAATTCACTACAAAATTAGGTGAATTATATGTGACCCGGTACAATCCCCATGGTGGATATGTATAAGAAATATTACTAAAAAAAAAACCACATTAGGTGAATTAGACCACATTGAACCATTCATTGAATTCACTACAAAATTAGGTGAATTATATGTGACCCGGGTACAATCCTCGAGGTGGATGTGTATAAGAAGTATTACTCAAAAATAAAATTAAAAAAACTACATAAAAAACCACATTAGGTGAATTAGACCACATTGAACCATTCATTGATTTCACTACAAAATTAGGTGAATTATATGTGACCGGGTGCAATCCCCATGGTGGATGTGTATAAGAAGTATTACTAAAAAAAAGAAAAAAGAAAAACACATTCGGTGAATTAGACCACATTGAACCATTCATTTAATTCACTACAAAATTAGGTGAATTATATGTGACCCGGGTACAATCCCATGGTGGATGTGTATAAGAAGTATTATAAAAAAAACACATTAGGTGAATTAGACCACATTAAACCATTCATTGAATTCATTACAAAATTAGGTGGATTATATGTGACCTAGGTACAATCCCCATGGTGGATGTGTATAAGAAGTATTACTTAAAAAAAAAACCACATTAAGTGAACTAGACCACATTAAACCATTCATTCCCCACGGTGGATGTGTATAAGAAGTATTACTAAAAAAAAATAAACCATATTAGGTAAATTAAACCACATTGAACCATTCATTGAATTCACTACAAAATTAGGTGAATTATATGTGACAAGGTACAATCCCCATGGTGGATGTGTATAATGGTGGATGTGTATAAGAAGTATTACTAAAAAAAATAGGTGAATTATTACTTTAAAATGAATTTTTCTAACAATTATATATTCTATATTGAAAACTGTACAACTATAATGTTTATATTTTAAATTTTATCTGTAGTTAAAGTCTAATTATTATAGAGCACTATATTTTAAGACTAAAAAATATTTTTACAACAAGACCAGATGGTGATAATGCTTATGAAAGATGTTATTACATTGTTGAAGATCTAGAACAAATTATTAAAAAATAAATATTGGGAACCAAACTAATTTAATTGCTATGAAATAATAAACTTATTTTCTCATTGTAGTTTTTTGCTTGATAATAAGGGGTTGTACTCGGGTCCCCCACCCTTGACAAATTACATCTCTCTTCTTTAGAGCTTGAGAGTTTACAAATAGATACACTTCTCATCTCAATTGAGATGCTATAGCTAGAAACCTACATCATTTTACATAAAATGTCTGAATTCTTGATTTTCATTTTCTGGATCTTTTCAAATCTCTGTATGAATACAATTACTCCAGAATTTAGCATCTTTCTTGACATTTTCCTATAGCAGCCTTCACAATGCCAAAACTTCACCTCTACTATCTATGCCTTGCATCTTAGTAGAGTAATATTTCCAAAACATCGCACTATCATAGTCCGCTTTACCAAATCTGGATTGCTAGTTTCCTTCCTGAAACACAAGTGCAACCACAAAAATTATAATAAATAGTCTAAATGAAAACACATTATTGTTACAAAATAAAACAGATATTACCAATGGAAAACATTAAAGTAAATCTTAATCATTAATTGATTTAGGCAATCAACATTTTTTGTCAACTTCAACTAAACTTTCTACTTCCTCTAACCATGGAAAGGAGAATTTAACTTCACGATCCTCAATCAAAACCCCTCTATTGGCTAGCTTATCTACACATTTGTTTCCTTCCCTTAATATATGTGTAAACCTGATTTCTTCAAACTCTTTAGCAAGATCTTGAATTTCCACAATTATCTCTTGTATGTTCCATGGAGCCTTTGCTTTCCTCAAAATTGCATTTATTACTATGAGAGAATCACCTTCCATCCATACTCTATTCCATTTCATTTGTTTACATATTTTTAACCCTTCTAAAGTTGCCCAAGCTTCAACTTCATTATTTGTCTTAAATCCACTATTGAAAGCATAATGAGACAAAATATCTCCTCTATTATTTCTAATTATTCCTCCTCCTCCTATTGGTCCTGGATTTCCTTTAGATGCTCCATCAAAATTCAATTTAACCCACTCCACATCTGGTGGTTTCCACTTTATATTCTTTACCTTATTTTTGCTTCTCTTGTACCCAACATCATAATTCCATTTAATGACTTGACTCCATCTATCAAGACTCTCTGCTTCCAAATTAGGGATTGGGTGAGTTGATAGGGTTGGTTTAGACTCCTATATGGCTAAACATATCTTCTTTTTCATTACCTCTAAACTGCTTTCCTTTCCTTTAAATATTCTTCTATTCCTTTCTAGCCATATAGTCCAAAGTATTGTATCTTTTGATATATCCCATATTGTCTGTAAAGCCTCACTTTTATAAGTGCTCTACCATTGCTTTAACCAATCTTCAATTCTTCTATTCATCACCATGCATTTACCAAACATATTAAGAATCCATTGCCATAGATTCTAGACTATTGAGCAATGTCCCAAGAGATGGTCAATACTCTCCTCCTTATTATAGAAAACACATTGAGAGGGGCCATGAAAACCCCTTTTCATAAGGTTATCCCAGGATAAAATTCTTCTATGACCTACTAGCCAAACAAACATTTTGACTTTAGGAATGCTTGGGCTATCCCAAATATCTCTCCATATTCTAGTGATATTATTATTATGTTGGTGTTGAACATTATATCCACTTCTTGTTGTGTATTCTCCTGAGCTATTCAACTCCCAAATCAATTTATCCTTGGCACCCCTCAAAATAATCACAATTGTTATCTTTCTACTCAATTGCCTCCTAGCATCAATGTCTTGTATACTTTTATAAAAATCTTCTTTCCATTTGTATCTTCCTTCTCGATCCTTGTACAAAATGTTTGAAACCCTATCACCGTATTTGTCTTGAAGCAATCTCATCCAAGGTTTCAAAACTGGATCTAAATTGAGTGGTTTTTTATCACACCAAGTATCCATCCAAATAGAATTTTTTTCTCCAGTTCCCACCACCCATATTAAACCTTTAATCATAATATCAATAGATTTTTTTAAACCATTCCAAAGAGCAGAACCATTTGGAAGAGAGAATGCAGTAAATATTAAACTTGGGTCATTGGGATCAACATACTTAAAAGAATTCTTGCCCATTGTCTTTGACTCTCTTTGTACAATCTCCAGATAACTTTTCCCCTAAGAGCTAAGTTTGCATCTGTAAGAGCTCTTAAACCAAGACCTCCCCTAGTTTTGTCATCACACAACTTGCTCCATTTCACCAAAGGAAATTTCCTTTTATCATGTAAACCTGACCATAAAAAGGATCGCATAATAAAGATTAAACTTTTTTCAACTGATTTTGGCATAGAATACAATGACATATAATATGTTGGAATGGCTTGTAAGACTGACTTAATTAACTGCACTCTTCCTGCTAATGATAACCATCTACCTTTCCAAGCTGGAAGTTTATTTTGAACTTTACTAATAACTGGATTCCATAAATCTATCCTCATTCTCCCCTCAAATAAAGGCATCCCTAGATAAGTTGTTGGTAAATTTGCCTCCTCCATTTGAAGCAACCTATAAATTCTTGCTTTGATATTAGCAGGAGTGTTAAGGAAGTAAATTTTGGATTTAGTCCTATTAATTTTTTGCCCTGAAGCTCTTTCGTACTCTTTTAAAAAGTTATTCAAAGCTCTGGCCTCATTTATCCTTGCCCTTCCAAAAAGGGTTGTATCATCTACAAATTGTTGATGGGTGATGTTATCGATGTTATTACTAACCTTAAGTCCACTTATAAGCCCATATTTGTAAGCCTTCTTTAAGTTCCTACTCAAAACTTCTACCATAATAATGAACAAATAAGGAGATAGAGGATCTCCTTGTCTAAGGCCTCTCTTGGCTTTAAAATATTCTATCACTAACCCATTGACCAACACTGAATAAGAAACTGTAGAGACACAAGCTTTAATCCATCTAACCCATTTCTTCCCAAAACTAAACTTATCTAAAACTGCAAAAAGAAAATCCCATTTAACCCTATCATAGGCTTTACTCATATCAAGTTTTAAGATCATAGCTTTCTCTTTTCTTGAAGTTGTTGAATGTATAACTTCATGAGCTACTATGATCCCATCCAAAATTTGTCTCCCTTTCACAAATCCTCCTTGCTCTTCTGAAATGATTTTGTCTAACAATGGCCTTAATCTATTCGCCATCACTTTGGAAATAATCTTATAAGCCATATTACATAGGCTTATGGGTCTAAAAGAATCAAACAATTCAACATCCTTCTTTTTTGGAATTAGGGTAAGATAAGTTGCATTTATTTTATAAGGAATGTATTGTTTTACCCTAGATTGTTCCACTACCACCAATAAAGAATCCTTCACTATATCCCAATTATGTTGGTAAAAAGTTGTAGAGAGCCCATCTGGACCTGGGGATTTATCCTTATTAAAAGATAAAAGAGCTAAATGAACTTCTTCTAGAGTAATAGGCTCCATCAGTTTCCTATTGTCTTCATTTGTTATAATTGAAGGAACATCTTGAAGAAGTTTATCATTAAGAACTTCGGTCTCCTCTGAACCTAGAATATTTTGATAAAATGACTTTACCTCTTTTCTAATTTCACTTTGATCTTCAATCCAAACCCCTTCTATTGATTTAATTCTACTAATTCTAGAAGATGATCTCTGTACTATAGCCATCCTATGAAAAAACTTTGTATTTTTATCTCCTTCTTTTAACCAAGTCTGTCTTGATTTTAATCTCCAAAATTTCTCTTCCTTACTCAAAATATTATGATATTCACTAAGCAACTCCCTTTCCTCTCGAGCTTGTATTATTTTCATCACCTTTTTGGAATTTTGAAAGTTTATCTTTTAGTTCTTCTTTCTTCTCAAAAATATTTCCAAAGGTGTTCTTGTTCCATTCTTTTAATCTAGATGTCATAGCTTTAATTTGGTTTGGAAGAGCATACAACCCACCATTACCTAAAGAATTCCATGTTTGAGCTATCATATCAACAAATTGAGGATGGTCTTCCCACATCTGCTCATATTTAAAATATGATATTTTTTTGAATTCACTTACCACCATTTTAACTCTTATTGGCCAATGATCTGAACCAATCCTTGTTAAGGTATTAATTTTAGCACAAGTTCCTTCATCTAGCCAATGATCTGAGAGAATGCATCTATCTAATTTTTCTGCTATTAGGTTCTGGCCTCTCCTGTTGTTGGTCCAAGTATAGTTGTCTTCTTCAAACTCAACTTCCCATAGATTGTTGTTTTGAATAAAAGCTGAGAAATATTTCATACTTTGGGTCAATTTCCTAATTCCCCCAAATTTTTCATTCAACTTGGTTATGGCATTAAAATCTCCAATGATCATGAATCGGGTTTCTTGGTCTTTACTTCTCATAAAGGCTTCAATCCCACTCCAAACTTCTAATCTACCTGATTGAGTTGTAGGTCCATAGACATTGATAAGGATGAAGTGAATATCTACAAAGTAGCAAGTGACTAAAGAGGCTATCCAATGCCTAGTTTTATGAATGGTTACACAAGAGGTTCTAGAAGGATTCCAACAAGTTAGAATTCCCCCTGCTGCTCCTTCAAAATCCATAGCATCCCATTCACATCTTGCCCAAACTACTTTCATAGTTTTTGAAACTTCTTCTTTTGTCATTTTAGTTTCCTGGATATAGAGAATATCAGGTTTATTACTTAAACATAGGTCCCTAATACACCTATGCTTTGAGGGGGCATTAGCACCCCTTATATTCCATGAGATGATAATCATGTCTCATTAGGGGCTTTTGGCCCCTCTTGCGTATTACCAATATCATTTTGTTGTTTGGTAAAGAGAAGTTCAACCAACTTAGTTTGTGTTCCTTTCTCTATGTTAGCTCTTGCTTCCCTGGATCTTGCTTGATAATTTGAGGGTTTTCCTCTTTTTGCCTTGCCTATATCAGGAGTAGGTCTTATTATTCTATTCCTCAATATTCTTTCACAATTTTATTTTTCAACATATTTATCCTCTCTTGGCTCTATTATAGAAGCTTTTGACTTATCCTGCTCATTTTCTGGTATTTCCTTATTAATGGCAGAGGTATTAACTTCTAAAACTATATTTTATTTACCAATTATTTTCTCTTGAATGGTGCATGGTACTTCAAGAGAGTCTTCAAAATCTGATGAGACACATTCCTTAGGTTCATCGAGAATGTTCTTCCTTAAATTAGGATCATATTGAATAGACGGTTCCTTGCTAATATGTTGAAATTGTTGTACTGTGTCCTCTAAGTTTTGATCTACTTTTTCTTCATAGGCTAAAGCCTCAAAAGAATTGGAATTTCTTCCAAGTATCCTTCCTTATTGGTCTCCATTGTTCATTTTCTTTTATTTTTCTAGATCTATTTTTTGGAAGTTGAAAACCATCTTTATCCATAACCATTTGTAAATTTCTCTTACGATTTTCTACAAATGATTCTATTGGGCTCTTCTTAGGGCATGATCTCTCAATATGCCCCACCTCATGACATCTTCTACATCTAAAAGATATGTTTTCATAATCTATAGTTTGGGTCCACATCTTATCCCCATACTTAAGAATGATTGATTATGGTAAAGCTTTACTTATATCAATCATGACCAATATTCGAGCATAAATAGCCAAAAATCCATCTTTTGTTGTATCTGAAATCTCAAGGAATTCTCCTAGAGTGTTGCCTATTGCCTTGAAGGTATCTATTTCCCAAAATTCAATGGGTAACCCAAACATCCTAACCCAGACTGGTACTAGGGATAGATTTACATTTTCAGGTGAAAAGCCTTCATACCAATGGGTAAGGAAGAGCCTTGCTCTTCCCATAAACCAAGGACCCCCTTTTAGGATTCTTTCTCTTTCTTCCCTAGAACAAAAAATGGCTAGGAAGAAACCTTTGGGAAGAAATGATAGAATCACTCCTGGAGACTTCCAACTCCTATCAATCCATTTTCTCAAGGTTGAAGCCCCTGGCCAATACCCATTAAATTTACCAAAAACTGCCCTATCTTGGAGCAATGAGGATCTCTCTCGAGGTGCGCTCACTAACCTCTACCACTAGGGATGATTCTAAGGATTTAACTATAAATCGATCCATGGAAAGGAAACTAAAACTCAAAATCTAATGAAATTTATCTGAAAGTCCTATAGCAAATATAATATTTGATAAAAACTTTATAAATTTTTCATGCACAATTTCTAAGATAAAGAAAGGGAAAAAATAACTTAGCTGAAAAATTCTTTGTCCAGATAGAATGTCTTGCCTCACTGAAGTCCTAGCCCTTCATTGCTCTTCCCATCATTCGAACCCTAGTTGGCAAATATTTGCAATTTCATTTTTCGCGACTTGAAAAATCGTCACTGCCCTTGTTCCGAATGGTTGACTTCACAGGGTTGTATCTCCCTCAATATTGCTCGGATTTTTGCATATGACCACTCATTTTAAAGCTATTCAAATTCTGCACAAGTTGGTCCAAGAATCAGCTGAATCGGATAACTCTTCGCGAAGATATGGCTCCTAAAAGATGAGATATTTTTCAGGAAAAAAACCCTAATCCTTCGCACTTTGCAATTTCATTTTTCATGACTTGAAAAATCGTCACTACCCTTGTTCCGAATGGTTGACTTCACAGGGTCGTATCTCCCTCAATATTGCTCGGATTTTTGCATATGACCACTCATTTTAAAGCTATTCAAATTCTGCACAAGTTGGTCCAAGAATCATCTGAATCAGATTCTCATTGTATTTTACAATTAATTAATCTAAGTTTCTTCATATCTAACATGATCTAGAAAGAGATGGAAAACTTTGGGCATGCGACAAACTTCAATATAACATAGGGAGATCATATCATAGTAGAAGTTGGGGTAAATCAAATATTTTCCCCTCCTAAGAAAGTGGCAAAAAAATCATTTGCATCATCAAGTGGTAAAGGCCATTACAACTTACTCGAATCAACCATTAAAAGAAAAAATGATACAAAGGATGAGGAAGTACAATGTGCAAATTCAAATTCAAAATGAGTTAAGGTGTAAAGGAAGATGGGGAGGCAATTTTAAACACAAATGAAGTGAAGGATGTCAAGATTAATATAGGTAGATCATCTTCATTTTACTCAATTAGAATAAAATCCTCTTCTTAGAATAAAAATGGAAGTAGTATAGAGTGTATTCATTGCACTTTAGGGTTTCAAGATCAACATAATAAAGAAATGCATATGGAGGATATCCATGGAAATTTAGGGTTTCCAAGGCAACATAAGATTATAATATTTATGGAGGATCATTCTTTATCTGTAGGGTTTCCAAGGTAACATAAAGAAGAAAGTGTTTATGAGGCCATTCCTTCCATTTCAGATTCTTTAGGGCAACATATATCTTTAGAAGATAAGTCTTATTATGAACAATATGGAAAAATAGAAAATATTTATGAAGATGAAATTGTTGGTAGGAATGAAAAAGGAGAGGAAGGTCATCAAAGTATGAACAAAGAGAAAAATAAACTCAAAGGGATATCGATTCAAGAAGCCAAGTAAAAATATTAAAATTATTTACAAGAAGCGGGCCTAAGCCCACTAATAAAAATAAAAAATGATGTTAAAGATGGTATCATAGAATATTAAGGGCATGGATAAAACCCCAATAAAAAGAGTTATCAAGAAATTAATAAATTTTTATAGTCTTGAGTTTATTTTAATACAAGAAACAAAATCAAGTAGATAGAAACATAAGGATGCTTTTAAAAAGATTTGGAATATGGGGGATTGTTTAGCAGTTTCTTCTATAAGAGCTTTCGACATTATTGAAACAATATAGGACATATGCAAATGGGATGGACAATTGTTAAAAGAAAAAAATAATTAGGTTGCTAGACTATTTTGTGGTAAAGAGGAAAACATCAAAGTTGGGGTTATAAGTGTATATGGTTCAACTATAGTTACTTATGAAGGATGTTGAAAGGACCCTAGCATGTTTTTGTTAAACACAATGATTATTATAATCGCTCAATGGATTCTTAGGGATGACTTCAACACAATTCTATCCCGGTTGAAAAAGAAGAGTGGTACTCCTGAATGGTCTAAGTTAATGCAAGATTTTATTTCATTTGTCAATTCAAATGGCCTTTAAGATGTTATTCATTCAAGTTTTCAATATGCATGACATAATAGAAGCATTGGGAAAACTCATATTATGGAAATACTGGATAGATTCTTGTTATCCAATACATGGTTACAAAGAAAGTATATAATTTCTTCAAATATTTTATTGCAAGTAGGATTAGGGCACAAAGTATTCTTTTGACTTGTGATTTACTCAATAATGGTTATCCAAATCCATTTTGTTTCTAGTCTGTATGGCTTAAAGACTATGATTTCTTCCAAAAGGTTTTGTTATGGGGAGATGAAGCAAATTTTGAAGAATCATATATGTACAAGCTTGTTCAAAAGATGATATATCTAAAGGGACAAATGAAGATTTGGGATGTCAACTTTTTTGGTAACATTTTTCAAGAAAATAAGAAAATTGAATCTAGGCTCAAAATTTTACAAGAGATAGTAGAATTCAATGGAATTGACAAGGATTCTTATGTGCAAGAAAAGCAATTACTTTTTTATTATCATAATGCATTGAAAAAAGAGTCACATTGGTTCCAAAAATATAGTGAGAAATGGCTCAATGAAGGAGATACAAATATAAAATTTTCATGCTACAACAAAAACAATTTTTTCTTTTTGTTGCTTAAAAAATATTATAAATTCATATGGAATAAATATTAAGGAGAAAGAAGAAGATGCCAAGAAATAATCAATTAATTAATTTAAAAATATATTTTCAAATACTAAGCAAGATAAGGAGGCACAAGGTAAGCCTTTTCAAAATATTCCATCAATTATCACATAGGGAAAAAATGAAAGCTTGATGAAGAAGATATCTATGGAGGATATTAATAAAGTAGTTTTCTCTTTCCATCCTAACAAGGCACCTGACCCTAATGGATTTCCTACACTTTTTTTTCAAAAAATGGAATTTATTGTAGAGTGATATGTTGGTTGTGATTGAAAATGCCCAAAAAATGAAGGCTATAATAAGTGAGATCAATGCCATTTTTATTACATTGGTTGCCAAGAAAGGCAAGACAAAATATTTTGATAATCTTGTCCAAGAGCCTTTCTAATATGATTTATAACGTCATCTTAAAATTATGGCAAACATGTTGAAAAGCAATCTAGATTATGTTGTCTTAGACGAACAAGGTGGTTTTGTTTATGGTAAACAAATTCTTAATGGTGTAATCATTGTACTAGACACCATGCATTATTTTTCATTCCATGAAAAAACCAGGTATACTTATGAAATTAGATATGAACAAAACATATGATAGGGTTTGCTAAACTGTTTTACATGATATTATGAAAAAGTTTGGTTTTAATTTTTAATTTTTATTTGTGGAAAACATCCCAAAAGGGATGCCACTTTCGGGTAAGACCCAAGGAGGCAGGGGTATCCATTCCGCCAAAAACGCCCGGGACTCGGACCTGGCCTACCACCTTTGACATACTCAAGGAGCAAACAAACACACAAAACCAATTTAAAAATAAGTAAATAAATAAGTAAATAACAACAAAAATAATAAAATAAAATAAAAAACATGCTCCTTGAGTGTGTCAAAAACAAAAGCACAACCAAACACGCACAATAAGATAAAAGAAACCACAACACGAACCACATAGAAAAACACAAGAACCACATAACAAAACACAAACAAGACAAAAACAACAGAACACTACAAAGACATAACCCAAAAAAACATGAAAAATAAACACAACCAAAACCTAAAAAATTAAAAAAATAAAATAAAAATAAAAATAAAAAACAACCAACAACAGACAATAAACAAAAACAAAAAACATAGAAAACACTCACACATAAAAACACGAATTAACACAAACAAAGAGAAACCCAAGAACAAGAACGAAAAAAACACAAGAACAATAACAAAAAACATAAAAAAAAACACAAAACAACAAAAACACAAGAACAACAAAAAACAACACAAAGAACACAAAAACAAAACAAAACAAAAGAACCCACCCACCTTAAAAAACTAAACAAAAAAAAAAAAAAGAAAAAAGAAAAAAAAATTGAACATAACAATGACCTATCTAGACCAGAAGACTATTAAGGCAAGAATCAACAGAGGAAACAAAATAAAGAATAGAATGAGCTAGGGAACTAAAAAAACTGAATGAACCAAAGAGAAGCAAAAAAAAAAAAGCAAGAAGAAACTAGGTACCTTCAGAACTGGAGCCATCCAAAGAAATGATAGAAAGAAGAGCTTCCCTAATTTGAGAAGCCCACCATCTAGGAGGGTGGCCATAACAAGTAAGATCACCTTTGTCCAAAGCCCAATTAGCTAAAGCATCAACACTCTTGTTTTGATCTCCGACCACATGATTGTAATCAACTTTCAAAAATCCCATCTGGATTAATTGAATCTTCTCAATAATTCTTTTTATTCTCCAATCCACCTTATGATTCTTAGAAGGAGTCTTCAAGAGATTAATCATAAGTTGAGAGTCGGACTCAACTAACACCTTTTCCCATCCAACCTTAGTAGCCTCCTGAAGGCCTCTGAGGATACCATACCCCTCGGCAAGGTTATTGGAAAGAATACCCAAATTCTCAGCAAAAGTAAAAACCAGGGAGCCATCCGAAAGTCTACCAATTCCTCCCACACTGGCTTTTCCAGGGTTCCCTCTAGAGGCTCCATCGGTATTGACTTTTCCAAAATCCTTAGGAGGAGGTTGCCAATTTCTTGTCCTATCCATCTTACTAATACTCACATTCCCTTTAAGTTGGTTGCCCTTAGAAGATTTAATCTTCAATCTTTGCATCACTTGATCCCATCTTTGGTGGGAGTTTTGGGGGTGATTAAGGAGTTGATGGACTGATTCAACTAAGTTGGCTATGGTCTTTTGCCAAATATAGTGAATATCCTTCCTATCTTGATTAAAAATTTGGTTGTTCCTTTCATTCCAAATATTCCAAAGAAGAATGGTAGAACCCATCCAAACTAACTGCCTAATAAAATGATCAACACCCTCTTGATTAGGCCAATCCCTCCAAAGTTGTTCAAAAGTAAAAAAATTGGACCACTGTAAGCCAAGTAAAGTGGCCATTCTCCTCCATAGCTCAGAGGCTAAAGTACACTCAATAAAAATATGGTTGAGAGTTTCTACATTCTCTTCACACATTTCACATCTAAAAGGGCCATGAAAACCACGCTTCATAAGTTGCTCACCGAGTAAGCACCCTACGATGCAATAAAAGCCAATTAAAGAACCTCACCTTAGGCCAGAGCTTTTGAGCCCACAATCGAGAAAATATGTCGGAAGAATGGTTGGGATTATTATGGCATAAGGTCAAATAACCTTGAGCAACTGAATACTCACCCTTAGTAGTGTTGTTCCATCCAAAACAATCTTTTTCATGGGACCAAGAGAGGGATCTCATATGAAGGATGCCTTGGATATCTTGTCTTTGCCTTTCTGGGATTTGAATAGGCCAGTCCTCAATAGGGATCCAATATCTACCAACCTTTGAATTACCGGTATGGTACCGATAGTAATTAGCCACCTTTATCCAATTAGCTCGGTGAAGCTCCTCCATCCAAGGCCTCCAATCGGGAAACTGAGTTATCAAAGGCTTGTGACCATCCCAAGAATCTATCCAAAAATTTGCCTGTTGACCATTATGAATGATCCAAAATAAATTTTTCTTTATCAAATCCTCACCAGTCTTAAGAACTGCTAAAATGGGAGAACCTTTGGTAGGAAGTTGATAGCGAACAAGGTCTTCGGGACTTTTGTTCTCAGCATATTTAGCACGGAGATTATTGGCCCAAAGAGCATTGGGGTTATGCAACATCCTCCAATATAATTTAGCAGCTAAAGCTTTGTTGTTATTAATAGAAGACCGGAATCCTAACCCCCCTTCACTCTTAGGAAGACATAAAGTATCCCATTTCACCAAGGCCCATTTTCTTTTCTCCTTAGTACCACTCCAAAGGAAACGATGACTGATTTGATCCAATTCTCGAAGAACAGCCTTTGGGATATTCAAAATGGAAGAAACATAAATAGGAATAGCTTGAAGGACTGATTTTACCAAGGTGATTCTACCCCCAGAAGAAAGCCACTTGTTGGTCCACTTTCCAATTTTCTTCTTGACTTTGTCCAACAACCAATTCCAATATTTATTTTTCTGCCTTTGAATATTTATGGGAATACCTAAATAAGTGATTGGAAGGGAGGTCTTCTTATATCTTAATTTATCCAAGACCATGGATTCCTGTCTAGCGAGAGCAATGAAAGAAAATAACTTTAGATTTGTCTTCATTGATCAATTTCCCGATAGCCTTAGAAAAACAGCTAATGATTTGCTTAATATTAGAAGCTTCCTTAACTGTAGCTTTACCTAAAAGAGTAGAGTCATCCACAAATTGAAGATGAGAGATAGGTCTAGCTCCATGAGCAATGGTAACTCCCTCAAGGGTTTTGTTTTCCCTCTTTTTGGTTATAGTCCTACCCAAGCATTCAACAAGAATGATGAATAAATAAGGGGATAGCGGGTCACCTTGCCTAATACCTCTGGAAGCTGGGAATGACTGAGAAGGCCTGCCATTGATAAGAACTAAGTAGGAAACTGAAGAGATACATCCCATAATCCAATCCATCCAATCCTTAGAGAAACCAAATTGCCTCAAAACTTTGATAAGGAAGTGCCAATCCACTCTGTCATAAGCTTTGGATAAGTCTAACCGAATGAACATGGAAGGAGATTTTTGCATATCCATGGAATGGATGGCTTCTTGAGCAAGAACTATCTCATCTACTATTTGACGTCCTTCCACATAACCCCCTTGCTCTGGGGAAATAATCTTATGCAAAAGAGGCTTCAACCTTTCTGCCATGATTTTAGTAATGATTTTGAGAAGAACATTACATAAAGCAATAGGTCTAAAAGCTGAGATATGATCAACCTCTTGAGCTTTTGGAACAAGAGTAATATAAGTTTTATTGATAACCTTCAAAATTTCTTTGGCTTTCCTGGCTTCTTCCACCACCTCTAATAAATCAACATGAAGGATATCCCAGAACTCTTGGTAGAACTCAATGGGAAAACCATCGGGACCTGGGGTTTTCCCTTTTTGCATTTTAAAAACTACTTGTTGAAGCTCATTGATAGTAACAGGAGCAGTCAAAATAGAGTTCTCCTTCGAAGTGATAAGAGAAGGGATTGCTTGAAGAACATTTTGTTGTGAAGCTGAGTCAAGAGGAGTAGCAACAAAAATATTGGAAAAGTAATCAACAACAATAGAGTTCATGCCATCCCAAGTATAAACAACATCTCCAGAATCTGATTTTAAGGAAGAAATAAAGTTGTGAGATCTTCGAGCTAGAAGAGATTTGTGGAAGAAATTTGTGTTTCGATCTCCTTCTTTGAGCCATTGAATTCTAGATTTTTGCTTCCATAAGATTTCTTCTCTTTTTTCCCATTCCTCTAACCGAGTTGTGAGTTTAATTTCATTCGCACTTCTCTTCTCTGTGAGGCCATCTAAACGGATTTTCTTATTCAAATTTTCAAGATGAGCAATAACTTCATGTTTTTTTTATGAACATCCCCAAACTCTTTCCAGTTCCAAGTCTTGATTTTGGATTTAATGTATTGCAATCTTTTGGCAAAATAGAACATCTTAGTCCCATGCCTAGGTTTACCTTCCTTCCACCATTGTTGCACACGAGGTCTGAAGGAAATGTCTCTAAGCCACATTAATTGAAAACGAAAAGGAGAGAAACTCACATTGGTTTTCCACATTTCCACCATGATTGGCCAATGATCCGAACCAACATTATTAAGAGTCTTCACTTTAGGAATGTGACCATGGATTAAGAAATTTTTAGAGAGCAAAAACCTATCCAATCTCTCCATTATACAAGCTAAGCCTTGCCTTCTGTTAGACCAAGTCATAAGGCCATTATCTCGGTTGGATATCCACAAGATGGAGGTTTGCAATATATTCGCTCATGAGGTCAGTGCTTTTGTCCAAATTTCTATTTCCCCCCCTTTTCTCATCCAGAGAGAGGATGGTATTGAAATCTCCTCCGATCAAGATCCAAGCTTCAGGAAAATGAGAGATAATATGAGTAATATCCTTCCACTGTCTTCTTTTTTCCTCCAAAGAAGTCGGAGCATAAACAGTAATGTAGAGCATAATTTGGTTGGAATGTCTACTTTGAATAGCTATAGCCAACAAACCCCAACTGCCAACCATATGGTGAATAACTACCTCTTTTGGGTCCCAAAGACAAGCAATGCCACCGAAGTCCCTTGGGAACTGAGGGAAACCACTTTTCCAGCTGGCCAAATTTTATTGGCAATTGAGTCCATATCCTCCATTGACATCTTTGTTTCTTGAAGGAAAACAAGATGTGGATGATTTATCTGAATCATTCTTCTAATTTCATTTTGTTTTGAAAGACTCCCTTTGAGTCCTCTAATATTCCAAGTGATGATCTTCATTAATACCGAGGGCTAAAAAAGTTGGGAAGGGCATTAATCTTACCTTCCTCTACAAGCTTTTCACCTTCTTTTACCATATGATATTGATTGGTCTTGCGACCCGCTTTTTGATTAGAATCCATCTTCAATTTTTTTCCCTGTTTCTTGACTTATTCCAATTGAATCTGAGATGGCTTCTAACCTTGAAGAATGCTCGTACACAGCCAAAATTTTACTAGATGGTTCAACGGAGTCTATATTGGGACCTGCATTATTTGAAGTTTTGACATTTGAAAGATTGTTTTTCTTGTGTAAATTTTCTCCCTTTTTTTCTAGTTGAAAACCTTTGATTTGTTGGTTTGTCTCTCGAGTTCTTCCCTTCATATTTAAATTGTGTTTCTAAGATTTCAGTTTCCATTATTTCCTCTTCCTCACTTGGGACATCATTTGTGGAAAGTATTTCAAACATATTAGCAAATGACTTTGATTGATCCTTCATAACTGGTTTTTTTTGAGTGTTCTTCTTCTTAGGTATTTGGAAACCTGTTGAGTTTATATCTTCTTTCTTTTGATCAGGAATTTTATTTGGGCAAGCATTGGCCAAATGACCATATTCATGGCAAATTCTACAACGAAAAGGAATGTTCTCATAGTCCACTACTTGCTCCCAAGTGTCTTCCCCAAATTGTAATGTGATATTTTTAGGTAGGGGTTTGTCAAAATCCATTAAAACACAAATCCGAGCATAAATAATATGTTCAAAATTTTGAGTACAATCAGCAGTCATCATAAAAGTTCCTAAAGAGTTTCCAATTGAAGAAAAAATAGTAGGATTCCAAAATTCAATAGGGAGGCCAAAGAGTCTAACCCACACGGGAGCTATAGAAGGCATCTCTTCTTCGGCTTTAAATTTAGTATGCCAGGGCTTCATGAAAAGCCCTGCCCTTCCAAAAAACCAAGGACCCCCTTGAAAATTTTTCTCTCTATCTTCATTATTAGCAAATAAAACAAGAAAATAACCATTTGGATAAATAGAGATTTGTAACTCACCTTTAGTTTTCTAGCTTTTTGCAGCCCAGACTTTGAAAGCAGATAGACTCGGACGAAAACCCACGAACCGACAAATTAGTCCTCTTTTTTCCAAATCTTCAATGCCGGTCTGAATGTTACCCATATCAAGCTTAACAATAGGAGTTCCATCAGCTGCTTTAAGACATCCTGACTCCGTTTTCCTGGGATCAATCTTAGGCATTCTTAGAGGTTTATGGGAAGCCCTAAGATTGATATTAGCATTGGTATGAGGCTGTCCACCACGGAGGGCATCCCTAAAATTCATTTTTGGGGCTGAGTCTTCGAAATTCTTACCCTTGACAGGGGTTTTCACAGTAGAATTATTTTGTGGGTGCACCTTAGCACCAGATTCACTTGAGATATGAGCCATTTTTTGATCAACTGCTTGAAACTTGTTTCGTGATCTCTTTAATCCTTGCCCTAGACGTCGTGGAAAGGTATGGTTTTCACTTTTCTTTTGTGCAGCAAATTGGAAGTCGTTGTCACTCAAGTTCACAGTATGATCTGTTGAAAGATAAATTTCTAACCCATATTGGATCCCCTGCAACATTTCTTGCTAAAATATTGAGCATAAACCACAAAAATATTGGCCGCTAGGGCCCGAAGGCCCTAAAAACCAACCTCTGGAGCTGCTTGCACTCAACCCAGATGAAACCCTCGCATAGCCGCTTGCCAAATATCTCGTTCACACATAGGGATGCGCTAGGATCTGTGTTGCTCCAAATGATATGAAAATTGGTGGAGACGTTCTAGGGTTTTTCAGGCATCTACCCTCAAAATTTTAGCTCAATCCGAGTCCGGATGAGTGAGATATGGCCGAAACGAGTTCGACAGTTTGGGCAGTCCTGCGAAAAACGTCCCTCCACAAATCTATAGTTCAATCATCAAGTATCATATCGAGCCTTAATAGTTATTTAAACCTAAATCATCAATAATTGTCTCAAAGTTTGGTTTTAATTAAGATTAGTGTAAATGAAATAAATACACTCCATAATATTTCATTATGATTAATGGTTCTCCTACTGATTATTTTAAGTCATCTTGTGGACTCTGCCAAGATGATCAACTATATTATTATCTATTTACTTATTATGGAGGCATTAGGGAGAGCTTTATCAATGATAAAAATGGCAGGAAAAATCAAATTGGGCTAGCCTTGATCAATGAGACCAAGGATTTTAAATCAATATTATCATGCTATGAGAAGGCCATTGGACAACCAATTAATATCACAAATTCTAGGATTTTTCATTAACATTGCCCTAGATTTATAATAAATTATTATGGATACTTTAGGATTTGAAATTAACAAAATTCCATCAACCTACTTTGGTATTCCTTTATCTTATAAAGAAAATAAATAGGATATTTGATTCTTTTGTTTGGATATAATTAAATCTTGTTTGGCAGGTCAAAAAGGTAAGTTCTTAACCATGGTACAAAGGCTATAACTCATAAAGACTACTTTGCAATCCATCCATATTTATATGATGTTACTTTCAAGATTGCAAATAGGTATGCATAAAAAATTGATAAAATTAAAAGAGACTTTCTATGGAAAGGATGTAAGGAAAAATTAGGTTTCCTCTTTGTAAGTGGGATAGGATTTTAAAAAGAAAGAATATTAGAGGGAAATTCTTGTGGAATTATAAACTTATGATTTTGGCCTTAAGGATAGAACTTGGGTGTATATTATATTGAGATCAAAAGAGTTAGGAAAAAATATTACTCCAAAAATATATAGGTTCTCTTGATACAATAAAATTATTTAGGAAAAGAACCCTACCCAAAGCATTGCCAACATGGAACTTCATATCGGATAGTTTACAATTGATCAATAAACATATTAGATGGATAGTCAATGAGGAGAATTATGCAAATTTTTAGTTTGATGCTTGGTTGAGACCTTACCCTGTTATCTCTAACTCAAAATAACAACCATTGGGTTATACATGTCTAGCTTGTAAAGGGCCAAAGGTTAAAAATTATATTAATGTGAGCAACAACTCTAGATCATGGATTTCTATTCTTAACCTAGTTGAAGAATATGAACTTAAACAAATTACAAATGAATGTCAAAATATGCTTCAAGAGTTTTATTTACCTATTTTTACATGAAAGGATGAGTTGGTTTGGAATCTATCAAAAGACGACAAATACTTGGTCAAGTTGGGATATAAGGATTTAAAGTAATCAAAATTTCCTACTCTCTAAGATTTGTCTTGTAAAAGTGTTTGGTCATAAAGGATCTCCCTAAGGCCTTAGCATTCATTTGGTTAGCAATTGAAAGTAAGATTCTTATAAAAGAGATTCTATAAAGAAGAGGATATCATGGACCTTTCAAATGTGCCATGTATGATAAGGATTTAGAAACATCAAACCATTTACATATTTATTGTCCCTATATCGCACCATTTGGGGTTACTTTATTAAAGTATGAGAATATATTTGTGTTGGGATTTATTACATAATACACCATGTGATAAGTCAAGTTGTATAACCACCCTTCACAAGGTACATGCATGTAGTAAATGACAATGTAGTTGCAAGTTTGTTTGAGGGTTTGTTATGCCTAAATTAGTCATCATATAAACTTAAATACCCTTCACTTCCATAATACAAGCAATTGAAGCATTAAGATCTAACATGTGGTATCAAAGCAGCTAGAAGGAAGAAAGAATTCTCCTTTTAATCCTTCTCTAGCTTTGATATAGAGAAATCCAAGGTGCACTATGTTTGAGAAAAAAATTCAAGTTGAAAAAAATTTCTCAAGGGTAAAAATACCCTATATAATATTGTGACCATGAAGAAAAATTCCATTGCACATTCAATAAGTTTTAGGGTGAAAAACCCTTTCCATAGGTAAAAAGCCTTTCAAAGAATCAAAAGGGTTTCAATTCCTGTTTAAGACCAACGGTCATAAATCTTGAAACAATTAAATCAAGCTTAGCAAGAAAGAAGTCATTGCTATTGAAAGGCAAGAAAAAAAGATATTAAAAGCACCATAAAATATTGCAAGGAAGCTATTGAAATCTCCATAAAATTTTACAAAGGTGCACTCTATTTGAGAAAAAATTTCAAGTTGAAAAATGTTCTCAAGGGTAAAAATACCCTGTATAAGATTGTGATCATGAAAAAAAATTACATGGCACATTCAAGAAGTTTTAGGATGAAAAACCCTTGCCATAGGTAAAAATCCTTTCAAAGAATAAAAAGGGTTTCAATCCTTGTTTAATACCAAAGGTCATAAATATTTAAACAACCAAGCCAAGCTTAGCAAGAAAGAAGTCATTGTTATTGAAAGGGAAGAAAAAAAGCTATTGAAAGCTCCATAAAATATTGCAAAGAATCTATTGAAAGATCCATAAAAGTTTACAAAGGTGCACTCTGTTTGAAAAAAAAATCAAGCTAAAAAATTCTCAAGGGTAAAAATACCTTGTAGAATATTGTGACCATGAAGAAAAATTCTATGGCACATTCAAGAAGTTTTAGGGGGAAAAAACCCTTGCCATAGGTAAAAAGCCTTTCACAGGATCAAAAGGGTTTCAATCCATGTTTAAGACCAAAGGTCATAAATCCCTAGACAACCAGGCCAATATTAGAAAGAAAGAAGCCATTGCTATTGAAAGGCAAGAAAAAAGCTACTGAAAGCTCCATAAAATATTGAACAAAACCTATTGAAAGCTCCATAAAATCGTACAAAGGTGCACTCTGTTTGAGAAAAAAATTCAAGTTGAAAAAAGAACTTTTCAAGGATAAAAATACCTTGTATAAGATTGTGACCATGAAGATAAATTCCATGGCACATTCAAGAAGTTTCGGGGTGAAAGAAGCCTTTCAAAGAATCAACAGGGTTTCAATCCTTATTTAAGACCAAATATCATATATTTTTAAACAACCAGACCAAGCTTAACAAGAAATAAGTAATTGCTATTGAAAGGAAAGAAAAAAGCTATTGAAAACTCCATAAAATTTTACAAAGGTGCACTGTGTTTGAGAAAAAAATTCAAGTTGAAAACATTTCTCAAGGATAAGAATACCATGTATAAGATTGTGATCATAAAGAAAAATTCCATGGCACATTCAAGAAGTTTTAGGGTGAAAAAATCCTTGCCATAGGTAAAATTCCTTTCAAAGAATCAAAAGGGTTTCAATCCTTGTTTAAGACCAAAGGTCATAAATACTTAAACAACTAGGCCAAGCTTAGCAAGAAAGAAGTCATTGCTATTGAAAGGAAAGAAAAAAAACTATTGAAAGCTCCATAAAAGATTGCAAAGAAGCTATTGAAAGCTCCATAAAAGTTTACAAAGGTGCACTTTGTTTGAGAAAAAAATTCAAGTTGATAAAGTTCTCAAGGGTAAAAATACATTGTTTAAGATTGTGACCATGAAGATAAATTCCATGGCACATTCAAGACGTTTTAGGGTGAATAAACACTTTCCATAGGTAAAAAGCCTTTCAAAGAATCAAAAGAGTTTCAATCCCTGTTTAAGACCAAATGTCATAAATCCTTAAACAATCAGACCAAGCATAGAAAGAAAGAAGTCATTGTTATTGAAACGAAAAAAAAAGATATTGAAAGCTCCATAAAAGATTGCAAAGAAGCTATTGAAAGATCCATAAAAGTTAATAAAGATGCACATTGTTTGAGAAAAAAATTTAACTTAACAAACCTATTAAAAGCTCCATAAAATATAACAAAGAAGCCATTGAAAGAAAATTTTACAAAGGAATCTATTGAAAAACCCTTTAGAAATCATAAAGAAAGAAGTCATTGAAGTGTCTTAATAGCTACAAGAAATTAAGAAGAAAGTAACAATGGAAAAACCAAATTAGCGAAGAAGAATTGAGTCGTAAAATCATAAATATAAGATGTTCCAAAGGAACGTGGTAAAAATTTAGGAAAGACATAGTTCAAATAAATAAAAATTAAAGAAGTTGGATTGAAAAAAAAGAATAACAGTCTCTCCTCACATAAAGGACTTAGAACGTTGAACAAAGACTACAAATACAAGCACAATTTTCCTAGTCAAATCAACATGACCATAAGTATTTCAAGTATTGGATGCTACAAGACCAACACCAAAAACAACATTCATTGTGGATGCTATAAGACCAATGCCAAATAGAGAAATAATATTAAACATCATGAAAACTACAAGACCAAGGCCAAATAGAGAAACAACATTGAATCATGGATGATAGTTTTGTGAAAGCAAGACTTGTTGGAATATATTAAATTATTTGGTACATGCTAATGTACCATATTGGGTACATCTCTAGATTAGGAGAGTGTCTTAGATTAGGGGTTGAGTATTTACTTTATGTAATAAATAAATGCACAAGTATTATTAGAATGTGCAATGATGTAAATGTGCATGTTGTCCATGTGTACATGAGTCTAGAATAGGAATATAGTGAGTCATAGGAAGATGGAAGGCCAAGATTCATACTTCATTATATATTGGCATTTTTAGTAGAATTGAATGAGGAGAGTGAGTTAGAGAGAGTGCATGAGCACATTAGAGTAGAGTAGTTCTCAAGTTAGATACAATGTAGAGCATGAATGAAGAATGGAGTATTTGAGGTCTCCATATTTTGTATGAAGATCTCATTTTCGTGAGCTTTATTTTATGAGTATTTTTAGAATTTTCTCATGCTATTTACATGATTAAGATATTGCCATTATCATATAGTTAATATTACATGCTCATTTTATGCCTGGTCGTTGCATTTCCTTAAGTATATAGTATCAAAAACTAACAAGACCTATGGGATCCATTGTCCAGTCCAAAACATGAGAATTCTTACTTTGGAAAAACCCATGCAAAAAGAGAAAATAGTAGTTAGAAGAAGCAACAACTCTAGAGCACTTGGATGCATGGTCCATGTATAAAGTAAAAATAGCATGTTATGAGTAATTCATTGTTTAATAATTGAGTTCAAAGAAGAGATGATAAAAGGCAAAGAAAATATATAGAAAGAGGTGACCAAGAAACCTCAAGAGGAAAACAGAAAGAAAGTAAAGCTCTAGAAAGACATGACAAAAGGAATATCGAGTGAAAAATTATTTTACAAAATCAATAAAACATAAGGAAAAATTAGCAGCTAAAGTCTTTTAAGACACCTAATCAATGAATGTGTTGATTTGTGAACATCCTAACTTGTGAAAGCATTCTTACAAAATAAAGTGTGACAAACATTCATAAGCATCCTATTAAAACATCCACCTAGAGGCACTAGCTCCTAGGATAACCCATCTTAAAAAAAAATGTCAAAAGCACATCGAGCACTCTAATTCAAAGACAAGTGTGCAATAGTAAAAACACTAGATCAATGTATTTCAAATAATGTTAGGCAATTGAGGATTGACTCAACGTATGCCCATATTAACCAAATATTAGTAGTAATTGGAAACAAGAAGAAATGAAAGAAGTGTTTGTATTTATAAAAAGAAATAGGTCTAATTTGTGTTGTAATTCAATGCAACAGAGACAATGGACAAAGAATATGGAGAAAATAAAAGGTAAATCTAAATACTTTTTAGAAGATTAAAGGTATGGGACTTTGATTTATGGAAATAAAGGAAAATAGTTTATTTTATGAATTAAAGTAATGGGACTTTGATTTATGGAAATAAAGGAAACATAGTTTATTTTATGAATTAAAGTAATGGGACTTTGATTTATGGAAATAAAGGAAAATAGTTTATTTTATGAATTAAAGTAATGGGACTTTGATTTATGGAAATAAAGGAACCTAGTTTATTTGATGATTAAAGGTATGGGACTTTGATTATGATAAATAAAGGTTGAAATGATTTGATTAGAGTAAAACTTGTGATCTAGTTGTACCTGTTGATATGACTCTCTATGGGCAAATGAGAGGTAAAAATAAAATAGGGATTTTAATGATATCAACTATAAAGTAGATGGTTAGATACTTTGATTAAATTTGTATAGTTGCAATTTGGCAAAGTAAATAGTAGATGCATTTAGAGGCATGTCTGTCATGGAGCCATGAGTTGTCCTGATCCCTTACTACCCTCAAAGGAATGATCAAAGGACAAGGAGGATCGGAGGTGGCAGCTAGAACCTATGCATAAGTTTGATTTACTTATTCTCAAATAGATTAGAATTGTAGGGAGATATCCCTAGATGATTGATGTATTACTTTATTCTTTAAAAGTATGGAGGTTTTACCATACTTGGATATATGTAATAAATTGTTGGATGAATGAGAACTGTATCTTTAATTTATTATCATGAGTTGTCTATGTTTTGTTGATTAGATTTATCTTCTATTTAATGCTTACCTTCATTTAATTGTTGTTTCCTTTCTAAAGTACCTCTTGTATGCTTCATAGATTTTGTTCTTGATTGTTTAAGTAGATAGAGTTATTCTTGTCTTCTTGCTTAACATAGAAAGTAACCTAAGGAAACAAAACCTTAGGGTGAACATAGAAAGTAACCTAAGTAAATGAAACCTTAGGGTGAAACTATAAAGTGAACTAAGAGATTGAGATATTAGGGTGGACATAGAAAGAACCTAAGCGGTTAAGACCCCTTAGGGATAATGCAAACTAAGTAGACTAATTAATTACATATGAGTTAAGATAGTTCATCATGGATACAGGATGGATATCTTAACTTACAGTATACGTAGCATACCTACACAAATGGACTTGTGTATGGTATGGTTATGGGCATATACCTTCAACTGTACTAAAGGTGATAAGTTTAGCTCATCAAGAATGATGAGATGGATAAGATTATTTGTGGTAACACATAAAATACCTACACATATGGACTTGTGTAGGGTATTGAGTGAGATGTAACTCAATAGAAAAGTTGGGAAACTTAGTAAACTTAAAACAATAGACAAACTAAAAATTGGTTAGGGGTTTATGAATCCCTCTCCATAGTAAAAAAAATCTTTCTTTTCTTTTTTTGTGTTTTCTTGTAGCTAGTTTTTGGGGTCATTACAATATCTCATCTCAATCTATTATACCATTTACTAATATATTTGAAACTCCATTAAGTACACCAATGACAACATTTGCACCTTGGTTAGGTGGTAGTAGTCCACTAAATATACCTAGACTAGCTCATGATATGCCCAAGAATTATAAAAGGTATTTACCTAGGTACAAATATGATGGAGCTAGAATAGTTGAAAACACATTCAAGCTTATAAATATGCTTTAATTCTATTACAAGTTTAACATGAAAATGTAACATGTAGGATGTTTCCACTCACCTTGGATAAACTAGAGTATGATTGGTATATTAGTTTACCTGCAAATTCCATCACCTCCTAGGTTTAATTAGAAACAATATTCATCAGCTAGTTTAGATTACCCATAGACCTTGCTATTATATATCATCAATTTGCCTCAACTAGAAGAGAGCCCAATGAGCCTCTAAGGCTATTAAATACCAAATTTTATAAGCTATATAACAAATTGAATCCACCCTATACACTTAACGTTGAAGTTGCTATACAAATGTATTTTAAAGCTCTAAATCCTCTCACATCCATGTTTGTAAGGAAATCACTCCATATCATCACTCTACCCATGGCATGTAATGAGGCTTTTATAGTAGAACAAAAATTGATGCCTCAAAGTTTTAAAATAGGATAATTACCTTCCTTAGAACAACTAGGTGCATTTAACCAAATCCTAATGATCTATCAAACTCTTTCATAGTAGCTATCAATATTGAATACCTTACCATACCCGAATTATAATAATCCATTTGATACCATTACTACTCCTACCCATCCTATTAATCCCACATATCTTGATAATCAATTTACTGCTAAAAAAAGTGTTGAAACTAATATTTAAAATACACCTACATTTCTAAATAATACTTCTACTCAAAATATGCTAGCATTCTCAAGTGTTGATCAGTCTCAAAATATCCCAACTTTTTGAATACTACTCCAAATCAAACCATGCCAACATTCTTGAATCCCATTCATCTACAAATAATGCAACAAACCAAACTACTATAGCCCAAACTAATAATATCAATTCTCAATTAGATAACCTATAGAGATTAGTTTAGAAGCTCATTAGTGATATGATTTAGTTATATAAACAAGTTCCTTAGAATCTACCTGCAAATAACATTTAGAATAGGAATCTCAACTTCCAAAGGACTAACCACCTATGGGATACTCACCCAAAAAATTGAGGAGTCTCAAATATTTCTAGCAATCAATCAGATGACAACCTAAAAGCTTCCATAAATTTGGTTGAATTTCATCGTCCATAATTTAAAAATGCTTTAGATATCATCAAAAAAAAGATAAAAGTTTTGGAGTCAGTACCCATAAATGAAGATTGTAGGAATCAAGTATATCAAAATGTAGGGACAACTTTGGTTTCAGGAACATTTAAACCCTTAGAAGATGAATCTAAAGAAGAATCTGAAAAGGAATCTGAAGAGGACATTGAAGAAGAGGTGCAAGTTCACCAGCTGTTTTAGAAAGATAACAATCATATTCTTCAAAGCAAAGGGGAGGAATCACTGATTTATTTCACACCTTCTAAAGAAACTTCCATCCCACCTAAAGATCTTACAATGCCTATGCAACCATAAATTAATATGCCATTGCCATAGATAGAGAAAAATCTAGAACCAAATAATCTTGGATATGATATTATTGAAGACCTTAATAAAGCCAAGGAAAATAGTCCTTTGATTGAGGTAGTTTAGTTGATTGACCACAAGGATTTATTGCTTGAGAAAGAAGAAACTAAAAGGGTTACTCATGCTCTAGTGGCTATAAACACAAAAAATATAGAATCCCCACCTTCATTGTTGACTACTAGAATTTTTGGTAAAAGTTTACATAACTGCCTTGTGGATTCAAATGTTGTTGGTAATGTGATGTCATATGTTGTTAACAAAATATTAGGGTTGACCCCTACTCACTCAAATAATAAGGTTGTTACATTGGATAAGATAGAGGTAAATATGGTTGGGGTGTTGAATCAAGTCCATAAATAGTTGGCTACTAAACCTAGGATACAAAAATACACTAATATTCAGGTTGTGGATATTCCAAAAGCATTTGGGATGTTGCTCAACTATGATTGGTCTAAAATATTGAATGGTCATATGGTAATTGAATTTTTAAAAATAGGGCCAAGGTTGAAGGAGCTCATCATTGATTATAGAAAGATAGATATGTATTAACGTGAACGAAATTCCAATCATGGAATACGCCACTAGACTTGCATCATCACATTAACCGGTTAGAAAGAAAGAGGGCCAAGAATGATAATAATAGTCTATGCATTAAACTAAAAATGTGAGTTTACACTATGGCAGTGGAAACTATAATCGAAGATAATTACTCAACAGTAGATATCCCACATAGTAAACAAAAAGTAATTCAAGATCAGTTATGGACCCTTGAATCTAATGGATCAAAGTCTAAGTATGGTAGTGGTGATGAGATTAAATCAAGCTAGCGGGGTGAGAGAGGTAAAATAAAAGCTTTCAATTTTCTAGATCTGGTGTTACTATGGGATAAGGCCCATGAAATCCAATATGCTTGTCATTACATGCATCTCCCAAATGATCATAACCGTGTTTGGGACCCTAGGAAATTTAATACAACTCCTATTATGTATATAGTTTTTGTTTTGTTTTAGTTTTATTTTATTTCTTCATTTAGATAAAATTCTGATTCTATATTTTTTAGCATTTACTTTTTGTTATTATGCTTAGTTTTTTTCCTAAAATGTTTGGTTTTGCTTTATTTGATTTATGTTTGCTTTTAATAGTTTTTTGTTTGAATTCTTTGTTATTAAATTTCTTGTTTTTATTATGTTTTAAGTTCCCCTCTACACTTTGCATATTCATGTTTTCTTCTCTTAATTTTGGTGGTTCATATATAAGAAATTGAATTTGGTTCCTCTAAAGGGAAATGTGCTTAATTAATTGATGATGGACTTCATCACCAGGCAACTCACTATCCTTGGTATTATCTTAGGGTAGTTTAGTTTAGAAGCCCCTACTCATAGGGTTATATAATTAGTGAGTGTGCAACTATCATTTTTGACCAAGCCCACCCAAGGGTGAAGTAAAATCTAACTGGACCAATGCAAGTTTTAGATAGTGCCACCTCTTGTATTAGAGGTCTCTTTTTTCCTTTTTGGATATCCCAATCCATCTTCGTCTTAGGCAACCTTTGCATGTTTATGCATTTTTTCTCTCTTTATATACCTTAGGGTATATCATGGAGAGTGCATTGACATACCCTTTAGATTTCATCCATCCATCCTTGGTATATTTTTAGGGGTCTTAAAAACAAAAAATGCACAAAAACACTTAAAAAGCCACACAAAAAATCACAAAAGAGTCAAATTCCTAATCAACATCAAACAAATCAATATACAATCATACCCAAAATAACTTGACTTAAATTTATTGTTGTATGCTAAATTGCTTATTTGCTTAGATTTTCTTGTAAAACACATCAAAAACCACAAAAAAATATAAAAATTAGAAAAATAAAAGAATATAAAACTTCCTCTTTTTGCTTTTCCATCACCCCAGGCTCTATAACCTATTTTTAATAGAAATCACATAGACAAGTATGATTATATCCATAACCATATAGGTAGGTACGGTTACAGTCAAAACCATATAGACAAGTACAATTATTGTTAGAACTGAGTTATAGTCCTCCCTTCCTGTGACATATTTCTATCCACCACCACTAACTCCATCTATCTTCCCTCATGGTTCTAACCAAAATCGAAGCTCAAGAGCAAGAGTGTCTTCCCATGAAGGTTTCTCAAATGAACCCTCCTCCATCAACCAACTGGTCAAGGCATCTAGAGGAATTCACCTCCACCCCACATCAGAATCTATTTACCCCTTCTCATAATTTTTAACCCCATCTTAGAATGTTGCCAAATGATTTACATTTTACTAGTTAAGGTTTCATTTATTTCAAACGAGGTTCTTTGTCCAAAATACTTAGGAGAATTTTACAACAGAGTCGTCATTTATTGTTGCCATTATACAACTCACGCCAATTGAGGACCCACTTGAAATTTTAATTTTGATATAAGTTTACTTGCATCCATATTTTAATCTTGCTTGCATTGAATGTTTTATAAAGGATTGAGCTTCAATTGCATTGATTTCATTTTAATGATTTCAATAAGAAAGTTGCATTCTTTGTTGGATAATGTCTAAGATAAAATTTAATGGGTATTTTTTACTTGGGTTCTAAGGAGAATTGATACCCCAATTTGTTTACCTTCAACTATTTGCCCAAGTTGTTGCTACCAAGGTCATTCTAAAAGTTTTTTTTTTAGAAAATGATTGTGTGTCCATAATGTAAATGTAAAATTTTTCTAAATCATATGAATAACCATGAGAAAAGGAATTAAGAAGCATGCAAGTTTAAATTTTCTAGCAACTCAATAATCTTTCGTAAATTCTGAAACCCTAGCATTCGAATGAAATAAAAAATTTCATATCTGGACAATTAAAAAATCATTCTTAGGAAACACAATTTTTTCCCAAGCCTATAAAATTTGTTTCTAGGCAATCAAAGATTTATGAAATTTGTTTCTAGGTGATTGGAAATCACTTTCGAGCATGTGGAATTCATTTGTGGGCAATACAAAATTATTTTCGAGCCATTGAAAGTCATTTTTGGGCAATGAGAATTCTCTCTCAAGTAATCAAGAATTAATTTTTGGAGTATTGAAAATTAATTCCGAACTTATGGAAATTAATTCCAGTCCATAAGAATTCAATTTCAAGCATTCAAGAATCATTTTCGACCTATGAAAATTATTTTCGAGTAATTAAAAATAATAATTTCCAAGTAACTAAAGATCAAATCCGGGCTATTAAGAATTATTTCCAAGCAATTATAAATCATTTTGAAGTCATTGGAAATGTTCAGAGTCATTCATAGGGTATTGAAATCCAAAATACATGAAGCTGGAATGTATAAAGTCAATGTACAATGCCAGATCCAACATTTGCCTAAGTATAGAGATCACTAGATATCTTGTACCAATAATATTAGAAAAGAGATACCAAAATCCTGTCGGCTATGAGAAAAAGCAAAGTGAATTCTTCCAAGTGTGGATTTTGCCAAAAATAACGTACCATGTCACCAAGCAAAGATGTATCGAAAACCCATCGGCTATAAGAAAGAGAAGAAAATTTGTCTAAGTATGGATGTTTGTCGAAGATCTTGTACCAATGGCATTGACACAAGAGTATCGAAATCCCTATCACCCATTGGCTATGAGAAAGAGGAACACATTTTTTTAAGTGTAGAAGCTGCCTGAGTCTTTGTATGGCTAATGTCAATAGAGAGGGACCAAAAACCTGACACTTTTGAATGGATTAAATTTTTGTATGTATAGAAATCATCAAACTTTGAGGGAGGATACATCAACAAAAAATCTATAAAATATGGCAATTGTAAATGAGGTCCAACACTCAAATTTGGCTATGGCATTAAACCTAGCAATTTGAAATTAAACTCGACAAATGAAAAATAAAGCCTAGCAAATAAAAATGAAACCCGACAATAAAAATGAAGCTTGAAAATAAAAAATAAGCCCTATAAAATAAAAATGAAACTCGACAATTAAAATGAAGCTCGACAATAAGAAAATAAACCCGACACCTAAGATGCAAAATTTGATGTTGCTAAAGATTTTTGTACCCTTGGCATTCACAAAGCGGTACCAAAATCCCGTCACCCGACACTTCAAAATGGATTAAAATCCCAGACTTTAGAAAATGCCAAACTTTAGGGAAGAGATTTAAAAAAATTATGGCATGCAAAATTTGGCAATGACAAATAAAACCCAACAATAGCAAATGAAACCCGACAAATAGAAAATCAAGCCTGATAAGAAATTAAACTCGACAATTAGAAATGAGCGTCCAAATATTAAAAATTAAACCCGACATTTGAAAATGAACTCAACATGTGTTTTGAAAGAAAATAAAATATCTCATGGTAAAAGCCTGGAATAAAAGCTAAAACAATGACAAATTGGCATCCGACAATTGAAAGTTAAGCTTGGAGATTGAAAATTTTACTTGGCACTTAGAAATTGAGCGTGACAATTGAAAGCTTCTTGATTGATGCCCTAAATGTGAACGATGCTATAATGCAAGAAAAACATGATCAAAATCCCTAAAAATAATATGATGTCTCTATTGCAGGAAATTTAAGGAAGGATCAAAATAAATAAAGAAATAAACAAATAACAACAACAATAACAATAATAATTACCTATAGAGGACTCAAATTTGAAGGTCCGATTTTAAAAGCGATATCAATGGCTCAAGCTGTATAGATTAATATATATATATATATATATATATATATATATATATATATATATATATATATATAAACAAAAATAAATAAATAAAGAATTAAAGTGGTGATTCATCGACCATTGTGTGATATTTTTACCACTTTACCACCAAAGCCAATTTAAACTAATTTCCTCTTTATTCCATGATCTATAGGCAACAAAATAAGAAGATAAATGCTGAGGGAGGCCAAGAAGGATACAATGAGCCTAGATCGGACTATAGTACCCTCAAATGCATGAAAACTCATTAGGAAAGGCATTCATTGAACCTAGACGTGATCCTAACTACTCAGATGGATGACAACTCAACTACCTAACTTGAAAAGGACATGTTCAAGGTAGTTAGAAGAATCCACGATGGAGAATTGAAGATCAAATTCAAGGAAGAAGCACAAGATAACACATCATCCATACAACTGTAATGTACTATTTTTTCTGAGTAACAACCAACTCATCCATACAACTGTAAAATACTATTTTTTTTTAAATTGTAAGGCTATAAATTGCCATAAAGAACTCATTCCAAGGGGTCGAAATCCACTTTTAGCAAGACATTTTAAGATTTTCTTATTTTGTAGTTGGTGGATATTTGAACCCTTGTCATTGTACTTGGAGAATTATCCTTGCAATCACATGATGCTAGAAAGTCTGAAATTGTAATAATTAAATATCTTTATCAATGCAAAATATCATAATCCTTGGTGTAATCTGCACATGCTAATGGTGGTTACATTTAAGTTCATTCTATATTTTGTCTTTCTTTCTTGAAGATAACACCATCTTAATTTCAAATTATGTGAATGCTGATCGGGATAAGGCTGGTTTGATTCAAAGTTGCTGCTTCAACAGATTCAATTTAAGGCTTCAAGATGCAATGACTTATTTTCTTTCTTTCTCAAACCCTTTTATTTTGATTTTTTTTGAAAATTGCTTAGATTAGTTTAAATTTCAAAATTTTGAAGCTTACTTTTTATGATTATATGCTGTATTTTGTAACTTTTAGAATTAATATTGCTATGTGCTACAATTTTCATGAGAGTGATGTAATGAATGATGTATGTTGATAAATTTTAAGGTAGCAAGCCTAGAATCTTGCTTTCATATGTAATTTGCTTTGAATCTTGTGAGAATTAAGACATATATGTGATAATTGACTTGGTTATTAAGGCTAGACAATGAATTGAACTCTTGCCCTTGTAATAATTATATGTAACCCTGAGTAATCCATATGCTTTCCCTTTTCATACTTTCGTTTAAAATTTGATAATAACATATCCTATCACCCGAACCTTGGGGGATCAATGTTCCCTTTCAAGAGAGAACAATTGTTGTTCTAATTGTTGGTGTACATCAACAATCGGATTAGGTGTATCACTCAAAAAAATCCAATACCAATGTCATATCTCAATTCATTACCCTATTTCACCAAAGAAGATGCTACCACACCCATCAAGCACCTTCACCATATGTTCAGCTTATATGCGGTGCACATCATTGAAGAGCAAAACGTAACTATGAGATTGCTAGTGGTATCCTTTAGAGGAAAGGCTAGAAAATAGTACATAAGCCTTCCTCCATATTCAATCAAGAGTTAGAACCAACTTGTTGACTTAATAGTAGATAGATTTGGGGTGAAGGTTGATGGAGTGTCTCATGAAGCGGTTGATGACCATCAAAAGAGCACCCATGGAGACAATGAATGACTTCAATACCTAGTTTCATAAAACCTGGTACAAGATCTCAAATGAGATTTGACCTCCCCCACGTATGATATTCATATATTTCTTAAAGGCTTTCAATTCTAAAATTTCCATGATGATTAATTCTAGAGGAGGAAAATTTATTACCAACAACCTACGAGATAGCTATTCAAGATGAAAATGACCTTATCTAGATAGGAATATTGGATCCTAGACCCACAATGCCCCTCTTTTTTAGCCTACTCCAATCGTAAATCTGGTCACAATACTAGCTCCTCTCCTTACTCTTAAACATGCTGCTATAAGCCCCCACCCCTCCATTAAGCTAGATGAAATGAAAATTTTCTTAATATGTTCTCTAATGAGGTCATAACTCTTAGAAATATCATAATGCTCAAAAATCTCAATATCAATATCAGAAAAATCCCATACATCCCTTCCAACAAAATAAATAGGGATATAAGCATCCTCCAAATGGTTATCAAAATCCAAATTGCCCCACTAATAGGAATACAAGACAACCATTAAGCTCAAATCAACAAATTGTACCTATATGGACCCTATTGCAACATAATTCTCCAAACCTTGTTAGGGATATAATGGCCACACAAATTAACTATGTGGAAAATAGAGATGCTTGTCATTCCCTAGACATATATCTTCCCAATGCTTACATGAACGAATTCAACAACACACCATTCAAGCACCACTAAATGAAGTTCCATATTCAACCATCTACTTGTAGCTCAATAATGTATTCACATATATAGACTCAAGCTCCTCAAGCCCCATCCAATATATCTCTCCCAGATACAAGTACCACCCTTCCTAAAAAAAAATTGGCAACTTGATATGAGGATGAAGTATGTGTTATATCTAATGGATCCAAAAATCCATTGCATACTAGGCCACAAGTCCAAACAAATTATATGACAAGGATCAAGAGTTAAGTATTAGAGGAACAAGGAAAACCTAATCCAATAGGTCTTAATGCAAAAAATAAGCCATCACAACCTAGGAAGAATGTCTTTCCTATGACTATAATCCAAAAAATGCTAAACACTCCTACAAATGCTAAAGGAAAACCCTCTAAAATATCTACGCAATAAGAGTTAACACTGGTATAAGATACTGCTTCTAAACAACCTAAAATAGAGAGAAGTCAACCACAATGGGCTCCTAGCTTGACTCAGAAAGTTCACTCTATAGAATCATTCAATGTTGTAGACCACTTGAAGAAGCCTACTATAGTTTTGCCTCTTTGGGATGTTACCTCTATGTCAAAATAGATGAAATTCCTAGAAGAATATTTGGAAAGGTAGTGTCAGGTAAGTAGAAAGCACTTGTACTCCTTCAAGTATTTGGCCATAAAGTAAGTAGAACCAAACCAATGCCATTCTATTTGACCCTAATCTATGGTGATAAATTGATCCACAATTTTTTGATAGATTTTGGTTCAAGTACTTTGGTCATGCCTAGAAGGGTATCAAACACATTGGGATTAGTCTATGAGCTTGTTAGCCGAGTAGTCCAACTAGATGGAATCCTTGTCTGAATCTTTGGTCTAGTAAAACAACTTTCTCTAACATTACAAAAATGCCCAAATCTAATCGTCCAGTAGGATATATCAATTATTGAGCTTCCAATCAAGAGATTTCATTGCCAATATAAGGGGTACCGATATTTGGATTGAAAACATATGCTACTTAAAACTCAATATGATACTAAGTTGAAGATCTAGTCGAAGCCCCTCCATATTCACCATGTGGAGCATGTACCTATAATCATGCTAGACATTGAGAAAACCTGTGTCACACAGGAAGAATAATCTAGGTTGAAAGTATTTTTTGATGTAGTCCTCTTCTATGCTTGACAATCAAATGGGTTAGTGTGTTTCTAACATGTGGAATTTAAATTTATGAGGTATTTTTGAAAATAGGTTTGGGGACCTACTTGATTCAAGAAGAAAATATTTTTGTCCCTCAAATCATGAGGACAAAAGAGAACTCCATTGTTTTGTGAAAGTTGTACTTTGATGGCACCAAAAGTAGAAAGGGGGATATAGCTAGTGTTTGTCTCATTTCACCAAAAGGAACAAAGATACTACAAGCATACAAACAATAATTTAATTGCTCAAACAATGTTACTAAATGTGAGGCCTTAGTGATTGGTGTACAATTGGCAAAGAAAAGAGTATTAAGTCACTGTAAGTCTTTGGGGATATTGGATTAATAATAAAGTAGGTAGGATATAATTGTTTATCAAAAATATATTAATGAAGTCTTATAGGCATAAGGTCTAGGATCTAACTGAATCCCTTCAACACCATAAAATTCAAGGTCCTTCCAAGTACTCAAAATATTGACATTAATCGAATGATGGTTATCAAATCATACTTTGACTTGGTGAGCAACTTGATCCTAATAATAAAGCACATTGGCAAGTGTTTGAAAGTAACACACACATTGTTCACTTTCTTCAGCAAGCTGATGAATTCATATAAGAATTGACCCTCAAAATTGAAGAATTATATGAAGATCAAATTATCTAATTAAGGACCAATAAGCTTCCGAAGGGACTAGTGACATTGGAATAATTTTTCAGCCCAAATGATCAATTAAAAGGGAATAAAGGAATCACTACTAATAAGGAAGATTATCAAGAAATAGAAGCTACCCCAAGACAAATATTGAAAATAGGTAAAGTAGCTACCCAAGTGGAGAAGGAGTCCCTCATCCAGCTATACCAAGAATACAAGGAAGTGATGGCATAGATTTATGAGGACCTAAAAGGCTATAATAAAGAGGTTATTCAATGCACAACTGATCTAGATCATGTGGCCAAGGTTGTAAGGTAGAAATAGAGGTCGATTAATCCCAAAATTAAGCCTCTTATGAGATAAGACTTGTGTAAGTTGATTGAATAAAAAATTGTATATCCCCTCAAGCATACCAAATGGATCTCCAAATTAGTACCTATGAGGAAGAAGAATGAAGAAATTAGATTATGTGTTAACTTCAAAGAAAAAAAAAAAAACTCGCTAAATGATCATTACCCCTTGCTTTCTATGGATCAAATTTTACAAACTATTGCAGGCTCAAAAAGATTTTTTTGCAAGATGGATTCTTCAAATTCTTTTAGATTTGGGTAAGAGATGAGGATCAACATAAAATAATATTCATTACTAAATGGGGAACCTTGGCCTATCAATAGATGCCTTTTTAGTCTATCTAATATGAGGCACATTTCAAAGAGCTATGGACATTGCCTTTAAAGACCTTATCAATGATATAATATTGATCTACTTAGATGACCTCAATGTATTCTCTAAGCTGAAGGAGGATAAATTTAAGTATTTAGAAAGGATATTTAAGCAATGTTAGGAAGGGTCAAGATGAAAATTTTATTCCTTACTACTAATCAACTTTATTATGACACATATAGTTTGGTCATAATATATTATTTAGCACAAAAAGAAAACATGCTAAAATGAAAAATGTAAAATATATATTTTTTCTTATTGTATAATATGTTGAGAAATGTTTTTTTAGGGATGAATATGTTATAACATGGTTATAATATAGTTAAGTATTTAATATCTTAAAGGAACATAAGAATAGGAATAATGAAAGTATAAAAACAACCATTAATCTCATCATAGAAAAAATAGATATATATGAGATAAAACAATATAACGTTATTGTTGAAGATATCATATACTAGTTTTCATCTTAGGACATGGATAAACTCTAGGAAATTAAGAATAATATCAACTTTTTATTAAGAAGAAAAACTAGGAAACATTGGCACAGAGAACCAATATGCCATGAATGTTAATTTTTCCTTTGGCTCATTTATATTTTATTGTATCTTAGTTAATTTATTTTAATAATTTACTATTCATAAAAAATTAATAAGAAAATAAATTTAAGAATTGACCCTTAAAACTATCTATAAAATATAGGAGAATATCCTCTACACATCCTTGTTTTCATGGAATTGAGTTAAATAACTTTTGATTGGTAATAAGGGTTTTGAAATGTTCCCATAACCTTTTACAAAAATGTTGTAGTTAGAAAAAATGCTCCCAACCATTTGAAACAAAAAGGAAGTACCTTCTTCAAAACAACCAAGAAGAGAGATAAAAATAGACAGGGAAACCCTCGCAGGGGCAAAAGAGGAAGCCTCAATGGGAAATAAGAGAGGCATGAGTAAAATAGAAGTTCCATGTAAGACACCATAACTCCAACCATCGACCAATCCTCTCATAATGGATAGTAACTATTTTACCACCGGCTTCTTGCAAGCTCACGTGCAAATAGAAAATTGAAACACAAAGTTACCTTGGAATGTCACAATCATCCCTCATCCATCAAAAGATACTAGTAACAATGATTCATGAATTTGATTTGGAGTAAAACCTGCTTACGTGTCTGGGTAAGACAACAGATGACTCCATTTTGTCATCCATCATGCAACAAAAAACCTACAAGAGGTGTTCATTGAAGATGGTGCGATTACAATATCTCCACGTATGGCTCACAAAGACATTCTCCATGTTGAGCCACAAGCTCCACATGCCCCAAATATTGAAGCCATGCATGAGAGTGTATGTTGAAAATAAATCCTGTGAACTTAGAAAAATTCCATGGATCGATGAAACCTCCAATGATGTGTCCTGAAAATGCTATCCAATATGAGGTGGATTCCCATAACATGGAGAAGATGTGGCTACCCAAGAAACCCGAATCCTAATAAAAATCACAAAAGAGATATAGGCATGGGATTGCCATCGACTAGGGGGGAGGAGAACTTTCATTCCAAATGGTGAGGTTAGGAAAAGAAACCCCCATGTTAGCTATAAAGTTAGTGGCTTGGTTTCCTTCCCTAAAGACATGTTGGATGGTAACATTAGGGGAAGATCTAAAAAAAAACTTTGCCTCAAAGATTAAATTGAAGATCTTCTAGGAAGCTGACTGGGTGCCTACAATGCTTCTAATAATGTTTATAGAGTCACCTTCAATAATAATGTTAGGGCAGTTTATTTTGGATAAGAGAGATAGACCTTGGAAGAGGGCTTGAGCTTCAACAAAATGATGATTTGGATACCGATATTTTCTACAAAGACTAGCAATATCTTCCTTGTATAATCTTGAAAGATACCTCTTGCTCCAGTCGATATTGGGTTACCCTTGGAAGCACCATAAAAATTATACTTAATCCATACCAAAGGTGGAGGAGACCACTTGATAAGCGAGCGATCAACCACAAAAGAGGGAGAGGAAAGATTACAGGAAGGGAGTTGGAGGGACTTGGCTAATCAAGCTTCACTCAAGGACTCTGGCCACCTAGTGCCCCGAATAATAGAGATATTTTCAACTACTGCATGAATAACTCTGGAAAGAACATAGTTGGAATCATGGATGGAGTTAAAAAAGGTTTTGGAATTTTGTTCATGCCAAAATTCCCATAGGTAATAGGGGAGACAAAAGGTCCAAAAGGTTTTGACACGAAAATTTTTGAAGGGATTAGGCCATTGTAAATAGAGGTTATTTAGAGAAAAAAAAGAAACCTAAGAAATACCCACAAAGGAAAATAATGAGCAAAGATATTTGAGAGAGAAAGGACATGAGAGGAAAATATGTTGGGTGGATTCACACTCCTTGCAAAGGTAACAACAATTAGGAATGGGGAGCCCTTGAATCTAGAGATTTGGAATGGAGATGATTTTGTCCTGAACAACAAGCCAAAAGAAGAAATAGACTTTGGGAATGAGGTGCTTGTTCCAAATGATCTTAGAAGGGAACCATGGCTGACCGAGGTTTCATTAAGGAAATAGGTATATTTGACAGAGAAAAGCCCATTTTCACTGGGAACCCACAAGAACTTATCTTCAACTAAAAAATTGGGAATAACATAGAGATGCAACATGTTAGAAAAAATAAGATTAGATCTTTTTTGGTCTTTGTTTAAATTACCTTAAGGAATGGTTTTCCAACACTTCTTATCAGCATCAATGAAATTGCACACCGGTGTATCAAACAACATATCAGTCATAGGTTTGAGGTAAATCAGATCAAGATAGTTTTGAAGATGACTGTTACCCAACCACTTGTCTTCCCAAAAGCATATCTTCTAGCCATCACCAAGTTTCCAATGGATTCCTTTGTTGATGATATCCCTCATACATAAGATTGAATTCCAGGTGGTAGAACCTTGAATGGGCGAAGGATCATCCAAAAAATTTGGTTGATGTCAGAGGTATTTAGCATTGATGATATCAACCCATAGTGATTTTTCATTTTGAAGGATCCACCATCCTTGCTTGGAAATGAGGGCTAGGTTCATTTGTCTGACCTTACTAATCCTGATACCACCATATTATTTCTTGGAGTAGACCTGATCCCACACAACTAAATATAAACTCTATTTATGTTTTGAGCCTGACCATAGAAAATTCCTTTAGAGCTGTTCAATCTTGTTATAAACTTCAACCAAAATGCAGAAGATGGATAAAAAGAAAATAGGGATGCTTTGGAGTATAGCTTTGACTAAGGTGGCCTTTCCCACTTGACTAAGGAGCCCTCCTTTCCATCCTGCCAATTTTTTGCGAATTCTCTCAATGAGTGGAAACCAAAGAGTTTTTTTGGTAGAACCAACGAAAAGTGGAAAACCAAGGTAGGGAGCAGGAAGATAAACAATTGTACAAACAAGTATATTAGCTATGTTGGTTTTCCATTTGGGTGGTGTATTGAGAAAATATAGTTTACTTTTGGAGAAGTTGACTTTTTGGCCAACAACAGACTCAAAGGAGAGAAGAATGGACTTGATGATTTTGGCTTGGGGAACAAAGGCATGAGTGGCTAGCATAGTGTCATCCACAAATTTTTATGGGATATGGGCATGAGAGACGAGGTAGGTTTAATGCCATAGATTTCTCCTTTGGAACAAGAAGACTGCAAAATTCTCCCTAGGGGTTCTGCCACAATGATAAACAAAAAAGGGGATAAAGGGTCACCTTGTCTCAAACCTTTGGTGCTATAGAAATAACCAATAATGGAGACATTAACTAAGATAGAGAATTTGGCTCCTGAGATGCATGAAAACCTATGAAAACCTATAAAAATAAAAAAGGGCATGGGGGATGACCAAACAATATATAGAGATCCAGTGGATTGGAGCCGTATTTCATGGACAATTGGCTAATCGGCTACACAAAGAGCCACCTAAGCCACTCATCTACTGAAATAAAATGACCTTCTACCATTAAGGGGGGATTAAAGACATGTTAATGCTACAAGGTCATGTTTATTAGTTAGGTTCCAAATTAATTGTTATGAGGCTTTAATAAGACCTCATTAGAATAGGTTATTTTAATGTGTAATATCATTTCATGTTCATTTGAATTTCATGTAATATGGATTTGGGAACCCTAACCCTAATATCATTTTTCTCAATATATAATTCCATAATACAAAGGGAGAGATGTGATTTTTCATTCTCTTCATTATCAAAATTTTTCTCCTCCTTTTTCTTGTTTCATGTGGTTGAGCTTGGGCACATAGCATTGATACTTCATACACACTTATCACTATTTTAACTCTTATTGGCCAGTGATTTGAACCAATCCTTGTTAAGGTATTAATTTTAGCACAAGTTCCTTCATCTAGCCAATGATATGAGAGTATGCATCTATCTATTTTTTTTGTTATTAGGTTTTGGCCTCTCCTATTATTGGTCCATGTATAGTTATCTTCTTCAAACTCAACCTCCCATAGATTATTGTTTTGAATAAATGCTGAGAAATCTCTCATACTTTGGGTTCATTTCCTAATTCCCCTAAATTTTTCATCTAGCTTGGTTATGGCATTAAAATCTCCTATGATCATGAATCAAGTTTCTTGGTCTTTACTTCTCATAAAGGCTTTAATCACACTCCAAATTTCTAATATATATGACTAAGTTGTAGGTCCATAGACATTGATAAGGATGAAATGAATATCTACAAAGTTGCAAGCGACTAAAGAGGCTATCCAATGCCTAATTTTATGAATGGTTACACATGAGGTTATAGAAGGATTCCAAAAAGTTAGAATTTCCCCTACCACTCCTTCAGAATCCATAGCATCCCATTCACATCTTATCCAAACTGCTTTCATAGTTTTTGGAACTTCTTGTTTTGTCATTTTAGTTTCCTAGATACAATGTATGTCAAGATTATTACTTAAACATAGGTCTCTGATACACCTCTACTTTGAGGAGGCATTAGCACACCTTGTATTCCATGAGATGATAATCATGTCTCATTAGGGGCTATTAGCCCCACCTGCGTGTTACCAATAACATTTTGTTGTTTGGTAAATAGAAGTTCAACCAACTTAGTTTGTGTTCCTTTCTCTATGTTTGCTCTTTCTTCCTTAGATCTAGCTTGATAATTTAAGGGTTTTCCTCTTTTTGCCTTACCTATATTAGGAGTAGGTCTTATTTTTATATTCCTTGATATTCTTTCACAATTTTTCTTTTCATCATATTTATCCTCTCCTAGCTTTACTACAAAAGCTTTTGACTTGTCCTACTCATTTTATAGTATTTCCTTATTAATGGCAGAGGTAATAACTTCTAAAATTGTATTTTTTTACCAATTTTTTCTCCTGAATGGTGCATGGTACTTTAAGAGAGTCTTCAAAGTATGATGAGACACATTTCTTAGGTTCATCGAGAATATTCTTTCCTAAATTAGGATCATACTAAATAGACAATTTCTTGTTAATATGTTGAACTTGTTGTACTATGTCCTCTAAGTTTTTATCTACTTTTTATTCATAGGCTAAAGCCTCAAAAGAGTTGGTATTTCTTCCAATACCGTTCCTTACTGGTCTCCACTATTTATTTTATTTCATTTTTCTAGATCTATTTTTTGGAATTTGAAAACCATCTTCATCCATATCTATTATTTGTAAGTTTCTCTTGCGGTTTTCTACATATGATTTTGCTAGGCTCTTCTTAGGGCATGATATCTCAATATTCCCTACCTCATGATATCTTCTACATCTAAATGATATGTTTTTATAATCTATGGTTTGGATCCACATATAATTCAAATATGGTCATTGATTAACCATGTCTAAGTTATTTTATAATTCTAGTTCTTTTACAAAGAGATAAATTGTTGCATTTGCATATCTAGAGGGCATTTTATTTTATAGAATATTTGTTGAATTACATTGCTCAAAACTACATCTTAAATATCTAAGTCGAATTGATCTCATATCATTCTTTTGATTTTAACTTTTATGCAATATTTTGATTGAATAAGTGAAGCCTAATTTTATAAACAATATCTTATCTCAAGACATGAGGTTTATAGTTATGAATTTGATTATATAATTAATAGGTGTGTGTGTGGGTGAAATTTTACATCCTTCACCCACTCTTCCCTTCAGGAAGTAATTCCCTCTGCTTGAAAGGAGTTCGCTAATTTTTTTTAAGATATTACTAGATGGGTGGAAAGTACCAAGTGGTGGTGGTGATAGTCACGGGCGGACCAAAGTGTTGGATGAATGGTGGAAGGAAGTGAGGTGGGCTATAGCATGGGCATAATTTTTCTTGAAAGTTTGGATTGAGGATTCTAAAAAACCTATTTGGCTTATTGGGCGGGTATTCTGAGTGGCTAGCAAGGGCAATTTTTTTTTTTGATCATGCCCTTGAGGATAAGAAGAAACCTTGCCCATCTCTGGTGAGAAAATAAGAACACTAGTCGGGTGGAACACAAAGGAAGAACCCACCCAGTATTGGAGGTTCCTGCCTTCACCCGAGGTTCAAAGAGACCCGCATACTGCTGTAGTGGTTTGAGTATCCGATGTCGTATGCAGAAGTGATAGATTTATGGTGTGATGCTCCCAAGGTACTTCAATGTCTATCACTCACCACCTCAACTAGAAGATCGTTAGTCGAGGAGAAGGATGAGGTAGTTGAGTATTAATGAACTAGGTAGAGCTGTTAGAGGATCCAAAGGTTTAGATTAATTCTAAAGTATCTTCCACCCTCTAGAATATCGACACTTCCTAGTGGAGCAATGTACCAGGGCGACGCTCGTCAGCTGCAAAACCATCTTCCCGTCTATCACCATTAATATCCAGATTTTGAAACCAATATAAATATAATTATAAATAGTGGAATTATGGTCATTCCAAAGGGTGGATATTTAGCCATTACAATTCTTATGTAAGGTTTCCCCTCTGTGAATACAAATTCTACACTATTTGACCTTTAACTGTGTTTGCTTGTTTTTCATTGAATGTATGAATATTCAACTCTTTATTTGCCTAAGTCATCCTATGTTATTTAGGTATATGGATTTCGTGGGATGTGCTTGAGCGATTAAGGGGGAGTGTGTTCATTATATGGGTTGGAGGTTTATTTCTACTAACATCGATCGAGTGGGAGTGCTTTTATTTTGCATCATGATCTCATGCACCCGCTCATCGGTATTGGAATTCGCCTCTCGCCCACCATTGATAGAGAGCTAGGACAAAGATGTCGTTGGGTGACTTGGTGTAGGTCTTGTGTTTCAGATGGGGTATCATGCTTGCATAGGTATTGATGTGGCTATACCCATCCTTGTGAGTTTTAGCTATAACATTTTATTTATTTATTTCCTCTTTTCCTTTTCCCTTTTCCTTTTGTGGCATAGAGTAGTTGGAATCACCCCAAGGAAATGACATTTTTCGAAGATCGTCCGCTCTACCCTTCCAACGTGAAGATCATTCTACACTGCTTAGCACTGATCTATCTTCCCTATCCTACGTGTGGTGTTGGATTGGTGACCAAAAATTTTTGACGACTCTACTGGGGACCGATTGAGTCCCATGTTTTAGGAAACCAAAGTTTGGTGACTCTATGATTTACCCAAATCTTCTCAAAGTCACCTGGTGACTCCAACTGAGTGACACTTTTAGATCATGAGACAAGTCACTCACTTGCATTAAAAATCCAAACATCTTAGAGAACTCAAGGTATGGTGAGCAACCTTGACCTCATAAGTGGAGATAGTATGCTCACCTGGTGACTCTGAATTTGACTTCCAAAATAAGATCGGGACCTCTAAATATTAGTACCTTGATGGCTTGGCCATATTTCCCCCAGTGAAATTATCCCAGTCCCCTCAATATCCCTCATCGATATGATATCCTAGAAGCTACCTTTGATGCCCTATCCAAATACAATGGCATCAAGGGAGCTGTGAAGGAACACCTTGAAAATGTGGCTTCTATGACCATACTTCACAATATCGTGCATGAAGATGTAATGATCAAGCTGTTGGTAGTCTCCCTTGAAGGTAGAGCACGGATCTGGTATAATAATCTACAATCGAGGAGTATCTCTATATGGGTGGATTTGGTGGAGCCCCTAATGGATGCATTTGGAGAAGTGGAGGACCCCTTCCAATATCTGAACCAATTCACATTTATCAAGAGGAACTCTCTTGAAAGTGTGGTAAACTTCAATGTCTATTTTGAGAATATTTGGAAGAGGATTCCACTATAGATCCTCCCAACCTCCATCCAGGTGCATCTTTTCTACATCCGAGCTCTTGATCCTGATATCAGTCTCCTTCTGCACCAATCAAGGGAAACTCGTTTCTCCCAACTCTACAAGGAGGCTGTTAGGGCTAAGCAGGTTTTGATATGGAGGCTCCAACCCACCAGTTCCCTCTAGGAGCTATACTAGATCATGAAGAGGGCATAGACCAGTAGCAAGTCTGTCAAGAAGCCCACATCCACAAATATGGCATGAACAATCAACCCTAGATCCTCGAGAAGCTGGGCAAGGACTTGGATGCTCATGAATGGGAGAAGGATTCAATGGCGAAGGAAGAGTCAAAAAAGCGATTGAAACAATTGACCAATATTGAAAAGGGACAACATGAAAATCTAGTCCCTGACAACTTACCACCTGAAATATAGAATACGGTGGTAAAAAAATTACCACCCTAGCTTTCAAAGGCCCGAGTGTTCATAAAATCAGGCAAAATAAAAAGAATTATGATTTAATTGTAATTCTAAACCAACGTGGTCAGCACCAGACAGGTCATAAGCGGTGCCTCAAATATAGTGTGATCTAATCCAACCACTAAATATTCAGAGGATGATTCTTGGATGATACCCTAGCTCAGGCATGCTTTTCATGTCATAATTTTATGACCAATAAATAAGACCTTGCATTATGTAGGGCCAACGTGTTGGGAATCACAAGTTTTATCACCAACCATTGGTGCAAAAAGGTCCTATGAAAAGTTACCACTTGGTCAGGTATTGAAGGGCATCAAAAAGGACTTTCCTAGAATTTGTTTAGGAAATATAACATTCTCCTCTTTCTCTATGTTGTCTTCCTAGTTTTATGTTCTTCTGTTCATTGTTGTTGTAATCCTGTAGCCCAATGGATATATTCAATAATTTTCAAGACCTCTCACTTGTCCCTAGGAGCTATGGTAAGCCTTGGAACTCATAGATGTAGGCACATGCTATAAATGACCCCTGCAATAAGATGAAAATAAGTCCAAAAAGTGTAGACCATAAGTTGTGGTTGGAGCGAAATGGCCTCCCAGTCGATAAGAGCCAGTAAAAGAGTATCACTACTAGATTATGTGAAGAAAAAAGTCTGGGATAGAAGAGATGAGAAACACTGGAAATTTATCTACTCTTGTACCTAGGTCTTCGATGGGATACATTTAGGGTGATTCAATATGTAAGCATATCTCATGGAGAAGGGTCAATGCCCCATCGGTTTCACTTGATAGGTTTTGGATTGCTTTTCCCTTTGTATCTCCCTGTTTCCCTGCCCTTTCCTCCCCTTCGCTTTCTTTTCCCATTTTTTACCTGTAACTCTCCCGACTAGTAACAAAGGTTTCATCGCCTCTATTGCTTCCTCTTCCCTTTGTCTCTTGTATGTGTCTTACAACAAGCTTCTTAAATATTTGCTTGCTATTTCCACTGCTTGTCTTCCTGCTGCTCTTGTTCATAGTAGTTCTCTCTATGTTGGTTGCTTTGGACCCGTTCTCCTGGCTTTATTTTCTTTGTTGCTCCCTTTTGCTCCCATCGTTTGGGCCCCTGTTACTTTCCCTCTGCTCTACTTCTTATTGTGCTTATTTTATTGTATCCTCCTTTCTTTTGTGCCCTTCCTTCCCTTCCTCCATTTCCTGGTTGTGTTTGTTATATTTCTTAATACTTATGGGTTCCTTTTTTCCACAAAATGGAAAATTCTTGTAAGTCACCAGAAGTGTGGGTGAAATTTTGCATCCCTCACCCACTCTTCCCTTCAGGAAGTGATTCCCTTTGCTCGAAAGGAGTTCGCTAATTTTTTTAAGATATTACTAGATGGGCGAAAAGTACTAAGTGGCGGTGGCAGTGGTCACGGGCAGACCAAAGTGTTGGATGAATGGTGGAATGAAGCAAAGCAGGCTATAGCACAGGTAAACATTTTCCTAAAAGTTTGGGCCGAGGATTCCAAAAATATCCACTTGGCTCGTTGGGCGGGTATTTCAAGTGGCTAGCAAGGGCGAAAACATTGTTTGATCATGCCCTTGAGGATAAGAAGAAATCTCGTCCATCTCAGATAGGAAAATAAGAACACTAGTTAGGAGGAACACAAAGGAAGAACCTACCCAGTATTGGAGGTTCATGCCTTCACCCGAGGTTCAAAGAGAGACCCACCTACGACTTCAGTGGTCCAAGTACCTGATGCTGTACGCAAAAGTGATAGATTTCTAGTGTGATGCTCCCAAGGTACTTCATTATCTGTCACTCATCGCCTCAACCAAAGGATCACTAGTCAAGGAGAAGTATGAGGTAGCTAAGTATTAATAAAATAGATAAATATGTTAGAGGATCCAAAGGTTAAGATTCCTACCACCCTCTAGAAGATCGATGCTTCCTAGTGGAGCAGTGTACCAAGGCGATGCTCGTCAACTGCAAAACCATCTTCTCGCTTATCGCCATTAATGTCCAGATTTTGAAACTGATGTAAATATAACTATAAATAATGGAATGTTGGTCATTCCAAAGGGTGTCTCTTTAGCCATTACAATTCTTATGTAAGATTTCCCCTCTGTAAAAACAAATTCTGTTCTATTTGGTCTTTAATTGCTACTTATTTTTTACTGAATGTATGAATATAATTCTTTATTTGCCTAAGTCATCTTGTGTTATTCAGGTATCTAGATTTTATGGGGTGTGCTTGAGCGACTAAGGTGGACTGCATTCATTATATGGATTGGAGATTTATTTTTGCTAATTTCGACCAAGCAGGAGTGCTTTGATTCTACATCCTGGATCTCATGCACTCGCTCATCGGTACTGGAACTCACCTCCTACCCACCACTAATAGAGAGCTAGGACAAGGATGTCATCGGGCGATCTGGTGTAGGGCTTGTGTTTTAGATGGGGTATCACGTATACATAGGTCTTGATGCGGCTATACCCATCCTTATGAGTTTTGGATATGACCTTTTATTTATTTCTTTTCTCTTTTACTTTTCCCTTTTCTTTTTGTGACATAGAGTAGCTATAATCACCTAGAGGAATTAGCCTTCTTCGAAGATCGTCCATCCTGCCCTTCCGACGTGGCGATCGTTCTATGTTGCTTAACACTGATCCGTCCACCCTACCCTACGCACAGTGCTAGATTGACAACCAATAGTGTGATATTATGCATGATGGGATTTGTATAGTTTTTGGTAATTATAACACAACAAACACAAAAAATATTTCTTTTTATGTATATTTTATGAAGGAGTAGGTTGAGTGATGAAAGATAAAGAGAAAATAATTTTAATGTTATAAATACTAAAAGAGACTTTTGTATGAAGGTGAAGGAAACATAAATAACAAAAGTAAGTGGATAATAAAGAAGTAGATTATTTAATATTTTTGGCTCATACAAAGTACACATAAAAGGCCTATGATATCCTCTTCTTCATAGATTATCATCATAAGGAATTTTATCTATATTGCTAATCAAAAGAATGCTAAAGCCTTTAGGATGGAATTAAGCTACCAAATATTCTTCAAAGAGAATATTTTTGAACAATGAATCTTCAGTGCTCAAACTTAGTTTTATATCTCAACTTGATCTAATATCCATCATCTCTTGATACATTCCAAATCAACTCATCCTTGCTAGGAAAAAATAGGTAATAAATTACGAGTAATATATTTTAGATTTTAGTAAATTTTATAAGCTCAACTAATTAAATATATAAAATTTCATGGAGGAGACATGGATTTCAATATTGCTATGTGATATATGCATAATTACCAAAATATCATAACACAATGATGATTTAACATACGAGGGGTCTATGTCAATCATATATAACTAAACTAAACTAATATCTTGGAGCTCCTATGTTGTGTATTTAAGGTTATCCCATCAAGAAAATTACTAAAGAAAAATAAATAACATGAGTCATTGATCATTGCAATATAATCCTTGAATTTCAACCTTTACAAGCCAAAAATTTCAATCTAATAACCACCATTTAAATAAATGTAACAGGTTAAGTATTCAACCAAGCATTGAAAACTAATTTTAATGATGTTTATTAGTTAATTGTAATCTATTTGATATGGAGTTGAATCTTGTAGACCTATTAGGTAGAAATTGTCATCTAAATAAATTCTTTATGTGACTAAAAAATACACACACACACACACACACACACACACACACACACACACACACACATATTGATTTTACATGGTGGAATCAATAGCCACCATGAATCCATGCAGGTTTTCCGGATTTTTATGGCTGCCATAGTATTCTGTACTATCCGCCATGAAAGCCGCCACATGCATCTCCATGCAATCCACCCCTATAACCACCATGGCACGATCATTTAAAACCTTTTACGCCGTTGAAAGCACCAAGAAAGGGACAAGTGTTCAGTTCGACAAGACCCAAGATTTGAACCTTGGACCTCTGTCATCCTTATGGGGTTTTGGGGAACCAATTGGTCTACACCTTGGACCTAAAACCTATATATTTTAAAAGAATATTTTTTTTGAATTCTTTCCATGAACTTTGAATAACCATTAGTCAAGTTTTTCCTTAATTTCAAACTTATAATTTTCAATTTCTCAAGCCTACTCATATCTTATATTTTTCAAGCTATAACCCCATCAAATTTGAAAAGAAAAAAATTGAACATATTCTCACATCATTTATAGAGAATTTTTCTTTGAATTATATTCAATTTAGAGGCTATAGCTGTTTATTAGCAAATTATATAATGGGATAGATTTTGATGTATCCTTAAGGATTTCAAGTCTTCCATTTGTGGCTAAGGACTTACATTTCAAAACAATTATGTTCAAATTGAATCTCAACTCTCCTTCTTGCTTATTTCATTAGAGAAAGGAAATATTAGATATATTAGTTTTTCTACTTTAAGTCCCAAAATCTCTAGGAATTTAGTCGCAAATCAAGGGTAGTATTAATGAAACATATCTTGGATTTTGTAATACTTACCAACTATCCAATTGCCTTATTATAGCAATATATGATTGATTTAAATGCTATATCCTCACTAATTAAGGGATAACCTAGAAATCAATTCATCAACAAATTAAAGGTGAGCTTTAAAAGGACTATTTATATCAATTTCAATAACCTTTCTAGTACTTTATTATTTTTTCATTTGTGCGACTTATATTACTAATGCCAACTAACAAGAATAAAAAATATATACTTGGAAATATTACGCCATATTTTAATAAATTCCATACTCAAAATATCCAATTGGGGATTCAGTAATAAAAATAAAGTAATTTGGACTACTATAACAACAACTAATCAATTCAATACCACCTTGATAAAAACCAAATTTTCTAAAAGTATCATACATAGAAAACTCTAACAAATACTATAATATTATTATTTTTCTATGTATACTTTAAAATCATATCTAGTATTTTTAGTATTTCAAGAAAATGAATGATCTCTTCAAAAATTATTTTTACTATCAAATATTTTCCTTCCATAAAGAAAACCACCTTATTCCTCTAAGATAATAAAATATGGATTTTACTCTATTTTCTATAATGTTTTAGATTATACTATACAACATATTGAAAATATTTTTGGATGAAATCTTTAAAAGATTTGTTTCTCCTATTTTTAGAACTAATATGCTAAAAGTGTATATAATCTAACTTATTACAACCAAGTTATTTTTATAGGTTCTTTTATTGCATCTAGAATATCACTCTTCAATATCTCCCAAATATTTTGAAATATAATTGTTAAGAATTCAACCAAGTGCATTGTTAGGATGAAAACATAAAACTGAATTATGTAGCTTCTCTATTCAAATGTTCATCATCAAAATTTTATTATATATACATAATTATTGATGGAATGTATTACAAAATCTCATCTTAATGGTCCTTAAGTTGGAACTCATAATACTTTTTAGAGTAATTTTAAAACATATTATATATAGAAAAGATGCAAGAATGAATTAAATATAGTGAGATAAGTGAAATAAAGATAGAGAGATTAACAACACGAATTGATCAAATTCTTTATAATGACACCAAATCTCTAATCAGATTTTTTTTTTGGTATTGATAAAAAAGGGGGTTGAAGGGTCTCAACCCTTTACAAAGAACTTGAAAGATGTACTAAGAAAATAACAAGAGAAGATTAGACAAATGCAAGATAGCCCTATATTATTAAAACAAACTGAAGTAGGGGAAAAATGGTGCACCTAAGAATGCTAAACAAGATGCATCTATATCTAGTATTAATCAAGCATTACAAAAGGACAAATTCAAGCAACCATGGAAGCCAAATAAGTGCAAGAAAAGGGTGTTTCTCTTTATTTCATTTGATAAATCAGAACATGGTTACATAGATGTCCCCTTGAGGGCTCTTAGTTTGATACACTTGTTTACAAAAATGGGTGCCCAAGGATCAAGTCCTTTCAAACAAGCTCGTGTGCACTTCCAATGTTCTTCCTCGTACCCACAATTGAGGTGGGTGAACCTATGATGCCGCCACTTCATTCTTCACTGTTATGATCTTGTATTCCTTCCTCATGCACTGTAAAACCTGCACCTACACACAAGGAAACCAGATTTGTTAAATAGCAAGTGCGTAGAATGTGAAACATGCAAAAGCCATACATGCAACTATAAGCTAGAAAGTGTAAATATGCAATGCGCCTATCTAAAACAACTCCAAATGATCTGAAATTGTAGAGATATGTAAAATAGATGATTTTGGGAAGATATAATTAAAAATAGAACAGAAATTGCATCCGAATGCATGGCGCATTCGCAGTGCACCTACAAAGCCTACAAAACCCAAAACAAGCAATTTTTGGACCAAAACACCTCCAAATCAAACGAAACTTGGAAAGTATACATAAAATGATATTTTAAGAGGACCCATATGGTCATATTTGCAAAATAAATCACATTTTCATGTGCATCTTCAGATGGTCCCCGAAAGCCTACAAAACCTTAAAATTGCAATATCTCACTCAATATAACTCCAAATTGCATGAAATTTGGACAGCATGTTCATAATCTACCCTAGAATATGCCTAATTAAAAATAGTAAAAAAATAATGCACATATATCACCATCCCTTGCAGGGATGGTGGTGACTATCACATAATGGGGACCATCCTGGGGTGGGACGACCACCAATTCTGCTCCTAATTTACCACCAATTCCTCTATGAATTGGTCAAAAACCTTCTCAATAGTGTTGTCATAAAATTTGGTGGTGAAATTCACTCAGATGATTCAGTTTTGCAAATAAATTGCACCTCTTGAATCACTCGCAAACCTCCTTCGCTAGGTAGAGATTTCGAGGGAAAAAGGCACAAAAAGGTGAGGGGAAATCTTGGCAGCACTTCGTTGCTATGTCTCAAAACTCCTCTCTATATTTTGTGTGGAAAATGGATCCACTTTATAGCCAAAGGGGGCCTTTGGGCAAATGGGCATGCAAGGGCATGCATGGCAAGAGGTGCCACTTGTCTAAAACTGAGCATGCATTGGAGGGGAAGAGAATCTCCCATTTTGGCCTCCATTCTATAGCATGTCATAAGGATTCTGCACCCTTAGGTCTTGCATGCTCTAATAGGTGGGATAAATGGTAGTTTTTGGGTGCCATTTGTCCAAATTTGACTTTTTGGGAGTCAAATCTTGTGGTCGTCCCACCTAGGGATGATCGCTTTGCCACCATCCCTGGGTGGGATGACCATGAACTGTGATCATCCTAGGGTGGGATGGTCATGCCTATGTGGCCCAAAACCTCCCAAAAGTGGGGTAGAGCCTTCCTAGAGTGGTTAGGACCACTATTAAACCTCTGAGGGTTGCCCAAGGGGGCCATATGATGTCAATTAGCCAATGCTTTTGGTCGCCTAATCGTATTGACATGATTTTAGTGTCTATAGATGCCCCTTTTTGAGATGCATTGTGTGCAACATAGTATTGAGCAAAAAATAGATGACTAAAATGTTGAATTATTAGGGTTATTCAATAACCTAACCAAATTTAGATGCCCCAATCATGGAAAGAGCATGCGTTCTTGAATCCTTGCTTCTGACGAGCTAAGGAACTTGCTTCAAGTACAACCTTTCATGAGGTTGACTTGATCTTGGACATTGTTCATTCATGAAGAGGAAGATTCTTCATGATTCTATAATGCCAAGCATTTTTTTAATTGAAATTTGTGCTTGTTTGCTGCCCCAAGCAGGGCATGATTATCTTTGTCAATGATTCATTGAACGAACACAATTTGCATGATTGAGTGTTTGATTATTGATTTTGATTATGAATTTATTAAGTATGACTACCCCTCAAGTGATGAGTCGATGAGGGAATGACAAGTGATAAAAGTGATGAGTCACTTGACACATATGACTTTGTTAGGGTTTCCTTCAGTTTTACCCATTGAAAAATGGAGCATTTTTGAGAGGATTTTGGTGATTTTGTTGATGTTTCATGGAAGAAAGGAGTTAAAAATTCATTCCCATGGGGTGGTCCAGCCACAATGGCCTTATTAGGGATTAAATTAAGTAATTTTCCATTTATCCATGAGAAATTTAGGTTCATCTTGATGCCTATTGAATTTTGACCAAATTTGAGTTATTTTTGGTGGGTTTTGGACCCTTTTTGGTGCATTTTTGAGTTGTTTTGATGATTTTTTGGTGGCCATCCTAGGGTGGGATGGTGGCATAGTTTATGACCATCCTAGGGTGGGATGGTCAGCCAATTAGCCACTCATCCCACCTAGGGATGGTCATGGCCCTAGGAGGGTTATTTAAGCCAAAAATGGGTCATTTGGGCTCATTTGTGCATTTGCAACTTTGTAATTTGAGAGGTGAGGAGGAGGAGAAGGATTATATATAGTGGAGTGCTACTAAAATCATCCTATAGTCACCATGAGCCAGTGTGTAGACTCATCCAACGATGGAGCTGGTGCGAGATGGGTAAGAGTTGAATTTCTTACTGCACTATGCTAGTGTTAAAAGTGGAATTATTGCTTGTTTTTTTTTTGGTAGAGCACACTAAATCCTTAGTAATTGAACCTAATTAGGGATGCCCTATAATGTTTTATGCTTGTTTTTGTGTTTTTATGCAATTTTATTGCTTTTATGGCTTTTTGCTTAATTTTTGCTATTTTTGGTGGCTTGAAAGGCCCATTTTGGCCAATTTGGGGGCTATTCCTGGGTGGGATTGCCTAGCTGGCTTTTGGGCCATCCCTAGGTGGGATGGTCATATATTTGGGGGTCGTACCTGGGTGGGATGGTCACAAACTGGCCTGAAAAAGAGGCTTTTTTTGGTTTTTTTGGTATTTTTGGGTCATTTTGAAGCCTGTTTGATGCTTATTATTGACCAACCTATCTCTGCCAGGTGGTTAAGAGTCGGTATCAAGTTTTGACTCTCTTTGAGACCATGAGAGACTTATTGATAGAGGTATACTGGGAATGGCTTGATGCCATTGGCCTCAAGCATGTGATGCGGTTAGAGCCTATGGTGGGCGATCATGCTTACTTGACTGCTCTTATTGACTTGTGGGATCCATGCACCAACACCTTCCACCTACCAATAGGGGAGATGATAGTGATGTTTGAGGATGTCTATCAGATATTATGCATTTTGATAGAGGGGTGGTCGATTGTGTCTACTCATCATGATCAAAGAGAGGTAGTGATGGAGAGGTACTTTGGTAGGGCCGGAGGAGGTGATAGGGGACTCTCTCAGTGGAGGCATATTGGTGGGGTATTGGTATGAGGCTAAGGTATTGGGTGTTAGGTATATTTTGTTGATGATGTTGATCTCTAATATGCTACTACTAGACTCATCAGGTACCAGGTTTCCTTGGAACCTTTTGGAGTTAGTGTTTACTCTGGTAGGGTGCACTATGGAGCAGCCACTAGTGATGGCATGGGGGATGACACTACTGGCATAGTTGTATGATGAGTTGTATGAGATCTACTCTTATGGGTGGAAGGGCTTGGGATGCAAATTTCTACTATAGGTTTGGGGGTGGTAGCACATAGTTGTGGATCGGCCATAGGGATTGCCTTGGATATCATGAGCATAGTTGGCGGATCGAGAGATTGGCTATGGGATCCTATGGTAGTGGGACTAGGAGGTAGGGTAGAGTCATCACCTTGGTAGGTGATGTGGACCATTATACCTAGTATTTTGTAGGACTCAGAGTAGTAGATGTGTTCTGGAGACCTTATAGGGATTGCCCAACATGGTCCGATGTTGAGGTGTAGCTCCATTGGGTGAGGTGAGGTAGATGGTTGGTTGGTTGACATGGGATGGAGTGGGAGTTCTTCCCTTATGCTTGAGTTATGTGGTAGTTTGGGCTATGATAGGGGTTTCCTAGTGAGCTAGTGGTCTACCGATACCATGGGGATGAGAGGATACTGAGGTGGTCGATAGTGGAGGTAGTAGGGGAGGAGGATCCTGTAGTAGACATTCTAGACTTGGATGATGTCGAGACTATAGAGGAGTATGACTCATGGTGGGTGATGCACCAGTGGTAGGGAGAGGGACCACTAGGGGGAGATGTGGTAGGGGTAGTAAGGAGGCTCAGTAGGATGCTCCTAAGGAGGGCCAGGGAGAGGTAGGTGAGCGACATGGGCTTTGTCACATGGTAGATGAGCAGGTGGACCTCCTTGACTTAGGAGATCAGGGTGAATTTGGGGATGATGACACTAGGGATCAGGGGTGTAGGTATAGTAGGTCATATGGGGTGACATAGATATAGAGTTATAGGATGAGCTGATTAGGGTCGTAGGAGAGAGATCTCCTTTGGACATAGGTATATGATGCCTATGTAGAGATAGTAGCTCTACGAGCATAGTTGAGATCTTGGAGCCCTAGTCGGAGGGACCTAGTAGTGGGGAGATGGCTAGGCTATGGGAGGAGGTGGTACAGCTCTAGGGCTTAGTGGAGACCTACTAGGTGAGATGTTGATAGGAGTAGACTTATATTGATGAGTTGGAGGATGAGATAGTGCACCTTAGGGGTGCATACTAGCTCATCCATCTGCTAGTGGGTCACACTAGAGTTGAAGGAGTGGTATAGGGTAGTATTCGGTGAGGATGGAGGCACCTGGATCTACATAGAGGATTGGTAGGTGGTGGTAGGTCTAGGAAGTTCTTGGTGGACTTGACCGAGGGTAGGGGTGAGAGTCATAGTATCGGTCCTATGTGACCATGGTTATTGAGACTCTAATGGCTCTTTTTGTATTTTGGATTTTTGGTAGTGTGAGGTCTGAGGACCCACTTTATTGTAGCCTACGGGAGCTCAAGGATTATGATGTATCTTTTTACCCCATATATATATATATATATATATATATGAGCTTTTATATGTTTATCATCATTTGTTTTATACTTTATGAGATGTATGCAATGTATTTATTTGCTTTATGATATGATGATGGATGTTTATCATGTATGCATATGTTGTAATTTGATTTGATTTGATGATATGTATATGCATGGATGCATAATGAGATGGATGATTTATTGATCTAGATGATGAAATGTGGATACTATATGACATACTATGTTAGCACCATAGACTGTATAGAATTCATCAATTCATTTGTAATGTTGTCATGAGACTATGTAATGGATTTGTGATAAAATGATAAATGTGATAAAATGGAATGAATAATAGAATGTTATAGAATGTCTTTGAGGTTTTCATGAGACTCAAACACTCTAGTCAATTGATCAAAAGTTATATACTAACCATGCAAGACTTTTTGACAAGGTATGAATCTGCTAGGATGACCCAGATACTCAATATCCCTATGTGTGCAAGTGAGTTCATTTTGTGATACACATAAGATTACCCCAATGCCAAATAGGATTGATGCAACCCATCTGTACTGAAGATCACCCTATGAGTATCATGATCCTAGGTTTTGTACGTAGTTGGATTAGACCACTAGGTAGTATAGGCTACCAAAAGCTAGCTCATCCACATGCAAACATTGGTCTGTACACACACAAAATGCTAATGTGATAGACATATCATCATGCGTAAGGATACCACCATTGCCAAGCAGGCTTGATGCCACCTAACCTGTAATGAGGATCACCTAATGGTTTGTCAAATGCTGAGAATTCCAAGGATTCAAGTTCAATACTCCCTTCTTTTCTTTTATTTGATTTTAGGGATACTTGCTCATACTTAGTGATGAAAATCACTATTTATTTTGTATTTTGTTTTCTTTGAGCAAGGGATTTGGGTAGTGATGAAAACCACTATTTATTTTGCTTTTGATTTTTGCTTTTTGGGATTTTGCTTATTGATAGTGGTGAAAACCACTATTTATTTTGGGGAATTGGGTAAGGAGGAGCTTGTCCTTTTGTCAATTCTCAACATTCTTGAACCATTCACATAGGGGGATGAGCAAGATAAAATTTTCACTTAAGGTAACCTAGACCACTTCGTAGGTTTCATATTTCCTTGTGCAAAACTTGGATTTATTAGTGTGAAAATGTGTTGGGATTTTGATGTATACAAGGTACAATCTAAGCAAGACTCTACCTCCTAAAAATCAGGATAGCTTTCTACAAAATCTGAAAAGAAAACTAGAGATGGTTGAGTGATCGAAAACCCTAATGACATTCTAGAACAAATGGCTAGGTGAAGGGAAATGGACACAAATATGAAAAGTGGGAAATGTAGGTGGAAATGATAAGTGAAATATGAAATGATGTGAATGATGACTTGAACAACATTGATTTTGAATGATGACTAGTGTACAGTCTTAGTGCTAGACATGTATGAGCAACTCTAAAATGCAAAGTGCAATGATGAGTATGCCTAATGCAAGTGATGATATAATGCAATGGTATGCAATGTGATGTAATGCAATATTTTTGTATTTTTGATGTTTTGATGATGTTTTTGGTTTTGATTGATATATATGTATATACATGTGACCAATGGGCTTACTGGATGCCATTGGGGCTTTTGGGTGACCAAAGGGCTTATAGATGCCTTTGGGGTATTTTGGGTTGACCTAGATGGTCATAGATAGTGGACTTTGAGGTGACCTAGATGATAGACCTAGGAGCATTTTGGGTTGACCAAGTGTAGATACCCTTGGAGCATTTTGGGGTGACCTAGATGGTCATAGACTACCTAGGAGTATTTTGGGTTGACCAAGTGGTATGTAGATACCCTTGGAGCATTTTGGGGTGACCTAGATGGTCATAGACTACCTAGGAGTATTTTGGGTTGACCAAGTGGTTGTAGATACCCTTGGAGCATTTTGGGGTGACCTAGATGGTCATAGACCACCTAGGAGTATTTTGGGTTGACCAAGTGGTTGTAGATACCCTTGGAGCATTTTGGGGTGACCTAGATGGTCATAGACCACCTAGGAGAATTTTGGGTTGACCAAGTGGTGTGTAGATACCCTTGGAGCATTTTGGGGTGACCTAGATGGTCATAGACCACCTAGGAGTATTTTGGGTTGACCAAGTGGTTGTAGATACCCTTGGAGAATTTTGGGGTGACCTAGATGGTCATAGACTACCTAGGAGTATTTTGGGTTGACCAAGTGGTATGTAGATACCCTTGGAGCATTTTGGGGTGACCTAGATGGTCATAGACTACCTAGGAGCATTTTGGGTTGACCAAGTGGTATGTAGATACCCTTGGAGCATTTTGGGGTGACCTAGATGGTCATAGACTACCTAGGAGTATTTTGGGTTGACCAAGTGGTTGTAGATACCCTTGGAGCATTTTGGGGGTGACCTAGATGGTCATAGACTAGGAGCATTTTGGGTATCACAACACTCTAGGCATGGAAAGGCCATAGATGAAGGATGTTCAAGGGTTTAAGATCCTTGATTCCTTCAAGGGAGGCTAGGCGGTAAGTTTTGGGTCCGATCTGACTAGTGATGATGAAAGGACCTAACCAGTTTATCGTAAACTTGTCTCATAGATGGGGTGGCAAATTAGAATTTTGTTGGTTCTCTTTCAGAATGAGGTCACCAACTTGAAAGTCTCTATGATGGAATTTCATATTATAAGCTCTCTTAAGTCACTCTTGATAAACATGCAAGTGCTCAAGAGCATTGATCCATCGTTCATCAAGCAATGTAAGTTGGTCTAAGTGAGCCTATCATGCGGTATCATCATCGATGAACTCTTGCATGGATATGCATAGTGATGGGATTTCTAGCTCTAGAGGTATGACTACCTCGATGCCATACACTAGTAAAAATGGAGTGGCCCTAGTGGGCATCCGAATACTAGTGCGGTAGGCCCATAGAGCAAGGGGTATTTGCATGTGCCAATCGGTGTGATTTTCTTTAACTATTTTCTTCAGAATGGCAATCAATATTTTGTTTGATGCCTCTGCTTGCCCATTTTCTTATGGATAATAGGGCATCAAAAAGCTGTGCTGGATATTATACTTTGCTATCAAAGCATGCACATATTTATTCTTGAATGATGTCCCATTATCAAAAATTATCTTGGATGGAATACCAAAATGATAAATGATATTATGCAATATGAACTCCGCTATGTGGGGTCCTATCATAGTGGTAAGGGGAATTGCTTCCACCCATTTTGTGAAATACTCGGTAGTCATAATGATGAACGTGTGATGGCCCAAGGAGGTAGGTGAGATTTTCTTGATTAAATCAAACCCCCATTGCGAGAATGACCAAGCCGATTGAATCGGTTGTAAGGCTTGAGAAGGTACGTGTGTCAAGTTAGCATGGTGTTGACACTTTACGCACTTCTTAACATAAGCACAACAATATCGCTCTAAGGTTGGCCAATAATAGCCCATGTGAAGAATGCACTTTGTGATAGCCATGCCACTGAAATGGCCACCACATGTACCATCGTGTGCTTGGGTGATTGCCCAAACTGACTCTTGATGCTCTAAGCAATGAAGGAGGATACCTTCATAGCTCCGATGATACAAAATATCTCCTAGCAAGACATACTTTGCCACTTTTTGTTTAAATATCCTTTTGGTGGTATGCGACAACCTAGAAGGGAGATTACCAAGCTTTAGGTAATCCTTGATTTGGGTAGACCAATCCTATTGTGAGGAAGCCTCGATTGCATGAATTGCCTATCCCTTTTGAAGTTCATCCTGAGTGAATGTTGATTGGGAAAGAACTTGTAAGAATAGCATTGTACTACTATCAAAAGGGGTTTGAGGGAATAGAGTCCCCCAAGCGGCATGATTCAAGTACTCATGAATTTGTGAGAACCTATCTTGATGAGGTTCAATCTGAATCAAGTGGACTTCTGGCATGGATTGAGTGTTCTCATGCTCAACCATAGATTGTGATAGCATTTTGACCTGAATGGTTGTCATATCATCCATAGGGTTCTATGGGATCAAGGACCCTAGGGAGGCCATTGTATCCACAAAATGATTAGATGATCGAGGGAGTGCCTCGATATCATACCATTCAAACTTTACTAAGAGTTTATCCACAAGGGCTTTATAGGCTTGTAGAACTAGACACTTGCATTGGAAAATCCCTTTGACCTAGTTTACGATGAGCAAGGAGTCACCAAAAATGTTGAGCTTGGTTATTTTCATGGTGACAACCATTTGAAGACCTATGAGCAAGGCTTCATACTCGACATTGTTGTTAGTGCATGGAAAATCAAGTTTGAATGATAGGGGTATAGGAGCCCCTTGAGGTGTGAAAAATATGATCCCTATGCCACCCCCTTGCTCACATTTGGAGCCATCAAAGAATAGAGTCATATCGGCCTGTGACTCAGGCTCATCAGAATCAGGTGATTCTGATATTTGGAAGACTCCATCATCGAGAAGCTCCATGCTAAGAGGTTGCTCATCCTAGAGAGGAGCCTCTATGAGTTGATCGATGATGACCTGACCCTTAATTGATTTTTATCTGATAAATTCTAGGTCAAACTCCATCAACAACATGATCCATTTTTTCATGTGACTATTGTGATAAGTATGACTCATCATGTATCACAATGGATTCTCTTTTGATACAACATACATGGTATGACTAAGCATGTAATGGTGTAGCTTCTTGGTGGTGAAAACCATCGCTAGGCATAACTTCTCAATGTATGCATACTTGATTTCATAGCTGACCAAGGTGCGGCTAAGATAGTAAGTAGCCTGTTCCTTATGCAATTCATTGTTCTGGGCTAACATGGTACCCAATGCAATCTCAATGGCTGAGATGTATAAGCGGAATGACACTCCTAGTCTAGGTGGAGCCAATACTGGTGGTGAAGCTAGATATTATTTTATTGCATCAAAGGTAGCTTGACACTCATCATCCCAATGGAATGCGACCCCCTTATGCAATAGCTTGTTCATGGATCGACATTTGTCCGACAATTGCGCTATGAAGCACTTGATGGATGCGACCTTACCCTGTAGGCTTTGGAGCTGCTTAATGGTAGTTGGGGGAGGCATCTCAAGGATTACCTTGACCTTGTTGGGGTCCACTTCGATGCCTCTTTTAGAGACTATAAATCCCAAGAGCTTTCCAGATGTGATACCAAAGATGCACTTCTTGGGGTTCAGTCTCACGTTATGCTCAATAAGGTGATCGAGGACTTTGCGCAAGACATCGAGATGCTCATGGCGTAATAATGATTTGGCCAATAAGTCATCCATGTAATCTTCCAAAATATTATGCATGTAATCATGGAAGATGTATGTCATGGCACACTGGTAGGTAGCACCGATATTTTTAAGGCCAAAAGGCATGACCTTATAGCAAAATGTCCCCCAAGGCATTGTGAACACCATTTTGAGCTGGTCTTCTAGATTGATACGAATCTGGTTGTATCTAGAGAAACCATCCATGAGGGATAACATTTTATGGCCCACTGTGGCATCTACCAGGGCATCGATGCTTGACAAAGGAAAATCATCCTTAGGACTCACTTTGTTTAGGTCTCGAAAGTTGATGCAAATGTGAATCCTCCCATCGGGCTTCTTGATGGGAACCATGTTGGACAACCATGGTGGATAGTCTATTGATATGATGAACTTGGCATCCAACAACTTTTGTAGCTCATATTTAACCATTAAGGCTACTATCGGATGCATATTTCTTAGCTTTTGCTTAATTGGCTTGGCCTTGGGGTCAAGCATCAGATTATGCATGACTAGATTTGGATCCAGTCCTAGCATGTCTTTGTAGGACCATGCAAAAGCTTCCTTCTTCTCTATGAGAAGGGCTATGTAATCAGCTTGCTCTTTGGGGGATAAGCTTTCCCCTAACTTGATATATTGAGGATTCTCAGGATCTGAGTCGATATCTTTGTCAATCATTGGCTCGATTGACATATGCGACCCCTCCTCCAACTGGTGGGGAGTAGGGATCAGGTGAATGTCATCTGCTGGGTTTAGATCATCAATTGGAACCTCAGGTTCCTCCTCAGCATGGAAGACATCATGAGTAGGCCTTGGAGAGAAATGAAATGGTTGTAGCATCTCATCACAAGGCCAGTACTCAGAAGGTGATGGGGGAGAATCTCCTTGATCAAAGTCAATTACCCCCAAGTCGAGGTGTAATGGCTTCGATGGGTTATTCGGATCTCGCATGGGCTCGAAAAGGTCTATGGAAATCATGTTTATGGATGGATGATTTCCCCTAGGTGGTTGGTGGTGTCTAGTGACATCGAGATGTCGCAAGACTTGTGGAGGTGGTTGTGGTGGAGGTTGAATGATCGGAGGTGGTCGGTGTGGTTATGGGTGGACTTGCCCTTCTGTAGGAAGGAATTAGCACTAGATAGGATCATTCAAGGGGAACATACATAGATAACCCTCATGCTCATCATCCAATGGGATAATCCATGCATATTCGACATGCGGACTAGAAGAGTCAATGGATGCCACTTCATAATCTGACTCATCATTAGATGTCCACTCATAGGGAGACCCCTGATCTTCTTCCTCACTATCATGTGGAAGGGTATGCGAAATTTCACCTCTCTCATAAGATCGGTTGACCTCACAATGTATCTCTTGATTACTCATGGGTGTGGGGAAATAGTCTCCTAGTGAATAGACTCGATTAGGTTTGGCGTAGGGATCACGTGCAAGCTCATCCCTAAAGTCCAGAGTCATGCACTCTAGACTATCCATGAGGACGTCGAGGGGCACAGGCTTGTTGTGTCCCAAACTAGACTTGTCATAAGGCATTTGATACTATGGTTGGTAAGGAACATGGGTGCCTTGCTCATACAAGCCCAACCCATAACCATACCAATTACAGAGGTGAAGATACCTCATGGTAAAGTTAGGGTTGGACATGTAGTTGATGTCCTCAAAAAGGGCTCTTCATCCTCTTCCTACTATTGATAAGGCTCGATGCCATAGTCGAGACCCCCATAAATGAAATTTGTCTGATTAGGGGGAAGGCCAAGAGGTACGATAGTGCCTATGGGAAGATGAGGTCGACCCATATCTTGCACCGACTCGATAGTAGGAGTGGCTGTGACATTCCTAACCATGTACTCTCCTAAACTAGTGGTAGCTAGGTGCACTATGACCTATGGCTATGGAGAAGGAGGAGATGGGAGTGAGGCTTGAATTGATTCAATGTTTACCTCATGAGGTAGCTCCTCATCTACTAGGCTAGGAATCTCACTTGTGGAGATGGTGGATATGGTTGGAGGGATCTCATCAATAGGCCTCTTCCCCATGTCCCTCGATGGAGGATTCATCGATGATGAAGGTATGTAAAGATGAGGATGGTATGGCATGAGATGATGATGGATTGAATGAAGGTGATGGTGATGGAGTCAGACCTTGGCTGGATTCATTCGGTTGAAAATCTAGATGGGTGGATGGTAAGGTTGACTCAGGGATCTACTGCACCATGTTGTAGTACTTGAAGGGTTCTAGGTTTATAGAGATGACATGAACTTGCCCTTCATAGGTGTATTTTAGGCATTGGTGAGCGATGGAAGGGACACACTTCATGTCCCTGATCCATGGTCTACCCAACAAGATATTGTACGCCATCTCACCCTCCAAGATGTGGCATAGTGTTGGTATGGTCTTTTGTCCTACCTGGATAGGTAAGACTATCGTACCAACTATTGAGCATATGGCATCATTAAATGCTTGAAGGGTGTATGTAGATGCGACAATATGGGATGCTGGGAGCTTCAGATGCTTGAGAGCTATTGTAGTGATTATGTTGCTGGAAGAGCCAGTGTCTATCAACACTCTCTTGTAGGGTGTTCCATTTACACATGCGATGATGTGCAAGGGAGGATCCACCATATCATTTGGAACCAGTTTAAGCTCATCTTCTCGGAAGGTAATCACCAGTTTCGTGCATTTGAACATGCCCCATAAAATTATTGAAGGAGTTAGACTCTTAGGGCTGTAGCTCGATTGCCTTAAGGATCTCCATTAGAGCTTCTCTATGAGGTGGAGATTGTTGAATGATCTCATAGATGGAGAGTTAGGTAGATGTCATTCTCAGGCTCTGAGCGAGCTTGCTCTTAATTGTGACCATAGGTCTAGGTGGGAGGCTCGACACTAGAGGCGGTAGAGGCTATGACGTTGAAGGAACATCACTCTGAGCCATAGGTGGTGCGACTAGACTTGGGTACCACCTATTCCTTATTACAATGCTGATCATGTCGACATACCCTTGCTTAGGGGGTGCATGATGAACCTCATTTACCTAGGGCACTAGCTTGGCCTACTCTGCATGGGCAGGCAATGGGTCTTTAAAAACACCCATCTATTGGTTGTTTGGTATGATAGGGTTGTCTACCTAAAGGGCATTCCTATCGATCATGTCTTGCACCAAATGCTTGAACTTATAGCATATTTGCATGTCATGCCCATTTTGCCTATGAAACTTATAGTATAGGTCTTCTCGGTACCCTTTGGGCTTCGGTGCATTTGGATCGATAGGTCGACTCTCAGGTAGATTGATCGAGTTAGCTACTAAGAGGTGCTCAAACAAAGAGTCCATAGACTCTGCAATGGGCGTGAACTATCACTTGGGGTGATGTTATTGATTTTGCCCTTGATTATTTTGGTTGTCCTTGTTATAGTTCCTAGGTGTGGCCTGATAATTAGGCTTTTGAGGCTATGGGTTGCGCTGGCCCTAGGATGCTAATGGCAACCTGATTGACTACTGTTGGCTTAGGCTACATTGGGCTATTCTTAGCATTCTTGTTCCACTCCTTCTTGCAAGGCTTCACAATTTCTCCCTCTTGAATCTTGATGTCTTCAATTGTTCTAGCTTGCGCTAGGGCATCTTCAAGAGTCGGATATTGTTGCAGTTGCAACAACAAGGAGATCAGCTTTAGGTAGCTCTTGGCAAACATCTGAGTCAACTCCAACATGGGGAGTAGATATGGTAGCTTGGCAAGCAATGCTCACCACCTATTGCCATAATTTGCTATTGACTCATCATCATATTGTTTCAACCCAACGAGATCAGCCAGCATCACCTTCCTCTTGGTATTGAAGGTGAAGCATTCTAGGAACGCATCTACGAGTTGATCCAAATTGTGGATGCTATGCTTTGGGAGTTGGGTAAACCACTCCATGGCTGGGCTAGAGAGGGTAGTCATGAATGTCCACAAAAGCAAAGCATCATTATCCTGGATGCCAAAGCATTGGCTCAAGAATTTGGTAACATGCTCCTGCGCATCTTCTTCTCCCTTAAAGGTAGCCAACTGAGGCATCTTAAACTACTCTAGATAGGAAGGGGCAGGCACCGAAGGATGAAGGGGTTGACTACGTAGCTGGTGCAAAGTGGGCTTTTGAGATCTAGACCCAGAGGTCTTGTTCTCTACTGACTCTAAGCGCTCTAGCAGTACCCTATATGCATCAGAGGATTTGATCTCCTCTTCTTTGCTCTTATCCTACGGTGGAGGGTGAGGATCCTCAGGCCTATTTTGGGGTGGTGGCATGTCACCCCCTACCTTGATAAGGTATTTCCAAATATTCCACCTCTAGCTCATGCTCAGTGTAAGCCCCATAGGGCATCTCTTGAGCTGGCCTATAGAGAGGGGTAGCTGCCTGTAGTGGGTGCACCCTATGTTTGGCCTGGGAGGCAAGTCCCGATCCGGCCTAGGAGGTCATAGAGGTAACATTGGATAAGGCCTAGGAGACCTATCTCGAATGAGAGTGGGTTGCCTCGGATGGACTTCCTATCTATATGTTCTAGGGGTAGGGACCCTCTCATGTAAAGTTTTCTGGAATAGCTCGTTGGTCTGTCATTCGATTCTTTCTTTCTCAAGTTGATGCAAGCGGTCTAGTTGCTCTTTGTCTCATCGAAGCTGCTTGAACTACGCTTGGCATTTCGCATATCTTGCAACCACTTGATTGATCTATTCCATTGTATGGGGCCTAGGAGGCCTAGGAGTCTCACCCTGAGGCTGACCTCATTCAAGATAATCTGCGATATCCATTGTGCGCTTCCCTCGATCGAGGGTAGCCACATTTACTTGAGGTTTGGGCCTGGGCATATGCTCTTTATACTCGGTGAGCACAGAGGCACATCGTGCTTGCATGAGTATACTACTCTTGAGGATAATCATGTTGGATGTGTCTCATTATTTGTAGAGGAAGTACTGTACGGTAGGCCCCGTATTCAGTAGCCCTACTCATAGATGAGCAGGCCAGGGGGGTTCGAGGGGCGTGGGGGTCTGGGGGCAACGCACCCAAAAATTTTTTTGGGCTCCTACTTTTCCAGAGATATTATCAGAGCTATTTTTGGAGGCATTGGTGGGATTACCATGATTAGTGGGTATGGGTGGTTTTAGCCTATGGTATTATGCCCACGATATTCTAATACCACATTGTGGTTTAGGGTTGTAAGAGTTTTCTTTATATTGATTGTAATGTCCCATTACGGGAAAGGAGTGAATAATAATATCAAAGGATGTGTGGCTCTTGTTTGCTGGAGTAGCCCATATTGGGTGAACCAGGGTAAATATCGTGTGTTCTATGTGCATGATTTATTGTGAGTTGTTTTATTTTGAGTTATTTATTTCTGTATTAATTATTTTGGAATAAGTTTGGGTAAAACTCTTCATATGGTATCAAATCCAGATTGTTAGCCATAGAGGGATGCCTTTATTGCTAGGGTTTCAATTCATTTGAAGAGGATCTAGGGTTTCTAGGAGTTATAGAAAACCTATTCTAGAGTGGGAGTTTTACGCAGAAGGAGTTTGAAGAAAAATGACGTCAAATCATTCAAAGATAGAGATTGAGAAATTTGATGGAAAATTTTTTGAGCTATGGAAGTTAAATATGGAGTATCTGCTCATGGAAAGAGATCAGTGGTCTATTATCTCTGAAATGAAACCTGCCAGTACAACTGATGAAGATTGGGAAAATTTGAATTGAAAAGCGAGGAGTCTAATTCGACTATGTCTTGCAGATTATGTCCTAATCAATGTTTCTAGATAAGCTACTGCAAAGAATCTCTAGAATAATTTATGGACTCTGTATCAATCTATGTCACAAGTGAACAAATTATTCCTTTGAAAGAAATTGTATAATCTGAGGATGAATGAAGGGGATTCAGTAGCAGATCATCTTAATGCATTCAATACGGTTGTAAGTCAACTTGCATCTGTTGAAATTAAGTTGATTGAGGAAGATAAATGTATTACTTTGCTATGCTCTTTACCAGATTCGTAGGATAACCTAGTTGTAGCAATTGGTAGTACAACTTCAACCACATTGAAGTTTGAAGATGTTGTGGCATCTCTATTATCATAGGATATGAGAAGAAAAGCCATGGAGGGCACATCAAAGGATGTCCTAATATTGAGAGGGCATGCCAAGGAAAAATATAAAACGAGATCTGATGATAGATCTAAGTCTAAAGATAGATCTAAGTCTCGAGGAAGGTTTGAGAGAAAATGTTGGAAATGTGGTAAGCTTTGACACATGAAGAAGGATTGCATATCAAAGAATGTTGATTCTGGAAAGAGATCTTATGAATCCACTTCCACAGAGATAAATAAATCCACTAATGAAGGAGGGTATGTATATCTGGCATCCTGCTTCACGCGTTCAGATAGAAATGATTGGTTGATCGATACTGGTGCCTCTTTTTATATGTCTCCTCATAGGGGGTGGTTTAGTGAATATGAAATATATGATGGAGGATAGGTACTATTGAAAGATTATTCACAACTTAGAATCATTGGTCATGGAAGGGTAAAAATATTATTGCAAGATGGTAGGATTAAAACCCTCCCAGGTGTGATGCATATTCCTGGACTTGCTAAAAATTTAATTTTTGTAAGAAAAATGGCTGATGCAGCAGTAAAAATCAGTTTTAGTAAGGATTCATGCAAAATGGTTCGTGGATCTATGGTGTTAGCAAGAGGAGTTTGGATTGGAATCTTGTATAAGCTATTAGGAAGCACTATGCCAAATGAGTGCAATAGCTTAACTATTTCTGAGGCTGAATCAAATAAAAGTTCAACACTATGGAATAAAATAATGAGACATATTGGAGAAAAGGGATTGCGTACCCTATACATGAAAGGTATGGTCCAAGATATCCCTAATTGCTCAATGGTTTTTGATTTTCGTGAACATTGTATTTATGGCAAGCAGAATCATGTTAGTTTCCCATCTGGTGCTGCAAGATCAAAAGGGGTATTAGATTTGATTCACAATGATATTTTTGGTCTTGTTCCTATTCCATATCTTGGGAATCATGGTACTATGCTTATTTTGTTGATGATTTTTCAAGATATGCATGGATTTATTTTCTTAAAAGTAAATATGAAGTGTTTGATAAGTTTAGAGAATTTAAAGCACTTGTTGAAAATCAAACTAAGAAAAATATTAAGGTGTTGAGGTCTAATAATGGAGGAGAGTATTGTTCAAATAAATTTGAGGGTTTTTGTAAGCAATGTGGTATTGCAATACATAAGACTACTCCATATACACCACAAAAAAATGGAGTTGCTGAGAGATTGAACACATCACTAATGGAAAATGCAAGAAGTATGCTCAGTGGTACTGGTCTGGCATTGGAATTCTTGGTAGAGTGCGGCATGTTACTTGCATAATCGATCTCCTACATTAGCATTTCCAGATCAAACTCCATTTGAAGCATGGTTTGGTAAGAAACCCTCTCTTTCACATCTTATATTTTTTGGATGTGATGCATACATGCATATTCCAAAGGAGAAAAGAAGTAAGCTTGATAATAAGGCTGTTAAATGTATCTTTACTGGTTATAAATATGGTCTTAAATTATATAAACTTTGGAATCCAAAAACTAAAAGGATAGTTTAAGTAAATATGTGGTGTTTAGAGAAATAAAAAGTGATCACAGGAATAAAGTAACAGAAGAAGAACTTGAAAATGTGCAATTTGATCTCATGGAAGAAGGATCCTACTTAGAATAAGAAGAAGAGGTTGAACCAGAGGTTCATACACCTGTGGTAAGGAGATCAACATGAGAAATAAGGCAACTTGATAGGTATAGTCCATCTGATTTTCCTTCTTCCTTTGTTTTATCTGTTACTGATGAAGATCCTAGAACAATTAGAGAAGCTGTTAATTCTGAAGAGGTAAACCTTTGGGAAGAAGCCATGAATGAGGAAATGATGGCCTTGAAAAAGAACAAGACACAGGATATAGTAAAATTACCTGGTGGGAGAAAATAAATAGGTAGCAAATGGATCTTCAAGAAAAAGTAGAATATTGAAGGTAAAGTGGAGAAATATAAAGCTCGCCTGGTTGCTAAAGGCTATTCTCAGGTAGAGGGAATTGATTATGGTGAAGTATTTTCTCCTGTTGCAAAGATAACCTCAATAAGATTTCTTTTATCTATGACTGCTGCATTTGATCTTGAAATAGAGCAAATAGATGTAAAAACTTCATTCCTTCATGGATATTTGGAGGAAGAAATCTATATGAGACAACTTGAAGGATTCATTGCTAAAGGAAAAGAAGATTTTGTATGTAAGTTAAATAAATCTATGTACGGACTGAAATAGTCACCTAGAATGTGGTATCAAAAATTTGATACTTATGTTTTAGGACTTGATTTTATTCCTAGCAATGCTGATCATTGTGTATACTCAAATCAAATTGTTAATAAACTTGTCATTATAGTTCTATATGTTGATGACATGTTATTGGAAATAGTAAGGAAATGATCAAGGAAGTGAAGTCTCAGTTAGCATCACAGTTTGACATGAAAGATCTTAGCCCTACAAATTTTATTTTGGGCATGCAAATAAATAGAGATAATTCAAATAGAAAGTCATGGCTGAATCAAAAGAAGTATGTTGAGACAATATTGAAGAGATTCAGTATGCAAGATTGCAAACCAATAAATATCGTGTGTTCTATGTGCATGATTTATTGTGAGTTGTTTTCTTCTGAGTTATTTATTTCAGTATTAATTATTCAGGAATAATTTTGGGTAAAACTCTTCATATGGTATCAAATCCAGATTTTTAGCCATAGAGGGATGCCTTTATTGCTAGGGTTTCAATTCATTTGAAGAGGATCTAGGGTTTCTAGGAGTTATAGAAAACCTATTCTAGAGTGGGAGTTTTACGTAGAAGGAGCTTGAAGAAAAATGACATCAAATCATTCAAGGATAGAGATTGAGAAATTTTATGGAAAAAGTTTTGAGTTATGGAAGTTAAATATGGAGTATCTGCTCATGGAAAGAGATCAATGGTCTGTTATCTCTGAAATGAAACCTGCCAGTACAACTGATGAATATTGGGAAAAGTTGAATTGAAAAGAGAGGAGTCTAATTCGACTATGTCTTACAGATTATGTCCTAATCAATATTTCTAGAGAAGCTACTGCAAAGGATCTCTAGAATAAGTTATGGACTCTGTATCAATCTATGTCCCTAGTGAACAAATTATTCTCCGAAAGAAACTGTATAATCTGAGTATGAATGAAGGGGATTCGGTAGCAGATCATCTTAATGCATTCAATACGGTTGTAAGTCAACTTGCATCTGTTGAAATTAAGTTGATTGAGGAAGATACATGTATTACTTTGCTATGCTATTTACCAGATTCGTGGGATAACCTAGTTGTAGCAATTGGTAGTACAACTTCAACCACATTGAAGTTTGAAGATGTTGTGGCATCTCTATTATCAGAGGATATGAGAAGAAAAGCCATGGAGGACACATAAAGGGATGCCCTAAAAATGAGAGGGCGTGCCAAGGAAAAAGATAAAATGAGATCTGGTGATAGATCTAAGTCTAAAGGTAGATCTAAGTCTCGGGGAAGGTTTGAGAGAAAATGTTGGAAATGTGGTAAGCTTGGACACATGAAGAAGGATTGCAGATCAAAGAATGTTGATTCTAGAAAGATATATGATGAATCCATTTCCACAGAGAATTAAATACACTAATGAAGGAGGGTATGTATATTTGGCATCCTGCTCCACGCGTTTAGATAGAAATGATTGGTTGATCGATACTGGTGCCTCTTTTCATATGTCTCCTCATAGGAGGTGGTTCAGTGAATATGAAAGATATGATGGAGGGGAGGTACTATTGAGATATTATTCACAACTTAGAATCATTGGTCGTGGAAGGGTAAAAATATTATTGCAGGATGGTAGGGTTAAACCCTCCCAGGTGTGATGCATATTCCTGGACTTGCTAAAAATTTAATTTTTGTAAGCAAAATGGCTGATGCAGCAGTAAACATTAGTTTGAGTAAGGATTCATGCAAAATGGTTCGTGGATCTATGGTGTTAGCAAGAGGAGTTCGGATTGGAATCTTGTATAAGCTATTAGGAAGAACTATGACAAATGAGTGCAATAGCTCAACTATTGCTGAGGCTGAATCAAATAAAATTTTGGCACTCTGGAATAAAATAATGAGAAACATTAGAGAAAAGGGATTGCGTACCCTATACATGAAAGGTATGGTCCAAGGTATCCCTAATTGCTCAATGTTTTTTGATTTCTATGAACATTGTATTTATGGCAAGCAGAATCGTGTTAGTTTCCCATATGGTGCTGCAAGATCAAAAGGGGTATTAGATCTGATTCACAGTGATATTTTTGGTCATGTTCCTATTCCATATCTTGGAAAATCATGGTACTATGCTTCTTTTGTTGATGATTTTTCAAGATATGCATGGATTTATTTTCTTAAAAGTAAATATGAAGTGTTTGATAAGTTTAGAGAATTTAAAGCACTTGTTGAAAATAAAACTAAGAAAAATATTAAGGTGTTGAGGTCTAATAATGGAGGAGAGTATTGTTCAAATAAATTTGAGGATTTTTGTAAGCAATGTGGTATTGCAATACATAATACTACTCCATATACACCACAAAAAAATGGAGTTGCTGAGAGATTGAACAAATCACTAATGGAAAAGGCAAGAAGTATGCTCAGTGGTGCTGGTCTGGCATAGGAATTCTGGGCAGAGGCAGTGAGTGCGACATGTTACTTGCATAATCGATCTCCTACATTAGCATTTCCTGATCAAACTCCATTTGAAGCATGGTTTGGTAAGAAGCCCTCTATTTCACATCTTATATTTTTTGGTTGTGATGTATACATGCATATTCCAAAGGAGAAAAGAAGTAAGCTTGATAATAAGGTTGTTAAATGTATCTTTATTGGTTATAAATATGGTCTTAAAGTATATAAAATTTGGAATCCAGAAACTAAAAGGATAGTTTACAGTAAATATGTGGTGTTTAGAGAAATAAAAAGTGATCACATGAATAAAGTAACAGAAGAACCTGAAAATGTGCAATTTGATCTCATGGAAGAAGGATCCTATGTAGAATAAGAAGAAGAGGCTGAACCAGAGGTTCATACACCCGTGGTAAGGAGATCAACATGAGAAATAAGGCAACCTGATAGGTATAGTCCATTTGATTTTCCTTCTTCCTTTGTTTTATCTGTTACTGATGAAGATCCTAGAACAATTAGAGAAGCTGTTAATTATGAAGAGGTAAACCTTTGGGAAGAAGCCATGAATGAGGAAATGATGGCCTTGAAAAATAACAAGACATGAGATCTAGTAAAATTACCTGGTGGGAGAAAATAAATAGGTAGCAAATGGATCTTCAAGAAGAAGCATAATTTTGAAGGTAAAGTGGAGAAATATAAAGCTCGCCTGGTTGCTAAAGGCTATTCTCAGGTAGAGGAAATTGATTATGGTGAAGTATTTTCTCATGTTGCAAAGATAACCTCAATAAGATTTCTTTTATCTATGGCTGCTGCATTTGATATTGAAATAGAGCAAATAGATGTAAAAAATTCATTCCTTCATGGAGATTTGGAGGAAGAAATCTATATGAGACAGCCTGAAGGATTCATTGCTAAAGGAAAGGAGGATTTTGTATGTAAGTTAAAGAAATATCTGTATGGACTGAAATAGTCACCTAGAATGTGGTATAAAAAATTTGATACTTATGTTTTAGGACTTGATTTTATTCGTAGCAATGCTGATCATTGTGTATACTCAAAGCAAATTGGTAATAAACTTGTCATTATAGTTCTATATGTTGATGACATGTTACTAATTGGAAATAGTAAGGAAATGATCAAGGAAGTGAAGTCTCAGTTAGCATCACAGTTTGACATGAAATATCTTGGTCCTACAAATTTTATTCTGGGCATGCAAATAAATAGAGATCATTCAAATGGAAAGTTATGGCTGAATCAGAAGAAGTATGTTGAGACAGTATTGAAGAGATTCAGTATGCAAGATTGCAAACCAGTAAAGGTACCTATTCCTTTGGGGGAAAAATTGTCTGCTAAACAATGTCCAAAAATAGAAGAAGAGATAAAAGAAATATACCACGTTCCTTCTGCAAATGCTATAGGGAGTTTAATGTATGCCATGGTATGTACTAGACCAGATATTTCCCATGTAGTGGGAGTTTTGAGTAGATACATGTCTAAACCTGGTAAAGAGCATTGGAAAACTATAAACAAGGTTTTCAGATATTTGCACGGTACATCTAATTTTTCAATCTGTTATGAAGGTGCAGGTAACAAAAATAGATCCTTGGATATAGAAGGTTTTCTTGATGCAGATTGGGCTGGAGATCTTGAAAATAGAAGATCTACTAGTTCTTATGTATTCAACTTGTTTGGAGGGGCTATTAGTTGGATGAGCAAAAGGTAAACTGTTGTTGCTCCTTCAACCACTAAAGCTAAATACATGGTAGCCACTGATGCATGTTAGGAAGCAGTATGGCTACAAAGACTATGTGCTGAGATTAGGTTCTTTCAAGGAGTTGTGAAGATAAATTGTGATAGCCAAAGTGCTATATTTTTGGTAAAGAACCCAGCTTACCATTCAAGAACAAAGCACATTGATACAAAGTACCACTTCAGTAGGGACATGATTGAATAGAAGAAAGTTTTTCTGGAAAAAGTGGATACCAAGGTAAATGTTGTAGATGCTTTAACCAAGGTAGTTAGCACATAAAAGTTCATGTTTTGTATAGTTGAAATAGGTTTGGAAAGACAGAGTGTTGGAACTAACATTGATTACAACCTTTCTGCAAAGAATTCAACAAGTGGGAGAACGTTGGATGTGTCTCATTCTTTGTAGAGGAAGGGAAGGGAAGGGAAGGGCAAAATTTGCTCACCCTGAGTGATGAGTATCATACTCATCCTGTTGTCTAGGCTGCTGGAACCTATCAGGGCAGTGTAAGGGTGAAGTATGATCAATCAGCCCTGTCCAATATGTGAAGTCATGCTTTGGCCCATAAGTAGGTGTGTTAGACCTATCAGGCATGTGAATGCGTGGCACTGTTCTATCTACTTGCACCTCAATGCACTATTGATTTTCATCAAAGAAGGCCTGTGATGTGTCTACATACCAGAAATACTCTCTCGGATAAGGTCCACCACCCATAGGGGTATCCCACATAGGGCTTCCAAGTAGGTGTTGTTCTTGTCTTGCTATTTTGGGACTTGGGTGAGTGGTGACCTGCCAAGGAGGTATGATCAGGTCATTGGGGCTATAACGGAGATGACTCGTGTCTCCTAATCCACTCTACAAATTTTGCCCTTGCTTGGGCTTAGCTACATATGCACACCATTGTTACTCTCTACCAAACCCTAAATGATTATCTCCTCTACAAATTCTTAATGAAACAACACGTGAGAAAGGAAACACTCAGGAAGACAAGTGATTATCTCTTTTAAGTTTTAGATGTGAATCCCTAAGCTATTTTGTGTATTTCATATGTGTTGTTTGTAAAGACGACCTTGTGTCACGTGTTTAGATTTTGTTGAATGATAATCTTGTGTTTAATTAGATTTCACCTATATGCTCATAGCTCAATAATCGACAATGAAAGTCATGATCACGTAAACCCACTAAAGTATGAAGATGAAACCCATATCCGATCAGGGAGCACAGGTCTTGCCAATCCTCACCCAGTACTCACTTGGTCAGCGTTATACCCTCCGAAGAGAAGTACATGCAAATTTTCCAAGCTACGTTGGATCTTAGAGCCGACCTTGGCAAAGAACAAGGGTTCGTGGGATTTGAGGCAATGGGTGGAGATGAAAGCCACCGTCGTTGACCTCTACTAGTGGTTGGTGATGAAATCCAACTCACTAGAATTTAAGTGAAGCATGGTGTGTGTGGTTCTTTTTAAGCCCAAAGAAAGTAAACAATGAAGCATTCGATGATCTTTCACTAAATGCAAAGAAATGATGTTTTACTTTCAAAAAAGCTAGATAAAAAGTAACCTACCAAATGCATTCCCTAAATGATAACCTACCCATTAGGTAGGCTACAAGTGAGCAAACCATAGAAATGCATCTCTAATTATTTCCTTTCTAGTTTTTTTGTTTTCAGTTATACAAAAGCAAAAACCTACCTTCTACTTTTCAAGCAATCAAAAGAGGTAAGAAAAACTAGATTTTAGCAGTTTTGAAGAGTAGAAATGAAAATAGAGGGTTTTTATACCTACCTCTATGGCCTATAAGCCTGATAATTTTGGAATTTGGAGCATAAAAGCTCCTATTTTGTGACCATCCTAGGGTGGGACGATGGATATCTTGATGGCCATCCTAGGGTGGGATGGTTGTGTGGCCATCCGCTCTGAAGCCAAATTATTTGCAATAAGATATCTGCTACAATTGTGAAGGTCTTATCGATAAAATTGTCATTTCTCTGAGATCTAGGCATAGTCAATTAGAGATTTTATAATTTCCTTCATTCCCCATACGGAAATGATCCCATAAACAAAATGATTTTCTGGTGCACAATACCATAAAATTTTATTTCTTTCCGATCACAAATATGTGAACATTCTATTTCAAATCATTATTCTGAATATTATTCAGAATAGTAATAGATAGGGAATATTCAGAAAGGATGTTCGTTAGATTGACTGATGAATAATAGAAAAAATAAAAAAAAAAATATTCCTAATCAGATTTCATCACATCTTTGATAATATGCATCCTAGGGTGGGACGGTCAGCAGTCCAGAGGCCGTTTCAGGCCAGAACGACCAGTTACTGCAACACAATGCAAACAAAAATAAGGTTAAATATTCAACCAAGTTAATAGGTACATGGTCCCACCATGATTTCCATTGAATTAGGGGAAAACAAATGCACCTAAGAATGCTAAACAATATGCATCTAAATTTGGTATTAATGAAGCATTACAAAAGGACAAATTCAAGCAACAAAAGAAGTCAAATAAGTGCAAGAAAAGGGTGTTTCTATTTATTTTATTTGATAAATCAGAAAAATGGTTACATAGATGTCCCCTTGAGGGCTCTTATTTTGATACACTTGTTTACAAAAATGGGTGCCCAAGGATCAAGTCCTTTCAAACAATATCGTGTGCACTTCCAATGTTCTTCCTCGTACCCACAATTGAGGTGGGCGAACCTATGATTCCACCACTTAATTCTTCACTGTTCTGATATTTTATTCCTTCCTCATGTACTGTAAAACCTACACCTACACACAAGGAAACCAGATTCATTAAATAACAAGTGCGTAGAATGTGAAACATGCAAAATCCATAGATGCAACTATAAGCTAGAAAGTGTAAATATGTAATGCGCCTATATAAAACAACTCCAAATGATATGAAATTATAGAGACATGTAAAATATATTATTTTGGGAAGATATAATTGAAAAAAGAACAAAAATTACCTCTGAATCTGTGGCGCATTTGTAGTGCGCCCACTAAGCCTACAAAACCCAAAACCCAAAACAAGTAATTTATGGATCAAAACACCTCCAAATCAAACCAAAATTGTATAGTATACATAAAATTATATTTTAAGAGGAAAAATATGATAATATTTGCAAAATCAGTCACAGTTTCATGTGCATCTTTAGATGGTCCCCAAAAGCCTACAAAACCTTAAAATTGCAATATCTCACTCAATTTAACTCCAAATTGTATGAAATTTGGACAACATGTTCATAATATAACCTAGAATATGCATAATTAAAAAATTAGAAAAATAATGCACATATATATCACCATACCTTATAGGGACGGTGGTGACTGTCACAAAATGGGGACTATCCTGGGGTGGGACGACCACCAATTCTGCACCTAATTTTCCACCAATTCCTCTATGGATTGGTCACAAACCCTCTAAATAGTGTTTTAATTAAATTTTCTGGTGAAATTCACTCAGATGATTCAATTTTACAAAGAAATTGCACCTCTTGGATCACTCGCAAACCTCCTTCGCTAGGTAGATATTTCGAGGGAAAAAGGCACGAAAAAGGTGAGGGGAAATCTTGGTAGTACTTCGTTGCTATGTATTAAAACTCCTATCTATATTTTGGATGGAAAGTGGATCCACTTTATAGCCAAATAAAGCCTTTGGGAAAATAGACATGCAAGAGCATGCATGGCAAGAGGTTCCACTTGTCTAAAATCTATGCATTGGAGAAAGAGAATCTCCCATTTTGGGCTCCATTCTATAGCATGTCATAAGGATTCTACGCCCTTAGGTATTGCATGCTTGAATAGATAGGATAAATGACAGTTTTTGGGTGCCATTTGTCCAAATTTGACTTTTTGGGAGTCAAAGCTTGTGGCCATCCCACCCAGGGATGACCGCTTTGCCACCATCCCTGGGTGGGATGACCATGAAATATGACCATACCAAAGTGGATAGACATGAACTGTGACCATCCCAGGGTGGGACAGTCATGCCTATGTGTCCCAAAAACTCCAAAAGTGGGGTAGAGCCTTCCAAGAGTGGCTAGGACCACTATTAAACCTCTGAGGGTTGCCCAAGGGGGCCATATGATATCACTTAGTCAATGCTTTTGATATCCTAATAGGATTGAACTGATTTTAGTGTCTACACAAATAAACCTGGGCTAAACCTGCTGATGGAGAAGCTAAAATAATATCCCTCCTGCTATCCTTCTATTTGACAAGGCTTATGCAATGCTCAATGCTTTACATAACTGATAAAGAAACCACTGATAGAAATGTAATTTAGTGTGCTCAAATCCTTCATCACATGATCCCAATAAGTATTCTGCTTTGCTTTGCCCTCTTTATTTGCTAGCTTCATTATAAATTCTTATAATATCTTTCAATTCCATGGGGGTATATGACCAGACCTTGAAATTCTCATATCTAATTGCCATATTCACTATTTTATCTATAAATTTGTTTTCCTCTCTATAAATATGTTTAATTTGAATTTCTTCAAGGTTTCCCAAAATAGTCCTCCCATTTGTAATTATTTGAAAAGTGCTAGAATTATTTAGCTTCCCTTTTTGAAGAGAAGTAAGAATATTCTTGGAATCCCCTAAAGAAAAATTCTTCTAAAATCCAAATTCATCGCAATTCAGAGGCCTGTAAGCATCACCCTTGCTTCAACTTAGTGATTTGTTATATTTTCGCAGCCACTACCCGACCTCTATCATTCCTAATGAGGTCTCCACCACTAGCATGACCCAGGTTGCCTTTTGCAGCCCCATTGAAGTTAATTTTTACCCAGTATTTGTGAGGACATTCACATCTAGTATCTAGTTTCATCTTATTGATTTTTCCATATTTAAGATATCTTATTCTCTAGAGAGGATCATTGCACGATTTTCTTGGCTGACAATATTTTCAATACAATCCACCAAAAGGGTTGTTTTTATCTTGGCATATACCCCAATTATTCTTCTGGTTTTATATTTGAAAACTCATCTATTTCTTTCCAACCAAATCCCCAACAAATATGTGGAATGCAATTTTTACAAAAAATATTGCTTCCTAAGTACCATTGTTTCCAAATACTGATTAGAGAATCTAGAATGATCCAAACAAGATTAAATTCTCTCAATAATATATTTAGGATATCACAAAAAAAATCACAAGTTCCAAACAGGTGGTCCACGCACTCATCCTTTTTGTTACACAACACACAAACAATTGGAACCACAACCCCCTATTTTGAACATATTGTCTTTTGTGAGGATCTTATTGATAATGGTAGTCTAGAAAAACATAGCAACATTAAGGATGATGTTTAGCTTCCAAATTATTTTAAGCGTGATTTATTAGAGGTTACTTTGCCCAATACTCTATATCCATTCTTTACCAAGTACTGGCCTTACTGGTTTCTTCCCTAAATCATATGATCCTCCTCTGAACCTCTGCCTAAATAATAACTCCTTAAAAGGTTTTGTAGATCTTTACCCCTGGGCCTTGTATATCTCCCTAATTAGATATTAACCTCAAGCTAACATCAATTTTTTTGGGTGAATAATAAGGGATTGTACTTGGGTCTCCCACCCTTGATAAATTACAACTCTCTTATTTAGAGATTAAGAGTTTACAAATAGAAACACTTTTCATCTCACTTGAGATGCTATAGCTAGAAACCTACATCATTTTACATAAAATGTTTAAATTCTTGATTTTTTTTTTTGGATATTTTCAAAATTTTGTATGAATACAAATATTCTAGAATTCAACATCCTTCTTGATATTTTTCTATAGCAGCCTTCACAATACCAAAACTTCACCTCTACTATCTATGCATTGCATCTTAGTAGAGTAATATTTCCAAAACATCGCACTATCATAGTCCGCTTTACAAAATTTGGATTGCTAGTTTCCTTTTTAAAACACAAGTGTAACCACAAAAATTATAATAAATAGTTTATATGAAAACACATTAATTTTATGAAATAAAGTAGATATTACCAATGGAAAACATTAAAGTAAATCTTAATCATAATTTGATTTAAGCCATCAACATTTTCTTGTCAGCTTCAACTAAACTTAGTACTTTCTCTAACCATGGAAAGGAGAATTTAACTTCACGATACTTGATTAAAACCCCTCTAATGGCAAGCCTATATGCACATTTTTTTCTTTCCCTTAAAGTATGTGTAAACACGATTTCTTCAAACTCTTTAGCAAGATCTTGAATTTCCATAATTATCTCTTGTATATTCCATGGAGCCTTTGCTTTCCTCAAAATTGTATTTATTACTATGAGAGAATCACCTTCCCTCTATACTTTATTCCATTTTATTTTTGTACATATTTTGAATCCTTCTAAAGCCACCCAAGCGTTAGTTTCATTATTTGTCTTAAATCCACTATTGAAAGCATAATGAGACAAAATATATTCTCTATATTTCTAATTATTCCTCCTCCTACTCATCCTAGATTTCCTTTAGATGCTTTATCAAAATTTAGTTTAACCCACTCCACATCTGGTGGTTTCCACTTTATATTATTTTCCTTCTTTTTGCTTCTTTTGTACCCAGCATCATAATTCCATTTAATGACTTGACTCCATCTATGAAGGCTCTTTGCTTCCATATTAGGTACTGGGTGAGTTGATAATATTAGTTTAAACTCCTCTATGGGTAAACATATCTTCCTTTTAATTACCTCTAAACGTCTTTCCTTTCCTTTAAATATTCTTCTATTTCTTTCTATCCATACAGTCCAAAGTATTGTATCTTTTGATATATCCCATATTGTTTGTAAAGCCTCACTTTTATAAGTGCTCTACCATTTTTTTAACCATTCTTCAATTTTTCTATTCATCACCATGCATTTACTAAACATATTAAGAATCCATTACCATAGATTCTAGACTATTGAGCAATGTCCTAAGAGATGGTCTATACTCTCCTCCTTTTTACAAAGAACACATTGAGAGGGGCCATGAAAACCCCTTTTCATAAGGTTATCCTAGGATAAAATTTTTCAATGACCTACTAGCCAAACAAAAATTTTGACTTTATGAATGCTTGGGCTATCCCAAAAATATCTCCATATTCTAGTGATATTACTATTTTGCTGGGGCTTTACATTATATCCAATTCTTGTTGTGTATTCTTCTGAGCTATTCAACTCCCAAATAAATTTATCCTTGGCTCCCCTCAACATAATCACAATTATTATATTTCTTCTCAATTGCCTCCTAGCATCAATGTCTTGTATACTTGTAAAAAAATCATCTTTCCATTTGTATCTTCCTTCCTAATCCTTGTACAAAATGTTTGAAACCCTATCATCATATTTGTCTTGAAGCAATCTCATCCAAGGTTTCAAAATTGGATATAAATTGAGTGGTTTTTTATCACACCAAGTATCCATCCAAATAGACAATTTTTCTCCAATTCCCACCACACATCTTAAACCTTTAATCATAAGACCAATAGATTTTTTAAACCATTCCAAAGAGCATAACCATTTGGTAGATAGAATACAATAAATATTAAATTTGTGTCATTGATACAAACATACTTAGAAGAACTCTTGCCCATTATATTTGACTCTCCTAAGAGCTAAGTTTGCATCTGTAAGAACTCTTAAACCAATACCTCCTCTAGTTTTATCATCTCACACCTTGCTCCATTTCACTAGAGGAAATTTTCCTTTATCATGTAAAATTGACCATAAAAAGGATCGCATAATATAGATTAAATTTTTTTCAATTGATTTTGGCATAAAATACAATGACATATAATATGCTGGAATAGCCTGTAAGACCATCTACCTTTCCAAGCTTAAAGTTTATTCTAAACTTTACTAATAACTAGATTCCATAAATCTATCCTCATTCTCCCCTCAAATAAAGACATCTCTAGATAAGTTGCTGGTAAATTACCTCCTCCATTTGAAGTAAATTGTAAATTATTGCTTTGATATTAGCTGGAGTGTTAAGGAAGTAAATTTTGGATTTTTTTCTATTAAATTTTTGCCCTGATGTTTTTTTGAATTTCTTTAAAAAGTTATTCAAAGCTCTAGCCTCACTTATCCTTTCCCTTATAAAAATGGTTTTATCATCTACAAACTATTGATGGAAGATGTTGTTGATGTTATTACTAACCTTAAGTCTACTTATAAGCCTATCTTTGTAAGCCCTATTTAAGTTCCTACTCAAAACATTTGCCATAATAATGAACAAATAAGGAGATAGAGGATCTCCTTGTCTAAGGATTCTCCTAGCTTTAAAATATTTTGTTACTAACCCTTTGACCAACACTGAATAAGAAACTATAGAGAAACAAAAAATAATCCATCTAACCCATTTCGTCCCGAATCCAAACTTTTCTAAAACTACAAAAAGAAAATCCCAATTAACCCTATCATAGGCTTTACTCATATGAATTTTTAAGATCATTACTTTCTTTTTTCTTGAAGCTTTTGACTGTATAACTTCATGAGCTACTATGATCCCATCCAAAATTTGTATCCCTTTCACAAATCCTCCTTGCTCTTCTAAAATGATTTTGTCTAACAATGGTCTTAAAAAATTCACCATCACTTTGGAGATTATCTTATACTATCTACCTATTTGAAAAAAAAGTGAACCATATGCCGTATTACCTAGGATTATGGGTCTAAAAGAATCAAATAATTCAACATCCTTTTTTTTGGAATTAGGGTAAGATATTTTGCATTTATTTTATAAGGTATGTATTGTTTTACCTTAGACTGTTCCATTACCACCAATAAAGAATCCTTCACTATATCCCAATTATGTTGATAAAAAGCTTTAGAGAGCCCATTTGAACCTAGCGATTTATCCTTATTAAGAGATAAGAGCTAAATGAACTTCTTCTAGAGTAATAGGCTCAATTAGTTTCCTATTGTATTCATTCGTTATAACTGGAGGAACATCTTGACGAATTTTATCATTAAGAACTTTAGTCTCCTCTGATCCTAGAATATTCTGATAAAAATAATTTCTATTTTCTAAATTCACTTTGATCTTCAATCCAAACCCCTTGTATTGATTTAATTCTACTAATTCTAGATGTTGATCTCTATACTATAGCCATCCTATAAAAAAACTTTGTATTTTTATCTCCTTTTAACCAAGTTTGTCTTGATTTTAATCTTCAAAATTTATCTTCCTTACTCAAAATATTATGATATTCACTAAGAAACTCCCTTTCCTCTAATCTTGGATTATTATGATCACTTTTTTGGAATTTTGAAAGTTTATCTTTTAGTTCTTTCTTCTAAAAAATGTTTCCAAAAGTGTATTTGTTCCATTATTTTAATCTATATGTCATATATTTTATTTGATTTGGAAGAGCATACAACCCACAATTACCTTAAGAATTCCATGTTTGAGCTATCATATCAACAAATTGAGGATGGTCTTCCCACATTTGCTCATATTTAAAATATGATATTTTTTTGAATTCACTTACCACCATTTTAACTCTTATTGGCTAGTGATATGAACCAATCCTTGTTAAGGTATTAATTTTAGCACAAGTTCCTTCATCTAGACAATAATATGAGAGAATGCATCTATCTAATTTTTTTGCTATCAGCTTATGGCCTCTCCTGTTGTTGAGTATAATTTTCTTCTTCAAACTCAACCTCCCATAGATTATTGTTTTGAATAAAAGCTAAGAAATCTCTCATACTTTGGGTTAATTTCCTAATTCCCCTAAATTTTTCATCCGAATTGGTTATGGCATTAACATATCTTATGGTCATGAATTGGGTTTCTTGGTCTTTACTTCTCATAAAGGCTTCAATCCCACTCCAAAATTCTAATCTACCTAGCTGAGTTGTAGGTCTATAGATATTGATAAAGATAAAATGAATATCAACAAAGTAGCAATTGATTAAAGAGGCTATCCAATACATACTTTTATGAATGGTTACACAAGAGGTTCTAAAAGGAATCCAACAAGTTAGAATACCCTCTACCGCTCCTTCAAAATATATAGCATCCCATTCACATCTTGCCCAAACTGCTTTCATAGTTTTAGAAACTTCTTCTTTTGTCACTTTAGTCTCCTAGATACAAAGAATATTAGGCTTAGTACTTAAACATATGTCCCTGATACACCTCTGCTTTGAAGGGGTATTATCATACCTTATATTTCACGAGATGATAATTATGTCTTATCAGGGGATTTTATCCCCACTTACGTATTACCAATATCATTTTGTTGTTTGGTAAAGAGAAGTTCAACCAACTTAGTTTGTGTTCCTTTCTTTATGTTTGCTCTTGCTTCCCTAGATCTTGCTTGATAATTTGAGGGTTTTCCTCTTTTTGCCTTGCCTATATTAGGAGTAGGTCTTATTATTCTATTCCTCAATATTATTTCACAATTTTGTTTTTCATCATATTTATCCTCTCCTAGCTCTACTAAGGAAGCTTTTGACTTGTCATGTCCATTTTATGGTATTTTCTTATTAATGACATAGGTATTAACTTATAAAACTGCATTTTATTTATCAAATTTTTCTCTTGAATAGTGCATGGTACTTCAAGAGAGTCTTCAAAATCTGATGATACATTCCTTAGGTTCATCAAGAATGTTCTTCCTTAATTCAGGATCATAATGAGTAGATGGTTCCTTGTTAATATGTTGAAACTATTGTACTATGTCCTCTAAGTTTTGATCTACTTTTTCTTCATAGGCTAAAGCCTCAAAAGAGTTGGTATCTATTCCAATATCCTTCCTTGCTGATCTCCACTATTTATTTTCTTTCATTTTTCTAGATCCATTTTTTGGAAGTTGAAAACCATCATCCATAACCATTTGTAAGTTTCTCTTGTGGTTTTCTACATATGATTCTATTGGGCTCTTATTAGGGGATGATCCCTGAATATGCCCCACCTCATGACATATTCTACATCTAAAAGATATATTTTCATAATCTATGGCTTGGATCCACATCTTATCCCCATACTTGAGAATGATTAATTCTAGTAAAACATTACTTATATCAATCATGACCAATATCCGAGCATAAATAGCCAAAAATCCATCTTTTGTAGTATTTGAAATCTCAAGGAATTCTTGTAGAGTGTTGCCTATTTATTTGAAGGTATCCATATCCCAAAATTCAATGGGAAATCCAAACATCCTAACCCAAACTGGTACTAGGGATAGATTTACATTTTTAGGTGAAAAACCTTCATACCAGTGGGTAAGGAAGAGTTCTGCTCTTCCCATAAACCAAGGACCCCATTTTAGGATTTTTTCTCTTTCTTCTCTAGAAAAAAAAATGATCCGTAATAAACCTATGGGAATATATGATAGAATCACTCCTCGAAATTTCCAACTCCTATCAATCCATTTTCTCAAGGCTAAATCCCCTGGCAAATACCCATTAAATTTACCAAAAACCTCCCTATCTTGGAGCAACAAGAATATCTCTAAGGTGTGATCACTAACCTATACCACTAGAGATGATTCTAAGGATTTAACTATAAATCGATCCATGTAAAGGAAACTAAAACTCAAAATCTATTGAAATTTATCATAATGTCCTATAACAAATATAATATTTGATAAAAACTTTATAATAATTTGCATGCAAAATTTCTAAGATAAAGAAGGGAAAAAAAACTTAGCTGAAAAATTCTATGTCTAGATAGAATGTCTTGCCTCATTGAAGTCTTAGCCCTTCATTGCTCTTCCCATCATCCAAACCCTAGCTAACAAATATTTGCAATTTTATTTTTTACGACTTGAAAAATTATCACTACCCTTATTTCATATGGTTAACTTCATAGGATCATATCTCCGTCCAAATTGCTTAGATTCTTTCATACATCCACTCATTTTAAAGCTATTCAAATTCTGGACAAGTTGGTCCAAGAATCATATGAATCAGATAACCCTTCATGAAGATATGGCTCCTAAAATATGATATATATAAAAAAAACTAATCCTTTGCAAAGAGACTCACCACAGGTTTGCTAAGTTAACATCATTTGAATTGGAGGTTAAATTACAATATATTTAATGTTTTAAATCCTTTAATAATGGTTAACCACATAGGTGGTTTAACCAATATCACTAAGGGTGAATACATAAAACCTATGCATAGGCCTGCATAAAAGGTGCTCAAAGGATTATATAAGTGATTCTCATAGGCTTACATCATTAGTGCCCATAAATAGTATTTAACACTTTTGGTCTAGGGATGATAATATCAAGTTACAAATACTTCACTACCTCTCATAATTAGAGTTGAAGAGCAAAGGACAATATACATTACATGTAATAGAATCTTTCATAGTGGATGCACTAATGTGACTCTACTTTAAAATCTTCATCATCAGAAAGCTTTTGGCTTGATCTAAAGAATTCAATTTCAATATTATTATATAGTTTTTAATGGTGTGCCCTTCCCTTTTATAATATTCACATGAGTTTGAATTATTTGAATTCTTTTACTTTCCATTGGGAAACTTAGCCTCATATTCCACCAACTTGAAGTCCTTTAGATGGGCCTGTATGTGACAAAGTGATCCACAATTATTCATAGTAACTTTATAATGAATAAGAAGTTTGAATATTCCTTTAAGATATATGGGTTGTGGATTCTTAAAATTCATAAAATATACATAGATAACCAATACAACTATATGAAAAGGTTGGATTAATATTGTAAGTAATAGATTTTACATATTCTTCACCACCCTTTACTTTTCCTCTTGTCATAGATACAACAATTTCTAAGGCTTGAAAACAATATATATAGTCTTCAACATTACTGAAATCTAATATCTTGAGGTTGGAGAGCTTCATATTCATTTTTTTTAACTTCACTAGCACTTACTTTTCCATAGAAATCCCTCAAAGTTATCCATTGTAGAATAGGGTTAGTATTATCTCTTATGTAAAAAAATATATTTGGTTAAACTAACATAAAGAAGAGACCAAGTGCTTCCTCATTTTTCTTAGCTAGTTCATGATCATCAAGACCTTGTTATATTTCAAATTAAAGATAAACAAGAACATATTACTTATGAGTAAACCTACTATAGTAATGATGAAGTGTTGTAATTTTTCCCATTTAGATGAGTAATATATGCCAAAGGATCAATTTTATACAATACTCTTTACATAACTGTAACATGTCCTTAAATTAATGTCACCATTATGTAGAGCTCAAAAAATTATGTAATGTAAGAAATAGGGTCCAAATGCTTATGTAAGCTAAAGTTATAACCTCTAAAAGGTTGGATGAATTAGCACTTGAACTCATTTTTTTTCCAAACCTTAGAAGAGATTCACCAAATTTGAGACTACCACTTGGCAACTGGACTGATTTTAATGGTAATATCACTATATATATATATATATATATATATATCAAACAAGATGTTTGAAATGTTAATAGTTGATTGGATTCAAACCAATTACCTCTACCATGCAAGGGGGATGACTAGACATTATACCATTGTGCACCTTGAAAATAAATGTGGCATTATTCCTTCAAAGCATGTTAAAATATATTATAACAAAAAAACTTGGCACCAGGGTTACCAACTAGTGTGTGGCATTCTTATTTCAAAGCATGTTGAAATATATTATAACAAAAAAATTTGGCACTAGGGTTACCAACCAATGTACTAATATGTACCACTAGAGTCAAATAAGAACATACCGTTAGTTATCTATACATATGCCAAAATCTACTAGTGACAAGCTCATTTTTGACTAGCAGCCAATTTGCTACAAATAAATTGTCCAACTGTTGTGCCATTGTGCACAAATAGAATTAGGAAGGAAGATATTTTTATTGAAATAAAATAAATTCCATACCTTAATGTGTACTAAATGTGTGGAGCTTACTAAAAAAAATATGCGTCTCTAGGATTCAAACTGTTGACCTCTACTAAGTAAAATAGAGAACCGACTATTGTACTATATCAATGGTTTGGTATTAATGTGCATATTTTTCTTGTTATACAATAAATATTAAGAGGGTTATTATTATATGCCATAAACCACCTCAAATATTTGTGTCTTTACAAGAATTGGATCTGCTTGCATACAAAAAAATCAAAGCCAAAGACTTGAACCCATGACATGCACTTCCTAGCCAATAGTATTTCCACAACACCACCCTTTCTTGTTGTAAATGAAATTTGTTGTGGTAAACATTTATTTATGTGAATAAGATAGAATCTAAATAAAGAAACAAATGATGAAGTGTGAGGGATTCAACAATATGGTTGCTTTGCAAATAGATAATGCCTTTATTGTTGTGCTGACTTTAAAGGTGAGTCTTACTACCGAATAGTTATTAAAATACTACAGAATTATACATGAATAACATATGAATGAGAAATCAATGGCACATGAATTATGGTGGAAAATAATGTTGGACATTTTGAGTCAAAGTTGTCATTGATGTCAAGGAATGAAGTTGTCATTGATGTCAAGGAATAAGCTACCATTGATGCCAAAAGGTCAAAAGGAGCAATGCAAAAGGTTGATGGCAAAAGAGCTTCATAATATTTATTTTTAATATTATGTGAAGCATAAGTAGAAGGGTTTTTATTAAAACCATGGATGAGCAAAAATAAAAGGTTTTTATAAAAACCCAAGGAGGCTTTTAATTTCAAATTAGAAAGCCCAAGGAAGTTTTAATATTTAATTTATAAATATTTAAATTCAAATTGAATTTAAATTTTATAAATAAATATTATTTATTCGAAGTGGTAAAACCTAAGGAGGCTTTAATCTTTAATAAAGCCAAAATATTTAAATATTAATTTATAATATTTAAATTCTAGTGAATTTAAATAATTATAAATTCAATATTTCAAAGTTAAAACATAAGCGCCGACCCCCAACTAATTCATCTCCATCAATGTGCATGGGAACAAGGGCATAAGGTATTTATACCTTAGCCAAACCTTAGCTTGGAGTCTCGATTAATGCATCCACGATTTTTGTTGAAGAAAGCTCATGCACTATGTAAAACCAAAATTTGTGTGTTCAAGATGTTGAGGTGCTTGGTTTCTAGCACCATCCGGTGGCTAGCTCAGGTGGCATTTGACTTGGTGCTTGTGGCAGAGTGGTTATGGGTTTGAAACCCGATGATAACAAGTTTAGAAAGTCCTTTTGCATTTTCTATTTTGGCGGTGGTAGAGAAGGTATTAGAGTGCGTGGGCACTCTAGCTCCCACGTGAGCGCCTAGCTCACGTGACAGCCAAGGCTGCGGCTAGGGCGCTTGGGGAGGCAGCATCGTGGGTTCAAAACCCACTAAGGGCAAAGGTACAATTTTTTAATTTAATTTTTATTTCCCTAAGGTTTGATGTGAGGTAGTTGGGAGGCATAAGGATTAATTAAAGTTTAATTTCTTGTGGTGATTTTTCATGGTAAAATAGTGAAGGGAGTTATAAGGAGTTTGATTTTAATTTTAAAATAAAGTCTCAATTGTTATATTTGCATATTGGAGGAGTAAGCCTTTTAAGGTATTGATTTTATTTTAAAAGGACTTTTTGCCAAAGGGATTATTGTGAAAGTAATTGTTCTAATATTTTTAAGGTGTTGGATGTTATTTTAAATATGGAGTGATAAGGTGTATTTGTGTTTGATATTATTTTGTATTGTGATTCCTTGAGAGAGAAATTATTATCTTCTAACCTCCTTGAGTTTGGTAAAGAAGTGTTTATGATTGTGGCAGATTTGTGTGATCTACTCCTTATCAAGAAAAAGGTATGAGCACATTCTTCTTTGGTTGAGTTGATTGGTTGGTTTTCTGGAAAACAACTTTGGAGTGAAAAGGACTTGATTAGGTTTCCTTATTGAGTTGTTGAGCTATTGTGAAGTGAATGCTATGCACCTTGTTTGATAAGCATTGTTGTTGAAGTGAGTGGTTGAGTGAAGAACTTGAACTAGGGTTTGAAAAGAACATAAGTATCATTGTTATGTGAGATTGGTTGATAAGCATTGTTGGAAACATTTTGAGTGAGTGTTCATATGCTTGGACTAGGGTTTGTGAGCAAGGATTATTTCATTGAGTGATTGGTTGAGTAGAGTTGGTTGAGCCTAGTCAAGTGGATGTGTGAAGGTGATAGTTCAAGTTCTATGAAACAAATTATTCTATATTCTGAATTGATTTGAGAAAGAGGTTGAGTATTGATGAGTGTGAAACATATTGAGTCTCTAACAATTCTCTATATGTTTCGTGATAAAATAGAGATTGAAAGTGATTGAGAGTTTGTGAATGTGAAGCATATTGAGTCTCTAACAATTCTCTGTATGTTTCTAAAAGAGTGATTAAAAGTGATTGAGCATTGTGATGAGTGTGAAGCATATTGAGTCTCTAACAATTCTCTATATGTTTCTAAAAGAGTGATTGAAAGTGATTGAGCATTGTGATGAATGTGAAGCATATTGAGTCTCTAACAATTCTCTTTATGTTTCTATGAGATTGGACAAGTTCTAGTGAGGACTTGTTGAGCAGATTTGGACAAGTTCTAGAGAGGACTTGTGGATAGATTAGTGTGAGATTTTGTGGAAGCTTACAAGGTAGATTTGAGATAAGTCTTTGAGAAGACTTGTGAGCAGAGTTGATTGATTGATTTGTTCAAACCTTGAGTTAAGGTTTGGGGCAGATCTAGCAGAGTTGATTTGAGATTGATTCAAGCTTTGTGTTAAGGCTTGAGGATAGATATTGAGGATAGATTTGTGCTAGACCGAAGGACTATGTTTAGTGTAGATCAGAGGATAGAGATTGAGGATAGATTTGTGTTAGATTGAAGGACTGTGTTTAGTGTAGATCAGAGGATAGATATTGAGGATAGATTTGTGCTAGATCGAAGGATTATGTTTAGTGTAGATTAGAGGATATATTAAGGATAGTTTTGGTGCAGATTTGAGGATAGGTTTGTGCTAGACTAGAGATAGATATTGAGCAGATTTATGCTAGATCAAAGGACTGTGTTTAGTGCAGATTTGAGATAGAGCTTTGAAGGTGATAGAGTATAGAGGATGATAGTCTCTAGTGGATAGAGATCCATTAGCTAGGGTAGTGAGGACAAGTGTCTTCAGTGGATAGAGATCCATTAGCTAGAGTAGTGGGGGCAATAGTTCTTCTAGAAGATCACTAACCAAAGCTAAGGAGAAAGGAGTTCTCCTATGGATAGAGATCCATGAACTTGATTAGGGGATTGGTGTCTCCTTTGGATAGAGGTCCATAAACATTGTAATAGGGAAAGGATTCCCAAGAGATTTATTGAGAAAATTTTAGTGAAATATTTTCTCCGTGGAGTAGCCCACATTGGGTGAACCACGTTAAATTGGTGTCTCTATTGTGTGTGATGATTTGTGCATTGCTTTGGTTATTGCTATTGATATTGCCATTGATTATATTGGATAATACTATTTTGGGAAAGAAAAGTAAAAAGTGGTCTTATACTGTTCACCCCCCTCTCAGTATAAGCTTGTGTTCTTCAATTGGTATCAAAGTTGGTTCCTTCAAAAAGGTTTAAAAACTTGAAGGAAGATCTTACAAGAACACAAATGGCAAAGAAAGGCAAAAGCAGAACCATGAGACACAAGAAGAAAAGAACACACATGGTCATGAAAGAAAAGGGAGATGAATTTGATATTGTTGTTTTGGGAGGAAAAATAGAAATAGATTCAAGAGATGAATCAAGCAATGGAGAGATAACCAGATTGATAAAGTTTTGTACCAGATGTAGGAAGACAGGTCACCTTGTAGCTCATTGTTCACAAGAAGGTGAAGAATATTTTGTTTGTGGTCAACTCGATCATGATGCAGGTTATTGCAATGGTTTTAGTAGCGGTGAAGATGAAGATGATACTCTCGAAACTGAAGTCCTAGAGGTTGGTTCAGAAAAGGATAACAGGGACAATCAAAATAGGTATGAAGAAGAAACTCTACTTTCAGTAATAGAAGAAAATACTCCTATTGAAGACCAAATAAAAGAGAGAAATTTAGAAAAAGAGAAGGAGGAAGCTACTCTTAAGGAACTTGTTGAGTTGAAAAAGGAGAACTTAGAATTAAAGGCTCAAATACAAGAGGATGAGAAATGTAAGACAAATCTTCTACAAGATCTCTCTGACTTGAAAGATAAGGTTGAAAAGGCAAGGAGAGTTGAAAAAGATATGGTTGAACATTCAAAGGTAAAAGAGCTAGAATGTGAAAGACTTATTGTTGATCTTGAAGAATTAAAAAGGGAGAACTCAGGATTAAGGGTTCAAGCTCAAGAAGATGAGAAAGCAAAAGCAAAGTTTCTACAAGAGCTCACTAACTTCAAAATTAAGGTTGAAGAAGCAAGGAAAATGGAAGAAGGTATGACTAAAAAATTAAAGACAAAAGATCTAGAGTGTGAAAGATTAGAACATGAGATAGTTTCACTAAGGATGGAAGTAAAAGGCTCTAAGGACAAGCTACACAAGTTTGAGAAAAATTCAAAGACTTTGGACAAGATTATCAATGCACAAAGATCATCAGTCACCAAAATAGGACTTAGTTTTGAAGAAGAACAAGGAAAACAGGAAGCAAAAAAAGGAGAGTCAAGCTCAAGCACCAAAGAAGAAGAAGCTTCAAAAGAAGAAAGTGAAAGAGAGAGTGAGACTTATGAGGATAAGTTGGACAATAGAAAGTTCAACAAGGAAAGGAACAATGCACAAATAAGGAACATATGGAACAGGAAACATGATAGGGTAGAAGAGACTAAGAGACCAATGGGGTCAAGGCAAGGTTTCTTCAATGGACGATGCTTCTCATGTCACAGATTTGGGCACAAGGCTTCACAGTGCAGGACACATGAAAGACAGGAATATGGGAACTTCAGAAACAGGCAACTTTTCCATGGGTATTGCTACTCATGTAATCAGTTTGGTCACAAGGCAATGAATTGTAGGGTTCATGATAGGAACAGATATGGCTTCACTAGGAGAAATCCCAAGACATTTGCACCTCCAAGGAATAATAACATTAAGTGTTATAAGTGCAATAATGATGGACATACAACAAAGTGGTGTAGAGCAGACATTCCAGAATCAAGCATGAATAGGAACAAGAACATGAATAGGAACATGAATATGGATATGAACAGGAACAAGAATATGGACATGAACAAGAATCGGAAAGAAAGGAAAGAAAGAAAGGAAATGAACAGAGAATATAGAAAGGACATGGATGAAAGGATGGATATGAAGAAAAAGGAATGGAATAGAAATCAAAGGAATCAGAAGGATCAGATGAGAAGGAAAGAGGATAAAGGTAAAGACCAAGTGCTTTCTGGGAGTAGAAATACTCCCACCCCAGAATTAACCACCTCAAGAGGAGGTGGGGGAGGGGCTAAGCTAAGAGACTCATTCTTAGCCCCGAGCCCCAAAGGTGACCCTTTGCCATTGATGTCAAATGGGGAGAGATTTGAGTAAGGGGGAGAGATTTGGTTTAAGGAGAGAGCATTGAGACAAGGGGAGCAATGTCCCAGGGGGAGCAAAACAAGAAAAAGGTCAAGTGTTTGGTAAAAAGAATTTGGGTTGCCATCAATGACAAAGGGGGAGATTGTTGGACATTTTGAGTCAAAGTTGTCATTGATGTCAAGGAATGAAGTTGTCATTGATGTCAAGGAATAAGCTACCATTGATGCCAAAAGGTCAAAAGGAGCAATGCAAAAGGTTGATGGCAAAAGAGCTTCATAATATTTATTTTTAATATTATGTGAAGCATAAGGAAGGTATAAAACGGATGTAAAAAGGTTTTTATTAAAACCATGGATGAGCAAAAATAAAAGGTTTTTATAAAAACCCAAGGAGGCTTTTAATTTCAAATTAGAAAGCCCAAGGAAGTTTTAATATTTAATTTATAAATATTTAAATTCAAATTGAATTTAAATTTTATAAATAAATATTATTTATTCGAAGTGGTAAAACCTAAGGAGGCTTTAATCTTTAATAAAGCCAAAATATTTAAATATTAATTTATAATATTTAAATTCTAGTGAATTTAAATAATTATAAATTCAATATTTCGAAGTTAAAATATAAGCGTCGACCCCCAACTAATTCATCTCCACCGATGTGCATGGGAACAAGGGCATAAGGTATTTATACCTTAGCCAAACCTTAGCTTGGAGTCTCGATTATTGCATCCACGATATTTGTTGAAGAAATCTCGTGCACTATGTAAAACCCAAATTTTGGTGTGTTCAAGACGTTGAGGTGCTTGGTTTCTAGCACCATCCAGTGGCTAGCTCAGGTGGCATTTGGCTTGGCGCTTGTGGTAGAGTGGTTACGGGTTTGAAACTTGATGGCAACAAGTTTGGAAAGTCCTTTTGCATTTTCTATTTTGGTGGCATAGAGAAGGTGTTAGAGTGTGTGGGCACTCTAGCTCCCACGTGAGCGCCTAGCTCACGTGACAGCCAAGGCTATGGCTAGGGCGCTTGGGGAGGCAGCGTCGTGGGTTCAAAACCCACTAAGGGCAAAGGTACATTTTTAATTTAATTTTTATTGCCCTAAGGTTTGATGTGAGGTAGTTGGGAGGCATAAGGATTAATTAAAGTTTAATTTCTTGTGGTGATTTTTCATGGTAAAATAGTGAATGGAGTTATAAGGAGTTTGATTTTAATTTTAAAATAAAGTCTTAATTGTTATATTTGCATATTGGAGGAGTAAGCCTTTTAAGGTATTGATTTTATTTTAAAAGGACTTTTTGCCAAAGGGATTATTGTGAAAGTAATTGTTCTAATATTTTTAAGGTGTTGGATGTTATTTTAAATATGGAGTGATAAGGTGTATTTGTGTTTGATATTATTTAGTATTGTGATTCCTTGAGAGAGAAATTATTATCTTCTAACCTCCTTGAGTTTGGCAAAGAAGTGTTTATGATTGTGGCAGATTTGTATGGTCTACTCCTCATCAAGAAAAAGGTATGGGCACATTCTTCCTTGGTTGAGTTGATTGGTTGGTTTTCTGGAAAACAACTTTGGAGTGAAAAGGACTTGATTAGTTTCCTTATTGAGTTGTTGAGCTATTGTGAAGTGAATGCTATGCACCTTGTTTGATAAGCATTGTTGTTGAAGTGAGTTGTTGAGTGAAGAACTTGAACTAGGGTTTGCAAAGAACATAAGTATCATTGTTATGTGAGATTGGTTGATAAGCATTGTTGGAAACATTTTGAGTGAGTGTTCATATGCTTGGACTAGGGTTTGTGAGCAAGGATTATTTCATTGAGTGATTGGTTGAGTAGAGTTGGTTGAGCCTAGTCAAGTGGATGTGTGAAGGTGATAGTTCAAGTTCTATGAAACAAATTATTCTATATTCTGAATTGATTTGAGAAAGAGGTTGAGTATTGATGAGTGTGAAACATATTGAGTCTCTAACAATTCTCTATATGTTTCTGTGATAAAAGAGAGATTGAAAGTGATTGAGAGTTTGTGAATGTGAAGCATATTGAGTCTCTAACAATTCTCTGTATGTTTCTAAAAGAGTGATTAAAAGTGATTGAGCATTGAGATGAATGTGAAGCATATTGAGTCTCTAAAAATTCTCTATATGTTTCTAAAAGAGTGATTGAAAGTAATTGAGCATTGTGATGAATGTGAAGCATATTGAATCTCTAACAATTCTCTTTATGTTTCTATGAGATTGGATAAGTTCTAGTGAGGACTTGTTGAGCAGATTTGGACAAGTTCTAGAGAGGACTTGTGGATAGATTAGTGTGAGCTTTTGTGGAAGCTTACAAGGTATATTTGAGATAAGTCTTTGAGAAGACTTGTGAGCATAGTTGATTGATTGATTTGTTCAAACCTTGAGTTAAGGTTTGGGGTAGATCTAGCAGAGTTGATTTGATATTGATTCAAGCTTTGTGTTAAGGCTTGAGGATAGATATTGAGGATAAATTTGTGCTAGACCGAAGGAACATATTTGTGCTAGATCGAAGGACTATGTTTAGTGCAGATCAGAGGATAGATATTGAGGATGAAGTTTGGTGCAGATTTGAGGATAGGTTTGTGCCAGACCAGAGACAAAGATTGAGCAGATTTGTGCTAGATCGAAGGACTGTGTTTAGTGCAGATTTGAGATAGAGATTTGAAGGTGATAGAGTATAGAGGATGATAGTCTCTAGTGGATAGAGATCCATTAGCCAGGGTAGTGAGGATAGGTGTCTTCAGTGGATAGAGATCCATTAGCTAGAGCAGTGGGGGCAATAGTTCTTCTAGAAGATCACCAGCTAGAGCTAAGGAGAAAGGAGTTCTCCTATGGATAGAGATCCACAAACTTGATTAGGGGATTGGTGTCTCCTTTGGATAGAGGTCCATAAACATTGTAATAGGGAAAGGATTCCCAAGAGATTTATTGAGAAAATATTAGTGAAATATTTTCTCCGTGGAGTAGCCCACATTGGGTGAACCACGTTAAATTGGTGTCTCTATTGTGTGTGATGATTTGTGCATTGCTTTGGTTATTGCTATTGATATTGCCATTGATTATATTGGATAATACTATTTGGAAAGAAAAGTAAAAAGTGGTCTTATATTGTTCACCCCCCTCTCAGTATAAGCTTGTGTTCTTCAAATAATGGTTCCAAAGTAAATTTAAATTCAAAAAATTAAACTTCAATAGATCTCCAAAGATTTCTACTTGAGAACTACTTCAATCGCTTGAATGAATGATTTTTTTTTGTAATCAAGTGAAATAGCTCTAGCAATTGCTTTAATACCAAGTTGGAATTCATAATACTTTCCAAAAGTATTGTGAAGCATACATTCACCTTGATTATATGTAAAAATATGACACAAGAGAAAATTAAAGATAACATGATGAGAGAGAGAGAGATAGGGGCGAGTGCTTGTAGGTATCCCATAATATTATGTATTATATATTTGCTATAATGGATCAATGTTTAGGGGATATTTATGGTGATACCAAACCCCCAATTAGATATTAGTGTCAAATTGACATAACCTAACTTAGAGATTAAATTACAATATAATTAATGTATTAAACCCTATAATCAAGGTTAACCACATAGGTTGTTTAACTAATATCACAAAGGATGAGTACACCAAACCTTCCCATAAGCATACATAAATGATACCCAAAGGCTTATATAAGTTATGCATGTTGTCTTACATGAAGAATGCCCATAGGCTTACATAAACATTTTTCTACAAACTACATCATTAATACCCATAAGCAGACTCTAACATTTTTGGTCTTGGTCTAATAAGATCATATTACACATAATTCAACACCTTATCCATACCATATTCCAATAAAATATATTTGAAATAATTGACCGCTTCTTGTCTAATTTTATCCTCTTCAATTTACCTTCCACTGAAAGTTGACATGTTTTTGACTTGATCAAAAATGATTTTTACAACCAATAATTTTTTGGTATTTTATATAACTCTTTTAAATGCATCTCCTACCATTTTTAGGCCTAATATTTATCTTCATTTTGCAATATCCTAAGATGATATACTATTAGTTCCATATTTGTTTAATTTCCTCCTTTATCTTAAAATATAACTAAAGAATATGATATCTAAATCTTCATTTACCTTTTACGTTTAAGATTTTAGAAAAAACTATGTACATATAGGATGCTTAAAATTTTGCTTGATCCAACAACACTTTTTAGAACCCTTTGGGTTTCAATCCACATATATTAAGAAAAAAAGTAATGTGATTTGTTTATCTTGTCCCTCTAGGGTTATCACCTTCAATCTCTAAGGGAGACAAAACTATTTTGAAATCCCTTCCAAGGATATAAATACCATGATTATGAATCATCATTGAATTTGATATGAATAAACTATGATACTTTTAGCATGTCTAGTTAGAGTAATTGCATTTGGAGTATAGAAATTTATGGTTGCAAGTCATATATATTTTTACCTTTATTATAAAAGAGACCAACAACCTAATCAACTATTTGCACCTGACATTTATTTTATTTTTGATGGTTTAAAATAGGTGAATTACTTCCAAAATGTCCTATAGAAAAAACGTTTGAGTAGTCCCTAATGTTCTATATATTTTTGAATATCTCCCCATATTCCTCAGTACTTGACTTTGTATCCTATATTAGAATAATTTTATTACTATGAAAACCCATTGATTTCTTAATATTTTTTTTCATGGGACTTTATTCATATAACAAAAATTTCCAAATGCCATAATCATCATTATTTCTTATTCTTATTCATAGTATTAGCTAAACTCTTGTTAGAAAATTCATAATATATACTTTTGGATCCTCAAATTAATATCCCTTTGGATTTCCTTTTTTATTTCATCATGCTTTGGGGTATTCCTTTATTATTGCCATTTCTATCAATATATTTACATTGCCCTAGACTTAAAGTGTAAGAGAGAACCTCTATGGTATTTCTTTTAACATTTTTTTTTTACTTTCTATTGTTTAAAAAGGATGGAAAATATATACCTGAATTCTAGTCAACTTATTTTATCTTCTTCCATTTGAAAATTGAATCTAAATATTCTTTAAAACTTTGGACCTTTTTAAGTTTGAAGTATTGTATTATAGTTAATAATCGATTATTTCCTTGGTTTGTCCTAAATTATACTCTAAATAAACTATGACGACCTTTCCCATTTATTGAGGTAGAGAGTATTTTTGTAACACCTTTTTGAAAGTGCAAAGTTCTTGATTTCACCCTCATTTTATTACTACGTTAACCCCTTCAAATATAAGCTTGTCTTATGACCAAAATTGTGCCAAAATCATTCATATATTTTTAAACTATTTAAATTATGGTGGTTTTCTTCATTTTAATCATGGCAATCTAATTTCAATATATCAATAAATTGTGATAACATGTGGCTATGATGACCTAAAAATGGATGAATAATATTATGCGGCCATATACATCTATTAGTCAATGTATATTTGAGGCTTGAAGGATTAGTATCTCAAAGGCCATTTTAATTGATAAAGAAAATAAAATCCTCCATTGATATAGACTATCTAGGAGTACTCCCACCCTCTCAAAGAAATTCATAGATCACAATTTAGAGTCATAATTTAATAGGACTTAAATAAACTAAGGTCCTTGCAACATCAATCATTAAGAGTAATTGTAGTTAGGACAATATACATTCAAGACTCTAATTTTCATATTTTTTCTTTCCTTCAAAAACATAAACCTAAATACTTATTGCTTCTAGCAAATGACTTTCTCATTTCAAATTATCCCACTTTGTTGTAATAATGCATTCTTACACCTCGCTACTTATTTATTTATTGTTGAAGTAATGAAAAGTACAAATTACTTTTTGTCGTTGAAGTAATGCAAAGTACAATGAGTGGCACAACTAGGGGCCACACTTCCTGGGGACATAGTAATAGGAGGCCTCCTTTCCAACTATTTGAACTGAGGTCATCAAGATGAAACATCAATGACATACCATTGGGGACTCGCTACTTATTTTTGTTTCTTGTATTAAAATAAATTTAGTACTATAACAACCTATTAGTTCCTTCATAATTATTTTTAGGGGTATTATTCATACCGCTAGTATTCTAAGATACAAATTTCATCATTATTTTTTTATTTTTATTTATGGACTTAGCTCTACTTATTAATACATATGATAATTATTTCTAGTTTTTCGGATCAATATCCTTTTGAGTTATTTTTTCTCTTTATTTTTACTTTGGAGATCTTCCTCTTGTTTTTCTATTCTCACCAATAATTTTATCCTAACTAATCTCTTTAATTTTTAAAACTATTCATAATGTGATTTATCATATATAGGTTTATGCTATCGTAGAATATATATATATTTTGATAGGGTAAAAAAAAAGGTTTAGAAAGGGTCCTAACCCTTTTACAAGGAAGCGGCCTTAAACGAGAACAACAAAATGAAGAAAAACTAAAGGCCCAACATAAAAAAGCTAGAGAAGTAGGCCAAAAAAATAAAACAAAGAAAAGATAACACCAAGATAACGTAGAATGTCAAGTTAGTCTTCAAAATCGGAAAGCTAGGATCCAAACAACAAAACTGGGTTGAAAAATACAAAATAAGAGTAATAACACTACACAACTTAGACTCCAGAGCCAACAAAGAAAACCAAACCAAAGGGAATACAATAATTTTAGAAGCATCCCAACTACTTCCACCTCCTCAATATTCCCATTAGTGATCCTTACTATGATCAGGTAAATACCTCACTCTAGCCCAGAAGAGCCCAACCAACAACACAGTTAACAAATTCACCACAAAGATAAAAATACTACCAAGATAAAATACTTTGCTCAAAGTCCTATGTTGAAGCCAAACAAAACTGAAAGACCAACATATTTTGAGACTTACACACTTGAGGAACCATATCCACGCTTTGGAATCCTCAAGTTTACCTTTAGAAAAGGATCTTGACCACCCAATTTTTAACAGAGGTAACAAATTCACATTGGATTTTTTTTTTTAATTAGGGTAAATACATGGTTTTTTGAAAGGGACCCTACCTTTTTTAAATGGGGTAACATTGAGGGCCACATTCCCCATTATTTGAACTTGGGCCTCTTATATGAAAGCCCAAAGACATGCCAATTCAGTGTTCCAATAGGGATAAAGTATAAATTGTGGAAAACTTGGTGCAAGGTATAACCTTGGAAATATTTTTTATGCTTCATTGAAAGATTTATGTGCATGACTATTCTCCATAGTACATACTTTTTATGGTACCCTAAAAGTTCTAAATTGCAAATAGTTGCACACACATTTCTTTATTATGTTGTCATTAAAACCCTTAGTGCAAGAGATAAAATCTATAATAGTTTTATTTTTATTGCAAGGAGATAAGATGATTTACTTGAATTAAAATAGATTTATTATATTTTTTATTTTTAAATTTACCTTTATATCTTTTTTTGTATATTTGATCAAGTTTTAAGCTGATCTAAAGATAAAAAGATAAAATATTATTATATTTTTTCAAAGAGCAAATTCTAGTATTATTTCTTTTTCGGTGAAAAAGGCTAAATTCTATTAAATAGAAATGAAATTACATAGTCGTGAAGCCTTCCATACATGGGTCACAACTTGGAAGTGCGTTTATATACATGCTTATAATCCCATGAAGGCTAAATGCCCAATTAGAGAATAAGCACAAATTTCATAGAAAACATTGCTACACAAAATCATTGAATGACATATGAGAGTAGGAGGACTCCTCAAAACTACAATAAGACAAAACCATCAATTTATTTTCCTTGTATACCACATATCCTCTCAAAACCATATTTGAGAGATCTTCATTTCTAGTGGTGATTCCAAATTCCTGTAATTCCACCAGCTCATCTTGCTAATCTCCAATGTTATCTATTTGTCCTATCTCCACCTTCCCATGTACATAGTAATTCAAACAATTCCTAATCATGAAACACGAGTTACCACATTGATACTTATTACTTCCCCATCATTGGGATAATCCCATTGAAGCAAAACCTGTAAGTCCATATAATCTTCCCCAAGTTTTACCCCCTTCCACAATCCTACCAATGATGACCTCTCTTTATTCTCCAATTAGCCAATCTATCTAAAAATCTATTCTTTTCCCTCACTACGTGAAGAAATTTTATTTATGCTATATTTTTTAAACCCATAATGTTGTCCAAGATCTGTTAGACCCTCCATTCCATTTTCCCCCCTCCTCATACTTGTTGAACCTATTTATTAAGACCTAAGAGTTAGAATCCACCTCAATTCTTGAGTATCCTTGCTTAAGAGCCATGGCTAAGCCTTCACAGATGGCCATGGCCTTTGTCGCCATGTTTCTATTCCTCCCAATGCCCTTATGGGAGCCAAAAACCATTATCCCTTTGTGCGTATGAACCAACCCTCTAATACCCCCTCCCCCAAATTGCTATAAGCAACACCATCGATGTTAAACTTAAACTAATCCATCGATAGTGGCTTCCACTTCCCTCCCCTGTTCAACTTTTTAGAAGGAGCCTTCCTTATTCTCAAACTCTAATTCCATAAAAATTGGGACTAAACCTACCTAGGGATCATAATCTCAAGAAGATCCAATAACTCCTTGTATCTGAGCATAAGCTAAGAATATTTGATTCCTCTTACAACATCTCTAATATTGAGCAAGATTCTCAAGAGAATTGACTCCCTATAACAACCCCAAAACTGACTAACCTAGGATATATGTTTTTAGAAGGTTAACTTGGTCAAGGTTCACAAGGAAAATTAATGGTTAAATAAAGACTAGGCATAACTACATTTCAAGTTTGTAATGTTGTAGATATCACTTGAGTGGACAAGAGAGGCTATGCTCCCATAGTTACTAGGGTTTACCTTGTATACCTCCATGAAAAAAAGGATGCTCCAATGGTCACCCCTCATGTCTTGCATTCTCTATGAATGCAAGACATCTTGACAATAGTGTTTGGATTATCCCTTTTCAATATTTAGAGAAGAGGGAACATCTTTTCCCTTTCTAAGCATACATCAGTCTATGTTGGATCCTTTGGCATATTGCCTTTGAATTTGGTTAGATGCATATCCACGGTGAACCACTCCACAACACTATGGAGCAATTCATCTCCTTCAAAAACCACCTAGAATCTAGAAAACCAACATTTGAGAATAAAAGAACACCTGCCACACTAGGAAGCGCAATGATAGCCGCAAGAGGAGATTGCCAAAAACCCTCGAAAACCAGGATCCTGCAGTGAAAACCACTTCACGACATCGTGGACCAATGCATCTCCTCCAAAAATGACCAAAATACTAGAAAACCAAAATATGAGAAAACACATACCACACCAGAAAGCACAACAACAGCCACAGGATGCGGGACTTAACTGAAAGACACCAGGATGGGCCCCAAATGCATCAACCTTTCCAACAAATAGCATAAAACACCCCGTCCATAGGGGATCCAGAAACAACCATCCCAAAATTGAAAAAAGGTCCTCTCGCAAGCATTTGAAATATTAGCACTCGCACCACAATGAAAAGGACCGAAAATATGGGACCAAGAAACAAACATAAAAAGCCAATGGATCACTTCTCTTGAATTCAATTACCTTCGAAAAGATACTCGAGGACCAAGAAGTAGGGTTTTGAAAGGACCCAGAACCTTGAAGCCTATGGGACAATAGTCAAAAAATAGAGGCAAGCATCAAATTAAAACTCCCAACTCCTATGGGTTCTAGCCCAATAGGCAAGCAGAAGAAAAGAACACCCAGAAGTGGGAACCCAACAACTACCAAAAAACTAAGGACTAACAGTACATCAAGCATACCACCATCCACCCACCAGTTCACAACCGAAACTAGAATAGGGGACTCTCCTGACCTCACCATAGGATAAGCACTATTAGGAATACTGTCATCCACCACGGGGAAGAAGCACCACCAATAATCACATCAAGCACCACCTGAGCAAAGGGGACAGGGGGAGCTGAAGACGAACTAATCCCATCTGCATGAACAAAGAATATAGTCAGCAACTCGAAAAAGAGGAGTAAATCTAACTCCTCAACATCACCTCCACACCACCTAGGGTGAAGTCTTCGCAAACACAAGGACGACATTTGCAAGCACGAGATCCATCAGCAGTTCTAACTCCAGAACAGCGTTCTTGCCTGCATACCTACATACCACATCGCTCGCTCTACTTAATTATAATAATTATTAATCTATTTAAATTTTATTTTTTAAAATATTTTTTATTTAAATTTAAAATTATAAATTTAAAATTTTAAATTGAAAAAAAACAATGCACAAAAACCTTTAAAAAGCTATCTAACTTCATTTGTTTAGTTATTTTGGTGGTTTGTGATTGTATTATGATGGTTTTATTTAGTAGAAACCACGCCACATACTATGTAAAATAGGAGCTTTGCATTTTACTTATGGGGTAAAAGAAGTCCATTTACTAATCATAATAACAGAAAGATAACCCCATCCATCTCAATTTTGGAGGATAAGCGTGTGATTGAATATAATAGACTTCTACTTTGACTTCACCAACTTAATGGCTTGATCCTTAGCTAAATCTACATTGTATTTATTTAAGTGCTTATCTTATAGAATTTTTAAAAAGAGTTATAGATTATGGTTAAGTATTGCATTCTGTCGACTTTCCTATAATTTGATATATTTAAATTATTTTAGGGATTTTATGAATTTTTTTATAAAAAATTAATGTTTAATAGATGTTTTTTCTTAGATATAATTATAATAAGTATACATATTATAATATTTTTTGAGGTTTAAGACTAATATATATTATATAAATGTTTTATTTAAAAATATATATATATATATATATATATATATATATATATATATATATATATATATATATATATATATATAATATTTATTTGGTTATTGTAAAATTTTTTAATGACTGATGTATATGGTTGAGCGAGTCTCCTCTCAACCATGATCCCTTGTAAAGCCGAGAACTATACTTATCAATAGAGAATTTAACACAAAACCATCACTCACACACTCACCCCCTCACACACTCGCCCACACCACGGTTTGAACCTTGAACCTCCCGAAGAAGATCCAAAGCCCGAACTGTTACATATATATTTTTAAAATTATAAAATGTTTGTTTGTATCTTAGAATAATGATATAATTTGATTGATCATGTTAAATAAATAATTTACAACAAGAATGTTTTCTTAAACAAACTTAAAAAGTAAACATCCAAAAGAATTGATCTATTTAGTAGTTGTTATCATCTTATTGTTACTCATTAAAATTATTAATTTGTTTTTAAAATTATTGATTTGTTTTTAATATGATATATATCAACATTTCAAGGGTTGAACATTTTATGGATTCCAAATCATTAAAGAATAGTCACTTTGATAAAAAAAAACTTAAAGCTTAATAGATTTTATGGTATATTTATATTTTGTTATGTATAATCATACATGCACCCATCCCTTCACACACTCACCCATGCTTATGTGGTTTGAACCTCAGACCTCCCAAAGAAGAGCCAAAGTCATTCCCCCTAGGGACATGGTATATTTTTTATTAGATATACTTAGTATAAACATAAATGTACAACTTAATCCAAAAAAAATTATGTAAAATATTCTATTAAACAATTATTATAATAAATTATTTTTAATACCATTAATATATGAGATAATTAAAACCACTAGAATATGAGATGAAGGTTATTGTTAAGTATTGCATTCTATTGAATTTCCTAATCTTGATTAGGTTTAATTTGATATATATCAACATTTCAAGGGTTGAACATTTTATGGATTCCAAGTCATTAAATAATATTCACTTTGACAAATACTTAAAACTACAGTTACTAAAAATAATGTGGATGTAACCAACTTTTCTATGTATAAAAAAATACTTAAAACTTAATAGAAGCCACACTATGTTTTTTTTATTTGATTATTGTGAGAAACCCCTATGACCGATGTACAGGGCTAAGCAGTCTCCTCCCATCCATGATCCCTCGTAAAGCCGAGAGTTATACTTATCAATAGGGAATTTAACACAAAGCCACCACACACCCACCCCCTCACACACTCGCCCATGCCACGGTTTGAACTTTGGACCTCCTGAAGAAGAGCCAAAGCTCGAAATGATGCGCTGCACCCCAAGTGCCATGACATATTTTTTATTCAATATACTTAGTATAAACATAAATATACATCTTCATCTTAAAAAATTATTTAAAATATTCCATCAGATATTTATTATAATAAATTATTATTATTTTTTTGTTTTTTTACATTATTAAGAAAGGAGGGTTTTGAAAGGGCCCTTAAAACCTTTTACAACAAGAAACTAAATCAAACCCAAGAAACCAGACAAAGAAGGCATGAAAAGTAAATTCACAAAAATAAACCAAACCACTACACACCACCCAAACTAGAAAAGACGATAGCAAAAACCAATACGATTGATATATGAGATAATTATTCCTAATACCTGAGATAATTAAAACTATCAGAATATGAGATAAAGGCTATTGTTAAAGTATTGCATTCTATTGACTTCCTAGGATTAATTAGATTTAATTTGATATATCAATATTTTAATTTTAAGGGTTGAACATTTTATGGATTCTAAATCATTAAATAATATTAACTTTAATAAATATTTAAAACTGAATATATGTCATGTCATGTTTGTTTCTATATACTTCGTATAAACATAAATATACAACTTAATAGGATAAACTTAAGCAAAATATTCCATTAGGAATTTATTATAATAAATTATTCTTAATGCCATTGATATATGATATATTTTTAATTTATTTTATTCTTATTTTTTGTTTATTGTGAGAAACCCCTATGACCTACGTACAAGGCTAAGCAGTCTCTTCCCAACCATGAACTCTCGTAAAGCCGAGAGCTATACTTATTAATAAGGAATTTAACACAAAGCCACCACACACCCACCCCTTCACACACTTGCCCATGCCACAGTTTGAACCTTGGACCTCCCGAAGAAGAGCCAAATCCCAAAACGTTGTGCTGCACCCCTAGGTGCTTGATATATGAGATAATTACAACCACAAGAATATAAGATGAAGGCTATTGTTAAGTATTGCACTCTATTGACTTTCTTAGTATTAATTAGGTTTGATTTGATATATATCAACATTTTAAGGATTGAATATTTTATGGATTCAAAATCATTTTAAGGGTTGAATAAGTCCCTTTTAATTTGAATTGATGTGGTTAAAACATGAATACCTTGAACCCCAAATTGAGAAATGGTTGCAAAATTTTTTTCTAGGACCAAAGATGGTGCAAATACCTTACAAGATCTATTACATCAAACAAAAATTTAAGTTTTGGAACAAATCAAATTCTGGTCATATCTTCAATTAGAAAAATAGTATCAAATAAAAGTTGAAGGAAAGTGAATAGTCCCTTAGGAATGGTATCTTTACAAATCAACTAAGATCAAATAAGGGAGAATTTTTATCAAAGTTTCATAACCTCTTAGATTTGGATGAAACCTTTTGGAAGTAAAAGTCGAGAATCCAATGGCTTAAGGAAGGTGACTACAACACAAAACTCTTTCATGTATCCACCCTATGTCATAGAAGTTTCAATAAGATTAGAGGAATATTAAGGAATGATGGGATATTGGTGTTAAGCCAAGAACTGTACTTATCAATAGAGAATTTAACACAAAGCCACCACACACCCACCTCCTCACACACTTGCCCACACCACGGTTTGAACCTTGGACCTCCCGAAGAAGAGCCAAAGCCCAAACCGTTGCGTTGCACCCTAGGTGCTAAAAATATATATTTTTAAAATTATAAAATGTTTGTTTGTATCTAAGAATAATGATATAATTTGATTGATTATGTTAAATAAATAATTTACAACAAGAATGTTTTCTTAAACAAACTTAAAAAATAAACATCCAAAAGAATTGATCTATTTAGTAGTTGTTATAATCTTATTGTTACTCATTAAAATTATTAATTTGTTTTTAAATGTGTTTTTAAAATTATTGATTTGTTTTTAATATGATATATATCAACATGTCAAAGGTTGAACATTTTATGGATTCCAAATCATTAAAGAATAGTCACTTTGATAAAAAACTTAAATTATTGTAGTCCTTATGGATGATGTAGACATGTGATAACTATGTGTTGGAATTTATATCTTTATGAGATTTGTGGAAGCGATAACCACTGTCAAAGAAATATTTGGCATAAATATGAAAGGAAACAAAAAATACATATGGATTGTGGATGGATGAATGTGTCAGAATGGGAAAAATTAAAAGAAATTTTGAAAGGATTCTATAAAATAAGGTTTTATCCCATGTTGAAGGGAAGAATAAGATAAATTTTGGTGGTTGAGAGAGACCAAAGTGATGATTATAGTTTTTCCATGAAGTAATGTAATCTTGGAAAACTTGAGATGCATGATATTTGCATCACAATATAACCCAGACTATCCTTAAAATAGGCTACAATGATAGAGCCTACAAAAGAATATAATCGAGGTTAGACTCAAAATATCCTGTAGTGATAGAGCTTATAGAATAACATGACCTAAGTTAAGCTCAAAAATCCTATAGTGACAAAGCCTACGATAGAACATCATACGGATGATTTCAAATATGAGGTAATATCCTAGAGGAGATGACCTAAAGGTATATATAGAGGTTGACCCAAAGCCAAACCAAAGGCAAAGACTCGAAGGTAATGATATAGATATGACTAGAAGGGAATGGCCTAGAGATATTTCCAAAGATAAACCAAAAGGTAGACCTAGTGGAGATTACAGAGCTAGAGCCAAAGCTATGGCAAGATCCAAGGCTAGATCAAAATCTAGAGCTAAAGTTAGATAGTAGTTTTATTTCACCACCCTAGGAATTAAGGGAGTTAATAACATTTGTTTATTGTACTAAATAATATAAAAAAGGGAAGAAGGCTAGATATTACTTTATTTGGTGTTAAGCAATGTTTGATAATTATTTCACCCCATATTATATTAAGAGAAACTTAATAGCTACATCCTATGGGAGATTGAGAGAAGATGAATAGACTAAGGTGAAGGTGAAACACCAAGGGGTGAAATACCATGGGTCTCATGAAACTAAGATATGTCATGCTATATAAATATGTAAAGGATGTACATTATTCTGAGTTGGAGCAAAAGTGTTCTTGAGTTTTCCACTCTCACTCATTTCCAATAGTACACCATGCTTCGATAATTGAAGTATAGTTGGGTAACCATATATCAGGTAAAACAAGTGCCCTCTTCTATGGTCTATGGCCTCGTGGACATTATAAACTACTTTTCCCCCTTTACCCTTTTCCATCTAAAATGAATAATGTAGACACCAAAACCTTTCTACTTGTCGTCCATTCAGGTCTTCTCACCATTTTTGTTCATTATTCATATATATTTATCTATATTTATTTTATATATATTTAAATATTAATATTTTACATATTATATTATATATATTTAATAAATATATTTATATAAGTGAATTAATCCCAACCATCCGATTTCACTTAATCCTATCCATTCATCCACATCAATCCATGCCACACCCCAAATTTAATCTCCACCCTCCGTCACGTTTTAATCTTGACCACACAATTTGTGTCATCAAAACCCTAATGTGCCCTAGGTGAGATTATAAGTAGGAGCCATTCTAATGGCTCAACCCTTGAGTAATCCCCGAATCCAGAGTTGAAGTTTACTTTCGAGTTCCCTTGAGTATCCAAGTGCTCTCACCTTCCATTATTGCTTACCATAGCCTTCGCATCCACTATCGCATACTTCGCTTAGCCAGATCTACTTCTGTAAAATTTCCCCTCAGCTATCAAATGCCTTCGGGTTCTCCCTGTCATTCCTGAGCACCCACGATTGCTTCTACTTTGACACCAAGTGCCTTTGGACATCCTCCATTATTCTCAAGCATCCACGAGCATATCCTATAGCCATCGATCTCCCACGAGCATTTTACGCCAAAGTTCTGTATCCCTCTCAACTCTCAGGCGATGCTAGGGTATGACAACACTAGTCCACTATAACAAATTTCATCAGATCAAAGAACGATAGATGAGTAAGGTAAATCTTTTGTTTGTTATTTCATTCTATGCAATTTTAGTTCTGTTCATGCTATTTACATCATATATCGAGGATTTTGTATTGATTTTAGAGGGCCTCACATTGTGGAGCTCTAATAGTTGCTACTAACCTACTTGCTATTTTCTTGTAAGCAGATCTGGAAGTGTTACATTAGCATTGTGTAGTTGCTTAAGCTGGAGTGGCCTGACATCGGATAATAAAAACCCACTCACTTTTTTTGGGAGCAAGAACGCGTTCTGAATGCATCACTGACATTGTTTGCTAGGGTTTCGGAGAACCCTAGCTATTGTAAAATCTGTATCAAAGGATTCAAAGATCCTTATTGTAACAATGGAGTTTTGAGGCTCCCCCTATTAATATAAATCATTCATTGTGTAATATGGTCTTCTGAGTTCAATTTTTATATATTGTTATTTGATGTTGCATTTTTATCTCTTCAAATAGAGATCATGGTGGGACTCACTAAGAGTTTATTTTTATGATTTTATTTGCTAATTTATTTGCTATTTTCTATCATCTTGCAGGGTTTTCAGAAGCATAGATTTCATAGTTTTACTGGGTTTAGGATTTTTGGAAAGTTGTAGAAGGTTGCAGAAGGTGCACAAATGATCGACGACACTAGAGGAACATCAAGAAATGCCTAGGTGCATTTTAGAAATATTTGGAGGTATTTTACAGAGAGTTTGAGTAGAAGCATAAGCTGTTTTGTAAGTTTACTTCTAAAACCCTAACTTTTTTGTTTATGTATTTTGGTAATATTACATTTTTTTTAGATTTATAAGCTAAAAGGAACATCATTAACTAATCTAGGAAAAATATTCATACTAGCTTGCATCCTAGGTTTCAGATTAGTCATTTGCATCCATACACACTTTTTGTTTGAAGTTTATGTCTTTTTGTTGTATTTACAAATTGAAAAATATTGCATTATGATTTCATGTAAACTGAAAAATTGTATAGTTAGTTTGCATTATAAGGTTAGATATTCCTATTTTTTAGGTCTAAGTAGGAACATTATTTAGATACCAAAAGTATCTTTGTACTTGGGTGATTCCATACGAAGAGTAGACGAACCCCCGAGGGTGTACTATAAATCCTTTGGAAAAATTGGTATTCTAAGTATTGGCTTCTGATTTAGACTATCAAAAGTGGTTATCTTTCTAACATTGTATGTACACAATAGCAAATCATTTTTTTTTTAAATAATCACATACTGCACGCTTCACATTTAACATTACTGGCTAGATTTCATCACCAACCATTGATTGAGATTTGGTGATGATGGCTTTCATCTCCATCCAAGAAAGAGGGTTTTGAAAGGGACCCCACAATATTTTACAACTCCAAAAAGGAGAAAACCATAATACCTCAACCAATAACAAGATCTCCACCAGGGAGAAAGGACCAAGTACAGTCAAGCCAACAAGCTCCAAAAGGAGAGTACAAACCAGCTACACCAAAGGGGTAACCATCCAAGAGCACCGAAAAGGGCACTAAAAATACCCTTAGGACAAGAGGGCCCTTGCGTCGAGAACACCTAGCCAAACTAGAAAATAGTGCCAACACTACTTAGCACAAGTTTACAGGAGATAAAATAAATTTGATTTGAACATCCTAGCCAAATTGGGAAACAGTGCCAGTAATGGAGCAGGAGAAAATCAGATAGTAAAGGCTTAAAACCCTCAAAACCCAAGATCCAGTAGTGAAAACCACTCCACAACACTGTGGACCAATTCATCTCCTTCGAAAACCACCTAGAATATGGAAAACCAACATTTGAGAATACAAGAACACCTGCCACACTAGGAAGCGCAATGATAGCCGTAAGAGGCGATTGCCAAAAATCCTTGAAAACCAGGATCCTACAGTGAAAACCACTTCACGACATCGTGGACCAATGCATCTCCTCTAAAAACCATCAAACTACTGGAAAACCAAAATCTGAGAAAACACATACCGCACTAGAAAGCACAACAACAACAGGATGCGAGACTTAACTGAAGGACACCAGGATGGGACCCAAATGCAGCAACCTTCCCAACAAATTGCATAAAACACCCCGTCCATAGGGGATCCAGAAACAACCATCCCAAAATTGAAAAAATGTCCTCTCGCAAGTATTTCAAATCTTAACACTCGCACCACAACGAAAAGAACCGAACATAGGGGACCAAGAAACAAACATAGAAAGCTAATGAATCGCTTCTCTTGAATTCAATTACCTTCGAAAAGATACTCGAGGACCAAGAAGTAGGGTTTTGAAAGGAACCATAACCTTGAAGCCTGTGGGACAATAGTCAGAAAATGGAGGCAAGCATCGAATTAAAACTCCTAACTCCTATGGGTTCTAGCCCAATAGGCAAGCAGAAGAAAAGAACACCTAGAAGGGGGAACCCAACAACTACCAAAAAACTAAGGACTAACAGTACATCGAGCATACCACCATCCACCCACGAGTTCACAATCGAAACTAGAATAGGGGACTCTCCTGACCTCACCATAGGGTAAGAACTATCAGGAATACCGTCATCCACAACGGGGAAGAAGCACCACCAATAATCACATCAAGCACCACCTGAGCAAAGGGGACAGGGGGAGCCGAAGACGAACTAATCCCATCTGCATGAACAAAGAATATAGTCAGCAACTCGAAAACGAGGAGTAAATATAACTCCTCAACATCACCTCCACACCACCTAGGGGGTGAAGTCTTTGCAAACACAAGGACGACATTAGCAAGCACGGGATCCATTAGCAGTTCTAACTCCAGAGCAGCATTCTCGCTTGCATACCTACATACCACATCGCTCGCTCTACTTAATTATAATAATTATTAATCTATTTAAATTTTATTTTTTAAAATAATTTTTATTTAAATTTAAAATTAAAAATTAAAATTTTTAAATTGAAAAAAAAACAATGCGTAAAAACCTTTAAAAAAAACTATCTAACTTCATTTGTTTAGTTATTTTGGTGGTTTGTGATTGTCTTGTGATGGTTTTATTTAGTAGAAACCACGCCACATACTATGTAAAATAGGAGCTTTGCATTTTACTTATGGGGTAAAAGAAGTCCATTTACTCATCATAATAACAAAAGATAACGCCGTACATCTTAATTTTGGAGGATAAGCGTGTGATTGAATAGAATAGACTTCTACTTTGACTTCACCAACTTAATGGCTTGATCCTTAGCTAAATCTACATTGTATTGATTTAAGTGCTTATCTTATAGAATTTTTAAGAAGAGTTATAGATTATGGCTAAGTATTACATTATGTCGACTTTCCTATAATTTGATATATTTAAATTATTTTATGGATTTTAATATTTAAAAAAAAAAAAAAACTTAATGTTTAATAGATGTTTTTTCTTAGATATAATTATAATAAGTATACATATTATAATATTTTTGTGAGATTTAAAACTAATATATATTACATAAATGTATGTTTTATTTAAAAATTATATATATATATATATATATATATAGTTATTGTAACTGACGTACATGGTTGAGCAGTCTCCTCTTAATCATGATCCTTCATAAAGCAGAGAACTATACTTATCAATAGAGAATTTAACACAAAACCACCACCCACACACTCACCCCCTCACACGAACCTCCCGAAGCCAAAGCCTTACATATATATTTTTAAACTTATAAAATGTTTGTTTGTATCTTAGAATAATGATATAATTTGATTGATTATGTTAAATAAACAATTTACAACAAGAATGTTTTCTTAAACAAACTTAAAAACTAAACATCCAAAATAATTGATCTATTTAGTAGTTATCATTTTATTGTTACTCATTAAAATTATTAATTTGTTTTTAAATGTGTTTTTAAAGTTATTGATTTGTTTTTAATATGATATATATCAACATTTCAAAGGTTGAACATTTTATGATTCCAAATCATTAAAGAATAATCACTTTGATTTAAAAAAAAAACTTAAAGCTTAATAGATTTTATGGTATATTTATATTTTGTTATGTATAATCATACACACACCCACCCCCTCACACAGTCACCCATGCTTCGTGGTTTGAACCTCGGACCTCCCAAAGAAGAGCCAAAGTCATTCCCCCTAGGGACATGGTATATTTTTATTAGATATACTTAGTATAAACATAAATATACAACTTAATCCAAAAAAAATTATGTAAAATATTCTATTAAAAATTTATTATAATAAATTATTTTTAATACCATTGATATATGAGATAATTAAAACCACTAGAATATGAGATGAAGGCAATTGTTAAGTATTGCATTCTATTTAATTTCCTAATCTCGATTAGGTTTAATTTGATATATATCAACATTTCAAGGGTTGAACATTGTATGGATTCCAAGTCATTAAATAATATTCACTTTGACATATACTTAAAACTACAATTACTAAAAATAGTGTGGCTGTAACTAACTTTTCTATGTATAAAAAAATACTTAAAACTTAATAGAAGCCACGATATGTTTTTTTTATTTGGTTATTGTGAGAAACCCCTATGACCAACGTGCAGGGCTAAGCAGTCTCCTCCCATCCATGAACCCTCATAAAGACGAGAGTTATACTTATCAATAGAGAATTTAACACAAAGCCACCACATACCCACCCCATCACACACTCGCCCACACCACAGTTTGAACCTTGGACCTCCGAAAGAAGAGCCAAAGCCTAAAATGATGCGTTGCACACCAATTGCCATGACATATTTTTTATTCGATATACTTAGTATAAGCATAAATATACATCTTCATCTTAAAAAATTATTTAAAATATTCCATCACTTATTTATTAAAATAAATTATTATTTTTGTTTTGTTTTTAATACTATTAAGAAAGGAGGATTTTGAAAGGGCCCCTAAAACCTTTTACAACCAAAAACTAAATCAAGCCCAAGAAAAAGTACAGACAAATAAGGCACAAAACGTAAATTCACAAAAACAAACCAAACCGCTATACACCACCCAAACCAGAACAAACGGACAACAAAAACCCATACCATTGATATATGAGATAATTATTCCTAATACCATTGACATATGAGATAATTAAAACTACCAGAATATGAGATAAAGGCTATTGTTAAAGTATTGCATTCTATTGACTTCCTCGTATTAATTAGATTTAATTTGATATATTAATATTTTAATTTTAAGTGTTGAACATTTTATGGATTCCAAATCATTAAATAATATTAACTTTAATAAATATTTAAAACTGAATAGATGTCATGACATGTTTGTTTCTATATACTTAGTATAAACATAAATATACAGCTTAATAAGATAAACTTAAGTAAAATATTTCATTAGGAATTTATTATAATAAATTATGCTTAATGCCATTGATATATGATATATTTTTAGTTTAATTTTTTTTTTTTGTTTATTGTGAGAAACCCCTATGACCCACGTACAAGGCTAAGCAGTCTCTTCCCAACCATGAACTCTTGTAATGCCGAGAGCTATACTTATCAATAAGGAATTTAACACAAAGCCACCACACACCCACCCCCTCACACACTTGCCTATGCCACGGTTTGAACCTTGGACCTCCTGAAGAAGAGCCAAAGCCTGAAACGTTGCGCTGCACCCCTAGGTGCATGATATATGAGATAATTACAACCACAAGAATATAAGATGAAGGCTATTGTTAAGTGTTGCACTCTATTGACTTTCTTAGTATTAATTAGTTTTGATTTGAAATATATCAACATTTTAAGGGTTGAATATTTTATGGATTCCAAATAATTTTAAGGAGGTTCTTTTCCAAATCCACATTCATACAAATCCTAAGAAAAATTAATCTAGACCTAGCCAATGTTGTAGGATCAATTACCACTAGATCTCCAAATTAATTTGAGACCTAGGATCAATTACCGCTAGTGTTGTAGGATCAATCACCACTAGATATCCAACCTCATTTGTGATTTCTACTAGGACTTCCTCATGCCAAAGATAAAGAGGGAGGTCTAGAATTTATATCCAAATTGAGGCCTGGAAAATGCTCTGGGTAAGGGGATTGAAATTCGTTGGCCACTTCCTAATAAATAACCTCCTATGCCAAAAAAACCAAGGACCTTTTTGTAGAATCCAATTCCAATATTTCTCATATTTCAAAATTTCTTGACATTGTAATTATTTCCATGTGATCTAGAGGTTTCCATTTCTCTCATGCTCACTTCTGTATTGCATCAAAATCTGCTCTAACACCAACGAACTTCCTAACCAATGACATATCTCCTTGCACTACCATAATATTGACAAGGGAATCCAAAACCTAGAGTTTCCCTCTTGATGGTTGCAATTCAAACCATCAGTGTTGAATCTACTGCTTACCTCTTAAGATACTAACCCACGATTGACCAAGATCAAATGATTTATGGATTATCATATATTTTTGGGATTTTGGCTTTGTTGACTAACCTCCTATCATCACAAACATTGCTTGACATCCTATACTCTCCGACACTACTCCTCTTGCTCTGCTTGCCATGTGTGTAGAGTAGCCCTACTTGTTATTAATACCTATGATAATTATTTCTAGATTTTTGGATCAATACACTTTTGAGTTTTATTTTCTTTTTATTATTATTTTGGAGATCTTCCTCTTATTTTTCTATTCCCACAAATTCTTATATCCTAACTAATCTCTTTAATTTTTTAAAATTATTCATAATGTGATTTATCATCTATAGGTTTATGCTACCCTGGAAAACCTTGTTTTTTAAAATTATGGTAAATACATGGTTTTTTGAAAGGGACCTTACCTTTTTCAAATGGAGGTACATTGAGGACCACCCTACCCATGATTTGAACTTGGGTCTACTAGATGAAAGCCCAAAGACATACCAATTTAGTATTCCAACAAGGACAATACGTATTGTGGAAAACTTGGTGCAAGGCGTAATATAGGAAATATTTTGTATGCTTCATTGAAAACTTTATGTGCATTAAAATATTTAAATTACAAATAGTTAAACATATCTTTATTTATTATGTTATGATTAAAACCCTTAGTACAAGACATAAACTCTGTACTAGTTTTATTTTTATTACAAGGAGATAATATGATTTATTTGAATTAACATATACTTCGTTAATTTTTAAAAATTTAAATTTACCTTTATATATTTTTTGTAAATTTTATTAAGTTTTAAGTCGATGTAAAGACAAAAAAACAAAATATTATTATATTTTTTCAAAGAGCAAATTCTAGTATTATTTTTTTGGTGAAAAAAAACTAAATTTTATTAAATAGAAACTAGATTACATAGTCAGGAGGTCCTCCATGCATGGGTCATAGCTTAGAACTACCTCCATATATACATGCCTATAATCCCATGAAGGCTAAATTCCCAAATAGAGAATAGACAAAAATTTCACAAAAAACATTGCTACACCAAATCATTAAATGACATATCAGAGTAGGAGGACTCCTCAAAACTGCATTAAGATAAAACCATTTGTTTATTTTCATTGTATATTACATTTCCTATCAAAACCACATTTGATAGGTCTTTATTTATAGTAGTTATTGCAAATTACTACAATTACACCAACTCATCCTCCTAATCTCCATTGTTATCTATTTATTCTATCTCCACCTTCTCATGTACATAGTAATTCAAACATTTCCTAATCATGAATTATAGAAGTTACCACATTGTTTCTTATTCCTTCCCCATCATTGGGGTAATACTCTTGAAGCAAAAATTGTAAGTCCATATAATATTCCCCTAGGTTTTAGCCCCTACCATAATCCCACCAATGATGATCTCTCTTTATTTTCCAATTAGCCAATCCATCTATAACTCTATTCTTTTCTCTCACCACATGGAGAAATTTTATCTGTGCTCTAATTTTAAAACCCATAATATTGTCCAAGATCCATTAGACCCTTTATTCCATTTTCCCTCTCATACTTGTTCAACTTGTTGATTAATACCTGAGAGTTAGATTACCCCTTAATTCTTGAGTATCCTTGGTTACGAGCCATGGTTAAGCCTTCACAAATGACCATGGACTCTTCTACCATGTTGCTATTCCTCCTAATGCCCTGATGGAAGCCAAAAACCATGTATCTTTGTGCATATGACCCACCCATTCAATACCCCCTCCCCTAGATTACTATGAGCAACAACATCGGTGTTAATATTAACCTAATCCATTGATAGTGGCTTTCACTTACCTCATCTATTCAAATTTTTAGTAGGGGGAGCCTTCCTTATTCTTGATATTCAAGTCTATAATTATTGGGACTGAACACACCTAGGAGTAACAATCTCAATAAGATCTAATAACTTCTAAGAATATTTGATTCCTCTTACAACCTCTCTAATATTGAGCAAGATTCTTAAGAGAATTAACTCCCTAGATGAACATTCATAAAAAAAAATATACTTTTGGCACTCTAACCACACCTACCATAAAGTGAAGGCCTTGAAAAAATGAACTAGAAGGGTAGACTATTCACCAACCCCCTAGAGCCCCATAGATCAAAGACCAAGCTGATGCAAATTAAACAACCTTTAGCCTTGCTCCTAGATCTAACCAATAAAGGGACATCAGACTAGAAGGTGGTCAATAGATTCTCTTACCCCATAATAGAGGATACATTATTTTTGGATCCACCAAGCCTCTCTTACGAAGAATATATTAAGTTAGAATCCTATTTTGAATGGCTAACCAAATGCAAATGTTGACTTTCAACCAAATGACTCAACCAGATACTTGAATTCCACACATGCTTTCAAATTTCCCTCTCCCCACCCAATACCTCTATGAGCCAATCATATCCCTTCTTGATGGAATACCATATATTTCCTTTATCTTCCCATCCTAAAGAGTTCTCCTATTCTAACCATGAGGACTAACTTTGATCCAAAATAGTCCTTAGACTATCCCTATCTTCTTTAGATATTTATTTCAAAACTGAGAGACATTTCCACCTACTCAAACCCACTTCCCCTTCATATTCCTCCCCAAAGTCCTTAACATAGACCCAATTGTGTTCTTAAAAATATTTGCTGAAGAACACAAGCTTATATTGAGAGGGGGGGTGAAAAATATAAGATTAAACTTTTTACTTTTCTTTCCAAAGCAGTATTATATAATATTATCAATTTCAATAATGAAACAATGCACATATCATCACACACATAAGAGATGCAAATTTAATGTGGTTCATCCAATGTGGGCTACATCCATGGAGAAAATATTTCTTATAATTTTTTTGAACAAATCTCTTGGGAACCAATTCCCTATTACAATGTTTATGGATACCAACCCAAAGGAGACACCAATCCCCTATGCTCAAGTTCATGGACTTCTATCCATAGGAGACACCAATATCCTCTACTCTGGTTTGTGGACCTCTATCCATAGGAGACATCAATCCCCTCTAATCTGGTTTGTGGACCTCTATCCATAGGAGACCTCAATCCCATATGCTCTGGTTTTTTTGGACCTCTATCCATGGTAACCATTGTTATAAGTAAATTCTACTAGATGCAAAAAGTATTTTTGCTAAGACTTCTGGTTCATGTAGTACATGTGAAGTATGTCTTCAAAGACTTGGTTTACCCTTTTTTTTTTGCCATTTGTTTTCAGATGGTATGCAAAACTTATGTTTAGCTTCGTGCTAACTACATAGTGCATACCCTGCCAAAAATCCAATGTGAATCTAGAGTTCCTGTTTGAAATAATTACCTTGGGGAACCCATGTAACCTGAATATCTCCTTGGAAAATATATTTACCTCTACCAGAGCATCATACTTGGTGTTTCCTGGTATAAAGTGTGCAACCTTGGTCAACTTATCGACCACCACAAGAATTGCGTCATGCTGGTACCTAGTCTTAGGTAAAACCATAATAAAGTCCATAGATATGACCTACCATTTTTGCATTGGTATATTGTGTGGATATAATTGCCCTACTGGATGTCTATACTCAACTTTCACTTTTTGGTATTCCAGGCATCGAGCAACAAAATCAATGATATCCTTCTTCATCCCTGACTAGTAGAATTTTTTTTTCATGTTCTCCCTCATCCTTGCCCCTCCCAGGTGAGTGGACTAAGTAGATCTATGTGATTATTCAATGATTGGTTTCCTTAAATCATTAATTTTAGATATCACTACCCTATCCTTAAAATATAAAAGTCCATCCTTTATGCTAGAATCCTTGTTCTCTTCAAGATTTCTTTCCATTTTAGACCAAATTTCATTACAATGCTGGACCTGTGATTGCATTTTCTTGACTTGATCCATTAAGTCCACATGACTACGGGTCAAATTAGTTATATGTATTATTTTGCTTAAGGCATCAATGATCTTATTTTGCTTTCCTTTGATATACTTTATACCAAAGTCATATTATGCTAAGAACTTGATCCACCTTATTTTTTGTGTATTGAGCATCGATTGAGTGAAGATGTATTGCAAAATCTAATGGTCGATCCTCAACTCAAGAGGATTTTGTAGTAGATAATGCTGCTAAATATTAAGAGCATGCACAATGGCTGCTAGTTCCAAATCATGCGTAGTGTAATTTACCTCATGCTTATTGAGTTTCATTGATTCATATGCTATGATTGATTCATACTAGGATATCACTCCTCCCAACCCTTCTAAAGAAGAATCAGTACAAAATAAAAATTTCCTCTGAGGATCTAAAATCTTAAGAATAGGTGTAGTAGTAAGCTTTTACTTAAGCAACTCAAAAGTGGCTTCACACTTGTTTGTCCATTTATATTCCTTTCCTTTTCTCTAGAGGTTAGTTATGGAATAGGCTATTTTAGAATAATCCTTTACAAAACACCTATAATACCCAGTTAAACCCATGAAGATATGCACTTTAGGCACATCAGTAGGAAACAACCAACTCAAAATGACCTCTATCTTCTTTGGATCAACAACTATCCCTTATGTAGAGATGATATTCCTTAGATACTGCACATTTGGAACTTAAAAGTCACACTTTGAAAAATTCCCTTAGAGTTGGTTACTTCTCAACAACTCGAGTACAATTATCAAATGACTATCATGCTCCTCCTTATTTTGATAATATATCAAGATATCATCAAAAAATACTAAGATAAACTGATCTAGATGCTCCCTGAACACACTATTCATCAGATTCATGAATATTGTCAGTGCATTGGTCAGCCCAAAAGGTAACACTGTGAACTCAATGCCCATACCTAATATTAAAAGTAGTTTTGTGAGTATCCTCCTCTCGTATCCTCAACTAATGGTATCCTAATTTCAAATCAATCTTTGAAAATATGGTGGCACCCTTAAGTTGATCAAACAGATCCTCAATCCTGGATAAAGGGTACATATTCTTGATAGTTGCTTTGTTCAACATTCTGTAATCTATGCACAATCTCAATGAACCATCATTATTTTTGATAAAAAGAACATGTGCACCCCATGGTGACACACTAGGTTTGATCAACCCTTGAAGTTGCACTTTTAACTCCTACATATCAATAGGATTCATATTATAAGGATCTCTATGAAAGAGTTCTAAGCTTGGCAATAATTTGATAGTAAAATCAAATTCATGCTTAGGTGGTAGTATTAGGTCTTCAAGAAAAACATCCTTGAACTCATGCAAAATTATGTGCTCCTTAAACAATTCCTCCTTCCTATCATCCCTGGTCTTGTGGTTCAACTCAATGACATAGACCATACCACCTTTTCTAATAGCTTTCTTTAGCTGCATTGCTAAGATCATCTAAGGGCAAAAAGACCCTTGATCACTATAGATTCTTAGTCTCTACTTGTCTTTATCTATATAGTCTAACCATATATCTTGGAAATTAATTAGGGCTCCATGAGCCTTTAACCAATCCATTCCTAAGATAATATCGAAGGCATGTAGCAGTGCTATATATAGGTGCTATAAGGTAGAGATATTGGGTAGGGTGATCTCGACTACGAGAAAACATTGATCCACTAAGTAGGTCTGTCCAGATCCATACTCGAATTTTCACCCTTTTGCCAAAATTCTTGGTCTTTCCGACATATCCTCGACTATACTAGAAGAAATGAAACTATTAGTAGCTCCACTATCTATCAAAATTTTAACTTTCTTATCAAATAATTTACCATTCAAGAGCATAGGTGTGGCTTGCCCATCCAAATTCTAGTTTCTAGTTTCTATTTGCTGTGTAAATTTTGTGGTTGGGTTCCTCTGTCCTTTTTCTTGATACTGACTGATTTGGACATTTGTTTGCATAATGTGGTCCTCCACAATCATAGCAACCATCTTTGAGACTGGGGTGTCTATTATATTTTGATGATATATATTAAAGGAAATGTAACAAAAGATGTAAAATGAGCAAGCAATGATAACTATATGATAATGACACTATAATATGCAGGAAAATTATAAGATAAACTTTTGCAATAACTCAAAAATATGCCATTAATGAAAGCTCACAAAAATAGTACAATGTAATATAATGGAGGACATGAACACTCCATAAATACATGAAAGAACTACATTGTACTCACTCTAACTACTAATGCAACTAGTCACTATTGTATCTTCTGACCACTTGCACTCTCTCGACCTCAAAGGTATATATAAGGAGATAAGTCCCTTAGCCTTTCATCTACCTATGACTCTTGTACATGTGGACTACATGCACATTTACATCATTGCACATTCCAACACTTGTGAATTTATTACATTGCATGAAGTAACTACTCAAAACTTACTCTAAGGTAAACTCCTACTCTAGTTATGTACCCAAGGTGGTACATCAACATGTACCAAATAATGTAATATACTATAACACCCCCTTGTATTACATTATTTGGGTATTGAAAACTTTAGTCTTCAATATGGGTCTTCATATTTCAAGTAGTCTTTCGTTTGAACTGATCCTTCTTCATCTTCTGCTCCAGTCTTCATGTTGTCATTCCATGTCTTCTTCATTCCACTATTCTTCGGTACTTCAAAGTGTTCGGTAGAATTGTTGACCTTGAAATCTTCTTGGTACCCTTGATGAACTAAGGATCTTATAATATTGCAAATCATAAGTGAATCAAAAATACTTATTTTTCTTTCCTTTGGTCTTCTGAATGACCTATCTCCTTGCTCACAAGTTTCAAACTTGAATTCATTGTTAGTGGATTCTTCCGAAATAAGAAATTGAAATAAATAATCTAATCTAAATATTAATTTTTCTTCAAATATTTTGTAGTACTTGTATTTATAGTAACAAAAGAAAGATGAATGATATTTTCCTCCACAATATTTACATGGATGAAAACTCTAGTAGTTTGCTTTCTCATGACCAAATTTATTGTAATAAGTGCATGATGAATATACCCCAACTCCTTTGTTACTTACTTTAGGTGAATCAAGTTCATCCATTTCCTTTATGAAATAGTCAAACCATCTGTGTACAATTGAAGCTATTCCATATTTACTTCTTTCATAAATATGATGACCTCTTCTTGATCAATATTATTTTCTATATTTTGGTTTTTGATAATATAGTTGTCATCAATTCCTTTCATTATATCTGAAGAATTTACTTTTGGCAAACTATTAGTTTGTGAATTCTCAAAAATATTTCTAAACCATATTGGTTCTTTTCTTCTAATTGCATTTTCCTTATTTTTATTTCTATAATCAAGCATGTCCCTACAAATTTTTATTCCTTGAAATAGGTATACTTAATAAGCTTTTCCATGGTTCTTTTGAAGTTGTCTTTCTTGTTAAGAAGGAGCAATTTTGATAGAAATTTTATATTTTAAAACCTTTGAAGTTGTCTACCTTATGACTCCCTAGTTTAGAGTATGTGAACAAGTTTGATAAAACCTTATCAAATATTAGGTTTTGTAGAATCCCTTATATCTTCCAAGTGTTTAGAGTATGCTATGGTATTGATAAAGTTCTTAACATCTATTAGATTTACTTTTGATTTTATTCCCTAATGTTTTGTTCAACTCCTATTTTTCCTTATTTCTCCCTATTGATATTTGCACTTTTAATTTGATGAAGTTCTCTATTTTTCAAGACTCTATAGTTGGATTCCTTTTGTCCCTTTAGTTTGTATGAGAGACAAGTATGAATAATAAATTCCAAATTCTAAGAAATTAATGAATTTGCTTCCTTTATCCTTTACTTCTCAATGGTTTAGTTTTCTAAATTCCAATAATCTAAAGTTTGATGTAGTACTCCTTATATCTTCCTAATTTGGAAATTTAGAAAATGATAATATTTGTAAAAGAATAATGCTTTAATTTTTCCAAGGTAGAAAACCTTATATCTCCTATTTTAATTATTTGCAAATATTATGATATTTATATTTCAACTAATGCACTTTTTGAAATATCAATTAAGGATATAAACTCCTTGTTTTGATTTGCTTTCTAATTCACTAAGGTTGTAATTTATCCAATGCAATATAAGCTTAACCTTAGATATAATGCACCTTATATCTCCTTTTGCACTTTAATGAAAGCAAATATTAAAATCAATGTAAATATACCTTTCTAATGCTGCATGTTGATTGGCTTTAATCTTGTCTTCACTTTCCAAGCTTTGGAGCGTTGTATTTCTTTTGTCTTCACAGCATGACAGTGAGCATTCAATGCTCTACTTTGAATGGTGCTCTCTTATGACAATATTTTACTCTCTTCAATGTACTTTGACCTCTGTGTATGCAGGATATGCACACTCTTCCTATGTGGGGCTATTAATATCTAATATCTTACTTTGAAATGTATGCTAGGTGGCAGTTACATTGCCCTATTGGGAGGTTACACTCTTTTGAGAGCATTAATTTAGGTGGCATAGATATTTGAACATTGCAAAATGATTATTTATGCCTTTAATGCTTGAGTTGAGCGTTACTTCAAACCTGGGCACTCCCTTCCTATGCGTAAATGTTATAACCTTAGATGTTATCAAGAATATACAAGCACTCTTCTTCCATTGTGCCAAGTGGCACAAGATACCTTTGGTGAGGCAAGTGGAAGCCTTATCACCTTAATGAATTTCCAACTCTTTTGCAAGATGTGTGGATTCCTTTGTAGTGTACATTATTGAACTTCAACATATGGTGGCTCCTATTCCAGCTAAGGTGGTTCCTCTTCAACAAAGATGATTCTTTCTATGGTACTTCAATGCTTTCTTCATGGTGGTGGTTCATCCAAGCTCCTCTCCATGTTCGCTTGGGTAATACTTGATGTTATCCTCCTTTGCACCTTATTTTTACCACTTGTAATACGTTATTCCATTGTGCTATTATTATTACAACTTGCACTACATGCTTTACATTATTCTTGCAATGGGTTCTATGCTATCTTATGTAGATTCCTTCAATGTTGTAGGTTCCTTCTTTTGCACTACTATAGGCACTATTTTCATAGGATTATGACATTGTATTGGGTATCTTTAGACACCTCAAATGGACTAATATTTAGTACTTATATGGATCTATCTTCTACATGTCAAAGATCCTTATTTAATATTTGTAATATCACCGCTTCATGTCTGTAATATGTGCTACATTGTGTCTTAAAGACACTTGAATGTTATCTTACTTTTATTGCTTTGTAGAAGACAAATATGTAGCTATTAAACCCTGAATTAAATCTACAACAAACTTAAGATAGAATACTTTAGTTGCACTTGGGTTTTGATACTTTGATATGGTGACTTCTTCCCTATTCCTTGGTGGTTATACTGCACCTTTGATGGCTTCTCTTCACCAAGATTTGTTGCTATTTTCTTGCGCTCAATAGTGTCTTTTGACACTCCAATTTTATCCTTGCTTGTGCACTAATATTCCTTCCTTTTATAAATACTTAATGCACTTTAAATAACTCTTAAGAATAACTAGTATGATGCACTTATTAATTTCTCCTTATTACTCCTTTTAATGAACTCTTAAAAGTAACTTATATTATGCACTATAATCTATGCAACTTTTATTTAAGAGTAATATCTTCTTTGCTTCTAATAGATAATAAGAAGTTGATATTTTCCTTTCTTTTGAAATATATCTAACTCCTCTTTCTTATGTGTAGGTTTTAACCCTTGTAGAAACTATCTTCTGCACTTCCTTGAAGACTTAAATATGAAACCTTCTTCTTGCAACTTTAAAATCTAATGTGGTGCTTAATGAAACTTAATAATGAACTTAATATAAGTGTTCAAATAATAAACATTTTGCACCAAAGTTGCTTACATTTGTAACCTTAGTAGATGATGCATTTCTTGGTGATTTGGATCACCTAATTTCTATCCCTTGTTATATGAAATCATAGCTCTTTCTTTGCTGTTCAAAACAACTTTTTAACTCACCAATTTGCAGCTTTAAAACTCCTCTAACTTGCTACCCAAAATGTAGTTTGGTGGATTTAAATATCCTTCACGATGCTCCCTTGAAATCTATAAATTAGTAGCTATTAATGTTGCCTAAATTGCTACCCTTTTTCTGTATTTAAACCTGAAATTTTTAGATTGTAATGCAGTCAAATTCTTCTCTGAAATACTATCCTTGAATCTCACAATTTTGGTAGGAAACTCCTCCAAATTGTAGCTGATATTTTCCTCAATTTTTTGTTGTAAAACCAACAATCTTCTTTCTCCTTCAACCTCCTTGTCAAATTCCAGCTTCAATATTGGCCTATTTACTGGCCTTCTTCTCAATAATCTGAATGTCTTGAGGTCTTCACTATTACCATCTAAAATTTGGTTAACTCCTTTCCAAATAATTCTCCTTTTGGGCTTGTTGTTGGATGGCAAAAAATATCCCAAATTATATTCTATCAGGAACTTCTCCTTGCTAGCTATCTTATCCAATGAGTTCTCCTAAAAAATCCTTTAATGGTCTTCTCCAAATCTCTTTCAATGGTCTTCTCTAAAATCTACAATGAGGTTTTCTCTAAAATCTACAATGAGGTTTTCCTAGCCTTCACCTTCTTTCTTATTTCAATCATTCCTTGAGACCTCTTCTCTTGGGTCTCTAATTTATGCAGCTTCTCTAGTATTATCAAAACCTAAATGAGACCTTCCCTTGATCTCGTCAGTCTTCAACTATAGAAGTTTTACAATGAGATATCTTTCTTGGATATCTAAAATCCATTGCTTCTAAAATATATAGTAGGAATTTTTCTAGTCCTTCTCAATCTCCAATCTTCCAAATACAGAATTTCTTTAATGGGACCTTATATGGGTCTCTTTAACTTCTTCAATGTAAATTTTTCAATCTTCAATGGAGATCTCCAATCTCCAATCTTCTTTAGGACTCTTTTCCGTGAGTCTCTTCTTCTTTCAATGGGGTCATATTTCTAGGACCTCCTTGATCTACAGTCTTCAATATTCAATTGAGATCACCAATCTCCAATCTTCTTCGAGACTCTTTTTTGGAGTCTCTACTTCCTTCAATCTACAATAAGGCTCCTTTGGCCTTTTTATTTCTCTACAATTTGCAAGCCTGCAACTCTTGCAATGTGACCTTTTCTTTTTGGCCTCCTAATATTTAGTCTTCAACTTGTTGCTTCAAGTACTGGATTGATTTCAAAGAAGATATTCTTCCTAGCTCTTTGTAGAAAGCTTCCCAACTTTATTTGAATCTTCTTTTGTCTGCAAAAAATATTAGAAACTAGTAATAGAAATTTATTTGAATCTAGAGAGAATAAACTTCACTAGTTGATTTTTCAATCTAGTGGAATCAATGCTAAGTCCTAGTCTTCACAAGTTTTTTTGCAACTCTGTGGAAAGACTCTAGCCAAGTATAATTTTATAAATTCTAAAAATGAGATTTCCTATCTCCTCTCAATATATCTTGTGGCTCTCCCTATTTCTTATCGATCTATCATGTGATTTGATACCACTATTAGCTTTTGATGATATATTAAATTAAATGTAACCACAAGATGTAAAATGAGCAAGCAATGATAACTATATGATAATGGCACTATAATATGCAAGAAAATTATAAGAGAAACTTTTGCAATAAATCAAAAATATACCATTAATGAAAGCTCAAAAAAATAGTACAATGTAATATAATGGAGGACATGAACACTCCATAAATACATGAAAGAACTACATTGTACTCACTCTAACTACTAATGCAACTAGTCACTATTGTATCTTCTATCCTCTCTCACTCTCTCTACCTCAAAGGCATATATAGGGAGATAAGTCCCTTGGAATTTCATCTACCTATGACTCATGTACATGTGGAATACATGCATATTTACATCATTGCACATTCTAACACTTGTGCATTTATTACATTGCATGAATTAACTACTCAAACCTTACTCTAAGGTAAAATCCTACTCTAGTTATGTACCCAAGGTGGTACATTAGCATATACCAAGTAATGTAATATACTCTAATAATATTTTTCCTGCTTCTTCTCCCTTGTTTGTTTTTCTTGTGATGGTTCTGGCTACCTTTGTGGTTGAGTACTGATATCTTTCCTCTTCTAAAATTTCTTCTTGAAATTACCTTGTTTTTCATAATTTTTCCTTTCAAACTTTGGATTACCCTTGATTTTATTGCTCTTCTCTTGTTCCCATTTCATAAAACCAACGCTTTCTCTATTTCTTAGGGCCTGTTGATCCTCTTCTGACAATTATACAAAATTAAAGTATGTATTATTTATTTGTAGGTTGGACTCAGATTGTGGAGCCAAGTCATAAGACTTGTGCAATATTTGGCTTATGCATGTTTACTACCAATATTATATTAGGATCCACTCCTAAGACAAATTTATGTACCTTCATAGTCTCATCCTTCTCATAAAGTGGTACATACTTAAGCAACTTCACAAAGTTTTAGTAGTAAATATCCACTATCTTTGTTCCTTGGAGAAGTGTGGAGAATTCCTTGAATTTATCCACATAGTGTTGTTCTATGAGGAAAATTTTCTTAAAGGATTTCATGAAACCTTCCCATGATAGATTTATTGCTTTTACATTCTATCCGGTCTTAAAGGTGTTCCACCATTCCAACCCTATCTACTACAAATAAAAAGCGGCCCAAATTGTCTGGGTCATTAGGGAGTAATTTTTCATGGAGAAGTAGGTCTCCAACTCATTAAGCCAAACCTAAACTAAATAACCCTCATATTTTCTAGTAAATTTGGAGGTCTTTACATTCTTCAAATCCTTAGCCAATTCTGCCTCTATAAGGGCACTAAATTCTTGCTCTTCTATAGGAGGATTTCCCTTCTATATAACCTTAGAATTTCTATTTTGTGAAATCTAAATCACAATAGTAGCCAACAACTACTTTTGTTGCTCCATTTGCTCCCTCTGTTGATTCATTTGTTTCCTTCGCTGCTCTATTTGCTCTTGCAATACAGAGACAACAATAATGAGGTTTTCCACCTCTCTGCTTGAACTCCCTAAAATTTATCATGGGGGTCTAGCCTCAACACTATCTGCCTAGATTGCCTTGGTGGTAGGGAAGATCCTCTTCTTCCTCTCCTAAAGTTTGGTACCATAGTTTCTTGGTCACACAAAAACCCTAGGTTAGGTTACAAAATTTCCTTCATGCTTAAATCCTAACTACTAGTTAGTTACATCTTCCACATGTACTAATAATAGAATACTATCATCCATTGATATTATAGATGGATATTCTTACTCCACGTAAGATGCCATCCCCAAAAGGAAGATCCTTTCTTCCCAAAATTCACCCATAAATTTAGTTTAACTCTAAGTTATTTCCAGGGAAGCTTCTAGTCCTATGAACTAGAACTCTAATACCAACTATAACAACCCCAAAACTGACCAACTCAAGAAGATATATTTTTTAAAGTTAAGGATCTTCATCAAGGTTCATAAGGAAAATTAATGGTTAAATAAATACTAGGCATAACCATATTCTAAGTTCGTAACACTGTAGACATCACTCAAGTGGATAGGAGAGGCCACACTCTTGTAGTTACTAGGGTTTACCTTGTATACCTCCATGGCATAAAGGATGCTCTAATGGTTACCCCTTATTTCTTGTATTCTTCATGAATGTAAGAAATATTGATCATAACATTTGTGTTGTCCCTTATTAATATTTAGAGAAGCGGGAATATCTTTTCCCTTACCAAGCATACGTTAGTCTATGCTGGATCCTTTGGTGTACTGCCTTTGAATTTTATTAGATGCACATCCATGGTGAACCACTAGCTTTAGTGCTTGAACACCCCATCTCCACAATGGCTAGCCCAAACACCTACCACTCTGTGTGATATTTTTTCCATGGATGCAAAGGACCTAGGAGTTACCTCCCTATAACTATCCCAGGCTTGGGTTAAGATAGAGAGTTTTCTAGAGAGATTAAAGAGCAAGTCCCAACCCCAAAAGAACAATAAGAAGAATAATCTTAAACAACCAACTATCTCTCTCTCTCTCTCTCTCTCTACATAGCTAAAAGAATATGCTAAACAATCTATTTACAATTAAAAGGAACAAAACCTTTTTCATCATGATTAAGTAAAGCATGGTAACTACCAAAAGAGAGTTCATTGAATTTAGATTTGAACAATCACATAATTCATCATTTAAACAATAAATCCATGGTGATAGATTATTTACAAACTCCCAAGTCTATCATTAATAAAAGAGAACATCATTACATAATCTAAACTTGCAAAGATTACATAAAAAATATCAATCCTTCTATTACATTAATCCTCTTTCTCCAAGAGGGATTTACAACTTAATCCTTCCATAGGATTTTATATAGAAGAAAAGAGTCTACCAACATATATAAAATATTTATGTCATCTTCTACTTCCTTCAGTATCTCCTTTTCTCTCCATGACGAAAAGGGGTGGTAAAGAGGGATCAAAACAACTCTTAAGATGATATTAATGCATTTCTATATGATCCATAGCAATGATGCATAGCATAAGCAAACTGGGAAGCCCATACTTCATTTTCAATAAAATCCATACCTAAAATAACATGTCAAGAATTACACATTCACAACATACATATTAGTTACATAAGAACCCCATAATTTGTATGTCATAAAAGCTACAAATAACCCCATAATTCTTATTTAATTTATCCAACAAACATTTCCTGAAAATATTCCCTTTTTTAAAAGAAGAACATACTTAAAAATTTAATCAAAAAAACATTAAGAAGCATAAGCATCCTTTCTTTCAATGAACTTGGTGCTATATAAAATACAACTTTTCTTTCAAGAAATAAAAAATATAGTGCACATAGTAAATAAAACTAACAATGATCACATAAAATAGAACGCTCCCAACTCTTACACTAAAATAATAATGAACAAGAAATTTTACAACCCAAGCCTATTATTCCCATCACATAATAAGAAAGCATTATATAAACTTAACTGAAGGGTGGTAACACATTTAGCAACCAAACTAAAACAATGAAACACAAGCTACAATGATAACACCAAAATCAGGCCTACGCATTTCAACAAGCTTCAAAAGGCATAAATCTTAAACATTGAAACCCAATGTTCTCCCAACAAGCTATCAAAGCATTAATCTTAGCTTTAAATATGAAGCACATAGGCCAATGTTTTCTAGCAAGATACCAAAGCATTAATCTAAGATTTAAACATGAAGAACATAGGCCAACATTTTCTAGCAAGCTATCAAATTATTAATCTAAGTTTTAAAATACAACTAAGCAAGCAAATGTTCTAGCATAATTTTCAAAAAGCTAAATCTAGACCCCCTTCCAAAAGCCACTTGCAATTATGCCCCAGCTTCATTTATGCCCTATACATACCTTTGCTAGCTCTTCCCTTGTGTGCTCCTTCCAAAAATCTAAAAAGAACTCCCCATTTCCTACGCCTTTTCCCTCTTAACTAGCCAAGGGATCCCCATTCGTTTGTAACTCCCAAGGCACTACCAAGAAAGATCATGGGAGGGAAAAATATGGCCATTTACATCTAGCTACCCATTGCTCATGAAGGACTAACATTAGCTTAGGTTAATCTACCATGAGGTCTTTTAAAGAGAAGTTACTTAAAATTTAAAATTTCATTTCTTTATTTTACTAGAAGGAGCAATAATGATTTGCTTAAACATCTCAAAATAGAGTTAAAAATATCTATTCCACTTTAAGCAATTGAAGTGATCTTTCATTATTTTAAATTTTGATTTAAAACTTTCCCCTCTTTTTAAAATAACCATAATAGTTTATTAATTCATTCATTTGATTAAACAAACTTAATTATAGATTTTAATTCCATATTAAGCATAAAGGAGATATTTTATACCAAAAAAACTCACTCAAGAAAAGCCTCATCCAATCAATCCATCGATGTTTCACACCATCATTTTATCCTTAAGTGGGCAGCCATTTTTAAGATAGGCTAAGGTATCACCAGCCTACTTTAAGGAGACTCATTGCACGCAACTTACTGATCCAATGATACGAACATGAGCACAAAAAAAAAAGCAATACACCTATATGAAGGAAATTTATGCATGTTACCCTAAGATGTTGATGAACAAGTCATCACCATTAGTTTCTTTTAATATGGTCTCTCATTCTTTGTGGTCAACTTCTTGTCCACTTATGAGAGTACTTGATCCTGCAACCACATAGAGAATCAATAGTACCATATCCTCATATAAAATAATCAAAACAATAAATGCATATATCCATCCAATTGCATCAAATACAAGCATTAATTATCATTTATCAATACATAGTCCATATTCTAAAGGTCCTTCCAAGGTAGGTCGTGACACTCCCTAGATGAGCACTTGTCACAAAAAAATATGCCTATTGCACTCTATCCACACCTACCATAATGTGAAGGCCTTAAAATAATGAACTAGGAGGGCAGACTATCCACCCACCCTCCTATAGTCCCACATATCAAAGAACGACTCCAACGAGACATCACCAAGCTAGGGAAAATTAAACAACCTTTCACCTTGCTTCCAGATCCAACCAACAAAGGGACATCAAACTAGAAGGTGGTCAATAGATTCTCTTGCCCCATAATAAAGCACACACCATTTTGGGCCCACCAAGCCCCTATTACAAAGATGATCTTGATTCAATATCCTATTTTGAATGGTTAACCAAATGAAAATATTGAATTTCGATCATATACTTGAATTCCACACCTTCTTCCAAATTGCCCTCTCCCCACCCAATCCCTTTATGATCTAGTCATATCCCTTCTTGATGGAATACCATACATTTTATTTGTCTCTCCATCCTAAAGAGTCCTCTTCTAACCACAAGTACTACCTTTGATCCAAAATAGCCTTAGACTATCCCTGTCTTCTTTAACTATTTATCTCCAAACTGAGAGGTCTTTCCACCTAATCAAACCCACTCCCCATTCATATTCCTCCCAAAGTATTTAACATAGACCCAATTTATATTCTTAAATATATATAGAACATTACTTAGGTTTGGGAATTGGAAAGTAATTGGCTGGTATTGATCCTATGCATCATCCCAAAAATTTGCCTTTCTCCCATTTTTGAATTTCCAAAATAGCCCTTCAGTAATAACATTACTAGTCTTTTTAATTATAGTCCAAATGATAGATCCCTCCTGTTAAAAGGGAGGCTATAAAATTGTTCCACCTCATCCCCATACTTCATAGATAGAACCTTTGACTTAAGACTAGACTGGTCCATAATCTAATTCAACAATAATTTAGCTGATAAAACCAAGTTCTGATCCATCAATTTGTGGATACCCAAACCTCCTTTATTTAGCAGGATGTAGGTCAAATCCCACTTTACCAAACTCTATTTCTTTTTCAATTTTGAACCTCCCCAAAGAAATTCCTTTAAAATTCTATTAATCTCCTTAACACAAAGCTTGAAACCAATCATAGCTATAAATTGAAAGACCGAAATAGCCTACAACACTGATTTTATCAGAGTCAATATTCCCCCCAGTGAGAGCCAACAATGGGTCCAATGATTTAACTTACATCAAATTTTATTTGTAAGAGTCCTCCAAATTTCCTTTTCAAGATGTCTTCCTACCAATAGAAGCCTGAGATATATAAATGGAACCAAGCCTTTCTTAAAATTTAAAATATTAAGGATATGGGTTTGCACCCTATTATCAACATTAAAAAAGAAAACCTTAGACTTATCTTAATTGATAACTTGATCCAAAACTCTCCATATAGATCCAAACATCTTATAAACCCCTTAACCTCCTTGATGAGCAAAATACTTAATTATTTTTAATCTAATATTTTCTTGCTTAACATCCATTGTCCCATCATTCCCTAATATTTATCTAATCTTTTTGGAACCTCTGTGACATAGGGTGAATACATGAAAGAAATTTTTATTGCAGTCACCTTCATTAAGCCATTAGATTCTTGAATTTTACTTCCAAAATATTTCCTCCAAAGCTAAGAGGTTATGAAACTTTGATAATAATTCTATTTCGTTTGATCTTAATTGATTTGTAAAGGTACCATCCCTGGTGGACTATTCAATTTCAATTAGCTATTGTTTGATACTACTTTTCTATTGAATATGTGACCAAAAACTAATATATTCTAAAGCTTAAGTTTTTGATTGGTGTAATGGAGCTTGTAAGCTATCAACATTATATTTGGTCTTAGAAAGTTTTTTTGCCACCATTCCTCAATTTGGGATTTAAGGTCTTCATTTTTTAACCACACCAATTCAAATTGAAATGGAATTTTATATTTCTTTTCCCCTTCCTCCCATTTCCACAACAAGGGATTATGATTTGACCCGATTTTTGGTTGAGAAATGAAGGTCGAGTCTCTAAAAATAGGTAGGCCTTCCTAAGAAATAAACAATCTCTCTAGTATTACTTGAATATGATGTTCTTCTAACCATCTATTACTCCATGTATACCTCATTATTCTTAACTCCACATCCATTAACTGATTCTCATCTAAGAATTCCTTAAACTCATTTCTTCAAAAATAGAATTAGGCAATCTCCTTGTTTATCTATCTGAGGGATTTAATGGAGAGTTAAAATCTCCAGCAAACACCCAAGGAATTCTATTAAAGGAGATTCTTAAGTGTGTCATATCCTTATAAATCTATCAACATCCATAGATCGAATTATCGACATAACATTCGTTATGATATAATTTTGTTTGGAGTCTAGATTATAATAGAAAATAGAAATATATTGAAATGTTTTAATAATTACTCTCCCTTCAATTTTATTCTTGTTCCAAAGATACAAAAAACCTCCAACAAACCCTTCCACCTAGCTATAGACTAAGTTGACTTATTTTCAAATCATTCTTCTTACTTTTCTAGATTTCTCATAGTCTAATTTAGTTTTTTGAAGTAGAATCATATTTGGATTTAGATATCTTCTTAAATTGTACACTACCCTATGTTTTGAAGGGGTATTAAGACCCCTTATGTTCCAAGAAAAATTAATCAAGACCTAGCCAATGTTGTAGGATCAATCACCACTAGATCTCCAAACTAATCGAGACCTAGTTAGCATTGCAGGATCAATTGCCACTAGATCTCCAACCTCCTTTGTGATCCCTAATAGAACTTCCTCATGTCAAAGATAACGGGGGAGACCTAGAATTTGTATCTAAATATGTTCCTAGGAAATGCTCTAGGTAGGGGGATTAAAATTTGTTAAATACTTTCTAAGAAATAATATCCTACGCCCAAAAAACCAAGGACATTTTTGTAGAATCTAGTCCCTATATTCCTCATAGTTCAATTTAATCCATAGAAAATTCCTTGGCATTGTAATTATTTCCATGTGACCCAGGGATTTCCATTTCTTCCATGCTCACTTTTGTATTACATCCAAATACGGTCTAATACCAATGAACTTATTAACCAGTGACATCAATCCCTACACTGCCATAATATTGACAAAGGTATCCAAAAATTGGAGTTTCCCTCCTGACGGTTACGTTTATTAAAGTTACTCCTAGATCCAACCAATAACAGGATTTTAAAATAGAAGATGATCAATAGATTCTCTTACCCCATATTATAGGACACACTATTTTAGGCCCACCAAGCCTCTCTTACAAGATTATCTTGAGTTAAAATCCTATTATGAATGGTTAAAAAAATAAAAAATATTGATTTTTAGCTAGATACTTGAATTCCACACCTTCTTCCAAATTTTCCTCTCCCCACATAATCCCTATGTGAGCTAGTAATATCCCTATGTGAGCCAGTCATATCCCTTAATGGAATAAAATGATGGACCCTCTTCTTGTGATGAGGGAATTGATGTTCATCATCAATTCCCTCATCACAAGAGGAGGGAATTGATGATGAACATTTGGTTTGTTGTCAAAGACCAAAGGTAGTATCCTTAATAGGATTGGTGTAATGGCTAATTGATAATATCCTTAAACTAAATTAAAATTAGAATCCTTGTTAATATATGTATTAAATAGATTATAAGGAATAGTAGTGGTAAAATTTATAGTTTTACATGGTGGATGTGTATAAGAAATATTATTAAAAAAAAAAAAAAAAAGTTTTAAGTTTTATAAAAAAATTTATATAATTTAATTATTATTTATATAAATAATTAGATAAATATTATAAAATATTAGTAATAAAATTTTTAATTAAAACTAATTAAATTTCAAATTAATGTAGTTATATTTTTAGATAATTTTGTAGCTCTTATATGAAACATAGATTAATTCAACAATGTAATTATAAATGGAATTTTATATTTCTTTCCCCCTTCCTCCCATTCCCACAGCAAGGGATTATGATTTGACCCAATTTTTGGCTGAGTAATGAAGGTTGAGTCTCCAAAAATAGGTAGGCCTTCCTAAGAAATAAAAATTCTCTCTAGTAGTACTTGAATATGATGTTCTCCTAACCATCTTTGCTCCATGTATACCTCATTCTTCTTAATTCCACATCCATTAATTGATTCTCATCTAAGAATTTATTAAACTCATTTCTTCAAACAAAATTAGGCTACCTCCTTGTTTATCTGAGGAATTTAATGGAGAGTTAAAATCTCCAGCCAAAACCCAAGGAATTCTAGTAAAGGATATTCTTAAGTGTGTCATATCCTTCTAAATCTATCAACACCTATAGACCGAATTATCGACATAGACATTCATTATGATATAGTTTTTTTTGGAGTCTAGATTATAATATAAAATAGCAATATATTGACATGTTTTAATAATTACTCTCCCTTCAATTTTATTCTTGTTCCAAAGATACAAAAAACCCCTAACAAACCCTTCCACCTAGCTATAGACTAAGTTGACTTCTTTCCAAATCGTTCTTCCTACTTTTTTAGCTTTATCATAGTCTAATTTAGTTTCTTGAAGTAGAATCATATTTGGATTTAGATATCTTATTAAAGTGTACACTACCCTATGTTTTGAAGGGGTATTAAGACCCCTTATGTTCCAGGAAAAATTAATTAATACCTAGCCAATATTGTAGGATCAATCACCACTAGATATCCAAACTAATTGAGACCTAGCTAACATTGTAGGATCAATTACCACTAGATCTCCAACCTCATTTGTGATCCCTAATAGAACTTCCTCATGCCAAAGATAATGGGGGAGACATAGAAGTTGTATCTAAATTGATTCCTAGGAAATGCTCCAGGTAGGGGGATTAAAATTTGTTAAAAAATTCCTAAGAAATAATCTCCTATGTCAAAAAAACCAAGGACCTTTCTGTAGAATCTAGTCCCTATCTTCTTCATAGTTCAATTTAATTCATAGAAAATTCCTTGGCATTGTAATTATTTCCATGTGATCCAAGGGTTTCCATTTCTCCCATGCTCACTTTTGTATTGCATCCAAATACGATCTAATACCAATGAAATTCTTGACTAGTGACATCAATCCCTACACTACCATAATGTTGACAAAGGCATCCAAAAATTGGAGTTTCCCTCTTGAAGGTTGTATTTATTAAAGTTACTCCTAGATCCAACCAATAAAAGGATATCAAACTAGAAGGTGATCAATAGATTCTCTTACCCCATAATATAGGACACACTATTTTGGGCCCACCAAGCCCCTATTACAAATATTATCTTGAGTTAAAATCCTATTATGAACCAAATAAAAATATTGATTTTTAGCTAGATACTTGAATTCCACCCCTTCTTCCAAATTTTCCTCTCCCTACCCAATCCCTTTGCGAGCCAGTCATATCCCTTCTTAATGGAATACCATCTATTTCCTTTGTCTCCCCATCCTAAAGAGTCCTCCCCTTATAACCATGAGTACTACCTTTGATCCAAAATAACCCTCAGACTATCCCTGTCTTCTTGAGATATCTATCTCCAAACTAAGAGGTCTTTCATCCTACTCAAACCCACTCCTCCTTCATCTTCCTCCCCAAAGTCCTTAACATAGACCCAATTTGCGTTGTTAAAAATCTCTACAACATTACCTAGGTCCGAGAACTAAAAAGTAATTAGATGGTATTGACCCCATACATCATCCTAAATTTTTGCCTTTCTCCCATTTTTGACTTTCCATAATAGCCCTTCAGTAATAACATTACTAGCCTTTTTAATTGTAGTCCAAATGATGGACCCTCCCCATTAAAGGGGAGTGTATAAATTGGTTTCACCTCATCCCCATACTTTACATATAGAACCTTCGACTTAAGACTAGACTGGTCCAGAATCCAATTCCACAACAATTTAACCGATAAAGCCAAGTTTTGATTTACCAATATGTAGATACCCAACCTCCTTTATTTAGAAAAATGTAAACTGAATCCCACTTTAGCAAACTCTTTTTCTTTTTTAATTTTGAGCCTCCCCAAAGAAATTCCTCCAAAAGTCTATGAATCTCCTTAACACAATGCTTGAGATCAATTATAGCTGTAAATTGAAAAACTGAAATAGCTTATAACACTGATTTTATTAGAGTCAATATTTCTCCTAATGAGATCCAACGATGGATCCAATGATTTAATTATAGCAAAATTCTTTTCCAAGATATATTCCTGCTAAGAAAAGCTTGAGATATATAAAAGGAACCAAAATTTTCTTGAAATTTAAAATATTAAGGATATGGGTTTGCACCCTATTATCAACATTGAAAAAGAAAACCACCAACTTATCTTCATTGATAACTTGACTTGAAGCTCTCCCATATAGATCCAAACATCTTGGCCTCCTTGATGAGCAAATTCTAGTAAAATATTAAAATATTTTGTTTCTTTTTATAATAAACTCACTTACACACAAACACCTCTAATAAGCTCACTTACATGCATAAACACTCTCTTACCAACCTAAGTTTCCTATTTTTTTAAAATATTAAAATAAATATTAAATAATTTAAATAATTTTTTAAAGCTACTTAAAATTATACCCTTAATTTTATTATCTTTAAAAATTAATAAATATTTAATTTATATTAATAATAAAATATTTAATTAAAACTAATTAAATTTTAAATTAATGTATATATTATCAGATAATTTTACAAGTAGATTAGTTCAACTATGTAAATATCATTCAATGACACATTTAACGACCACACTTGATTAATCACAATAAACAAGGAAGAGGAGGAATTGATGATGAACATTTGGTTGGGTGTCAAAACCCAAAGGTAGTGTCCTTAGTAGGACCGGTGTAATAGGTTGACTGGTAAATTTAAAATTAAAATTAGAATCTAGTATATCTATTAAATAGACGATAAGGAATGGTAGTGGTAAAGTTTATAGTTTTATAAAAATAATTATATAATTTAATTATTATTATTTTTTTATTTTACATGGTAGTTATTTTAGCAGATTATTCAAATTTTTATGATTATCATATTATTTTGGGCTGTCCTTTCATCATACATATCTTCGCACAACCTATCCTTATAATTATCATTATTTTTATTTATTTTGGTGGCTTGTGATGGTCTTATTTAGTAGAAACCACGCCACATACTATGTAAAATAGTCCATTTACTCATCAGAGCTTTGAATGTCATTTCAAACCATTCATTCATCTTAATAATTTCATTAGCAGGCAACGATTTTACATGCCCGGTTTTATTCTCAGATTACAGATGTCCATTGCATTTCATTCTTGTACTTTCTTAAACTGGACGTGGAGAGGTTCCGAGGCATGGGAGGAGAGAACAACCCAGCGATTCTCCTCCTCATCGACATAAATGCCCAGCTTTCGCAGAATCAACTGGGAAGCAGGTCCGACGCCACACTTTTTGCACCAAGAGTGTGGCCCTACATACGAATACAGCACGTAACCATTATCTCCCTCTTTTCCAATACGAAAGCGAGAACCACTCGCCGAAGCGGCTTCGATGAAAGGAGCATTGATGCTCCATGTCGTTGATTGCACACAAACGGTTTTACCGACCGATGTTATGTGAACGTCTCCAGATTTGAGGGGCGTGAATATCACCGGAAGCCCTTGGGAGGTCCCAGACTTGTCTTGCGCCACATACATTGGACACGAGTTATTACGCATCCTCAGCGTTATTCCTCCGCCGTGGCCTTTCGCCTTCGTCGCAGGCAGAACGTAGTATTCCACACCTTGTTGCACAACATGCCCATCACTGTCGTATATTAAATCTGCCGCCCCACAGGAAAAGGGGCTCACAATTGCAGTAGCCACCGCTATCACTATGAAGGATATCCTGCCAAAATCTCCACAAGATCATTAGATTTCTTCGAAACAAAAATAACAAGTGGCATACACAGAATTAATTAAGTACAGTCCATGCAGAATACATACCAGCTTGATCGCGAGTCCATTGTGAATGTGTAATAACAATAATATTTTCTCTGTGATTAGGACGGTGTTGTGGGCAGGTATTTATAGAAAGATAACGCCTTGTTAGTGTCCATCTCAATTTTGGAGGATAAGCGCGTGATTGAATTTTGGAGGTAAATCTACATTGTATTTATTGAAGTAATTATGTTATAGAATTTTTAAAAGGAGTTATAGATTATGGTTAAGTATTGCATAATTTTATATCATTTCATATATTAGGGTTTAATATTTTATAGATTTCAAATCATTAAAGAATATTTATTATGATAAATATTTAATGTATAATAGATGTAATGATATGTTTTTTTAAGATATATTTATTATAAGCATATATATTATAATACTTTCTTGAGGTTTAAGACTAATATATATTATATAAATGTTTTTTTTTAAAATAATATATATTTTAAAACTTATAAACATAAATATACAACTTACTCGGAGAAACTTATACAAAATATTCTACTTGGCATTTATTGTAATAAATTGTTTCTAATACCATTGATATATGAGATAATTAAAACCATGAGATAAAGACTATTGTTATGTATTGCATTCTATTGAATTTCTTAATATTAATTAGGTTTAATTGGATATATATCAACATTTTAAGGGTTGAACATTTTATGGATTTCAAATCATTCTATTGAATTTCTTAATCTTGATTAGGTTTAATTTGATATATCAACATTTTATGGATTCCAAATCATTAAATAATATTCACTTTGATAAATACGTAAAACTGCAGTTACTAAAAATAGTGTGGATGTAACTAACTTTCCTATGTATAAAAATTACTTAAAACTTAATAGATGTTATGACATATTTTTTATTCGATATATTTAGTATAAGCATAAGTATACATCATATGAGATAAAGACTAATGTTAAGTATTGCATTCTATTGACTTTATTAATATTAATTAGGTTTAATTTGATATATCAACATTTTTTTTTAGTAAAGGGTAAAATTTTTATTGAAAACAACTGATCAACTTATACAAATCTATTTTGATATCCTATCTTTCTTGGCAAGGCTCAAAATACAGTTTTTTGTTTTAAACTTTACCTCCTTTTCGACTGTATATATCCTCTTCCAAAAAAGATTACTGAAGTAAGGTCTGAGGTGTAGACCAATTGGTTCATCCAAAGCCCATTAGGGGGGCAGAGGTCCAAGGTTCAAATATCGAGCCTCACCGGACTACACGCTTGTCCCTTTCCTAGTGATTTCAGTGGTGTAAAAGGTTTAAAATGATTATGGCATGGCGGTTATAGGGCGGACTGCGCGAAGATCTGTGTGGCAGCTTCTGGGGCGAACAACGTAGAATACTGTGGCGGCCATAAAAAGTCAGACAGCCTGTCTGGATTCGTGGTGGCTACTGATACCACCATGTTAAAAAAAAACAAAGATTACTGAAATCCTTTTTGTTCTTTTTTCTATTCTTGATAGCTTTCATTTTGTATTTGATTCCATAATTGTACCCAAATGTCTTATTCTACCTCTGTCATAAGATATTATTCCTGTACTTTGGTCCAAACTGCTTCTAATAACTTCCTTTAAATAATATTTTTTTATTAATTATGTTGTTTTGTTTCAACCATATTTGCTAGCAGATGAAGCCAATCCCTAAATTCTAAGTTGCACTTAGTGTTTTGTATTTGAAGGTGTTATGTGACCAATAGTCCCAAATATTACTACCATTAGGAGGATACTTTGTTTGGATAAATATGGAGTACCACCAATTCTAGATTGCGTAAGCATAGGAGCAATAAAATAGAAGGTGGTTTATAGTTTCTACCTCTTGGAAGCACATTACACATCTACTAGATCCAATGAACCCCTTTCTCTTCATATTATCCTGAGTCATAATACTTTTGTGAGCAACCTACCATATAAAACAATTAACCTTTGACAAAACTTTTGGTTGCCATATTTCTTTTTAGGGATGTTTTTGTTGGGGTTGGTTCTTGCTACTTTGGTGAGCCTTTCAACAACCTACTTTCATTGTGTAAGTGCCTTGTTTCAGATATCCCCATGCTAGTTGGTCAGGTCCATATTTCCATAGCCATGTTCATTTTTCTAGGATTTATTTTAGCTCACATTTTTTGGCTTTCCATTCTTCACCTAACCACTAGTCCAAATTTTGCTATCTTCTTGAAGCTGCTAGTTTTTAACTTGAGGGGATGAGATACTAAGATATTAGAGTTTGGCCATGATTATGAAGAGTCTCTCTAATACCACTAAGATGAGGGTATTGTTTTATAATGGAGGGGGGAAATTCCTAAGAATCATCCCTCAAAAAAACTTTTCTCCCATCACCTACTTTCCAATGTAAGTCTTCCTTAATCAGTGAGGCCCCTCTTTTGAGTGTTTTCCATATCTATGATCCCACACCTATTAATAGAAATTGTGGGACATCCTCCATTTTGTGTGTAGGGTAATATTTAGCTTTTAGAACTTACCTCCATAACTGATTTGGGTTTATGATCCACTGCAAGTATAACTTCCCTATTAGTGCTAGGTTGTTTGTTGATGCAACTCTGATTCCAAGACTTCCCTCTTCCTTTGGTTGAAAAAATTTCTCCCAGCTTACCAAAGCATTTTTTTATTTTCTTATGCTCCTGACCATAAGAATTTTCTCATCAATTTATCCAAATATTTGAGTATGTTCTTTGGGGCTGCAAAAATGGAAAATCTGTAAAGTGGAATTGCTTGTAACACTGACTTCGAAAGTGTGACTCTACCTCCAAAGCTTAAGACCAGTGTGACAAATTTGAGAAAATTTTATCTTTTATGGATTTTCAATATTTATTTTATAGGCTTTTTTTATTTTTCTGTTAAAGGAATTCCCAAGTATTCTAATGGACACAAGGCCATTGAGAACCTAAGAATTTTTACTATCCGATATCTGATTCTATTATGTATATTAAAGAAGACGACTTTAGATTTTTCTTCATTTAGAAGTTGGACAGTTGTAGTGTAGCAGTCTAATATTTCTATGATACTGGTTGCTTATTTTATTGTTGCTTCGTCCCATAATCTTGTATCATTTATGAATTGTAGATGAATTATAGCTATATCTCTATTTAGTTGAATTCCTATAATGTTGTTCTCTACTTTTTTCTTCTGTATGAGTCTTCCCAATCCTTTTACAAAAATTATGAATAAATATGGAAAGAGAGGATCTTCTTGTCTAATTTATCTACTGGCATTCAATTGCGGGGAGGGAGTTCCATTAATGAGCACTAAAAAGGATACTGTGGAGATGCATTCACATATCCAGTTGATCCAATATTTTTGGAATACAAATCTTTGCAAAATATGATCCAAAAATTCCCAACTCACTCTGTCATAGGCCTTGGATAGATCTAACTTTAGGAACTTTACTTTGTTATTTCTTTGGTCCATATGATGTATAGTTTCTTGTGCTATTACAATCTCATCTAATATTTGTATGCTCTGCACAAATCTCCCTTGTTTAGGAGATATGATATTTGGTAATATAGCTTTTAGTCTATTGGTTATTACCTTGGTGATGCTCTTGTAGATCACATTGCAAAGGGCTATTGGTTTGTAATTGGTTAGATTATCCATCTCTCCTCCCTTTGGAATCAAAGCTAGAAAAATATGGCTGAGGGATTTGAGAATCCTACCATTAAATCTAGCTTCTTCTATTACTCTAGTTATATCTTCTCCTATAATATCCCAAAAATCTTTGTAGAATTCTATTGGTAATCCATCAAGATCTGATGCCTTTCCTAATTGCATGAAGAAGATTAATTTTTCATCTCTTCTTTTTTGATCCCTTTCATAAGCTCCTCATTCTGCTCTTGAGCGACTAATCTAGGGATACTTCCCAAGATTTCTTCCTGGGATTATTTTGATAGATGTGAATCTATAGTAAAAAAGTGGAGAAATACTCATTAGTTGCTTTTTGCATACCTGAAGTGGTGGTTTATAGAAGTCCTTTTGCATTTTTTAAAGCATCAATCCGGTTATGGTGTTTCCTAGTTGTGGTCGACTGGTGAAAGAAATTTTTGTTCCTATCTCTTTCTTGAAGCCAAGCAATTCTAGATCTCTGCTTCCAATAGGTTTCTTCTTTCTTATCTAGCTCCTCTTCCTCTTGCATTAAGATATTTTCATAGGAGAGTAATTCCTTTGAAAGAGGTTCTGAATGAATTCTTTTTGCAACTTCTTACATTCTCTCCTAGCTCTGCTCTTTGTTGCTGAAAATATGATCTTTGGAATTTGCTCTAGTTTTTCAATTTATATTTGATATATTTCAATCTAGAGTGTAGCTGAAATTATGCCATTCCAAATGTTGGTTTCCATTGTTGTCACCATTGTTGAACTAACTATGGTAATTCCTCGTTTAGAAGCCAAAAGTTCTCAAATCTGAAGGGGTAATTTTTGGATTAGGGTATTCTATTTGTGATATTTAGATGTACCAGGAAATAGTCAAAAGATAACAGGTTTATGATTACTAAATGATAACTCCATAACTAGTGAATTTCTTCTTCTATCAATATCCTATCTAATCTTGATTTTATTGCTTGGTCTCTTTTCCTTTTATTTTTCCAAGTAGTACCACATCCTAGAGTTGGAATGTCAATCAGATTTAAATTATTAGCTTGTACAATCAGGAGTTTGTTCTTCTCACTAAGATGATTTAGACCTCCCTCTAATAACTTGGATTGACTTCAATTGGATTTTTTGTTCCTGCACTTCCTTCATCCTATACAAGTTAATAATTAGCTAGACTGAGTCTGATTATCTATCTCTCAATCTAGTCATCAAGATCCCTCTAGCTGATGCTGCCCCTACTTGCTGAAAAGCATCTTTATTCCACAAAGTGACTATTCCCCTAGAGAAAACATGGGAAGCTTGGGCTTCATAGTCTCCATTCCTCCAAAATCTCTTGGATATTGTTTGCATTGCTTCTAGTGATGCTCTAGTTTCCTATAATAAAACCACATCTAGGTGGTCATCTTCTAACATATGTTTAACAACCAATTATTTGGGATGACTGTTTAATCCCCTTACATTTCATGTCTGTATAATCATTGGGAACCCGTGTTGTAGAAGTTGGCTATGGGTTTAACCATACCTGCCTATCTCAACTATTCTCCTTGTTGTTGTATTTTTTCTTTGTTTGTCTTTCTACCTACTATTTGAAAGTTTACATTTTTTAGCCTTTTTTCCATTTGGCTTATCCCAAGGGTTGGTTTTTCTCTATTTTTCTTTGCTATTACCATAATTACCTTAGATGTGTGTGGCTCTTTATTATACAGTACTAGAGCTCCTTCTGTATTTGGTTGTGGTTGCTCTTTATATTCTATCTATTGTTCTTTGGTTGATGCAAATTGTACCTATATGGATTATATTTCTTCTACCCCTCTCATTACTTTTAGGTAATGTTGTTTTTATGTAACTGTATGTTGTTGATGATGAACCTCTTTTGCTATTGATTTCTCAATATTTTCTATTTGATTTGAGTGCGGTAATTCCTCTGCTTCCATTGGATCATCTAACTTGAGGATATCATATTTATTGTATGGAACCCTTCATTCTTGACGTTGATTTGTATTTCCTCCCTTCTAATTTCTTCCTCTTTATTGGTTATTATTTTTTGTTCCTTTTCTCATAATCGTCCAAAATATTTGTTCATTTTATTTTTGCTGAGGTTGATTTCCTAAGTTTGGATTCATTGAATTTGTCTCTTCTTTTGCTAGTTTGGGGTAGTCTCTCACCAAATATCCGTATTCATGACATGCTCTACATATAAAAGGTATAAATTCATAGTCTATTTGTTGTCTCCATATATTCCTTCCGGATTTGAGGTCAATTTCCATTGGCAATGGTTTTCCCAAGTCCATCTCCACACAAATTTTGGCATACATCGTTCATCCTCCTTTCATTGTTTCTCTTGATATACCTATGTATTTTTCCAAGAGATTACCTATCAACTCCAAAATTTCCTCTTTTAGTTCATGCAAAATTAATTAAGTTCAGTCCATGCAAAATACATACCAGCTTGATCAGGAGTCCATTGTGAATGTCAAATAACAATACTATTTTCTCTGTGAATAGGACGGTGTTGTGGGTAGGTATTTATAGAAAGATAACGCCTTGTTAGTCCATCTCAATTTTGGAGGATAAGCGTGTGATTGAATAGAATTGAGTTATACTTTGACTTCACCAACTTAATTTCTTGATCCTTAGCTAAATCTACATTGTATTTAATAAAGTACTTATCATATAGAATTTTTAAAAAGATTTATAGATTATGGTTAAGTATTGCATTCTAACGGCTTTCCTATAATTTGATATATTTAAATATTTTATGGATTTCTAGAATATTTATTTTGATAAATACTTAATGTTTAATATATGTAATGATGTGTTTTTCGTAGATATATTTATTATAAGCATACATAACATAATACTTTCTTAAGGTTTAATATTAATATATATTATATAAATGTTTTATTTAAAAATAATATATATTTTTAAACTTATAAAATATTTGTTTGTATCTTAAAATAATAATATAATTTGATTGATTATGTTAAATAAATAATTTACAACAAGAATTTTTTCTTAAACATTAACTTAAAAAATAAACATCCAAAAGAATTGATTTATTTAGTAGTTGTTATCAACTTATTTTTACTCATTAAAATTATTAATTTGTTTTTAAATGTGTTTTTAAAATTAGTAATTTGTTTTTAATATGATATATCAACATTTCAAGGGTTGAATATTTTATGGAATAGTCACTTTGATAAAAAAACTTAAAGCTTAATATATTGTATGGTATATATATATATATATATATATATATATATATATATATATATATTGTTATAAATAATTATACACACACCAGTCAGCGACACCTGTGGTTTGAACCTTGGACCTCCCAAAGAAGAGTCAAAGCCCAAACGGTTGCCTTGTTTCCCTTGGGACATGGTATATTTTTTATTAGATATACTTAAACATAAATATACAACTTAATGGAAAAAACTTATATAAAATATTCTATTAAGCATTTATTATAATAAATTATTTCTAATACCATTAATATATGAGATAATTAAAACCACTAGAATATGAGATAAAGGCTATTGTTAAGTATTGCATTATATTGAATTTCCTAATATTAATTAAGCATTTATTATAATAAATTATTTCTATAACAACTGATATATGAGAAAATTAAAACCACTAGAATATGACATAAAGGCTATTGTTAAGTATTGCATTCTATTAAATTTCCTAATATTAATTAGGTTTAATTTGATATATATCAATATTTTAAGGGTTGAACATTTTATGGATTCCAAATCATTAAATAATATTCACTTTGAAAAATACTATAGTTACTAAAAAAAATAGTGTGGATGTAACCAAATTTCCTATGTATAAAAAAATAATTAAAACTTAATAGATGCCATGACATGTTTTTAATTCGATATACTTAGTATAAGCATAAATATAATCTTAATCTAAAAAAATTACTTAAAATATTCCATTAGGTATATATTATAATAAATTATTCCTAATACCATTGAAAATTAAAACTACCACAATATGAGATAAAGGCTATTGTTAAGTATTGCATTAATTAGATTTAATTTGATATATATCAACATTTTAAGTATTGAACATTTTATGGATTCCAAATTATTAAATAATATTAACTTTAATAAATACTTAAAACTTAATAGATGTCATGTCATGCTTGTTTCTTTGATATACTTAGTATAAGCATAAATATACAACTTAATATGATAAAATTAAGTAAAATATTTCATTGGGTATTTATTATAATAGATTATTCTTAATACCATTGATATATGAGATAATTACAACCACAAGAATATAAGTTAAAGACTATTGTTAAGTATGGCATTCTATTGACTTTCTTAGTATTAACTAGGTTTGATTTGATATAAATCAACATTTTAAGGGTTGAATATTTTATGGATTCTAAATAATTACAGAATATTCACTTTGATAAATACTTAAATCTTAATAGATGCCATGACATATTTTTTTTATAGATAAGCATAAATATACATTTTTTAACACATGAAATCAAAATAAATATATATTTTTTTACACATGGAATCAACGATAGTCTCTATCATATTATCCATTGGGAAAGCTACCATAACCCCTATCCTACCTTGGTAAAATTTTACTTCAAGTGAGAGGGACCTCAGAGGAGGGGCTATCTCAAGCTGACAAGCACTCATGGAAAACAATAAGCATAAATATACAACTTAATACGAGGAACTTATGTAAAATATTCCATTAAGCATTTATTATACTAAATTGTTCATAATATCATTGATATATGAGATAATTAAAACCACCACTATATGAGATATATATTTTTTCCTTGAATACCACATATTGAGAATTTAGATAACTAGTTAATTGATATTTTTAAATAGTTGCATGTATATGCACATAATGAGAAAAAAATAATATCCACATTGTATTTATTAAAGTGCTCATATTATGAAACTCTTAAAAAGAGTTAAAGGCTATTTTTTATCTTTTTAATAGGATATGTGGATTTTGTTGGCAACCATTCCCATCAATATACTAGAGCATAAAACCTTTCTTCATGGATAGTAAAAATTTACAGCCACAATCAACACTCCAGCCAACCAACACTCTCACACTGTTGTGCACAAAATATTTCTTCATAAATAGTAAAAGCTTATAGATAATTAAAAAGCATGCATCACTAAGTACAATTTAAGAAGACCTTCAAGAAAATTGTCTCTCTAAATAGATAAACCATTAAGACTTATACCTAGGTATTTTCAAGTCAACATGGTAGTTTCCTTCTCTGAAGATATGCTTTATTTCCCTATCTTCTCTAGCCTAAAGAATTTGCCTAGATTCCATGATCATAGTGTCAATATTCTAAATAAATACTAAACCACCTTTGATCAAGTTTATAATATTAAGTGAGTTTCCTTCAATGCAAACATTTTGGTAGCTCATCTTCTCCAAAAGTAGAAGACCTTGGTAAAGGGATTTGGCCCTTGCAACATAGAAAGCTTAGATATCTAAGAATTTGAAATACACCAGTAGAAGACAAACTTTATCATCCCTAAGCACCCCACCAACACCAACATTATCGATATTACCATTTTAAGCTCCATCAAAGATTAGTATAACCCAAATCAAAGAAGGAGGTTCCCACCTCAAAAGGGCCCAAGGATTAGGACTAGGAAGACCAAAAACCCTATTACTTTGTTGAAAGCCAATTTTTCTTTCAAGATCAGCCTCCTAATATCTACCCTCTTCCAAAGCTAGAGAGGACACATTCTCCATGGTGGAGGCTAAGGCTCTAGCACAAACAGAGGTAGGATATATTTTGAAGTTTTTAAAAATTCTAACTATTCATCTCCTTCCACACCTTCTACAAAATATGTAATAAATAGAATTTCTAAAAATATTTCATCCTTGGGGAGTAAAAAGGAGATGACCATTGAGTGTAAACATCAACAAGAAAACTCGATATCACCCAAATCAGTTCCACAAAATTAAAAATAGAGTTAAGAATTTCCATAGAGAATGAGCATTAGAAGAATAGATGGCTTGTCTGTTCCTTATTAGCACCATAGAGGCAACATCTGTTTGGCATCGATCAAAATCTTTTTTAAATATTTTTAATGGTCAAAATTTTATTCTAAGTTACCAACAAGAAAAAAATATTCACCTTTGGTGTTAGAACCTTAAGCAATACTTTGAAAGGTGGGATCCATGGAGGAGTTATGACAGCAAACAGATTGTAGACAGACTTGATTGAAAAGGATAAGTAATTTTCCCCTAACCAGAAGATACCATCCTATTCATTTCTTGGTTTAAATACTTGAAACTTAAACTTATTAGCAATTAGAATCTAAGCTTCAAGTTCAATATTGTTGAGAATAGACAGGTCTAATGATTTCCAAACCTTCAAACCATTAACCACCTTGATAAAGTCAGCCACCTTAGACCAAAAGATAAATCTGGTCCTAGGCTCAAAACACATTAGCTTTGGAATATGCATAAGGGGTTGGTCCATCAGCCAAATATATTTCCAAAAATTAATCTTGAGTTCATCACCCAATCTCCACCTACAACCTTTGGAGACTAGCACCCTCAACATTTGAAAAATCAACCAAAAGACTAAACCAAAAGTCAGTAGATGACCAATAAGAAAAAATTCTTCTATCTCAAGTATTTGGTCAACACAATGTTGAACCAACTAGTTTTAGTTTGATTTTCCAACTTCCATCTTTGTTTTATAACCAAAGCCTTATTCATTTACCTAATGATACAAAATTAAAATCAAACTAAAACAGGGATGGAAGTTGGAAAATCAAACAAAAACTAGCTAAGAAGAAGGTTGTAATGCTTTGAAAAGTAGACTTTACCAGGGTAGCCTTTTCAACTTGACTGAGGAGGGATCCTTTCCACCCGACCAACTTCCTCTGCAATATTTCCACCACAGGTTCCCAAAGAAAATCCTAGATCATACCTTTAAACAAAGGCATTCCAAGGTAACAACCCAAGATGTGAGTAATTATCCTCTACCTTGCTAAGGGGGAATTTAAAAAGAAGATTTTTCTTTTTATATAATTTATCTTTTACCCAACTGCAATTTCAAATACCTTAAAAATTCCTTTTAGCACCCTTACTTGGGTAACTGAGGCAAGGAAGAAGAGTAAAACATCACCTATAAATTGGTTATGAGAAATAGGATCCAATGACAAAGCAAGATTTATACCTTCCACAAAGGGTTCTAAATTGATAGCCCTACCCAGAGTTTCCACCACTAAGATATAAGGGTAAGAGGACAAGGGGTCCCCTTGGAAAATGACTCTTAGAATTAAAAATAACCTTCTAGGGACCCATATATTAAGACCAAAAACTTGGTAGAAACAAACATGGAAATTTTTTATCTAACTTTGAAAAAAACCAAATTTTTCCAAAAACTTTAACAAAAACTCCCATAAAAACCTATCAAAAGCCTTGTTCATGTTTAATTTGAGGAGACTAACTCTACTACTTTTACCAATTAAATGAAGTATTTCATGGACAAATATGATATTGTCCAGGATCTATCTCCCTGGCATGAATCCACTTTGGGTTGAATCAATCAAGACTAGAAGAAAAGGTTTTAATATGTTAACAAGGGCCTTTGTCAAATTTTTTATAAGTAATGTTAAATAAGTTGATGGGTCTAAAGGCACCAAAGTCATTTCCACCAATAGTCTTGGGGATTAGAGTTAAAAAATAGAATTAAATTCAGACGAGATATAATCATTTCCAAGTAAGAAAACATGGACCATGGCATTTAGAACTTACCACCACTTCCCAGCTTCAAGTTTGCATTTCCTTCAACTCCATACTTTACCTCCAAGGGTGCTATGCCAACAATTTTATGAAACACCACGCTTATGTAGACTTCAACTTCTGCTTAATTCTTAGCCCATGGTACTCTAACCTTATCACTAGCCCACATCTGCTAGCCTAGGTGATTATAAATATTCTGCTCTTAAATTCTCTATCATCCATATTGATCATTAGAAACCTAATAAAAATGGATATTTACCATAGATTTTTCTTGGCCTACCAAATCTAATATGATTCAAGAAGTTTCAAGCTAACATAAGTTCCTTTCTTGAGATACTTCCATATTAACCACCAAGTCTGTGATTCGTTTTTGTTCCCTAAAAACATGTTGAATTCAATAATTGTTCAAAGTCCTAATTTTCATTATAAAACTTTCAATCATGTCTTTAACCAACAAACTAGCCTTCTAGTCTTCTTTTAGAGTCTTTATTATATTTAAGGAATTCCATTTGATGATGAGATTTCTTCTACACAATATAGCTAAATATTGAATTCCTAAAAGTACTACTTTAGTTTCTACAAAATTATTTTATTGGATACCCAAGGATTTAGAATAAGCTAAAAGGATTCAAATTGAATCATCTATGAAGACACCACCCACAATAGCTTTACCTAGGTTACCTTTTGAGTACCCATAAAAATTTAGATTCAACCATCCTTCTAGAGGGGGCTTCCAACTCACCTATTGTCTTAATTGATTTTTTAGATTTAGGACACAATTACCAAGGGGTTACAGTCCTCATATCAAGGTTGTGATCCTCTCCTCATTCTTCTCCTTAGCACTATTAAATTTAGCCACTCTTAGGTTTTCCACTATTTCTACCTCAATTTTATTTACTATTACTATAGGATCTCTCTTTCTATCCTTATATATATGCTAGTTTAATTCCTTGTAAATATTCCATAGGTAGTGGAAAAGGAAAAATATTCATAACATGCTCAATATTTTGCTAGAAAAACAAGGCTCCCATTGCAGCATAAGGTCTGCCATACAATAGGAAAACACCCATGCTACTTAAAACTTCTCCAGAAGCTCCCGTAAAACACATCTCAAAAATGAAATTTCCAAGAATAGATGGCACACAAATTCATTGTCACCCTCACATAAAGCACACCTGTTAACAACCTGGAAGCCTCTTTTACAAATATTGTCAATGGTAAGAATTTTATTTTGAGTGGCTAGCCAAACAAAGAATGCAACTTTTGAGATCAACTTCTTGATCCAAAATTTTATCAATGGTAACCAACCTAAACCTACTTCCTATATTAATTGGTACATTGTTATGATATAATATGATCATTTTTATTCCTACTCCAAACAAAGGTGCCCATAGGTCTAGAATTAGTTAGAGGGGTAACAACCAATAAGTTATTTAATTTTCTTATTGCTTGTTCCTGTGTACAAAAATGTTGAGCTAGGTCATTCCAAAACTAAAAATTCTTGGTCCTCCTTTAAGGGTATATATTTTATCTAGATATCCTTCCAAAAATTGATTTTTTTGTAATCTTATAGGCCACTGGATCCTCTTTTCTAGGAGATTTATACTCTTAATAAGACTACTCCTTGCTAGGAGATTTATACTCTTAATAAGACTACCCCAAAAGGAGTACCCAATAGATAAATTTTTAGAGAGTAAAAATGAATTCTCCCCTAGAAAATATTTGCCTTTTAGGATCTTTACCCAACTTAAGTGGTCATTTTTGAGAATTTTCCATCCCTTTTTTCTATGACCTCATTCATTTTTTTTTAACTTTCCTAAAAATAAGGACTCCATAATATTATTTTGAATAGACTATATCCCATGCAACAAGAGTTATTCTTCTATTGTCTTCTATTCTAGACAATATAATTCTTTTTGAATAGATTCAATATTGTACCTCACACTTTTCCACACATTGAAAATAGACATAATATAGATAGGAATACTCTGTAAGGTAGCCTTCACCAATTGAGCTTTCCAAGATTGATTGACTATGAATACTACGCCTCAACCCTAAGTAATTTTGGTAAACCTTTCAATAATCAATCTTCAAATACTATTCTTCATTCATCCATTAAAACATGGCATTCCTAGGTATGTTTCTAGGAGGTTCTCAATTTCACAACCAAAAGCTTGATCAATTCTTTGTTGTCGAACAAAGAGGATATTAAGAAAGAAAATCATACTCTTAGAGAAGTTTACCTTTTGACTAGCTACATTCTCATATCTATCTAAGATTAGTTTGATTTCTTTTGCTAGTGGCATATAGGACCTTGAAACAATTATCGTGTCATCAATAAATTGTTGATGGGAAACATCCACTATTGCAGTTGAATTTAAAACCTTCTAAATTTCCATTGGCTACTACTATTGATAATAATTTCTAGGGATTCAAAAATAATTATGAAGAGGTAAGGTGAGATAGGATTTCCCTACTTCAAGCTACACATGCTTCTGAAGTAACTTGCCCGAGATCCATTGACAAGAATTGAAAACATTGGAGTTGAAATGAACTTTTGGATTAATCTTATCCATTTTGCTTGAAATTCAAATTTCTCCATAACTTTTCAAAGGAAATTCCTTGATTTTCCTTATGCCAAAAACCTTGGGATTTAGGGCCAGGAAGGTTGAATTTACATCTTTGGGCATGTAACAAGATTCCTGAGATTCTTGGATGGATTTAGAATCACATCCTATCCTACAATATGCCAATTTTTTTGAAAAAAAGTTACCAAAAATCCATCTGGCCTAGGTGTTTTTTTCCCACCTAAGATAAAGGTAGTTTGTTTAATTATATCATCTGAGAAGGAATCCAACTAATAACCATTCAATTGATCTCAAACTAATATTGATATATTTTGTAGGAGTTGTTGGTTTACTTTAGCATCTTCCTCATCGATGGTTCCAAGCAAATATTCAAAATGCTTAACTACTTTTGATCTATTATATTTTGGATTAACACCACTATCCCATCATTCCTTAATATTCCTCTAATCTTATTGAAAACTCTATGACATAAGGTGGATACATGAAAGAATTTTGTGTTGTAGTCACCTTCCTTAAACCATTGGATTTTTGACTTTTACTTCCAAAAGGTTTCCTCCAAATATAAGAGGTTATGAAACTTTGATAATAATTCTCCTTTATTTGATCTTAATTGATTTGTAAAGGTACCATTCCTAGTGGACTATTCACTTTCCTTCAAATTTTGTTTGATATTATTTTTCTAATTGAAGATGTGACCAGAATTTAATTTGTTTCAAAACTTAAATTTTTGTTTGATGTAACAGAGCTTGTAAGGTATTTGCACCATCTTTGGTCCTAGAAAGTTTTTCTACAACCATTCCTCAATTTGGGATTCAAGGTAATCATGTTTTAACCACATCAATTCAAATTAAAAGGGATATTTATCTTTATTTTCCCCTTCCTCCTATTCCCACAATAAGGGATTATGATGTGACTCAATTTTTAGTTGGGAAATGAGGGTTGAGTCTCTAAAAATAGGTAGGCCTTCCTAAGAAATTAAATATCTATCTAGTATTGCTTGAATAAAATGTTCTCCTAACCATCTATTACCCTATGTATACCTCATTCTTCTTAAATCCACATCCAATAATTGATTCTCATATAAGAATTCCTTAAAATCATTCCTTCAAATGAAATTAGGCTACCTCCTTGTTTATATGAGGGGTTTAATGGAGAGTTAAAATATCTAGCCAAAACCCACAAAATTCCAATAAAGGAGGTTCTTAAGTGTGTTAGATCCTTCTAAAGCTATCAACACCCATAGACCGGATTATGGATATAGACATTCGTTATGATCTAGTTTTGTTTGAAGCCTAGATTATGATACAAAATAACAATATATCGACGTGTTTTAGCAATTAATCTCCCTTCAATTTTATTCTTTTTCCAAAGACTTAAAAAACCTTTAGCAGACCCTTCCACTTGGCTATATACTAATTTGACCTCTTTCCAAATCACTCTTCCTGCTTTTCCAACTTTCTCATAGTCTAATTTAGTTTCTTGAAGTAGAATCATATCTAGATTTAGATCTATTATTAAAGTTGACACTACCCTATGTTTTGAAGGGGCATTAATACCCATTATGTTCTAGGAAAGAACTTTCATATTTTAGATTTTTCAAGGGACTTCAACCCCCTAAATTCAAGATAGTTTGAGTACCATTCACAATTTATTTTATTGTTTCCTTTTCCCTAGTTTTAAAATTAGAAGGTCTTCCTGGTGGTTTGTTATTTGACCCTACATCTATTGCCCCCTTATGTTGGCTTCTAGTTGATCTATTCCTGGTGTCTAGCAAAGGAGATAAGGTATGGATAAATCTATATCTCATTTTTGAGGGGCTAATATTTTCCCTAGATAAGCTCCTTCAACAATTTTATTTGTTTCTATTTTTGTCGATTCTAAATTCACCTCTAGACATGCAAATAGATTGGCATTTGTAACATTGTTTATCTCTATAAAATAAATATGGTTGTTCATATTTACCTATATCCTGTTTGTAGTCAAGAAATCTTCCATTTGGGGACTATATTTCAAGATCATATTTTTGACCCTATGCAAAAATTGTTTCTTCTACTTCTACATCTATCTAGTCCTTCTCCTGTCAAATATTTCCATCTATTTATTGCTTTCAAATCTATATTTTATTCAGGTAAGGTATGTTTTTTTGCATGGGATAAATGAAATCCAAGTGTAAAAATTTCTTACACACATTATAAGGAATAACCATGTTCTTGTATTAAAGAGGCTATTGCCATGATCACAAATTTGAAACTAGATTTATGGAGTTTGGGAGGTTCTTTTCCAAATTCACATTCACACAAATCCTAAGAAAAATTAATCTAGACCTAGCCAATGTTGTAGGATAAATTACCGCTAGATCTACAAATTAATTGAGACCTAGCTAGTGTTGTAGGATAAATCGCCACTAGATCTCCAACCTCATTTGTGATTCCTACTAGGAATCCATCATGCCAAAGATAAAGAGGGAGGCATAGAATTTATATCCAAATTGAGGCCTAGGAAATGCTCTGGGTAAGGGGATTGAAATTCATTGACCACTTCCTAAGAAATAACCTCCTATGAAGAAAAAAACAAGGACCTTTTTGTAGAATATGATTGCTATATTTCTCATAGTTAAATTTAATCCATAGAAAATTCCTTAGTATTGTAATTATTTCCATGTGAACTAGAGATTTCCATTTCTCCCATGATCACTTCTATATTGCATCCAAATATGCTCTAACACCAAAGAACTTTCTAACCAATGACATATCTCCTTGCACTACAATAATATTTACAAGGGCATACAAAACCTAGAGTTTCCCTCTTGATGGTTGCAATTCAAACCATAAGTGTTGGATGTACTGCTTACCTCTTAAGATACTAACCCATGATTGACCAAGATCAAACAGTTTATGGATTATCATATATTTTTGGGGTTTTAGCTTTGTTGACTAACCTCCTATCATCACAAACCTTGCTTGACACCCTATACTCTCCGACACTACTCCTCTTTCTCTGCTTGCCATGTGTGTAGAGTAGCCCTACTTCCTATTAATACCTATGATAATTATTTCTAGACTTTTGGCTCAATATACTTTTGAGTTTTCTTTTCTCTTTATTTTTATTTTGGAGATCTTCATCTTGTTTTTCTATTTCCACCAATTCTTGTATCCTAACTAATCTCTTTAATTTTTTAAAATTATTCATAATGTGATTTATCATCTAAACGTTTATGCTACCCTAGAAAACCTTTTTTTTTTTAAATTATGGTAAATACATGGTTTTTTGAAAGGGCCCTTACCTTTTTCAAATGGAGGTACATTTAGGACCACCCTCCCCATGATTTGAACTTCGGTCTACTGGATGAAAGCCCAAAGACATACCAATTTAGTGTTCCAACAAAGACAATACGTATTGTGGAAAAATTGGTTCAAGGCGTAATATCGAAAATATTTTGTATGCTTCATTAAAAAATTTATGTGCATTAAAAGATTTAAATTACAAATAGTTGCACACATCTTTCTTTATTATGTTATGATTAAAACCCTTAGTACAAGATATAAACTCTGTACTAGTTTTATTTTTATTACATGGAGATAATATGATTTACTTGAATTAACATATATTTCTTTAATTTTTAAAATTTTAAATTTACGTTTTTATTTTATTTTTGTAAATTTGATTAAGTTTTAGGTCGATGTAAAGACAAAAAAAAATAAAAATATTATTATATTTTTTCAAAGAGCAAATTCTAGTATTATTTTTTTGGTGAAAAAAAATTAAATTTTATTAATTAGAAACTAGATTACATAGTCAGGAGGCCTTCTGTACATGGGTCATATCTTGGAACTTCCTACATATATACATGCCTATAATCCCATGAAGGCTAAATTCCCAAATAGAGAATAGATAAAAATTTCACAAAAAATATTGCTACATTAAATCATTGAATGACATATCAGAGTAGGACTTCTCAAAACTGCATTAAGATAAAACCATTTGTTTATTTTCCTTGTATATTGCATGTTATCACAAAACCACATCTGAGAGGTCTTTAATTATAGTAGTCATTGCAAATTTCTACAATTCCACCAGCTCATCCTCCTATTCTCCATTGTTATCTGTTTGTCCTATCTCCACCTTCTCGCGTACATAGTAATTCAAACAATTCCTAATCATGAAGCATAGAAGTTACCACATTGTTACTTATTCCTTCCCCATCATTGGGGTAATCCTCTCAAATAAAAAACTTGTAAGTCCATATAATATTCCCCTAGGTTCTGGTCCCTACCATAATCCCACCAATGATGATCTCTAACTATTTCCAAGTTAGCCAATCCATTTGTAACTTTATTCTTTTCTCTCACCACATGGATAAATTTTATCTGTGCTCTATTTTTTAAATCCATAACATTGTCCAAGACCCATTAGACTCTTTATTCCATTTTCCCTCTCATACTTGTTCAACCTATTGATTAAGACCTGAGAATTAGATTACCCCTTAATTCTTGAGTATCCTTGTTTAAGAGCCATGGCTAAGCCATCACAAATGGCCATGACCTCTACCACCATGTTGCTATTCTGCCTAATGCCCTGATGGAAGCAAAAAACTATTATCTCTTTTTGCGTATGACCCATCCCTTCAATATCCCCTCCCCTAGATTGATACGAGCACCAACATCGGTGTTAACCTTAACCTAATCCATCGATAGTGGCTTCCACTTCCTTCCTCTATTCAAATTTTTAGTAGGAGGAGCCTTACTTATTCTTGATCTTCAAGTATATAATGATTGGGACTGAACACACCTAGGAATCACTATCCCAAAAAGATCTAATAACTCCTAAGAATATTTGATTCGTCTTACAACCTCTCTAATATTGAGCAAGATTCTTAAGAGAATTGACTCCCTAGATGAACATTCATCACAAAAAATATAATTTTTGCACTCCAACCACACCTACCATAAGGTGAAGGTCTTGAAACAATGAACTAGAAGGGTAGACTATCCACCAAACCCCCTAGAGCCCCATAGATAAAATAACTACACCAATAGGACATCACCAAGATGAGGCAAATTAAACAACCTTTAGCCTTGCTCCTAGATCTAACCAACAAAGGGACATCAAAATAGAAGGTGGTCAATAGATTCTCTTACCCTATAATAGAGGACACACCATTTTTGGATCCACCAAGCCTCTCTTATGAAGATTATCTTAAGTTAGAATCATATTTTGAATGACTAACCAAATGAAAATGTTGACTTTTGACCATATACTTGAATTCCACACCTTATTTTAAATTGCCCTCTCCCCACCCAATACCTTTGTGAGCTAGTCATATCCCTTATTGATGGAATACCATATATTTCCTTTATCTCCCCATCCTAAATAGTCCTCCTCTTCTAACCACGAGTACTACCTTTGATCCAAAATAGTCCTCAAACTATCCCTGTATTCTTTAGATATCTATTCAAAACTGAGATATATTTCCACCTACTCAAACCCACTTCCCCTTCATATTCCTCCAATTGTGTTCTTAAAAATATTTTCTGAATAAGATAAGCTTATATTTAGATGGGGGATGAACAATATAAGATAAAATTTTTTACTTTTATTTCCACAATAGTATTATATAATATTATCAATTGCAATAATGAAATAATGCACAGATCATCACATACATAAGAGACACAAATTTAACGTGGTTCATCCAATGTGGGCTACATCCATGGAGAAAATATTTCTTATAATGTTTTTGAACAAATCTCTTGGGAACCAATTCCCTATTACAATATTTATGGATACCAACCCAAAGGAGACACCAATTCCCCTATGCTAAAGTTCATGGACTTCTATCCACAGGAGACACCAATATCCTATGCTCTGTTTTGTGGACCTCTATCTATAGGAGACCTTAATCCCCTCTGCTCTAGTTTGTGGACCCTTATCTATAGGAGACCTCAATCCCATATGCTCTGGTTTTTGTGGACCTCTATCCATAGGAGACCTCAATACCCTTTGCTATAGTTCGTGGAACTATATTCATAGGAGACCTCAATCCCATTTTCTCTGGTTCATGGACCTCTATTCTTAGGAGACCTCAATCCCCTCTGCTCTTATATGCTCCAAATATTTACATAAGACTTGCTCAAACTTGCTCCAAGCCTACACAAGGATTTATCAAATATACTCCAAGCCTACACAAGGCTTTCTCAAATATGCTCCTAAAACTACTCTCAAATATGCTCAAATATACTCCAAGACTACTCACAAGACTTGCTTAAATCTACTCATCAAAACCTACTTAAAACTGCTTCAAGCTTACACACAAAGCTTGTTCAAATATGCTCATAAAAAAATGCTCAGATATGCTTCAAGCCTACACACAAGGCTTACTCAAATATGCTCATAAAATCTTGCTCAAATTTACTTCAAGCCTACACACAAGGCTTGCTCAAATCTGCTCATAAAAACCTGCTCAAATCTGCTTCAAACCTACACACAAGGCTTGCTCAAATCTTCTCATCAAAACCTGCTCAAATCTACTTTAGGCTTATTCACAAGGCTTGCTCAAATATGCTCATCAAAACTTGCTCAAATTTGCTTCAAGCCTACACACAAGGCTTGCTCAAATCTACTCATCAAAACCTACTCAAATCTGCTTCAAGCCTACACAAGGCTTGCTCAAGTATTCTCATAAAAACTTACTCAAATATACCTCAAACTTGCTCAATCCAGCTCATATATTGTATACAAAAAATGTTCATCTATTCCTAAATCTTGCATAATGATATCATCAAGTACTTTAACTAATCTTCAATGTGATTTATTCAACTAAAGCAGTTTAGACATATTCTAACCAAATTTTTTTTAACCTCTTGAACATATAGAGAATGATATGCACTAACAAATGCTCAATATGTTCTTCACATTCATTAAGTCTGTCATTTTTACATGTCTCACATTTGTTGCATTCTAAAGGTAGCTCTAGTATAGCACTTGATAACTGATCTGGTTATTTCTGAGTTACACCTTTACTTCAAGACTAATCATAATGCATAAGACCTTCTCATTTACTCACAATATCAATCATGAACAATCCACAAGTTTGTTTTTTAATGTACTCACAAAGTCAATCATGGAGATGCACAATTCTGCTTCACAAAACTGATCTATAACTCTTGTACTTTTATTTTTAATATTACTCAAAACAAATGCAAACATTTGCTCTCAAAACTGATTTATAACTCTTGCACTTTTATTTCCAATATCACTCAAAATCAATGCACAAGTTTGCTCTCAAAATTGATTTATAACTTTCATCAATTTATTTCCAATTTCAACCATAAACAATGCATAGGTTTGCTCATAAATCTGATCTATAATCTTTCCCAATTTCAATCCAAGCAATGCTCAAACAATCAATCCTTATGCCTCCAAACATATGAAAACTCAATATATTTTATTCAACCAAAAACTCTTTGAGAAAGTAATTAATTACCATACCTATAAATATGCCTTGATGATGATGAGCTTCTCAAACCTGTCTTGGCAAAATAATTTCCTTTTCGATCCTCAAAAAATTTGGTTAGTAGTTTTCTATTTCATGCATAGATAGAAAATCATCTTCCCAAATGTACACAACAAAGATTTCAAGAATACTATCTTATATTTTCACAAATAACTTTAAATTTATAATTCCCACACACAATATCTGAAATGCAATCTTCAATTACACACAATATACCTTATGACTCCAAACACTATGTAAAATACAATTAATTCTAGAACACTTTATAACTCCTTAACAAAATTAAATATGATGCATACCTTATAACTGCTAAAATATATTTAATCAAAATATTTTTTCCCTTACTAACGCAGCCACCATGAATCGAACATGCCACCTCATGTTTACCCATGCCCTAGTGCAAGCTAGGCTACCACATGAGCTAGTTGCCCACACGAAAAACAAAGTGCACAATGTTTATTTTAAGGTGTTGTCGCAAATTTTATCTGACCAGGAAACCTCAGCAAAATGGTGTCATCGTGAATCAACCCCAAGACCTCCTATCCACCTACACCCTAGTGCAAGCTTGGCTGCCGCTCGAGCTAGCCATCCGCATGAATAACAAAGTGTGTGATGTTTATTTTAAAACCTTTTTGAATTACTATTTGGTCAAAAACTTAGCAAAACGATGCCACCGCAAATCGCCCCTGAGACCTCCTATTCCACAATGCTCTAGCATAGGCTTGACTACCATCTGGGCTAGCCATCCAGAAGGAATATCTAACACATAATATTTGTCTTATTTTTTTTTTAATTCTGCCTATAAGTCGTGTGTGCTTCACCTTCTTCTCTCCACAAATCTCACACGAAGGATTTCGATTTTCACTCCATGCTTTTTTTCATGAATGAAATATTACTCCCATTTATATAAGTGTTTTGTTTTGACCATGGAACATAGGCGCTTTAGATTTTCACCTTTTTGAATTTAGATTGATAACATTTTTAAATTCAAATTTATTTGTGTTATAATATTTAATCCTTAGGTTTTAAATATTATAATATATTACTTTTAAACCTTTGTCCAGTGCCTTAATTTTTTTTGTCTTTATTTTAAATATTTTGTCCTTCTATTTAAACCTTTGCCCTCAAGCCTCTTGAATCTTTATAAACTCTCTTTATAATTTTTATAAATAATATTTAAATATTATAATCCTTAAACATGTTTGCCTTGCTTTCCATTGTCCAACCTTGTAAACTCATCATTCTTGAAGAATATTTCTACCTGGAATACCATGCTTTCTTTGGCATCAACCATTTGACATAAATGACAACTCAATATTCTTAATATTTCCAACAATCTCTCCCTTTGTCATTGATGGCAACCCTTCAAAAAAATTATTTTACTGCAACTGGATTCTAAAACTGCTCCTTCTCATTGAATTCTCTCCCCCTTTGATATAAATGGCAAAGGGCTCCTTGGGGCTAAAAATAAGATACTTTAGCATAGCCCCCTCACCACATCATTTCCTTGAGGTGATTAATTATGGGATGGGAGTAAAGCTACTCCCAACTTACAATGCTCTTCTTCTTTTTCAATATTTTTCTAAACTTTTGAAGTCATACCTCTTTGAACATTTTGACTATCCTTCTTCTTGCTTGTCTTTGGAAGTTCTAGAAATTCTGTTCTACACCACTTTGCTCTATGACCAAAATTATTGCAATTGTAACACATGACGTTTTAGTCCTTGAAAGGTGCAAATGACTTGAAATTTCTCTTGGTGAAGCCATAATCATTCTTACTATGAACCTTGCAATGTATAGCTTTATGACCAAAATGATTACATGAGAAACAATAACCTTGGAAGAAATACTCATCTTGCCTTGGAGGATATGGTCGTATGATTCTTCCATTGCTTCTTCTATGCTGGTCCCTGTTCCTTGATGGTGCATTGTTTTCTTCCTCATTGATGTTTCCACTTCTCAACTCATCAGTACAGGTCTTAGATTCTTCTTCATATACCTTCTTTTATGCTTCTATTTATTTTGAGCTTGTATCCTCTTTTTGTACTTCTTGACTTTCCTCAAAGCCAATTCCAGTCTTCATAAATGGATATCTCTATGTTTTGATTATATCATCCAAATATTTTGAGATTTTCCTAAATTGATATATCTTATTGTTGAATTTCTCAAGTCCCTTCCATGGAATGTCAACTTCATGTTCTAGTCTTTCACATTCTAGTTCTTTTTCTTTTAATTGTTTAGCCATACCTTATTCAACTTTCCTTACCTCTTCAACCTTAACTTTTAAGTCAATGAGATCTTGTTAGAAGCTTTGCCTTTATTTCCTCGTCCTCTTGAACTTGAACCTTGAATCTTAAATTCTCTTTTTTCAACTCTTAAAGCTCAACAACAAGTTCCTCTTCCATATCAATAGTGGCTTCCTTTTAATATTCTAAAAATTTCTCTTGTTCTTATTATTCAATAATAGGGGCATCTTCTTTTTCTTCTATGGCCCAAAATATAATTTCTTCTTCCTTACTATCAAAGATGCTTTCATCACTATCACTGGAAGCACTAATTGCTTCTTCAACATAAAATTTTTTCTTGTGCCTCTTCTTCTCATGCTTGTTTTGACCATACCTATTGTTGTGGCTGCTCCACAACACACCCCAAAATTGGGGACCCCCTTTTTTTTGCACACTTTCCAAGAAGATTGCAGTGGCCTAGATGTTAAAAAGACAAAGAAAAGCAAGAAATGAAAAGTTGTCGCGATATCGCGACATGTTGCTCCGTCGCGGCCGAAAATGAAAAGTTGTCGCGATATCGCGACATGTTGCTCCGTCGCGGACGAAAATGAAAAGTTGTCGCGATATCGCGACATGTTGCTCCGTCACGGCCAAAAATGAAAAGTTGTCGCGATATCGCGACATGTTGCTCCGTCACGGCCAAAAATGAAAAGTTGTCGCGATATCGCGACATGTTGCTCCGTCGCGGCAAGAAATAAAAATTGTCGCGATATCGCGACATGTCACAAAATCGTGACATGTTGCTCCGTCGTGGTCGGAGACAAAAAAATGTCACGATTTCGCGACGTGTTGTGAAATCACGGTCAAAGCGGTCAAACAGAACAAGATGCCAGAAATGTCGCGATATCGCGACATGTCTCATTTTCACGATGCAGGACAAAGAATTAAGTTGAAGACTCAAAGTTGTCGCGATATCGTGACATGTTGTGTTTTCGCGATGTTTGATGGGTAAAACAACCAAGTACAGAAATTGTCACGATTTCGCAACATGTCATGTTTTCGCGACTTGTCATGAAATCATGGTTAAAGCAGGCAGGAAGAAGTATTGACCAAAAATGTCGTGATATCGTGACATGTCATGAAATCGCGGTTCATGGAGGAGAGAGAAAGATAAAGATAAAAAATGTCACGATATCACGACATGTCAGGTTTTCGCGACAGGAAAGTGAGGAAGGAACAAATGAAAGAAAGTGTCACGGAATCGCGACAGGTTGCGTTTTCGCGATCTATCGATAAAGGAGGTAAAGATAGAAAGATGTCATGAAATCGTGACATGTCTCATTTAAAGAGAAAAGTTGATGGTGGAAGAAAAGTGTCACGATTTTGAAAAGAGAGAGATGGTAGAATGAAAAAGTGTCACGATTTCGCGACATGTCACGTTTTCACAGCTAAGTGCAACAAGACAGCCAAAACAGAAAAATGTCACGATTTCACGACAAGTTGCATCTGCACAGCCCGAAATAGAAAAACGTCGCGATTTCGTGACAGGTTGCATTTGCGCCAAAAAAAATGCTGTCTACAAGAAGAATAACAAGGATGCTGAAAAAAATGTTGCGATATCGCGACATGTCTCATTTTTGCGGTACAAGAAGAATAACAAAGCTGCATGGTATAAAACGTCGCGATATCGCGACATGCTATCTTTTGTTGCGATTCATGAAGGGCCATTACAGAATGTGTAGGGAAGTGTTGCACGTGTCACAGAGGCGTAGGGGTTATGATAACGCTTCAGGATCGACGGTTACAGTTCGTAGAGAAGACCGAACGTTTCACGACCAAGCAGAAAGCCAGAATAATGAAGGAGCGGGAGATGAAACGAATCGATCTGGAAGATGAAACGAAGCGTCACAAGGCGAAGTAGAGAGTCGTAGCAGAAATTTTAAAGGCACAAGCGAAGACAGGCACAGGGGTCGAAAACCGCTGGGAGCAAGGTTACAGAGCTGAGGGTGAGAAGCCATTCTGGGCCTGCTTTGGAGTGCTTTTCTTCCACTTTTTTGGTTTTGGAAAACCAGAGATTCTGCTATTGTAAAATGACAAATATTTAATGCAGATAATATTTCAAAAATTTGCATCTTATGGGCAAGAAAGGAGTCATTTTCTGCATGCAAGATTAAATGTCTATCTTTCCCTTTTCGGTTTTAGGCTTGTAAATGTAGTTGATACAAGTTTTCTTGGTTGCTTCATGCGAATGTTTAAATCTGAAAACCTCATTCAAAACCCTAGGAACCAGCACTTAGCTTATCCGGATTGTGCATGTTTTGCAGGTCCAATAGGTTAGGTTGCATGCATGGAAAACCTCATATCTTCGGTTTTGTCGAAATAGGATAGCATCATACTGAATGCATTTTATTTTATTTTATATTTCATTTTCATTCTTTCTGCATTTGTTTATTTTATTTTATTTTCGAAGTTTTAACTTTTCAAGGCATTAAAATGAACATCTACAAAATATCAAAATCTAAGAAATTTTTTTTTTTTGGGCCGATTCACATTTGTTTATTCTGGTTCAATGAACAATCATTAAAGTTTCATGATAAAATAAACCAACATTGCCCCTTGTTTACAGTTACTTGCAATCACTAAGGTGTTCCAAGCATTTAAATTGAATATTATTATTTGGATGATATGAATAATTTAAATGTTCATATAGGGAGACCTTGGAGAAATTATCTTAATTTCTTTGCAAGAGAGAGATTTGGAGACTCTAAATCCTATCGGAGAGTGTGTTTTCACAATCGGGTGAAAATATCCACTCAACATATTGGCGCTAGAAGGAGGGCCTGAATGGGTTTATTTCAGAGTGATTTAAATGCTATAGGGATTTAAATTTTGAATATTTCATGCCCTATTGATTATTATCTTTAGCCCTCTTTTAACAATACAACTTTGTACTGTTAAAAGGAGGACATGAATTGCTATGCACTGTTCTAACGCTTTGATTGTTCATACAGGAATAATGTGATTTGATTAGATCTAAAAAAAAAATAATAAAAAAAAAAAAAAAATTGTATTAAAGTTATATTCTTGAAGATTCACTAATGGCTATGTTTACACCGTGGATGCCAGGTAGCCCATTGAACATACCGGGAGTTCAACATTATTTGCCCGTTGGTTTTGAGAGATGTCTTCCTCGATTTTTGTCTAATGGGACAAATACTTCAGAAGAACACATTCGAGCATTCAAATTCTATGTGAATCACTTAACAAGTTGGTATGATGATGTTGCTTGTAAAATGTTCCCTTACACCTTGGACAAAGTGGCATATGATTGGTTTACAAGTCTGCCTTTAGGGTGTATCACTTCTTGGTCTCAACTAGAGGCAACATTTCTTAATCAATTCAACAAAAAGCGAGTTGACCCAATCCTCATGTACAATCAGTTTGTCTATATTAGAAAAGGACCAAGTGAAAATGTGAAGTCATTTTCTGAAAGGTTCTTTGGATTATATACTCAATTAGTGACATTTTATGTTCTTCAAGAAGAAGTGGCTCTCCAAATATACATCAATGCTCTTGACCCGCTCATTTCCACATATTTGCGAGGGATGCCTCTAATCACATCTTTGTCACAAGCCTATACTCAAGCAATGGCAATTGAGCAACAATTGAGTTGTCAAAATTATGGTGTGGGTTTTGGATCATATAATTTTCAATCATTTAATACCTCCCTCACCCACCCAATGATTTATCCACCTCAACCAAGTTCAAGTGTGAATCAATTTCAGAATCAACAATCATTCCCAAGCTTCAATCAATTTCAAAATCCTCAACCTACTATGCAAGATCAACCATCTTTCTTAAGTATGAATCAACTTCAAAATACTCATCTTGATTCAAAAGATGTTTCTAAAATCAATTTCACTGATTTTCATAATAATATGATTTTAGGCAAGGGAGGAGTACTAGATCCAACTAGTATTGAAACATGTGATAGATTGGGAACCCTTGACTCACCAAAAGATGAATTCTATGAGGATGAATCTGAAGAATCAGATATGTCTCACACCCCTATTGATGAAACTTCCTTTGATATGCCGAATAAGGAAAATTTGGATGAGAATTCACATGATGGTATTAAATATTTTGAGGAAGAAATACTATGGAGGGGTAATAAGGATTTGGAATCATTATCCACAAAGGAATATTGGGATGATCATGAAAATAAGAGTGTAAAAGTGGATCTAATTATAGAAAATCCTAGGCCATCACAAGTGGTTGAAAGTGATTTTGAAAGAAAATCAATAAATAAATTCGAAGATATGATAGAATTTCACCATTTGTTCTTGGATGACACATTGGATGATATTGTTGAAAATGATGGCCAAGAAAATCCACACCTTCCAAATTATGTTAAACTTGAATCATGGGTTACAAATGTGGACTATGATAGCCTTATCAATTTGAATACAAGCAATAACCCAATTTTGGAAGTAATTGAACCATCTAAGGAAGGTGAAGGTGAATTTGATGAGAAACATGTTGATGAATTGAAAGATGATGAAGAAGTAGTTGAACGTCACCACTTGACTTTGGAAGATGATTATTATGATGCTTGGAAGAAGTGGGAAGACTACACTCACTCCAAAACTGCTAATGAAATTTGTGTGCCTATTGATATGCAGGATAATACAATTGCCCTTTCATATGAGGATATTACAAGTCCTGTACAATCTGAGAATGTTTTGGAAGAAGGGTTGGAATCTCATCAAAGGTTGGAGAAGGATAATGATTCTACTACCATGGATAAAGAAGGAGAATCAATTGATTTTGTTCCCCTTGAGGGGCAAGAAATCAAAAATCTTGATCCACCTATTGTTTCTACAATGTCTATGCCATCTCAAAATGATGAAATTACAAAGCCTAAGTGGTGTGGGTTTGATACTATTGATGATCCTAATGAAAATATGGATTTTGAGGCAACTCAAGCCATTGATCATGGAAAGGTGTCACGCGACACATATCTTGAAAAACTAGGCTCTTGTTTTGAAAAATATGGACGCATGTTTGATTGGGTGCCTAACTTTGGTGTTTTTGAACAGGTGTTGGATGATGAAGAAGACAATGAGGAAAAAGAAAAAGCTACTAACACTCATCAAGTTGTGGTAAATTCTAATCATGATGGGTTGAGTATGGGTGACAAGGTGAAATCTTTACCTTTGGTAGTAGCTACAAAAATTTTAAGTGATGGGTTACATGATGTCCCTTTGGATGCTAATGTCATTAATGATGAAATGTCAAATCTTGGTGATGTTTGTCAAGTTTTGATTGATTTTGATTGCTTTAAAATCTCGAAAAATAATTTGAATTCAAGACTTTTAGAAATAGGCTCTTGTTTGCAACATCTCACATTTGAAAAGGAAGGCCTAATTTTAAATCAAGAATCGAATTATGAAATGGATACTTTCAAGAATAGACAAGATAAAATTGAATATCATTTATGGTCTAATCATTTTAGTAATCGGACGCTCACCTGTGAGAGTACTAATGGAATTAAATCTAATTGGTGGGGTGAGCAAGGTAAATTAAAAGTTGTTGCATGGTGCGGTCTAATCTTGTTTTGGTTGGATTCCTATAGCATTTGGCATGCGTATCATGTTATATTTTTGTTGAAGTGTTCTAATCATGTCCGGGATCCAGGAAAGTAATAGTCCAAGCTTGGCATCATCTTGTACTATATTGTATATAGATTTTGGTTTTGGTTTTGGTTTGTGTTTTTCAAGTTTCATTTTTGGGATTGTTAGTTTAATCATGATTTAAGTTGTGTGTTTATTTGACATGTTTGGTTTGTCTAAAAAAAAAAATGATGAAAAAGTTGTCTTGAGATGCTAACTTATGCTTTAGATCAGGGAAATATGGAACATTGGAATTATGTTGTAGAAAGCTCCGCAAGAAACACAAACAGTTTAATAATATCGTTTGAAACTTGTGATGCATGAAGTAGTCAGTTTTATATTTTTTATGGCAATACTCCATCTGCAATTCAAAGGGCAATGCATTCATATTACATCTCACTTTGCATATACATGCCATCTTAGTTGCATATGCATTTCAGATACAAATCATTAAAGTGTGTCAAATCCTCTTAGGGTTATGCTATAACATAAATAAGAAAAAATCCTAAGGTTGGGAACCGAGGCCCGAGATATCTAGAACCAAGCACATTTTATACACATTAAAAAGGATCTTGAGAAAAATGATCAAAACCTTGCTTGGAAGAAAAGGTCAGGCGAAAGAAGTATTTCATGTCTATCCTATTATGCAACATGATCCTTAAAACAGTGGTTTTTACCACTTCCATAAAGCTTAAAGCCTAAAATCAGAGTAGTAAGGATAGGGTTAAATCCCCATCGAACTTAGGTTGAGGATCCAACTCCCCAAAGCTCTGATTTGACCTACATGGAGTAGTAAGGATAGGGCATAATTCTCATCTCGCCTAGGTTGAGAATCCGATTCCCCAAAGCTCCTATGTCTCATTTCATCATAAATCTTGGATTGGAAGGATCGTACTACATGTCCTCTGCAAAGGATGGGTAGTCATCCCCAAGGTCCAAGAAATAAAAACTAAATATTTCCCATTTCATAAATCTTGGATTGGAAGGATCGTACTACATGTCCTCTGCAAAGGATGGGTAGTCATCCCCAAGGTCCAAGAAATAAAAACTAAATATTTCCCATTTCATCTTAATATTGGATTGGAAGGATCGTACTACATGTCCTCTCGCAAAGGATGGGTAGTCATCCCCAAGGTCCAAGAAATAAAGAAATGAAGCTAAATCATGGATTATGGGGTTAAGTATGCTCATGCGTGGCAGCATGTCTTGTCTAAAAACAAGACCACTGACTGTTCAAACGGATAGACTAGCATGACCATTTCATCCATAATTGGTTAAATTATTTTGCTCAAAGTGAGGTAATGAATTCCAAATCGAGTAGTAAGGATAGGGTTAAACTCCCATCTCGATTAGGTTGGGAGTCCGATTTCCCAAAGCTCTGATTTCACTTTCACTTGCACATGGGTTCAAGATAGTAGTGACTCATAACCAACTTTAGGATCTAATAAAGCAATTCATTACACATATAGTTGATCCTAAGAGGGTTTGATAATTTTAAATATTTGTATATGATATTAGAAGGTTTAAAAGCTTTTATAAAGCAGATAGTTATATCTCTAGCCCATTAATTAGGCTATGCAAATCATTCACAACCTCACATATGCATTCATGTAAAACTGACAATGGAATGTGGATCAATTTCAAACGATAAAGAATGGAACACACTGCACACACCGAGCTGATACTTAGTGATTCTAATGGTTCATGTATTTCTGATCTATCGGCATTTGGTTTTATGTGTTGACACTTGTGTCTAAGCTTGTGTATTTCAGGTTAGGTTCTCACCGAAATGCTCAGGAGCATTTCCCAGCAGAGTCGCCATTTGTTGTGGCTGCTCCACAACACACCCCAAAATTGGGGACCCCCTTTTTTTGCACACTTTCCAAGAAGATTGCAGTGGCCCAGATGTTAAAAAGACAAAGAAAAGCAAGAAATGAAAAGTTGTCGCGATATCGCGACATGTTGCTCCGTCGCGGCCGAAAATGAAAAGTTGTCGCGATATCGCGACATGTTGCTCCGTCGCGGCCAGAAATGAAAAGTTGTCGTGATATCGTGACATGTTGCTCCGTCGCGGCAAGAATGAAAAGTTGTCGCGATATCGTGACATGTTGCTCCATCGCGGAAAAATGAAAAGTTGTCGCGATATCGCGACATGTTCGTAAAAAGCGGATTCGGAATGTGGAGGAGAAAAAAAATGTCACGATTTCGCGACGTGTTGTGAAATCGCGGTCAAAGCGGTCAAACAGAACAAGATGCTAGAAATGTCGCGATATCGCGACATGTCTCATTTTCGCGATGCAGGACAAAGAATTAAGTTGAAGACTCAAAGTTGTCGTGATATCGCGACATGTGTTTTCACGATGTTTGATGGGTAAAACAGCCAAGTACAAAAATTGTCACGATTTCGCAACATGTCATGTTTTCGCAACTTGTCATGAAATCGCGGTTAAAGCAGGTAGGAAGAAGTATTGACCGAAAATGTCGCGATATCGTGACATGTCAGGAAATCACGGTTCATGGAGGAGAGAGAAAGACAAAGATAAAAAATGTCGCGATATCGCGACATGTCAGGTTTTCGCGGCAGGAAAGTGAGGAAGGAACAAATGAAAGAAAGTGTCACGATATCACGATAGTTTTTGATAAAGGTAAAGATAGAAAGATGTAATGAGATGCTAAGGAAGAGAAAAGCGTCAGATTTATGAAATGAAAGGTCAATTTTAAGATGGTATGGAATGAAAAAGTGTCACGATTTTGTGACATGTCACGTTTTGTGGCTAAGTGCAGCGAGACAAAGAGAAAAATCAGTGATTTCAGAATAAGTTGCATCCCACGAAATAGAAAAACGTCACGATTTATGAAAGGTTTGCATTTGAAAAATTCTCTTTTTTGAGGAGAAAAAGGCCCGATAAAAAAAAATGTCGGATATCGCGACATGTCTCATTTTTGGTACAAGAAGAATAACAAAGCTGCATGGTATAAAACATCGCGATATCGCGACATGTTGTCTTTTGTTGCGATTCATGAAGGGCCATTATAGAATGTGCAGGGAAGTGTTGCACGTGTCACAGAGGCGTAGGGGTTATGATAACGCTTCAGGATCGACGGTTACAGTTCAGAGAAGACCGAACGTTTCACGACCAAGCAGAAAGCCAGAATAATGAAGGAGCGAGAGACGAAACGAATCGATCTGGAAGATGAAATGAAGCGTCACAAGGCGAAGCAGAGAGCCATAGCAGAAATTTTAAAGGCACAAGCGAAGACAGGCACAGGGGTCAAAAACCGCTGGGAGCAGGGTTACAGAGCTGAGGGTGATAAGCCATTCTGGGCCTCGCTTTGGAGTGCTTTTCTTCCACTTTTTTGGTTTTGGAGAACCCAGATGTTTGCTATTGTAAAATGACAAATATTTAATGCAGATAATATTTCAAAAATTTGCATCTTATGGGCAAGAAATGAGGAGTCATTTTCTGCAAGCAAGATTAAATGTATATTTTTCCCTTTTCGTATTTTAGGCTTGTAAATGGAGTTTATACAAGTTTTTCTTGGTTGCTTCATGCGAATGCCTAAATCTGGAAACCCTAGTTCAAATCCTTAGAAACCAACACTTAACTTATCTAGATTGTGTAGGTTTTGCAGGTCCAATAGGTTAGGTTGCATGCATGGAAACCTCATATCTTCAGTTTTGTCGTAATAGGATAGCATCATACTAAATGCATTTTATTTTCAGTTTCTGTATTTCATTTTCATTCTTTCTGCATTTTGTTTATTTTCTTTTATTTTCCAAAAGTTTTAACTTTTCAAGGCATTAAAATGAACATCTACAAAATATCAAAATCTAAGAAACAATGAACAATCACTAAAGTTTTCATGATGAAATAAACCAACATTGCCCCTTGTTTACAGTTACTTGCAATCACTAAGGTGTTCCAAGCATTTAAATTGAATATCTTTATTTGGGATTATCAATACACACATGTAAATGCTAATACAGCGGAGACCTTGGAGAAATTATTCATTTAATTTCTTTGCAAGAGGGGATTTGGAGCTCAAATCCTATCGGAGAGTGTGTTTTCACAATCGGGTGAAAATACCACTCAACACCTATTTTTCTTTTCATGATAAAATTTTCTTTCTTTCTTTTTCTCATATTCCTTTTCTTCACTACTACATATCCATTATGTGGAAAATTATCTACATATTGACCAATGTTACCACAACTAAAGCATTTCATAGTCTGCATATTTTTGTGTTTTCTTAGACCCTTCTTATTTATTCTCATAAAGTTAGCCTCTTCGATGTTTGATTCATCACTTGATTATGGTTCTTTATCATTTGCCTTCTTTGAAGCTTTGAATGCTGCCTCTCATTTGGATGTTTGATATTTTTCTATCCTCATCTCATAGGCTATGAGAATTCCATGTAACTCATCCATGCTTAAAGTTTTGAGATCCTTCATCTCTTCTATTGCTGAAACCTTTGCATCATACCTCATATGGAGTAACCTTAATATTTTATGAACAATAGTGGAGTCCTCAATATTTTCTCCAAGACCATGAATAATGTTGACCACCTCATCAACACAAAGTAGATACCTAGTAATATTTTCCTTATCTCTCATATTCAATTCTTCAAACTTCCTCCTATGTGTTTGAAGCTTTGCCATTTTAAATTTGTCATCTCCTTCATATGTAGTTTGTAACTTATCCCATATTTCCTTTACTGAAGTGTAGTGCATGAATTTCACAAATTTTGATTCACATAACCCACTTAAAATTGTATTCATTGACTTGGTATTACTTTCATATGGTTTCTTACCACTTGCATCTGTGGGATGAGTTATATGTGGTGTGAAACCATCCTCCAATTATTACCATGTATCATATCCCTATGTCATTAAAAATTTCTCCATACTTATGCTCCAGAAAGCATAGTTATTCCCATCAAACAATGGTGCCATGTTTGATGAAAAACCTTTCTAATTTGCCATTTATGTTCCTGTGAGATCTAGCTTCAAGCTGTTAGGCTTACACAAAGAAAACCACTCTGATACCAATTGAAGAACATAAGATTATACTAAGAGGGGGGTGACCATAATAAAATAAAACTTTTTCATTTTCTTTCTAAAGTAGTATTATCCAATATTATCAATTGTAATAATGAAAAAATACACAAATCATCACACACATAAGAGACACAAATTTAACGTGGTTCACCCAATGTGGGCTATGTCCACGGAGAAAATATTTCTTATAAAATTTCTCAATAAATCTATTGGGAACCAATTCCCTATTACAATGTTTATGGGTAACAACCCAAATGATACACCAATCCCCTATGCTCAAGTTTGTGGACCTCTATCCATAGGAGACACCAATCCCCTCTACTATGATTTGTGGATCTCTATCCATAGGAGACCTCAATCCCCTCTAATCTAGTTTATCGACCTCTATCCATAGGAGATATCAATTCCCTCTGCTCTGATTCATGAACCTCTATCCATAAGAGACCTCAATCCCCTCTACTTTGGTTTGTTGAACTCTATCCATAGGAGACCTCAATCCCCTCTACTATGATTCATGAATATCTATCCAAAAGAGATCTCAATCCCCTCTACTCTAGTTCATGGACATCTATCCACAAGATACCTCAATGCTATTTGTTCTAAACCTTTACACAAGGCTTACTCAAACCTGCTTTAAGCCTACACAAGGCTTGCTCAAATATATCCTAAGCCTACACAAGGCTTACTCAAATCTACTCCTAAACCTGCTCTCAACTCTTATCAAATATTTTCAAAGCCTACTAATAAGGCTTGCTAAAATATGCTCATCAAAACCTACTCAAATATTCATCAAGCCTACACACAAGCCTTGCTCAAATATGCTCATCAAAACCTGCTCAAATCTACTTCAATCCTACATAGAAGGCTTGATCAAATTTTCTCATCAAAACCTACTCAAATTTGTTTCAATCCTACACACACAGCTTGCTCAAATCTACTCATCAAAACCTGCTCAAATATAATTTAAGCCTACACACAAGGCTTCCTCAAATATTCTCATCAAAACTTGCTCAAATATACTTCAGGCTTATTTACAAGGCTTGCTCATATATGCTCATCAAAACATGCTCAAATATGCTTCAAGCCTACACACAAGGCTTTCTCAAATCTACTCATCAAAACCTACTCAAATATACTTTAAGCCTACACATAAGGCTTGCTCAAATCTACTCATCAAAACCTCCTCAAATCTACCTCAAACATGCTCATAAAACTTGCTCAATCTAGATCATATCTTGTATACAAATAATGTTCATATATTCCCATATATTGCATAATGATATCATAAAGTGCTTTATCTAATCTTCAATGTGCTTTTTTCAACTAAATCAGTTTAGACATATTCTACCTAGAATTTTTTTAACCTCTTGAACATATAGAGAATGATATGCACTAACAAATGCTCAATATGTTCTTCACATTCATTAAGTTTATCGCTTTTACATGTCTCACATTTATTGCATTATAAAGGTAGCTCTAGTCTAGCACTTGATAACTGACCTGGTTATTGCTGAGTTGCACCTTTACTTCAAGACCAATCACAATGCACAAGTCCTTCTCATCTACTTACAATATCAATAATGAACAATCCATAAGTCTTTTCTTTTCATCTACTCACAAAGTCAATCATGAATATGCACAAATTTGCTTCACAAAATTGATTTATAACTCTTGCACTTTTATTTCCAATATCACTCAAAACCAATGCACAAGTTTGCTCTAAAAAATGATTTATAACTCTTGCACTTTTATTTCCAATATCACTCAAAACCAATGCACAAGTTTGCTCTCAAAACTGATGTATAACTTTCATCAATTTATTTCTAATTTCAACCATAAATAATGCATAGGTTTACTCATAAATTTGATCTATAATATTTCCCAATTTCAATCCAAGAAATGCTCAAACAATCAATCCTTATGCTTTCAAATATATGATAAATCAATATATTTTCTTCAACCAAAAACTCTTTGAGAAAGGAATTAAATTACTATACCTATAAATCTGCCTTGATGATGATGAGCTTCTCAAACCTGTCTTGGAAAAATAATTTCCTTTTTGATCCTCCAAAAATCTGGTTAATAGTTTTCTATTTCATGCATAGATAGAAAATCATCTTCCCAAATGTACACAATAAAGCTTTCAAGAATACTACCTTATATCTCCTACTTTCACAAATAACTTTAACTTTATAACACACACACACAATATTTGAAATGCAATCTTAAATTACACATAGTATACCTTATGACTCCAAACACTATGTAAAATACAATTAATTCTAGTACACCTTATAACTCCTTAAAAAAGTTGAATATGATGCATACCTTATAACTCCTAAAATTTATTTAATCAAAATATTTTTGTCCTTACTAATGCAGTCATTGTGAATCGAACCTGCCACCTCCTTTTTGTCCATGCCCTAGTGCAAGTTAGGCTATTGCGTGAGCTAGCTACCCACACAAAAAATGAAGTGCACGATGTTTATTTTAAGGTGTCGCTGTGAATTTTATCTGACAAAAAAACCTTAGCAAAATTGTGCTGCCAAGAATCGATCCTGAGCCCTCCTGTTCACCTACACCCTAACACAAGTTGGGTTGCCACTCAAGCTAGTTGTCTACATAAAGAACAAAGTGCGTGATGTTTATTTTAAAATCTTTTTGAATTCCTCTCTGGTCAAAAACTCGATAAAATAGTATCATTGCGAATCGACCTCGAAACCTCCTATTCCACAATGCTCTAACACAGGCTTGACTGTCATATGGGCTAGCCACCTAGATGGTATCTCTAACACATAGTCTTCATATTTTTTTTTTCAATTCTACCTCCAAGACATGCACGCTTCCCCTTTTACTCTCCACAAATATCACATGAATGATTTCGATTTTTACTCCATGCTTTTTCATGAATAAAATATTATCACCATTTATATTAGTGTTTTGTTTTGACCATGGAACGTCGTTGCTTTAGATTTTCACCTTTTTGAATTTATATTGGTGCCATTTTTAAATTCAAATTTATTTGTATTATAATATTTAAACCTTAGGTTTTAAATATTATAATATATTAATTTTAAACCTTTGTCCAATGCCTTAAAAAAATTTATATTTCTTTTAAACCTTTTGTCCTTATCTTTATAAACCTTTGTCCTCAAGCCTCTTGAACCTTTATAAACTCTCTTTATAATATTTAAATATTATAATACTTAAACATGTTTTCCTTGCTTTCCATTGTCCAACCTTGTAAACTCATCATTCTTGAAGAATATTTTTTCCTTGAATACCATGCTCTCTTTGGAATCAACCCTTTGACATAAATTGCAACTCAATATTCTTAATATTTCCAACATTTGCAAAATTACCTAGGTTCAAGAATTGGAAAGTAATTGATTGGTATTGATCCCATGCATCATCCTAAAATTTTACCTTTTTTCTATTTTTGACATTCTAGAATAGCCCTTCAGTAATAGCATTACTATAATTTTATAATTGCAGTCCAAATGATGGACCTCCCATTAAATATGAGGCTATAAAATGGTTCCAACTCATCCACATACTTCGTAGATAGAACCTTTGACTTAAGGCTAGACTAGTCTAGAATCCAATTGCACAACAATTTAGCCGATAAAGCCAAGTTCTGATCTACCAATCTATGGATATCCAACCCCCCTTTATTTAGTGGAATGCAAACTGAATCCCACTTTAGCAAAAACTATTTCTTTTTCAATTTTGAGCCACCCAAAGAAAGTCCCTCAAAAGTCTATATCTCCTTAACACAGTGCTTGAGACCAATTATAGTCAATCTTCTCCCTAGTGAGAGACAACGATGGGTCCAATAATTTAAATCACCTCAAATTTCATCTGTAAGTCCTCCAAAATTCCTTTCCAAGATGTCTTCCTCCCAATGGAATCTCAAGATATATAAAGAAGACCAAGCCTTTCTTGAAATTTTAAATATTAAGGATATGGGATTGCACCCTATTATCAACATTGAAAATGATAATCTTTTACTTATCTTCATTGATAACTTGATCCAAACCTCTCCCGTATAGATCCAAACATCTTTTGAACCCCTACGCCTCCTTGATGAGCAAATTCTAGTAGAATATTATAAGAGTTTTTTTCTTTTTATAATAAACTCACTTACACACAAACACCCATAATAAGCTCACATGCATGCATAAACACCCCTTTCCAATCTAAGTTTTTCCAAAGAAAATAAAATGTATTAAAAAATTTAAATAAACCACTCAAAATTGTGCCTTATAATATAATAATTTTTAAAAATTAATAAATATTTAACTCAACCAATAACAACATCTCCACTAGGGAGAAAGGACCAAGTACAGTCAAGCCAACAAGCTCCAAAAGGAGACTACAAACAAGCTACAACAAAGGGGTAACCATCTAAGATCACCAAAAAGACCCTTAGGACAAGTGAGCCCCTGCATCGAGCGCACCCAACCAAACTGGGAAATAGTGCCAACACTACTTAGAATGAGTGAATAGGAGATAAAATAAATTTGATTTGAATAGCCCAACCAAACTGGGAAGTAGTGCCAACAATGAAGCACGAGCAAATCAGTTAAAATTTAAATTTGAAATACCCACTCAGTAAAGGCTGAAAACCATTGAAACCTAGGATATAGCAATGAAAACCACTCCACAACACTGTGGACCAATGCATCTCCTCTAAAAACCACCTAGAATATGGAAAACCAACATCTGAGAATACAAGAACACCTGCCACACCAGTAAGCACAAAGATAGCCGCAAGAGGCGAGTGCTAAAAGCCCTCCAAAACCTATCCAAATTATGGACCTCCTATTAAAGAGGAGGCTATAAACTAGTTCCACCTCATCCCCATACTTCGTAGATAGAACCTTAGATTTAAAGCTAAACTAGTCTAGAATCCAATTCCACAATAAATTAGATGATAAAGTAAAGTTTTGATCTACCAATCTGTGGATATCCAACCCCCCTTTATTTAATGGAATGCAAACCAAATCCCACTTTAGCAAACACTATATCTTTTTCATTTTTGAGCCACCCCAAAGAAAGTCCCTTAAAAGTCTATGAATCTAACACAGTGCTTGAGACCAATCATAGCTATAAATTGAAATATTGAAATAGCCTACAACATTGATTTTATCAGAGACAATATTCCCCCTAGCGAGAGACAACGATGGGTCTAGTGATTTAACTTACCTCAAATTTCATCTGTAAGTTCTCCAAAATTCCTTTCCAAGATGTCTTCCTGCCAATTGAAGCTTGAGATATATAAAGGGGACCAAGCCTTTCCTAAAACTTTAAATATTAAGGATATGGGATTACACCCTATTATCAACATTGAAAATGAAAATCCCACTTATCTTCATTGATAACTTGACCCAAACCTCTCCCGTAGAGATCCAAACATCTTCTAAACCCCTAGGCCTCCTTGGTGAGCAAATTCTAGTAGAATATCAAAATAAATTTTTTCTTTTTATAATAAACTCACTTACACACAAACACCCATAATAAGCTCACATGCATGTATAAACACCCCTCTCCAACCTAAGTTTTTCCAAAGAAAACAAAAAGTATTAAAAAAATAAAAAAATAAACCACTCAAAATTGTACCTTATAATCTAATAATTTTTAAAAATTAATAAATATTTAACAAATATTAATAATAAAATATTGAATTAAAATCAATTAATTTTTGAATCCAAATATATAATAAATTTATATTTTAGATAATCTTACAATTAATTCAACTATGTAAATATCATCCAATGACACATTCCCCTTGCTTTGATGATAATGACCACACTCTTGATTAATCACAAAGGTAGTGTCTTTAATAGGATTGGTGTAATGGGGTGAGTGATAAGATCCTTGAACTGAATTAAAATTAGAATGCTTGTTAATATATGTATTAAATAGATTATAAGGAATGGTAGTGGTAAAATTTATAGTTTTATGTTTTATAATAAATTTTATATAATTTAATTATTATATATATAGATAAATATATAATATGAGTAGTTATTTAAAATTTTTAATGATAATTTTTTTTTGTACTATTAAAAAGAAAGAGGGTTTTGAAAGGGAGCACACAACCTTTTACAACAAATCCAAAAAGGAGAAAACCATAACCCCTCAAACAATAACAACATCTCCACCACGGAGAAAGGACCAAATACACTCAAGCCAACAAGCTCCAAAAGGAGAGTACAAACCAACTACACCAAAGGGGTAACCATCCAAGAGCATCGAAAAGAGCACTAAAAAGACCCTTAGGACAAGTGGACCCCTGCATCGAGAACACCTAGCCAAAATGGGAAACAGTGCCAACACTACTTAACACAAGTTTACAGGAGATAAAATAAATTTGATTGAACATCCTAGCCAAACTGGAAACAACGCCAACAATAGAGCATGAGCGAATTAGATAAAATTTAAATTTGAAATACCCACTCAGTAAAGGCAAAAAACCATCGAAAACCCAGGATCTAGCAGCGAAAACCAGTGCACAACACTGAGGACCAATGCATCTCCTTTGAAAGCCACCTAGAATCTAGAAAACCAACATCTGAGAATACAAGAACACCTGCCACACTAGGAAGCACAATGACAGCCGCAAGAAGCCTCGAAAACTAGTATCCTGTAGTGAAAACCACTCTACGACATCGTGGACCAATGCATCTCCTCCAAAAACCACCAAAATATTGAATAACCAGAATCTAAGAAAACACATACCGCACCAGGAAGCACAACAACAACTGTAGGATGCAGAACGAAACTCAAAGACACCAAGATGGGCCCCAAATGCAGTAACCTTCCTAATGAACAACATAAAACACCCCGTCCATAGGGGATCCAAAAAAAACCATCCCAAAATTGAAAAAAGGTCCTCTCGTAAGCATTTCAAATCTTAGCACTCGCACCACAATGAAAAGGACCAAAAATAGGGGACCAAGAAATAAACATAGAAAGCCAATGGATCGCTTCTCTTAAATCCAGCTACCTTCGAAAAGACACTCGAGGGCCAAGAAGTAGGGTTTTAAAAGGACCTAGAACCTTGAAGCTTGTGGGACAAAACCTTCAAGCCTGTGGGATAATAGTCAGAAAATGGAGGTAAGCATCAAATTAAAACTCCCAACTCCTATGGGTTCTAGCCCAACAGACAAGCAGAAGAAAAGAACACCCAGCAAGGGAAACCCAAAAACTACCAAAAAACCAAAGACTAACAGTCTATCGAGCATACCACCATCCACCCACAAGTTCACAACTGAAACTAGTATAGGGGACTCTCGTGACCTCACCATCGGGTAAGCACTATCAAGAATACCGTCATCCATCACGGGAAAGAAGCACCACCAATAATCACATCAAGCACCACCTAAGCAAAAGAGACAGGGGAGCCGAAGATGAACTAATCCCATATAAAATATAATCAGCGGATTGAAAATGAAAAGCAAATCTAACTCCTCAACATCACCTCCACACCACCTAGAGGGTGAAGTCATCGCAAACATAAGGACCACAATAGCAAGCACGTGATCCATCAGTAGTTCTAACTCCAGAGCGACGCTCTCGCCTGCATACCTGCGTATCACTCTCCTTAATTATAATAATAATTAATTTATTTAAATTTTATTTTTTAAATATTTTTTATTTAAATTTAAGATTATAAATTAAAAATTTTAAATTGAAAAAAAACAATGCACAAAAACCTTTAAAAAACTATCTAACCTCATTTGTTTATTTATTTTGGTGGCTTGATTGTCTTGTGATGGTTTTATTTAGTAGAAACGACACCACATACTATGTAAAATAGGAGCTGTGCATTTTACTTATGGGGTAAAAGAAGTCCATTTACTCATCATAATAACAGAAAGATAACGCCTTGTTAGTCCATCTCAATTTTGGAGGATAAGCGTGTGAATGAATAGAATAGACTTATACTTTGACTTCACCAACTTAATGGCTTGATCCTTAATATTTTATAGATTTTAAGAATATTTATTTTGATAAATACTTAATGTTTAATAGATGTTTTTTCTTAAATATAATTATAATAAACATATATTATAATACTTTCTTGAGATTTAAGACTAATATATATATATATATATATATATATATATATATTTGGTTATTGTGAAAAACTTTTATGATTGACGTACACAGTTGAGCAATCTCCTCTCAACCATGACCTCTCGTAAAGACAAGAACTATACTTATCAATAGAGAATTTAACACAAAGCCACAACACACCCACCCCCTCACACACTTGCCCACGCCACGGTTTGAACCTTGGACATCCCGAAGAAGAGCCAAAGCCCAAACCGTTGCGCTGCACCCAGGTGCTAAAAATATATATATTTTTAAAATTATAAAATGTTTGTTTGTATCTTAGAATAATGATATAATTTGATTGATTATGTTAAATAAATAATTTACAACGAGAATGTTTTCTTAAACAAACTTAAAAAATAAACATACTAAAGAATTGATCTATTTAGTAGTTGTTATAATATTATTGTTACTCATTAAAATTATTAATTTGTTTTTAAATGTGTTTTTAAAATTATTGATTTGTTTTTAACATGATATATATCAACATTTCAAAGGTTGAACATTTTATGGATTCCAAATCATTAAAGAATAGTCACTTTGATAAAAAACTTAAATTATTGTAGTCATTCTAGATGATGTAGACGTGTTAACTAGGTGTTGGAATTTGTATCTTTGTGAGATTTGTGGAAGCAATAACCACTCTCAAAGAAATTATTGGCATAAAGATGAAAGGAAACACAAAATACACACGGATTGTGGATGGATGAATGTGTCAGAATGAGAAAAAGTAAAATAAATGTTGAAAGGTTTTTATAAAAGAAGGTTTTATTCCATGATGAAAGGAAAAATAAGATGAAGTTTGGTGGTTGAGAGTATAGTTTTCTCACGAAACAATGTAATCTTAGAGAACTTGAGATGCATGATTTTTGCATCACAATATGACCTGGACTATCCTAAAAATAGGCTACAGTGATAGTACCTACAAAAGAATATGATCGAGGCTATGCTCAAAAAATCCTGTAGTGATAGAGCTTATAGAAGAATATGACCCAAGTTATGCTCAAAATTCTATAGTGACAAAGCCTACGGTAGAACATCATACGGATGATTTCAAATATGAGGTAATATCCTAGAGGAGATGACCTAAAGGTATATCTAGAGGTTGAACCAGAGCCAACCAAAGGCAAAGACTCGAAGGTAAATATATAGAGATGACTAAAAGGGAATGGCCTAGAGATATTTCCAAAGATAAACCAAAAGGCAGACCTAGTGGAGATTACAGATCTAGAGCCAAAGCTATAGCAAGATCCAAGGCTAGATCAAAATCTAGAGCTAGAGTTAGATAATAGTTTTATTTCACCACCCTAGGAATTAAGGGGGTTAATAACATTTATTTATTGTACTAAATAATATAGAAAAGGGAGGAAGGCTAGATATTACTTTATTTGGTGTTAATCAATGTTTGTTAATTATTTCACCCCATATTATATTAAGAGAAACTTAATAGCTACATCCGATGGAAGAATGAGAGAAGATGAATAGTCTAAGGTGAAGGTGAAACACCAAGGGGTGAAATACCATGGGTCTCATGAAACTAAGATATGTCATGCTATATAAATATGTAAAGGATGTACATTATTCTAAGTTGGAGCAAAAGTGTTGTTGAGTTTTTTGCTCTCACTCATCTCCAATAGTACACCATGCTTCAATAATTGAAGTATGGTTGGGTAACCATATATCGAGTAAAACAAGTGCCCACTGCTATGGTCTATGGCCTCGTGGAAATTATAAACTACTTTTCCCCTTTTAACCTTTCCATCTAAAATGAATACTGTAGACACCAAAACCTGGCTACTTGTCCATTCAGGTCTTCTCACCATTTTTTCTCATTATTCATATATATTTATCTATATTTATTTTATATATATTTACATATTAATATTTTACATATTATATTATATATATTTAATAAATATATTTATATAAGTGAATTAATCCCAACCATCCGATTTCACTTACTATCCATTCATCCACATCAATCCATACCACACCCCAAATTTAATCTCCACCCTCCGTCACGTTTTAATCTTGACCACACAAATTGTGTCATTAAAACCCTAATGTGCCCTAGGTGAGATTATGAGTAGGAGCCATTCTAATGGTTCAACCCTTGAGTAATTATTGAACCCAGATTTAAAGTTTTCTTCCGAGTTCCCTTGAGTACCCAAGTGCTCTCACCTTCCATTCTTGCTTGCCATAGCCTTCGCATCCACTACCGCCTCCTTTTCTTAGCCATATCTACTTCTACAAACTTTCCCCTCAGCTGTTGAATGCCTTCGGGTGCTCCCTATCATTCACAAGCACCCTCGATCACTTCTACTTTGCCACCAAGTGCCTATGGACATCCTCCATTATTATCAAGCATCCACAAGCATATCCTATAGCCATCGATCGTCCACGAGAATTTTATGCCAAAGTTCTGCATCCCTCTCAACCATCGGGCGATGCTAGGGTATCACCACACTAGTCCACTATAACATATTTCATCAGATCAAAGAGCGATGGATAAGTAAGGTAAATATTTTGTTTGTTATTTCATTCTATGCACTTTTAGTTCTGTTCATGCTATTTACATCATATATCTAGGGTTTTGTATTGATTATAGAGGGCCTCACATTGTGGAGCCCTCATAGTTGATACTAACCTACTTGCTATGAAGTGTTACATTAGCATTATGTAGTTGCTTAAGCTGGAGTGGCCCGACATCGGATAATCAAAAACCCACTCACTTTTATTGGGAGCAAGAACACGTTCTGAATGCACCACCAACGTTGTTTGCTAGGGTTTCAGAGAACCCTAGCTATTGTAAAATCAGTATCAAAGGATTCAAAGATCCTTATTGTAACAATGGAGTTTTGAGGCTCCCCCTATTAATATAAACAATTCATTGTGTAATATGGTCTTCTGAGTTCAATTTTTATATATTGTTATTTGATGTTGCGTTTTTATCTCTTCAAATGGCGATCACGGTGGGACCCACTAAGAGTTTCTTTTTATGATTTTATTTGCTAATTTATTTGCTATTTTCTATCATCTTGCAGGGTTTTCAGAAGCATAGATTTCATAGTTTTACTGAGTTTAGGATTTTTGGAAAGTTGTAGAAGGTGCGCAAATGCTCGATGACACTAGAGGAACATCAAGAAATGCCCAGGTGCATTGTAGAAATATTTTGAGGTATTTTACAAAGAGTTTGAGTAGAAGCGTAGGCTATTTTGTAAGTTTAATTCTAAAACCCTAACTTTTTTGTTTATGTATTATGGTAATATTACATTTTTTTAATATTTATAAGCTAAAAAGAACATCATTAACTAATTTGGGAAAAATATTCATACTAGCTTGCATCCTAGGTTTCAGATTAGTCATTTGCATCCATACACACTTTTTGTTTGAAGTTTCTTTCTTTCTGTTGTATTTACAAATTGAAAAATATTGCATTATGATTTCATGTGAATTTAAAAATTGTATAATTAGTTTGCATTATAAGGTTAGAGATTCCTATTTTGTAGGTCTAAGTAGGAACATTATTTAGATACCAAAAGTATCTTTGTACTTGGGTGATTCCATACGAAGGAGTAGATGAACCCCCCAGCTGTCTAGAGCAGGTTTTAAATGGTGTACTATAAATCCTTTTGAAAAATTGGTATTCTAAGTATTGGCTTCTGATTTAGACTATCAAAAGTGGTTATCTTTATAACATTGTATGTACACAATAGCAAATCATTTTTTTTTAAAATAATCACATACTGCATGCTTCACATTTAATAGTAGTGGCTAGATTTCATCACCAACCATTGATTGAGATTTGGTGATGATGGCTTTCATCTCCATCCAAGAAAGAGGGTTTTGAAAGGGACCCCACAATATTTTACAACAAATCCAAAAAGGAGAAAACCATAATACCTCAACCAATAACATCTCCACCAAGTTGAAAGGACCAAGTACAGTCAAGCCATCAAGCTCCAAAATGAGAGTACAAACTAGATACAACAAAGGGGTAACCATCCAAGAGCACCGAAAAGAGCACTGAAAATACCCTTAGGACAAGAGGGCCCTTGCGTCGAGAACACCTAGCCAAACTAGAAAATAGTGCCAACACTACTTAGCACGAGTTTACAAGAGATAAAATAAATTTGATTTGAACATCCTAGCCAAATTGGGAAACAGTGCCAGCAATGGAGCATGAGCAAATCAGATAGTAAAGGCTTAAAACCATCAAAACCCAAGATACAACAGTGAAAACCACTCCACAACATTGTGGACTAATTCATCTCCTTCGAAAACCACCTAGAATATGGAAAACCAACATTTGAGAATAAAAGAACACCTGCCACACTAGGAAGCGCAATGATAGCCGCAAGAGGCAATTGCCAAAAACCCTCGAAAACCATGATCTTGTAGTGAAAACCACTTCACGACATCGTGGACCAATGCATCTCCTCCAAAAACCACCAAAATACTAGAAAACCAGAATATGAGAAAACACATACCGCACCAGAAAGCACAACAACAGCCACAGGATGAGGGACTTAACTGAAAGACACCAAGATGGGCCCCAAATGCAGCAACCTTCCCAACAAATAGCATAAAACACCCCGTCCATAGGGGATCCAAAAACAACCATTCCAAAATTGAAAAAAGGTCCTCTCGCAAGCATTTGAAATATTAGCACTCGTACCACAATGAAAAGGACCGAAAATAGGGGACCAAGAAACAAACATAGAAAGCCAATGGATCGCTTCTCTTGAATTCAATTACCTCCGAAAAGATACTCGAGGACCAAGAAGTAGGGTTTTGAAAGGACCCAGAACCTTGAAGCCTATGGGACAATAGTCAAAAAATGGAGGCAAGCATCAAATTAAAACTCCCAACTCCTATGGGTTCTAGCCCAATAGGCAAGCAGAAGAAAAGAACACCCAGAAGGGGAAACCCAACAACTACCAAAAAACTAAGGACTAACAGTACATCGAGCATACCACCATCCACCCACCATTTCACAACCGAAACTAGAATAGGGGACTCTCCTGACCTCACCATAGGGTAAGCACTATCAGGAATACTGTCATCCACCACGGGGAAGAAGCACCACCAATAATCACATCAAGCACCACCTGAGCAAAGGGGACAAGGGAAGCCGAAGACGAACTAATCCCATCTCCATGAACAAAGAATATAGTCAGCAGCTCCAAAACGAGGAGTAAATCTAACACCTCAACATCACCTCCACACCACCTAGGGAGTGAAGTCTTCATAAACACAAGGACGACATTAGCAAGCACGGGATCCATCAACAGTTCTAACTCCAGAGCAGCGTTCTTGCCTGCATACCTACATACCACATCCCTCGCTCTACTTAATTATAATAATTATTAATCTATTTAAATTTTATTTTTTAAAATATTTTTTATTTAAATTTAAAATTATAAATAAAAAATTTTAAACTGAAAAAAACAATGCACAAAAACCTTTAAAAAACTATCTAACTTCATTTGTTTAGTTATTTTGGTGGTTTGTGATTGTCTTGTGATGGTTTTATTTAGTAGAAACCACGCCACATACTATGTAAAATAGGAGCTTTGCATTTTACTTATGGGGTAAAAGAAGTCCATTTACTTATCATAATAACAGAAGATAACGCCGTCCATCTCAATTTTGAAGGATAAGCGTGTGATTGAATAGAATAGACTTCTACTTTGACTTCACCAACTTAATGGCTTGATCCTTAGCTAAATCTACATTGTATTTATTTAAGTGCTTATCTTATAGAATTTTTAAAAAGAGTTATAGATTATGGTTATTGCATTTTGTCGACTTTCCTATAATTTGATATATTTAAATTATTTTATGGATTTTATGAATTTTTTTTTTTTATAAAAACTTAATGTTTAATAGATGTTTTTTCTTAGATATAATTATAATAAGCATACATATTATAATATTTTTTGAGGTTTAAGACTAATATATATTATATAAAGGTTTTATTTAAAAATTATATATATATATATATGGTTATTGTAAAAAACTTTTATGACTGGCGTTCATGGTTGAGCAGTCTCCTCTCAACCATGACCCCTTGTAAAGTAGAGAACTATACTTATCAATAGAGAATTTAAAACAAAACCACCACTCACACACTCGCCCATGTCACGGTTTGAACCTTGAACCTCCCGAAAAAGATCCAAAACCCGAACCGTTACATATATATTTTTAAACTTATAAAATGTTTGTTTGTATCTTAGAATAATGATATAATTTGATTGATTATGTTAAATAAATAATTTACAACAAGAATGTTTTCTTAAACAAACTTAAAAACTAAACATCCAAAAGAATTGATTTATTTAGTAGTTGTTATCATCTTATTGTTACTCATTAAAATTATTAATTTGTTTTTAAATGTGTTTTTAAAATTATTGATTTGTTTTTATTATGATATATATCAAAATTTCAAGGGTTGAACATTTTATGGATTCCAAATCATTAAAGAATAGTCACTTTGATAAAAAAAAATTTAAAGCTTAATAGATTTTATGGTATATTTATATTTTGTTATGTATAATCATACACGCACCCCTTCACACACTCACCCATGCTTATGTGGTTTGAACCTCGGACCTCCCAAAGAAGAGCCAAAGTCATTCCCCCTAGGGACATGGTATATTTTTTATTAGATATACTTAGTATAAACATAAATATACAACTTAATAAAAAAAAATTATGTAAAATATTCTATTAAGCAATTATTATAATAAATTATTTTTAATACCATTAATATATGAGATAATTAAAACCACTAGAATATGAGATGAAGGCTATTGTTAAGTATTGCATTCTATTGAATTTCCTAATTTTGATTAGGTTTAATTTAATATATATCAACATTTCAAGGGTTGAACATTGTATGGATTCCAAGTCATTAAATAATATTTACTTTGACAAATACTTAAAACTACAGTTACTAAAAATAATGTGGATGTAACAACTTTTCTATGTATAAAAAAATACTTAAAACTTAATAGAAGCCACAATATGTTTTTTTTATTTGGTTATTGTGAGAAACCCCTATGACCCATGTATAGGGCTAAGCAGTCTCCTCCCAACCATGATCCCTCATAAAGCCGAGAGTTATACTTATCAATAGGAAATTTAACATAAAGCCACCACACACCCACCCCTCACACACTCGCCCACGCCACGGTTTGAACCTTGGACCTCCTGAAGAAGAGCCAAAGATCGAAATGATGCGCTACACCCCAAGTGCCATGACATATTTTTTATTCGATATACTTAGTATAAGCATAAATATACATCTTCATCTTAAAAAATTATTTAAAATATTCCATCAGATATTTATTATAGTAAATTATTATTTTTATTTTTATTTTTTTGTATTATTAAAAAATAAGGGTTTTGAAAGGGCCCTTAAAACCTTTTACAATGAGAAACTAAATCAAACCCAAGAAACACTCCAGACAAAGAAGGCACAAAATGTAAATTCACAGAAACAAATCAAACCACTATACACCACCCAAACTAGAACAGACGGACAACAAAAACCAATACGATTGATATATGAGATAATTATTCCTAATACCATTGTTATATGAGATAATTAAAACTATCAGAATATGAGATAAAGGCTATTGTTAAAGTATTGCATTCTATTGACTTCCTAGTATTAATTAGATTTAATTTGATATATCAATATTTTAATTTTAAGGGTTGAACATTTTATGGATTCTAAATCATTAAATAATATTAAATTTAATAAATATTTAAAATTGAATAGATGTCATGTCATGTTTGTTTCTATATACTTAGTATAAACATAAATATACAACTTAATAGGATAAACTTAAGTAAAATATTCCATTAGGAATTTATTATAATAAATTATTCTTAATATCATTGATATATGATATATTTTTAATTTATTTTATTTTTATTTTTTGTTTATTGTGAGAAACCCCTATGACCTGCGTACAACCTACGTACAAGGCTAAGCAGTATCTTCCCAACCATGAACTCTCGTAAAGCCGAGAGCTATACTTATCAATAAGGAATTTAACACAGCCACCACACACCCACCCCTCACACACTTGCCCATGCCACAGTTTGAACCTTGGACCTCCCGAAAAAGAGCCAAAGCCTGAAACGTTGTGCTGCACCCTAGGTGCTTGATATATGAGATAATTACAACCACAAGAATATAAGATGAAGGCTATTGTTAAGTATTGCACTCTATTGACTTTCTTAGTATTAATTAGGTTTGATTTGATAAATATTAAGGATTGAATATTTTATGGATTCAAAATAATTTTAAGGGTTGAATAAGTCCCTTTTAATTTGAACATTTTAAGGGTTGAATAAGTCCCTTTTAATTTAATTGATGTGGTTAAAACATGAATACCTTGAACCCCAAATTGAGGAATGGTTGCAGAAAAAATTTCTAGGACCAAAGATGGTGCAAATACCTTACAAGATCTATTACATCAAACAAAAATTTAAGTTTTGGAACAAATCAAATTTTGGTCACATCTTCAATTAGAAAAATAGTATCAAATAAAAATTGAAGGAAAGTGAATAGTCCACTAGGAATGGTATCTTTACAAATCAACTAAGATCAAATAAGGGAGAATTATTATCAAAGTTTTATAACCTCTTAGATTTGGATGAAACCTTTTGGAAGCAAAATTCGAGAATCCAATGGCTTAAGGAAGGTGACTACAACACAAAACTCTTTCATGTATCCACCCTATGTCATAGAGGTTTCAATAATATTAGAGGAATCTTAAGGAATGATGGGATAGTGGTGTTAATCCAAGAACTGTACTTATCAATAGAAAATTTAACACAAAGCCACCACACACCCACCTCGTCACACACTTGCCCACGCTACGGTTTGAACCTTGGACCTCCCGAAGAAGATCCAAAGCCCAAACCGTTGCGTTGCACCCCAGGTGCTAAAAATATATATTTTTAAAATTATAAAATGTTTGTTTGTATCTAAGAATAATGATATAATTTGATTGATTATGTTAAATAAATAATTTACAACAAGAATGTTTTCTTAAACAAACTTAAAAAATAAACATCCAAAATAATTGATCTATTTAGTAGTTGTTATAATCTTATTGTTACTCATTAAAATTATTAATTTGTTTTTAAATGTGTTTTTAAAATTATTGATTTGTTTCTAATATGATATATATCAACATTCTTCTGACATATTTTCTCAATTGTGGGCTCAAAAGCTCTGGCCTAAGGTGAGGTTCTTTAATTGGCTTTTATTGCATCGTAGGGTGCTTATTGGTGAGAAACTTATGAAGCGTGGTTTTCTTGGCCCTTTTAGATGTGAAATGTGTGAAGAGAATGTAGAAAATATCAACCATATTTTTATTGAGTGTACTTTAGCCTCTGAGTTGTGGAGGAGAATGGCCACTTTACTTGGCTTACAATGGTCCAATTTTTTTACTTTTGAACAGTTTTAGAGGGATTGGCCTAATCAAGAGGGTGTTGATCATTTTATTAGGCAGTTAGTTTGTATGGGTTCTACCATTCTTCTTTGGAATATTTGGAATGAAAGGAACAACCAAATTTTTAATCAAGATAGGAAGGATATTCACTATATTTGGCAAAAGACCATAGCCAACTTAGTTGAATTAGTCCATCATCTCCTTAATCACCCCCAAAACTCTCACCAAAGATGGGATCAAGTGATGCAAATATTGAAGATTAAAACTTCTAAGGGCAACCAACTTAAAGGGAATGTGAGTATTAGTAAGATGAATAGGAATAGAAATTGGCAACCTCCTCCTAAGGATTTTGGAAAAGTCAATACTAATGGAGCCTCTAGAGGGAACCCTGGAAAAGCCAGTGTGGGAGGAATTGGTAGAATTTCAGATGGCTCCCTGGTTTTTACTTTTGCTAAGAATTTGGGTATTCTTTCCAATAACCTTGTTGAGGGGTATGGTATCCTCAGAGGTCTTTAGGAGGCTACTAAGGTTGGATGGGAAAAGGTGTTAGTTGAGTCTGACTCTCAAATTATGATTCATATCTTGAAGAATCCTTCTAAGAATCATAAGGTGGATTGGAGAATAAAAAGAATTATTGAGAAGATTCAGTTAATCCAGATGGGATTTGTGAAAGTTGATTACAATCATGTGGTCAGAGATCAAAACAAGAGTGATGATGCTTTAGCTAATTGGGCTTTGGACAAAGGTGATATTACTTGTTATGGCCACCCTCCTCTATGGTAGGCGTCTCAAATTAGGGAAGCTCTTCTTTCTATCATTTCTTTGGATGGCTCCAGCTCTGAAGGTACCTAGTTTCTTCTTGTATTTTTTTATTTTTTTGCTTCTCTTTGGTTCATTCAGTTTTTTTAGTTCCCTAGCTCATTCTATTATTTATTTTGTTTCCTCTGTTGATTCTTGCCTTAATAGTCTTCTGGTCTAGATAGGTCTTTGTTTTGTTCATTTTTTATTTTGTTTTTCTTTTTTGTTTTTTTTTGTTTAGTTTTTTAAGGTGGGTGGGTTTTTTTATTTTGTTTTGTTTTTGTGTTATTTGTGTTGTTTTTTGTTGTTATTGTATTTTTGTTGTTTTGTTTTTTTTTAATGTTTTTTGTTATTGTTCTTGTGTTTTTTTCATTCTTGTTCTTGGGTTTCTATTTGTTTGTGTTATTTCGTGTTTTTATGGGTGAGTGTTTTCTATGTTTTTTGTTTTTGTTTATTGTCTGTTGTTGGTTGTTTTTTATTTTTATTTTTATTTTATTTTTTAATTTTTTAGGTTTTGGTTGTGTTTTTTTTTTTTTTTTTGGGTTATGTCTTTGTAGTGTTCTGTTGTTTTTGTCTTGTTTGTATTTTGCTATGTGGTTCTTGTGTTTTTCTATGTGGTTTGTGTTGTGGTTTCTTTTATCTTATTATGCGTGTTTGGTTGTGCTTTTGTTTTTGACACACTCAAGGAGCATGTTTTTTATTTTATTTTATTATTTTTGTTGTTATTTACTTATTTTTAAATTGGTTTTGTGTGTTTGTTTTCTCCTTGAGTATGTCAAAGGTGGTAGGCTAGGTCTGAGTCCTAGACATTTTTTGCGGAATGGATACCCCTGCCTCCTTGGGTTTTACCCGAAAGTGGCATCCCTTTTGGGATGTTTTCCACAAATAAAAAAAAAGATATATATCAACATGTCAAAGGTTGAACATTTAATGGATTCCAAATCATTAAAGAATAGTCACTTTGATAAAAAAACTTAAATTATTGTAGTCATTGTGGATGATGTATAAATGTGATAACTAGGTGTTGTAATCTGTATATTTGTGAGATTTGTGGAAGCAATAACCACTCTCAAAGAAATTATTGGCATAAATATGAAAGAAAACACAAAATACATATGGATCGTAGATGGATGAATGTGTCAGAATGGGAAAAAGTAAAAGGAATGTTGAAATATTTCTATAAAAGAAGGTTGTATTCCATGATGAAAGGAAGAATAAGATAAAGTTTGGTGTTTGAGAGAGACCAAAGAGATGATAATAGTTTTCCCATGAAGCAATGTAATCTTAGAAAAATTGAGATGCATGATTTTTTCATCACAATATGACCTAGACTATCCCAAAAATATCCTACAGTGATAGAGCCTACAAAAGAGTATGATTGAGGCTATGCTCAAAAAATCCTAGGTTGATAGAACTTATAGAAGAATATGATCCATGTTATGCTCAAAAATCCTATAGTGACAAAGCCTACGATAGAACATCATATGGATTATTTCAAATATGAGGTAATATCCTAGAGAAGATGACCTAAAGGTAGATCTAGAGGTTGACCCAGAGGAAACCCAAAGGTAAAGACTCGGAGGTAATGATATAGAGGTGACTAGAAGGGAATGACCTAGAGATATACCCAAAGATAAACCAAAAGGTAAACCTAGTGTAGATTACAAAGCTAGATCTAAAGCTAGAGCAAGATCCAAGGCTAGATCAAAATCTAGAGATAGAGTTAGATCATAATTTTATTTCACCACCCTAGAAATTAAGGGGGTTAATAACCTTTATTTATTGTACCAAATAATATAATAAAGGGAGGAAGGCTAGATATTACATTATTTGGTGTTAAGCAATGATTGATAACTATTTCACCCCATATGAGGTTAAGAGAAACTTAATAGCTACATCCAATGGGAGAATGAGAGAAGATGAATAGTCTAAGGTGAAGGTGAAACACCAAGGGGTGAAATACGTTGGGTCTCATGAAACTAAGATATGTTATGCTATATAAATATGTAAAGGATGTGTATTATTTTGAGTTGGAGAAAAAGTGTCGTTGAGTTTTTTTCTCACTCATTTCCAATAGTACACCATGCTTCGATAATTGAAGCATGGTTTGGTAACCTTAAATCGAGTAAAAAAAGTACCCTCTACTATGGTCTATAGTCTCGTGGATATTATACACTACTTTTCCTCTTTTGCCCTTTCCATATAAAATGAATACTGTAGACACCAAAACCTAGCTACTTGTCATCCATTCAGGTCTTCTCACCATTTTTTCTCATTATTCATATATATTTATCTATATTTATTTTATATATATTTAAATATTAATACTTTACATATTATATTATATATATTTAATAAGTATATTTATATAAGTGAATTAAACTCAACCATCCGATTTCACTTACTATCCATTCATCCACATCAATCCATGCCACACCCCAAATTTAATCTCCACCCTCCATCACGTTTTAATCCTAACCACACCATTTGTGTCATTAAAAACCTCATGTGCCCTAGGTGAGATTATAAGTAGGAGCCATTCTAATGGTTCAACCCTTGAGTAATCCTTGAATCCAGAGTTGAAGTTTATTTTTGAGTTCCCTTGAGTATCCAAGTGCTTTCACCTTCCATTCTTGCTTACCATAGCCTTCACATCCACTATTGCCTCCTTTGCTTAGCCAGATTGATGAGGTTTAATAGACTTTAGGTTTAATATTTATTTATTTTTCCTAAAATCTTGTAATTGCCTACATTTTATTGTTGGCAGCTTCTTCATGTCGCAGTTGCCGACATTTCTTATTTTTATTTGTCGACAGATTCTTATCTTCTCCTGCTGACTTTCTTTGTTTTAGTTGGCTATTTAAGCCTGTAAATAAAATAATTTGGTAGCTTGGCTTAATCCACATCAGATTGGTATCAGAGCAGTTGATTTTATGGTGGTTTTGGGTTTCTCCGACCCCATTGTTGTTCTGGTTCAAGCTTCCCAATTTGCTGCGTAATTGTTGTCTAGTTCAACAATTTTGTAGGAAAATTGCTCAAATATTGTTGTCTTTGATAGTAATTTTCTTGTTTATCTTGATGAACCCCTGGTTGCAAGATTTGCTATACTGAATTTTATGGTTCTATGTTGACACTGAATCCACGAAGTTTGCTATTAGAGTTGCTGTCAACGTTTTTGCACATTTGCCGCTGCACTTGAGCATTGTTGCTTGTTGATCGTGAGCCATTCAGCTCTCCTTCAGGGCGCCCTAGGTCAACCACAGACCTTCTGGTACATTGCCATCGCAACACTTTGCACGTGCCCTAAACGGATCTTGTTGTTTCTATATAATGAGGCTCTGCTCTGCGATTTTTGAAGTCTTGGCATCTTGACTTTCAGTAAAGAAACAATTCTGGATCGCCTTGTTGCCCAGATCTGCAACGATTTCATGTTATATTTGTGTCTGTGAAGCCAACAAAGACTTGGATTGAATAAGGTGCGTGAATTTTCAGATTTTCAACGCCACTGGCCAAACAGCCCTGCGATCTGCATTATCCGTTGGTTGCCGTACAGTCCGCGCTAACCTCCACCTCTGTCAGATTTGGCGTCTGTGCCAGATTTGTCCGGCGGAAATATTCCGTCTGTGCCAGACTCAACACGAGGTGCCAGATTTGGTACACTTCCTCTGTTATACACAGGCGGCTGTCAAAAATCAGCAGGGGTGAGGACATATAAACCGGGATCCGCATTCGAGGTTACCGACGATCGTCTGATTTGGCGTCCCTACATCAGATCACTGCCCGATCTGTTGTTTCCAACTGCCCTATCCGGTGCATCCGTCTTACCGGGAGTTGCAGAATAAAAAAAAAAAAAATTAACAACCTAGACGCCGCGGCCGTTGGTGGATAGTCCGGTTGACGCGTCCACGATCCCACAACCCAATTTTCCTGCGACAGATTCAGCCGGGGTAGCCTACGATTTTCGGCGTAGTATCTGCTGTGGCCAGGGAGGATTATCGCATCGGCTTCGGACGGTGTAGCAGTGGCGTTGTTACCGGAGGGAGATCCCACCACGTGGTCGACGAACATTCGGCTCGTCCGGCTTTTGCGTTCTCTGCGTAATTGCCCAGACTGATTGAGCCAGCTATATGATAGAGTAGCCAACCATTAATTGCGCCCTAATTAATTTATTTGTTGTGCTACGGTTGGATAGGGTTATTTAATGAGGTTTTAATTTTGAAAATTATTGAAGTTTAATAATTTTCAAATTACTTTTTCCCAATAATATTAAAAAAAAAAAAAAAAAAAAAAAAGTAATTTTATATTGCTTTCAAAACCTTAGTTTTTTTTGCCTCTATTGTACAATTGCATTATTTTGCAATTAATTTTGGCAATCTTTTTAATACCCCTTATAACCACTTTTTGCTATCCTCTTGCTGGCGCGTACTCGGGCCCAAATGGCTGCCGAGTTGGCTGACAAAATGGCCCAACTTACACAACTAGTGAATATGTTGGCCGATAAAGTCACCACTCAAGACATTCAACCTCATTGTGATGTTGCCAATTATGACGGTTCACGGGATCCGGAGATTCTCAACAGCTGGATTCTCGACATGGACAGTTGGTTCGAGTATACCAAATTGGAGAAGGTCCAACGAGTTGCTTTTGCCAAACTCAAGTTGACGGGCCTTGCTAAAATCCTTGTCACAGATCGACACCAAACTCAGAATCCCATTGATACTTGGGACGAATTGCAACGCGTTTTGAAGAGCAGTTTTTACCCTTCAAATTATGCTGAAGACCTTCAAATTAAGTGGTTACGTCTTCGCCAAACAGCTCACATGAGTGTTCATGATTATGTGTTGCAATTTAACAATTTGAGAATTCTGAATTCTGTGCAGGATACTACAATTCAACTTGTTACCAAGTTTAAAAGTGGACTGCAGGAACCACTTTATCACAAGTTGAAATACAAAACCATCTTGAGTATTGATATGGCTTTCAATCAAGCCATTATTACAGAGGAGGAATTACGAGATTCAGCGCGCGGGGCTCGCTCTTCGTCATCGGGAGGAAATTCGAAGGCTTCACATCAGCAATCCAAGGCGGCTACGTCTTCTTCTTCTTCTCCCTCTTCTCCTTCTCCTACTTCTTCTTCTTCTTATTCTTCAAAATCTTCCAAATCTTCTGTGGAATGTACATATTGTAAGAAGAAGGGTCATCAAAAAAATCAATGTTTTAAGTTGAAAAATTTGAAAAAGAAGTCCCTAGTTGTAAAGCCTTCTAATGAGGAACCTCAAGAAGGTCCCATTGAGGCTACAAGGGAACGAAAGACTTACAAAGAGTTGGTCGGGTTGAACAAATTGACCCTCATGAACACTTCACTAGGGGATCGAGAGAACTTGTTTGTGACCACGGTCCACCTTGATGCATCTTTTGTAGTTGATTGTATCATCGATAGCGGCTCGCAGAAGAATCTAATTGCGAGGTCTGTTGTCAACAAATTGAAGTTGCCCATGAAACCCCATCCTCATTCGTATCCTTTAGGGTGGAAGGATAATGGGATTTCATCGGACATCACACACACTTGCACTGTGAATTTTGCTTTCAGTCCCTCTTTTGTGGACACCGTGGTGTGTGATGTTACTCCAATGGATTGTTGCGGTTTATTGCTTGGAAGACCCTATCAATATGATAGGAGGTCTATTCATGATGGGTTTAAAAACACATATACCTTGCACAAAGATTATAAAGCCTACATAATCGAAGCACTCAAGCAAACTCCACAAAATTTAATGCTAAGTTGTAGACAAGCACGTAAGGCTGTAAATCAAGCAAGGGAATTGGCACTCATCTTCATCAGACCACATAATGAAAATAAGCAATCATCTAAGCCAATACAAGACAAGCATGCTTCAGTTAATTCTTTGTTGCAAACATATTCAGGTGTGTTTCAAAATCCCACAAGTCTTCCACCTCAAAGAACAATTAATCATTCAATTGAAATTGTACCTACTGCTTCACTTCCTAATGCTCCAATGTATAGACAATCAATCGTGCAAATGGAGGAAATTAAAAGACAAATTCAAGATTTACTGTCTAAAGGTTTCATTAAACCTAGCACTTCTCCATGTGCTTCACCTATTTTGCTTGTATTGAAGAAAGATGGCACTTGGAGACTATGCATTGATTTTCGAGCATTAAATAAGATCACCATCAAAAATCGTTATCCACTTCCACGAATTGATGATCTCTTGGATCAGCTCCAAGGAGCTAAGTTCTTTTCCAAGATCGATCTCAAAAGTGGATACCATCAAGTCAGGATTGAGGCAGAGGACACTTGGAAGACAGCATTCAAGACTAAGATGGGACTCTTTGAGTGGCTTGTCATGCCCTTTGGTCTTACGATTGCTCCAGCCACATTTATGCGGCTAATGAATGAAGTGTTTCATGATTGTTTGGAAAAATTTGTAATTATTTATTTGGATGACATTCTTGTATTCTCTTCCTCTTGGAAAAGTCATCTTGAGCATTTGGAATATGTTCTTCAAACTTTTCAGAAGAATCAATTGTATGCCAATCTTTCCAAATGTTCTTTTGGGCAAACTTCCATTGCCTATTTGGGATTTGTAATCAATGAAAAAGGCATTCAAGTGGATCCTGCCAAAATTGAAGTCATTGTCAAATGGCCAACTCCTACGTCTGTTACGGAGTTGAGGAGTTTTCTTGGACTTGCTAATTTCTATCGCAAGTTCATTGCAGGATACTCCGTAAAGGTTTAATTTTGCTATGGGTCTTATCCACAAATCCTTTAAGCCTTAAACATTGTACTATGAATCCTTTGGAAAAATTGGTATTCTAAGTATGGCTACCTACTATGTAAGCCTTAAACTATTTTACCTTTAAGCCGTACTATGATTCCACCTTGGAATCTGATCCAGCTATCAGTCATCCGGTTGATGTGGTTCCTGATGCACAACTTTCGCTTTCTGAAGATACACTTTTTGATACGAAGACTCGGCAAACTCGCCAGGGTACTTCTACTTCATATCTGGTGGCTCGTCGTGGCCAGTTTCCACACCAAGCTCGCTGGATTTTTGCTCACCTCATGTCCCGGGATTTTCCCGCTTTGTACCAAGCATTGGAGTCCAATGCTTTTGTTGATGGGACGAGTGATGAGGTTTAATAGACTTTAGGTTTAATATTTATTTATTTTTCCTAAAGTCTTGTAATTGCCGACATTTTATTGTTGGCAGCTTCGTCATGTCGGCAGTTGCCGAAATTTCTTGTTTTTATTTGTCGGCAGATTCTTATCTTCTCCTATCGACTTTCTTTGTTTTAGTTGGCTATTTAAGCCTGTAAATAAAATAATTTGGTAGCTTGGCTTAATCCACATCACAGATCTACTTCTGCAAACTTTCCCCTCATCTATCGAATGCCTTTGGGTGCTCCCTATCATTTTCGAGAACCCATGATCGCTTCTACTTTGATACCATGTGCCTTTGGACATCCTCAATTATTCTCAAGCATCCACGAGCGTATCCTATAGCCATCGATCTCCCACGAGCATTTTACCCCAAATTTTTGCATCCCTCTCAACCCTCGGGTGATGCTAAGGTATGACCACACTAGTCCACTATAACAAATTTCATCAGATCAAAGAACGATAGATAAGTAAGGTAAATATTTTGTTTGTTATTTCATTCTATGCACTTTTAGTTCTGTTCATGCTATTTACATCATATATCTAGGGTTTTGTATTGATTATAGAGGGCCTCACATTGTGGAGCCCTCATAGTTGCTACTAACCTACTTGCTATTTTCTTGTAAGCAGATCTGTAAGTGTTACATTAGCATTGTGTAGTTGCTTAAGCTGGAGTGGCCTGACATCGGATAATCAAAAACCCACTCACTTTTATTGGGAGCAAGAATGCATTCTGAATGCACCATCGACGTTGTTTGCTAGGGTTTCAGAGAACCCTAGCTATTGTAAAATCAGTATCAAAGGATTCAAAGATCGTTATTGTAATAATGGAGTTTTGAGGCTCCCCCTATTAATATAAATCATTCATTGTGTAATATTGTCTTCTGAGTTCAATTTTTATATATTGTTATTTGGTGTTGTGTTTTTATCTCTTCAAATAGCGATCACGGTGGGACCCACTAAGAGTTTCTTTTTATGATTTTATTTGCTAATTTATTTGCTATTTTCTATCATCTTGCAGGGTTTTCAGAAGCATAGATTTCATAGTTTTACTGGGTTTAGGATTTTTGGAAAGTTGTAGAAGGTTGCAGAAGGTGCACAAATGCTCGACGACACTAGAGGAACATCAAGAAATGCCTAGGTGCATATTAGAAATATTTGGAGGTATTTTACAAAGAGTTTGAGTAGAAGCGTAGGCTATTTTGTAAGTTTAATTCTAAAATCCTAACTTTTTTGTTTATGTATTCTGGTAATATTACATTTTTTTAAGATTTATAAGCTAAAAAGAACATCATTAACTAATCTGGGAAAAATATTCATACTAGCTTGCATCCTAGGTTTCAAATTAGTCATTTGCATCCATACACACTTTCTGTTTGAAGTTTCTTTCTTTCTGTTGTATTTACAAATTGAAAAATATTGCATTATGATTTCATGTGAATTTAAAAATTGTATAATTAGTTTGCATTATAAGGTTAGAGATTCCTATTTTGTAGGTCTAAGTAGGAACATTATTTAGATACCAAAAGTATCTTTGTACTTGGGTGATTCCATACGAAGGAGTAGATGAACCCCCCAGCTGTCTAGAGCAGGTTTTAAACAGTGTACTATAAATCCTTTGGAAAAATTGGTATTCTAAGTATTGGCTTCTGATTTAGACTATCAAAAGTGGTTATCTTTATAACATTGTATGTACACAATAGCAAATCATTTTTTTTTAAAATAATCACATACTGCATGCTTCACATTTAATAGTAGTGGCTAGATTTCATCACCAGCCATTGATTGAGATTTGGTGATGATGGCTTTCATCTCCATCCAAGAAAGAGGGTTTTGAAAGGGACCCCACAATATTTTACAACTCTAAAAAGGAGAAAACCATAATACCTAAACCAATAACAAGATCTCCACCATAGAGAAAGGACCAAGTATAGTCAAGCCAATAAGCTCCAAAAGGAGAGTACAAACCAGCTACACCAAAGGGGTAACCATCCAAGAGCACCGAAAAGGGCACTGAAAATACCCTTAGAACAAGAGGGCCCTTGCATTGAGAACACCTAGCCAAACTAGAAAATAGTGCCAACACTACTTAGCACAAGTTTACAGGAGATAAAATAAATTTGATTTGAACATCCTAGCCAAATTGGGAAACAGTGCTAGTAATGGATCAGGAGCAAATCAGATAGTAAAGGCTTAAAACCATCGAAACACAAGATACAGTAGTGACAACCACTCCACAACACTATGGACCAATTCATCTCCTTCAAAAACCACCTAGAATATGGAAAACCAATATTTGAGAATACAAGAACACCTGCCATATTAGGAAGCACAATGGTAGCTGCAAGAGGCGATTGCTAAAAACCCTCAAAAACCAGGATCCTGCAGTGAAAACCACTTCACAATATCGTGGACCAATGCATCTCCTCCAAAAACCACCAAAATACTAGAAAACCAGAATCTGAGAAAACACATACCGCACCAGAAAGCACAACGATAACCATAGGATGCGAGACTTAACTGAAAGACACCAAGATGGGACCCAAATGCAACAACCTTCCCAAAAAAATGCATAAAACACCCCGTCCATAGGGGATCCAGAAACAAGCATCATAAAATTGAAAAAATGTCCTCTTGCAAGTATTGTAAATCTTAACACTCGCACCACAATGAAAAGGACCGAACATAGGGGATCAAGAAACAAACATAGAAAGCCAATGAATCGCTTCTCTTGAATTCAATTACCTCCGAAAAGATACTCGAGGACCAAGAAGTAGGGTTTTGAAAGGACCCAAAAACTTGAAGCCTGTGGGACAATAGTCAAAAAATGGATGCAAGCATCAAATTAAAACTCCCAACTCCTATGGGTTCTAGCCCAATAGGCAAGCAGAAGAAAAGAACACCTAGAAGGGGGAAACCAACAACTAACAAAAAACTAAGGACTAACAGTATATCGAGCATACCACCATCCACCCACCAGTTCACAATCAAAACTAGAATAGGGGACTCTCCTGACCTCACCATAGGGTAAGCACTATCAGGAATACCGTCATCCACCACGGGGAAGAAGCACCACCAATAATCACATCAAGCACCACCTGAGCAAAGGGGACAAGGGAAGCCGAAGACGAACTAATCCCATCTGCATGAACAAAGAATATAGTCAGCAACTCAAAAACGAGGAGTAAATCTAACTCCTCAACATCACCTCCACACCACCTAGGGGGTGAAGTCTTTGCAAACACAAGGACGACATTAGCAAGCACGAGATCCATTAGCAGTTCTAACTCCAGAGCAGCGTTCTCGCCTGCATACCTACATACCACATCGCTCGCTCTACTTAATTATAATAATTATTAATCTATTTAAATTTTATTTTTTAAAATAATTTTTATTTAAATTTAAAATTATAAATTAAAAATTTTAAATTGAAAAAAAACAATGCACAAAAACCTTTAAAAAACTATCTAACTTCATTTGTTTAGTTATTTTGGTGGTTTGTGATTGTCTTGTGATGGTTTTATTTAGTAGAAACCACGCCACATACTATGTAAAATAGGAGCTTTGCATTTTTACTTATGGGATAAAAGAAGTCCATTTACTCATCATAATAACATAAGATAACGCCGTCCATCTCAATTTTGGAGGATAAGCGTGTGATTGAATAGAATAGACTTCTACTTTGACTTCATCAACTTAATGGCTTGATCCTTAGCTAAATCTACATTGTATTTATTTAAGTGCTTATCTTATAGAATTTTGGAGGATAAGCGTGTGATTGAATAGAATAGACTTCTACTTTGACTTCACCAACTTAATGGCTTGATCCTTAGCTAAATCTACATTGTATTTATTTAAGTGCTTATCTTATAGAATTTTTAAAAAGAGTTATAGATTATGGTTAAGTATGGCATTCTGTCGACTTTCCTATAATTTGATATATTTAAATTATTTTATGGAATTTAAGTTTTTTTTTTTTTATAAAAACTTAATGTTTAATAGATGTTTTTTCCTAGTTATAATTATAATAAGTATACATATTATAATATTTTTTTGAGGTTTAAAACTAATATATATTACATAAATGTATGTTTTATTTAAAAATTATATATATATATATATATATATATATATATATATAATTTTTAAACATAAATGTATGTTTTATTTAAAAATTATATATATATATATATATATATATATATATATATATATATATATATATATATATATATATATATATATAGGGTTATTGTAAAAAACTTTTATGGCTGACGTAAATTGTTGAGCAGTCTTCTCTCAATCATGACCCATCGAAAAGCAGAGAACTATACTTATCAATAGAGAATTTAACACAAAACCACCACCCACACACCCACCCCCTCGCACACTCCCCACGTCACGATTTGAATCTTGAACCTCCCGAAGCCAAAGCCTAAGCCTGATCCGTTATATATATATTTTTAAACTTATAAAGTGTTTGTTTGTATCTTAGAATAATGATATAATTTGATTGATTATGTTAAATAAATAATTTACAAGAAGAATGTTTTCTTAAACAAACTTAAAAACTAAACATCCGAAAGAATTGATCTATTTAGTAGTTATCATCTTATTGTTACTCATTAAAATTATTAATTTGTTTTTAAATGTGTTTTTAAAATTATTGATTTGTTTTTAATATGATATATATCAACATTTCAAGGGTTGAACATTTTATGATTCCAAATCATTAAAGAATAGTCACTTTGGTAAAAAAAATAATATAAAACTTAATATATTTTATGGTATATTTATATTTTGTTATGTATAATCATACACGCACCCACCCCCTCACACAGTCACCCATGCTTATGTGGTTTGAACCTTGTACCTCCCAAAGAAGAGCCAAAGTCATTCCCCATAGGGACATGGTATATTTTTTATTAGATCTACTTAGTATAAACATAAATATACAACTTAATCCAAAAAATTATGTAAAATATTCTATTAAGCATTTATTATAATAAAATATTTTTAATACCATTGATATATGAGATAATTAAAACCACTAGAATATGACATGAAGGTAATTGTTAAGTATTGCAATTCTATTGAATTTCCTAATATTGATTAGGTTTAATTTGATATATCAACATTTCAAGGGTTGAACATTGTATGGATTCCAAGTCATTAAATAATATTCACTTTGAAAAATACTTAAAACTACAATTACTAAAAATAGTGTGGATGTAACTAACTTTTCTATGTATAAAAAAATACTTAAAACTTAATAGAAGCCACGATATGTTTTTTTTTATTTGGTTATTGTGAGAAACCCCTATGATCGACGTACATGGCTAAGCAGTCTCCTCCCAACCATGACCCCCATAAAGTCGAGAGTTATACTTATCAATAGGGAATTTAACACAAAGCCACCACATACCCACCCCCTCACACACTCGCCCATGCCACAGTTTGAACCTTGGACCTCCCGAAGAAGAGCCAAAGCCCGGAATGATGCGCTGCACCCCAAGTGCCATGACATATTTTTTATTCGATATACTTAGTATAAGCATAAATATACATCTTCATCTTAAAAAATTATTTAAAATATTCCATCAGGTATTTATTATAATAAATTATTATTATTTTTTTTGTTTTTTGGTACTATTAATAAAGGAGGGTTTTGAAAGGGCCCCTAAAACCTTTTACAACGAGAAACAAAATCAAACCCAAGAAAAAAAATCAAGCCCAAGAAACAGTACATAAAAATAAGGCACAAAACGTAAATTCACAAAAACAAACCAAACCGCTACGCACCACCCAAACCAGAACATACGGAAAACAAAAACCCATACCATTGATATATGAGATAATCATTCCTAATACCATTGATATATGAGATAATTAAAACTACCAGAATATGAGATAAAGGCTATTGTTAAAGTATTGCATTCTATTGACTTCCTAGTATTAATTAGATTTAATTTGATATATTAATATTTTAATTTTAAGGGTTGAACATTTTATGGATTCCAAATCATTAAATAATATTAACTTTAATAAATATTTAAAACTAAATAGATGTCATGACATGTTTGTTTCTATATACTTAGTATAAACATAAATATACAACTTAATAGGATAAACTTAAGTAAAATATTCCATTAGGAATTTATTATAATAAATTATTCTTAATGCCATTGATATATGATATATTTTTAATTTAATTTATTTTTATTTTTTGTTTATTGTGAGAAACCCCTATGACCCGCGTACAAGACTAAGCAGTCTCTTCCCAACCATGAACTTTCGTAAAGTTGAGAGCTATACTTATCAATAAGGAATTTAACACAAAGCCACCACACACCCACCCCCTCACACACTTGCCCATGCCACGGTTTGAACCTTGGACCTCCCGAAGAAGAGCCAAAGCCCGAAACGTTGCGCTGCACCCCTAGGTGCTTGATATATGAGATAATTACAACCACAAGAATATAAGATGAAGGCTATTGTTAAGTGTTGCACTCTATTGACTTTCGTAGGACTAATTAGGTTTGATTTGATATATATCAACATTTTAAGGGTTGAATATTTTATGGATTCCAAATAATTTTAAGAAGGTTCTTTTCCAAATCCACATTCACATAAATTCTAAGAAAAATTAATCTAGACCTAGCCAATATTGCAGGATTAATTACCACTAGATCTCCAAATTAATTGAGACCCACCTAGTGTTGCAGGATCAATCGCCACTAGATATCCAACCTCATTTGTGATTTCTACTAGTACTTCCTCATGCCAAAGATAAAGAGGGAGGTCTATAATTTATATCCAAATTGAGGCCTGGGAAATGCTTTGGGTAAGGGGATTGAAATTCGTCGGCCACTTCCTAAGAAATAACCTCTTATGCCAAAAATACCAAGGACGTTTTTGTAGAATCTGATTCCAATATTTCTCATATTTTAATTTAATCCATAGAAAATTCCTTGACATTGTAATTATTTCCATGTGATCTAGAGGTTTCCATTTCTCTCATGCTCACTTCTGAATTGCATCGAAATATGCTCTTACACCAAAGAACTTCCTAACCAATGACATCTCTCCCTACACTATGATAATATTGACAAGGGAATCCAAAACCTAGAGTTTCCCTCTTGATGGTTACAATTCAAACCATCAGTGTATCTACTGCTTACCTCTTAAGATACTAACCCACGATTGACCAAGATCAAACGGTTTATGGATTATCATATATTTTTGGGATTTTGGCTTTGTTGACTAACCTCCTATCATGACAAACATTGCTTGAAATCCTATACTCTTCGACACTACTCCTCTTGCTCTGCTTGCCATGTGTGTAGAGTAGCCCTACTTGTTATTAATACCTATGATAATTATTTCTAGATTTTTGGATCAATACACTTTTGAGTTTTATTTTCTCTTTATTATTATTTTGGAGCTCTTCCTCTTATTTTTCTATTCCCACCAATTCTTATATCCTAACTAATCTCTTTAATTTTTTAAAATTATTCATAATGTGATTTATCATCTATAGGTTTATGCTACCCTAGAAAAACTTGTTTTTTAAAATTATGGTAAGTACATGGTTTTTTGAAAGGGACCTTACCTTTTTCAAATGGAGGTACATTGAGGACCACCCTACCCATGATTTGAACTTGGGTCTAATAGATGAAAGCCCAAAGACATACCAATTTAGTATTCCAACAAGGACAATACGTATTGTGGAAAACTTGGTGCAAGGCATAATATTGGAAATATTTTGTATGCTTCATTGAAAACTTTATGTGCATTAAAATATTTAAATTACAAATAGTTAAACATATCTTTCTTTATTATGTTATGATTAAAACCCTTAGCACAAGACATAAACTCTGTACTAGTTTTATTTTTATTACAAGGAGATAGTATGATTTATTTGAATTAACATATACTTCGTTAATTTTTAAAAATTTAAATTTACCTTTATATATTTTTTGTAAATTTTATTAAGTTTTAAGTCGATATAAAGACAAAAAACAAAATATTATTATATTTTTTCAAAAAGCAAATTCTAGTATTATTTTTTTGGTGAAAAAAAACTAATTTTTATTAAATAGAAACTAGATTACATAGTCAGGAGGTCCTCCATGCATGGGTCATAGCCTAGAACTACCTCCATATATACATGCCTATAATACCATGAAGGCTAAATTTCCAAATAGAGAATAGACAAAAATTTCACAAAAAACATTGCTACACCAAATCATTGAATGACATATCAGAGTAGGAGGACTCCTCAAAACTGCATTAAGATAAAACCATTTGTTTATTTTCATTGTATATTGCATTTCCTATCAAAAACACATTTGATAGGTCTTTATTTATAGTAGTTATTGCAAATTACTATAATTCCACCAACTCATCCTCATAATCTCCATTGTTATCTATTTATCCCATCTCCACCTTCTCACGTACACAGTAATTTAAACAATTCCTAATCATGAATTATAGAAGTTACCACATTGTTTCTTATTCCTTCCCCATCATTGGGGTAATCCTCTTGAAGCAAAACTTGTAAGTCCATATAATCTTCCCCTAGGTTTTAGCCCCTACCATAATCCCACCAATGATGATCTCTCTTTATTTTCCAATTAGCCAATCCATCTATAACTCTATTCTTTTCTCTCACCACATGGAGAAATTTTATCTGTGCTCTAATTTTAAAACCCATAATATTTTCCAGGATCCATTAGACCCTTTATTCAATTTTCCCTCTCATACTTGTTCAACCTATTGATTAAGACCTGAGAGTTAGATTACCCCTTAATTCTTGAGTATCCTTGGTTAACAGCCATGTCTAAGCCTTCACAAATGACCATGGCCTCTACTACCATGTTGCTATTCCTCCTAATGCCCTGGTGAAAGCCGAAAACCATGTCTCTTTGTGCATATGACCCACCCCTTCAATACCCCCTCCCCTAGATTACTATGAGCAACAACATCGGTGTTAATATTAACCTAATCCATTGATAGTGGCTTTCACTTACCTCCTCTATTCAAATTTTTAGTAGGGGAAGCCTTCATTATTCTTGATATTAAAGTCTATAATTATTGGGACTAAACACATCTAGGAATCACAATCTCAATAAGATCCAATAAATTCTAATAATATTTGATTCCTCTTACAACCTCTCTAATATTGAGCAAGATTCTTAAGAGAATTGACTCCCTATATGAACATTCATCACAAAAAATATAATTTTTGCACTCCAACCACACCTACCATAAAGTTAAGGCCTTGAAACAATGAACTAGAAGGGTAGACTATTCACCAACCCCCTAGAGCCCCATAGATCAAAGAACTACTCCAACAAGACATCACCAAGCTGAGGCAAATTAAACAACCTTTAGCCTTGCTCCTAGATCTAACCAATAAAGGGACATCAAACTAGAATGTGGTCAATAGATTCTCTTACCCCATAATAGAGGATACACTATTTTTGGATCCACAAAGCCTCTCTTACAAAGAATATATTAAGTTAGAATCCTATTTTGAATGGCTAACCAAATGCAAATGTTGACTTTCAACCAGATACTTGAATTCCACACATTCTTTCAAATTGCCCTCTCCCACCCAATACCTCTATGAGCCAATCATATCCCTTATTTATGGAATACCATATATTTCCTTTATCTTCCCATCCTAAAGAGTCCTTCTCTTCTAACCACGAGGACTACCTTTGATCCAATATAGTCCTTAGACTATCCCTATCTTATTTAGATATATTTCAAAACTGAGAGATATTTCCACCTACTCAAACCCACTTCCCCTTCATCTTCTTCCCCAAAGTCCTTAACATAGACCCAATTGTATTCTTAAAATATTTGCTGAAGAACACAAGGTTATATTGAGAGGGGGGGGTGAAAAATATAAGATTAAACTTTTTACTTTTCTTTCCAAAGCAGTATTATATAATATTATCAATTTAAATAATGAAACAATGCACATATCATCACACACATAAGAGACACAAATTTAATGTGGTTCACCCAATGTGGGCTACATCCATGGAGAAAATATTTCCTATAAATTTTTTGAACAAATTTCTTGGGAACCAATTCCCTATTACAATGTTTATGGATACCAACCCAAAGGAGACACCAATCCCCTATGCTCAAGTTCATGGACTTCTATCCATAGGAGACACCAATATCCTCTACTTTGGTTTGTGGACCTCTATCCATAGGAGACCTCAATACTATCTAATATGGTTTGTGGACCTCTATCCATAGGAGACCTCAATCCCATATGCTCTGGGTTTTGTGGACCTCTAACCACAGGAGACCTCAATACCCTCTACTTTAGTTTGTGGACTTATATTCATAGGAGATCTCAATATACTCTACTCTAGTTTGTGAACCTCCATTCTTAGGAGACCTCAATCCCCTCTACTCCAATATGCTCTAAACCTTTACACAAGGGCTGCTCAAACATTATCCAAGCCTACACAAGGCTTGCTCAAATATACTCCAAGCCTACATAAAGCTTACTCAAATCTGCTCCTAAACCTACTCTCAACTTTGCTAAAATATTCTCCAGGTCTACTCACAAGGCTTGCTCAAATCTGCTCATAAAAACCTACTCAAATATGCTTCAAGCCTACACACAAGGCTTGCTCAAATATGCTCATCAAAACTTTCTCAAATATGCTTCAAGCCTACACACAAGGCTTGCTCAAATTTTCTCATCAAAACCTGCTCAAATTTACTTCAAGCCTACACACAAGGCTTGCTCAAATATTCTCATCAAAACCTTCTCAAATCTACTTCAAGCCTACACACAAGGCTTGCTCAAATCTGCTCATAAAAACCTGCTCAAATCTACTTTAGGCCTATTCACAAGGCTTGCTCAAATCTACTAATCAAAACCTGCTCAAATCTGCTTCAAGCCTACACACAAGGCTTGCTCAAATATGCTCATCAAAACCTGCTCAAATATACTTCAAGCCTACACACAAGGCTTGCTCAAATATGCTCATCAAAACCTGCTCAAATATACCTCAAACCTGCTCAATCCAGCTCATATCTTGTATACAAATAATGTTCATCTATTCCCAAATATTGCATAATGATGTCATCAAGTGCTTTAACTAATATTCAATGTGCTTTCTTCAACTAAAGAAATTTAGACATATTCTACCTTGAATTCATGCAATCTCTTGAACATATAGAGAATGATATACACTAACAAATATTCAATATGTTCTTCACATTCATTAAGTCTATCGCTTTCACATGTCTCACATTTATTGCATTTTAAAGGTAGCTCTAGTCTAGCACTTGATAACTGACCTAGTTATTGTTGAGTTGCACCTTTACTTCAAGACTAATCATAATGTACAAGTACTTCTCATTCAATCATGAACAATCCACAAGTATGTTATTTTCATCTCCTCACAAAGTCAATCATGAAGATGCACAATTATGCTTCACAAAACTGATCTATAACTCTTGCACTTTTATTTTCAATATCTCAAAACCAATTCAAAAGTTTGCTCTCAAAACTGATTTATAACTCTTGCACTTTTATTTCCAATATCACTCAAAACCAATGCACAAGTTTTCTCTCAAAATTGATTTATAACTTTCAACAATTTGTTTCCAATTTCAACCATGAATAATAAATAGGTTTTTTCATAAATCTGATTTATAATATTTCCCAATTTCAATCCAAGCAATGCTCAAACAATCAATCGTTATGCCTCCAAACATATGACAACTCAATATATTTTATTCAACCAAAAAATCTTTGAGAAAGGAATCAATTACCATACCTCTAAATATACCTTGATGATGATGAGATTCTCAAACCTGTCTTGGCAAAATAATTTCCTTTTCGATCCTCAAAAAATCTGGTTAGTAGTTTTCTATTTCATGCATAGATAGAAAATCATCTTCCCAAAAGTACACAACAAAGCTTTCCAGAATACTACCTTATATCTCCTACTTTCACAGATAAATTTAACTTTATAATGTCCACACACAATATCTGAAATACAATTTTCAATTACACATAGTATACCTTATGACTCCAAACACTATGCAAAATACAATTAATTCCAACACACGTTATAACTCCTTAACAAAATTAAATATGATGCATACCTTATAACTAATAAAATTTATTTAATCAAAATATTTTTGCCCTTACCAACATAGCCACCGTGAATTGAACCTGCCACATCCTATTTGTCCATGCCCTAGTGCAAGCTAGGCTACTGTGTGAGCTAGCCGCCCACACGAAAAACAAAGTGCATGATGTTTATTTTAAGGTGTTACCGTGAATTTTATCTAACCAAAAAACCTTAGCAAAATGGTATCATCATGAATCAATCCCAAGATCTCCTATCCGCATATTCCCTAGCACAAGTTGGGCTACCACTCGAGCTAGCCATCCGCATGAATAAAAAACTATGTGATGTTTATTTTAAAACCTTTTTGAATTCCTCTATGGTAAAAAACTTAGCGAAATTATGCCACTGCAAATCGACCCTAAGACCTCCTATTCCACAATGCTCTAGTGTAGGTTTAACTGCCATATGGGCTAGCCACCTAGATGGAATCTCTAACATACAATATTCGTCTTATTTTATTTTCAATTTTACCTCCAAGACGTGTGTGCTTCCCCTTCTACTCTCCACGAATCTCACACGAAGGATTTTGATTTTCACTCCATGCTTTTTTTTTCATGAATGAAATATTACTCCCATTTATATAAGTGTTTTGTTTTGACCATGGAACATAGGCGCTTTAGATTTTCACCTTTTTGAATTTATATTGACACCCTTTTTAATTTCAATTTTATTTGTATTATAATATTTAAACCTTAGGTTTTAAATATTATAATATATTACTTTTAAACCTTTGTCCAATGCCTTCAAAATTTTTTATCTTTCTTTTAAACCTTTTGTCCTTCTCTTTAAACCTTTGTCCTCAAGCCTCTTGAACCTTTATAAACTCTCTTTATAATATTTAAATATAATATTTAAATATTATAATCCTTAAACATGTTTGCCTTGCTTTCCATTGTCCAACCTTGTAAACTCATCATTCTTGAAGAATATTTCTGCCTTGAATACCATGCTCTCTTTGGCATCAACCTTTTGACATCAATGAAAACTCAATATTCTTAATATTTCCAACAATCTCCCCCTTTGTCATTGATAGAAACCCTTCAAAAAAAAATTCTTTTACTGCAACTGGATTCCAAAATTGCTCCCTCTAATAAGCTGATCCTCCTCATTGAATTCTCTCCCCCTTTGACATCAATGGCAAAGGGATCCTTGGGGCTAAAAAAGAGTTACTTTAGCATAGTCCCCTCATCACCTCATTTCCTTGAGGTGATTAATTATGGGATGGGAGTAAAGCTACTACCAACTTACAATTCTCTTCTTCTTTTTCAATCTTTTTCCAAAATTTTGAAGTCATACCTCTTTGAACATTTTGACTATCCTTCTTCTTGCTTGTCTTTGGAAGGTTTGGAAATTCAGTTCTACACCACTTTGCTCTATGCCTAAAATTATTACAATTATAACACATGATGTTGTAGTCCTTTAAAGGTGCAAATGACTTGAAATTTCTCTTGGTGAAGCCATAATCATTCTTACTATGAACCTTGCAATGCATAGCTTTATGATCAAAATGATTACATGAGAAACAATAACCTTGGAAGAAATATTCATCTTGCCTTGGAGGATATGGTAGCATGATTCTTCCATTGCTTCTTCTGTGCTGGTCACTATTCCTTGATGGTGCATTGTCTTATTTCTTATTGATGTTTCCACTTCTCAACTCATCAGTACAGGTCTTAGATTCTTCTTCATATACCTTATTTTATGCTTCTATTTCTTTTGAGCTTGTCTCCTCTTTTTATACTTCTTGAATTTCCTCAAAGACAATTCCAATCTTCATAAATAGATATCTTTATGTTTTGATAATATCATCCAAATCCTTTGAGCTTTTCCTAAACTGATATATCTTATTGTTGAGTTTCTCAAGTCCCTTCCTTAGAATGTCAGCTTCATGTTCTAGTCTTTCACATTCTAGTTCTTTTTCTTTTAACTGTTTAGCCATACCTTATTCAACTTTCCTTACCTCTTCAACCTTAAATTTTAAGTCAGTGAGATATTGTAGAAGCTTTGTCTTTGTTTTCTCATCCTCTTGAACTTGAGCCTTCAATCTTAAATTCTCCCTTTTCAACTCTTCAAGCTCAACAACAAGTTCCTCTTCCATATCAATAGTGGCTTCCTTTTCATATTCTAAAACTTTCTCTTCTTCTTGGTCTTCAATAATAGGGGCATATTCTTTTTCTTCTATGACCAAAAATAAAATTTCTTCTTCCTAACTATTAGAGAGGATTTCATCACTATCACTAGAAGCACTGCTTGCTTCTTCAACATAAAGACTTTTCTTGTACCTTTGAACGATCTTCTTCTTACACTTGTTTTGACCATACCTATTTTTCTTTTCATGATAACATTTTTTTTCTTTTTTTTTCTCATATTCCTTTTCTTCACTACTACTATATCCATTATGTGGAAAATTAGATACATAGTGATCAATGTTACCATAACTAAAGCATTTCATAGTCTGCATATTTTTGTGTTTTCTTAGAATCTTCTTATTTCTTCTCATAAAGTTAGCCTCCTCTTCGTTGTTTGATTCATCACTTGATTATGGTTCTTTATCATTTGCCTTCTTTGAAGCTTTGAATGCTGCCTCTCATTTGGATGTTTGATATTTTTCTGTCCTCATCTTATAGGCTATGAGAATTCCATGTAAATCATCCATACTTAAAGTTTTGAGATCCTTCATCTCTTCTATTATTGAAACCTTTGCATCATACCTCATAGGGAGTGACCTTAATATTTTTTGAACAATAGTGGAGTCCTCAATATTTCCTCCAAGACCACGAATAGTTTTGACCACCTCATCAACACAAAGTAGATACCTAGCAATATTTTCCTCATCTCTCATCTTCAATTCTTCAAACTTCCTCCTATGTATTTGAAGCTTTACCATTTTAACTTTGTCATATCCTTCATATGTATTTTGTAACTTATCCCACATTTTGTTTACTGAAGTACAGTGCATGACTTTCACAAAATTTGATTCACATAACCCACTTAAAATTACATTCATTTCCTTGGCATTAATTTCATATGGGTTTTTACCACTTGCATCTATGAGATGAGTTATAGGTGGTGTGAACCCATCCTCAATTGATTGTCATGTATCATATCCCTGTGCCATCAAAAATATCTTCATCCTTATGCTCCAGAAAGCATAGTTAGTCCCATAAAACAATGGTGCCATGTTTGATGAAAACCCTTCTTAATGTGCCATTTGTTTTCTTGTGAGATCTACCTTCAAGCTGTTATGCTTACATGAAGAAACCCGCTCTGATACCAATTGAAGAACACAAGCTTATACTGAGACGGGGGGTGAAAAGAATAAAATAAAACTTTGTACTTTTCTTTCCAAAGTAGTATTATCCAATATTATTGTTGGGTGTCAAACACTGGTTAATTTTATCCTAAACCTGTCATAGCACTCACATTTAAATTATCAACCCGGGAGCTCATAGAATTTTGAAGTGCCACGATTGAGACTACTCACATTACCACTTTTGAGATGAATCCAGTTACCTATCATTGGGGGGTGTTTGTGAAATAGTGGTTGATTTGTCCACACCAAGAAAACTTAAATATAAATAAAATGCTCAAAGGTAAACACACCACACTAAAAGCAATAATATGCCTACCGTAAAAAGAACACAACTTCTAAAATGATTAACTTTTAATATAGAAAAATAATATACTATTATGAATAATTAATTCTATTAAAAAAACTAAGAAAAGGAGGAGGAATATTGGCTTGGAGTGGGCCCGAGCTCCAACAGATCCCAATCAACAAATCATGAAAATAATACGCAAATGAGAGAACGCTCAAGCTTTATTAACAATGTAGAAAGGATTACATGTGATAATGTTCGAAAAAGAATGCTTCCCCCTGGTAAAGAGAAGTTTGTATATTTATGTACCACACACAAGACTTCCTATGTTACAACAGGCATCCCAGTTACAATATAAACTAGGACAGTGAAGTTACTATAGCCAGTGCACGATGATCAACTTCTTAGTTGTTTCCTTGCAATTGGTTTATTTTTGTTTCATTAGGGTTTTGCTTCGTGAATGGTTGCATGTTTATCCACATTGGTTGGGACACCTAGTTCATCAGCAGTTTCCCATAGATGACGTGGAAAGGTGGTCAACTAGGTCCTTCTCTAGTCGTTTGTTCAATGCGCATGATCTAGTCATCCGCTCGAGTAAGGAACCTAACTTAGTAAGGTGTCTACTTCAGTAAGGTGCCTACCTAAGTAAGGAACCTACTTCTATAAGGCATCTACTTCAATAAGGCATCTACTTCAGTAAGGCATCTACCTTAGTAAGGCACCTAATTTAATAAGGCACCTACCTCAATAAGGTGCCTACTTCAGTAAGGAGTCTACCTCAATAAGGCACCTACTTCAGTAAGGCGTATACCTTTGTATGCCTTCATATGATTGAGTGGAACCGTGCCAGGTCCATGTAGGACATTGATTGAGAAAAAAATGATAAAAAATGATAAATAATTACACAAAACACACTTCACGCATGAATTAGATAATACACATGATTTAATTAAATAAATACATAATATTTCATAAAAATATACAACTCATGATATATTGTCATGCAAAAACTGTTAGTACATATACAAAAATATGAGCATATCTGGTGCTCATCATCCCCCATGCCTAATATGTGCCATGCCCTTATGGCATCTAAAACTGGTAATCACCTCCTCAACGTAGATCATTGTTTCTCATTTCATTTTATTGTCAGTGGCCTTGGATTTCTCTCCATATTGAGGCTTCTGGTTCTACTAAGGGGCCCTAGTTTATTGTAGGGAATCCCTGGGCTATGTTCCCCTTCAGCTATGCTAGATTTTGACTATATTGGGTTGGCATTCGTTCTGTGCTGGCTTCTTGTTACGTTGGCTCTACCTCCCTATCATACTTGGTACAACACCTATGCTGGGTGCTATCACAGTTGTTACTCCCTTGAGCATGTTGGGGACGTAAATAGTTGAAGGGAATGTCAGAGTCATCCTTATTTCGTACAACAACACTGGTATTCTATACCCAAAGTTTTTCGAGGATGAGGCTGACATTTTCTTCTACGATTGTTGCTGCCTCTGCCTCTGGTCCATAAAAACCCTATTTTTCTAGTCATTTCTTCATCTTAGAGGGTCGAACCTACGACGAACACAAGATATTCCAAAATTGATCATCTAAAGTAGGATCCACATAGATGCCTGGCCGTATTTCAACCTTTTTGGTAGCTTTCCTAGCTGCCTTTTCTGCCTTGAACTCCTCTCAAACCTTTTTGAATATTTCCTTTCATTTAGTGAAGGCCTGTAGGCCTTCTTCCCATTCCTCGTACAAATGGGAGTTCGGTTCAGTAAACATCACCCTGACCTTTCTTTTGGCCCTCTTTTACGTCAATTGAGGTACCTTCCCTTTTCTCCTATAGTATTGCAACGAATTATGTAGGGAGATATTCCTTTCCCATGGAGGTTGCCTCCCTATTAGAGGTTTCGGGGATCTATCCTTAGGTCTTACGGCCCCGTGGCTATTTCTCTGGTCCCTTGGTCGCCCTGTTCCTGCTCCTCGGGTTCTTCAGGTAGTGGCCCCTCAATTTTGGGTGCTTGGAACTTTGGAAAATATTTCTTGACCTTGGGTTTAGGGTTTTGTCCTTGGATCTACCTTGAAGGCTCCTCATCATCATAAATATTTATAACAGGGGTTTCTATTTGAAAATAGAATTCTCTTGTTCCTCTATAATTCCCCTACTAAAGGCGCACAAACCTTCTCCCACCTCTAATTCCTCATTTTGGGCATCTGATATGACTACCCCGAATGAGAATACTCTCTCTAGTGAGGTTGGAGAGTTCATGGGTACCTCAATTGCCCAATCAATTTGGGTAGAGGTATCCTACCTCTCAATCGTCTTGACTTGCAGTTACTGGTTTTTTGCCCTAAGCTATTGGATTAATTCCTAAAATTTGGTGATGGTGGCCTCATACCTTTAAATTCTTCTCATAATCATGTCCTTATATTCTTTGAATAACACCTGCATCATGGATTTCTCACTCTGCTCAGTGCAACCCTCTTCCATTGATACCTCAGACTACTATTGCAGGCTCGCTGAGGACTACGGGTCTTGCGGGTTACGGGCAGTCAAATTCCATAGGGTTTGGGTCACGAAGCCAAGATTTGCATTGTCCTCTTTCTCACTCGAGAGGATTAGGCACCGCAGTCATCTCTGACCATGTATTTTGTCTATTCACAGTACTAAGGGTTTAGGACCAGAATATTATGGCCTTCACTTCGTATAATTAGGCAGAGAAATTTGACCTTCCTCTACAACATCTAGTGAGAATTGAGGGTGTTCCTCTTCAGACATTCCCCCAAATTTGACATCATCTTCTACCTCTGTTACTGTTTGCTCTGATGCATAAGAAGGTTCAGCCCTAACTTCCTCAGTCATCCCCCTTAATTTAGCCTCCTACTTTGGTTCGATTTCCACCTGCTCTCATACACCAGAGCATTCGACCCCAGCCACCTATGAACTCCCCCTGTGCTCCTATGCATGGCGTACTAGGGATGTAATTAGCATGGTGGGCTAGGGTAGAAAGCACCCCTCTCTAATATCATGATGCCTCATCTTGAATGGCATTTTCCAGGTAGAACGGGATGTTAATTTCACACTCGTGTACCGAATGGTTCAAAATATACATATATTTTGCATTCAGGTGTGAATACTTCCCGATTCATGTGAAGTATCTTGCAACCTGCTCAAAAATATTCGAGAGTCTCTGCTTTGGGAGCCCATGTTGGTCACATGGGATGCTCCCTTGTATGAGTAAGACTTCTATGTACTTCTTTGCCACACCGTCTTTACATGTGCATTTCCCATTAAGGGGGAGGTTAGTGACATGAGTGATGTTCTCTACAATGATTAGAATTTCTAGTCTGTGCAATCGAGCAACTCCTCTATTCATAGAGGCAGGAAAATATTTTGCTGCATTTATGTCCTGGTATTGGCAGACCAAGCGGTAGTAATTCATCCACCCAGTTGCTTCGAACCGGTGCACAACTTCCCCCCTAATCCCCTCATTGTCGTTGGGTTCATTCTTTTTGAGCACATGATTCTTCGATTGTCCACCCATGGTGAATTACCTACTGGTTTTGACTGGTTTAATGCCATACCTTCAGTAAGGTGCCTTTTAATAAACTCAGCTACCTAAGTCTAGAAATCATTTTTGCATTAGGGTTGGTAGGGTATGCCACCCAAATTAACTTTCGATACGATGTAGAAGGCATGAGGGGTGAATTCAATTCTTGCATCGATATTATTTTTAGAGAAGAATATCAAATGAAAAATTACGTATATATCTAAAGAAAATCATGCGCATACCTGATTGGTCATTTCATTCTGTGTGGAGTACGTCGAATTGGTACTCCATAATATTTTTCCCATGTGTTGATTACGTCACCTTGGGTACTTCATTCCTGGTTCGCTCGAGGTCCTATGCTAAAAATGCAGTGGATCCTATTGGTTTACGTTGGGACTCATATCTCCTTGATGGTTGGAGTTGGGACGTGCAGAGATCCTGCCCAATAATTTTGAAATATTTTTGGATGCTTTTGGATTTCCATCAAGTGAGATGATAGCGTTGGCTTTTGTAGACACCAAAACAACACCAATCCGATTATGTGACTGCAAAAACTGATCACATTGGCACAGACAGCCCCAAGGGTAGCCCCCAGAGGTTAAACAGTGGTCCTAACCACTCTCATAGTAGTTTTGGAAGGTCAAAAATCATTTTGGCACCTTTAGGAACTTTGCTCAATATCCGTTCCACCCAGGGACGAATTCTAATTGGGATTCCCTCCCCTGGAAGGGCATGGCTGCCAAGTGGCGCCTCTGCATGCTCATCCCAAGAGACCTCCAGGTCTATAAATTGGTGGGTTTTCTCACCCCAAAATATATAGAGTAAGAGCAATTTGGAGCAACGAAGTGCTGCCATTTTATTTCCCCATACATCCTTGTGCGATTTGTGCCTTTCACATCCGTGATCTCTTTTGGAGAAGAGGTCATTGGGTGATCATTGGAAGGTCGAATCTTGAGCCCAAAACCTAACATTTGGCCATAGAATACCACCCCAATTTTTTGACAACACCTTACAAGAGATTTTGGACCCATCCCAAGTGGATTGGCACCGAAATCAGGTCCCAACGATGGGCGGCCTGCCCGGGCGCCCCCGCACTGTCGCGAGTCTAATCGTCCCTTTTAGGAATGATTAGGAATCTGTGGTAGATTGTTCTTTCTATCATTTTTATCTTGCATTTCATCTTATGCTGCTTAGGTAGTTTGCAATTTTGATTTCGTAATGTTTTGAGCAAATCTTATCATGTTCTATCACTTTTTGTCTTTACTAACTTGCAGGTAGCATCATCAAATTCCTATTAATGGAGGCCAAATTGGGAAAATATGACCATCTGGGTCTTCCCAAAATACCCCCAATTAGCTAACCCCAAGTTTGTAGGTCTTTTGGAGCTCTCTAGGCAGGACATTTGGGACAGTACCTTTTCGGCATTTTGTTGCAGGTAAATTCGTCCCACCCCGGAGCGAATTCAAATCGGTGAGGAATTTCCAGACTGTTATTTTTGTAGTGCCCTCCTGGTGATGTCTTGATGCCCCTGTCAAATTTTTAGAGCATTTGGATTCATTTTAGTTATAGTTTAATTCATTTTTCTCATTCACTTATCGTAGGCTTGGGGATTGCATGTTTTGTTTCATCCGCAGGTGCTACTAACTATTTCTTGTTCCTTTGAATGCAGGATCAGAACATCGGAGGAGTAGCAAGGAATCAACATTCATAGACACAAGCGGCGGTGACATTTTGGTCCGCCCATCTTACATGTGGGCACGCGGAAGAAGGATGGCTATCCATGGATGTGACCAAGAGATGAATTTGACGCTCCTCGCCCCTAAAAAGGGAGGATGTGGATTGTAACCGAAATGTGAAATACATCAATAAAATAGAAGGGTTGTTATTTCATTTGGGCTTCAATTCATGTTTTTCTCCATTTCATGCATTTTTAATTCGTAGGGTTTAGCGTTAAGTTCAGTTCCATTTTTGCATCGTGCTTGGAGCTTTTCCTTTTTTGTTTCCGTATCCTCGTGCTTTCAGTGGCGATCACGGTGGGACCTTGTCCTCTATTTTTAAGATCAGAGATCTGATCCAAACTTGGTTGTTTTTTTCTTGCAGGTGCCGAGTTTCACACGCTGACTGTTGTTCGTTCCATCAGGAGGCGGATATAGAGCTGTAATTCGTCTTACCCAGGGACGAATGGGAATTCGCCCCACCCTGTGATGAATACAGTCCTGTAATTCATTCCCCCTCGGGATGAATTTCTGTCTATGCAGTCTTCGGGCAGAAACTCAGAACCGATAGATTTGGGCAGAGAAGAGGTAAGGATTCTGAACTTTTCTTGTCTATTTTTGTCTTCGGTTTTTCTATTTTTAGGGTACTTGCTTGCTTAGGGAAAGTAGTTTTCCTTTACCGCTTGCTTGTTTCCATTTTGCAAAATAAAAAGAACCCCACACACCACGTGGCAACTTAAAAACCAAGGCGCTGGTCGTAAAACCCCAGCCCTTGATCAAGACCAATGGTGGATTTCATCACCACCTTGGCTTGAATTTTGCATCCATTACCCCGATCGCAACTGTTGCTAGACGTAAATCCTGATGAAAGCTGACCGAGTGTAGCTGGGGTGATTCCCAGTGCATGAGGATAAGTCTTCTATGGTAGGTGTCATAAACAGGGTGATTCCCCTTCCGTACCGCCTACGTTCCACGTACCATCTGCTCTCACGTACCTATAGTTTCCCTCACGTAAGGGCGGGTATATAGAGAGGTTGGTATATCGGCCTGGCAATGGTATATCGAAGGGGCGACCATTTTTGGGAGCCATAAGAGCCATCATTTTGCATTTAAATGTTCTTTACAAAAACCTTCAAAAAAAAAAAAACAAAAACAAAAACCAAAAACACACTAAACCAGGTCTAGGACACACTCTCAATCTTTAAATGAGATAATCACTGCTTGTGTGTGTGTGTGCTCATTTCTGTTTAGTGTAGCATAAAAAATCATAAAAAAGAGATAAAAATCTACATAGCTTGTAGGAAAGCACCACCATGGTGTACACACGTAGCCAAGCCCAATCAAGGGCGAAAGCTATGGAAAGTGTACAAGGGGGCACAAGTCGCCTCCGCTATAGCCCTAAGGACTTAGTCATACCGCCTTGGCGGCCTGACCCACAAGAGAGTCCGCATCATTCCATGTCAAGATGGAACTATAGGGACACCCCTTTGAGGGACACGCCCATTCATCATAGCCCCTTTCGGGAGGAGTCCTTACACGTGGCACTCAACATAGATAAAAAGGCTCCCTTAGAAGCTCGATATGAGTGGCCACCGCATGATGAAGCGCTAGAGCGGCATAGTTTCCATGAGGAGAGGCCACATGATGATGGCATCCCTCCTTTGCCCCCCATCACTGTTAGAACCAATAGACAAAATCTAGAGCGCAAGGCCCTTCAAGCAGGGCGAGCTAACTCTGCCCACCCCTTTCACACATATGAAAGGGAGCCCGAGGAAGATGATTACATTCCTCAAGAGCAATATACAATGCGGGGGCCATGCGCTTCCGCACCAGCTAGATACCATGATCACCCACTGAGGCCGGAGCCTCGGGTAAATGCCACCAACCTCGACAGAGGGAAGTGACCTATTGAGATCTCGGATCATCGTGATCGAGGTAAGTGCATAGGAGAGGCATCCAGGCCTCCTAGGCTCAGGATGGTGGAACAAATTGACCTGGCAGTCGCCAGACATGCCGCCCGCCAAGCGTAGATCACGCGGCTTGAGCAAGACCAGCAGTAGCTAGAGCATTTATATCGCCTTAGCAAAGAGTGCATTCGGTGCCAAACAGATGAGCTGCTCCAGAACCCAGTGCCTGAGAGGGTCCCAACCCCTCGCACCCAAAGAGCGGAACCATATGAGAGGCATAATCCCTTGGTGCGAGATAGGTCTCCGTGACCTTACCAAGTGCTGCCTCCGAGACCTCCTAGACCTGAGCGGGAGGCCACTCCCCGGAACAATGATGGGTACCCTCCACGGGGACCCACCCAGGGTCATAGGTCTCATCCAGAGACTCCTCAGGAAGCTTACGAGGAATATGAGCAAGAAGAAGATCGGGTCGAAATGCCCTACCTAGGCGGAGGAGTTGCCATCCGGCCACCCCTTCAGAGGCCTCAAGTCTCCCACAACCCACAATGGGAGCAAACTAAAGAGGAAGAAATTAAATCCTCAGATGCATATAAAGCACTGCTAGAGCGTTTGGAGTCTATGGAGACCAAAACTTTTGGGCCCCAAAAGCCCACTTTATGCCAACTCCGTAGTCATCCTGTGCATCCGTCCGTGCCAGCACCTCCTTACCCTGAACACTTTAAGCTACCTCAGTTGGCAACCTTTAGAGGTGAGGAGGATGCTCAAGAGCATGTGACGAGATTCTTGAGCCAATGCTTCGGCATTCAGGACAATGATGCTTTGTTATTGAGAACATTTATAACCACATTCGTAGGCCCTACCTCGGATTGGTTTACTCAGTTACCAAAGCACAACATTAACAACTTAGATCAGTTAGTGGATGCGTTCCTCGAATGCTTCACCTTCAATACCAAGAAGAAGGCGTCACTGAGTGACTTAGCCAACCTCAGGTAGTATGAGGAGGAGACCATGGCGGCCTATGGGAATCGATGGAGGACATTGCTTTCGAAGCTGCCCTACCTCCCTCCTATGTCCGACCTCACTCAGATGTTCTCCAAGAGTTGTTTGAGATCGATCTCTGTGCTATTGCAGCTGCAACAATATGCCACCTTAGAAGAAGCTCTGGCGCAAGCCAGGATCATTGAAGAGATCAAAATACAGGATGGCGAGATAGCCAAACCTAAGAAAAAAGAGTGGACTAAAAACACTAAAGCTGGGACCATGCAACAAAAACCCGCTGCGGTTAACCAAGTTGCTATCAATGTCCCTAAGCCTGCACAAGCAACACAACCTCAAAAGGCTAACTATCAGGCAGTGCCTCCTAACAACTATGATAGAGAAAATTAGAGGCAAGAACAGAGTCAGCAACGTCGCCCTAGGCGACAATTCACACCCTACACAGAGTCCAGGGACTCCTTGTTTGACCGCTTGTTAGCGGCAAATTTGATCAACCTGCCAGAGGTTCAGACTATAGATCCCAATGCGCCCAAGCCTAAGGGGTATAGAGAGGACTTGTACTATAGGTTCCATAGGCGGCAGGGACATGACCTAAATGCCTATTGGAAATTTAAGGGCTTGGTGCAAGACCTGATTGATAACAAGACACTAGCGATGGATAATCCCGTCGCACCAAGCAATCAACAAATGGAGGTCTTCAAAGACCCCTTGCCTGCTCATGCTCCGTAGGCAAAGACCCTACAAGTTAACGAGGTCACATAGAACTACCCCATGCAGGGATATGTAGGGATGATCAGTATAGTGACTCGAAATAGGAGGTATCCGAGCACGAATGCTCCTACGACAACGATAGGAGAGGTGCCAACAACTTCGCAACCACAACAGCACCTTGCACAACCTCCTCCACCTAAGCCGGTGGCCACACTTCGGACCAAACTAACTCAGATTTTGAGGACCACCTCGGCTAGGCTCTCCATATACGAGCTTATACAACAATCTACGCCCCATCGAGAAGCTCTAATGGAGATTTTGAAAGCCATCGAGTTGCAGCCCCATGAGACAAATTCTTTCAACAACTTCGTGGGGCATGTAAAATGATGCACTGAGTCGATCATCACATTTCGGGAAGATGAATTGAGATCAGTGATTGATGACATGGCAGATCCACCCCTGCACGTTATCGCGCGGGTCAACGGGATCCCATACAAGAGGGTGTTGATAGACACTGGCTCGTCCAACAACATCATCACAACTGTGGCTCTCAAACATCTGAAGTTGCCCGCATCTCACATCACAGCTTCCACCTACACTCTGCGAGCATTCAATGATGCAATCTGCTTGACAATCGGCACAATAGTCCTACCAATCCAAGTGGGACAAAAGACCATACCCACATTGTGCCACATATTGGAGGGTGAGATGGCCTACAACATCTTGCTGGGCCGGCCATGGATCAGGGACATGAAGTGTGTCCCTTCGATAGCTCACCAATGTTTAAAGTATACATTTGAAGGGGAGGTGCATGTAGTCCCGATGGACTTGGAACCCTTCAAGTATTGTAATGCGGTGTAGCTGATGCCGCAATCGACCCTGCCATCAACGCATTTGGATTTCCAGTTAAATCCATCTAAATAGGGTCCGATTCCATAGGCATCCCCATTAACAAGTTCTTCAAAATCCCAGCCGGGTTCATCTTCATCGTCTGGTCCTCCACCAACGACACCATCTCTGGGGGCCAAACAGAAGGACAAAGGGAAGGAACCCCTGGAAGAGGCAAAACCTTTGGAAGAGACATTGCCATCGGTGTCAACTATCTCTACTGAGGAGATGCCTAGCCGAATGGAAGTCGAGGCTCCTAGTCCACCCGACATGGAGTGGACTCAAGGAGAACTTCCATTCCCTCCCCCTCAACCGCCAATGATCACCATTGAAATGGCCAATACGGGCCTGGGGGAGTATCTGGTGTGGAATATTGTAGCAACACCCACACTAGAATCCATGCAGGACATGGGGAGACCTCGACTCCCCATTGGCACTATTGTTCCCCTAGGCTACCCGCCGAACCAGACAAACTTTGTGTATGGGGGCCTTGATCATGGCGTTGCACCATGCACGCAAGAGGACGAAGACGAAGAGCCTTTTGCTGAAAATGTCAACTATTTGTCTAACCCAGACTTTGCTCTGAGATACCTTGGCCAATGCAATTGGCACGGATATGGGTTAGGCCGATATGAGCAAGGGATACGTGTTCTTTGCCAACCAAGATACCAAATGCCATATGACAAGTCAGGAGTAGGGTTCAACCACCCCCTGCCCTTGGACATCTTGGTGGAGAACATGCAAGGCCTAGGGATAGGCAACAAGGGGGGATTGGCATCAGATCCATATGCCAACCCTAACACCACATATACATTGAGGGATTATCTCCCATTAACGGCAATCAACCTTGTTGGCTCTAGTAATCCCTTCCCTTCGCTCGAGAGAGGAGAAAGCTCGAGAGCTCATTTTCAAGGAGGGTCTAGACAATGTCAAGAAGGGTCCTCGGAGGACGAGTCGGAGTATGAACCAACATCGTATGACCCCTTCGAATCAGATAGCGATCACTCACAGGTGATCCCCATGGATGATTATCAAGAAAGCCTCTTGACAATGTTCCCCCTGGATGCTCCCATCGAGCAAGCACCGCTCCAAGGAAATCAAGTCCCCCCGTAGAGAGCGGAACAACCTAGGTGGGACCACATTAATTTGCTCGAGCAGGATGAGCCTGTCATACCTCAAACAGTTGTCGGAGCCAACGAGGGCTTTTGGATCTCCGATAGTGATTATGAAGATGAAACAGAAATGACATATCTTAATCACATGCGGCAGATGCAGCATCGACACCCCTTGGAGATTAACGACATATTTGAACAATTAAACATAGTGCCAGGGCATGAGTGGTACGTAGACCCAGCACGATGGGACCAAGTGTTGGATCCGCTACTCTGGGCATACGAAGCATACCTTCCACCCAGAGACCCTATAGTGACATCAGTGCCAAGGGCAGACCCTATCTTCCTATCCGCACATAGGGCCGATCCATTCGTGCCCATCCCTCTAGAGCCAGATCCCGAGCATAGAGAGCATCTAGGATGTCCGAGTAACCACACCCATGGTAATGGAGACCAAAATCATTTCATCAACATGATCTCCATTGACTTAACCACCCCCATCCACAATCCGACCGATCCAACATAGTCATTATCTCTAGACATAGATGCCATAGACTAGGATCGCGTCAATTCCCCTCCATCCCCATCCGAGTACTGGCCTTTCGATGAAATGCTCCATTTTACCCTTGGGCCAACTCAGGATATCTGCCATGTTGAAGAGGGACCCGAGGTTCCTAACGATGATCTAAACTCAGCAAATGATATCCACTTGATCCCAACTCCACATTAGTTGGAAGACGGATCCCACATGTCGGTCGAGGAGACGACTGACGTAGACATCGGCTCAGATCCAATGAATCCACAGATCATCAAGTTGGGGGTAAGTTTATCCCCCGAAGAGCAAGCCGACTACATTGCCCTTCTCAAAGAGAAGAAGGAGGTTTTTGCATGGTCATACAAAGACATGCCGGGACTAGACCCATAGCTAGTCACGCATAATCTAACGCTTGATCCGACAGTCAAGCCAGTTAAGCAAAAACTACGCAAGATGCACCCAATAGTGGCCTTAATGGTCAAAGACGAATTGCAAAAGCTGTTGGATGCACAGTTTGTCATCTGCATGGATTATCCACCATGGCTGTCCAACATGGTGCCCATCAAGAAGCCTGACGGGAGGATTCGCATATGCACTAATTTTTGAGATCTAAACAAAGCGAGTCCTAAGGATGATTTCCCCTTGTCGAGCATCGACGCCTTGGTAGATGCTACAATGGGTCACGAAATGCTTTCCCTCATGGATGGTTTCTCGGGATACAATCAAATTTGTATCAGCCCCGAAGACCAGCTAAAAATGGCGTTCACAATGCCTTGGGGGACATTTTGTTATAAGGTCATGCCTTTTGGCCTTAAAAATGCTGGCGCCACCTACCAACGTGCCATGACATACATCTTCCATGATTACATGCACAAGACTTTGGAAGATTACATGGATGATTTGTTGGCCAAATCTCTTTTGCGCCCGGATCATCTCGGTGACTTAAGCAAGATCCTCGATCGCCTCATGGAGCATAGAGTCAGACTGAATCCCAAGAAGTGCATTTTTGGCGTCACATCTGGAAAGCTCTTGGGTTTCATAGTCTCAAAATGGGGCATCGAGGTGGACCCAAACAAAGTCAAGGCAATCCTTGAAATGCGTCCCCCAACTACCATCAAGCAGCTCGTAAGCCTGCAGGGAAAGGTCGCGTCGATCAAGCGCTTCATAGCGCAGCTATCTGACAAGTGCCGACCAATGAACAAGTTGTTGCACAAGGGGGTAGCATTTCACTGGGATGACGAGTGCCAGTCAGCCTTCGATGACATTAAACAATACTTGGCTTCACCACCAGTATTGGCACCACCTAGACCAGGAGTGCCATTCTACTTATACATCTCAGCTACTGAGGTGGCACTGGGAGCCATGTTAGCCCAGAAGAACGAACTTCATAGGGAACAGGCTACTTACTATCTTAGCCGCACCCTGGTCAGCTATGAACTTAACTATGCATACATTGAGAAACTCTGCTTGGCAGTGGTGTTTGCTACCAAAAAGCTACGCCATTACATGCTGAGCAACAAGACGTATGTTGTGTCTAAGGAGAATCCATTGCGATACATGATGAGTCATACTTATCATAGTAGTCGCACGACGAAATGGATCATGTTGTTGATGGAATTTGACATAGAGTTTATTGGACAAAAATCCATAAAAGGTCAGGTCATAGCCGATCAACTAGCAGAGGCTCCTCTCGAATACGACCAACCTTTGACTATAGAACTACCCGATGATGGGGTCTTCCATGTCTCAGAATCACCAGATTCTGACGAGCCTGAGTCACAGGCCGACATAACCCTATTTTTTGATGGTTCTAAATGTGAGCAAGGTGGTGGCACAGGAATAGTATTCTTCACACCGCAGGGCGCTCCTATGCCCCTATCATTTAAATTAAATTTCCCATGCACCAACAACAATGCAGAGTATGAAGCCTTGCTCATAGGTCTTCAGACAACAATCACCATGAACATTAAACGATTGAATATCTTCGGTGATTCGCTGTTAATTGTCAACCAAGTCAAAGGGGTATTCCAATGCAAATGCCCAGTTCTACAGGCCTACAAAGCCCTTGTGGACAAATTCTTGGCAAAGCTTGAATGGTACGACATCGAGGCACTCCCTCGGTCATCGAATCATTTTGCGGACACTATGGCCTCTTTGGGGTCGCTAATCCCGCAAGACATTTCTGGTGATATGACCACCATTCAAGTCAAAACACTATCGCAATCCGTGATGGAGCGAGCAAGCTCTGATTTAACGCCAGGAATCCACTTGATCCAGATTGAGCCATCCATGGATAGGTTCTCTCGAATCCACGATCATCTGAAACATGCCAACTGGGGGTCCTTGTTCTCCCCTACTCCCCTTAATAGCAACACAACGCTATTCTTACAAGTTCTCTCCCGCTCAGCTTTTGCTAGGGATGAACTTCAAGAGGGACTGGCTGTTCATACCATCGAGGCTTCTGATCAGCAGGATTGGTATTCACCCATAAGGGACTACCTCAAGTTAGGTAACCTCCCACTTGGATTGACGCATGCCGCAAAACATGCATTCAAGCAGAAAGTGGCAAAGCATGTCTTGTTAGGAGACATTTTGTACCGTCGTAGCTATGAAGGGATCCTCCTTCGATGCTTGGACCAGCAAGAGTCCACTTGGGCGATCGCCCAAGCGCACGATGGTACATGCGGTGGCCACTTCAGCGGTATGGCCATCGCAAAGCGCATTCTTCGCATGGGCTATTATTGGCCATCTTTAGAGCGAGATTGTTGCGCATATGTCAGGAAGTGCATGAAGTGTCAACACCATGCTAATTTGACACACGTACCTTCCCAGGCCTTGCAACTGATCCAATCGGCTTGGCCTTTTTTGTAGTGGGGCCTAGATCTAATCGAAAAGATCTCCCCTACGTCGTCAGGTCATCACACGTTTATCATCACGGCCACAGAGTACTTCACCAAGTGGGTGGAAGCGGTTCCGCTAACCTCTACGACTGGACCCCGCATTGTGGAGTTCATTTTGCATAACATCATATGTCATTTTGGTATTCCATCCAAGATAATCTCGGATAATGGGACGTCATTCAAGAACAAATATGTGCGTGCTTTGACCACAAAGTACAAAATTCAGCACAGTTTTTTGACCCCCTATTATCCGTAGGCAAATGGGCAAGCAGAGGCGTCAAACAAAATGCTAGTCGCCATCCTCAAAAAGATAGTCATAGATAATCATAAGGATTGGCACATTCAGATCCCACTTGCCCTATGGGCCTATCGCACTAGCATTCGGACACCCACTGGGGCAACTCCATTTTCGCTCGTGTATGGCTCCGAGGTTGTCATGCCTCTCGAGTTGGAAATTCCTTCCCTACGCATATCAATGCAAGAGTTCATCGATGATGATACTACATGGCAGGCCCGGTTAGACCAGCTTACGTTGCTTGACGAACGACGCGTTAATGCCCTCGAGCATTTACGTATCTATCAAGAGTGACTTAAGAAAGCATACAACATGAAAGTTCACTTGAGGGACTTTCAGGTCGGTGACTTGGTCTTGAAAGAAAACCAACAGAACTCTAGTCTGCCATCCCATTTAAGGGACAAATTCATGGCAAACTGGTTAGGTCCCTATGTAATTGATAGCAAAATAGGACCTGGAACATACCGGCTAGCCTCTCTTGATGGAATCAAGGAACTAGAACCCTTGAACATCAGTCATTTGCGGCCATTCCATGTTTAGAAGAGCCATAGCCCAAACAAAATGCTCCAAGGATTTCCGTAATCGCTTGGTCAATCCCCAAAATGCTCCAAGGATTTCCGTAATCGCTTGGTCAATCCCCAAAATGCTCCAAGGATTTCAGTAATCGCTTGGTCAATCCCAAAAATGCTCCAAGGATTTTAATCGCTTGGTCAATCCCAAAATGCTCCAAGGATTTTCGTAATCGCTTGGTCAACCCCAAAATGCTCCAAGGATTCCACCAATCGCTTGGTCAATCCCCAAAATGCTCCAAGGATTCCCGCAATCGCTTGGTCAAAAACAAGAAAATTCAAAAACAATAAAATCATCAAAAATAACAAAATTTGCATCTCATTTCCATACATGCTCAAAATCGTCACAAAAATAAAGAGCTCTATTTTGCATATCATCTTCATATTCACACAAATCAATCCATCAAAAACACAAAAACATATAGCTGCATTACGCATCGCACCCACACATTGCATATTTGTGGTCATAAAGGTCAAAGCGCCATAGACTAGTCATTACTTGGCAAAATTATCATCTTCTACATTTTTTCGCTTTATCAATAGCTCATCGCCTATAACCGCCATTCACGTTATTCTCCCATACTATAGTCAGTTGTCTTCTAATGTATCGAGAGTTTTCGTCATTCAGTCGTCATTAGCTTTCTAGCCACATACTGTACCAAGTCAGACAGATTTTACGAAGGTAGAATTCTACTTGGATCACACCTTGTTACGTAGCATCCCGACACAAGTTAGAACACATAAAAAATTCCCAAGTTGTGTGAACGAAAGATGAAACCTGCAAAGCAATCCAGGTCACCATAAGTGAAATGGTTATCTTGCTCATCCCCCGTGCGAATGACCCCAAGAATGCTGAGAGTTGGCAAAAGGACAAGCATCCTCCCTACCCAATTCCCCAAGAATCCCAAGTTCTCAAAAGTTGCAAAACATCAACAATTTGCAAACGTCAAAAATCCAAATTTTGACATCACAACCAAAGTGCATACATCAAGAAAAGCACATAAAATAGTGATTCTCATCACTCCATATCCTAATCCCTTGCTCAAAAGAAAAATATAATACAAAAATAAACAGTGATTTTTATCACTACAAAAGAGCAAGTATCCCAATACAATTGAAGAAAAGAAGGGAGTCGAACTTGAATCCCTGGAACTCTCAACATCCAGACGGGTCATGAGGCAAACCTCAGTACCGGTTTGGTTGATAGCCTATCGGTCACTGGTGGTAAACCTCCCACATGACGATATATCTATCACATTAACTTGTGTGCGAGATCAATGTTTGCATGTGGATGAGCTAGCTTATGGTATCCTATGATAGCACCGCAGATTAATCTGACTAAATACAACAAAGGAGTTAGTGGAGCTAATCAGGTGATCCTCAATACAGGTTTGGTTGACAGCCTATCTGGCATTGGCGGTATCCTGACCAACACCACATAAATGAACTCAATTGCACACACAGGGATGTGAAATAACTTGGTCCAAGACAAGTCCGATTCATACCTTGTTCAAAAGTCTTGTAAGATACAAGTACAATCTTGGCTAGATAGTTAAAACATCTGAGTCTCAGAAAACCTTAACATACATTCTCAACCAACTTGCTATCTTTCATCCTTGCATCGCCATCAAAAAATACCAAAAAAACATGTATACATAAAAAGCTATTTACCATAGCCATCGCCTAGGACAAAAAGCCATAAAGTTCTACACAGTCTATGGTGCGACTACCAAACATCACAAATTCAATTCATCCATTCCATTTGCATATCATATAAATTAGAAACATTTGCACTCCATCAACACATATGCATCCATCACTATAACTTAACATGCATACATCCATATTCATCAATCATCATGCATAAAATCAAATCATCACATGCGCATAAACAAAATAAAGTCTGTATATATATATCATCAAAAATGCACCAAAAATAGCAATAAAACTGTCCAATGAGAGTGCTTGGATGAAAATATTCAAAATTCTATCCTCCTAAGAATGCTACCATAACCCTCCCGGAAGACGGAGCAAACATTTCCAAAGAAAAAAAAAAAAAAAAAAAATGAGAGTGCTCTTGAAGAGCTCAAAAGATGTGGGGTCACAAATCCTCACTATCCTACTCCCTAAGAAGGCTACCATAGCCGGACTCGCTCCACGGGACGGGAAGACGGATCTTCGAGAATTTCATCCCCAAACGGCGTCACCAAAAGGGTCAAAACCCACCCAAAAATAGCAATAGAGTTGCCGAACGAAGGCGCCTTCACGCCTGACCTTCTTGGCATCCAAAATAGACGTCGGGGTTATAAATCGTCACCATCCTACTCCCTAAGAAGGCCACCATGGCCGGACCGCTCCACGGGAAGACGGATTTTTGACAATTTTAGCTCCAGAAAGGCGTCCCCAAAAGGGTTAACACCCACCAAAAATAGGTCTAAATGTCGAAAAACTGCACACACATTCAAAGATAAATCTCTGAAGGCACCCTTACCTAAGTCATCTTGGGTCAAGCGACTCGTCGCTTTTCTCATGTAGGTCATTCCCTCATCGATTCGTCGCTTGAGGGGGTAGTCACACTTAGTCACCAATCAACAAATACACACCCAATCATGGAAATGGCATGCATTCGAAGAATCATTGGCAAAGACAAATCACGCTCCCGCTTGGGGTAGTAAACAAGCAATAATCACAAGCTGATCAATCACTTGGCATTCATGAATCATGAACTCAAGGTTCCCACAGACAAAAGGTTGCACCCTTTGCCTATTCATGATTGATCAATGTCCAAGCTCAAGTAACACCTCACCGAAAAAGGTTAACACTTGAACCGAGTTCCTTCGCTCGTCAGAAGCAAGGATTCAAGAATGCATGCCCTTTTCATACTTGGGGCATCAAAATTTGGTTAGGTTACTAAGAAACCCTAATCATTAGTGCTTTGGTTATCTATTTTTGCTCGGTCGCTGTGCCTTGCACAACGCATCCCAAAAAGGGGCATCTGTAGACACCAAAACAACACCAATCCGATTATGTGACTGCAAACACTGATCACATTGGCACACACATCCCCAAGGGCAGCCCCCAGAGGTTAAACAGTGGTCCTAACCACTCTCACAACAGTTTTGGAAGGTCAAAAATCATTTTGGCACCTTCAGGCACTTTGCTCAATATCCGTTCCACCCAGGGACGAATTCTAATTGGGATTTGCTCCAGGGGGGGGGGGGGGGGGGGGGGGGGGCTGGAAGGGCATGGCTGCCAAGTGGCGCCTCTGCATGCTCATCCCAAGAGACCTCCAGGTCTATAAATTGGTGGGTTTTCTCACCCCAAAATATACAGAGTAAGAGCAATTTGGAGCAACGAAGTGCTGCCATTTTATTTCCCCATACATCCTTGTGCGATTTGTGCCTTTCACATCCGTGATCTCTTTTGGAGAAGAGGTCATTGGGTGATCATTGGAAGGTCAAATATTGAGCCCAAAACCTGACATTTGGCCATAGAATACCACCCCAATTTTTCGACAACACCTTACAAGAGATTTTGGACCCATCCCAAGTGGATTGGCGTCGAAATCAGGTCCCAACGGTGGGCGGCCTGCCCGGGCGCCCTACTCATTGCGTGTCTAATCGTCCCTTTTAGGAATGATTAGGAATCTATGGCAGATTGTTCTTTCTATCATTTTTATCTTGCATTTCATCTTATGCTGCTTAGGTAGTTTGCAATTTCGATTTCGTAATGTTTTGAGCAAATCTTATCATGTTCTATCACTTTTTGTCTTTACTAACTTGCAGGTAGCATCATCAAATTCCCATTAATGGAGGCCAAATTGGGAAAATATGACCATCTGGGTCTTCCCAAAATACCCCCAATTAGCTAACCCCAAGTTTGCAGGTCTTTTGGAGCTCTCTAGGTAGGACATTTGGGACAATACCTTTTCGGCGTTTTGTTGCAGGTAAATTCGTCCCGCCCCGGAGCGAATTCAAATCGGTGAGGAATTTCCCAACTGTTATTTTTGCAGTGCCCTCCTGGTGATGTCTTGATGCCCCTATCAAATTTTTAGAGCATTTGGATTCATTTTAGTTATAGTTTAATTCATTTTTCTCATTCACTTATCGTAGGCTTGGGGATTGCATGTTTTGTTTCATCCGCAGGTGCTACTAACTATTTCTTGTTCCTTTGAACGCAGGATCGGAACATCGGAGGAGCAGAAAGGAATCAACATTCGTAGACACAAGCGGCGGCGACGTTTTGGTCCGCCCATCTTACATGTGGGCACGCGAAAGAAGGATGGCTATCCATGGATGTGACCAAGAGATGAATTTAACGCTCCTCGCCCCTAAAAAGGGAGGATGCGAATTGTAACCGAATCATGAAATACATCAATAAAGAGAAGGGCTGTTATTTCATTTGGGTTTCAATTCATGTTTTTCTCCATTTCATGCATTTTTAATTCGTAGGGTTTAGCATTAAGTTCAGTTTCGTTTTTGCATCGTGCTTGGAGTTTTCCTTTTTTGAAATATTTTTGGATGCTTTTGGATTTCCATCAAGTGAGATGATAGCGTTGGCTTCAATTGCTCCAAGTTGCGCATATTTTTTTGAGTCAATCAAGGTGCCTGCTTGAGTAAGGTGCCAGAGTAAGGTGCCTACATAAGTAAGGCACCTACTTCAGTAAGGCGCCTACCTTAGTAAGGTGCCTACCTCAGTAAGACACCTAACTTAGTAAGGTGCCTACATCAGTAAGGCACCTATCTCAGTAAGGTACCTACTTTAGTAAGGCACCTACCTCAGTAAGGTGCCTACTTGAGTAAGGTGCCTTAATTAGTAAGGCACCGTTGGACTATGAAGAAAGCTCTAGGGTGGTGCCTCCTTGGTGGAGCAAGGTGCTGCTCTTCCTAAGTAAGGCGCCTCCCTTGATTTTTTTTGAGAGAATAAAACATCCTGGGGTGGCACCTCCTTAGTGGATCAAGGCGTCACTTCTTCAGAGTAAGGCGCTAGAGTAAGGTTCCTCCCTTCTAGAGTAAGGCACCAGAGTAAGGTGCCTCTTCTCGTACTACCAAATGAAAGAATGCTCCGGGGTGGTGCCTCCTTGGTGGAGCAAGGCACTGCTCCTCTAGAGTAAGGTTCCAGAGTAAGGCATATTTCCTCCCTCATTGAAAAGTCAACAGTTGACATGTCTGTTGATGTGAGGTTGATCAAGCCTCCTAAAATTCTCCTCATACAACATCAGCATCTCTGCTTCATCTAGGCACGAGGGTGCATAATTTTTCCTTTACGAGTAATTGGTGCCCACCCAATGCCTGGATAAACACTATATTCTTATTGTGTAGGTTCATGGATGTTGAGCCAGTCTAGGCCCTATTCCTAGAGATGCCTATTGTTCGAGCAATCAGGCCATTCCACTATAAAAAAGAAAAAGAAAAAAAGAAAAATACAATTAAACGCAATTCGTGCCTGTTAGGCCCTGGCTCTCAAGATGCTTGTAGCTTACATGCAGGTGTTTTCCCTACAAAACACATCATATGATAAATAAAAATCGGAAAATATACTAATTTTTTTCTTGATGGACACCTCTACGTCCACCCTATTGTTAAGAATTATGGCAAATTTTTACTTGGATGGGATCTTCCCCATGCCTGCTCTGGATTCTGCCAGTAAGATTTTAGATGTGATATGGGTGCAACCGGTGGCCATTGGTCACATTCCCGTATACCAGTTGGAAGGGTGTAAAATCGATGGTTGATTTCCATATTGTATTATATGCCCATACTACCTTCGATAATTTGGTAGCCTAATCCTTCATATGCTACTGCACAATTTTTATCAGGATGTTTTCTATCTCCTTGTTGGTTACCTCCACTTGCCCATTCACCTATGGATGGTAGAGGGTAGTCTGTTGTGTCATACCCTGTATTGTTCCATCAGTTCCTTGATAAACCTGGAGGTGAATTGGGGTCGTTGATCCGTTGTAATTTCCCAGGGCAATCCAAACCTTGTGAAAATATGGGTGAATAGGAATTCGGATACCATCCCTTCCTTAGAATCTCTTAGTGCCTGGAATTTAACCCATTTGGTAACATAGTCTATGCAGACTAGAATATACCTCCTTCTAGTTGAAGGTGGGTTGATGGGTCCCACGAAATCCGTGTCCCATTTATCAAAGGGATCAATGTGTATGTGAGGTTGAAGGGGCATTTCATCCCTGTGGGTCAGTTTACCCATTCTTTGGCATTCATCACACTTGATGGCATATGCGACTGCATATTTAAACACGTGGGCCAAAAATACCTAGTTTGTAATACCTTATACGCATTCCTTCTTCCTGAGAAATGTCCTCCACATGGCTTATTGTGATAGGCTTTGAGTATCTTTGGAAACTCATGCTCTGCTACGCACCTCCTTACGATCTGTTCAGGCCCTATTTTGAATAGGAGGCCATTAATCCATTGAAAGGAAGTGCTCTTTTCAATCACCCCTTAATTATATCTGTACTAAAGAGCAGGGGATGTTCTACTGGTGGCCAGATAATTGACGATGCTTGTATACCACATTTGTTTGCTGATGATGAACAAATATTTGTTTAGGAACTGGTCTTCTACCACTGTATGATCTGCTAGGATTAGTATGGATAGGAAGTTCATGACTACATTGTCCTTCCTGGGCTAGTCAACTATGGTGATGTCAAATTCCTATAATAGTAGAAGCCACCTGATTATCCTACCACTAATCGCTGGTTTACTCATTAGGTATCTGATGGTCGTATGGTCCGTGTGAATGAACACCTTGTACCTAGTGATGTAGTGGCAAAATTTGTTGATGGCATGTACCATTACAATAAATTCTTTCTCTATTACCGTGTAGTTGAGCTCAGCCCCTGTTAAACTATTACTGACATAATAAATGACATAATTCTTCACCATCCTTCTGCTCGAGGACCGCTCCAATTGCATTATTGGAGGCATCACAATATATGTGAAATGGGATGGCCCAATTTGGACCCCACAACACTGGGGCAGATATCAACTTTTCCTTTAGTGTCTAAAATGCTTGCTCACAGTCCTCCATCCAAATGAATTCCATGTACTTCACTAGAAGGTTGTGTAGGGGTTTAGAAATCTTGCTAAAATTGGTGATGAATCGCCTGTAGTACTTGGCAAAGTTGAGAAAAATCCTCACTTTCGTCTACATTTTTGGACTGGGTAGATCTTTAATCACTTATATTTTATTTTGATCTAATTTAATCCCTTTTTTCGAGATATGATGTCCTAGCACTATACCATCATGCATCATCATAAAACACTTCTCATTGTTGAGGGTTATTCTCCTCGCATATCTGGAGTACACGTTCTAGGTTTGTTGTTGCTTCTTCGAATGTTTCTCCATAAATGGTGAAGTCGTACATGTATACCTCTATTGCCTCCCCCATAATATATGAAAATATGCTCATCACTGCCCTTTGGAAGGTGGTTGGTGTGTCGCACAACCTGAAGGACAACATTCTATAGGTAAACGTTCCTCATGGGCAAGTGAATGTTATCTTGTCTTGGTCCTCCTTGATCTAGATTTGGTTATACCTATTGAATCCATCTAGAAAGGAGAAGTATTTCATTTCGAACAGTGTGTCCAAAACTTGATCAATGAAGGGAAGTGGGAAGTGATATTTATTGATCACCTTGTTTAGCGATTTGTAATCAACATAGATTTGTCATTTCCTATTTTTCTTGGGGACCACCACTAGTGGTGACATCCACTCACTATCAGAGATCGGGCAGATAAACCATGTAGACAAGATCTTCTGTAGCTTGGCCTTGACGATTTCTTTCATGGTCGGGTTTATTCTTCTTTGTGGATGTCTGACTGGGGTTACCTATTATTTGAGGTATATTCGATGTGTGTAGATTTTAAGGCTGATTCCATTCATATATGAATAATCCTAGGCAAATTCTCATTGGTGCTTTGTTAGGGGCTCTTTTAATTCTACCAACTATGTGGGGGTCAACCCACTACTGATATTCAATGTTCTTCCACGCACAATATCAATTTGCTAGGTATGGTGATCCTGAGCGCTGACCAATGACAACTTGGGAACTATGAGGGAGGATTGTCCTTATAGGAATCCTGTTATAATGCCATCCTCATCGATATCCTCATCCATTTCTATCAATGCCATCATCGACTGGAGAAAGAACAATGAATTATCATCCTGGTCGATCAATGTAGGTTCACCCAATGTGTCCATATACGGAGCAGGAGGAGAGATTATCAATCTCTTGATGTTCTATCCATTTGAAATAGTCATGAGTCCATATCAACAGTTGATGTAGGCATCAGTCGTAGCTAACCATGGCCTCCCTAAGATGAGTGGGTAACCACCCAGTCCCATTTTTTATTGTAGTACCAAGAAGTCCACCGAGTATTCCCATGTGTCAACTATTATGATGATGTCTTTGAGCATCCCTTATGGCACTATGGTTGATCGATCCACAAACTGCAACACCGTCTTGGTGGGTTTTAGGTTCGTAAGCTTTAGCTTCTACATGGTCTCCTACGACATCATGTTGATGGCTGCCTCCAGGTCAACTAAGGTGTTCACCAGTGAGTATCCTCCTATTTTTACCGTCAGCACCGGGCTTCCTGGGTCTACATATTTGGGATGATATATATTCTCCATCATCAAATCAGCCAATTTCCTTGTGACATTGATAGTTTGTACCATCTTATATCCTTGTTTCCTCAAATATAACTCTTTTATCACCTTGGTGTATATGGGCACATCTCAGATAGCTTGAAATAGTAGGATAGTGATTGTAAGGTTCCTCAGGCTATATAGGATATCAAATTCTAGCTGTGTCAGCTTCCTCTGCTCTTGCAACTATTTAGGGAATGAGGTCCCCATTTTCTCAACAAATTTCTCTACCTCCACCTCTTCTATTAGAGGGGAATATCCTACTTATTCCTCTTTTTCTACCATGGGAGGTGCTTCTACTCCTAACTGCTTGCCTGATCTAAGTTGAATAGGATTACAACTAATATGATACATTGGATACATCTCTCCCTCTACTTGGTATGTTGGTTTACCTTATTATTTGGGTCCACCATTGGCTATGCTAGTAATTGCATAGGCCTCATCGCAAGTAGGGTTGGTAAGCCTTACTGAGATGGAACTTGTACCATGTTTTGAGGAGTGGAGTTCCACGGAACATGGTTCCTCCACTACTACCCAGGATGCTGATATGGCATCCATGGTTGCTAATTGAGAAATACAGCTCCTAGAGGTATGTTTGTCCAAGGCGGTGGTCCCCACCATCCCATATTGGGTGGTTGCGACTGCCCTTATGGCATATATGTCCCTCCTCCATAGGACAACATCCCTGTGGGCACGTTTCCCATAGGGGGTTGCTACCAATTTCTTCGATTGCCCATGAAATAGGCTTTAGTTATGTCAACCTCCTCTTTGGAATTGGATATTTGTGGGTACAGTCGAGTCTTGTGGTTCTATTGGCAAACCGTTCATACTCTAACCTTGTTTTTTAGGCACTCATTTCTAGCATGCTTCCCTATACATTTTGAAAAAAAATAGGTCAACATTGTCTTGTTCTCCTGTTTCTTCTTCTCCAATAGGAGCGTCTCCAACTACAATGCTAGAGGATAACATTTCACTCTTTAAATATTCCAATATGTTGCCTATCTTCATATTTTTGACTGATGTAGTCACCTTCATGGTCTTGGGAGCTGGTTTACCTCTCCTTTGTGAGTAATTCTGACATAGTTGTTGGATATCTTCCATGGAATGCTAGTAAACATCTCCTCTTGAAATCATGTTTAGCACTTCTAGTGACTCGTTGTTGAGTCCCCTAAAAAATGCTCTTGAGAGACTTATCTCCTAGCTTTGCATGAGGATATCTCTGCAGGTTGAAATTGAACCTCTCCCAGTATTGCTCTAGAGACTTGTCCTCCTTCTGTGTCATACTGAGGACTTCCTCCTTGGAGTCCCATGCTTTGTCGATGTCCTGGTACCACTCTAGAAAGAGATTCCTCATCTCTTCCCACGTAGTGATCTGCTTATTTCCCAACTCGATAAACCATCATAGAGCTGAGTCATCTAATGTCTATGAAAAGAGTTTCAGCCTCTGAGCATCTAACTTGTAGTTTACATACCTGCACAATACATCAAATTTAAACAAAAATAAGTCAGGGTCTTCGGTTGGGTATCCTCTAAAGGTAGGAATATGGGCAAGGGATATGTTCTTAATTCTAGTTTACCTTGCTCCTTCCTCTATCAGGAAGCTAAATCCAGATGAGACTTCTTTAGCTATTTTTTCAAGAAATATGGTCTCTAATACAGCTTTTATGGCCTTTTGGTTGCTCAGGACTTTTTGAATTAGAGCCTCTAAGTTAGATGGTTTTACGGTTAGATCCTCTACAACTTTTCACAATAGGGCTTCCTTCGAGGGTGTTCTTTTAAACAATGGGTTCAGGATGATATTTTATTTCCTATGTCGATGAGATGAGGAGGCACTTTGCATAAAGTGAGGATGCTCACTCCAGTGGACTACTAATGATGAGTCGGGAGAATCTAATTCAAATTCTAGGTCTTCGACTGACTTAGACTTTTCTGATGGGCTCTATCTTATAAAATGACCGTCGGGTCCTCTTTTTCTTGGAAAAATTATACAATGTCAAGCAGAAGGTTTTAAGGGGTAATGTAATCAGTATACTAGTGATGCTTCCCTGGCAATGGTACCAAAATGTTGGGTGCCAAACACTAGTTAATTTTATCCTAAACTTATCACAACACTCACATTTAAATTGTCAACCCAGGAGCTCATAGACTTTTGAAGTTCCACAATTGAGACTACTCATATTACCACCTTTGAGATGAATCCGATTACCTATCATTGGGGGGTTTTTGTGAAATAGTGGTTGATTCGTCCACACCAAGAAAACTTAAATATAAATAAAATGCTCAAAGGTAAACACACCACACTGAAAGCAATAATATGCCTATCATAAAAATAACACAACTTCTAAAATTATTAACTTTTAATATTGGAAAAAAAATATACTACTATGCATAATTAAATCTATGAAAAAAACTAAGAAATAGGGGACGAATACTGGCTTGGAGTGGGCTCGAGCTCCAATAGAGCCTGCCCAAAAAATAACAAAAACAATACGCAGATGAGAGAACGCTCAAGCTTTATTAACAGTTCAAAAAGGATTAAATGTGATAATGTTAAAAAAAGAATGCTTCCCCCTACTAAAGATAAGTTTGTGTGTTTATATACCACACACAGGACTTCGTGTTGTAGTTCTGTTACAACAAATATCTCGGTTACAGTCTAAACTGGGACAATTCAATTACTATAGTCGGTGCATGATGATCATATTCTTTGTCGTTTCCTTGCAATAAGGAAATTTTTGTTTTATTAGGGTTCTGCTTTGTGAATGGTTGTGCGTTTATCCACCCTAGCTGAGATACCTTGTTCATCAAAATTTTCCCATAAATGACGTGGAACGGTGGTCAACTAGATCCTTCTCCAGTCATTTTTTCAACGCACATGATCTGGGCATCCACTCGAATAAGGTGCCTAACTCAGTAAGGTGCCTACTTTAGTAAGGTGCCTACCTTAGTAAGGTACCTACTTTAGTAAGGCACCTACTTCAATAATGTTCCTACTTCAGTAAGGCACCTACCTCAGTAAGGCACCTACTTTAGTAAGGTTCCTACCTTAGTAAGGCACCTACTTCAGTAAGGCGCCTACCTCTGTATGCCTTCATATGATTGAGTGGAACCGTGCCAGGTCCATGTAGGACCTCGAATGAGCAAAAAATGATAAAATATAAAAAATAACTACACAAAACACACTTCACACATGGATTAGATAATACACATGATTTCATTAGCTAAATACATAATATTTCATAAAAATATACAACTTATGATATATTATCGTGAAAAAACCATTAGTACATATACAAAAATATGAGCATATCTGGTGCTCATCAATTATCAATTACAATAATGAATTAATGCATAGATCATCACACACATAAGAGACACAGATTTAACATGGTTCACCCAATGTGGACTACATCCACAGAGAAAATATTTCTTATAAAATTTCTCAACAAATATCTTGGGTACCAATTTTCTATTACAATATTTATGGGTACCAACCTAAAGGAGATACCTATCCCCTATGCTCAAGTTTGTGGACCTCTATCCATAGGAGATACCAATCCCTTCTAATCTAGTTTGTGGAACTCTATCCACAAGAGACCTCAATCAACTCTGCTCTAGTTTGTGGAAATATATCCACAGGTTGCTCTAGTTTCTCGATCTCTATCCACATAAGACCTCAATCCCCTCTACTATGATTCATGAACCTCTATCTACAAGAGACATCAATCCCATCTACTTTGGTTTATTGACATCTATCCATAGGATACCTAAATCCCCTCTACTCCACAAGAGATCTCAATCCCTTCTATCCTAGTTCATGGACCTCTATCCACAAGAGACATCAATCCTCTTTGCTCTAAACATTTACACAAGGCTTGCTCAAACTTACTCTAAGCCCACACAAGGATTGCTCAAGTCTACCCTAAGCCTACACAAGGCTTGCTCAAATCTGCTCCTAAACTTGCTCTCAAATATTATCAATTCTTCTCCAAGCCTACTCATAAGGCTTGCTCAAATCTACTCATCAAAACTTGCTCAATTTGCTTCAAGCCTACATACAAGGCTTGCTCAAATTTTCTCATAAAAACTTTCTCAAATCTACTTCAATCCTATACAGAAGGCTTGCTCAAGTTTTCTCATCAAAACATACTCAAATCTGCTTCAAGCCTACACACAAGGCTTGGTAAAATCTACTCATCAAAACCTGCTCAAATATACTTTAAGCCTACACATAAGGCTTGCTCAAATCTGCTCATCAAAACCTGCTCAAATTTACTTTAGGCCTATTTACAAGGCTTGCTCAAATATTCTCATCAAAACCTTCTAAAATCTGCTTCAAGACTACACACAAGGCTTTCTCAAGTATAATCATCAAAACCTGCTCAAATCTGCTTCAAGCCTACACACAAGGCTTGCTCAAATCTACTCATCAAAACCTACTCAAATATATCTCAAACATGCTCATAAAACCTACTCAAATATACCTCAAATATGCTCACAAAACTTGCTCAATCCAGATCATATCTTGTATACAAATAATGTTCATCTATTCCCATATCTTGCATAATGATATAATCAAGTGCTTTATCTAATCTTCAATGTGCATTATTCAACTAAAGTAGTTTAGACATATTCTACCCAAAATTTGTTTAACCTCTTGAACATATAGAGAATGATATGCACTAAAAAATGCTCAATATGTTCTTCACATTCATTAAGTTTGTCACTTTTACACGTCTCACATATATTGAATTCTAAAGGTAGCTCTAGTCTAGCACTTGATAACTTACCTGGTTATTGCTAAGTTGCACCTTTACTTCAAGACCAATCATAATGCATAAGTACTTCTCATCTACTTACAATATTAATCATGAACAATCCACAAGTCTGTTATTTTCATCTACTCACAAATTCAATCATGAATATGCACAAATTTGCTTCACAAAGCTGATCATTAACTCTTGCACTTTTATTTCCAATATCACTCAAAACCAATGCACAAGTTTGCTCTCAAAATTGATTTATAACTCTTGCACTTTTATTTCCAATATCACTCAAAACCAATGCACAAGTTTGCTCTCAAAATAATTTATAACTTTCATAAATTTATTTCTAATTTTAACCATAAACAATGCATAGGTTTACTCATAAATTTGATCTATAATCTTTCCCAATTTCATTTCAAACAATAAATTCTTATGCCTCAAAACATATGACAACTCAATATATTTTCTTGAACCAAAAACTCTTTAAGAAAGGAATTAAATTACTACACCTCTAAATCTGCCTTGATGATGATGAGCTTCTCAAACCCGTCTTGGCAAAATAATTTCCTTTTTTATCCTCCAAAAATCTGGTTAGTAGTTTTCTATTTCATGCATAGATAGAAAATCATCTTCCCAAATGTACACACCAAAGCTTTCAAGAATACTACCTTATATCTCCTACTTTCACAAATAACTTTAACTTTATAACACCCACGCACAATATCTGAAATACAATCTTCAATTACACACAGTATACCTTATGACTCCAAACACTATGTAAAATATAATTCATTGCAACACACCTTATAACTCCTTAACAAAATTAAATATGATGCATACCTTATAACTCCTAAAATTTATTTAATCAAAATATTTTTACCCTTACCAATGTAGTCGTCGTGAATTGAACCTGCCACCTCCTGTTTGTCCACGCCCTAGTGCAAGTTAGGTTACACTGTGAGCTAGCTACGCACACAAAAAATGAAGTGCACGATATTTATTTTAAGGTGTTGCTGTGAATTTTCTCTGACAAAAAACCCTTAGAAAAATGGTGCTACCGAGAATCAACCCTGAGACCTCTTGTTCGCCTACACCCTAGCGCAAGTTGGGCTACCACTTGAGCTAGCCATCCGTACAAAGAACAAAGTGCACGATGTTTATTTTAAAACCTTTTCAAATTCCTCTTTGGTCAAAAACTCAACAAAATGGTGCTATCATGAATTGGCCCCAAGACCTCCTATTCCACAATGCTCTAGCACAGGCTCAATTACCATATGGGCTAGCCACCTAGATGGGATATCTAACAAGTAGTCTTCATATTATTTTATTTTCAATTCTACCTCAAAGACGTGCACACTTCCCCTTATGCTCTCCATGAATCTGACATGAAGGATTTTGATTTTCACTCCATGTTTTTTTTTATGAATAAAATATTACTCCCTTTTATATTAGTGTTTTGTTTTGACCATGGAATGTCGTCGTTTTAGATTTTCACCTTTTTGAATTTAGATTGAAACCATTTTTAAATTCAAATTTATTTGTATTATAATATATAAACCTTAGGTTTTAAATATTATAATATATTACTTTTAAACCTTTGTCCAATGCCTTCAAATTTTTTTATCGGTGATCTACCGATAAGGATGCCACTTGCATTATCGATGATGTGACCCGGGTTAAATCCCCATGGTGGATGTGTCTAAGAAGTATTACTCATTTTTTTTTTAATATTTCTTTTAAACCTTTTGTCTTTCTCTTTATAAACCTTTGTCCTCAAGCCTCTTGAACCTTTATAAACTCTCTTTATAATATTTAAATATTATAATCCTCAAACATGTTTTCCTTGCTTTCCATTTTCCAACCTTGTAAACTCATCATTATTGAAGAATATTTTTGCCTTGATTACCATGCTCTCTTTGGCATCAACCCTTTGACATAAATGACAACTCAATATTCTCAATATTTCCAACATTTGCAACATTACCTAGGTTCAATAACTAGAAAGTAATTGATTGGTATTGATCCCATACATCATCCTAAAATTTTGTCTTTTTTCTGTTTTTGACATTCTAGATTAGCCCTTCAGTAATAGCATTACTGGCCTTTTTAACTGTAGTCCAAATGATGGACCCCCCCATTAAAGAGGAGGCTATAAAATGGTTCCACCTCATCCCCATCCTTCATAGATAGAACCTTTGACTTAAGGCTAGACTAGTCTAGAATCCAATTCCACAACAATTTAGCTGATAAAGCCAAGTTCTGATCTACCAATCTGTGGATACCCAACCCCCATTTATTTAGTGGAATGAAAATTGAATCCCACTTTAGTAAAAACTATTTCTTTTTCAATTTTGAGCCACCCAAAGAAAGTCCCTCAAAAATCTATGAATCTCCTTAACACAGTGCTTGAGACCAATCATAGTCAATCTTCCCCCTAGCGAGAGACAACGATGGGTCCAATGATTTAACTTACCTCAAATTTCATCTGTAAGTCCTCCAAAATTCCTTTCCAAGATGTCTTCCTTCCAATGGAAGCTCAAGATATATAAAGAAGACCAAGCCTTTCTTGAAATTTTAAATATTAAGGATATGGGATTGCACCCTATTATCAACATTGAAAATGAGAATCTTTGATTTATCTTCATTGATAACTTGACCCAAACCTCTCCTGTATAGATCCAAACATCTTCTGAACCCCTAGGCCTCCTTGATGAGCAAATTCTAGTAGAAAATTATAAGAGTTTTTTTATTTTTATAATAAAATCACTTACACACAAACACCCATAATAAGCTCACATGCATGCATAAACACCCCCTTCCAACCTAGATTTTTCCAAAGAAAACAAAATGTATTAACAATTTTTAATAAACCACTCTAAATTGTCCCTTATAATATAATAATTTTTAAAAATTAATAAATATTTAACTTATATTAATAATAAAATATTTAATTAAAATCAATTAAATTTTAAATTTAAATATATAATAAATTTATATTTTTAGATTATCTTGCAATTAATTCAACTATGTAAATATCATCCAATGACATATTCCCCTCGCTTTGATGATAATGACCACACTCTTGATTAATCACAAGAGTAGGAATTGAGGATGAACATTTGGTTTGTTGTCAAAGCCCAAAGGTAGTGTCCTTAATAGGACTAGTGTAATGGGGTGAGTGATAAGATCCTTGAACTGAATTAAAATTAGAATCCTTGTTAATATATGTATTAAATAGATTATAAGGAATAGTAGTGGTAAAATTTATAGTTCTAAGTTTTATAATAAATTTTATATAATTTAATTATTATATATATGATTAGATAAATATATAATATGAAGAGTTATTCAAAATTTTTAATTATAATATTTTTTTTGGTACTATTAAGAAGAAAGAGGGTTTTGAAAGGGACCCCACAACCTTTTACAACAACTCCAAAAAGGAGAAAACCATAATCCCTCAACCAATAACAACATCTCCAATAGGGAGAAAATACCAAGTACAGTCAAGCCAACAAACTCCAAAAGGAGACTACAAACCAACTACAGCAAACGGGTAACCATCCAAGAGCATCAAAAATATCCTTAGGACAAGTGGGCCCCTGCATCGAGAACACCCAGCCAAACTGGGAAATAGTGCCAACACTACTTAAAACGAGTGAATAGGAGATAAAATAAATTATGATTTGAACAGCCCAGCCAAACTGGGAAGCAGTGCCAACAATGGAGCATGAGCAAATAAGATAAAATGTAAATTTGAAATGCCCACTCAGTAAAGGCTGAAAACCACTGAAACCTAGGATCCAATAGCGAAAACCACTCCACAAAATTGTGGACCAATGCATCTCCTTCGAAAACCACCTAGAATCTGGAAAACCAACATCTGAGAATACAAGAACACTTGCCACAATAGGAAGCACAACGACAGCTGCAAGAGGTGAGTGCTAAAAGCCCTCGAAAACCTATCCAAATGATGGACCTCCCTTTAAAGAGGAGGCTATAAACTGGTTCCACCTCATCCCCATAATTTGTAGATAGAACCTTCGACTTAAGGCTAGACTAGTCTAGAATCCAATTCCACAACAATTAGCTAATAAAGCAAAGTTCTATCTACCAATTTCTAGATACCCAACCCCCCATTTATTTAGTGGAATGCAGACCAAATCTCTGTTAGAATAAATAATTATTCTCTTAAGTTCTACTAGGATAGACTTACTTGAGTTACCATTCTTCAATGATTCAGGTGAACTCTCAGTTTATCCTAGTTCAGATTTGATGAGTTGTTGTAATCCAATGGCTCTCAATGATCAACTTTGCTATTTATACAAAGTTGATCCATGAAATAAATCAATCAAGTATTCTATTTTCTAACATGGTATCAGAGTGGGCCTTCCCTGCCTTGTGAGCATTGGGAGCTCTTCCTCATGGGAGAAATCCCCCTCCTCATTTTTTTCCCGATTTTTTCCAAGCCTAGGGAGTATGCTCTCTATTTTTTAAATGGAACAAAAACCAGATAGTTTGAGAAAATTCATGGTTGCCACTGAAAGCTTTATTGCTTGGAGCCATGAGATGTTAAGGAAAGAGTTTTTTTTGTATAGATTTTTTTTGTGAGATGAGATCTGTGCAGTCAAAGTCATCCATAATTCTGGATGCATTGTTAAGGCTGGTTTGATGATCTTGCTATTTTTCGTAGTAAAGTATAACCGCTTTTATTTTCTATGAACATGATTTTTTTTTACAGTTCATCTGTTTTCTCGTAGCCATGGTGAAAATTTTCGTGGCCTTGGGCATAACCACTAGAAAATATTTTTCCTGGTGGCCAGGATTTGTTGGATCGAGTGCACAATAAAAATTCACATGTGCACAGGTGATGGTGTAATCTATGTGATTTTTCAGTCACCGCCAGCTTGCTGGAGAAGGAGGGACTGTTTGGTGCGACTTCCGCACATCTGTTGATACCGCATGCCATTCATCAATCGTGGTGTTTCCAGTAAACAAATTTAGCAAAACTCAGCGGCAGATTATGCACATGGAGCGGCAAAGAGGGGCGGCAGAATGATTGCGGAGTAGCCACCGGCTTGAAATTCCACTACACACCAGGCCGGGAGGAGCCATTAAGGAATCATGTTGTTTGACATGCACGGATGCCGCGGTTGACGCTTCAAATCAAGAGAGGCTAAAAAATATTCGTGGAGTTTGGCCCGTAATGAAACACCAATGTATTATAGGAGCGCATGATGCGTGGACGCGTAGCCGTAGTAGCTTTCACCATGAAGATAACAGGAGAAGCCGTAGAAACCTGGCTGAAGCTTGCTCGAGTTCAACTGCTAGTGCATTTTTAGTAGATCGCCATATGTCTCCTATGATGTTGAAGTACTATTGAACTTAGTCAACATGATATTAATAATCATCAAGTGAAGGAGATGTTTTTTTTTTATGTTGCGAAGAAGACACGGATTTTTTTAATGCTATTGATACTTTTCCAGGGTCAAGTACAATAGAAATGGTGCGCGATTGATCGATCACATGGAGATCGAAGTAACAATGGTAGACATCTCGGTGTCCCGCATCTCGATGGCAGTGAAGCGTAACAAATCGACCATCGTCCCACTATTGTTGTGGGGTACTTTTCTACACCTGAAAATGGAGACGCCCACCATTCTATTTGTTCTACCATACTGCTTGTTTGATCCATGCAACAAGATGCGCTTCTATTTTCTACAGAAGATAACATTGGCCACCCATTTTTTTTGGGTTCAATGCAGCTAATAGTAGGCCCAAGTTTATGGCCTCACTTCAGCTAATGTAGTTTTTAGCGGAGGTCTGCTTCAATTTCTGATGGTGCAGATCGCACATTTTTTTAGATCGCCATGATTGCAGTTGCGTGAAGCATGGAAGCAGCCGATGATGGTGAAGTTATGACGAGTAAATATCTGGCGGGACCGCTATGAGCTGTGAAGTGAAAGTTTCAATGATCAGGAAACTGGTATGCTGCAGTGAATAGTTTTCCTGACTCTTCAAACTATCAGTGTGAATGCAACATGGCAGTGGAGCTGCCATGATTGGTGCCTGTTCGTTTATCACCGGGATGTTCTTGTCTACCTGTACGTGCCAATCCATGCTGTGCAACATTGAGGGAAGTTTACTATCAGATTTTTTTTTCACCGGAACTGATATGTGTATAGTTTTGGGTGTTCGTATTTTGTACTCCCGCTGTTAATACTGTTTGTGCTGTTTAAAACTAGGGAACGTCCCTCATGAAGCGGCAGAGAGAAGTTCATGGAAGGATGTGGAGACACCCGTGAGATTTTTCGGGACATATTTTAGTACACCCACCAGTGAGATTTTGCAGTTTCATAATCAGCACCGGAATTTGCGTTCGAGAACAATTTGGCAGGCTATATGCGCTTTTTCACGTCGTGGTCATCCAAATGAATGCGGCAGTAGCGGTTCGGATGACATTCCCTGCATCACATTTGCACGTCTGCATAGGCCTCACTTTCTGCTCATGATGTTGTGTCGTCGGGCTCCCTCACATAAAACTTCTGCCAATTTCAAGTGGTTCGATCCGGAACACCTACTGTTGAAGACCAGTCAAAGAGTGCATTGAAGGAACAATCTTCAATTTTTGGGTGGTACATGCACCTGTGTTGGTATAGTTTTCCTCAAGTTTGTGATCTTGGTCAAGCGAGCCATGTTAGAGGCAACCCTACGTATTGGAGGTAATGTTTTTCGTCCACCTGGAGGGTTTGAATCGTCGATGGCATCGTCGAGGTAATCGGGATGTTCTTTTAATGAATGTTGGGAGCAGATTTCTTTTTTTTTCCATTGGCACGGAGGAGATCATGCCCTTATTTGAATTAACGAGCTGCAGCAATGATCTCGGTGTTCTGTGCTTTACCCAATGTGCCTGTTTTTTTCCGCTGGAGATGGAGGTCTTTTATGGGCTGCGAGCACCATTTCTGCGCAATCTGTTGCAGATATATTTATGGGCTTGGCCGAAATAGAAGCTTTCTCGGGGTTCGTGATGATGTAGATATTCCTACGCGTATTTTTCCATGCGTGTCCACATTCGAGCCATGCTCTGCATTTGCATTTGAATCGTCTGCCCGAGTTTGCAGCGGCGGTCGTAGGGTGAGGAAGTAGTTTTCAAAATGTGGTGTGAAGCAAAATGCCATTGCCTTTTGCTTTTCAGAAGCATTGAAGTTGTGATTCCCGCTCATCCTGTGAAGCATCCACGTCGTTGGCTCGGAGTTCGAATAGAACTATGGTGGTTGGTAAATATTTTCTTTTGAGAGAGCATTAAAGGGCATGCATTATTTTTAAAAAATGAATTTTAAATTTTCAAAATTCAATAAATTCTTTTTTATTAAAAAAAAAGGGGTTTAATAGAAAGGCATCCTTTATAGTGGGTGGGGCCATTTTTTAATTTCTTCCATTGTATGGGAATATTGAAATGTATTTTTCTCCTCCGAGAAAAAATTAAAGTGGAGATTTTTTAAACCCATGTTGTATTTTGAAAATTTCAGATATTTTTTTCGAAGGACTTTTAAGATTCCCTTAATAAGAAGATTGTTTTGTTTTTCTGTAATTTGAAGGCCTTATTGAACCCTTAGTATAGGGATATTTATAGTCGTCGAATTTTTTTTTTCTGAGCCAGATATAATAGAGGTGACCATTTTCAGTTTTTAAAACTTTTTTGTGGATAGAATACTATTGTATCATGGAGTGCATTCTCGGTTGAACCCGACACTCCAATATCATTTGGTGCCCTTGTTTTGTTGTTTGTCCATTGTTTTTAGACATTTATCAGCCCATTGTGTCCATATAGGTGGTAACCACATACTCATGCTTGTGAAGTCGATTTGGACTTCCCTAGCGATTCTTGTGGTTCTTTCCACACTATCTTCACACCTTTTTTCGATGAGTCTCTACTTTTTTGAGACATCTGATGGGTCCTTTGCAGATTTCTTGATGGAAGTTGTCCTAGGGGGTTGAAGAGGACATATTCCTTCCTCTCCATCCTCCATGCACATATTCCTTCTTCTTCTTCTATTATGGCAGGTGTTTTTCTCCCTTGAGGTTTTTTCATCATTCCCTTGTTTTGCCGCTTGTCCACGAGTTTTGGACCTTATTTTAGCACATTGTGCTCATATAGGTGGAAACCACATACTCATGCTTGTGGAGTCATTTTGGACTACCCTTGCGATTTTTGTGGTTCTTTCTCCATCCTATCTTCACACTCTTTTTTTGTGAGACACTTTGGTTTTTAAGGGAGTTCTCTTTGGTGATCTTTATTCTTTTTGATCACATATTGTACATGAGTACCTTATCAAGCCCTGTTGTCGGGACTCATACTTGTGGATATGCCACTTGTTTTTGCTATTTGTCCACTAGTTTTGGACATAGTTATCAGTCCATTGTGTTCATATAGGTGGAAACCACATACTCATGCTTGTGGAGTCATTTTGGACTACCCTTGCGATTTTTTGTGGTTCTTTCTCCATCCTATATTCACACTCTTTTTATAGACACTTGTGGTTTTTCATCATCTTTTAGTAGATACTTTTTGACCACATATTGTACATGAGTACCTTATCAGGCCTTGCTACCGGGACTCATTTTTGTGGCTATACCATCTCTTTTGTACATGAGTACCTTATCAGGCCTTGTTGCCGAGACTCATTTTATGTGGGTATGCCACATATTTTTTATTTTTATTTTTTCAATGAGGACAATCTTTGCCATACGAAGACATGCCTCTTATTTTTCTTTTCGATAGTCATTTTTTCCCATAGGGTTTTACCATCTCTTCAAAAAGAATCATTGTACATGAGTACCTCATTAGGCCCTGTTGTCGAGACTCATTTGTTAAATTCACCCCTAGTATCACTTAAGGGGGGTGTTAGAATAAATAATTATTCTCTTAAGTTCTACTAGGATAGACTTACTTGAGTTACCACTCTTCGATGAGTGTGAACTCTCAGTTTATCCTAGTTTAGATTTGATGAGTTGTAATCCAACGAATCTCAATGATAAATTTTCCTATTTATAAATTGAAAGATTGAAATTGCCTACAATATTGATTTTATCAGAGACAATATTCCCCCTAGCGAGAGATAACGATGGGTCTAGTGATTTAACTTACCTCAAATTTCATCTGTAAGTCCTTCAAAATTCCTTTCCAAGATGTCTTCCTACCAATTGAAGCTCAAGATATATAAAGGGGACCAATCCTTTCTTAAAATTTAAAATATTAAGGATATGGGATTACACCCTATTATCAACATTGAAAATGAAAATCTCACTTATATTTACTAATAACTTGACCCAAACCTCTCTCGTATAGATCCAAACATCTTCTGAACCCCTAGGCCTCCTTGATGAGCAAATTCTAGTAGAAAATCAAACGATTTTATTTTTATTTTTATAATAAACTCACTTACACACAAACACCCATAATAAGCTCACATACATGTATAAACACCCCTCTCCAACCTAAGTTTTTCCAAAGAAAGCAAAAAGTATTAAAAAAATTAAAAAAAATAAAACACTCAAAATTGTACCTTATAATCTAATAATAATAATAATATATATATATATATATATATATATATATATATATATATATATATATATATATAGTGAAAAACCCCTTGCGAGTCCGCCTTGGTCTGAGAGACCATGAATATGGGGTTATGCACCGTTAAAGTCACCCGAGAGTCGCACTCGACCTTGCCCGCACCAACATTATCAATTGGATTTTGGATACCCAATTCAACTTTTTCGTAGGGTGGAGATTTGAACCTGGGACCTCCCTTGGAGGATTGCCCTCTCCTCTCCAAATCACCTACAACACCTGGGTTAAAATTAATAAATATTTAACAAATATTACTAATAAATATTTGATTAAAACCAATTAAATTTTAAATCCAAATATATAATAAATTTATATTTTCAGATAATATTGCAATTAATTCAACTATGTAAATACCATCCAATGACACATTCCCATCGCTTTGATGATAATGACCATACTCTTGATTAATCACAAACTCAAGAATTGATGATGAACACTTGGTTTGTTGTCAAAGCCCAAAGGTAGTGTCCTTAATAGGACTGGTGTAATGGGGTAAGTGATAAGATCCTTGAACTGAATTAAAATTAGAATGCTTGTTAATATATGTATTAGATAGATTATAAGGAATAGTAGTGGTAAAATTTATAGTTCTAAGTTTTATAACAAATTTTATATAATTTAATTATTATATACATAGATAAATATGTAATATGAATAGTTATTTAAAATTTTTAATGATAATAAATTTTTTGTACTATTAATAATAAAGAGGGTTTTGAAAGGGACCCCACAACCTTTTACAACAACTTCAAAAAGGAGAAAACCATAATCCCTCAACCAATAAAAACATATCCACCGGGGAGAAAGAACCAAGTACAATCAAGCCAACAAACTCCAAAAGGAGAGTACAAACTAGCTATACCAAAGAGGTATCCATACAAGAGCACCAAAAAGAGCACTAAAAAGACCCTTATGACAAGTGGGCCCCTGCTTTGAGAACACCCAGTCAAACTGAGAAACAGTACCAACACTACTTAGCATGAGTTTACAGGATATAAAATAAATTTGATTTGAACAACCCATCCAAACTGGGAAACAACATAAAATATGGAGCATGAGTGAATTAGATAAAATTTAAATTTGAAATACCCATTAGTAAAGGCTAAAAACCACCAAAACCTAAGAAAATCACTCCACAACACTGTGGACCAATGCATCTCCTCCAAAAACCACCTAGAATATGGAAAACCCACATTTGAGAATACAAAAACACCTACCACACTAGGAAGCACAATGACAGCCGCAATATGCGAGTGCCAAAAACCCTCGAAAACCAGGATCCTACAGTGAAAACCACTCCACGACATTGTGGACCAATGCATCTCCTCCAAAAACCACCAAAATACTAGAAAACCAGAATCTAAGAAAACACATACCGCACCAAGAAGCACAACAATAGCTGCAGGAGGTGGGACTAAAATGAAAGTGTAACCACCAAAAAGGCTCACACCCGATGGCATCCTATTGCAATAAATGATAAAAGTATAACATGCATACAAGAACAAGAAATTGACAACAAATGAATCAAGAAGAAAAATGCTTTATTCCATTGTATTCAAAGTCAACATCAAATTACAAGTACATCCCTCCTAGGGATAGTCATTTTGATACAATATTACAATAGGAGTGCACAATTGTTTCCCTCTTAAGGGTAGGTGTGATTTCCAAATGCCTTTCAGGATGACATGAACTGCTCTAGGGTGGAGATGCCCTCTTATTCACGATGGGGAAGGAACTTGATAGTTGGTTCTCCTTTGAAACTATTCCCCGCGATCAAGAAACAACACAAGAATGTCAAAAATATAGGCAACTTCTCCTGATGAGGCCCTTTTAGGTAAATTGTATTATGACACCATTAAACATGCATAATCAAGAAAACATGAAAAGTGCTTCTAAACTATGCAATTCGAATCAAGATTCATATAATAGCGTAAAGAAAAGTAGCAGCTACACTATGCATGGATTAAATGTTAAAATGAAGCATAAACATGCATAAAGAAACAATTTAAGTCCTAATTGAAGAATAAACATAAATGATGTAGGAGCATCTAGTGGTGTAAGAGTGATCTTGCATCACCCGAAAAAAATTGTAATTGTTTAATTTTGTAAAACTAGTAAAACTAGTAAAACTAGTTTAACTTGCAAGAGATTTTTGAAGGTCTTAGAGGTCGAATTTGAGGATTTTTGGCTAGATGCGAGCCTTGGCATAAAGAGCCAAGGATTACTTCGCTTAGCTCGTTTCATGTCGTTTTCGAAAACATGTTGTAATAGTCAATCGGGTCAACGAGTGCGAAGTTATGACCTCGAAAAGTTGCCCCCAAAATTCAAATTTGAATTTTAATGGTTTTAGGTGGGAAAAAGGGAAAACAGGGTATTTGAGGGAATTTTCAAAATTGTAAAGGGGTCTTTCTCTTGTATCCTTATTTTTTGGCATGAAAGTAATGAAAGGTTGGATTCTATGACTTGTTCAAAGGAAAAATACATGTGTATCATTTGTTTGGTGTTGCTTGTGTAACATGATCTACACCAAGTGGTATCAGAGCGGGAGTTCTTGAGTATGTAAACAGATCGTCGGACGTGAGGCAGTTTACACCAAGATCTATGGTTAAGGTTTGTGAGAGAAGTGAGCAGAATGCCTCCATGAAGAAATTATGGTGGTGGGAGAAATATGGTGTCAAAGGAAGATTTCAGAGCTTTGCAAAGGCAAGTCCAGTCTCTACAAGAGGAGCTGTGTAGAGGGTTTGAGCCAAGGAGAGAAGGTAGTGATGATGAAGTTGAAGAATAAGAATATCAGTTTGAGGAAGAAAAAGAGGCAGTAGATCCTGCACAAGCCAAGTTATACAGAGCCATATCTCAGATTGGAAAGAGACCGAATATGAAGGCTTCTATGTATTCTGGAAATCTTGATCCAGAGGAGTTGATTGACTGGATCAATGATTTGGAAGAATAATTTGAGTATGAGGAGGTTGAAGATCCTGATAGGGTCAAGTTTACTAAGACCAAGCTGAAGGGTCATGCCAGAATATGGTGGAAGGGAGTGCAACTAGACAAAAATAAAAGAGGAAAATAAAGGATAACAAAATGGGAGCGGATGTTGGAGAAGTTGAAGAGGAAGTTCATTCCAGGTGACTGCGAGTTGGATATGCTAAATAAAATGCAAGGTTTGAGGCAATCAAGTAAGTCTGTCAAAGAATACACAGAGGAGTTTTATAAAATTTTAATCAGAACAGGCCATTCAGAGGCCAACAAGGATAAGGTAGCCCATTATATTAATGGGTTATGAGTAAGTATTCAAGAGGAGTTAAGTATGGTAAGGATGATCGCCATAGAGGATGCTTACCAGTTTACCCTGAGGGTTGAAGAGAAGATGAACAAAAGGTTTGAGAGCAAGCAAAGAGGAAGAGGTCATGGTGGAAGAACTGGTGGAAGATCAAATGGAGGACGAAATGAAGATTATAAGAAGAATGGAGAAGCTAGCAGTAGTCAGGACCAAAAGGGAGATAATGCTTACCGCCCTCGTGATCAAAACAATGGTTACCAAAGAGGAAGAGGAAGGTCTAGACGAGGGTTTGGAAGAGGAGGATTTCATGGAACCTGTTTCCACTGTGGCGAAGAAGGACATCGAGCATACGAGTGTCCACAACACCAAGAGAGGACAAATAGGAGGCCTGAAGGTAATTCTCGAGTTGCGGTCATTGATGAAGGTGCTGAATCTGAGCACTCTAAAGAAGTAAAAAGAGGAGAAGTGCTAATCACAAGGAGAGCCTTGTTGAATGAGGAGAGAGACCCAGATCAGAGGAAGATCTTATTTTGCACAAGGTGTAAATGTGCACGTAAGATTTGTAATATTATCATAGACAATGGTAGCACAGATAACCTAGTTTCAGAAGGAATGGTTACCAAATTGTAATTAGAGAGGAAGAGACACCCGCATCCATATAAGATTGCGTGGTTACAGAAGGACCATAGGGCTTTGGTCAGTGAGCAATGCTTGGTAAAATTTAATATTAGGAATTACCTTGATGAGGTCCTATGTGACATCATGCTTATGGATGCTTGCCATTTATTATTGGGAAGGCCATGGCAGTTTGATCAGTGTGCAGTGCATGATGGTCGTGCCAAAACTTACTCCTTGACAAAGAATGGAGTGCGCCATAAGCTGAAGCCCATAAAGGAGGTGGACAAAAAGGTATGTAGCAGTGCCAGAATCTGTTTAGTTGAAGGGAGAAGGTTTTTGGATGGTTTGAAGCATGAGCATATGTGCTATGCATTAATTCCTAGAGTTAGGGAAGAAGAATGCAAAGATACCCCAAGTAGAAGTCTTAGGTCTCGTTGGAAGAATTTCTAGATATTATATCAGATAATGTGCCTGAGGGTTTACCACCAGTGAGGAAGATCAGGCACCATATAGATTTGGTACCAGGATTTAGTTTACCCAATAAGGCAGTCCATAGAATGACTCCTCTAGAAAGTGAGGAGCTAAATAGGCAAGTCCAAGAGTTGCTAAAAAGGGACTAATTCGGGAGAGCTTGAGTCCATGTGCAGTACCTACAATACTAGCACCAAAGAAATATGGAGAGTGGAGAATGTGTATAGACTCTCGAGCTATTAACAAGATCACCATAAAATATAGATTTCCATTGCCAAGGATGGATGACATTATAGACTGTTTGAGGGGAGCCAAGTAATTCACAAAGATTGACCTGAAGAGTGGGTACCATCCGATTCGTGTCAGAGAAGGAGATGAGTGGAAGACAACCTTCAAGACCAGAGAGGATTTGTATGAGTGGTTGGTCATACCATTTGGGCTAACCAATGTGCAAAGCACATTCATGCGACTGATGAATGAGGTATTGAAGGAGTTTTTAGGAAAATTTGTCATTGTATATTTGGATGACATTTTAATATTTAGCAGGACCCTGGAAGAGCACCTGATGCATATCATAAGGGTTTTTGAGAAGCTAAGGGAGGAGCAGTTGTTGATTAATTTGAAGAAGTGTAGTTTTGTGAAGAAGGAGTTAGTGTATCTGGGATTTGTCATCTCAGCCAAAGGTCTAAAAATGGACCCAAAAAAGGTGAGGGCTATCATTGAATGGCCTACTCCAAGAAGCATAACTGAGGTAAGATCATTTCATGGTCTAGCAAGTTTTTACAAAAAATTCATTAGAAATTTTAGCAGTATTTGTGCACCCCTTACAGAAACAATGAGAGGGGATAAGAAAGAATTTAAGTGGACCTTAGGAGTAGATAAGAGCTTTGATATGTTAAAGAAGAAGGTCATAGAGCAACCTGTTTTGGCACTTCCAAATTTTAATAAGGTATTTCAGGTAGATTGTGATGCTAGTGGTAGTGCCATAGGAGCTGTATTGAGTCAAGAAGGTAAACCTGTTGCTTATTTTAGTGAGAAACTCAATGATTCTAGGAAGAAGTAATCAATTTATGATCAAGAGTTTTATGCTATAGTTTAGGCTCTAAAGAAGTGGAGGCATTATTTATTGCCAAAAGAGTTTGTTCTATATACTGATCATAGCCAAGGAAAGCTAAATTAGAGGCACTTGAAGTGGGTTGAGTTTCTATAGATTTATACCTTTGTGTTGAAGCACAGGAGCAAAAAGTCAAACAGAGTTGCAGATGCCTTAAGTAGAAGGCAGTGTTTGTTGATAGAAATGAAGGTGGAAGTTGTAAGGTTTAATGAACTTAAGGGTTTGTACCATGAAATCCTAATTTTGCAGAGGCTTGGAGGGCTTGCTTGACACTTGTTACTTTGGACAAGACTAAATGGTTGGATTTTATAATCCAAGATGGAATGTTTTTTAGAGGAAATCAATTATGCATTCCAAGGAGTTCAATGAGGGAGAATCTAGTCAAGGAGAAATACAGTGGAGGGTTGGCTGGTCACTTTGGTCGGGATAAGACCATTGCCCTTGTTAGTGAGAACTACTATTGGCCACAGTTACAGCAAGATGTGAAGATATTTGTGCAAAGTTGTAGAGTATGCCAGATGGCGAAGGGTGTGAGACAGAACACTAGATTATATCAGCCATTACCTATACCAGAGAGACCATGGGAGGACATCAGCATGGATTTTGTTCTTGGCCTACCAAGGACACAGAGGGGAAATGACTCCATATTTGTGGTGGTTGACAGGTTTTCAAATATGACACATTTTATTCCCTACTAGAAAACTAATGATGCAGTTCATGTTGCAGGTTTATTTTTCAAAGAGGTGGTACGACTTCATGGTCTACCAAAGAGTATAGTTTCTGACAGAGATACCAAATTTGTTGGGTATTTTTGGAGAACCTTGTGGAAAAAATTGAAGACAGATTTGAAATTCAGTTCTGCATACCACCCACAGACTGATGGACAAATAGAGGTGGTGAATAGAAGTTTGGGTAATCTATTGAGATGCTTGGTAGGAGATAAGCCCAAGGGATGGGATTTTGTTTTTCCATAGGTGGAATTTACATACAACAATTCTGTCAACAGGAGTACTAATAAATCTCCATTCCAGATAATATATGGGAGCAATCCAAGAAATGCTTCTGAGTTGAGGAAGATAGATACAGGGGAAAAGTGTAGTTCTAAGGCTGAGGACTTTGTAGAGCATCTGAAGAGCTTGCATGAAGAAGTGAAGAAGCATATTACTAAGATGAATAATCTATATAAGACAAGGGCAGACTAGAAGTGACAGTTTAAGGAATTTGAAGTGGGAGATGAAGTTATGGTCCATATAAGAAAAGAAAGGTTTCCTGCTAAAACCTATAACAAGCTGAAAATGAAGAAGTTTGGACCATGCAAAATCAGGCAATGCATATGAAGTGGATTTACCAAGTGGGCTTAACATATCACCCATCTTTAACATTTCAGATTTGGTAGAATACCATGAAGGAGACAATGGTGAGGTACCAGTAGCAGAATTGTTGAATATTCCAGCATCTACTCCAGATATAGAAGAGATAGAAGAGATCCTGGATACAGACATCGGCAAAAGTACCAAAAATAGGCAGTATGCAGAATATCTGGTTAAGTGGAAAGGCAGACCTGTTGAAGATTCATCTTGGTTATCGAAGGCTGAGGTTAAACGCCTTGGTTTTCTTCCAACAATAGAGAAGTGAAGGTCACTTCTCAAAATTACCCTAGGTGTCTGATGCAGGAGCATCCAGTGGTGTAAGAGTGATCTTGCATCACCCGAAAAAAATTGTAATTGTTTAATTTTGTAAAACTAGTAAAATTAGTAAAACTAGTTTAACTTGTAGGAGATGTTTGAAGGTCTTAGAGGTTGAATTTGAGGATTTTTGGCTAGAAATAAGCCTTGGTACAAAGAGCCAAGAATCATTTCGCTTAGCTCATTTCATGCCATTTTCGAAAACATGTTGTAATAGTCAATCGGGTCAACGAGTGCGAAGTTATGACCTCGACAAGTTGCCCCCAAAATTCAAATTTGAATTTTAATGGTTTTAGGTGGGAAAAAGGGAAAACCGGGTATTTGAGGGAATTTTCAAAATTTTAAAGGGGTATTTCTCTTGTATCCTTATTTTTTTGCATGAAAGTAATGAAAGGTTGGATTCTATGACTTTTTTAAAGGAAAAATACCTATGTATAATTTGTTTGGTGTTGCTTGTGTAACATGATCTACACCAATAAAGAAGCTAAAATAACCTAATTATATGATCAAAAGTCTGCTAAAATGTATTTAAACCATGAAAAAAACTACTCTAAGCTAGTTAACCATACAAAAATTAAAATAGGAAGGTGGTTATACCTCTACTGCAAACCATAGCTTTGGTGAGCTATCTGCACTGTAAACCGTGGCTGGAAGCCGCGATTAGCACTCTGATAGGTTTACCCTTAATTCCAAGGACAATGGGCTTGAAATCCTTGTCCAATTGATGTTTAAGGGTCACCTTTGGTGTTCTTTTAACAGGTTTGGTAGTTGAATCATTGTGATGGGTCTTCATTTGCCCAAATTTGTGTTTCTTGATCCTCCTAGGCTCTTAGAACTTCCACGGCAAATTGATCATTGGGTTAATAGCAAAGTGGCATTCGAATGCATGAATTTAGTATGCAATTCGACAAGGCTCCGTTGCTCATTTGATCAACTCACTCTCTCTCAATAATTCATCAACGCTTTGCTATACAAATCATCTATATCTCTCTCCCCATTTGGAGGGGGTATTTATAGGATGTCCTAGGACTGGGGGTGGCTTCTTGGAGAAGCCAAGATCAAGAAGAGGTGGTTAGGATAGTTGGAATGGAAGCCTTTGTAATATTCCATCCATTAACCGCCTTCTTCTATACCAAATGGTCATTCCAACCGATTTGGCTCGGGTTGAAGGCCAACTGAACTCCCGTTAAGACTGCAGGTCACAACTACGGTATAGACTGTAAACCACAGGTATTAGCCATGGTTCAGTTATAAACCATAGGTCTAAGCTACGGTTTATACTGGTTAGGCCAAGGAGCCCAAATTGAGTGGTTAAAACCACTACTCTATCTTGGAGTCTATCCAAGATCTTCCATATGGTCTTGTAGCATATCCATATGAGTAGTCACCCTCGACATGATGCATTTTAGGTGTCTACAGATGCCCCTTTTGAGATGTGTTGTGAGATCAAACAACGCTGAGCAAAAATAGACCTCCTAAAATGATGCCAAATGTTCTATGATGATCATTAGTCGGATCAACATTAGATACCCCAGGTCCAGCAAAAGGACGTGCATCTTGGAATCATTGTTTCCAACTCTTTGGAGGCTTAAACTTGAAAGAGTTTATACTCGTCATCAGAAATTCGAGTAGCTTTGGTGCTACAATAGGAGTTAGGCCTATATAATCGAAAGGATGAGAGTTACAAACTAATTATCATATTTGCTATTTTTCCCAAGCAAAGGGTTAAGCTTATGATAGTTGTTGACAATGATTCACAAAGACGAACACAATTTTGACAAGATCAAGGGATCTACGATTTCAGGGATCTTCTATTGATTTTGATTATGATTTGATATTATGACTACCCCCTCAAGCGATGATTCGATGAGGGTAATGACAATGTATGAAGTGACGATGTCGCTTGACCACCATGGATGATCTGAAAAAACTTAGATTTGAGCAAATTAATGCCTTGGTTAGGCCTAGTTTAGCTTTTAATTCCAACTATTAATAGTATTTACACATTTCTATCCCATGGAGCAATCGGGCTACAATAGCCATCTTAGGAAATCAAAATGATACAAATCCAATCAGATTTGTGTTGAATAAAATTATTGATGATTTTTTGAAAAGAGATCATAAAATAAATGACATGCACCACCTCATTCCCGTGGAGCAGTCTGGCCGTGAAGGTCTTCTTAGGGATTGAAAAGAAGCATATTAGATCAATGATGAAAATTTTAACCCAAATTTTCTTATGGTAATTTACTCATCCTGTCGGATTGCATGGATCGCAAGTCGCTGCAATCACCAAGTGTATAGGGTAAATTACTGAATACGAGGCACATTTGATGTTTTTAATTTATTTTATTTTTTTCAATGTTTTGGATTATGCATTGATTTTTTTTTATTTGGCTGGGAAGTGCGTCACTCCATGAAAGGATTGTCATACCTCGGTTAAATGTACTTTATAATCTTAGCCAAATTTATGAATTTTAATTAGATCTTGATGCTTTATTATCACCAAATTTCCAAATTGATTTGCTTTTATTGAGTTTTGACCCAATGGGAGGCATTAATTTATCTGTTTGGCCCTTCCCATGATGAGATTTTATAAAATTGCTTACCAAAAAACCGCGGCTAGGGTCTGCAGTTCCCATTTGCAATTTTGGGAACCACGGTTAGGGCTTGCGGTCCGTGCGAAACATGAGAGGTCTATAAAAAGTCTAATTTTCAAATGTCTCTCATTATTCCCTAATAATTACTTGCAAATCTGGAGCTCTGATAATGACAGTTGAGAACTCACCTGAAACCTACCAAACTTTACCAGCACACCTACTCATAGGATGATGGCAGAGCGCGGGCAAGCGTCTTCTAGCCACGGCGGACGAGGCGAGGGTAAGGTAACTCAAAAACCAAGACCTCACATCCATTACCACTAAAAATAAACCCAATTAAGTAATTGGTAAATCAATTTCACTAAATTTTTGGCAATGAACCTCATCTTAGGCTAGGCTAGCTTAGGTTTTAATTTTTTTTTTCCATTTTTGGTCGTGGTATCGTACCTGGCGAGATCTCAATCGAAGACCGTAGGTACCAGCTACGGGCAGCATTAAATATCCCAACGGTCAATTTTTGACCACATGCGAACCGTAGGGTTGACCCGTGGTTCGCAAACTTTAGAAAAAAAATTGTAATTTTTTTAATTTTTCTAAGTTTTAAAAGGCAATTAATATTATTTAATGCATTTTGACTTGTCTGATTGGCAAATTTGATTTTTAGGCCTGCATGATGACATGTTTTTGCAATTTTATCAGTTTTTATTGTTTTTGATGATTTTTAGATCATTTTTAATTTTTTTTGCTTGTTTTTGTTAGCTTTTTCCTTATATCATGCTATTTATTTTAGAGATTGACCTCTAGAGCTCGAAAGCCTGACATTCTTAATGCTCTCCATGGAGAGCTCCCTGTTGGTGAGTGAGAGTGGTTTGAAGCTGTTAGCTTCAGCTATGTACTGGATCTACCCACTATCCAGGTAGATCAAACCTATCTGACTACGTTGGCCCGGTGCTAGAATGCATAGACCAACACATTTCACCTGGCTACAGGTGAAATGACAATTACCTTAGAGGATGTATACATGATCTTTAGGATCCCCATTGATGGTGAGGCCATCGTCTCTTCAAATTTTGGTGCTAAGGAGTCCATATTCGATGCCATATTTGATGCTCGGAGTGAGGAGGCTCAGTGTGCCATTGACCATGGAGGAGTCCACATCGATTATTGGCAAGGGAAGAATATATTCTCCATGCACGAGGCCATTTTCATGCACCTAGTGGTGCAAGTCATGCTTCTAGCTCCTCAGACGCGAGGATTCCCTGGAACCTCTTAGCTACTATGTGCAGAGTTGTTCAAAGCTATATCTGGCAACCACTGCTCCTAGCCTGGAGGAGTACTCTACTATGCTAGCTATACTAAGAGCTCTATCAAATTACTGATAAGAGCCACTGGGGGATCAACTACAATCTATTGCTTCAGATTTGGGGCAGGTAGCATATCAGGATAGAGAGTCCTAGGGACCTGCTCATGCATATTATAGAGATTGATGATGCCCATCAATGTTATACTACCTGTTGGCCTCAGGAGGAGGAGGGCTTTTAGAGTAGAACCCATGTTGGTGATATCCAAAATTATATCACATGGTTCGTAGGACTTGGTCTAGATGATGTCGAGTGATGACCCTATATGGAGTGTCCTGACTGGCCTGAGGTCAGTGAGCGACTTTGAGAGGCTCACCAAGATAGATGGTTACTCATCCAGAAGGCCAAGATCAAAGAGTACCAATTTTTCTCTTACATACTGCTTTAGTTCAGCATGGTGCAGGACATCTCAGGGATCCCATTTTCCTATAGGCACTTGGATTTGGAGAGAGATCTATCGTGGATCCAACCTTTGGATCTAGGTGATGCTCTAGATGACTTCCAAGAGATTGGAGTTGACAGAGTTGTGACCACTCTAGAGTATGACGGATGGTGGTCTATATTTCATTGGTATGGGACAGGGCCTCTGGGCTGAGCTACAAATCAAGTAGGGGTAGAGGTGGATCCTGACAGGTGCAACGTGCACCAAAAAACAAAGGGTGACTAAGGCATAAATGCTACAACTAAGGAGGCTCTTGAGGTTGACCTTGATGAGGAGGCTCCCAAGGAGGGTGAGGTCCCTCCTAATAATGTAGAGGGAATACTCTTGGCACATGTGGCTGAATTGCAGAGTCAGTTGGGGCGATTCCAGACACAACAGAGGGAGCGAGACACTTCTATCGCTACTCTACAGGCATCGTTGATGGACAAAGATCACCGACTGATGCAGGTAGGGCAATAGATTACTAGCTTGACAACACAATCTACAATAGCAGAGACCTAGGTTGGTAAGCTCACCCATGCTCATGACTTGGCACTGGCATAGAGGGATGCGATAGTAGCAGAGTGGGATCTGCTCAGGGTACAGAGGGGGGATCCTCCATCCTCTAAGGTGATTATGAGGTCTTCGGTGACACCAGTAGCAACACTATCGGGTGGTAAGGATCCTATGGTAGATATCCAGTGCTTGTAGGGTTTGCTGATGAGTGCCAATGACAGGCACACATCAAGGGTTGCTTAGGTGGACTAGCTAGTTGGGTATATACAGATGCTAGGTGCAGTGGTTCTTGAGGACCCATATGCTCCAGATTCATAGAAGACTAGATCTAGGACTACCATATAGTCTACTGCTAGCTCGAGACATCGTACCCATCGAAGCGAGAGGACATGTAGGTCCTCTAAAACACATGATGGAAATAGTCATACCAAGACTAGGGAGGCAGGGTAGTCTACTGTAGCATCCAACCATAAGTCTCAATGCACAGAGGTGCCCATTGCATAGGTGGTAGTTGGATGAGTGCTAGGCCTCTTTGGGCTAAGCAGTACTCGTGGCTCTCAATAGGATCCACAATAGATAGCAGGGCAGTAGGCAGAGCAGACTCCAAAGCATAGTACTGAGGGAGGCGGTGAGAGCTCTGGTATAGGGGGAGCAGATCATAGCTAGAGCTCTACTATTGCAAGATATATTTTTGATACATATCATTTTGGTGTAAGGTCGAGGACCTACACATTTGTAGCCTACAGGTATTTTTGTACTCCCGATGTACTCTGAGACACATATTTATATATGATATGACTAATCATTATTTTATGGCTCATTATTGTGTACTCACATGTTTTTGATTTTATATTTATGTGATGCACATGGATGCAATGCTTATGTTATGCTGATGTTATATGATGCGATGTATGATGTCATGCACTAGCTAGATATTTAATTTATGATGATGATATGCAATGATCTAGATGCTTAGATGTGCTTTTATGATGGATGCATATGGATACGATGTTCTTTTCTTAATGCATATTTGATATTGCTTTATTGTATGCATTAATGTAGTGAAATGATTTATTTACACGATGCTAATCTAATTTAAATGAACTTGTATGATTTAATCACTTAAAAAATAAGGAATGAATGCAAATATGTTTATCAATCTAATTGATGACACCATAGAATGTATAACAATCATGAATTTAATTGAAAATCCTTAAAATAAGAATTTAATCAATTAATCACCCATATATGAAATGCAATGGTATGCGATGTTTATGGTGCGAATGATATAATGTGTCATTCAATTTTCCTTTGCAAATTTGAAAAATGTGCACGATATAGTCAGTGGCCGTATAAATATTATTGCTAATATCCCTTCGGTATCTATCCTATATGTTGATTGTGCTTTATATAATGGTGTATCATGGAAGAAAATTTTGAGGTTTTCCATGATACTCAAACACCCTAATAGACTTATCAAAAGTTGCATACTAACCACACTAGAATTATGAGATAAAAGGCTTTGCTAGGATAGACCCTAACTATTTATTATCCCTGTGTGCAAATGATTATTTTATTATAAGACACGAGTGTTCCTCGATGTTAGGCAAGATTATTTCATCCCATTGCTAAGATAGGGGTTCCACAAATGTCTTATCCAATATCAAGTTTAGATTTTAGTTAGACTAAGTCAGTAGGCAATGCAGGACACCTGAAGCTAGCTCTTCCACATTCAAACATTGGTCTTGTTCATAAGCGAGGTGCTAATGTGTCAGACATATCATCATGCGTAAGGTACAATAGTGCTGACAATTCTAGGGATTTAGGCTCATTCCTTTCTATCCTTCAATTTTTGGGATACTTGCTCATATGTAGTGAAGCAAGGGAGTCGATTCCATCTTCTTTTTGAACTGTCTTTGGATCTTCATTTGGTCTCTCTTCGAATTGGATTTTGGATCTTCATTTGATCTCTGCTCGAACTTTTGATTTATGATCTTCATTTGATATTTACTTTTGAACTTCACTTTGAACTTTGATTTAAGCCTGTTTTCTAATCTTCACTCGATCTTCACTTTTTGACTTTTACATTTGATAATTTTCTTCAAAAAATTTCCTTTGGGGGGATTTACTTGGAAAAATTGTTTCTGGCATATCGATTGAGAATATCGATCTTATGATATCAATATGGGATATCACTCTGGGGAGTTGATCTATGATATCGATCTAGGATATTAATCATGAGGATTGATGTGGGATATATCCTTGGGATATTGCTCATTTTATTGTAAGCAAGGGCATTTGAATAGGGAACTCACTTGTCCTTTTTCCAACTGCCAACATTTCCCATACCGTCCGTACAGAGGGATAAGCAAGAATAAATATTTTCACTTCATGATACCCGGTCTTGCTTCACGACTTTCATATTTCCCTAGTCCTTGTAAGGATTGTTTAAATTTGTTGATTAGTGATAGGCTTATGATATGCTAAGGGCTATACTAATTGAACCTTAGCTACAAAAGCAAAGCAAGCTTTCTACCAACTCTTGATAAGACCACTAGGTATGACTGAGTGACCAAAAAACCCTAGTATATATCCATAGCAACATTATAGGTTGTGTTGAAAAACACAATTACTCACATGAATTATGGATCATGATAAATGTGGAGATGCATGATTTAAACACAAACGTGGCATTGTTTGTAAGACTAACAAACACAATGCCTTCTATTATGGAATGCAACATATGATGAATACCTATATGCAATGCAGTATTGCAGCGAATGCATGTGTAAATGTAAAATGACTATGCAAAATTCAAAATGCAAATGCAAATATTTTTGGATTTTATGCTTTACCATTTTTTTTGGAATTGATTGATTTTACAATTTTTATGGGTTTTGAGCCTCATAATTGACCAAATAGTGAGTACATCCCTCTAGAGCCTTTAGATTGACCAAGCAATTTTTAGAAATCCTTGGAGATTTTAGGATTGACCAAAAGGATTATGTGTACCTTTAGGGCATTTTGGGATGACCAAGCAATTTTGAGAATCCTTGGAGCCTTTGGGGTTGACCAAGCAATTTTTAAGAAACTCTTGGTACCTTTTGCATTTGACCAAAGGGATGATAGACACCTTTGGAGCTTTTTAGGATGATCAAGCGATTATAAGAAAATCGTCAGGGCTTTTAAGTGACACGACAAAGTAGTTTCAGGGACCCTTGGAACCTTTTGGGATGACCGAGTGGTTTTGACCAAATCCTCGAAGCTTTTGAGGTTGACCAAAGGGCTTACAGATGCCTTTGGAGATTTTTGATAGACCAAACCACTAGTGCAAGTTTTGGATATTTTTAGGATGACCAAGCAGTTACAAGCAACTCTTGGAGCCTTTTACTATGTTGCTCAAGCATAAAATACCTTAATATGGATGATGTTGAGAGGTTCGGGTTATTCAACATCCCCTAGCGATATTAGGCAATAGGTACCTAGACCAATATTATTAGATATGATGTAGGGTCCTAGCCAATTAGCCACAAATTTGTCTCGCATATCTAGCGGTAAATTATAGTTCTGTTGGTTTTATTTCAAGACAAGATCCCCAACTTCAAAGTCTCTCTGGTGGACTTTGACATTGTAAGCTCATTTTAGTTTCTCTTTATAGACGCAAAGATGCTCCAGGGCATTCACACGACGTTCATCAAGTAGCGTTAGTTGATCCAGTAGAGCTTGTCGCACAGTGTCATCATCGATGAACTCTTTCAATATGACACGCAACATTGGAATTTCTAATTCCAAGGGCATAATGACCTCAACGCCATATACTAGTGAGAATGGTGTTGCCCCAGTGGGCGTCTGAATACTAGTCCTATAAGCCCATAGCGTAAGGGGTAGCTAGATGTGCTAGTATTTATGGTTTTCTTGTACGATCTTTTTCAATATGGCCATCATTGTCTTATTTGAAGCTTCAGCCTACCCGTTTGCTTGCGGATAGTATGGAGTCACAAAATTGTGTTTGATTCTATATTTATATGTCAAAGCTCTCACAATTTTGTTCTTGAAAGACGTTTCATTATCCAATATTATTTTGGATGGAATCCCAAAATGACTTGTGATATGCTCCAGTATAAACTCTATTATACGAGCTCGAGTTGTCGTTGTTAAGGGTATTGCTTCCACCCACTTTGTAAAATACTCAGTAGCCGTAATTATAAATATATGTCGACCTGATGACGAGGAGATATATTGCCTATAAGATCTAGTCCACACTAAGCAAATGGCCAAGCCGCTTGAATGGGTTGTAAGGCCTATGATGGCAAGTGCGTAAGATTAGCATGATGCTGGCATTTAACACATTTCTTGATATACACATTGCACTTCTTCTCCATAGTGGGCCAATAGTAACCCATTCGAAGGATGCGCTTGACAATGACCATGCCACTAAAACAACCACTGCACGTACCATTATGGACTTGTGAAATCGCCCATGATGCCTCTTGGGGCTCTAAACAATGAAGGAGAACTCCATCGTAGCTTCTTCGGTACAAGATGTCTCCTATTAAGACATATTTGGCTGCTTTATGGTTAAATATGCAATTTGTGGCATGCAAAAATATCTCTAGGATTATACTAAGCTTTAGGAAGTCTTTAATTTGTGACATCCAATTTTGATAAATCTCAGCTTCGAATGCCAAGATGACTTGCTCCCCCTACGTATTTAATTTTGCAAATGCAGACTAAAAAAAAACCCTATGGTGAATACTAGTACCACTCCCCATGGGATTCTGAGAGGTTAATAACCCTAGGGTGCCTTCTTAAGAAAGTCTTTAGCTTTGTAGAACCATTCAACTTATGGTTTTACACTGATCATGTTGACCGACTCTTTGTTATCATAGGCTGCACGCTCTGCTACTGGATGTGAGAGCGTATTGACATGGATGGTAGTTAAATCAGAAGACATATTCTGAGGGATTAAATATCCCAGAGAAGCCATGGTATCTGCAAACCTATTTGACAATTGAGGGATTACCTCAATGTCATACCATTCAAGTTTGGAAAAATATGTGTTAACTAGATCTTTATAGGATTTTAGTATGGGACACTGACACTGAAAAAGCCCCTTGACTTGATTAACTATGATCAAGGAGTCACCAAATATGTTCAATATCTTAATATTCATGGTGACAACTATGTGGAGGCCTAGCAGTAGGGCTTTGTGCTCAGCGTTATTTTTTGTGCACGAAAAATCCAACTTGAATGACAAGGGCATTGGAGCTCCTTGAGGTGTGAAGAACACTATTACAGAACCACTACCTTATTCACACTTCGAACCTTCAAAGAACAAAGTCATATCAGCATTGTTCTCTGGCTCTTCAGGTTCAGGAGCTTCATATATAATGAAGACTGCATGGTTCAAAAGCTCAATTGTTAGAGGCCTACTGTTTGACAGTGGTGCCTCAGCTAATTGATCTGCTATGACCTATCCCTTAATGGAATTTTGGCTTATGAATTCCAAATCAAATTCTGTCAATAGAATGATCCACTTCACAGTATGCGTATTGTGATAAGTCTTACTCATCATGTACTGCAAAGGATTTTGTTTGGATATAACATACGTCGTATGACTTAACATATAGTGTCATAATTTCTTTGTAGCGAACACTACTGCTAAACACAATTTTTCCACGTATGCATACCCGAGCTCATAGCTCACCAAGGTTCGACTAATATAATATATGGTCTGTTATTTGCCTTGCACATTCTTTTGGGCCAACATGGTTCCCAATGCAAAGTCGATTGCCAATATATATAGTAGAAAAGGCACCTCTGGCCTTGGTGGAGCTAGCACTGGCGGCATCGCCAGGTATTGCTTTATCTCAGTGAAGGCTACCTTGTAGTACTTGTCCCAATTGAATGGGACTCCCTTATGTAGGAGTTGATTCATGGGTTGACATTTATCTGATAGTTGGGTGATATATCACTTTATTGAGGCTACCTTGCCCTGAAGGCTCGTTAATTCCTTAATATTGGTGGGAGGACGCATTTCCAAAATGGCCTTGACCTTCGTTGGGTATACTTCGATGCCTTTCTTGGAGACAATGAACCCTAGTAATTTTCTAGAAGTTATGCCAAATACACACTTCTTAGGATTCAGCCTAACATTGTGCTCTATCAGGCGATCGAAGACTTTCCTTAAGACCTCTGCATGCTCTTCTCATAGTAATGATTTGGCTAACAAGTCATCGATATAATATTCAATAATTTTGTGCATATAGTCATGAAAAATGTATGTCATGGCCCGCTGATATGTGGCACCAATGTTTTTGAGGCCGAATGGCATAAATTTATAGCAAAATGTTCCCCATGGTGTTATAAACACGATTTTATGCTGGTCTTCAGGTTTAATCCGAATTTTATTGTAACTAGAATAACCTTCCATTAAGGAGAGCATTTCATGACCTATAATTGCATCTATGAGAGCATCAATATTGGGCAACGAAAATGAATATTTGGGTGTTGCCTTGTTTAGGTCTCTGAAATCTATGCAAATATAGATTCTTCCATCGGGTTTTCCCATGGGTACCATATTGGACACCCATTCTAGATAATCGATGGAAATCACAAATTCCACATCCAATAGCTTTTGTAGCTCATTATTCACCATCAAGGCTACTATTGGATGCATTTTTCTAAGCTTTTACTTGATTGACTTCTTCGTCAGATCTAGCGAAAAATTATGCGTAACCAATTTCAGGTCTAGACTTGGCATATCCTTATACAACCAAGCAAAAAAATTTGGTCTCTCTTTTAGTAGAGGGATGAGGATGGCCCGATAATATGGAGTGAGACTCTCTCCAAATTTAACCTTCTTTGTGCTGGCAGGATCATCACCGATATCCACCTCAAAGATTTTCTCTACCGACATATGCGATCCCTCCTCAAGCTGGTGAGGCGTAGGAATCATATGGATGTCATCAGCCGAGTTGATTGGTTATGCATTGGAAGAATTTTCGGCATGATAAACATCATATGCACAACTAGGTAAAAAATGGAAAGGTTGCAACATTTATTCATTGGGGAAGAAATCCTCAGACTCAACGGATGAATCAGCGTGATCCAAATCAATGACATCTTTGTTAAGATGCAATGGTTTGGACAGATCTTCTAGATTGCAGAGTGGAGTGGTCAAATCAATGGAGACCATGTTTATGGAATGGAATTGATCTCTAGGACCACATGGACTGACCTCTATAAAATCTTCATAGTCCTCATACCCACGATCTGGCTCTAATGGCACAGGCACAAAAGGGTCTTCCCTGTGAGGACTGTGAATAACTAGATCCTCCCTATGCACTGAATGCAAAATAGGATCATTTTGCTCATAGATATGCATGTATGTTGGTGGAAGGGGATTAACCAACCGATGAATTTTATCCATATTTAATCGTCTTGCTCTCAGACACGTACCAACATGTAGTTGCCTATAGACCTCATCGATGTCGATGGGTTGATGATGGTGATGCAAATAAGGAGGACCAAGGTAGGCCCTCTCTAGCTCATATTATTCATCACTGTCATAATAGAATCCTTCATTCACCCCCACTCTTGGAGGGCGCTCCTCCAAATGAGGCTCCATAAATCTTGCTTCTTGTGTGTTGTCATCGCTATCTAAAAAAAACCAGATAATTATACCTCATGTACAATGCTACTATGAAAACTGGCTCAATATCATCCCCTAAATGATCAACATTGGGAAGGATCTCTTCGGTATCCTGTACCGACTCAATAGGTAATAGATGACGTGCATATAAAGGCCTTACATAAGCACCTTCAACTTCATACTTAGATTCATCATCGTTTGAGGATTCCTCATCTACGTCATATCCTGGTCCACTCATATCAGAGGTGTAATCCAATTCATCTTTATCACAAAGATCTCCTAGCTCAAGATCGCTTGTAGTAATGGGATTACACCCTTGATCATCTATGTCTTTGACTAAATTATGGGTTTGGTGTCTTAGTTGATCTCTAGGGTTCATCTCTATCTCAATATGCTTGAGGATCCCCTCCTGATGACCTTCGAGTGGCTCAATGGTGATGACAGATATCATAGGGTGATTCCTACAAAATTTGGAAGGATCCAGATGATATGGATTAAAATCCACATTGTCCGCCATACTAAGGTATAGACGATCTAGGAATGCCATGAGCAAATCGTCCTACCCTCATATCTGTAACCCTAGATCAAACCTATAAGTGACTAACTGATAATGAGGTTCCAGTGGAGTCCTCCTTGTTCAAAGAGACCATGGTCGTATCCATGCCAATGATATAGCTCAAAAATATATATGGCATACTCCAGATTAGACCAATAACGAATGTTTACCATGAAAGGTTCCTCATCATATTTATCCATGGGCTCTCTCGTTGGAAGCTAATATAGCCCCGGATAGATGAAGTTAGTTTGGTTAGGCAGCTCTCCAAATGGAACCATCGATCCAACCAGATAACAATGAGTGGATGGTCTACCCCTATCTTGTGTAGTCTTCAGAATTGGTCTAAAGGTCACATTTTGCACAAGGTACTCGCCTAATCCGGTATTAATGACATGTACCATCACCTGTGATGCAGATGACCCTACTAAAGAGGTAGGGGAGGTAGGATGAGGTGCCTCCTCGACTTTGTCTTGGGGTTCCTCAACTTCATGGGAATGGGAATTCCCTTGATGATTGGCTCGGGCTCATGCTCTTTCTCTTTCTCGCCCATATTCACCTTAAATATTTTGTCATCCTGATGCATGATTAATACCGATGGTTTCAAGGAAGTGGTAGTGGTGTGCTCCAATTTGTGCGACACATATGACATTGGTTGAGCATGCACTGTCGGTTTACCTCCTGGTTTATTTATTGGCAACGATGGTCGAACATCCAAGTGCGTTGATGGGATTATGAAACCCCTAGGAAAATCTGCTAGGTTCACAAACTTAAATGGCTCCTCATTCGAAGCCACTACATGAACTAGTCCCTCATGAATATATTTCATGCATTGATGTAGTATCGAGAGGACACAACGCATTTCATGAATCCAAGGCTTACCGAGTAAAATGTTGTACTGCATGGCCCCTTCTATCACGTGACACATTACTAAAATGGTCTTCAAACATACCTGTACGGGCAGGATAATTGTGTCGACAGTCAAACATAATGCATCGTTAAATGCTCTAAATGTAAATATAGTTGGCATAATATGTGATTTAGGTAGCTTCAAATGACTCAACGTCTTGGTCGTTATTATGTTGATCGATGAGCCAGTATCGATCAAGACCATTTTAAATGGCATGTGATTCACACACGCGATTATGTGCAACGGTGGATCGACCGTAGTTGTAGAAACCATCCTTATATTATGATCATAAAATTAGATCATCAATTCCTAACACTGCTATAGATGTCCCACAAAATTAGTGAATGTTTGCACATCCTCGGCCTGTAATTCAATGGACCTCAAAATATCCATAAGAGTCTCCCTATGTCTCGAGGATTGCTATATTAATTCATATATTGACAAATTCATAGGAGTTATCTACAGGTTTTAGACTAACCTGCTCCTTATGGTCACCGTCGGTCTTGTCAGTGGGCTTGGAATATTTTGTACTGACCATTGATTCGACGTGGCTTGTATTTGAATGAGAGCACAAGGTTGATTCTGTTGTTCATATCTCCCATGCCTAGTGACAATGTTGACCATGCCTACAAACCCCTGGGTAGGTGGTTTGACTTGCACCTGGTTAACTTGACCAACGTTGTTCTGAGGTACCTCATGATTTGGTAAGGGGTTCTTGTAAATCCTCATGTTTTTATTATCGGGTGCCTGCGGGTTGTGTGGCACTACAAGCTCACCCTTGTCGATCATATTTTGCACCAGGTGTTTGAAAGACCAACACACCTCAATGTCATGGCCTTTCATCTAATGAAAAATGCAAAATAGATCATCGTAGAACCCATTTGGTTTGGTTTGATTGGGGTCTATCATCTTGACTTCAGGTAATATGATTGCCATGCCCTCACATAACTGATGGAAAATCGATGTCAGTGATTTCTTAAATGGTGTGAAATGGCAAGGCGGGTGTTGATATTTATTATTGACCTTGTAATTGTTGTTGTGCTTGTCATATTGTGTAGGGGGAGGTTGGGCCTGATAATTCTATTTTTGTTGCCCATTGTCCTCCCGTTGGAGATTTAGTACCACTTGATTTATGTGGGCCTGCTTACCCTGTTGTTTTATGGCACTCTTCTTTTGTCCCTCTCTCCTATTTTTGAGCTTCAAATTACCTTCCTACAACTTGATGTCCTCGATCACCTTAGCTTGCGTCAAAGCCTCTTCGAATGTAGGATATTGTTGCAGCTACAATAGTAACGAGATGTGCTTGGCACAATTCTTTGTAAACATTTAGGTTAACTCTATGGCAGGAATAGGGAATGTCAACTTCTCCATAAGTCTCCTCCATATCTTTTTGTATTGCTCTATTGGCTCATCATCGCGCTGAGCTAGCATAGCCAAATCAGAAAGGTTGGTTTGTTTCTTGATGCCAAAGGAATAGCATTCAAGAAAGGCATCAACTAATTACTTGAAACTAGTTATGCTATATTTCTTTAGCTGATTAAACCACTCTTGGGCTAGTCCTTAAAGTGTCGTGATGAACGTACGCAACAATAATGCATCATTGCTTGCTATCTAAAAGCAAGAATCCAAAAAACTAGTGATGTGTTCTTGTGCATCTTCATCACCCTTAAAATTATCTAACCTGGGCATATCAAAATGCTCAGGGTAAGTCGAAGTAGGCACAGAAGGATCCAAAGGCTCATTATGGATTTTCCTCAATGTCAGCTTTTGAATAGCCGTGCCTTGTCTCTCAATGGCTTTAATATTCTTGGCTAAGGCCTTATAAGCCTCTAAATACAGAAAGTCCTCCTTCCTAAGTTGACATGTATGTGGCTTAGGAGGTACTGTATTCCTTGTGCAATATGGAGGTTGTTGCTCTTCCTCCTCTTCAACTCGGGAGCTCTCAAGATTTTCTTACTCGTATCCATCTTCCACTGCTGCTTCATGTTGCATCTACCTTTGATTATCGAGTGATAGTGGTCGCTCCCTCTGTTCGACACTAGCATGAGTATGAGCATCTCTATGCTCTTGATGCATATCGACTTGAGATAAAGCCTTTCTATATACACACTCTCTATGATCATCTTGAGGATATAGGCCAGCCCTCACTAACCGATACTCCTACTCCACACGTTTCTTTTGGGTAAGGATATGCTCTTCACGCATGCATTGCTCATATAACCTCTGTCGCATCACACATGAGCCTTTGCACTTGAAAATTTTCATCTTCAATGCACTGCCTCTCTAGGTGAGCATCCTCCAATTGATCTTGGAGGAGTTGTCATTTATTTTTTGATGCTAGTCGATGTGATCTATTGATCTGGTCGACCATTGGAGGCCTTTGGTATCCCTTCTCTATACGAGCGACCTTATGGGTTTTGTACCCATCGGAATGATGTGATGTGCCTTTACCTCTATCTATGAAGACAAAATTGGCCTCTTGTTGTATCCTATACTATGAACCACCATGCATAGATAGTGGGTGTGTGACATGAGGGTGCTTAGAAGCCTCCCCATGTTCTTTAGTAGTGCAGATGAAACTCATGCTACACTCACTCAGGGCTCGAGTGGATGGAGTATAAGGCTTGTATCCTAACTTCTCTAGAACACTACCTAGACCCTCTAGCTATCTAGACCACCATCGCTCATGTGACGGTGTGTCATTATCTCCCACCTTTGATATATCAATGGTGATCTTGCATGGTGGACCATGCATGGGAGTATGGTTAGACGTATGCTCTGTAGCGAGCCTATTTGCATACCCATGAATGGGCGGGTCTCTAGTCCTTCTATACTCAAAAGGTGGAGCCATAGATCCTCTAGTAGACTTAGTACATAGGGGCACCAACCTGGTCCCCTGCACAACAAACTCTTCAACCGATCCCGTGGATGCACGTGCATTACGTTCTCGATAATGGCTCTCATGTGGAACACCCTCATGCTGGAAGGTTTCTAGTTATATCTTGTACCTAGAGGAGTGTATTGAAGCTCCTCTATCTGGGGTTTGCTCTATTGGCTCCCCTCATGTTGAGTTATCTCCTCGAATGCTAGCTGGACGATGTTTGGTTTGCTCATGTGGTTGAGAAATTGACATGTAGTGTTGTGAATTGGTTAGGGGTTGGTCATCGGTGTTGGCTTTGGATATTTGACGACCACCCCGTGTATCCACCATTGTGTACATAGAGTCTAAATGTATTATTATTAAGCAAACAAAGTATACAATAATGATTATCTCATTTTAAATTTTAAAAGTGAGTCCTAAACTATTTGATGTGTTTTCAATATTTGTTGTATTAGTGTAGAAACTCTCATCATGTTTTACAAAAATTGTTGGATTTTATTCTCAATTTAATAGATTCCACCTGTACGCTCGCATCTCAACAACTTGGCTATGAACTCTAAGTCGCGTAAATCCCCCATGTGTGGTAATGAAGCCTACACCCGGATACGGAGCACAGGTCCTCCCAGATCCTCACCCATTTCCCGTAGTCAGCGTTATACCCTCCAAAGAGAATACATGCAAATTTTCCAGGGTATGAAAGGTTCTTGGATCCGGTATTGGTCTATATATCAAGGGTTCATAGGATTTGGGCCAACAGATGGAAGTTACACCCACCATTGTTAAACCCTACTAGTGGTTGAATGTCAAGCCCAACTCACTAGCATTTAAGTGCCAAGTGGTGTGTGTGGTTCCTTTTAATGTACATAAAAGAAATGCATCATATAGCATACATGTCCATTTTCTAGATTCTATGCAAATGAAAGATGTTTCAAATTCAAAAAATGTAAGCTATTCTAGATGCTCTTTAAGACTATGCACATTACGATGCTAAATGACCACTAATTGAGCCTCACACATGCAAACCATCCACACATCTCTATCAAGCATGCTATAGCCTAGGGTAAACTGCAATCAGAGGTCTGCTATTCCTAGCAATGCCTTTCTGTTGAAAGCAAAGTATGAAAGCAAACTAGGATAATTGATTTACTATTTTCTTAATTATTTTCCTAATTTGCATCTGAATTAACCTTACTGTAAAAACACAGAGAGAAAAAAAGTAACAAAGGCCTAAAAATAGGACCTAACTCAAGTCTTACACTGTCTGATATTCTAAATTTGAATGTATGTGTTGTTAGTAGGAGACCACAGGTCTGATCTACGGTTTTGACTGTAAACCATGCCTTGTACCTGCGGTTCAATTGTTGGGCCGCAATTGATAGCTGCGATCTATACCTGCAAGTGCAAAAATAAGTACAACACAGTTAGATCCTAAAAATGGAAGGTTCCATCGTGATCGCCTTCTGTAACCACCAAAAATGCTCACACCCGATGGCGTCCTATTGCAAAAAATGATAAAAGTATAACATGCATACAAGAACAAGAAATTGACAACAAATGAATCAAGAAGAAAAATGCTTTATTCCATTGTATTCGAATTCAACATCAAATTACAAGTACATCCTTATTAGGGATAATCATTTTGATACAATATTACAATAGGAGTGCACAATTGTTTCCATCTTAAGGGTAGGTGTGATTTCCAAATGCCTTTCAGGATGACACGAACTGCTCTAGGGTGGAGATGCCCTCTTCTTCGCGATGGGGAAGGAACTTGATAGTTTTTTCTCCTTTGAAAGTGTTCCTTGTGGTCAAGAAACAACACAAGAATGTCAAAAAGATAGACAACCTCTCTTGATGAGGCCCTTTTAGGTAAATTACATTATGACACCATTAAACATGTATAATCAAGAAAACATGAAAAGTGCTTCTAAACTATGCAAATCGAACCAAGATTCATATAATAGCATAAAGAAAAGTAGCAACTACACTATGCATAGATAAAATGTATAAAATGAAGCATAAACATGCATAAAGTAACCATTTAAGTCCTAATTGAAGCATAAAAATAAAGAAGCTAAACTAACCTAATTCTATGGCCAAAAGTCTGCTAAAATATATTTAAACTGTGAAAACAACTACTCTAAGCTAGTTAACCATACAAACATGAAAAGAGGAAGGTGGTTATACCTCTACTACAAACCACGGATCTGGTAAGCGGTTTGCACTATAAACCATGGCTGAAAGTCATAGTTAGCACTCTGATAGGTTTACCCTCAATTCCAAGGGCAGTGGGCTTGACCTCCTTGTCTAATTGATGTTCAAGGATCGCCTTCGGTGTCCTTATGATAGGTTTGGTGGTTGAATCATTGTGATGGACCTTCGTTTTATTGAATTTGTGTTTCTTGATCCTCCTAGGCTCCTAGAACTTCCATGGAAAATTGATCATTAGGTAAATAGCAAAGTGACCTTAGAATGCACAAATTCAGTATGCAATTCGATAGGGCTTTGCTGCTCGCTTGATCAACTCACTCTCTCTCGATAATTTGTTAGCGCTTCGCTATACAAATCATCTATATCTCTCTCCCCATTTGGAGGGGGTATTTATAGGATGCCCTAGGACTGGGGGTGGCTTCATGGAGAAGCCAAGATCAATAAGATGTGGTTAGGACAGTTGGAATAGAATCCTCTGGAATATTTTGTCCGTTAACTGCCTTCTTCTAGACCAAATGGCTGTTCCAACCAATTTGGCTTGGATTGAAGGTCAACTGAACTCTAGTTAAGATCGCAGGTCACAACTACAGTCTAAATTATAAACCATAGGTCTCAGCCATGGTTCAACTATAAACTACAGGTCTCAGCCATGGTTCGGATGTAAACTGTAGGTCTAGGTTGCGATTCAGAATGGTTAGGCCAAGGAGCCCAAATTGAGTGGTTAGAACCACTATTCTATCTTGGAGTCTGTCCAAGATCTTCCATATGGTCTTGTAGCATGTCCATATGAGTAGTCACCCTCGACATGACGTATTTTAGGTGTCTATAGAAAGACATCATGATGGGCCCCAAATGCAGCAACCTTCCAAATGAACAACATAGAATGCCCCATCCATAGGGGATCAGGAAACAACCATCCCAAAAGTTAAAAAGGGTCCTCTTGCAAGCATTTCGAATCTTAGCACTTGCACCATAATGAAAAGGACCAAAAATAGGGGACCAAGAAACAAACATAGAAAGCCAATGGATCGCTTCTATTGAATCCAACTACCTCCGAAAAGACACCCAAGGGCCAAGAAGTAGGGTTTTGAAAGGACTCAGAACCTTGAAGCCTATGAGACAAAACCTTGAAGCCTGTGGGGTAATAGTCAGAAAACGGAAGCAAGCATCAAATTAAAACTTCCAACTCCTATGGGTTCTAGGCCAATAGACAAGCAGAATAAAAGAACACCCAGCAAGGGGAACCCAATAACTACCAAAAAACCAATGACTAATAGTCCATCGAGTAGACCACCGTCCACCCACCAGTTCACAACCAAAAATAGAATAGCGAACTCTCTTGACCTCACCACCAGGTAAGCACTATTAGAAATACCGTCATGCACCACGGGGAAGAAGCATTTTCAATAATCATATCAAGCACCACCTAAGCAAAGAGGACAGGGGAAGCTAAAGATAAACTAATCCCATTCACATGAACAAAGAATATAGTCAACGACTCGAAAACGACGAGCCAATCTAACTCCTCAACATCACCTAGGGGATGAAGTCTTCGCAAACACAAGGACAACAAAAACAAACATGGAATTCGTCAATAGTTTTAACTCTAAAACAATGTTCTCCTACATACCTACGTACCACATCACTCGCTCTCCTTAATTATAATAATTATTAATTTATTTAAATTTTATTTTTTTAAATAATTTCTATTTAAATTTAAAATTATAAATTAAAAAATTTAAATTGAAAAAAACAATGCACACAAAACTTTAAAAATCTATCTAACTTCATTTGTTTATTTATTTTTGTGGCTTGTGATTGTCTTGTGATGGTTTTATTTAGTAGAAACCACACCACATACTATGTAAAATAGGAGCTTTGCATTTTACTTATGGGGTAAAAGAAGTCCATTTACTCATCATAATAACAGAAAGATAACGCCTTGTTAGTCCCTCTCAATTTTGGAGGACAAGCGTGTGATTGAATAGAATATACTTCTACTTTGACTTCACCATCTTAATGGATTGATCCTTAGCTAAATCTACATTGTATTTATTTAAGTACTTATCTTATAGAATTTTTAAAAAGAGTTAAATATTATGGTTAAGTATTGCATTCTAAGGACTTCCCTATAGTTTGATATATATTTAAATATTTTATGGATTTTAAGAATATTTATTTTGATAAATACTTAATGTTTAATAGATGTTTTTTCTTAGATATAATTATAATAAGCATATGCGCTCATGTAGAAAAGTTGGAGAGCAAGTGGGTAGTTAAAAATTTTCGATTGAAATCCAGAGGCCTCTATCTCAAATCTCTCCCCTCACATGCTGAGGATATATTATGTACAAGGAGTTATAATATATATTATATAAATGTTTTATTTAAAAATAATATATATATATATATATATATATATATATTGATTTGGTTATTGTGAAAAACCCCTATGATCGATGTACAGGGCTGAAAAATCTCCTCTCAACCATGATCCCTCGTAAAGCCGAGAACTTACTTATCAATAAGGAATTTAACACAAAGCCACCACACACCCACCCTCTCACACAATCGCCCATGCCATGGTTTGAACCTTAAACCTCCCTAAGGAGAACCAAAGCCCAAACCATTGCAGTGCACCCCTAGGTGCTAAAAATATATATTTTTACACTTATAAAATGTTTTTTTGTATCTTAGAATAAAGAGGTTCAATAAGAAATTTAACACAAAGCCACCACACACCCACCCTCTCACACAATCGCCCACGCCATGGTTTGAACCTTGAACCTCCCTAAGGAGAACCAAAGCCCAAACCATTGCAGTGCACCCCTAGGTGCTAAAAATATATATTTTTAAACTTATAAAATGTTTTTTTTATCTTAGAATAATGATATAATTTGATTTATTATGTTAAATAAATAATTTACAACAAGAATGTTTTCTTAAACAAACTTACAAAATAAACATTCAAAATAATTGATCTATTTAGTAGTTGTTATCATCTTATTGTTACTCATTAAAATTATTAATTTGTTTTTAAATGTATTTTTAATATGATATATATCAACATTTCAAGGGATGAACATTTTATGGATTTCAAATCATTAAAGAATAGTCACTTTGATAAAAAACTTAAAGCTTAATAGATTTTATGGTATATTTATATTTTGTTATGTGTAATCATACACGCACCCACCCCCTCACATACTCACCCACCCCCTCACACACTCACCCATGCTTCCATGGTTTTAACCTCAGACCTCTTGAAGAAGAGCCAAAGTCATTCCCCAGGGACATGATATATTTTTTATTAAATATACTTAGTATAAACATAAATATACAACTTAATCCAAAAAAAACTTATGTAAAATATTCTTTTAAGTATTTATTATAATAAATTATTTCCAATACCATTGATATATGAGATAATTAAATCGACTAGAATATGAGATGAAGACTATTGTTAAGTATTGCATTCTATTGAATTTTCTAATCTTAATAAGTTTTAATTAATATATACCAATATTTTAAGGGTTAAACATTTTATAAATTCCAAATCATTAAATAATATTCACTTTGATAAACACTTAAAACTATAGCTACTAAAAATAGTGTGGATGTAACCAAATTTTTTATGTATAAAAAAATACTTAATAGATTCCATGACATGTTTTTTTATTCAATATATTTAGTATAAGCATAAATATACATCTTCATCTCAAAAAATTATTTAAAATATTCTATCAGGTATTTATTATAGTAAATTATTCCTAATACCATTGATATATGAGATAATTAGAACTACGAGAATATGAGATAAAGGCTATTGTTAAGTATTGCATTCTATTGACTTTCCTAGTATTAATTAGATTTAATTTGATATATAATATTTTAATTTTAAGGGTTGAACATTTTATGGATTCCAAATCATTAAATAATATTAACTTTAATAAATATTTAAAACTGAATAGATGTCATGTCATGTTTGTTTCTATATACTTAGTATAAACAAGAATATACGATATAATATGATAAACTTAAGTAAAATATTCCATTGGGAATTTATTATAATAAATTATTCTTAATACCATTGATATATGAGATATTTTTATTTCATTTTTTTATTTATTATTTTTGATTTGGTTATAGTGAGAAACTCCTATGACCAACATACAGGGTTGAGCAGTCTCTTTCCAACTATGACTTCTCGTAAAACTGAGAGCTATACTTATCAATAAGGAATTTAACATAAAGCCATCACACACCCACCCCCTCACACACTTACCCACACCACGGTTTCAACCTTGGACCTCCCAAAGAAGAGCCAAAGCCCAAACCTTTGTGCTGCACCCCTAGGTACTTGATATATGAGATAATTACAACCACAAGAATATAAGATGAAGGCTATTGTTAAGTATTGCACTCTATTGACTTTCTTAGTATTAATTAGGTTTGATTTGATATATATCAATATTTTAAGGGTTGAATATTTTATGGATTCTAAAATCATTAAAGAATATTCACTTTGATAAATGCATAAAGCTTAATAGATGTCATGGCATGTTTTTTATATATACGCAAAAATATACTTTTTTTCTACACATCGAATCAACAATAGTCTCTATCATATTATCTATGCATGCATAGTTCAAATCCAAAAAGCTACCATAAATTCTACCCTACCTTGGTAAAATTTTACTTCAAGTGAGAGGTACTTTAGAGGAGGGGCTACCTCAAGTTGCAAACACACATGGAAACTAGTAAGCACAAATATACAACTTAATATGAGGAACTTATGAAAAAGACTCCATTAAGCATTTATTATAATAAATTGTTCATAATATCATTGGTATATGAGATAATTAAAACCACCACTATATGAGATATATATATATTTTCCTCAAATACCATGTATTGAGACTTTAGATAACTAGTTGATTGATATTTTAAATAGTTGCATGTATATTCCCATAATGAGAAAAAAATATTATCCACATTGCATTTATTAAAGTTCTCATATTATGAAACTCTTAAAAAGAGTTAAAGACTATTTTTTTTTCTTTTTAATAGGATATATGTGGATTTTGTTGGCAACCACTCCCATAAAATTACCAAAGCATAAAACCTTTCTTCATAGATAGTAAAAACTTACAACCACAATCAACACTCCAACCAACCAGCACTCTCACACAATTGTGCACAAAACATTTCTTCATAAATAGTAAAAGCTTATAGAGCATCAAGAAGCATGCATCGCTAAATCCAATTGAAGACCTTCAAGAAAATTATCTCTCTAAATAGATAAACCATTGAGACTTATACCTAGGTTTACCATAAATTCAGTGTGGTAGTTTACTTCTCTGAAGATATGCTTTATCTCCTTGTCCTCTCTAGCCTGAAGAATTTACCTAGATTCCATAATCATAGCGTCAATATTCTAACTAAAGACTAAATCACCTTTGACCAAGTTTATAATATTAAGCGAGTTTCCTTCAATGTAAATGTTTTGGTAGCTCATCTTCTACACAAGTAGGAGATCTTGGTAAAGGGCTCTGGCCTTCGCAACATGGCAAGTTTGGATATCTAAGAACTTAGTATACACCAGTAGAAGTCAAAATTTATCATCCCTAAGCACTCCACTGACACCAATATTATTGGGATTACCATTTAAAGTTCCATAAAAGATTAATTTAACCTGACCCAAAGAAGGAGGTTCCCACCTCACAAGGGCATAGGAATTAGGACTAGGAAGACCAAAAACCCTATTAATTTATTGAAAGTCAAATTTCCTTTCAATCTCAACCTCCTCAAATCTGCCCTCTTCCAAATCCAGAGAGGGCACATTCTCCACGATGGAGGGTAAGGCTCTGACACAAATAGAGGCAGGATATCTTTTGAAGTTTTTAAAAATTCTAACTATTCCTCTCCTTCCACACCTGCCAGAAATGATGCAATCAACATAATTTACAAAAACATTTCAGCTTGGAGAGTAAAAAGGATATGACCATTGAGTGTAAAAATCAACAAGCAAACTTGACATCACCCAATTCAGTCTCACAAAATTAAAAATAGAGTTAAGAACTTCCATAGAGAATGAGCATTGTAAGAATAGATGGCTTGTATGTTCCTCATTATAGAGGCAACATATGTTTGGCATCGATAAACCTCTTTTTTAAAATATTTTCAATGGTCAAAATATTATTCTAAGTTTACAACAAGAAAAAGATATTCACCTTTGGTGTTAGACCCTTAAAAAATACTTTGAAAGGTGTTAGACAACCAACAGATTGTAGGTAGACTTGACTAAAAAGGATACATTATTTTCTCCTATCCAGAAGATCCCATCCTCTTCATTTATCTATTTAAAGACTTGAAACTTCAACTTATTAGCAATTATAATCTAAGATTGAAGTTCAAAATTTTTGAGAATAGACTGGTCTAATTATTTCCAAACTTTCAACCCATTAACTACCTCGATAAAGTCAGCCACCTTAGACCCAAAGACCAATCTGGTCCTAGGCTCCAAACATGTCAAATTTAGAATATGCATAAGGGGTTGGTCCATCAGCCAAATATATTTCCAAAAATTAATCTCGAGTCCATAACCCAACCTCCACCTACAAAACTTGGAGACTAGCACCCTCGACTTTTGCAAACTCGACCAAAAGAGTAAACCAAAAGTCAGTAGATGACCAACAAGCAATTTTTTTTTGTCTCAAGTATTTGGTCAACACAATGTTGACCCAACTAGTTTCAGTTTTATTTGCCAACTTCCATCCTTGTTTTGTAACCAAAGCTTTATTCATCTACTTGATTTTATGAATACCTAAGCCACCATCATTTTTAGATCTATAGACTTACTTCCAAAAAACTAAGTGAATTTTTTTCTTCTCATAAAATCCAAATCAAAGAAATGACTTTTGAATATGTTAAATCTTCAATAAAATATTGTTAGAAATTTTGAATATAGATAATAATAAGGTTGGAATGCTTTGAAAAGTAGGCTTTACTAGGGTAGCCTTTTAAACTTGACTAAGAAGGGATCCTTTCAACTTGACCAACTTCCTTTGCAATATTTCCACCATAGGTTTCCAAAGCAAATCCTTGATTCTGCCTTTAAACAAAGGTATTCCAAGGTAAATATATGAGAGGGTAACCACCTCACAACCCAATATGTGAGCAATTATCCTCTACCTTTCTAAGGGGGTATTTAGAAAGAAGATTTTGCTTTTTATATAATTTATCTTTTACCCAGCTACAATTTCAAATACCTTCAAAATTTATTTTAGCACCCTTACTTGGGTAACTAAAGCAAGGAGGGAGAGTAAAACATCATCTATAAATTGGTGATGAGAAATATGATCCATTGACAAAGTGGGATTTATACCTTTCACAAAAGGTTCTAACTTGATAGCCCTACATAGAGCTTCCTCCACTAAGATATAAAGGTAATGGGACAAGGGGTCCCCTTGGCCAATGCCTCTCAGACTTGGAAAATAACCTGCTAGGGACCCAAATATTAAGACCAAAAACTTGGTAGAAGAGATACAAACATGGAAAAGTTTTATCTAACTTTAGAAAAAAATAAAATTTCCCAAAACCTTTAACAAAAACTCCCATGAAACCCTATCATAAGCCTTGTTCATGTTTAATTTGAGGAGACCAAATCTACCACTTTTACCAATTGAATGAAGGATTTCAAGGATGACTGTGATATTATCCAGGATCTGTCTCCCTGGCATGAATCCACTTTGGGTTGAATCAATTAAGGCCGAAAGAAAAGGTTTTAATATGTTAACAAGGGCCTTTGTCAAAATTTTATAAATAATGTTAAATAAGTTGATGGGTCTAAAGGCACACAATTCCTTTGTACCAATAGTCTTGGGGATTAGAGTTAAAAAAATAGAATTCACTTAAGACGAGATATAATCATTTCCAAGTAAGAAAACATGGACCATGGTATTTAGAACTTACCACCACTTCCCAGCTTCAGGTTTGCATTTCCTTCAACTCCATACTTTGCCTCTAGGGATGCTATGCCAGTCATTTTATGAAACACCACACTTATGTAGACTTTAAATTATGCTTAATTCTTAGTCCATGGTACTCTAACCTTGTCACTAGCTTGCATCTACCAGCCTAGGTGATTGTAAATATTCTGCTCTTGCATTCTCTATCATCCACCCCGATCATTAGAAACCTCATAAAAATAGATATTTTCCATAGATTTTTCTTGGCCTACCAAATATATAATATGATTCAATAATTTTTCAAGCTAACATATGTTCTTTTCTTGAGATACTCCCATATTAACCACCAAATCTGTGATTCGTTTTCATTCCCTAAAAACATGTTGAATTCGATAATTGTTCAAAGTTATAATTTTTTTTACAACTTTCAATCATATATTAAACCAACCAACTAGTCTCCTACTCTTCTTTTAGAGTCTTTATTATATTTAAGGAATTCCCTTTTATGATGAGATTTCTTCCACACAATATCTCTAACTATTGAATTCCTAAAAATACTACTCTGGTTTCTACAAAATAATTTTATTGGATGCCCAAGGATTTAGAATAAGCTAAGAGGATTCGACTTGAATCATCTATGAAGACACCACCCACTCTATATTTACCTATATTATCTTTTGAGGCCCCATAAAAATTCAGATTCAACCATCCTTCCAAAGTGGGCTTCCAACTCACCTATTATCTTAATTGATTTTTTAGATTTAGGACACAATTACCAATGGGTTGCAGTCCTCATATCAAGGTTGTGATCCTATCCTCATTATTCTCCTTAGCCCTATTGAAGTTAGCTACTCTTAGGTTTTCCACTATTGTTGCCTTAATTTTGTTTACTATTTCCATAGACCCTCTCTTTATGTCCTTAAATATATGCTAGTTTAATTCCTTGCAAATATTCCATTGGTAGTGGGGAAGGAAAAATATTCATAACATGCTCAATATTTTTCTAGAAAAACAAGGCTCCCATTGCAACACAAGGTTTGCCATACAATTGGGAAACACCTATGCTACTTAAAAATTCTCCTGAAGCTCCTGTAAAACACATATCAAAAATGATATTTTCAATAATATATGGTACACAAATTCATTATCACCCTCACATAAGGCACACCTTCTAACAACCTGGAAGCATTTTTTACAAATATTATCAATGGTAAGAATTTTATTTTGAGTGGCTAGCCAAACAAAGAATGCAACTTTTGGGATCAACTTCTAAAATTTTATCATTGGTAACCAACCTAAACTTGCTACCTCTAGTAATTGGTACATTGTTATGACAAAATATTATCCTTTTTTTCCTACTTGAAATAAAGGGGCCCATAGGTCTAGAATTAGTTAGAGGGGTAACAACCAATAAATTATTTAATTTTCTTATTGCTTGTTACTTGATACGATCCATGTTATTTGTCTACAACTCTTTCCAACTTCTTCCATCTTCAAAGGAACTTATGTAACCTTACACCTATGTACAAAAATTTTTAGTTAGGTCCTATTCCAAAACTAAAATATCTTGGTCCTCCTTTAAGGGTATATATTTTGTCTAGATATCCTTCTAGAAATTGATTTTTCTACCATCTTATACACCACTCGATCCCCTTTGCTAGAAGATTTCTACTCTTAATAAGACGACTCCAAAAGGAGAACCCAACAAACAAATTTTTAGAGAGTAAAAATGAATTCTCCCCTTGCAAATATTTGGCTTTTAGGATCTTTACCCAACTTAAGTGGTCATTTTTGAGAATTTTCCATCCCCTTTTCCTATGAGTGCCTCATTCATTTTTTTAAACTTTCCTAAAACCAAGGACTTTGTAATATTATTTTGAATAGACTATATCCATGCAACAATTTTTAGTCTTCTCTTGTATTTTTATCTAGACAATAGAATTCTTTTTGAGTAGAGTCAATCTTGTACCTAACACTCTTTCGCACATTGAAAATATACATAATATAGATAGAAATACTTTGTAAGGTTACCTTCACCAATTGAGCTTTCCTAGCTTGACTATGAATACTACCCTTCACCCTAAGTATTTTTTGGTAAACATTTCAATAATCAAGCTTTGAAGACTCTTTTTCATGCACCCATTAAAAAGTGGGATCCATAGGTATGTTGCTAGGAGGTTCTTGATTTCACAACCAAAAGCTTGATCAATTCTTTGTTTTCAAAAAAATGAGATGTTGAGAAAGAAAATAATACTCTTAGAGAAGTTTACCTCTTGACTAGATGCATTCTCATATCTATCTAAGATCAATTTGATTTCTTTTTCTAGTGGTATAGAGTACCTTGAAACAATTATCGTGTCATCAACAAATTTTTGATGGAAAACAACGTCCACTATTGGAGCTAACCTAAAACCTTCTGAAGTTCTATTGGATACTACTATTGATAATACTCTCCCTAGGGCTTAAACAAGAATGATGAAGAGGTAAGGTGATATAGGATCTGCCTACCTCAAGCCACACATGCTTTTGAAGTAAACTACTAGAGCTCCATTGACAAGAACTGAAAACATTGAAGTTGAAATGAACTTTTGGATTAAACTTATCCATTTTTCTTAAAAGTCAAATTTCTCCATAACTTTACAAAGGAAATTCCATGAGACATACTCATAAGCCTTGTTCATGTCAATTTTGAGCAACATTTTAAGCTTCTTACTCTTTTCCATTGAGCGAATGACTTCAATAATTGTAATGATCCTGTCCAAAATTTGATGCCCTCTCATCAATTTACCCTATTATATCTTAATAATGAGGGGTAAATTAGCGTTTAATCTATTTTCCATGATCTTAGTAAATATTTTCTATAATGTGTTGCAAATACTTATAGGTTTAAACATATTTAGTTCCGTTATACCAACAACCTTGGTATTTAGGCCTATGAAGGTTGAATTTACATCTTTGGGCATGTAACAAGATTCTTGAGATTCTTGGATGGATTTAGAATCACATCCTATCCTACAATATGCCAAAATTTCTTGAAAAAAATTGCCAAAAATCCATATGGCCTAGGTGTTTTTTTCCCACCTAAGATAAAGGTATTTTATTTAATTATATCATCTAAGAAGGACTCCAACAAATAACCATTGAACTGATATCAAACTAGTCTTGAGATATTTTGTAGGAGTTGTTGCTTTGCTTCAGCATATTCCTCATCGATAGTTCCAAGAAAATATTCAAAATGCTTAACTAATTTTGATCTATTATCTTCAGGTTTAACACCACTATACTATCATTCCTTAGATTCCTCTAATCTTATTGAAACATTTGTGACATAGGGTGGATACATGAATTTTTTTTGTGTTGCAGTCACCTTCCTTAAGCCATTGACTTCTTGACTCTTACTTCCAAAAGGTTTCCTCCAATGCTAAGAGGTTATGAAACTTTGATAAAAATTCTCTTTCCTTTGATATTAATTGATTTGTAAAGGTACCATTCCTAGTGGACTATTCACGTTTCTTCAACTTTTTATTTGATACTATTTTTCTAATTGAAGATGTGGCAAAAAATTGGTTTGTTCCAAAACTTAAGTTTTAGTTTGATGTAATAGAGCTTGTGAGGTATTTGCATCATTTTTGGTCCTAGAAAGTTTTTTTGCAACCATTCCTCAATTTGGGGTTCAAGGTCTTCATGTTTTAACCACATAAATTAAAATTAAAAGGGACTTTTTTCTTTATTTCCCCCTTCTTCCTACTCCCAAAATAAGGGATTATGATTTGACTCAATTTTTTGTTGGGCAATGAGGGTTGAGTCTCTAAAAATAGGTATGTCTTCCTAAGAAATTAAATATCTATCTAGTCTTGCTTGAATAAGATGTTTTCCTAACCATATATTACCCCATGTATACCTCATTCTTCTTAAATCCACATCCACTAACTTATTCTCATATAAGAATTCCTTATAATCATTCATTCAAATGAAACTAGGCTACCTCTTTGTTTATATGAGGGGTTTAATGGAAAGTTAAAATCTCTAGATAAAATCCAAGGAATTCCAATAAAGGAGGTTCTTAAGTGCATCATATCCTTCTAAAGTTATCAGCACCCACATACCAAATTATGGGTATAGACATTCGTTATGATATAGTTTTTTTGGAGCCTAGATTATGATACAAAATAACAATATATCAACGTGTTTTAGCAATTACTCTCCTTTCAATTTTATTCTTTTTTCCAAAGATACAAAAAACCTCTAACAGACCCTTCCACCTGGCTATAGACTAAGTTGACCTCTTTCCAAATCACTCTTCCTACTTTTCCAACTTTCTCATAGTCTAATTTAGTTTCTTGAAGTAGAATCATATCTAGATTTAGATCTATTCTTAAAGTTTACACTACCCTATGTTTTGAAGGGGCATTAAGACCCCTTATGTTCCAAGAAAGAAATTTCATCTTTTATATTTTACAAGGGACTTCTTCCCCCCTAAATTCAATATAGTTTGAGTACCATTCACAATTTCTTTTATTGTTTTGTTTTCCCTAATTTCAAAATTAGGTCTTCTTGGTGGTTTGTACTTTGACCCTACATATATTGCCCCCTTATGTTGGCTTCTAGTTGATCTATTTATGGTGTCTCGCAAAGGATATAAGGTATTGATAGATCCATATCTCCCTTTTGAGGGGTTAATATTTTCCCTAGGGAAAATCCTTCAACTATTTTATTTGTTTCTATTTTTGTCGATTCTAAATTCACCTCTAGACATGCAAATGGATTGGCATTTGTAACATTGTTTATCTCTATAAAATAAGGATGGTTGTTTATATTTAAATCTGTCCTATTTGTAGTCAAGACCTCTTCCATTTGGGGTTGTATTTCAAGATCATCTTTCTGACCCTATGCAAAAATTCCTTCTTCTACTTGTACTTCTATCTAGTCCTTCTCCTATCCAATATTTCCATCCATTTGTTTATTTCACATCCATCTTCTATTCAGGTAAGGTATTTTTTTTGCATGGGATAAATGAAATCCAAGTGTCAAAATTTCTTACACACATTATAAGAGACAACCATGTTCTCATATTCAAGGGGCTATTTCCATGACCCCAATTTTAAAACCAGCTCTATGGATTTTGGGAGGTTCTTTTCCAAATCCACATTCACACAAATCCTAGAAAAAATTAATCGAGACCTAGCCAATATTGTAGGATCAATTACCACTAGATCTCCAAATTAATTGAGACCTATCTAGTGTTGTAGGATCAATCGCCACTAGATCTCCAACCTCATTTGTGATTCCTACTATGACTTCCTCATGCAAAAGATAAAGAGGGAGGCCTAGAGGTTATATCCAAATTAAGGCATGGAAAATGCTATGGGTAAGAGGATTGAAATTCATTGGCCAATTCATAAGAAATAACCTCCTATGCCAAAAAACCAAGGACCTTTTTGTAGAAGTCGATTCCTATATTTCTCATAATTCAATTTAATTCATAGAAAATTCCTTGGCATTGTAATTATTTCCATGTGATATAGGGCTTTCCTTTTTCCCATGCTCACTTATGTATTTATTCCAGATATGCTCTAACACCAATGAACTTCCTAACTAGTGAAATATCTCCTTGCACTACCATAATTTTGAAGAGGGCATCTAAAATTTAGAGTTTTACTCTTGATGGTTGCAATTGAAACCATAAGAGTTGAATCTACTGCTTACCTCTTAAGATACTAATCCATGATTGACCAAGATAAAATGGTTTATATATTATCACATATTTTTAGGTTTTTGGCTTTTTTGACTGACCTCCTATCATCACAAACCTTGCTTGACCTCCTATACTCTCTGACACTACTCCTCATGCTCTACTTACCATGTGTTTAGAGTAGCCCTACTTCTTAGTAATACCTGTGATAATTATTTCTAGCTTTTTGTATCAATATACTTTTGAGTTTTTTTTCTCTTTATTTTTATTTTCTTCCTCTTTTTTTTTTTTCTATTCCCACAAATTCTTGTATCCTAACTAATCTTAATAATTTTTAAAAATTATTCATAATGTGATTTATCATCTAAAGGTTTATGCTACCCTAGAAAACTTTATTTTTTTAAATTATGGTAAATACATATTTTTTTTGAAAAGGACCTTACCTTTTTCAAAAGGGGGCACATTGAGTACCACCCTCCCCATGATTTAAACTTAGGTTTATTGGATGAAAGCCCAAAGATATACCAATTTATTGTTCCAACAAGGACACTACGTATTGTGGAAAACTTGGTGTAAGATGTAACATTGAAAACATTTTGTATGATTCATTGAAAACTTTATCTGCATTAAAATTTTTAAATTACAAATTGTTGCACACATATTTATTTATTATGTTATGATTAAAAACCTTAGTACAAGACATAAACTATGTACTATTTTATTTCTATTACAAGGAGATAAGATGATTTACTTTAATTAACATATATTATTTGATTTAAAAAAAAATAAATTTACATATATATTTTTTGTAAATTTCATTAAGTTTTAAGTTGATGTAAAGACAAAAAAATAAAATATTATTATGTTTTTAAAAGAGCAAATTCTAGTATTATATTTTTTGGTGAAAAAAAACTAAATTTTATTAAATAAAAACTAGATTACATAGTCACGAGGCCTTCCATACATGGGTCATAGCCTGGAAGTGCCTCCATATATACATGCCTATAATCCCATGAAGGGTAAATGCCCAATTAGATAATAGATAAAAATTTCACAAAAAACATTGCTACACCAAATCATTGAATGACATATCAAAGTAGGACTCCTCAAAACTATATTAAGATAAAATCATTTGTTTATTTTTCTTATATACTGCATTTCCTTTCAAAACCATATTTGAGAGATCTTTATTTCCAGTAGTGATTACAAATTTCTACAATTCCACCAATTCATCCTCCTAATATTCATTGTTATTTGTTTGTCCTACCTCCACCTTGTCACGTACACAGTAATTCAAACAATTTCTAATAATGAAACATAGAAGTTGACACATTGTTACTTATTCCTTCCCCACCATTGGGGTAATCCTCTTGAAGCAAAACTTGTAAGTCCATATAATATTCCCCTAGGTTCTGGCCCCTACCATAATACCACCAATGATGATCTCTCTCTATTATCCAATTAGCCAATTCATCTGTAACTCTATTATTTTCTCTCACCACATGGAGAAAATATTTGTGCTCTATTTTTTAAATCCATAATATTATCCAAGATCCATTAGACCCTCCATTCCATATCATACTTGTTAAACCTATTGATTAAGACCCGAGAGTTAGATTACACCTTAATTCTTGAGTATATTTGCTTAAGAACCATGGCTAAGCCTTCACAAATGGCCATGGCCTCTACCACCATGTTGCTATTCCTCCTAATAGCCTGATTGAAGCCAAAAACTATTATCCCTTTGTGCGTATGATCCACCCTTATAATACCCCCTCCCCTAGATTACTACGAGCAGTAACATCAGTGTTAACCTTAACCTAATCCATCGATAGTGGCTTCAACTTCCCTCCTCTATTCAACTTTTTAGTAATAGCCTTCCTTATTCTTGATCTCCAAGTCTATAATGATTGGGACTGAACACAACTAAGGATCACAATCCCAATAAGATCAAATAACTCCTCGTCTCTAGGTATAAGTTGAGAATATTTGATTCCTCTTACAACCTCTCTAATATTGAGCAATATTCTTAAGAAATTTGATACCCTGGATGAGCACTCATCACAAAAATATACCCGTTGCACTCCAACCACACCTACCATAAAGTGAAGGCCTTGTTATAATGAACTAGAAGGGTAGACTATCCACCGACTCCCCTAGAGCCCTATAGATCAAAGAACTAGTCCATCAAGACATCACCAAGATGAGGTAAATTAAACAACTTTTAGCCTTGCTCCTAGATCTAACCAACAAAGGGATATTGAAATAGAAGGTGGTCAATAGATTATCTTACCCCATAATAGAGGACACACCATTTTTTGGTCCACTATGATTCTCTGATGAAGATTATATTGAGTTAAAATCATATTTTGAATGGCTAACCAAATGAAAATGTTGATTTTTGACCAAATACTTGAATTCCACACCTTCTTTCAAATTACCCTCTCCCCACCCAATACCTTTGTGAGCCAGTCATATCCCTTCTTGATGGAATACCATATATTTTCTGTATCTCCTCATCCCAAAGAGTCCTCCTCTTCTAACCACGAGTACTACATTTGATCCAAAATAGTCCTCAGACTATCCGTATCTTCTTTAGATATATATTTCAAAATTGAGAGGTATTTTCACCTACTCAAACCCCCTCCCCCTTCATCTTCCTCCCCAAAGTCAAGAACTAGAAAGTAATTGATTGGTATTGATCCCATGCATCATCCTAAAATTTTGCTTTTTAACTATTTTTGACATTCCAAAATAGCCCTTTAGTAATAGCATTACTAGGATTTTTAATTACAATCTAAATGATGGTGAAAGCACGAGGATACGAAAACAAAAAAGGAAAAGCTCCAAGCACGATGCAAAAACGGAACTAAACTTAACGCTAAACCCTACGAATTAAAAATGCATGAAATGGAGAAAAACATGAATTGAAACCCAAATGAAATAACAGCCCTTTTCTTTTATTGATGTATTTCACAATTTGGTTACAATCCACATCCTCCCTTTTTAGGGGCGAGGAGCGTCAAATTCATCTCTTGGTCACATCCATGGATAACCATCCTTCTTCCGCGTGCCCACATGTAAGATGGGCGGACCAAAATGTCACCGCCGCTTGTGTCTACGAATGTTGATTCCTTGCTGCTCCTCCGATGTTCCGATCCTGCATTCAAAGGAACAAGAAATAGTTAGTAGCACCTACGGATGAAACAAAACATGCAATCCCCAAGCCTACGATAAGTGAATGAGAAAAATGAATTAAACTATAACTAAAATGAATCCAAATGCTCTAAAAATTTGACAGGGGCATCAAGACATCACCAGGAGGGCACTGCAAAAAGAACAGTCGAGAAATTCCTCACCGATTTGAATTCGCTCCGGGGCGGGACGAATTTACCTGCAACAAAATGCCGAAAAGGTACTGTCCCAAATGTCCTGCCTAGAGAGCTCCAAAAGACCTACAAACTTGGGGTTAGCTAATTGGGGGTATTTTGGGAAGACCCAGATGGTCATATTTTCCCAATTTGGCCTCCATTAATGGGAATTTGATGATGCTACCTGCAAGTTAGTAAAGACAAAAAGTGATAGAACATGATAAGATTTGCTCAAAACATTACGAAATCGAAATTGCAAACTATCTAAGCAGCATAAGATGAAATGCAAGATAAAAATGATAGAAAGAACAATCTGCCATAGATTCCTAATCATTCCTAAAAGGGACGATTAGACTCGCGGTAGTGCGGGGGCGCCCGGGCAGGCCGCCCACCGTTGGGACCTGATTTCGGTGCCAATCCACTTGGGATGGGTCCAAAATCTCTTGTAAGGTGTTTTCGGAAAATTGGGGTGGTATTCTATGGCCAAATGTCAGGTTTTGGGCTCAATATTCGACCTTCCAATGATCACCCAATGACCTCTTCTCTAAAAGAGATCACGGATGTGAAAGGCACAAATCGCACAAGGATGTATGGGGAAATAAAATGGCAGCACTTCGTTGCTCCAAATTGCTCTTACTCTGTATATTTTGGGGTGAGAAAACCCACCAATTTATAGACCTGGAGGTCTCTTGGGATGAGCATGCAGAGGCGCCACTTGGCAGCCATGCCCTTCCAGGGGGAGGGAAGATTCCTCCCTGAATAGGGACTCCATGACTGCCCTTGTAACAGCCTCTAATGCTCGAAAATGCTCACCTATACTCCCATGCAATGAAGGAAGCGTTAAGTGGCGGATCCGAGCTGCCATTTGCCAAGATTTGACTTTTTTCCCATCAAACCTGCAATTCGCCCCACCCTGGAGCGAATTGTGAATTCGTCCCTGGGTGGAGCGAATCCCAGTTAGAATTCGTCCCTGGGTGGAACGGATATTGAGCAAAGTGCCTGAAGGTGCCAAAATGATTTTTGACCTTCCAAAACTACTGTGAGAGTGGTTAGGACCACTGTTTAACCTCTGGGGGCTGCCCTTGGGGTTGTGTGTGCCAATGTGATCAGTGTTTGCAGTCACATAATCGGATTGGTGTTGTTTTGGTGTCTACAGATGCCCCTTTTTGGGATGCGTTGTGCAAGGCACAACGTCGAGCAAAAATAGATAACCAAAGCACTAATGATTAGGGTTTCTTAGTAACCTAACCAAATTTTGATGCCCCAAGTATGAAAAGGGCATGCATTCTTGAATCCTTGCTTCTGACGAGCGAAGGAACTCAGTTCAAGTGTTAACCTTTTTCGGTGAGGTGTTACTTGAGCTTGGACATTGATCAGTCATGAATAGGCAAAGGGCACAACCTTTTGTCTGTGGGAACCTTGAGTTCATGATTCATGAATGCCAAGTGATTGATCAGCTTGTGATTATTGCTTGTTTACTACCCCAAGCAGGAGCGTGATTTGTCTTTGCCAATGATTCTTCGAATGCATGCCATTTCCATGATTGGGTGTGTATTTGTTGATTGGTGACTAAGTGTGACTACCCCCTCAAGCGACGAATCGATGAGGGAATGACCTACATGAGAAAAGTGACGAGTCACTTGACCCAAGATGACTTAGGTAAGGGTGCCTTCAGAGATTTATCTTTGAATGTGTGTGCAGTTTTTCGACATTTAGACCTATTTTTGGTGGGTGTTAACCCTTTTGGGGACGCCTTTCTGGAGCTGAAATTGTCAAAAATCCGTCTTCCCGTGGAGCGGTCCGGCCATGGTGGCCTTCTTAGGGAGTAGGATGGTGATGATTTATAACCCCGACGTCTATTTTGGATGCCAAGAATGTCAGGCGCGAAGGCGCCTTCGTTTGACAACTCTATTGCTATTTTTGGGTGGGTTTTGACCCTTTTGGCGACGCCGTTTGGGGATGAAATTCTCGAAGATCCGTCCTCCCGTGGAGCGGTCCGGCTATGGTAGCCTTCTTAGGGAGTAGGATAGTGAGGATTTGTGACCCCGACATCTATTTTGCATGCCCGAAATGTCAAGTGCAAAAGCACTCTCATCGGGCAAGTTTATTGCTATTTTTGGTGCATTTTTGTGCATTTTTGTTGTTTTGTGAAATGTTTGCTCTGTATTCGTCCCTGGGTGGGACGAATTCCTATTGAGCATTCGTTCCAGGGTGGGACGAGTGCTAACCAGAGTGCTCATCCCAGGGAGGAATGATTACAGGCTCAAAAAGCCTATTTAAAGGCCAAAACTAGGGTTTGGGCTCATTTGCACTTGTTTTTTCTGGCGATTTGGAGCTCTGAGGAGGAGGAGGTCAATTCTACGAAGCGAAGCGCTACCAAATTTTTCCACCACCATGAGTGCACGAACCGGATCGAGCGGCGGAGCTGAAGCGAGACCAGTAAGTGAACTCCCTCTTTATTAGTTTCTTGTATGATAGTTTTTAAAACTGCAAGTTATTTTTCGCGTCTTGTTTTATATTTTGTGTTTCAAATGTACAAATGAAAAAAACCTTAGTGAAATGTGTTTATTTGTTTTGGTATGACTTCACTAAAATGTAGGTTGAAATCCTAGTGGAACCATGTTTGTTTGTGTTCATGTTTTTTTTTTTTTATTCTAATGTGTTTATTTTGTTTTTATTTGCAGGTTGTGAAGAGTCGGTATCGTGTGCCTACTATTTTTGCTGAAGCATGGGAGGCGCTAGTTGTGGCTGACTGGGAGTGGCTTGACGCCCTGGGGCTCAAGCAGGTGACTCGGTTGGAGCCAGTGATTGGGGATCGGGCCTACCTGATGGCCCTGATCAACTTGTGGGATCCCCGGACTAATACTTTCCATCTCCCAATAGGGGAGATGATAGTCACTTTGGAGGATGTCTATCGGATTCTTAGGATTCCAATAGATGGACTGTCGATCAGGACGACATCGCGGGATCAGCGGACAATGTGCTGACACGCTACTTCGGGCATGGGGAGGAGTTGGGGGTGGATGGTCTAGTGGAGAGGGCAGAGATTGACTTCCAGATGGGCAGGATTCTGGTTCGATGGTGGTTTGAGAGGGGGGTGTTGGGAGTGAGGCACGCAGTGCTTATGGGCCTCATTTCCAACATGCTGCTACCTGACTCGTCAGGTGCGAGGTTCTCGTGGAACCTGTTGGATGTGGTCTATCGGCTGGTGGAGTGTTCGATGCATGAACCTTTGATCATGAGATGGGGATAGACGCTGTTGGCGTAGCTCTATGGGGAGCTATATGAGGTCCGCTATCGAAGGTGAAAGGGGATCAGCTGTAGCTATCTATTGTAGAGCTGGGGTTGGCAGCATATAGCGGTGGAGAGACCAGGGGGGTTACCATGGATGACGTGGGTAGAGATGGTAGATAAGGATATAGGTTACGTGGCTCTATGGCGGTGGTCTGAGGAGCAAGGACAGAGTCGATGGTGGGCAGGTGTCGTAGGGCACTATGTCGATGCCTTGCTCGGCTTGCTCCGGGGGAGGTGTTCTGGTGCCCCTATCGGGGCTGTACAGCCTGCTTGAGGCTGGAGAGTGGCTCCGATGGGTACATAGGGAGTGGTGGCTGATTGGGTGGCATGGGACCGAGCAGGAGTTCTTCCCGTATAGCCGGGTGACATGATAGTTTGGGGTGCACCAGGGGTTGCCTGGTGAGCCCGTGGTCTATCGGCATCGGGGGATGAGAGGACTCTGGATCGGCCGGTCATCGCGCCATTGGGCGAGGATTCAGATGTGGTGATCGACGTCTCGGATATGGATGACGTCGGGACTACTGCAGAGTATGATCAGTGGTGGACTCTATGGTGATGGCGGGGAGAGGGGCCACTGGGAGGTGCGAGGCAGCAATGGTAGGGGATGAGGGTGCCGAGGCGCCAGGAGATGATTGGGGAGCTCCGCTCGAGGAGGCAGACATGGTGGAGGTGGATGACTTGGGCATGGATTTTGGGGCTTCGGATCAGCCGAAGATGCAGGACGTCCCGGAGTAGTGGGAGCTAGAGCAGGCTGCTGTTCCAGAGGTGCCTATGCATCAGGCATGGTGGAGGACACAGAGGTAGGGGTGCACGTTGAGAATGCATGATTGGTGGAGCTGCTATGGAGGCGAGATGAGGAGTTGGGGGAAGCTTTGCAGGAGAGGGATCTCTTGCGGACTCAGTTGGTAGAGTGGGAGAGCGCATGGGCTGCACACCACCGAGGGATGGGGACACCGATGCTGCATAGGAGAGGGATCTCCTATGGGTGAGGGTATGCGACGATGTAGTAATCGATGGGAGGCAGTGGTGGGAGGGGAGTGGTCTCGACATTAGATGGATATGGAGGGAGAGATTATCCACCTCGGTGGGCAGTTACCTGAGCCCCTTGGAGGTGGCTCTTCACATCAGACGAGGGCGAGTGGTACTAAGTCAGTCAACATCATCTCATCGTAGGCGATTGGATGAGGGAGGTGGTAGTAGGCATGATGCGGGGGCTAGTAGTAGTCGCCCTGAGGGGTCCCATAGGACCCACCACATGGGGGGTAGTTCCCGTCGCACCGATCTTGCGTGATCATGGTGGCCGACGCCCTAGGCTTGGGGGTTTTTGAGCTTTTGGATTTTGTTGTGGGGTCACATGACCGGTTCTTTGTAGCCTGCGGGCATTTTTGATGATATATATATATAGACTTTATTTTGTTTATGCGCATGTGATGATTTGATTTTATGCATGATGATTGATGAATATGGATGTATGCATGTTAAGTTATAGTGATGGATGCATATGTGTTGATGAGTGCAAATGTTTCTAATTTATATGATATGCAAATGGAATGGATGAATTGAATTTGTGATGTTTGGTAGTCGCACCATAGACTGTTTAGAACTTTATGACTTTTTGTCCTAGGCGATCGCTGTTGTAAATGACTTTTCATGTATACATGTGTTTTTTTTTTTGTATGGTGAGAATAAAATATAGCAAGTTGGTTTCGAATGTAGTTAAGGTTTTCTGAGACTCAGATGTTTTAACTAACTAGCCATGACTGTACTTTATCTCACAAGACTTTTGAACAAGGTATGAATCGGACTTGTTTTGGACCAAGTTATTTCACATCCCTATGTGTGCAATTGAGTTCATTTATGTGGTGTTGGTCAGGATACCGCCAGTGCCAGATAGGCTATCAACCAAACCTGTATTGAGGATCACCTGATTAGCTCCACTAACTCCTTTGTTGTGTTTAGTCAGATTAATCTACGGTGCTATCATAGGATACCATAAGCTAGCTCATCCACATGCAAACATTGATCTGCACACAAGTTAATGTGACAGATATATCGTCATGCGGGAGGTTTACCACCAGTGACCGATAGGCTATCAACCAAACCGGTACTGAGGTTTGCCTCATGACCCGTCTGGATGCTGAGAGTTCCAGGGATTCAAGTTCGACTCCCTTCTTTTCTTCAATTGTATTGGGATACTTGCTCTTTTGTAGTGATAAAAATCACTTGTTTATTTTTGTATTATTTTCTTTTGAGCAAGGGATTTGGATATGGAGTGATGAGAATCACTATTTTATGTGCTTTTCTTGATGTATGCACTTTGGTTGTGATGTCAAAATTTGGATTTTTGACGTTTGCAAATTGTTGATGTTTTGCAACTTTTGAGAACTTGGGATTCTTGGGGAATTGGGTAGGGAGGATGCTTGTCCTTTTGCCAACTCTCAGCATTCTTGGGGTCATTCGCACAGGGGGATGAGCAAGATAACCGTTTCGCTTATGGTGACCTGGATTGCTTTGCAGGTTTCATCTTTCGTTCACACAACTTGGGAATGTTTTATGTGTTTTAATTTGTGCTGGGATGCTACGTAACAAGGTGTAAGCCAAGTAAAACTCTACCTTCGTAAAATCTGTCTGACTTGGTACAGTACATGGCTAGAAAGCTAATGATGACTGAATGACAGAAACTCTTGATACATTAGAAGACCACTGACTATAGTATGGCGAAAATATGTGATTGGCGTTTATTTTTGATGGACTTTTTATAGAGCGGAGAAATGTGGAAAATGAGGGTTTTGCCAAGTAATTACAGTCTATGGTGCCTTGACCTTTATGACCACAAATATGTAATGTATGGGTGTGATGCGTAATGCAGCTATATATTTTTGTGTTTTTGATGGATTGATTTGTGTGAATATGAAGATGATATGCAAAAAAAAGCTCTTTATTTTTGTGATGATTTTGAGCATGCATGGAAATGAGATGCAAATTTTGTTATTTTTGATGATTTTATTGTTTTTGAATTTTCTTGTTTTTGACCAAGCGATTGCAGGAATCCTTGGAGCATTTTGGGGATTGACCAAGCGATTGGGAAATCCTTGGAGCATTTGGGGATTGGAAATCCTTGGAGCTTTTGGGATTGACCAAGCGATTATGGGAAATCCTTGGAGCATTTTGGGGATTGACCAAGCGATTATGGAAAATCCTTGGAGCAATTTTGGGTTTACCAAGACAGGATTATGGGAAATCCTTGGAGCATTTTTGGGGATTGACCAAGCGATTATGAAAATCCTTGGAGCATTTTGGGGATTGACCAAGCGATTAGGAAATCCTTGGAGCATTTTGGGGATTGACCAAGTGATTAGGAAACCTTGGAGCATTTGGGATTGACCAAGCGATTATCAAAATCCTTGGAGATTTTGGGTGACATCATTGAATCCTGGTGGGATTGACAAAGGAAATCCTTGGAGCTTTTGGGATTGACCAAGCGATTATGGGAATCCTTGGAGCATTTTGGGAATTGACCAAGCGATTATGGAAATCCTTGGAGCATTTTGGGGATTGACCAAGCGATTATGGGAATCCTTGGAGCATTTTGTTTGGGCTATGGCTCTTCTAAACATGGAATGGCCGCAAATGACTGATGTTCAAGGGTTCTAGTTCCTTGATTCCGTCAAGAGAGGCTAGCCGGTATGTTCCAGGTCCTATTTTGCTATCAATTACATAGGGACCTAACCAGTTTGCCATGAATTTGTCCCTTAAATGGGATGGCAGACTAGAGTTCTGTTGGTTTTCTTTCAAGACCAAGTCACCGACCTGAAAGTCCCTCAAGTGAACTTTCATGTTGTATGCTTTCTTAAGTCGCTCTTGATAGATACGTAAATGCTCGAGAGCATTAACGCGTCGTTCGTCAAGCAACGTAAGCTGGTCTAACCGGGCCTACCGCGCAGTATCATCATCGATGAACTCTTGCATTGATATGCATAGGGAAGGAATTTCCAACTCGAGAGGCATGACAGCCTCGGAGCCATACACGAGCGAAAATGGAGTTGCCCCAGTGGGTGTCCGAATGCTAGTGCGATAGGCCCACAGGGCAAGTGGGATCTGAATGTGCCAATCCTTATGATTATCTGTGACTATATTTTTAAGGATGGCGACTAGCATTTTGTTTGACGCCTCTGCTTGCCCATTTGCCTACGGATAATAGGGTGGTCAAAAAACTATGCTAAATTTTGTACTTTGTGGTCAAAGCACGCACATATTTGTTTTTGAATGACGTCCCATTATCCAAAATTATCTTGGATGGAATACCAAAATGACATATGATGTTATGCAAAATGAACTCCACAATGCGGGGTCCAGTCGTAGAGGTAAGCGAAACTGCTTCCACCCACTTGGTGAAGTACTCTGTGGCCATGATGATAAACGTGTGACGACCTGACGACATAGGGGAGATCTTTTCGATTAGATCTAGGCCCCACTACGAAAAAGGCCAAGCCGATTGGATCGGCTGCAAGGCCTAGGAAGGTACGTGTGTCAAATTAGCATGGTGTTGACATTTCACGCACTTCCTGACATATGCACAACAATCTCGCTCTAAAGATGGCCAATAATAGCCCATGCGAAGAATGCGCTTTGCGATGGCCATACCGCTGAAGTGGCCACCGCATGTACCATCGTGCGCTTGGGCGATCGCCCAAGTGGACTCTTGTTGGTCCAAGCACCGAAGGAGGATCCCTTCATAGCTACGATGGTACAAAATGTCTCCTAACAAGACATGCTTTGCCGCTTTCTTCTTGAATGCACGTTTTGTGGCATGCGTCAATCCAAGTGGGAGGTTACCTAACTTGAGGTAGTCCCTTATGGGTGAATACCAATCCTGCTGATCAGAAGCCTCGATGGTATGAACAACCAATCCCTCTCGAAGTTCATCCCTAGCAAAAGCTGAGCGGGAGAGAACTTGCAAGAATAGCATTGTGTTGCTATTAAGGGGAGTAGGGGAGAACAAGGACCCCCAGTTGGCATGTTTCAGATGATCGTGGATTCGAGAGAACCTATCCATGGATGGTTCAATCTGGATCATGTGGATTCCTGGCGTTAAATCAGAGCTTGCACGCTCCATCATGGATTGCGATAGTGTTTTGACTTGAATGGTGGTCATATCACCAGAAATGTCTTGTGGGATTAGGGACCCCAAAGAGGCCATAGTGTCCACAAAATGATTCGATGATCGAGGGAGTGCCTCGATGTCATACCATTCAAGATTTGCCAGGAATTTGTCCACAAGGGCTTTGTAGGCCTACAAAACTGGGCATTTGCATTGGAATACCCCTTTGACTTGGTTGACAATTAACAACTGAATCACCAAAGATATTCAATCATTTAATGTTCATGGTGATTGTTGTCTGAAGACCTATGAGCAAGGCTTCATACTCTGCATTGTTGTTGGTGCATGGGAAATTTAATTTAAATGACAGGGGCATAGGAGCACCCTGCGGTGTGAAGAATACTATTCCCATGCCACCACCTTGCTCACATTTAGAACCATCAAAAAATAGGGTTATGTCGGCCTGTGACTCAGGCTCGTCAGAATCTGGTGATTCTGAGACATGGAAGACCCCATCATCGGGTAGTTCTATAGTCAGAGGCTGGTCATCTTCGAGAGGAGCCTCTGCTAGTTGATCGGCTATGACCTGACCTTTTATGGATTTTTGTCCAATAAACTCTATGTCAAATTTCATCAACAACATGATCCATTTTGCCATGCGACTACTATGATAAGTATGACTCATCATGTATCGCAATGGATTCTCCTTAGACACAACATACGTCTTGTTGCTCAACATGTAATGGCACAACTTTTTGGTAGCAAACACCATTGCCAAGCAGAGTTTCTCAACGTATGCATAGTTAAGTTCATAGCTGACCAGGGTGCGGCTAAGATAGTAAGTAGCCTGTTCCCTGTGAAGTTCATTCTTCTAGGCTAACATGGCTCCCAATGCCACCTCAGTAGTTGAGATGTATAAGTAGAATGACACTCCTGGTCTAGGTGGTGCCAATACTAGCGGTGAAGCCAAGTATTGTTTAATGTCGTCGAAGGCTGACTGGCACTCGTCATCCCAGTGAAATGCTACCCCCTTGTGCAACAACTTGTTCATTGGTCGACACTTGTCAGATAGTTGCGCTATGAAGCGCTTGATCGATGCGACCTTTCCCTACAGGCTTCTGAGCTGCTTGATGGTAGTTGGGGGAAGCATTTCAAGGATTGCCTTGACTTTGTTTGGGTCCACCTCGATGCCCCATTTTGAGACTATGAAACCCAAGAGCTTTCCAGATGTGATGCCAAAAATGCACTTCTTGGGATTCAATCTGACTCTATGCTCCATGAGGCGATCGAGGATCTTGCTTAAGTCATCGAGATGATCCGGGCGCAAAAGAGATTTGGCCAACAAATCATCCATGTAATCTTCCAAAGTCTTGTGCATGTAATCATGGAAGATGTATGTCATGGCATGTTGGTAGGTGGCGCCAACATTTTTAAGGCCAAAAGGCATGACCTTATAACAAAATGTCCCCCAAGGCGTTGTGAATGCCATTTTTAGTTGGTCCTCGAGGCTGATACAAATTTGATTGTATCTCGAGAAACCATCCATGAGGGAAAGCATTTCGTGACCCACTGTAGCGTCTACCAATGCGTCGATGCTCGACAAGGGGAAATCATCTTTAGGACTCGCTTTGTTTAGATCTCAAAAATTAGTGCATATGCGAATCCTCCCGTCAGGCTTCTTGACGGGCACCATGTTGGACAACCATGGTGGATAATCCATGCAGATGACAAACTATGCATCCAATAGCTTTTGCAATTCATCTTTGACCATTAAGGCCACTGTTGGGTGCATCTTGCATAGTTTTTGCTTAACTGGCTTGACTATCGGATCAAGCGTTAGATTATGCATGACTAGCTATGGGTCTAGTCCCGACATGTCTTTGTATGACCATGCAAAAACCTCCTTCTTCTCTTTGAGAAGGGCAATGTAGTCGGCTTGCTCTTCGGGGGATAAACTTACCCCCAGCTTGATGATCTGTGGATTCATTGGATCTGAGCCGATGTCTACGTCAGTCATCTCCTCGACCGACATGTGGGATCCGTCTTCCAACTGGTGTGGAGTTGGGATCAAATGGATATCATTTTCTGAGTTTAGATCATCATTAGGAACCTCGGGTCCCTCTTCAACATGGAAGATATCCTGAGTTGGCCTAGGGGTAAAATGGAGCATTTCACCGAAAGGCCAGTACTCGGATGGGGATGGAGGGGAATTGACGCGATCCCAGTCTATGGCATCTATGTCTAGAGACAATGACTGTGTTGGATCGACCGGATTGTGGATGGGGGCGGTTAAGTCAATGGAGATCATGTTGATGAAATGGTTTTGGTCTCCATTACCATGGGTGTGGTTACTCGAACATTCTAGATGCTCTCTATGCTTGGGATCCGGCTCTAGAGGGATTGGCACGAATGGATCGGCCCTATGTGTAGATAGGAGGATAGGGTCTGCCCTCGGCACTGATGTCACTATAGGGTCTCTGGGTGGAAGGTATGCTTCGTATGCCCAGAGTAGCGGATCCAACACTTGGTCCCACCGCATTGGGTCTACGTACCACTCATGCCTTGGCACTATGTTTAGTTGTTCAAATATGTCGTTAATCTCCAAGGGGTGTCGATGCTGCATCTACCACATGTGATTAAGATATGTCATTTCTGTTTCATCTTCGTAATCACTATCGGAGATCCAAAAGCCCTCATTGGCTCTGACAACTGTTTGAGGTATGACAGGCTCGTCCTGCTCGAGCAAATTAATGTGGCCCCACCTAGGTTGTTCCGCTCTCTACGGGGGGAACTTGATTTCCTTGGAGCGGCGCTTGCTCGATGGGAGCATCCAGGGGGAACATTGTCAAGAGGCTTTCTTGATAATCATCCATGGGGATCACCTGTGAGTGATCACTATCTGATTCGAAGGGGTCATATGATGTTGGTTCATACTCTGACTCATCCTTCGAGGACCCTTCTTGACATTGTCTAGACCCTCCTTGAAAATGAGCTCTCAAGCTTTCTCCTCTCTCGAGCGAAGGGAAGGGATTACTAGAGCCAACAAGGTTGATTGCCATTAATGGGAGATAATCCCTCAATGTATATGTGGTGTTAGGGTTGGCATATGGATCTGATGCCAATCCCCCCTTGTTGCCTATCCCTAGGCCTTGCATGTTCTCCACCAAGATGTCCAAGGGCAGGGGGTGGTTGAACCCTACTCCTGACTTGTCATATGGCATTTGGTATCTTGGTTGGCAAAGAACATGTATCCCTTGCTCATATCTCCTAACCCATATCGTGCCAATTGCATTGGCCAAGGTATCTCGGCAAGTTGGGTTAGACAAATAGTTGACATTTTCAGCAAAGGCTTTCGTCTTCGTCCTCTTGCTGCATGGTGCAACGCCATGATCAAGGCCCCCATACACAATTTGTTGGTTCGGTGGGTAGCCTAGGGGAACATGTGCCAATGGGGTGAGGTCTCCCCATGTCCATGTTTGTTTATTCGTTCCCGCCTTTCTTTAATTGTTGAGGGGGGAGTCCCACTCCTCGGAAGTGAAAGCACGAGGATACGGAAACAAGAAAAGGAAAAACTCCAAGCACGATGCAAAAATGAAACTAAACTTAACGCTGAATCCTACGAATTAAAAATGCATGAAATGGAGAAAGCATGAATTGAAACCCAAATGAAATAACAGCCCTTCTCTTTTATTGATGTATTTCACAACTCGGTTACAATTCGCATCCTCCCTTTTCAGGGGCGAGGAGCGTTAAATTCATCTCTTGGTTACATCCATGGATAGCCTTCCTTCTTCCGCGTGCCCACATGTAAGATGGGCGGACCAAAATGTCGCCACCGCTTGTGTCTACGAATGTTGATTCCTTGCTGCTCCTCCAATGTTCCGGTCCTGCGTTCAAAGAAACAAAAGATAATCAATAGCACCTACGGATAAAACAAAGCATGCAATCCCCAAGCCTACGATAAATGAATGAGAAAAATGAATTAAACTATGACTAAAATGAATCCAAATGCTCTAAAAATTTGATAGGGGCATCAGGACATCACCAGGAGGGCACTACAAAAAGAACAATTAGGAAATTCCTCACCGATTTGAATTCGCTCCGGGGCGGGACGAATTCACCTGCAACAAAATGCCGAAAAGGTATTGTCCCAAATGTCCTACCTAGGAAGCTCCAAAAGACCTAAAAATTTGGGGTTAGCTAATTGGGGGCATTTTGGGAAGACCCAGATGGTCGGATTTTCCCAATTTGACCTCCATCAATAGGAATTTGATGATGCTACCTGCAAGTTAGTAAAAGCGAACGAAGATAGAAACATGATCAAAATTGTTCAAAACGAGACGAAATTTAAATGACAACCTATCTAAGCATCATAGAATTGAATGCAGAAAATAAAAATGATAGAAAGAAAAATCTGCCATAAATTCCCAATCATTCCTAAAAGGGACGATTAGGCCTGCAGCAGTGTGGGGGCGCCCGGGCGGGCCGCCCACCGTTTGGGGCCTGATTTCGGCACCAATCCACTTGGGATGGGTCCAAAATATCTTACAAGGTGTTGTCGACAAATTGGGTGGTATTCTATGGCCAAATTTCAGGTTTTGGGCTCAAGATTCGACCTTCCAATAGTCACCCAATGACCTCCTCTCTAAAAGAGATCAAGGATGTAGAAGGCACAAATCGCACAAGGATGTATGGGGAAATAAAATGGCAGCACTTCGTTGCTCCAAATTGCTCTTACTCTCTATCTTTTGGGATGAGGAAACTCATCAATTTATAGACCTGGAGGTCTCTTGGGATGAGCATGCAGAGGCGCCACATGGCAGCCATGCCCTTCCAGGGGAGGGAAGATTCCTCCCTGATTAGGGGCTTCATGACTGCCCCTGTAACAGCCTCTAACGCTCGAAAATGCTCACCCATGCTCCCATGAAATGAAGGAGGCGTTAAGTGGCGGATCCGAGCTGCCATTTGCCAAGATTTGACTTTTTGCCCATCAAACCTGCAATTCACCCCACCCTGGAGCGAATTGTGAATTCATCCCGGGGTGGGGCGAATCCCAGTTTGAATTCGTCCCTGGGTGGAACGGATATTGAGCAAAGTGCCTGAAGGTGCCAAAATGATTTTTGACCTTCCAAAACTACTGTGAGAGTGGTTAGGACCACTGTTTAACCTCTAGGGGCTGCCCTTGGGGCTGTGTGTGCCAATGTGATCAGTGTTTGCAGTCACATAATCGGATTGGTGCTGTTTTGGTGTCTATAGATGCCCCTTTTTGGGATGCGTTGTGCAAGGCACAACATCGAGCAAAAATAGATAACCAAAGCACTAATGATTAGGGTTTCTTAGTAACCTAACCAAATCTTGATGCCCCAAGTATGAAAAGGGCATGCATTCTTGAATCCTTGCTTCTGACGAGCGAAGGAACTCAGTTCAAGTGTTAACCTTTTTCGGTGAGGTGTTACTTGAGCTTGGACATTGATCAGTCATGAATAGGCAAAGGGCGCAACCTTTTGTCTATGGGAACCTTGAGTTCATGATTCATGAATGCCAAGTGATTGATCAGCTTGTGATTATTGCTTGTTTACTTGCCCCAAGCGGGGCGTGATTTGTCTTTGCCAATGATTCTTCGAATGCATGCCGTTTCCATGATTGGGTGTGTATTTGTTGATTGGTGACTAAGTGTGACTACCCCCTCAAGCGACGAATCGATGAGGGAATGACCTACATGAGAAAAGCGACGAGTCGCTTGACCCAAGATGACTTAGGTAAGGGTGCCTTCAGAGATTTATCTTTGAATTGTGTGCAGTTTTTCGACATTTAGACCTATTTTTGGTGGGTGTTAACCCTTTTGGGGACGCCTTTTTGGAGCTGAAATTGTCAAAAATCCGTCTTCCCGTGGAGCGGTCCGGCCATGGTGGCCTTCTTAGGGAGTAGGATGGTGATGATTTATAACCCCGACGTCTATTTTGGATGCCAAGAAGGTCAGGCATGAAGGCGCCTTCGTTCGGCAACTCTATTGCTATTTTTGGGTGGGTTTTGACCCTTTTGGCGACGTTTGGGGATGAAATTCTCGAAGATCCGTCTTCCCGTGGAGTGGTCCGGCTATGGTAGCCTTCTTAGGGAGTAGGATAGTGAGGATTTGTGACCTCGACATCTATTTTGCATGCCCGAATGTCAAGTGCAAAAGCACTCTCATTGGGCAGGTTTATTGCTATTTTTGGTGCATTTTTGTGCATTTTTTTGCTGTTTTTGAAATTTGTGTGCTGAATTCGTTCCAGGGTGGGATGAATTCCTATGTAGTATTCATTCCAGGGTGGAACGAGTGCTAACCAGAGTGCTCGTTCCAGGGAGGAATGATTACAGGCTCAAAAATCCTATTTAAAGGCCAAAACTAGGTTTTGGGCTCATTTGCACTTGTTTTTTTTGCGATTTGGAGCTCTGAGGAGGAGGAGGTCAATTATGCGAAGCGAAGCGCTGCCGAAATTTTTTGCCACCATGAGTGCATGAACCGGATCGAGCGGTAGGGCCGAAGCGAGACCAGTAAGTGAACTCCCTCTTTATTATTTTCTTGTATTATAGTTTTTTTTTTTTTGTTTTTGTTTGTGTTTGTTTGAATTTATCAATTTGAGAGTATAAAACCCTAGGTTGACAAATTAAATTTTGTTATTTTTTTTTTTTTTTTTGTGTTTGTATTAATTTATCAATTTTGAGAGTATAAAACCCTAGGTTGACAAATTAAATTTTGTTTTGCGTTTATGTTGTTTGTATCGGTACACTATTTTTCATGATTCTAATGTGCTTATTTTGTTGTCTGTTGCAGGTTGTGAAGAGCCGGTATCGCGTGCCGACTATTTTTGTTGAAGCATGGGAGGCGCTAGCTGTGGCTGACTAGGAGTGGCTTGATGCCCTTGGGCTCAAGCAGGTGACTCGGTTGGAGCCAATGATTGGGGATCGGGCCTACCTGATGGCCCTGATCAACTTGTGGGATCCCCGGACTAATACTTTCCATCTCCCAATAGGGGAGATGACAGTCACTTTGGAGGATGTCTATCGGATTCTTAGGATTCCAATAGATGGACTGCCGATCAGGACGACACCGCGGGATCAGCGGATAGCGGTGCTGACATGCTGCTTCGGGCATGGGGAGGAGTTGGGGGTGGATGGTCCAGTGGAGAGGGCAGAGATTGACTGCCAGATGGGCGGGATTCTGGTTCGATGGTGGTTTGAGAGGGGGGTGTTGGGAGTGAGGCACGCATTGCTTATGGGCCTCATTTCCAACATGCTGCTACCTAACTCGTCAGGTGCGAGGTTCCCATGGAACCTGTTGGATGTGGTCTATCGGTTGGTGGAGTGTTCGACGCAGGAGCCTTTGGTCATGAGATGGGGACAGACGCTGCTGGCGCAGCTCTATGGGGAGCTATATGAGGTCCATTGCCGGAGGCGGAAGGGGATCAGCTGTAGCTATCTGCTATAGAGCTGGGGTTGGCAACACATAGCGGTGGAGAGACCAGGGGGTTACCATGGACGACGCAGGCGGAGATGGCAGATAAGGATATAGGTTATGTGGCTCTGTGGCGGCGGTCTGAGGAGCAGGGACAGAGTCGGCGGTGGGCAGGTGTTGTAGGGCACTATGCCGATGCCTTTGCTCGGCTTGCTCCAGGGGAGGTGTTCTGGTGCCCCTATCGGGACTGTCCAGCCTGGCCTGAGGCTGGAGAGTGGCTCCGATGGGTACGCAGGGAGCGGTGGATGATTGGGCGGCATGGGACCGAGCAGGAGTTCTTCCCATACAGCCGGGTGACACGATAGTTTGGGGTGCGCCAGGGGTTGCCTGGTGAGCCCGTGGTCTATCGACATCGAGGGGATGAGAGGACTCTGGATCGGCCGGTCATCGTGCCATTGGGCGAGGATTCGGATGCGGTGATCGACGTCCCAGATGTGGATGACGTCGGGACTACTACAGAGTACGATCAGTGGTGGACTCTACGGTGATGGCGAGGAGAGGGACCACTGGGAGGTGCGGAGGCAACAGTGACGGGTGGGGAGGGTGCCGAGGCGCCAGGAGATGATTGGGGAGCTCCGCTCGAGGAGGCGGACATGGTGGAGGTAGATGATGTGGATGTGGATCTTGGGGCTCCGGACCAGCCGGAGATGCAGGACGTCCCGGAGCAGTGGGAGCCAGAGCAGGTTGCTATTCCAGAGGTGCCTATGCATCCGGCCATGGCGGAGGACACGGAGGCAAGGGTGCGTGTTGAGAATGCACGATTGGCGGAGCTGCTATAGAGGCGAGATGAGGAGTTGGGGGAAGCTTTGCAGGAGAGGGATCTCCTACGGGCTCAGCTGGCGGAGCGGGAGAGCGCATTTGCTGCACATCGTCGGGGGGATGGGGACACTAGTGCTGCACAGGAGAGGGATCTCCTATGGACGTAGCTGGTGCAGCGCGATGATGCAGTAGCTTACTACCATTGGCAAGAGGTAGAGTGGTTGCGAAGGGAGGATTGGTCTCGATGGGAGATAGATTGGTCTCGGCATCGGATGGATTTGGAGGGAGAGATTATCCACCTCGGTGGGTGGTTACCTGAGCCCCCTGGAGGTGGCTCTTCACGTCGGATGAGGGATAGTGGTACTGAGCAGTCAACATCATCTCATCGCAGGTGATTGGATGAGGGAGGTGGTAGCAGGCATGATGCGGGGGCTAGCAATAGCCACCCTGAGGGGTCCCATAGGACCCACACCATGGGGGTAGTTCTCGTCGCACCGATCCTGCGTGATCATGGTGGCCGATGCCTTAGGCTTGGGGGTTTTGAGATTTTGGATTTTGTTGCGGGGTCAGAGGACCGGCTCTTTGTAGCCTATGGGCATTTTTGATGATATATATATACAGACTTTATTTTGTTTATGCGCATGTGATGATTTGATTTTATGCATGATGATTGATGAATATGGATGTATGCATGTTAAGTTATAGTGATGAATGCATATGTGTTGATGAGTGCAAATGTTTCTAATTTATATGATATGCAAATGGAATGGATGAATTGAATTTGTGATGTTTGGTAGTCGCACCATAGACTGTGTAGAACTTTATGGCTTTTTGTCCTAGGCGATGGCTGCGGTGAATAGATTTTTATGTATACATGTTTTTTTTTGGTATTTTTTGATGGCGATGCAAGGATGAAAGATAGCAAGTTGGTTGAGAATGTAGTTAAGGTTTTCTAGGACTCAGATGTTTTAACTAACTAGCCACGACTGTACTTTATCTCACAAGACTTTTGACCAAGGTATGAATCGGACTTGTCTTGGACCAAGTTATTTCACATCCTTGTGTGTGCAATTGAGTTCATTTATGTGGTGTTGGTCAGGATACCGCCAGTGCCAGATAGGCTATCAACCAAACCGTATGCGAGGATCGCCTGATTAGCTCCACTAACTCCTTTGTTGTATTAAGTTGGATTAATCTGCGGTGCTATCATAGGATACCATAAGCTAGCTCATCCACATGCAAACATTGATCTGCACACAAGTTAATGTGACAGATATATCGTCATGCGGGAGGTTTACCACCAGTGACCGATAGGCTATCAACCAAACCGGTACTGAGGTTTGCCTCATGACCTGTCGAAATGCTGAGAGTTCCAGGGATTCAAGTTCGACTCCCTTCTTTTCTTCAATTGTATTGGGATACTTGCTCTTTTGTAGTGATAAAAATCATTGTTTATTTTTGTATTATATTTTTCTTTTGAGCAAGGGATTAGGATATGGAGTGATGAGAATCACTATTTTATGTGCTTTTCTTGATGTATGCACTTTGGTTGTGATGTCAAAATTTGGATTTTTGACGTTTGCAAATTGTTGATGTTTTGCAACTTTTGAGAACTTGGGATTCTTGGGGAATTGGGTAGGGAGGATGCTTGTCCTTTTGCCAACTCTCGAGCATTCTTGGGGTCATTCGCACAGGGGGATGAGCAAGATAACCGTTTCGCTTATGGTGACTTGGATTGCTTTGCAGGTTTCATCTTTCGTTCACACAACTTGGGAATGTTTTATGTGTTTTAATTTGTGTTGGGATGCTACGTAACAAGGTGTAAGCCAAGTAAAACTCTACCCTCGTAAAATCTGTCTGACTTGGTACAGTATGTGGCTAGAAAGTTAATGACGACTGAATGACGAAAACTCTTGATACATGAGAAAACAACTGACTATGATGTGGGAGAATAATGTGAATGGCGGTTATAGGCGATGAGCTATTGATAAAGTGGAAAAATGTAGAAGATGATGGTTTTGCCAAGTAATGACAGTCTATGGCGCTTTGACCTTTATGACCACAAATATGCAATGTGTGGGTGCGATGCGTAATGCAACTATATGTTTTTGTGTTTTTGATGGATTGATTTGTGTGAATATGAAGATGATATGCAAAATAGAGCTCTTTATTTTTGTGACGATTTTGAGCATGCATGGAAATGAGATGCAAATTTTGTTATTTTTGATGATTTTATTGTTTTTGAATTTTCTTGTTTTTGACCAAGCGATTGCGGGAATCCTTGGAGCATTTTGGGGTTGACCAAGCGATTATGGAAATCCTTGGAGCATTTTGGGGTTGACCAAGCGATTACGAAAATCCTTGGAGCATTTTGGGGATTGACCAAGCGATTACGAAAATCCTTGGAGCTTTTTGGGGATTGACCAAGTGATTACAAAAATCCTTGGAGCATTTTGGGTTGGGCTATGGCTCTTCTAAACATGGAATGGCCATAAATGACTGATGTTCAAGGGTTCTAGTTCCTTGATTCCATCAAGAGAGGCTAGCCGGTATGTTCTAGGTCCTATTTTGCTATCAATTACATAGGGACCTAACCAGTTTGCCATGAATTTGTCCTTGAGATGGGACGACAAACTAGAGTTATGTTGGTTTTCTTTCAAGACCAAGTCACCGACCTAAAAGTCCCTTAAGTGAACTTTCATGTTGTATGCTTTCTTAAGTCACTCTTGATAGATACGTAAATGCTCGAGGGCATTAAAGCATCATTCGTCAAGCAACGTAAGATGGTCTAACCGGGCCTGTCGCGCAGTATCATCATCGATGAACTCTTGCATTGATATGCGTAGGGAAGGAATTTCCAACTCGAGAGGCATGACAGCCTTGGAGCCATACACGAGCGAAAATGGAGTTGCCCCAGTGGGTGTCCGAATGCTAGTGCGATAGGCCCACAGGGCAAGTGGGATATAAATGTGCCAATCCTTATGATTATCTGTGACTGTCTTTTTGAGGATGGTGACTAGCATTTTGTTTGGCGCCTCTGCTTGCCCATTTGCCTACGGATAATAGGGGGTCGAAAAACTGTGCTGAATTTTGTACTTTGTGGTCAAAGCACGCACATATTTGTTCTTGAATGACATCCCATTATCCGAGATTATCTTGGATGGAATACCAAAATGACATATTATGTTATGCAAAATGAACTCCACAATGCGGGGTCCAGTCGTAGAGGTAAGCGAAACCGCTTCCACCCACTTGGTGAAATACTTTATGGCCGTTATGATAAACGTGTGATGACCTGATGACGTAGGGGAGATCTTTTCGATTAGATCTAGGCCCCACTATGAAAAAGGCCAAGCCGATTGGATCGGTTGCAAGGCTTGGGAAGGTACATGTGTCAAATTAGCATGGTGTTGACACTTCATGCACTTCCTGACATATGCACAACAATCTCGCTCTAAAGATGGCCAATAATAGCCCATGCGAAGAATGCGCTTTGCGATGGCCATATCGTTGAAGTGGCCATTGCATGTACCATCGTGCACTTGGGTGATTGCCCAAGTGGACTCTTGCTAGTCCAAACACCGAAGGAGGATCCCTTCATAGCTGCGACGGTACAAAATGTCTCCTAACAAGACATGTTTTGCCACTTTCTGCTTGAATGCACATTTTACGGCATGCATCAATCCAAGTGGGAGGTTACCTAACTTGAGGTAGTCCATTATAGGGGAATACCAATCCTGTTGATCAGAATCCTCGATGGTATGAACAGCCAGTCCCTCTCGAAGCTCATCCCTAGCAAAAGCTGAGTGGGAGAGAACTTGCAAGAATAGCATTGTATTGCTATTAAGGGGAGTAGGGGAGAACAAGGACCCCTAGTTGGCATGTTTTAGATGATCGTGGATTCAAGAGAACCTATCCGTGGATAGCTCAATCTGGATCAAGTGGATTCCTGACATTAAATCAAAGCTTGCTCGCTCCATCGTTGATTGCAATAGTGTTTTAACTTGAATGGTGGTTATATCACCAGAAATGTCTTGCGAGATTAGCGACCCCAAAGAATAGCATTGTATTGCTATTAAGGGGAGTAGGAGAGAACTTGCAAGAATAGCATTGTATTGCTATTAAGGGGAGTAGGGGAGAACAAGGACCCCTAGTTGGCATGTTTTAGATGATCGTGGATTCAAGAGAACCTATCCGTGGATAGCTCAATCTGGATCAAGTGGATTCCTGACATTAAATCAAAGCTTGCTCGCTCCATCGTTGATTGCAATAGTGTTTTAACTTGAATGGTGGTTATATCACCAGAAATGTCTTGCGAGATTAGCGACCCCAAAGAGGCCATAGTATCCACAAAATGATATGATGATCGAGGGAGTGCCTCGATGTCGTACCATTCAAGCTTTGCCAGGAATTTGACCATAAGGGCTTTGTAGGCCTACAAAATTGGGCATTTGCATTGGAATACCCCTTTTACTTGGTTGACAATTAACAACGAATCATCGAAGATATTCAATCGTTTAATGTTCATGGTGATTGCTATCTGAAGACCTATGAGCAAGTCTTCATACTCTACATTTTTGTTGGTGCATGGGATGTTTAATTTAAATGACAGGGGCATAGGAGCGCCCTGTGGTGTGAAGAATACTATTCCAATGCCACCACCTTGCTCACATTTAGAACCATCAAAAAATAGGGTTATGTCGGCCTGTGACTCGGGCTCGTTAGAATCTGGTGATTTTGAGACATGGAAGACCCCATTATCGGGTAGTTCTATAGTCAGAGGCTGGTTGTCTTTGAGAGGAGCCTCTACTAGTTGATTGACTATGACCTGACCTTTTATGGATTTTTGTCCAATAAAATCTATGTCAAATTCCATCAACAACATGATCCATTTCACTGTGCGACTACTATGATAAGTATGACTCATCATGTATCACAATGGATTCTCCTTAGACACAACATACGTCTTGTTGCTCAGCATGTAATGGCACAAATTTTTGGTAGCAAAAACCACTGCCAAGCAGAGTTTCTCAACGTATACATAGTTAAGTTCATAGCTGACCAAGGTACGACTAAGATAGTAAGTAGCCTATTCCCTATGAAGTTCATTCTTCTGGGCTAACATGGCTCCCAGTGCCACCTCGGTAGCTGAGATGTATAAGTAGAACGACACTCCTAGTCTGGGTGGTTCCAATACTGGCGATGAAGCCAAGTATTGTTTAATGTTATCGAAGGCTGACTGGCACTCGTCATCCCAGTGAAACGCTACCCCCTTGTGCAACAACTTGTTCATTGGTCGGCATTTGTCATATAGCTGCACTATGAAGTGCTTGATCGACACGACCTTTCCCTGCAGGCTTCTGAGCTGCTTGATGGTAGTTGGGGGACGCATTTCAAGGATTACCTTGACTTTGTTTGGGTCCACCTCAATGCCTCATTTTAAGACTATGAAGCCCAAGAGTTTTCCAGATGTGACACAAAAAATGTACTTCTTGGGATTCAGTCTAACTCTATGCTCCATGAGGCGATCGAGGATCTTGCTTAAGTCACCGAGATGATCCGAGCGCAAAAGAGATTTGGCCAACAAATCATCCATGTAATCTTCCAAAGTCTGGTGCATGTAATCATAGAAGATGTATGTCATGGCATGTTGGTAGGTGGCGCCAGCATTTTTAAGGCCAGAAGGCATGACCTTATAACAAAATGTCCCCCAAGGTGTTATGATCGTCGTTTTTAGCTGGTCCTCGGGACTGATACAAATTTGATTGTATCCCGAGAAACCATCCATGAGGGAAAGCATTTCATGACCCGCTGTAGCGTCTACCAAGGCATCGATGCTCGACAAGGGGAAATCATCTTTAGGACTCGCTTTGTTTAGATCTCAAAAATTAGTGCATATGCAAATCCTCCCGTCAGGCTTCTTGACGGGCACCATGTTGGACAGCCATGGTGGATAATCAATGCAGATGACAAACTGTGCATCCAACAACTTTTGTAATTCATCTTTGACCATTAAGGCCACTGTTGGGTGCATCTTGCATAGTTTTTGCTTAACTGGTTTGACTGTCGGATCAAGCATTAGATTATGCGTGACTAGCTACGGGTCTAGTCCCGGCATGTCTCTGTATGACCATGCAAAAACCTCCTTCTTCTCTTTGAGAAGGGCAATGTAGTCGGATTTCTCTTCGGGGGATAAACTTACCCCCAGCTTGATGATCTGTGGATTCATTGGATCTAAGCCGATGTCTACGTCAGTTGTCTCCTCGATCGACATGTGGGATCCATATTCCAACTGATGTGGATTTGGGATCAAGTGGATATCATTTGCTGAGTTTAGATCATTGTTAGGAACCTCGGGTCCCTCTTCAGCATGGTAGATATCCTGAGTTGGCCTAGGGGTAAAATGGAGCATTTCGTCGAAAGGCCAATACTCGGATGGGGATGGAGGGGAATCGATGCGATCCCAGTCTATGGCATCTATGTCTAGATACAATGACTGTGCCGGATTGGCCAAATTGTGAATGGGGGCAATTAAGTGAATGGAGATCATGTTGATGAAATGATTTTTGTCTCCATTACCATGGGTGTGGTTACTCAGACAACCTGGATGCTCTCTATGCTCGAGATCTGGCTCTAGAGGGACGAGCACGAATGGATCAGCCCTATGTGCGGATAGGAAGATAGGGTCTACCCTCGACACTGATGTCACTATAGGGTCTCTAGGTGGAAGGTATGCTTTGTATTCCTAGAGTAGCGGATCCAACACTTGGTCCCACCATGCTAGGTCTATGTACCACTCATGCCCTAGCACTATGTTCAGCTATTCAAATATGTCATTGATCTCCAAGGGGTGCCGATGCTGCATCTGCCACATGTGATTAAGATATGTCATTTCTATTTCATCTTTGTAATCACTATCAGAGATCCAAAAGCCCTCGTTGGCTTCGACAACTGTTTGAGGTATGACAGGCTCATCCTGCTCAAGCAAGTTAATGTGGTCCCACCTAGGTTGTTCCGCTCTTTGCGGGGGGACTTTATTTCCTTGGAGTGGCGCTTGCTCAATGGGAGCATCCAGGGGGAACATTGTCAAGAGGCTTTCTTGATAATCATCCATGGGGATCACCTGTGAGTGATCACTATCTGATTTAAAGGGGTCATACGACACTGGTTCATACTCTGACTCGTCCTTTGAGGACCCTTCTTGACATTGTCTAGACCCTCATTAAAAATGAGCTCTCGAGCTTTCTCATCTCTCGAGCGAAGGGAAGGGATTACTAGAGCCAACAAGGTTGATTGTCGTTAATGGGAGATAATCCCTCAATGTATATGTGGTTTTAGGGTTGGCATATGGATCTGATGTCAATATCCCCTTATTGCCTATCCTTAGGCCTTGCATGTTCTCCACCAATAAGTCCAAGGGTAGGGGGTGGTTGAACCCTACTCCTAACTTGTCATATGGCATTTGGTATCTTGGTTGGAAAAGAACGCGTATCCCTTGCTCATATCAGCCTAACCCATATCCATGCCAATTGCATTGGCCAAGGTATCTCAGAGCAAAGTCTGGGTTAGACAGATAGTTGACATTTTTAGCAAAAGGCTCTTTGTCTTCATCCTCTTACGTGCATGGTGCAACGCCATGATCAAGGAACCCATACACAAAGTTTGTCTAGTTCGGCGGGTAGCCTAGGGGAACAATAGTGCCAATGGGGAGTCGAGGTCTCCCCATGTCCTGCATGGATTCTAGTGTGGGTGTTGCTACAATATTCCACACCAGATACTCCCCCAGGCCCGTATTGGCAATTTCAATAGTGATCATTGGCAGTTGAGGGGGAGGGAATGGAAGTTCTCCTTGAGTCCACTCCATGTCGGGTGGACTAGGAGCCTCGACTTCCATCCAGCTAGGCATATCCTCAATAGAGATAGTTGATACTTATGGCAGTGTCTCTTCCAAAGGTTTTGCCTCTTCCAGGGGTTCCTTCCCTTTGTCCTTTTGTTTGGCCCCCAAATATGGTGTCATTGGTGGAGGACTAGACGATGAAGATGAAATCGACTAGGATTTTGAAGAACTTATTAACGGGGATGCCTATGGAATCAAACCCTATTTAGATGGATTTAACTAGAAATCCAAATGCGTTGATGGTAGGCAGCATCAGATGCACCGCATTACAATACTTGAAGGGTTCCAAGTCCGTCGGGACTACATGCACCTCCCCTTCAAATGTATACTTTAAACATTTGTGAGCTATCGAAGGGACACACTTCATGTCCCTGATCCACGACTTGGATAGCAAGATGTTGTAGGCCATCTCACCTTCCAATACATGGCATAATGTGGGTATGGTCTTTTGTCCCACTTGGAATGGTGGGACTATTATGTCGACTGTCGAGCATATTGCATCATTGAATGCTCGCAGAGTGTAGGTGGAAGCTGTGATGTGAGATGCGGGCAACTTCAGATGTTTGAGAGCCATAGTTGTGATGATGTTGCTTGGACGAGCCAGTGTCTATCAACACCCTCTTGTATGGGATCCCATTGACCCATGCGATAATGTGTAGGGGTGGATCTGCCATGTCATCAGTCACTGATCTCAATTCATCTTCTCGAAATGTGATGATTGGCTCAGTGCATCGTTTTACATGCCCCATGAAGTTGTTGAAAGAATTTTTCTCATGGGGCTGCAACTCGATGGCTTTCAAAATCTCCATTAGAGCTTCTCTATGGGGCGTTGATTGTTGTATAAGCTCATATATGGAGAGCATAGCCGAGGTGGTCCTCAAACTCTGAGTTAGTTTGGTCCGAAGTGTGGCCACTGGCTTAGGTGGAGGAGGTTGTGCAAGGTGCTGTTGTGGTTGTGAAGTTGTGGGCACCTCTCCTGCCATTGTCGTAGGAGCATTCATGCTCGAATACCTCCTATTTTGAGTTACTATACTGATCATCCCTACAATCAGCATGAGGATACCTCCTATTTCGAGTTGCAGTGGGAGATGATTTCCTCTTGTTGAGCATCGATGCCTTGGTAGCCGCTACAGCGGGTCACGAAATGCTTTCCCTCATGGATGGTTTCTCGGGATACAATAAAATTTGGATCAGTCTCGAGGACCAACTAAAAACGGCGTTCACAATGCCTTGGGGGACATTTTTTTATAAGGTCATGCCTTTTGGCCTTAAAAACACTGGTGCCACCTACCAATGTGCCATGACATACATCTTCCACGATTACATGCACCAAACTTTGGAAGATTACATGGATGATTTGTTGGCCAAATATATTTTGTGCCCGGATCATCTCGGTGACTTAAGTAAGATCCTCGATCGCCTCATGGAGCATAGAGTCAGACTGAATTCCAAGAAGTGCATTTTTTGTGTCACATCTAGAAAACTCTTGGGCTTCATAGTATCAAAATGAGGCATCGAGGTGGACCCAAAAAAAGTCAAGGCAATCCTTGAAATGCGTCCCCCAACTACCATCAAGCAGCTCAAAATCCTATAGGGAAAGGTCACGTCGATCAAGTGCTTCATAGCGTAGCTATCTGACAAGTGTCGACCAATGAACAAGTTGTTGCACAAGGGGGTAGCATTTCACTGGGATGACGAGTGCCAGTCATCCTTCGATGACATTAAACAATACTTGGCTTTGCCACCAGTATTGGCACCACCTAGACCAGGAGTGTCATTCTACTTATACATATTAGCTACTCAGGTGGAACTGGAAGCCATGTTAGCCCAGAAGAATGAACTTCATAGCGAATAGGCTACTTACTATCTTAGCTACACCCTGGTCAACTATGAACTTAACTATGCATACGTTGAGAAACTCTACTTGGCAGTGGTGTTTTCTACCAAAAAGCTGCACCATTACATGCTGAGAAACAAGACGTATGTTGTGTCTAAGGAGAATCCATTACAATACATGATGAGTCATACTTATCATAGTAGTTGTACGGCAAAATGGATCATGTTGTTGACAAAATTTGACATAGAGTTTATTGGACAAAAATCCATAAAAGGGCAGGTCATAGCCGATCAATTAGTAGAGGCTCCTCTCAAAGAGGACCAGCCTATGACTATAGAACTACCTGATAATGGGGTCTTCCATGTCTCAAAATCACCAAATTCTGACGAGCTCGAGTCACAGGCCGACATAACCCTATTTTTTGATGGTTCTAAATGTGAGCAAGGTGGTGGTGTAGGAATAGTATTCTTCACACCGCAGGGTGCTCCTATGCACCTATCATTTAAATTAAACTTTCCATTCACCAACAACAATGCAGAGTATGAAGCCTTGCTCATAGGTCTTCAGACAACAATCACCATGAACATTAAATGATTGAATATATTCGATGATTCGCTATTAATTGTCAACCAAGTCAAAGGGGTATTCCAATGCAAATGCCTAGTTTTGTAGGTCTACAAAGCCCTTGTGGACAAATTATTGGCAAATCTTGAATGATATGACATTGAGGCACTCCATCGATCATCGAATCATTTTGTGGATACTATGGCCTCTTTGGGGTCGCTAATCTCGCAAGACATTTCTGGTGATATGACCACCATTCAAGTCAAAACACTATCGCAATCAACGATGGAGCGAGCAAGCTTTGATTTAATGCCAGGAATCCACTTGATATATATTGAGCTATCCATGAAAAGGTTCTATCGAATCCACGATCTTCTGAAACACGCCAACTGGGGGTCCTTGTTCTCCCCTACTCCCCTTAATAGCAATACAACGCTATTCTTGCAAGTTCTCTCCCAATCAGCTTTTGCTAGGGATGAGCTTCGAGAGGGACTGGATATTCATACCATCGAGGCTTATGATCAATAGGATTAGTATTCCCCCATAAGGGACTACCTCAAGTTAGGTAACCTCCCACTTGGATTGATGCACGTCGTAAAACATGCATTCAAGCAGAAAGCGGCAAAGCATGTCTTGTTAGGAGACATTTTGTACCGTCGCAACTATGAAGGGATCCTCCTTCGGTGCTTGGACTAGCAAGAGTCCACTTGGGCAATCACCCAAGCACATGATGGTACATGCGATGGCCACTTCAGCGGTATGGCCATCGCAAAGCGCATTCTTCACATGGGCTATTATTGGCCATATTTAGAGTGAGATTGTTGTGCATATGTCAGGAAGTGCATGAAATGTCAACACCATGCTAATTTGACACACATAACTTCCCAGGCCTTGTAGCCGATCCAATCAGCTTGGCCTTTTTTGCAGTGGGGCCTAGATCTAATCGAAAAGATCTCCCTTGCGTCGTCAGGTCGTCACACGTTTATCATAATAGCCATAGAGTACTTCACAAAGTAGGTGGAAGACGTTCCATTAAAATGCCTCTACAACTAGACCCCGCATTATGGAGTTCATTTTGCATAACATCATATGTTATTTTGGTATTCCATCCAAGATAATCTCGGATAATGGGACGTCATTCAAGAACAAAGATGTGTGTGCTTTGACCACAAAGTACAAAATTCAGCATAGTTTTTTGACCCCCTATTATCTGCAGGCAAATGGACAAGCAGAGGCGTCAAACAAAATGATAGTTGCCATCCTCAAAAATACAGTCACAGATAATCATAAGGATTGGCACATTCAGATCCCACTTACCCTATGGGCCTATTGCACTAGCATTCGGACACCCACTAGGGCAACTCCATTTTTGATCGTGTATGGCTCCGAGGCTGTCATGCCTCTCGAGTTGGAAATTCCTTCCCTGCGCATATCAATGTAAGAGTTCATAGATGATGATACTGCACGGTAGGACCGGTTAGACCAGCTTACGTTGCTTGACGAACGCTGCATTAATGTCCTCGAGCATTTACGTATCTACCAAGAGCGACTTAAGAAAGCATACAAAATGAAAGTTCACTTGAGGGACTTTCAGGTCGATGACTTGGTCTTGAAAGAAAACCAACAGAACTCTAATCTGCCATCCCATTTAAGGGACAAGTTTGTGGAAAACTAGTTAGGTCCCTATGTAATTGATAGCAAAATAGGACCTGGAACATACCCGCTAGCCTCTCTTGATGGAATCAAGGAACTAGAACCCTTGAACATCAGTCATTTACTGCCATTCCATGTTTAGAAGAGCCATAGCCCAAACAAAATGCTCCAAGGATCTCCGTAATCGCTTGGTCAATCCCCAAAATGCTCCAAGTATTTCTGTAATCACTTGGTCAATCCCCAAAATTCTCCAAGGATGTCCGTAATCGCTTGGTCAATCCCCAAAATGCTCCAAGGATTCCCACAATCACTTGGTCAAAAACTAGAAACTTCAAAAACAATAAAATAATCAAAAATAACAAAATTTGCATCTCATTTCCATACATGCTCAAAATTGTCACAAAAATAAAGAGCTCTATTTTGCATATCATCTTCATATTCACACAAATCAATCCATCAAAAACATAAAAACATATAGCTAAATTACGCATCGCACCCACACATTGCATATTTGTGGTCATAAAGGTCAAAGCACCATAGAATGTCATTACTTGGCAAAACCATCATCTCCTACATTTTTCCGATTTATCAATAAGCTCATCGCCTATAACCGCCATTCATGTTATTCTCCCATACTATAGTCAGTGGTCTTCTAATGTATCAAGAGTTTTTGTCACTCAGTCGTCATTAAATTTCTAGCCATGTACTGTACCAAGTCAGACAGATTTTACGAGGGTAGATTTTTACTTGGCTTACACCTTGTTACATAGCATCCCAACACAAATTAAAACACATAAAACATTCCCAAGTTGTGTGAATGAAAGATGAAGCCTGCAAAGCAATCCAGGTCACCATAAGTGAAATGGTTATCTTGCTCATCCCCCTGTGCGAATGACCCTAAGAATGCAGAGAGTTGGCAAAAGGACAAGCATCCTACCTACCCAATTCCCCAAGAATCCCAAGTTCTCAAAAGTTGCAAAACATCAACAATTTGCAAACGTCAAAAATCCAAATTTTGACATCACAACCAAAGTGCATACATCAAGAAAAGCACATACAATAGTGATTCTCATCACTCCATATCCAAATACCTTGATCAAAAAAAAATATATATATATATATATATATAATACAAAAATAAACAGTGATTTTTGTCACTACAAAAGAGCAAGTATCCCAATACAATTGAAGAAAAGAAGGGAGTCAAACTTGAATCCCTAGAACTCTCAGCATTTCGACAGGTCATGAGGCAAACCTCAATACCGGTTTGGTTGATAGCCTATCGGTCACTGGTGGTAAACCTCCCGCATGATGATATATCTGTCACATTAACTTGTGTGTAGATCAATGTTTGCATGTGGATGAGCTAGCTTATGGTATCCAATGATAGCATCGCAGATTAATGTGACTAAATACAACAAAGGAGTTAGTGGACCTAATCAGGTGATCCTTAGTATAGGTTTGGTTGACAATCTATCTGGCACTGACGGTATCCTGACCAACACCACATAAATGAACTCAATTGCACACACAGGGATGTGAAATAACTTGGTCCAAAACAAGTCTGATTCATACCTTGTTCAAAAAGTCTTGTGAGATAAAGTACAGTCGTGGCTAGTTAGGTAAAACATTTGAGTCTCAAAAAACCTTAACATACAATCTCAACCAACTTGCTATCTTTCATCCTTGCATCGCCATCAGAAAATACCAAAAAAAAAAATAAAAAAGAAAAAAACATGTATACATAAAAAGCTATTTATCGCAGCCATCGCCTAGGACAAAAGCCATAAAGTTCTACACAGTCTATGGTGTGACTACCAAACATCACAAATTCAATTCATCCATTCCATTTGCATATCATATAAATTAGAAACATTTGCACTCATCAACACATATGCATTCATCACTATAACTTAACATGCATACATCCATATTCATCAATCATCATGCATAAAATCAAATCATCACATGCGCATAAACAAAATAAAGTCTATATATATATCATCAAAAATACCCGTAGGCTACAAAGAGCTAGTCCTCTGACCCCGCAACAAAATCCAAAATATCAAAACCCCCAAGTCTAAGGTGTTGGCCACCATGATCACGCAGGATCGGTGCGATGGGAACTACCCCCCGTGGTGTGGGTCCTATGGGAACCCTCAGGGTGGCTGTTGCTAGCCCCCGCATCATGCCTGCTACCACCTCCCTCATCCAATCGCCTACAATGAGATGATGCTGACTGCTCAGTACCACTATCCCTTGTTCAACATGAAGAGCCACCTCTAGGGGGCTTAGGTAATTGCCCACCGAGGCAGATAATCTCTCCCTCCAAATCCATCTGATGCTGAGACCAATTTGTCTTCCACCGAGACCAATATGTCTCCCGCCACAACCACTCTACCTCCTATCGACAGTAGTAAGCTACTGCATCATCGCGCTGTGCCAACTGCATCCGTAGGAGATTCCTCTCCTATGCAGCGCTGGTGTCCCCATCCCCCCAGTGGTGTGCAACAAATGTGCTATCCTACTTCGCCAGCTGAGTTCGTAGGAGATCCCTCTCCTGCAAAGCTTCCCCCAACTCCTCATATTGCCTTTGCAGTAGCTCTACCAATCATGCATTCTCAGCATGCACCCCTACCTCCATGTCCTCCACCACGGTCGGATGCATAGGTACCTCTGGAACAACAGCCTACTCTGGCTTCCACTACTCTAGGACGTCATGCATCTTCGGCTGGTCCAGAGCCCCAAGATCCACATCCACATCATCTACCTCCACCATGTTTGCCTCCTTGAGTGGAGCTCCCCAATCATCTCCTGGCACCTTGGCACCCTCCCCACCCATCGTTGCTGCCTCTGCACCTCCCAATGGTCCCTCTCCCCACCATCATTGTAGAGTCCACCACTGATCATACTCTGGCGTAGTCCCCACGTCATCCACATCTGGGATGTCAATCACCGTGTCTTAATCCTCTCCCAATGGCACGATGACTAGTCGATCCAGAGTCCTCTCGTCCCCCCGATGCTGATAGACCATAGGCTCACCAGGAAAACCCTGGCGCACCCCAAACTATCGTGTCACCCGACTGTACGAGAAGAACTCGTGCTCGGTCCCATATCGCCCAATCAACCATCACTCCCTACATACCTGTCGGAGCCACTATCCAGCCTTAGGCTAGGCTGGATAGTCTCGATAGGGGCACCATAACACCTCCCCCGAAGCAATCCGAGCAAAGGCATCGACATAGTGCCCTACAACACCTGCCCTACAACACCTGCCCATCGTCGAATCTATCCTTGCTCCTTCGACCACCGCCACAGAGCCACGTAACCTATATCCTTATCTACAATCTCTGCCTACATCATCCACGATAACCCCTTGGTCTCTCCACCACTATGTGCTACCAGCCCCATCTCTATAGCAGATAGATGCAGTTGATCCCCTTTCGCCTCTGGCAGTAGACCTCATATAACTCCCCATAAAGCTGCACTAGCAGTGTCTGTCCCCATCTCATGACCAAAGGCTCCTATGTTGAAAACTCCACTAGCTGACAGACCACATACAATAGGTTCCACGGGAACCTCACACCTGATGAGTCAGGTAGCAGCATGTTGGAAATGAGGCCCATAAGCAATGTGTGCCTCACTCCCAACACCCCCCTCTCAAACCACCATCGAACCAGAATCCTGCCCATATGGCAGTCAATCTCTGCCCTCTCCATTGGACCATCCACCCCCAACTCCTCCCTGTGCTTGAAGTAGCGTGTCAAAACCACTGTCCGTTGATCCAGTGGTGTCGTCCTGATTGGTAGTCCCTCTATTGGAATCCTAAGAATCTGATAGACATCCTCCAAAGTGACTGTCATCTCCCCTATTGGGAGATGGAAAGTATTAGTCCGAGGATCCCACAAGTTGATCAGGGCTATCAGGTAGGCCCGATCCCCAATCACTGGCTCTATCCAAGTCACCTGCTTGAGCCCCAGGGTGTCAAGCCATTCCCAGTCAACCACATCTAGTGCCTCCCGTGCTTCAGCAAAAATAGTCGGCACGCGATACCGGCTCTTCACAACCTGCAACAAACAACGAAATAAGCACACTAGAATCATGAAAAACAATGTACAGCTACAAACAACATAAACACAAAACAAAATTTAATTTTTCAACCTAGGGTTTTATACTCTCGAAATTGATAAATTAACACAAACACAAAAAAACTCAGAAATAACAAAATTTAATTTTTCAACCTAGGGTTTTATACTCTCAAATTGATAAATTCGAACAAAAAAAAAAAAAACTATAATACAAGAAAATAATAAAGAGGGAGTTCACTTACTAGTCTCGCTTCAGCCCTGCCACTTGATTCGGTTCGTGCACTCATGGTGGTGGAAAATTTCGGTAGCGCTTCGCTTCGCAGAATTGACCTCCTCCTCAGAGCTCCAAATCGCCAAAAAAAAAAAAGTGCAAATGAGCCCAAAACCTAGTTTTGGCCTTTAAATAGGTTTTTTGAGTCTGTAATCGTTCCTCCTTGGAATGAGAACTCTCGTTAGTGCTCGTTACACCCTAGAATGAATACTACATAGGAATTCGTCCCACCCTAGAATGAATTCAGCACACAAATTTCAAAAACAGCAAAAAAAATGCACAAAAATGCACCAAAAACAACAATAAACCTGCCCGATGAGAGTGCTTTTGCACTTGACATTCTGGGCATGCAAAATAGATGTCGGGGTCGCAAATCCTCACTATCCTACTCCCTAAGAAGGCTACAAAATCTGGACGCTCCACGGGAGGATGGATCTTCGAGAATTTCATCCCCAAACGATGTCACCAAAAGGGTCAAAACCCACCCAAAAATAGCAATAGAGTTGCCGAACGAAGGCGCCTTCATGCTGACCTTATTGGCATCCAAAACAGACGTCGGGGTTATAAATAGTCACCATACTACTCCCTAAGAAGGCCACCATGGTCGGACCGCTCCACGGGAAGACATATTTTTGACAATTTCAACTCCAGAAAGGTGTCCCCAAAAGGGTTAAAACCCACCAAAAATTTGGATTTTTGACGTTTGCAAATTTTTTATGTTTTGCAACTTTTGAGAACTTGGGATTCTTTGGGAATTGAGTAGGGAGGATGCTTGTCCTTTTTCCAACTCTCAACATTCTTGGGGTCATTCTCACAGGGGGATGAGCAAGATAACCGTTTCGCTTATGGTGACCTGGATTGCTTTACAGGCTTCATATTTCGTTCACACAACTTGGGAATGTTTTATGTGATTTAATTTGTGCTGGGATGCTATGTAACAAGGTGTAAGCCAAGTAAAACTCTACCCTTGTAAAATCTATCTGACTTGGTATAGTACGTGGCTAGAAATTTCATGACGACTGAATGGCAGAAACCCTTGATACATTAGAAGACCACTGACTATAGTATGGGAGAATAACGTGAATGGCGGTTATAGGCGATGAGCTATTGATAAAGCGAAAAAATGTAGAAGATGATGGTTTTGCCAAGTAATGACAGTATATGGCACTTTGACCTTTATGACCACAAATATGCAATGTGTGGGTGCGATGCGTAATGCAGCTATATGTTTTTGTGTTTTTGATGGATTGATTTGTGTGAATATGAAGATGATATGCAAAATAGAGCTCTTTATTTTTGTGACGATTTTGAGCATGTATGGAAATGAGATGCAAATTTTATTATTTTTGATGATTTTATTGTTTTTGAAGTTTCTAGTTTTTGACCAAGCGATTGTGGGAATCCTTGGAGCATTTTGGGGATTGACCAAGCGATTACGGACATCCTTGGAGCATTTTGGGGATTGACCAAGTGATTACGGAAATCCTTGGAGCATTTTGGGGATTGACCAAGTGATTACAAAAATCCTTGGAGATTTTTGGGGATTGACCAAGCGATTATAGAAATCCTTGGAGCATTTTGGGGATTGACCAAGCGATTACGAAAATCCTTGGAGTTTTTTTGGGGTTGACCAAGCGATTACGAAAATCCTTGGAGTAAGAGAGGCTAGTCGGTATGTTCCAGGTCCTATTTTGCTATCAATTACATAGGGACCTAACCAGTTTGCCACGAACTTGTCCCTGAGATGGGATGACAAACTAGAGTTCTGTTGGTTTTCTTTCAAGACCAAGTCACCGACCTGAAAGTCTCTCAAGTGAACTTTCATGTTGTATGCTTTCTTAAGTTGCTCTTGGTAGATACGTAAATGCTCGAGGGCATTAACGCATCGTTCGTCAAGTAACATAAGCTGGTATAATCGGGCCTACCACGTAGTATCATCGTCGATGAACTCTTGCATTGATATGCGCAGGGAAGGAATTTCCAACTCGAGAGGCATGACAGCCTCGGAGCCATACACGAGTAAAAATGGAGTTGCCCCAGTGGGTGTCCAAATGCTAGTGCGATAGGCCCACAGGGCAAGTGGGATCTGAATGTGCCAATCCTTATGATTATCTGTGACTGTATTTTTGAGGATGGTGACTAGCATTTTGTTTGACAACTCTGCTTGCCCATTTGTCTACGGATATTAGGGGGTCGAAAAACTGTGCTGAATTTTGTACTTTGTGGTCAAAGCACGCACATATTTGTTCTTGAATGATGTCCCATTATCCGAGATTATCTTGGATGGAATACCAAAACGACATATGATGTTATGCAAAATGAACTCCACAATGCGGGGTCCAGTCGTAGAGGTTAGCGAAACCACTTCCACCCACTTGGTGAAGTACTCTGTGGCCGTTATGATAAACGTGTGACGACCTGACGACGCAGGGGAGATCTTTTTGATTAGATGTAGGCCCCACTGCAAAAAAGGCCAAGCCGATTAGATCGACTGCAATGCTTGGGAAGGTACGTGTGTTAAATTAGCATGGTGTTGACACTTCATGCACTTCCTAACATATGCACAACAATATCGCTCTAAAGATGGCCAATAATAGCCCATGTGAAGAATGCACTTTACGATGGCCATACCGCTGAAGTGGCCACCACATGTACCATCGTGCGCTTGGGAAATCGCCCAAGTGGACTCTTGCTGGTCCAAGCACCGAAGGAGGATCCCTTCATAGTTGTGATGGTACAAAATGTCTCCTAACAAGACATGCTTTGCCGCTTTCTGCTTGAATGCGCATTTTGTGGCATGCGTCAATCCAAGCGGGAGGTTACCTAACTTGAGGTAGTCCTTGATGGGGGAATACCAATCTTGCTGATCAAAAGCCTCGATGGTATGAATAGCCAGTCCCTCTTGAAGTTCATCCCTAGCAAAAGCTGAGTGGGAGAGAACTTGTAAGAATAGCATTGTGTTGCTATTAAGGGGAGTAGGGGAGAACAAGGACCCCCAGTTGGCATGTTTCAGACGATCATGGATTCGAGAGAACCTGTCCGTGGATGGCTCAATCTAGATCAAGTGGATTCTTGGCATTAAATCAGAGCTTGCTCGCTCCATCGTTGATTGTGATAGTTTTTTGACTTGAATGGTGGTCATATCACCAGAAATGTCTTGTGGGATTAGCGACCCCAAAGAGGCCATAGTGTCCGCAAAACGATTCGATGATCGAGGGAGTGCCTCGATGTCGTACCATTCAAGCTTTGCTAGGAATTTGTCCACAAGGGATTTGTAGGCTTGTAGAAATGGGCATTTGCATTGGAATACCCCTTTGAATTGGTTGACAATTAACCGCGTATCATCGAAGATATTCTATCGTTTAATGTTCATGGTGATTTTTGTCTGAAGACCTATGAGCTATCGAAGCGACACACTTCATGTCCCTGATCCACAACCGGACCAACAAGATGTTGTAGGCCATCTCACCTTCCAATACGTGGCACAATGTGGGTATGGTCTTTTGTCCCACTTGGATTGGTAGGACTATTATATCGACTGTTGAGCAGATTGCATCATTGAATGCTCGTAGAGTGTAGGTGGAAGCTGTGATGTGAGATGCGGGCAACTTTAGATGTTTGAGAGCCGCAGTTGTGATGATGTTGTTGGACAAGCCAGTGTCTATCAACACCCTCTTTTATGGGATCTCGTTGACCCGCATGATAACATGTAGGGGTGGATCTGCCATGTCATCAGTCACTGATCTCAATTCATATTCCTGAAATGTGATGACAGGCTCAGTGCATCGTTTTACATGCCCCACGAAGTTGTTGAAAGAATTTGTCTCATGGGGCTGCAACTCGATGGCTTTCAAAATCTCCATTAGAGCTTCTTGATGGGGCATGATTATTGTATAAGCTTGTATATGGAGAGCCTAGCTGAGGTGGTCCTCAAACTCTGAGTTAGTTTGGTCCGAAGTGTGGCCACCGGCTTAGGCAGAGGAGGTTGTGCAAGGTGCTGTTGTGGTTGTGAAGTTGTGGGCAACTCTCCTACCACTACCGCAGGAGCATTCGTGCTCGGATACCTCCTGTTCTGAGTCACTATACTGATCATCCCTACAATCAGCACAAGGATACCTCCTATTCTGAGTCACTATATTGATCATCCCTACATATCCCTGCATGGGGTAGTTCTGTGTGACCTCGTTAACTTGTAGGGTCTTTGCCTACGGAGCATGAGTAGGCAAGGGGTCTTTGAAGACCTCCATTTGTTGATTGCTTGGTGTGATGGGATTATCCACCGCTAGGGTCTTGTTATCAATTAGGTCCTGCACCAAGCCCTTAAATTTCCAACAGGCATTTAGGTCATGTCCCTGCCACCTATGGAACTTGCAGTACAAGTCCTCTCTATACCCCTTAGGCTTGGGCGCATTGGGATCTATGGTCTAAACCTCTGGCAGGTTGATCAAAGTTGTCGCTAACAAGCGATCAAACAAGGAGTCCCTGGACTTTGTGTAGGGTGTGAATTGTCGTCTAGGGCGACGCTGCTGACTCTATTCGTGCCTCTGATTTTCTCTGTCATAGTTGTTAGGAGGCACTGCCTGATAGTTAGCCTTTTGAGGCTGTGTTGCTTGTGTAGGCTTAGGGACATTGATAACAACTTGGTTAACCACAATGGGTTTTTGTTGCGTGGTCCCAGCTTTAGTGTTTTTAGTCCACTATTTTTTCTTAGGTTTGGCTATCTCGCCATCCTATATTTTGATCTCTTCGATGATCCTGGTTTGGGCCAAAGCTTCTTCTAAGGTGGCATATTGCTGCAGCTGCAATAGCATAGAGATCAATATCAAACAACTCTTGGAGAACATCTGAGTGAGGTCGAACATAGGGGGGAGGTAGGGCAGCTTCGAAAGTATTGTCCTCCACCGATTCCCATAGGCCGCCATGGTCTCCTCCTCATACTGCATGAGGCTGGCTAAGTCACTCAGTGACGCCTTCTTCCTGGTATTGAAGGCGAAGTGTTCGAGTAATGCATCCACTTACTGATCTAAGTTGTTAATGCTGTGCTTTGGTAATTGAGTAAACCAATCCGAGGCAGGGCCTACGAATGTGGTTATAAAATTTCTCAATAACAAAGCATCATTGTCCTGAATGTTGAAGCATTGGCTCAGGAACCTTGTCACATGCTCTTGAGAATCCTCCTCCCCTTTGAAGGTTGCCAACTGAGGCAACTTAAAGTGTTTAGGGTAAGGGGTGCTGGAACAGACGGATGCACAGGATGACTGCGGAGTTGGTGTAAAGTGGGCTTTTGGGGCCCTAAAGTTTTGGTCTCCATAGACTCCAAACGCTCTAGCAGCACTTTATATGCATCTGAGGATTTAATTTCTTCCTCTTTAGTTTGCTCCCATTGTGGGTTGTGGGAGACATGAGGCCTCTGAAGGGGTGGCCGGATGGCAACTCCTCCGCCTAGGTAGGGTGTTTCAGCCCACACTTCTTCTTGCTCATACTCCTCGTAAGCTTCCTGAGGAGTCTTTGGACGAGACCTATGACCCTGGGGGGGTCCCCACAGAGGGTAACCATCATTGTTCTGGGGAGTGGCCTCCTGCTCAGTTCTAGGAGGTCTCAAAGGCAGCACTTGGTAAGGTCATAGAGACCTATATCACACTAAGGGATTATGCCTCTCATATGGTTCTGCTCTTTGGGTGCGAGGGGTTGGAACCCTCTCAGGCATTGGGTTCTAGAGTAGCTCATATGTTTGGCACCGAAGGCACTCTTTGCTAAGGCGATATAAATGCTCTAGCTGCTACTGGTCTTGCTCAAGCCACGTGATCTACGCTTGACGGGCAGTATGTCTGGCGACTACCAGGTCAATTTGCTCTGCCATCCTGAGCCTAGGAGGCCTGGATGCCTCTCCTATGCATTTACCTCGATCGTGATGATCCAAGATCTCAATAGGTCACTTCCCTCTGTCGAGATTGGTGGCATTTACCCAAGGCTCCAGCATCAGTGGGTGATCATGGTATCTAGCTGGTGCGGAAGCGCATGGCCCCCATGTTGTATATTGCTCTTGAGGAATGTAATCATCTTCCTCGGGCTCACTTTCATATGTGTGAAAGGGGTGGGCAAAGTTAGCTCGCCCTGCTTGAAGGGCATTGCGCTCTGGATTTTGTCTATTGGTTCTAACAGTGATGGGGGGCAAAGGAGGGATGCCATCATCATGTGGCATTTCCTCATGGAAACTATGACGCTCTAGCGCTTCATTGCATAGTGGCCACTCATATCGAGCTTCTAAGGGAGCCTTTTTATCTATGTTGAGTGCCACGTGTAAGGACTCTTCCCGAAAGGGGCTATGATGAACGGGCGTGTCCCTCAAAGGGGTGTCCCTATAATTCCATATTGACATGGACTGATGTGGACTCTCTTGCGGGTCAGGCCGCCAAGGCGGTATGACTAAGTCCTTAGGGCTATAGTGGAGGTGACTTGTTCCCCCTTGTACACTTTCTACAGCTTCTGTCCTTGATTGGGTTTGGCTACGTGTGTACACCATGGTGGTGCTTTCATACAAGCTATGTAGATTTTTATCTCTTTTTATGATTTTTTTTTTGATTTTTATGCTACACTAAACAGAAAAGATCATACACACACACAAGCAGTGATTATCTCGTTTAAAGATTGAGAGTGTGTCCTAGACCTGGTTTAGTGTGTTTTTGGTTTTTTTTTTTTTTTTTTTGAAGGTTTTTGTAAAGAACATTTAAATGCAAAATGATGGCTCTTATGGCTCCCAAAAATGGTCGCCCCTTCGATATACCATTGCCAGGCCGATATACCAACCTCTCTATATACCCACCCTTACGTGAGGGAAACTATAGGTACATGAGAGCAGATGGTATATGGAACATAGGCGATACAGAAGGGGAATCACTCTGTTTATGACACCTACCATAGAAGACTTATCCTCGTGTTTTGGGAATCACCCCAGCTACACTCGATCAAATTTCATCAGGATTTACGTCTAGCAACAGTTGCGATCGGGGTAATGGATGCAAAATTCAAGCCAAGGTGGTGATGAAATCCACCGTTGGTCTTGATCAAGGGCTGGGGTTTTACGACCAATGCCTTGGTTTTTGAGTTTCCACGTGGTGTGTGGGGTTCTTTTTATTTTGCAAAATAGAAATAAGCAAGCGGTAAAGGAAAACTAATTTCCCTAAGCAAGCAAGTACCCTAAAAACAGAAAAACTAAAGACAGAAAATGATAGGAAAAGTTTAGAATCCTTACCTCTTCTCTGGCCAAATCCATCGGTTCTGAGTTTCTACCATCCCGGGGGGGGACGAATTACAGGGCTGTATTCGTCATAGGGTGGGGCAAATTCCCATTCGTCCCTACGTAAGACGAATTACTGCTCTGTATCTGCCTCCTGATGGAACGAACAACAGTTAGTGCATGAAACTCGGCACCTGCAAGAAAAAAACAAACAAGTTTGGATCATATCTCTGATATTAAAAATAGAGGATAGGGTCCCACCATGATCGCCACTGAAAGCACAAGGATACGAAAACAAAAAAGGAAAAAGCTCCAAGCACGATGCAAAAATGAAACTAAACTTAACGCTGAATCCTACGAATTAAAAATGCATGAAATGGAGAAAGCATGAATTGAAACCCAAATGAAATAACAGCCCTTCTCTTTTATTGATGTATTTCACAACTCGATTACAATTCGCATCCTCCCTTTTTAGGGGCGAGGAGCGTTAAATTCATCTCTTGGTTACATCCATGGATAGCCTTCCTTCTTTTGTGTGCCCACATGTAAGATGGGTGGACCAAAATGTCACCACCGCTTGTGTCTACGAATGTTTATTCCTGGATGCTCCTTTGATGTTTCGGTCCTGCGTTCAAAGAAACAAAAGATAATCAATAGCACCTGCGGATAAAACAAAGCATGCAATCCCCAAGCCTGTGATAAATGGATGAGAAAAACAAATTAAACTATGACTAAAATGAATCCAAATGCTCTAAAAATTTTATAGGGGCATCAGGACATCACCAGGAGGGCACTGCAAAAAGAAAAGTTGGGAAATTCCTCGCCGATTTGAATTCACTCTGGGGCAGGACGAATTCACCTGCAACAAAACACCGAAAAGGTATTGTCCCAAATGTCCTACCTAGGAAGCTCCAAAAGACTTGAAAATTTGGGGTTAGCTAATTGGGGGTATTTTGGGAAGACCCAGATGGTCGGATTTTCCCAATTTGACCTCCATCAATGGGAATTTTATGATGCTATATACAAGTTAGTAAAAGCGAACGAATATAGAAACACAATCAAAATTGTTCAAAACAAGACAAAATTTAAATGAAAACCTATCTAAGCATCATAGAATTGAATGTAGAAAATGAAAATGATAGAAAGAAAAATCTGCCACAAATTCCCAATTGTTCCTAAAAGGGACGATTAGGCTTGTAGCAGTGTGGGGGCGCCCGGGTGGGCCGCCCACCATTTGGGGCCTGATTTTGGCACCAATCCACTTGGGATGGGTCCAAAATCTCTTACAAGGTGTTGTTGACAAATTGGGTGGTATTCTATGGCCAAATTTTAGGTTTTGGGCTCAATATTCGACCTTCCAGTTGTCACCTAATGACCTCCTCTCTAAAAGAGATCAAGGATGTAGAAGGCACAAATCGCACAAGGATGTATGGGGAAATAAAATGGCAGCACTCCTTTGCTCCAAATTGCTTCTAACATCTGTATTTTGGGATGAGGAAAATCATCAATTTATAGACCTGGATGTATCTTGGGATGAGCATGCAAAGGTGCCACATGGCAGCCATGCCCTTCTAGGGGAGGGAAGATTCCTCCCTGATTAGGGGATTCATGACTGCCCCTGTAATAGCCTCTAATACTAAAAAACGCTCACCCATGCTCCCATGAAATGAAGGATGTGTTAAGTGGTGGATCCGAGCTACCATTTGTCAAGATTTGACTTTTTACCCATCAAACCTGTAATTCGCCCCACCTTGAAGCGAATTATGAATTCGTCCCTGGGAGGAGCGAATCCCAGTTTGAATTCATCCCTGGGTGGAGCGGATATTGAGCAAAGTGCTTGAAGGTGCTAAAATGATTTTTGACCTTCCAAAACTACTGTGAGAGTGGTTAGGATCACTGTTTAACCTCTTGGGGCTACCATTGGGGCTGTGTGTGCCAATGTGATCAGTGTTTGCAGTCACATAATCAAATTGGTGCTATTTTGGTGTCTACAAGTAGAGATAGTTGACACTGATGGTAGTGTCTCTTCCAAAGGTTTTGCCTCTTCCAGGGGTTTCTTCCCTTTGTCCTTCTATTTGGCCCCCAAATATGGTGTCGTTTGTGGAGGACCAGATGATGAAGATGAACCCGGATGGGATTTTAAAGAACTTGTTAATGGGGATGCCTGCGAAATCGGACCCTATTTAGATGGATTTAACTAGAAATCCAAATGCATTGATGGTAGGGTCGATTGCGGCATCAACTGCATCGCATTACAATACTTGAAGGGTTCCAAGTCCATCTGGACTACATGCACCTCCCCTTCAAACATATACTTTAAGCATTGGTGGGCTATCGAAGGGACACACTTCATGTCCCTGATCCATGGCCGGCCTAGCAAGATGTTGTAGGCCATATCACCCTCCAATATGTGGCACAATGTGGGTATGGTCTTTTTTCCCACTTGGATTGGTAGGACTATTGTGTCGAATGTCGAGAAAATTACGTCATTGAATGCTCGCAGAGTGTAGGTGGAAGCTGTGATGTGAGATGTGGGCAACTTCAGATGTTTGAGAGCCACAGTTGTGATGATGTTGCTGGATGAGCCAGTGTCTATCAACATCCTCTTGTATGGGATCCTGTTGACCCACATGATAATGTGTAGGGGTGGATCCACCATGTCATCAGTCACTGATCTCAATTCGTCTTCTCAAAATGTGATGACCAGCTCAGTGCATCGTTTTACATGCCCCATGAAGTTGTTGAAAGAATTTGTCTCATGGGGCTGCAACTCGATGGATTTCAAAATCTCCATTAGAGCTTCTCGATGGGGCGTAGATTGTTGTATAAGCTCATATATGGAGAGCCTAGCCGAGGTGGTCCTCAAACTCTGAGTTAGTTTGGTTCGAAGTGTGGCCACCGACTTAGGCAGAGGAGGTTGTGCAAGGTGTTGTTGTGGTTGTGAAGTTGTTGGCACCTCTCCTACCCCTGTCACAGGAGAATTCATGCTCAGATACCTCCTATTTTGAGTCACTATACTGATCATACCTACATATCCCTACATGGGGCAGTTCTGTGTGACCTCGTTAACTTTTAGGGTCTTTTCCTACGGAGCATGAGCAGGCAAGGTGTCTTTGAAGACCTCCATTTGTTGATTTCTTGGTGCAACGGGATTATCCACCGCTAGTGTCTTGTTATCAATTAGGTCTTGCACCAAGCACTTAAATTTCCAATAGGCATTTAGGTCATGTCCCTGCTGCATATGGAACCTACAGTACAAGTCCTCTATATAACCCTTAGGCTTGGGAACATTGGGATTTATAGTCTGAACCTCTGGCAGGCTGATCAGGTTTGCCGCTAACAAGCGATCAAACAAGGAGTCCCTAGACTCTATGTAGGGTGTGTATTGTTTCCTAGGGTGACGCTGCTGACTCTGTTCTTGCCTCTAATTTTCTCTGTCATAGTTGTTAGGAGGCACTGATTGATAGTTAGCATTTTGAGGCTGTGTTGCTTGTGCAAGCTTAGGGACATGGATAGCAACTTGGTTAATCACAACGGGTTTTTGTTGCGTGGTCCCAGCTTTAGTGTTTTTAGTCCACTCTTTTTTCTTAGGTTTTGCTATCTTGCCATCCTATATTTTGATCTCTTCAATGATCCTGGCTTGCGCTAGAGATTCTTCTAAGGTGGCATATTGCTGTAGCTGCAATAACACAGAGATCGATCTCAAACAACTCTTGGAGAACATCTGAGTGAGGTCGAACATAGGAGGGAGGCAGGGCAGCTTCGAAAGCAATGTCCTCCACTGATTCCCATAGGCTGCCATGGTCTCCTCCTCATACTACTTGAGGCTAGCTAAGTCACTCAGTGATGCCTTCTTCTTGGTATTGAAGGTGAAGTGTTCGAGGAATGCATCCACTAACTAATCTAAGTTTTTGATGCTGTGCTTTGGTAATTGGGTAAACCAATCCGAGGCAGGGCCTACAAATGTGGTTATAAATGTTCTCAATAAAAAAACATCATTGTCCTGAATGCCGAAGCATTGGCTTAGGAATCTCGTCACATGCTCTTGAGCATCTTCCTCACCTCTAAAGGTTGCCAATTGAGGCAGCTTAAAGTTTTCAGGGTAAGGAGGTAATGGCGCTGACGGATGCACAGGATGATTGTGGAGCTGGCATAAAGTGGGATTTTGGGGCCCAGAAGTTTTGGTCTCCATAGACTCCAAACGCTCTAGCAGCACTTTATATGCATCTAAGGATTTAATTTCTTCCTCTTTAGTTTTATCCTGTTGTGGATTGTGGGAGACTTGAGGCCTCTGAAGGGGTGGCCGGATGGCAACTCCTCCGCCTAGGTAGGGCATTTTGGCCTGATCTTCTTCTTGCTCAGATTCCTCGTAAGCTTCCTGAGGAGTCTTTGGACGAGACCTATGACCCTAGGTGGGTCCCCATGAAGGGTACCCATCATTTTTCTAGGGAGTGGCCTCCCGCTCAGGTCTAGGAGGTCTCGGAGGCAACACTTGGTAAGGTCACAGAGACCTATCTTGCACCAAGAGATTATGCCTCTCATATGGTTTCGCTCTTTGGGTGTGAGGGGTTGGCACTGGGTTATGGAGCAGCTCATCTGTTTGGTGCCAAATGCGCTCTTTTCTAAGGTGATATAAATTCTCTAACTGTTTCTGGTCTTGCTCAAGCCACATGATCTATGCTTGGCGGGTGGCATGTCTGGTGACGACTAGGTCGATTTGTTCTGCCATCCTAAGCCTAGGAGGCCTAGATGCCTCTCCTATGCACTTACCCTAGTCCCGATGATCCGAGATCTCAATAGGTCGCTTCCCTCTGTCAAGGTTGGCGGCATTTACCCGAGGCTCTGGCCTCAGTGGGTGATCATGGTATCTAGCTAGTGCGAAAGCACATGGCCCCCACACTGTATATTGCTCTTGAGGAATGTAATAATCTTCCTCAGGCTCCCTTTCATATGTGTGAAAGGGGTGTGCAGAGTTAGCTCGCCCTGCTTGAGGAGCCTTGCGCTCTAGGTTTTGTCTATTGGTTCTAATAGTGATGGGGGGCAAAGGAGGGATGCCATCATCATGTGGCCTCTCCTCATGGAAACTATGCCGCTCTAGTGCTTCATCGCCCGATGGCCACTCATATCAAGCTTCTAAGGGAGCCTTTTTATCTATGTTGAGTTCCATGTGTAAGGACTCTTCCCAAAAGGGGCTATGATGAGTGGGCGTGTCCCTCAAAGGGGTGTCCCTATAATTACATCTTGACATGGAATGATGTGGAATCTCTTGTGGGTCAGGCCGCCAAGGCGGTATGACTAAGTCCTTAGGGCTATAGCGGAGGTGACTTGTGCCCCCTTGTACACTTTCTGCAGCTTCCACCCTTGATTGGGCTTGGCTATGTGTGTACACCATGGTGGTGCTTTCCTACAAGCTATGTAGATTTTTATCTCTTTTTATGAATTTTTATGCTACACTAAATAGAAAAGATCATACACACACACAAGCAGTGATTATCTCATTTAAAGATTGAAAGTGTGTCCTAGACCTAGTTTAGTGTGTTTTTGATTTTTGTTTTTGTTTTTTGAAGGTTTTTGTAAAGAATGTTTAAATGAAAAATGATGGCTCTTATGGCTCCCAAAAATGGTCGTCCCTTTGATATACCATTTCTAGGCCGATATACCAACCTCTTTATATACCCACCCTTATGTGAGGGAAACTATAGGTACGTTAGAGAAGATGGTACGTGGAACGTAAGCGGTACGAAAGGGGAATCACCCTGTTTATGACACCTACCATAGAAGAATTATCATCGTGTGTTGGGAATCACCCCAGCTACACTCGGTCAGATTTCTTTAGGATTTACGTCTAGCAACAGTAGCGATCGGGGTGATGGATGCAAAAATTCAAGCCAAGGTGGTGATGAAATCCACCGTTGGTCTTGATCAAGGGATGGGGTTTTACGACCAGCTCCTTGGTGTTTAATTTGCCACGTGGTGTGTGGGGTTCTTTTTATTTTGCAAAAGGAAACAAGCAAGCAGCAAAAAGAAAACTTAACCTAAGCAAGAAAGTACCCTAAAAATAGAAAAACTGAAGATAGAAAATGACAGGAAAAGTTTAGAATCCTTACCTCTTCTCTACCAAAATCTGGCGGTTCTGAGTTTTTGCCCGAAGACTGCACAGACAGAAATTCATCCTGGGGGGGAAGGAATTACATGACTATATTCATCATAGGGTGGGGCGAATTCCCATTCGTCCCTGGGTAAGACGAATTACAGCTCTGTATCCGCCTCCTGATAGAACGAACAATAGTTAGCGTATGGAACTCGACACCTGCAAGCAAAAAAAACAACCAAGTTTGGATCAGATCTCTGATATTAAAAATAGAGGACAAGGTCCCACCGTGATCGCCACTGGAAGCACGAGGATACGAAAACAAAAAGGAAAACTCCAAGCACGATGCAAAAATGAAACTGAACTTAATGCTAAACCCTACGAATTAAAAATGCATGAAATGGAGAAAAACATGAATTGAAGCCCAAATGAAATAGCAGCCCTTTTCTTTTATTGATGTATTTCACATTTCGGTTACAATCCACATCCTCCATTTTTAGGGGCGAGGAGCATCAAATTCATCTCTTGGTCACATCCATGGATAACCATCCTTCTTTCGCGTGCCCACATGTAAGATGGGTAGACCAAAATGTCATCGCCACTTGTGTCTACGAATGTTGATTCCTTGCTGCTTCTTCGATGTTCTTATCCTGCATTCAAAGGAACAATAAATAGTTAGTAGCACCTGCGGATGAAACAAAACATGCAATCCCCAAGCCTACGATAAGTGAATGAGAAAAATGAATTAAAATATAACTAAAATGAATCCAAATGCTATGAAAATTTGACAAGGGAATCAAGACATCACTAGGAGGGCACTGCAAAAAGAACAGTTGGGAAATTCCTCACCGATTTGAATTTGCTCTGGGGCGGGACGAATTTACTTGCAACAAAATGCCGAAAAGGTATTGTCCCAAATGTCTTGCCTAAAGATCTCCAAAATACCTATAAACTTGGGGTTAGCTAATTGGGGGTATTTTGGGAAGACCCAAATGGTTATATTTTCCCAATTTGGCCTCCATTAACAGGAATATGATGATGCTACCTGCAAGTTAGTAAAGACAAAAAGTGTTGTGAGAGTGGTTATGACCACTATTTAACCTTTGGGGGCTGCCCTTGGGGCTGTGTGTGCCAATGTGATCGATGTTTGCAGTCACATAATTGTATTGGTGCTATTTTTGTGTCTACAGATGGACCCCACATTAAAGAGGAGACTATAAAATGGTTCCACCTCATCCCCATACTTCGTAGATAGAACCTTCGACTTAAGGCTAGACTAGTCTAGAATCCAATTCGATAATAATTTAGCCGATAAATCCAAGTTGTGATCTACCAATCTATGGATACCCAATCCTCCTTTATTTAGTGGAATGCAGACCGAATTCTACTTTAGCAAAAACTATTTCTTTTTTAATTTTGAGCCATCCCAAATAAAATCCCTCAAAAGTCTATGAATCTCTTTAACACAGTGGTTGAGACCAATCATAGCTATAAACTGAAAGATTGAAATAGCCTACAACATTGATTTTATCATTGTCAATATTCCCCCTAGCGAGAGACAATGATGGGTCCAATGATTAAAATTACCTTAAATTTCATTTGTAAGTCCTTCAAAATTCCTTTCCAAGATGTCTTCTTGCCAATGGAAGCTCGAGATATATAAAGAACACCAAGCCTTTCTTAAAATTTTAAATATTAAGGATATAGGATTGCACCCTATTATCAACATTGAAAATAAAAGTATCTGACTTATCTTCATTGATAACTTGACCCAAACCTCTCCCGTAGAGATCCAAACATCTTCTGAACCCGTAGGCCTTTTTGATGAGCAAATTCTAGTAGAATACTAAAAGATTTTTTTCTTTTTTATAATAAAATCATTTACACACAAACACCCATAATAAGCTGTCTTGCATGCATAAACACCCTCTCTCCAACCTAAGTTTTTTCAAAGAAAATAAAATGTATCAAAAATTTAAAATTTTTAAATAAACCACTCAAAATTGTACCTTATAATCTTATTATTTTTAAAAATTAATAAATATTTAACTTATATTAATAATAAAATATTTAATTTTTTCATATGATTAAAGTAAAAAGTTTGTACCATAACATTATACAATTGATCATAAGTTTAATCCTAACCCTTGAAAGTGGGCGTCTGAGGAAAGCCTGAAGGGGCCCCCTGTGTAGAATTTCTGCAGGGCCGGGGTACATCGAAAGTTTTTCTTGTAGCTCACATAACTGGCCATGGCTGGAGATAGCACATGAAGGAGTGAAGAACCGAAAAGTTTGCAGGGCCAGGATTTCACTGCGCGTGCTTTGCCTATTTCAACTCGGCCTCTATCAATACGACCGCGCAGACGAAAAAGGTTGAAGCGGCCATTATCTGAGTTTTTCTGAAAGGGCGAGCCTGCAGCAACAAAATGGCTCGATAGAGAGAATGATAGAGAGAATTCTTCGCTGTCTACATTTCGACGCCGAATATGTAACCCTAGCCTCACACGAAGCCCTAGCCTACAAATCCATCGATGTGGCTGCTGGCGCATTTTCCTCTTCACTAAAATTGTACACCTTGGTGAGTCAATTTCGACAATAGAAGTGGTTGTGGTCCGGAAATATAGTTCTTTGCTTAAGGGCCGGGCTCTCCGTCAGAAGCTTTAAAATACGCTCAGGAGCGCATGACAGAGTCTGCAATCGCATGACAGAAGCAGCCCGGCTAATTGAATCTACTGAAGGCAGGATTGATGTCTGATTCTTGGGGAGTGGGAGCCCAGTTATTACCTTGTGAGAATTAGTCGACAAAAGTCTCTCTTGGAAATAAACTTGTGGATAAGTCTATGAATTGTGGTGAGGTGGAGTATGCAGGACAAGTGTTTGACAGAAATCCTGAAAGAAATGTGGGAGCAGATGAGACAATGTCATGTAAATTCCAAAAGCACCGAGGAGATGAGACAATGTCATGTCAATTCCAAAAGCACTGAGGATGCTCGTCAGAGATTTGGATGTGAAATCTTAGGTGGAGTTTTCTATGGTCCATGAACAATTAATTAAAAGTGGAGCTTGGTTGGATACACTTTTTGGGAAAATCATCTTACAACAATGTCTCACAAGCAGGGTTCTCCAACAAAATACAGGGTTCTCAACACAATACAGTGTAGAATTTAGAGCTGGGTATGATTGTGTTCTTGTCCCCCCCTTCAGCTAATTATGAGAGTAGAACTGTTACAGTACACTCATGGAGCAGCTCATCCTATGGTTGTACACTTGATGCAGCTATCAACCTAGGCAATAGTGGGGGGTCTACAATCATGGATGACAAGTTTGTTGGTGTTACTTTTCAGTAAGTTGAACATGCAATAGTGGATTTTTTCTGTAGTTATGGATGGACAGAATGGGATGAGAGAGGGGTATGATAAAAATTGGATTTGAATCCAAAGTAGTAGAATTTTTTCAGCAGATTCTAATATAGCCAGCAAAATCCAAACTGACTGCCAGCTCAAGTGGCATTCCAGACTGTGCATGTTAGTATCCACTGAGAAGGGGTCAAAATATTTCGTTATCTGATATTTTTTTTCTTAGACTCCTTTGCAGATTTTTTGTTTGAATCAGGCTCCATTTTTACAGAGTCGGGGTTGAGGAGATCTAACAGGTGCTAAGGATTTAAAATTAGAAATCCTGCATTTTGGTTTAAAAAAGCTTCAGATGCGTAGATTCAGGTGAGGGGAAGTAGCAAAAACATCAGGGATTAACTGGAGGAAATACCAAGCCCAGGAACTGTTAAGGATTACAAGGATCGGGAGTGATTGAGGGTAGGGTTAGCATGATGGAGGATATGGCAGAATTGGTGGACTATTCCCCAGATCCAATGAATGACGTACCTATTTTCCCTGCAAATGATTTTTTGATAGCTAAGTGGAAGTCACAGAGGGAGAATGGCCATTTAATTGAATCTAACTTTAGTCAGGGATCAAAAAGTAACTCAAATGAGGACCTTTCTCTAGATGGGACAGAGAACCTCTCTCAGCTGTACGATGGTGATTCAGGCTTTATGGCAGTCCGATCTTGGGAGGTCTCCTCGAAGAAAAGCTCCCAGGACATAGGTGATGGTAAGTTCGACCCTTTTCTAGATATCGGCCTCTTGGAAGGGATCATGGCAGGAAAAAAATGTCCAGGTAGGGAAAATGAGGAGGAACCACTAATTACAAACAAACTAAACAATACCAATAAAAGGCAGAAAAAGTGTGTTAAGACTAAAAAGGAGAAAGTAAATTTGGTTCTAGGCGAGGATATACTGCTGGACAGGGTTCTGGAAATGGAAGGAAAAACTCTAACAGGACGATTCTATGGAAGATTATACTCGGAAAAAACTCTAGCTCAGTGGGTAGAAAGGGAATGGAGTCCAGCAATAGGATACTCTCCAAGTTTCTATATTCTGGTAAGAGGATGGTTAGCTTTTTCATTCAGATCAAAAGAGGATGCAGATAAAATATTGCAGAGAAGATGGTTTTGGAACTCATATGCTCTGTCTTTAAAATGGTGGTCCCCTTGTTTTGACCCAAGAAGTGAGTCCAAATCAATTCAGCCTATATGGGTCAAGTTACCAGGTTTACCATTGGAGTTGTGGACATGTAGGATATTGAAGGAAATAGGTAATCAGCTAGGATCATGTGTGGACATTGATCAAGGGTGCCTGAGTGGCTCCTCTCGAACTATTGCAAGGATACTAGTGGAGCTGGACCTTCGGGAAGGTCTCCCGGAGACAATTGAGATCAGAATTGGGAAGTGGCATTATGACCAAATTCTTGATTATGTGAAGATACCTTTCCGCTGTGCTAGATGTCATGTCTATGGTCATTTAGTAGCAGAATGTGGACTAAAATTCACAGAAAGGGAGGGGGGGAAGAGTTTTAAAGAAAATCACAACCCTGGAGGGAGAGTGGATGGTTTAGACAATCACTTGGAGGGATTCAATAGTAGACTTTTAGGTCGGATTCAAACTCCGTTAGATGAAAATGGTGGTCAGGAGAATGGTATAAGCAATGTTGAAGATGATCCCCATCTCTCCAATGCTCAGAACAAAGGAGATAGAAGAGACTCAATCTTAGATCAGAGGGAGGAAACACATGTTCAAGCAAACACAAGAGAGGCAAATACCTCATTGAGACCACAGGTGGCAACCCAATTACACAACAGTTCTCCCAGTTTTATAAATTATAACTCTGAGTTAAGAACAAACCTTGTTGAAGAGCTATTACCCCCCTTCCAGGACAGGTCTACGGGGTCTGATAAACAAAAGGTTTCTGCAAAGAGAAGTGGTATCTGGAAAGAAGATATGAATATCCAACATCCTAGTAATAAGGGGCCTCTCAGCATTCCAATATTTTCTTCATTAACAAAGTCCACATCTCTACTTTCATCTTCTTCTGAAGGCAGAGAGTCTTTAAAGGGGTCTCACAATTATTTTCTCAGATCACACAAATCAGCAGCTTTCTTTGAGAAGGGAGAAATTGCAGGAGGACTTAGCTTGGATGTGGTTAACTCACAAGCCTTAGGGAGGAAATCAAACATTCAACTGGCAAAGGATCAAGCTTTGAGGGAAGTAAATACAGGGAAACAAAAATCAATAATAGGGGCACTTAGAGCAGGCAAAACCCCAGAACCAGTTAAATAATGTTAATCCTCTCTCAAAATATTCGGGGTCTGGGCAGCGCCTCAAAAAAGACTGCACTAAGGAGGTTAATGCAACTTCATCTTCCAGATATTCTATTTCTTCAAGAGACTATGGGAGTGGGTGTGAAAGTGGAAAGCATTCTCCACACCCTTATAAAGGACTGGGAATTCCTCTCTTTGGACTCCGAGGGCAGATCAGGTGGCCTTGTTCTGGGGTGGAAGAAGAGGAATTTCAGGTTTATAAAATCTGCTTTTCTTACATCAGGAATAGGAGTGGAGCTCTTCTCTATGGAATTGGGGAAATATTTTGTGTTGGTAAACATTTATGGCCCTTATGAAAATAAAATTCATTACTGGGATACCCTATTTGCCAATAACTTTCTGCAGCATGGGAATCTTATCCTAGGGGGTGATCTAAATTTCACTCTGAATAGAGCTGAGATATGGGGGACAGCAGCAAGAAGTGACCCACAAGCTGGGTTTTTTAAACATAAATTTGAAATGGCAGACTTGGTTGATGTAGAACCAATCAAAATTACTCCTACATGGAGCAACAATAGAGCAGGTGAGGATTATGTGGCAAAAATATTGGATCGTTTCTATGTCTCCGATTCCCTGCTGATGGATGGGGAGAAAATCAGGACTTGGGTGGACCCTTGTGGCATCTCAGACCATTTCCCTATTTTGCTCCAAATAGGCAACCCGGATAGGAAACCTCCAAGCCCTTTCAAATTCAATTCAACTTGGCTGCAGGACAAAGATTTTCAGAATCTGGTTAAAGAAGAATGGAACTCTTATGATGAAAACTTGGGAAGTTCAGCCTGCTCTCAAATGACAAAAAGCCTGAAGAAAGTTAAAATGGTTGTTTCTAAATGGGCTCATAACAAGTATAGGCAGCAAATGCAGGAACTCCTTCTATTAGAACAACAGATTGCTGTTTTTTATGAGAGAGTGAATGAGGTCGGTCTTTCAGAGGATTCCAAATCGGCCATCAGAGCATTGGAAGGAAAAAAGAGTAATATCTTGCTTGCTCAAGAAGCCCAATGGAGGCTTAAGAGTAGAGCTCTTTGGCTGGAATTAGGGGACGAAAACACCAAATTCTTTCAAAATTATGCAAATCACAGGAAAAATATTAACACCATCTGGGAATTGCCCAATGGAGAGGGGTCCAAAGCTAGGTCCTTCAAAGACCTCGCAGCTCTTGGCATAAAACATTTCAAGTCCTTGTTTAAAGATCCCAAAAGAGTAAACTTGGCTGAGATCTTAAAACATACAACCTTCTTTCCAAGTTTTGCTGACGAGGCTACTAATGAAATGATTCTTGAGAAAGTGTCATTGGAGGAATTAAAAGAAGTGCTTTCATCCTTTCAGAAGGACAAAAGTCCTGGGCCTGATGGTTGGGGGGTTGAATTCTTCTTGGGTTTCTTTGACTTAATTGGGGAAGACCTGATTAGAGTTATTGAAGAAACTAAAGCTTCAGGGAAGATCCCATTGGATTTCAACTCAACCTTCATCGCTTTGATTCCAAAGAAGGACTCTCCAACTTCTTTCGATGACTTCAGACCTATTTCCTTGTGCAACTGCCTCTATAAAATTATTGCCAAAATTATTGCCTTGAGGTTAAAAAGAGTTTTTTCTGATTCCATCTCCAGCGAGCAATTCGGGTTTCTAAATGGGAGGCAAATCCACGACGCTGTAGGAGTGGCCCAAGAAGGGCTGCATACTATAAAAACAAAAAGACTTCCTGCTATAGTCGTAAAACTGGATCTTTCCAAAGCTTTTGACAGGGTTAATTGGTTGTATCTGAGGATCATGCTTCTTCACATTGGGTTCAACCTCCGAGTTGTTAATTGGATCATGGGATGTGTGACCTCTGTCTCCTTCGTTGTTCTTATAAATGGTTCTGCTTCTAATTTCTTTTCCTCTGAGCGTGGCATTAGGCAAGGTTGTCCCTTATCTCCCTTTTTATTTCTTTTGGTGGCTGAAGGTTTGAGCAGGGCAATCAAAGAAGCTAAGAGAACAGGGCAGTTTAGAGGAATTCAAATGAGTACATCTTTCTCTCTAACACATCTCTTATTTTTTGATGATATTATTTTGTTTAGTGTTGGTTCTTTTAGGGACATAAGCAAGCTTAATGATATTCTAAGGAGCTATTGCCTTGCCACTGGTATGGAAATCAATATGGGAAAGTCTACAATGTCGTGTTTTGGCCTGGAGGAAGAGGAGGAAATTTTTTTTCAGAGAATTCTTTCTTTTCCCAAGACTGATTTCCAATCAGGAATAAAATATCTGGGATTTTGTTTGAAGCCAAATAACTATGGCATAAGAGATTGGGATTGGCTGGTGGGAAAGATAGACAAAAGGATTTCTATGTGGTGTAATAGGTGGTTATCAATAGGAGGCAGATTAACTCTTGTAAAATCAGTCCTGGAGGCAATCCCTGTCTACTGGTATGGCATGGCTTTCATCCCAATAGGGGTTCTTGAAAAAATCAGAAAAAGGTGCTTCAAATTTCTGTGGAATGGAAAAAGGGACAAAGCAGCCATTGTTTTAGCCAAATGGAAATCAATAGCAAAGCCAAAGGACGAAGGAGGTTGGGGTATTAAAAATATCCATCTTTTTGGTAAAGCACTGGCTGCAAAAAGCTTATGGAGGCTGCTTACTCAAGAAAACCTATGGAGCAAAGTCATCAAGGCAAAATATATCGAACCTCTTTCTATGGAAGAGTGGATAAGGAAACCTGACAAGTCCATCAAAAAGGTGTCCAACTTTTGGAAAGCTGCTATTCAGGCCTTTCCACTTCTGGGAAATTGGTTGGCTTGGAATATTGGAAATGGTGAAAAAGTGAGAATTGGGGAAGATCCTTGGGTTGGTTGTGGCAATGAGCATAGACTTACTGAGGACCTCTTACTTTCTCTCCACAATGCAGGTTTTTATACTCTTTCTCAGGTGGCGAGACCAAGACACTACTACCATTTGGAAGCAAGGTTGGATGAGTGTGCAACATCTGGGTCTTGAAGGCAGGAAGGCTGAGTCATGGCAAGCTTATGTGAAGGCACTTCTCATCAGTCATACTAGGATCAGACCAACAGTGGATGATGAGCTGGTTTGGACAAAAAATACTAAGAGGGGTGTTTATACTGCTAGGATGGGATATAAGGACTTGTTTGCTCATGATAGGCAGGGGGACAATATTTGGTGGTGGAAAGCGATTTGGAAGGTTAAGACGCCTTTAAAAACCAAAATTTTCTTATGGCTGGCCCTCAATAACATAATTTTAACTTGGGATGTTTTAATGAAGAGGGGGTTTCAAGGTCCTGGAAGGTGTACACTCTGTCATAAGGAGCTTGAAACTATCAACCATTTATTGGTTGGCTGTGTTTTCACAAAGTATGTATGGAAGGAGATTGAGGTGATTACTGGGAGCACAGGTACTTGGCAAGGAGACACATTGGAACATTGTTTGCAGCAGTGGTTTGATTCTAAAGATCTGAAGTCCTACAGGGCCCTCCCTTTCGCGGTGGCATGGGGAGTTTGGCTTGCAAGAAACTCAGATATTTTCCAAGCCTCCTCTCAACCTGCTTTTAAAATTGCTACTCAGATCCGTTCTTTCATTGCTGATATTGTGAAACCTACTGTGCAAAAAGGCCCAAGAAAAATGAAAGTTGCCAATGTCAACAAAACAGCTCCCTGGGGTTTTTTTGATGGTGCTTGTCAAGGCACCCCTCTTATGTGTGGGGCAGGGGGAATCCTCTTTCTTAAGGATTCTCATTTCATTCAGTTTAAGGCTGGCCTAGGAGGGGGCACAAATAATTATGCCGAATTAATTGCTTTGAAGCTACTCTTGAAAATTGCTCTGGACCACCATGTTCAACAGCTCCAAGTTTTAGGAGACTCCTTGTTGGTCATCAATTGGATGAAGAAAATGTTCAGAATGGAGAACTTAACTTTGCAGCCAATTTTTCAATAGGTAAACATTTTGGCAGATGTCGTAAACCCCATATCCTATACTCATATCTACAGAGAACTCAACTCGGGGGCGGATGCTTTGTCAAAGGAAGGTCTGCAGCTGGCGCAAGGAAGATGGGAGCTGGTGGAAATAAAGGATGGTGTGACTATCCAAGAGACAACGATTTCTTTGCTCGATAATTAAAAAAAAAAAAATCCGGGAGGTTGTTTCTCGATCGCTTTTCCTTTCCTTTCTGGTTTTTCTCTTGTAGACAAAGTAGCTGAGCATTATAGACACCTTTGTGTAGAGGTCTTATGGGAAATTTTTAACTCTTAGCCCTTCCTTGATGGTACGAAGAAAATTTAGGTGGGGACAGCCTGTGTGTTCCTGCCTGGTTATTCCAGCTTGCCTTGGGCAACTTCACAATGTAATTTTCTTTTTCTGGTGAAATAGAAATTATGATTTTTTTTCGGGGAAAAAAAAAAAAAAAAAAATATATATATATATATAATTAAAATCAATTAAATTTTAAATCCAAATATATAATAATTTTATATTTTCACATAATCTTGTGATTAATCAATTATGTAATTATCATCCAATGACACTTTCCCCTCGCTTTGATGATAATGACCGCACTCTTTATTAATCACAAGAGCAGGGAATTGACGATGAACATTTGGTTTGTTGTCAAAGCCCAAAGGTAGTATCCTTAATAGGACTGGTGTAATGGGCTGAGTGATAATTTCCTTAAGCCCTTGGGAGGTCCCAGACTTGTCTTGCGCCACATACATTGGACACGAGTTATTACGCCGTGGCCTTTCGCCTTCGTCGCAGGCAGAACGTAGTATTCCACACCTTGTTGCACAACATGCCCATCACTGTCGTATATTAAATCTGCCGCCCCACAGGAAAGGGGGCTCAAAATTGCAGTAGCCACGGCTATCACTATGAAGGATATCCTGCCAAAATCTCCACAAGATCATTAGATTTCTTCGAAACAAAAATAACGAGTGGCATATACAGAATTAATTAAGTACAGTCAATGCAGAATACATACCAGCTTGATCGCGAGTGCATTGTGAATGTCTAATAACAGTAATATTTTCTGTGTGAATAGGACGGTGTTGTGGGCAGGTATTTATAGAAAGATAACGCCTTGTTAGTCCATCTCAATTTTGGAGGAGAAGCGTGTGATTGAATCGACTCGACTTCTACTTTGACTTCACCAACTTAATGGCTTGATCCTTAGTAAATCTATATTGTATTTATTGAAGTACATATGTTATAGAATTTTTAAAAGGAGTTATAGATTATGGTTATGTATTGCATTCTATCTAATTTTATAGTAATTTTCTATAAAATTAGGGTTAAATATTTTATAGATTTCAAATCATTAAAGAATTACTTATTTTTATAAATATTTAATGCATAATAGATGTAATGATATGTTTTTTAAGATATATTTATTATAAATATATATATATTATAATACTTTCTTGAGGTTTAAGACTAACATATATTATATAAATGTTTAATTTAAAAATAATATATATTTTTAAACTTATAAATATAAATATACAACTTAATCCATAAAAATTATATATATATTATCTTAAAATAATGATAAAATTTGATTGATTATGTTAAATGAATAATTTATAACAAGAATGTTTTCTTAAACATTAACTTAAAAAATAAACATCCAAAAAAATTGATCTATTTAATAGTTGTTATCGTCTTATTGTTACTCATTAAAATGTTTTATTTATTTTTAAATGTGTTTAAATGACATCTTAATCTAAATTGAAGCTCTATGATTTGCTTATTTACTATATGATAAGAATCTAAAATTAATTATTGTTTTCATGAACATTTGTTTATATATCTTTTTGATTGATTTTAGTGTGAGAACCCCTACGACCATGCTTAAGGTTGGGTAGTGGGAATCCCCATCCCAACCATGACCTCTAACCTCTAATAAAGGTGAGAGTTGAGCTTATCAATAAAGGCCAAACATACCCATACACACACCCATGATACAATCTCCCCCCAACAAAAATTATATTATAAATTATTTGTCCAAGAACAATAAGTTTTTTGGAAGAGAATTTCATATACTAGGGTCTTAATCCCATATGTGAGCTTTAACATTAAGTCCATGGATTTTATGTGAGCAAAGAATTTCACACTACTATAGATAAAAGCTGTTAAATATTATTTTCTATTGAATTTAGTAATATTAATTAAATTTAATATAATATATATATTTTTTGATTGGTAGAAAGGGTTTTTGAAAGGGTCCTTGAACCTTGAACAAGCAAACTTAAAAGAAAAATGAGGACAGAAAGGAAATCTCCCACTTAAAACATAAGATTAATGAGAGTTAAACTGGAACAACAAAACACCACCTGACGAAGATAGATGCCGAGAAGAGAACCAAGCAAATAAAAAAGAGACTGGAAAAGCCCAACCAGAGCAAAGGACAAACAAGAGTAACCGACCAACTTACTACGGTATGGACTCACCAACATTGGTCTTCTCAATGGGGAGGATGACCTGAAAGGTCTCAGACTTGCTAGCCGTAATGGCTTTTGAAATCCTAATTGCATGATCAAGGCTGGTGAGAGCCTTAGACTGGGACTGGTAGAAGTTTTCTAGCATCTCCATCAGAATTTTAGAATGTTCACATTTGGAGGTGGACATCGCTCTCGCATCCGCTAAGAATTGCTCTAAGAATGGAATTGTGCTCTCAGAAGTGAGTTGCTCAATGCTCTTACGTTTCCCACCAGAGTTCCTTTTGCTTTTGCGATTGTTGGAGCTGTGGCTTTGCATTACCGCATCAACCTCGGTAAGCTCCTTGTCAGTACTCATGAAAGGATTTGACTATACTTTGGTGATGATTTTTTGCAACATGTGGTCGTAAATGACCAAGAACAAACCTTTATGTTTGATCTGTGAGTCCACCCTTTTTTGGTAGTTCTCAATCGAGACCTCTATGGACCATCTTAGATACTCAGGAACATTGACCTCTTTAACATCCCAGAGCACGTTGAGAAAGGCAAGGTGGAAACTTCTCACTAGTTCGTCCACCTTGTCTACCATAATGTACTACATGATAGGGATCAGAGCCTTGCTCCAGGTATCAAAAAGTCTTTCACAAATGATACCTTTATCGTCTCTCGCTAGGTTCTTCCCTCTGTTTGCAAAATATTTTAGCTCATTCTGAATGGAATGGTTGTATCTGTGGAGTTTGAAGCCTTCATTGGGGAGCTCTGTAATTTTTTCTAACAGCTCAGTAGAAATAGAGAATTTCATTCCCCTAACTAAGACTTACCCATTGACCCAAGTATTGGTAAAGTCTTTGGTGATCACCTCATCTTGCCCCCTAAATTTCTTGAGGAAGGGAATGAAACCATGGTTGAGGAAGAGTTTATGAATATCGTCCTATAGGGTGAGAGAGTCAGGTTCAATGATGGCCATCGAAAGCAGAGGGTAGTTAATGCAGGTAGAAGGGGGCTCACTGGATGCAACTTCGAATAAAGAAACTCTGAGGTGACTGATGAAACTGACATGATTGGAATAAAAGGATGGATGAGGGTAATCACATGGGACTCTAAACCAGAAATGGTTCCAAAGGTTTCTCGGGAGAAAAACAAGGTGGAATTTGGTGAAGGAAACGGGTTGGATGGGGACTTGGATGTGGAAGTGGATGCGTCTGATTGGTTGGATAGGAAGAGAGCTGTTGATGTTGTATCCATTCTTGGAAAGGAACAAAAACACAAGGTGTAAGGTATGCCAAGTCATTGGGGCCATGATGCTGGTTGGTTTGGAGATCACGAGCGAAACTACACACATCGATCGAGGGGTATTGGGGTGCTTGAACTCGTGAAAGGCCCAAAAGCGAGGATTAAAGGTAGTTAGGAAAATGATGACTTCCTGCACCAAAGTGGAGAAATAAAAGCTATAATAATTGCCGAGGTGAGCATGAATGGATTCCAAATCATTAAAGAATAGTCACTTTGATAAATACTTAAAGCTTGATAGATTTCATGGTATGTTTTTTTCTTAAATATACTTAGTATAGACATAAATATACAACTTAATCCGAGAAACTTATGAAAAATATTTTATTAGGCATTTATTATAATAAATTATTTTTAATACCATTGATATATGAGATAATTAAAACCACCAGAATATGAGATAAATACTATTGTTAAGTATTGCATTCTATTAAATTTCTTAATCTTAAATAGGTTTAATTTGATATATAACATTTTAAGGGTTGAACCTTTTATGGATTCCAAAACATTAAATAATATTCACTTTGATAAATACTTAAAACTACAGTTAATAAAAATAATGTGGATGTAACCAACTTTCCTATGTATAAAAAAATACTTAAAATTTAATAAATGCTATGACATTTTTTTTTTATTCGATATCCTTAGTATAAGCATAAATGTACATCTTAATCTTAGAAACTTATGTAACCATTAAGTATTTATTATAATAAATTATTATTAATACCATTGATATATGAGATAATTAAAACCTCGAGAATATGAGATAAAAGATATTTTTAACTATTGCATTATATTGAGTTTCTTAATATTAATTAGGTTTAATTTAATATATCAACATTTTTTTTAGTAAAAGGTAAAATTTTTATTAAAAAAAACTAATCAGTTTATACAAATCCATTTGATATCCTGCCTTTCTTGGCAAGGCTTAAAATGCAGTTTTTTTGTTTTCTTTTATATACTTATGATCTCTGAATTCTTTGTTCTTTAAACTTTACCTTTTTTTTACCTATATATGTCATTTTCCAACAAATATTACTGAAGACCTCTTTGTTCTTTTTCTATTCCTGATAGCTTTCATGTTACATTTAATTCCATTGTTGTGCCCAAATGTCTTGTTCTACCTCTATCATTGGAGATTCTTCTTGTACTTTGCTCTGCACTATTTATAATAAATTTCTTAACATAATCCTCTGGATCCTCTCTTCTGAACTGAATTCCTCTTTAAAAATTTTGTTGTTCCATTCCAACCATATTTACCAGTAGATGAAGCCAAACCCTATATTCCAAGTTGTACTTATTAGTCCCAAAAATTACTACCATTAGGAGGATACCATTATGTTTGGCTAAATATGGAGTACCACCAATTCCAGATTATGTAAGTATAAGAGCAATATAAAATAAGGTGGTTTATAGTTTCTACCTCTTGGAAGCACATTACACATCTACTGGATGCAATGGACCCCTTTATCCTCATATTATCCTGAGTTATAATGCTTTTGTGAGAAACCTGCAATATAAAATAATTAACCTTTGATCAACCTTTTGGTTGCCATATTTATTTTTAGGGATGTTGTTGTTGGGGTTGGTTGTTGCTACTTTTGTGAGTCTTTCAGTAGCCTGCTTTCACTGTGTAAGTGCCTTGTTTTTCATATCCCCATGCTAGTTAGTCAGGTCCATATTTCCATAGCCATGTTCTTTTTTATAGGATTTATTTTAGTTCATATTTATCGACTTCCCATTATTCACCTAACCACTGGTCCAAATTTTGCCATCTTCCTAAAGTTGCTAGTTGTTAGCTTGGGGGGATGAGATACTGAGATATAAGAGTTTGACCATGATTACGAAAAATCTCTTTGATACCACTAAGATGAGGGTATTGTTTGATAAGTGGGGTGGAGTTCCCAAGAATCATCCCATAAAATAACTTTTATCCCATCACCTACTTTCCAATGTAAGTATTCCTTAATCAGTGAGGCCCCTATTTTGAGTGCTTTCCATTTCTTTGATTCCACATATGTAAATGGAAACCGTGGGACATCCTCCATTTCATGTGTAGGGTAATATTTAGCTTTTAGAACCTACCTCCATAACTAATTTGGGTTTGTGATCCACTGCTAGTATAACTTCCCTATTAGTGCTAGGTTTTTTGTTGATGCAACTCTAATTCCAAGACCTCCATCTTCCTTTGGTTGACAGAATTTCTCCCAGCTTACCAAAGCATTTTTTTGATTTTCTTGTGCTCCTAACCATAAGAATTTTCTCATCATTTTATCTATTTCTTTGAGTATGTTCTTTGGGGTTGCTAAAATGGAAAATTGTAAAGTGGAATAGTTTGTAACATTGACTTCAAAAGTGTGACTCTACCTCTAAAGTTTGAGACCAGTGTGACAACTTTGTGAAAATTTTATCTTTTATGGATTTCCAATATTTCTTTTATATGCTTTTTTCTATTAAAGGAATTCCTAAGTAATCTAATGGACTCGAGGCCGTTGATAACCTAAGAATGTTTTCTATTTGATATTTGATTCTCTTATGTATATTAAAGAAGAAACTTTAGATTTTTCTTCATTTAGAAGTTGGCCAGTGGTTGTAGTGCAGCAGTCTAATATTTATCTGATATTGGTTGCTTCTTTTATTGTTGCTTCCCCCCATAATATTGTATCATCTATGAATTGTAGATGAATGATAGCTATATCTCTATTTATTTGAATATCTGTAATGTTTTTCTTTACTTTTTTCTTTTGTATGAGTCTTTTGAGTCCTTTTGCAAAAAATATGAACAAATATGGAGAGAGAGGATCTCCTTATCTAATTCCTCTGCTGGAATTGAACATTGGGGAGGGGGTTCCATTGACGAGCACTAAAAATGAGATTGTGGAGATGCATTCATGTATCCAGTTGATCCAATATTTTTGGAATCCAAATATTTGCAAAATTTGATCAAAAAATTTTCAACTTACTCTATCATAGGCCTTGGATAGATCTAAATTTAGGAACATTCCTTTATTCTTTATTTTTCCCATATGATGTATATCTTCTTATGCTATTACAATCCCATATAATATTTGTCTAGTCTACACAAATCCTCCTTGTTTAGGAGATATGATATTTGGTAATATAGTTTTTAGTCTATTGGCTATTACCTTGGTGATGATCTTGTAGATCACATTGTAGAGGGCTAGTGATATGTAATTGGTTAGATTCTCCATCTCTCCTCACTTTGGAATAAAATATAGAAAAGTATGGTTGAGGGATTTGAGAATCCTACCACTATATCTAGCTTGTTCTACTGCTCTAGTTATATCTTCTCCTATAATATCCCAAAAATCTTTGTAGAATTCTATTGGTAATCCATAAAGACCTGGGACCTTTCCTGATTGTATGAAGAAGATTATTTCTTTCACTTATTTTTCTTTGATCTCTTTCATAAGGTCATCATTCTGCTCTTGAGAGACAAATCTGGGGATACTTCCCAAGATTTCATCCTGGGATTGTTTTGATAGATGTGAATCTATAGTAAACAAAGTAGAGAAATAATCATTAGCTACTTTTTACATACCTAAAGTAGTTTTTTCTATGAGTCCTTTTGCATTTGTTAAAGCATCAATCTGGTTATAGTATTTCCTAGTTGTAGTCGACTGGTGAAAGAACTTTGTATTCCTATCTCCTTCTTGAAGCCAAGTAATTATAGATAACTGCTTCCAATAGGTTTCTTCTTTCTTATCTAGCTCCTATTCCTATTGCATTAAGATATTTTCATAGGAGAGTAATTCCTATAAATGGGTTATGAATGAATTCTTTTTGCAACTCCTTGCATTCTCTCAACTAGATCTGCTCTTTGTTGCTGAAAATTTGATTTGGAATTTGCTCTAGTTTTTCAATTTATATTTGATAGAGTGTAGCTACAATTGTGCCATTCCAAATGTTGGTTTCCCTTGTTGCCACCATTGTTGAACTAACTCTGGTAATTCCTTGTTTAGAAGCCAAAACTTCTCAATTATGAAGGGGAAGTTTTTGGATTGGGGTATTTTGTTTGTGATATTTATATGTACCAACAGGAAATGATCAGAATATAAAAGGTTTATGATTTATAAATGATAGCTCGATAACTAGTGAATTTATTTCTATCAATATCCTATCTAATATTGATTTTATTTCTTGGTCTCCTTTCCTTTTATTGATCAAAGTAGTACCACATCTTGGAGGTGGAATGCCAATAAGATTTAAATTTATTATCTTGGACAATCAGGAGTTTGTCCTTCTCACTAAGATGATTTAGACCTCCCTCTTTGTCATTCATTGATATCTTGGCATTGAAGTCTCCACCCACCAAGAACGTATCTTCTGGGTAAGCTTCTATAATAGCTTGGATTGAATTCCATTGAGTTTTTTGTTCGTAAACTTTCTTCATCCTATAAAAGTTAATAATTAGCTATATTGAGTCTAATTATCTATCTCTCAATCTAGTCATCAAGATCCCTCTAGGCGATGCTACTCCTACCCACTGAAAAGTATATTTATTCCACAAAGTGACCATTCCCTTGGAGAAACCATGGGAAGCTTGGGCCTAATAGTCTTCATTCCTCCAGCATCTCGTAGATATTGTTGGCATTGCTTCCAGTGATGCTCTAGTTCTTGTAATAAAAATACATCTGTGTGGTTATATTCTATAATACGTTTAAAAACCAATTATTTGGGACAATCGTTTAATCCCCTTAAATTCCATGTGTGTATTATCATTGGGAACCCATGTCGTAGAAGTTGGCTATGGGTTTAACTATTCTTACCTCTCTCAAATGTTCTTCTTGTATTTTTTCTTTGTTTGTATTTCTACCTACTCCTTGAGAATTTGCATTTTTCAGCCTTTTCTCCATTTGGCTTATCCCAAGGGTTGGATTTTCTCTATTTTTCTTTGCTATTCCCATAATTACCTCAGATGTATGTGGCTCTTTATTGTACATTATTAGAGCTCCATATATATTTGGTTGTGGATGCTCTTTATATTCTATCTACTGTTATTTAGTTGATGCAAATTGTACCTTTATGGATTGTACTTCTACCCCTCTCATCACTTTTAGATAATATTTTTTTTGTATTTGTATGTTGTGGATGATGAATATCTTTTGCTATTAGTTTCTCAAGATTTTTTGTATCATTTGAGTGTGGTAGTTCCTATGCTTCCATTGGATCATCTAGCCTGAGGATATCATATTTATTGGATGGTGCCCTTCCTTATTAACATTGATTTGTATTTCCTACCTTCTACTGATTTCTTCCTCTTTCTTGGTTATTATTTTTTGTTTCTTTTCTCATAATTGGCTGAAATCCTTGTTCATTTTATTTTTTTTGAGGTTGGTTTACGAGGTTTGGATTTGTTGGATTTATATCTCCTTTGGCTATTTTGGGGAATCCTCTCACCAAATGTTCATGTTCATGACATACTCTACATCTAAAAGGCACAAAATCATAGTCTATTTGTTGTCTCCATATATTCCTTCCAAATTTGAGGTTAATTTTTGTTGGAAATGGTTTTACCAAGCCCTTCTACACACAAATTTTGGCATACACTATTGATACTCCTTTCACTGATTCTCTTGATATACCTATGTATTTGCCCAAGATATTACCTATCAACTCCAAAATTTCCTCTTTCCAGTATTCTAAAGGAAGTGCAAATAATTTTAGCCAAATTGGAGCATCCAAGGGTTCAGTTCTAGGATCAAAAGTAGGTCGCCATGGTTGCATGAATAGACCTGCAAGGCCTATGTTATACGAATCTCCCTTGAAAGCTTTTTCCTTTTCAAATATCATTGTGAATTCAACTACGAAGTATCCCTTCGATAATGTGAAGATATGCAATTACCCTTGTGGTACCCAATGCTTTTTGGCCCAGGAGTACAAGAACTTTGTAGAAGATTGGAGTCCCACAAACTTACATATTAAGGTATGCTTAGATTTATACATGATCTCAGCTGCTATGAGTTCTTCTATAATTTCTAGCACTGAGATTATTTCTATTTGAGGTAAACATCCATTTCTTTTGGCTTTTTTAGCTTCAGTATTCTTTCTTTTACCCATGGCTTGTAGTATTTTTTAGGCCTATTCTCCTATATCACATCTCTTCCTATTACAACGTCTGATCGCTTTTACAAAGAATTGCGTATAAAATAGCTATGGCGACTCTAAGTCCTTACTGCAGAAGTTCCTTGTGTGAACCATCCTACCGATGATTATTCCATTGAATTCTCCTCCCCTGTAAATCCTAATTTTTCAATTTGAAGCGTTCTCTAATTTTTCAAGCCTTCTATTAGGGTTTTCTATTATAACCCTTAAATTACACAAAACAAGGCAAAAACAGACTCTAAATCTAGATTAAAAATTTGAAAATACGAGTTTTAGCAAAATACAGTAACAAAACATACCAAGATAAAATCTATTTTTCTCCCTTATGCCACAACATGACTTTGATATCTAGAAAAATACCTCTAGTTTCATCTGTCTTCTCTTTTATTTCGTAATACGACTTCGATCTCTAGCTGATATATCAACATTTTAAGGATTGAACATTTTATGGATTTCAAATCATTAAATAATATTAACTTTAATAAATATTTAAAACTTAATATATGCCATGTCATGTTTGTTTCTTCGATATACTTAGTATAAGCATAAATATAAAACTTAATATGATAAAATTAAGTAAAATATTCTTTTAGACATTTATTATAATAAATTATTTTTAATACCATTTATATATGAGATAATTAAAACCACATGAATATAATATATAGGCTATTGTTAAGTATTGCATTCTATCAACTTTCTTAGTATTAATTAGGTTTGATTTGATATAAATCAAAATTTTAAGGATTGAATATTTTATGGATTCCAAATAATTAAAGAATATTCACTTTGATAGATAATTAAATTTTAATAGATGCCATGGCATGTTTTTTTATATATAAGCATAAATATACATTTTTTTTACATATGGAATCAACAATAGTCTCCATCATATTATCCATGTGGGTACAGTTCAAATCCGGAAAGCCACCACTATATAACCTCTACCTCATCTCAGAAAAAAATACTTCAAGTGAGGGGGACCTAAGAGGGGGCCTACCTCATGTTGGCAAGCACTCAACAAAATTGGTAAGTATAAATACACAACTTTAAATGAGGAACTTATGTAAAATATTATGTTAAACATTTATTATAATAAATTATTCATAATACCATTGATATATGAGATAATTAAAACCACCACACTATGAAATATATATATATATATATATTCCTCTAATACCATGTATTGAGATTTTTTTTTAGAAAAACTTATATTATATTAATTAGAACATTACAATATTATGGAGCTAACACTATCCACCATTTGAAAGACAAAATGAGATGGATAAGGAGTAAAGCATCCATAAATGAATATATAAGAATACAAACTAATAGAAATAAAAATGCTATAGCTATATCTTGGTACAATACATCAGATATCAACACTCATATGTGGGAGAGCCTATTATATGAAGAAATTATGGGTATGTCTTTCGTTATATCTTCTAAAGTCTTCAAAGAAGAAAAATAAGTAATCAAAACCTGAGCTTTCTCATCACTGTTAACTGATTTGTTTTTAGTTTTTTGTTGGACCTTCTGAAGATCTTGAACCATACGAGCAAGTTGATTAAGTCTGTAAATAACATCTCAAGGTGTGCAATAAGTCATATAAACTTAAAAATAAATACGTCCCACATGTAACAAAATATCAAAGGTTGAGTTTATTAAAACTATATCCCATTGAGGCACAAATCTAGTAAACACATTTTTGCATCTGCACTTCGAAATGTGCTTGATATGGATGAGTCTAAAAATATCCTAAATTTTGGGGTGTTAATCTAGTTGAGAAAAACCAAGCAGAGAAAGCTTCCAATATCTAGTGAAATAAGGGAAATGAAAAGTGTAGAAGACATCCCAAAATTTCTTAGCCATGTCACAAAATAAAAACAAGTGTATACGAGTTTCTAAAACATTACAAAAATTACATTGAGGGAAAATATGTAAAATCAAGGCCAAGATTTTAGAAGTTGGAAGTTTTTTATGCAAAATATACCATCTAAGAAGTTGATTTTTGGATTCAATATAAAATTTCCAAATTTGAGTAGAAAGAGACTACCATTGGGCATTGGGAAAATTTACTTGCCACTTAACATTGATCTTAAATTCTAAAGAAGAAGGATACAAAATATTTTTCTATATCCAACTAGAAGTAATGGAAGAGATTTTATGACCATTAAGCCATCTCGAATCATTCTATATATTATGGGCAGTTGTTCCCAACTTTAGAAGGATCTCACAGAGGATGGAATCCACAACTAAGACATAAGAATATTTGAACCTAGGGAGGAGGGATAAATAGTTGTATATATGGTTCCAAGTAAGAATTGAGCAACTACCTAGATCCCAAATATCTCTAATTCTATTTATTCATTTCTTGAATAAAGCTATACCATGAATAAAACTGCATAAAGCTAAAGGTTTATGATTATGGAGGATAAGTTTATGGAGCAACTACCTAGATCCCAAATATCTCAAGGAGTCAAATTTCTATGCTAATAAATGAGAAACTGATTATCAATATTTCTAGTTTTGGATAACTAGAATAGATCCTTTAACCATAAATTAAGGCATATTAAGGACCTTATCCTCCCAAGAGGTTCCTTTCCATTTACCTTTGTGAGTAGCTATATATATTTTGTAATGAAAAATGTGTTTCTAGTTTTCATCACCAATGATGGCTCTAACAATCCATTTTATAGCTAAAATTTTTCTCTGGGTAAGAGGATCAATGATTTCTAGACATCTTAAAGCCTTAGGTTGAGTAAAAATTTTCCAAAATATGGATTTCATTCCCACTTCACCATCTCATTTGATCCATTAAAAATTATTAATGGTTTGAGTTAATTTGTTATAGGCTACCTTGGAGGCAAACCAACAAGAGGAGTAATAATCAGGAGAGGCTACCATAATTTTATTCACAACTTGAATTATTCCTACTAAGGAAAGAAATTGAGCTAGCCAAGCATTTAATTGTTTTTGAAGGCTTTCCATAACCCAGTTTCATATATTCTTAGGAGAGATATTAATCCCAAAGGAAATTCCCAAATAATGTAAAATTGTACCATGAGGTATGATCTTCCACTCAGTCGAGGAGTTGCATCAACAAGGAGAGGAAGAGATATAGAAGACTTCTATTTTAGAGTCATTTATATGAGAGCCAAAGACATCACAAAACAATTGAACAATCTCTTTAGCCATTTTCATCTCTTGTTGAGTATTTTGAAGAAAAAGAATGGAATTAACAACAAAATGTGAGTTAAGAGTATGTTTATCCCCAAGAAACTTAATACCCTAAATGATACCATCAGAATAAGTCTTATGAAGAAGATAACCAATAGAATCGACAACCAAATCATACAAAAAATAGCAAGGGGTAACCCTGTCTAATAGACCATTGAAGAGGGAAGGAGGGGGAAAGAGATCCATTAACCTAAACATAAGCTGAAGCATCACCAAAGAGCATAAAAATTTGATTACAAAATTTTGGACCAAAACCAATCCAAGAAAGCATACTAAGAATAAAATCCCATCTGATTCTATCATAATCTTTGTAAATCTAACTTAACCAAGAGGACATCTTGATTGGATTCGATAGCCCATTGTGAAGCTTCCCAAGCATTCATAATATTATCTAAAATATAAGGAAAAATCGCTTGAGCAATAAATTATTTCAAATACCATTGATGTATGAGATAATTAAAACCATGAGAATATAAGATAAAGACCATTGTTAATTATTGCATTATATTTAATTTCTTAATATTAATTAGGTTTAATTTGATATATATAAATATTTTAAGGGTTGAACATTTTATGGATTCCAAATCATTAAATAATATTTACTTTGATAAAATACTTAAAGACTACAGTCACTAAAAATAGTGTGGATGTAACCAACTTTACTATGTATAAAAATAATACTTAAAACTTAATATATACCATGACATGATTCTTATTCGATATACTTAGTATAAGCATAAATATACATCTTAATCTCATAAACTTATGTAAATTATTCCATTAGGTATTTATTATAATAAATTATTTGTAATACCATTGATACATGAGATAATTAAAACCATCCAAATGTGAGATAAAGGATATTGTTAAGTATTACATTCTATTGACTTTCCTAGTATTAATTAGGTTTTATTTGATATATCAACATTTTAAGGGTTGAAAATTTTATGGATTTAAAATCATTAAAAATATTTTCAATAAATACTTAAAACTTATTTTTTATTATAAATGTTTGTGAAAATCAAAATTGCAAAGTGCAAAGGATTAGGGATTTTTTCTTAAAAATATCTCATCTTTTAGGAGCCATATCTTCGTGAAAAGTTATCCAATTCAACTGATTCTTTGACCAACTTATGTAGAATTTGAATAGATTTAAAATGAGTATTCATATAAAATTATCAATGTACAAGTTGTATGCAAGGTGTCTCCTTGTATAGCTAGTTAGAGTGTTGTCCAAGGAATCTATCTTCCTATATAAAGGGCCTCACAGCTTCATTCGGATGTATCACTTCATTCTTATAATAAGATGTTGCATAGCTCTTATTTATTTCTATCTCTCTTTCTCTATTTCTCTTGATATGATGAAATGGTGCTAAAACCATCATTAATCATAGTTTTAAACATGAAACACATAGTCCAACATTTTACAGCAAGCTATCAAAGCATTAATCTAAGATTTAAAATACAACTAAGCAAGAAAATGTTCTAGCATAGTTTTCAAAAAGCTAAATCTAGATCCTCTTACAAAAGCCACCTAAAATTGTGCCCCAACTTCATTTATGCCATGTCCATGCCTTTGATATCTTTTACCTTGCATGCTCCTTCCAAAACTCTAAGAAGAACCCCCCATTTCCTACTTATTTCCCCTCTTAACTAGCCAAGGGATCCCCATTCATTTGTAACTCCCAAGGCATTATCAAGAATGATTATAGGAGGGAAAAAGGTGGCCATTTACATCTAGCATTCCATTGCTCATGAAGGGCTAACATTAGCTTATATAAATCTACCATGAGGTATTTTAAAGAGAAGTTACTTAAAATTTAAAATTTCATTTTTTTATTTTACTACAAGGAGCAACAATGATTTGCTTAAACATCCCAAAATAGATTTAAATATCTATTCCACTTTAAGCAATTAAAGTGATAGTCAATTATTTTAAATTTTGATTTAAAACTTTTCCTTATTTTTAAAAACAACCATAATAGTTGATTAAGTCATTCATTTGATTAAATAAACTTAATTATATATTTGCATTCCATATTAAGCATAATTGAGATATTTTCTACCAAAAAAACCACTCAAGAAACCTATCATCAAATCAATCCATATATGTTTCATAACATCATTTTATCCTTAAGAGGGTGACCCTTTTTAAGATAGGCTAAGCTATCACTGGCCTAATTTAAAAAGACTCATTGCAAGCAACTTCTTGACCCAATGATGTGAACATGAGCACAAGAAAAAAATAAATGCACCTATATGAATGGTATTTATCCATGTTACCTTGAGCTATTTATGAACAAGTCATCACCATAACTTCCTTTTAATATGATCTCTCATTATTTGTGGTCAACTTCTTATCCATCTATGAGAGTACTTGATCCTACAACCATGTAGAGAATCAACGTTACCATATCATCATATAAAATAATAAAAAAAATGAATGCATATATCCATCCAATTGCATCAAATCCAAGCATTAATCATAATTTATCAATACAAAGTCCATATTATAAAGGTCCTTCCAAGGTGGGTCATGACACTCCCTAGATGAGCACTTGTTACAAAAAATATACATGTTGCACTCTAAACACACCTACCATAAAGTAAAGGCCTCTAAATATTGAACTAGGAGAGAAAACTATATTCTCGAACTCATAGAGTTCCATAGATCAAATAACTACTCCAATGAGACATCACCAAGTTGGAGCAAATTAAAAAACCTTTCACCTTATTTCTAGATCGAACCAACAAAGGGACATCAAAATAGAAGGAGATCAATAGATTCTCTTACCCCATAAAAAAACACACACTATTTTGGTCTCACCAAGCCCCTCTTATGAATATTATCTTGAGTCAATATTCTATTATGAATGGCTAACCAAATAAAAATGTTGACTTTTGACCAGATGCTTGAATTCTACACCTTCTTCCAAATTTCCTTCTCCCCACCCAATCCCTTTGTGATCTAGTCATATCCCTTAGTTATGGAATACCATCTATTTCCATTGTCTCCCCATCCTAAATAATCCTCTTATAACCAAAAGAACTACCTTTGATCCAAAATAACCCTTAAACTATCCCTATCTTCTTCAGCTATCTATCTCCAAACTTAGAGGTCTTTTTACATGCTCAAAACCACTCTCTCTTCATATTCCTCCAAAAAGTATTTAACGTAGATCCAATTTGTATTCTTAAGAATCTCTAGAACATTACTTAGGTTTGTGAACTGGGAAGTAATTGGCTAGTATTGATCCCATGCAGTAATTGGCTAGTATCTCCAAATTTTGCTTTTCTCCTATTTTTGACTTTCCAGAATAGCCCTTTAGTAATAACATTACTAGCCATTTTAAATGCAGTCCAAATGATAGATCCATATTTTTAAAGGGGAGGCTATAAATTTGTTCCATATCATCCCCATACTTCATAGATATAACCTTTGACTTAAGGCTAGACTGATCCATAATCTAATTCCACAATAATTTAGTTGATAAAACCAAGTTTTGATTCATGAATCTATGGATATCCAACACTCATTTATTTAGTGGGATGCAAATCGAATCCCACTTTACCAAAATATATTTATTTTTCAATTTTGAGCCTCCCTAAATAAACTCCCTCAAAATTCTATCAATCTCCTTAACACAATGCTTGAATCCAATCATAGTTGTAAATTGAAAGCCTATGACACCAATTTTATCAGTTTCAATATTTCCCTCAGAGAAATCCAACGATGGGTCCAATGATTTAACTTACATTAAATTTTATCTGTAAGAGTCCTCCAAAATTCCTTTCCAAGATGTCTTCCTACCAATAGAAGCCCAAGATATATAAAAGGGACCAAGCCTTTCTTAAAATTTAAAATATTAAGGATATGGGTTTGCACCCTATTATCAATATTGAAAAAGAAAACCTTAGACTTATCTTCATTGATAACTTGACCCAAAACTCTCCATATATATCCAAACATCTTCTAAACCCCTTAACGTTCTTGATGAGCAAAATACTTTAGTATTTTTAATCTAATATATTTTTGCTTAACATCCATTTTTCCACCATTCGCTAATATTTCCCTAATCTTATTGAAACCACTATGACACAGGGTGGATACATGAAAGAATTTTCACCTTCCTTAAGCCATTGAATTCTTGACTTTTTCTTCCAAAAGGTTTCCTCCAAATCTAAGAGATTACGAAACTTTGATAATAATTCTCTTGCCTTTGATATTAATTGATTTGTAAAGGTACCATCCCTAGTGGACTATTCAATTTTCTTTAGCTTTTGTTTGATACTATTTTTCTAATTGAATATACGACCAAAAACTAATTTTTTTTCAAGCTTAAGTTTTTGTTTGATGTAACGAAGCTTGTAAGCAATTAACACTATTCAGGGTTATTCATAGCAGTGAAACTTTGCCATTGGGGTGAAAAAAAGCATTTTCAAAAATTCAAATTTGTGAAATTTCCAGGACTCGGACGTCGGTAATTTAGCCAAAAATTTTGGGAAAAAATAAATTTTAGGTGTTAGTTAGCTGTCCTTTGATGAGAGTATCATGAATATTTTGAAAAATTTGCAAGTAATCCCGCCTAAATAAAGTACCCTTTTTGCCCTAAAATTTTAAAATTTCTAAATTATCCTGCCAACTCACCAAGTATACCTCTATATATAATTAACACCCCAGGGATATAGATGCATTTTTGAACCTTGTTCTACACTCGATGAATATATCGACCCTGTTATGTAACTGTATGACACCAGCAATATATCCGCCCAACACCACAATTTTGCAACCGGTCGAAACCTTATACTACAACCGGTTGAAATCCTATTCTACAACTGACAGTACCAGATGAAACCACACTATAGTTAGACCTATGTTGCAATCGAACATAACCATTTTTTGCGGTAGACAGTGTGCATTTCTATCGGATGTAGTTTTGTAGAAATACACCAACCCTCCCTCGAATGCATTTTTGCACAAGGCCCCCTGGATATAGTTTTGTATCCGAGCCTTCCTTGGATGTATTTCTGCATCGGCTCCGCCAAATACATAAATGCACCTGGCCTTCCCCTGGATGCAATTTTGCACCCAACCCTCCCTCGGATGCATATCTGATGGTAGTTTGGTGTTGTTTATTTTTTTTTCCAATATAAATAAAAATTCATCAATTTTTTCTAATTTTTGATGAAAATATAAAGTATTTCGCCATGTCTTCCTACATGAAGTTGCCCAGGATTCGCCAGGGTTTCGAATCAAATTTGCCATTTTTTTACAATTACGTTTTGGGTCCGACCCCTCATGCATAGCCCTGACACTATATTTGGTCTTAGAAAGTATTTTTGCTACTATTCCTCAATTTTGGATTCAAGGTCTTCATTTTTTAACCACATCAATTCAAATCAAAAGGGAATTTTATATTTTTCCCCCCTTCCTCCCGTTCCCACAACAAGGGATTATGATTTGACCTAATTTTTGGTTGGGTAGTGAGGGTTGAGTCTCAAAAATTAGGTATGCCTTCCTAAGAAATAAAAAATATCTCTAGTCTTACTTGAATATGATGTTCTTCTAATCATATATTTCTCCATGTATACCTCATTCTTCTTAATTCCACATCCATTAACTGATTCTCATCTAAAAATTCCTTAAAATCATTCCTCCATACAAATTAGGCTACCTCCTTGTTTATATGAGGGGTTTAATGGAAAGTTAAAATCTTCAACCAACACCCAAGGAATTCTAGTAAAGGAGATTCTCAAATGCGTCAAATCCTTCTAAAGCTATTAACACCTATAGACTGAATTATGGGCATAAAATTCATTATGATCTAGTTTTTTTTAGAGTCTAGATTATAATAGAAAATAGCAATATATTGACATGTATAAAATAGAAGATAAGGAATATTAGTAGTAAATTTTATAGTTTTTAGTTTTATAATTTTTTTTTATATAATTTAAATATTATTTATATATATTTCATTAAATATATAATATAAAAATTACTTAAAATTTTTAATTATAAAACTTAAAAAATAAATTTAAGTTTTATTTTTAAAATAATTTTTTATTTAAATTTAAAATTATAAATTAAAAAAACAAATTGCACAAAAACCTTTAAAAAACTATCTAACTTCATTTGTTTATTTATTTTGGTGGCTTGTGATTGTCTTGTGATGGTATTATTTAGTAGAAATCGGGCCACATACTATGTAAAATAGAAACTATTGGTTTTATTCCATTACAAATGTCCATTGCATTTCATTCTTGTGCTTTCTTAAACTGGACATGGAGAGGTTTTGAGGCATGGGAGGGGAGAACAACCTAACAATTCTCCTCCTCATCGACATAAATACCCAACTTTCACATAAACAACTAGGAAGTAGGTCCAATGCCACATTTTTTTACACCAAAAGACTGGCCTTAGATACCAATACAACACATAACCATTATCTCCTCATTTTCCAATACTAAAATAGCCTACAATACCCCCTCCCCTAGATTACTATGAGCAGTAACATCAGTGTTAACCTAATCCATCAATAGTGGCTTCCACTTCCCACCTCTATTAAATTTTTTAGTAGGAGGAGCCTTCCTTATTAGTGATATCCAAGTCTATAATGATTGGGACTGAACACACCTAGGTATCACAATCCCAAGAAGATCCAATAACTCCTTGTATTTGGGTAAAAACTAAGAATATTTGATTCCTCTTACAACCTCTCTAATATTGAGAAATGTTCTTAAGAAAATTGACTCTCTAGATGAGCATTCATCACAAAAATATACTCGTTGTACTCCAACCAAACATACCACAAAGTGAAGGCCTTGAAATAATGACCTAGAAGGGTAGACTATCCACCGACCCCCCTTGAGCCCCATAGATCAAATAACTACTCCATCAAGACATCACCAAGCTGAGGCAAATTAAACAACTTTTAGCCTTGCTCCTAGATCTAACCAACAAATGGACATCAAACTAGAAGGTGATCAATAGATTATCTTACCCAATAATAGAGGACACACCATTTTTTATTCCACCAAGCTTCTCTTATGAATATTATGTTGAGTTAAAATCCTATTTTGAATGGTTAACCAAATAAAAAATTTGACTTTCAACCAGATACTTGAATTTGACACCTTATTTAAAATTTCCCTCTCCCCACCCAATACCTTTGTGAGCCAATCATATCCCTTCTTTATGGAATACCATCTCTTTCCTTTGTCTCCCCATCCTAAAGAGTCCTTCTATTCTAACCACGAGTACTACCTTTGATCCAAAATAGCCCCCAGACTATACCTATCTTCTTTAGATATATATTTCAAAATTGAGAGGTCTTTCCACCTACTCAAACCCACTCCCACTTCATATTCCTCCCCAAATTCAAGAACTAGAAAGTAATTGACTGGTATTGATCCCACGCATCATCCTAAAATTTTACTTTTTTACTATTTTTGACATTCCAGAATAGCCCTTTAGTAATAACATTACTAGGCTTTTTAATTGTAGTCTAAATTATGGGCCCCACATTAAAGAAGAGGCTATAAAATGGTTCCACCTCATCCCCATACTTCATAGATAGAACCTTCCACTTAAGGCTAGACTAGTCTAGAATCTAATTCGATAATAATTTACCTGATAAAACCAAGTTCTGATCTACCAATCTATGGATACCCAACCCTCATTTATTTAGTGGAATGTAGACATAATCCTACTTTAGAAAACACTATTTTTTTTCAATTTTGAGCCACCCTAAAGAAATTCCCTCAAAAGTCTATGAATATCCTTAACATAGTGCTTGAGATCAATCATAGCTATAAATTGAAATATTGAAATAGCCTACAATATTGATTTTATCAGAGTCAATCTTCCCCCTAGCAAGAGATAATGATGGATCCAATGATTTAAATTACCTTAATCTTCATATGTATGTCCTCAAAAATTACTTTTCAAGATGTCTTCTTGTCAATGGAAGCTCGAGATATATAAAGAGCACCAAGCCTTCTTTGAAATTTGAAATATTAAGGATATGGGATTACACCCTTTTATCAACATTGAAAATGAAAAAATCCGACTTATCTTCATTGATAACTTGATCCAAACCACTCCCGTATAGATCCAAACATCTTCTGAACCCCTAAGCCTTCTTGATGAGCAAATTCTAGTAGAATATTAAAAAGGTTTTTTTTTTTTTTATAATAAACTCACTTACACACAAACACCCAAAATAAGCTCACTTGCATGCATAAACACACTCTCTCCAACCTAATATTTTCTGAAGAAAACAAAAAGTATTAAAAATTAAAAAAATTTAAATAAACCACTCAAAATTGTACCTTATAATCTTATTATTTTTTAAAATTAATAAATATTTAACTTATATTAATAATAAAATATTTAATTAAACTCAATTAAATTTTAAATCCAAAAATATAATATATTTATATTTTCACATAATCTTACAATTAATTCAACTATGTAATTATCATCCAATGACACATTCCCCTCGCTTTGATGATAATGACCACACTCTTGATTAATAACAAGAGGAATGAATTGATGATGAACATTTGATTTATTGTCAAAGTCCAAAGGTAGTATCCTTAATAGGACTGGTGTAATGGCTAAGTGATAAGATCCTTAAACTAAGTTAAAATTAGATTCCTTGTTAATATATGTATTAAATATATTATAAGGAATAGTAGTGGTATAATTTATAGTTTTAAGTTTTATAATAAATTTTATATTATTTTAATTATTATTTATATATATAATTAGATAAATATTATAAAATATTAGTAATAAAATATTTAATTAAAACTAATTAAATTTTAAATTAATGTATTTATTTTTTCAGATAATTTTGCAGTTCTTATATGAAACATAGACTAATTCAACCATGTAATTATAAATATAATTTTATATTTCTTTCCCCCTTCCTCCCATTCCCACAACAAGAGATTATGATTTGACCCAATTTTTGGTTGAGTAATGAAGGTTGAGTCTCCAAAAATAGGTAGGCCTTCCTAAGAAATAAAAAATCTCTCTAGTATTACTTGAATATGATGTTCTTCTAACCATATATTGCTCCATGTATAACTCATTCTTCTAAACTCCACATCCATTAACTGATTCTCATCTAAGAATTTTTTAAACTCATTTCTTCAAACAAAATTAGGCTACCTCCTTGTTTATATGAGGAATTTAATGGAGAGTTAAAATCTCTAGCCAACACCCAAGGAATTATAGTAAAGGAGATTCTTAAGTGTATCATATCCTTCTAAATCTATCAACACCCATAGATCGAATTATTGGCATAGACATTCATTATGCTATAGTTTTGTTTGGAGTCTAGATTATAATAGAAAATAGCAATATATTGACATGTTGTAATAATTACTCTCCCTTCAATTTTAATCTTGTTTCAAAGATACAAAAAACCTCCAACAAACCCTTCCACATAGCTATAGACTAAGTTGACTTCTTTCCAAATCGCTCTTCCTACTTTTTCAGCTTTTTGATAGTCTAATTTAGTTTCTTGAAATAGAATCATATTTGGATTTAGATCTCTTATTAAAGTGTACACTACACTATGTTTTGAAGGGGTATTAAGACCCCTTATTTTCCAAGGAAAATTAATCAAGACCTAGCAAATATTGTAGGATCAATCACCACTAGATCTCCTAACTAATAGAGACCTAGCTAGCATTGTAGGATCAATTACCACTAGATCTCCAACCTCCTTTGTGATCCCTACTAGAACTTCCTCATGCCAAAGATAACGGGGGATACCTAGAACTTGTATCTAAATTGATTCCTAGGAAATGCTATAGGTTGGGGGATTAAATTTTTTTAAACACTTCCTAAGAAATAATCTCCTATGTCCAAAAAACCAAGGACCTTTCTGTAGAATCTAGTCCCTATCTTCCTCATAGTTCAATTTAATCTATATAAGATTCTTTGGCATTGTAATTATTTCCATGTGACCCAGGGGTTTCCATTTCTTCCATGCTCACTTTTTTATTGCATCCAAATACAATATAATACCAATTAACTTCTTGACCAGTGACATCAATCCCTACACTGCCATAATTTTGACAAAGGTATCCAAAAATTGGAGTTTCCCTCTTGATGATTGTATTTATTAAAGTTACTCCTAGATCCAACCAATAAAAGGATATCAATCTAGAAGGTGATCAATATATTATCTTACCCCATAATATAGGACACACTATTTTAGGCCCACCAAGCACCTCTTACAAATATTATCTTGAGTTAAAACCCTATTATGAAAAGTTAACCAAATAAAAATATTTATTTTTAGCTAGATACTTGAATTCCACCCCTTCTTCCAATTTTTTTTCTTGCCACCCAATCTCTCTATGAGCCAGTCATATCCCTTCTTAATAGAATACGATCTATTTCCTTTGTCTCCCATCCTAAAGAGTCCTCTCCTTCTAATAATGAGTAATACCTTTGATCTAAAATAACTCTCAGACTATCCCTATCTTATTGAGATATATATCTCCAAACTAAGAGGCCTTTCATCCTACTCAAACCCACTTCTCCTTCATCTTCCTTCCCAAAGTACTTAACATAGACCCAATTTGCGTTGTTAAAAATCTCTACAATATTACCTAGGTTCGGGAACTGAATAGTAATTGGCTGGTATTGACCCCATGCATCATCCTAAATTTTTACCTTTATCCCATTTTTGAATTTCCATAATAGCCGTTCAGTAATTAAATTACTAGACTTTTTAATTGTAGTCCAAATGATGGACCCTCCCCATTAAAGGGGAGGCTATAAATTGGTTTCACCTCATCCCCATACTTTACAGATAGAACCTTCGACTTAAGGCTAGACTGGTCTAGAATCCAATTCCACAACAATTTAACCAATAAAGCCGAGTTTTGATTTACCAATATGTAGATACCCAATCCTCCTTTATTTAGCAAAATGTAAACCGAATCCCACTTTAGCAAACTCTTTTTCTTTTTCAATTTTGAGCCTCCCCAAAGAAATTCCTTCAAAAGTCTATGAATATCCTTAACACAATGCTTGAGATCAATTATAGATGTAAATTGAAAAACTGAAATAGCCTACAACACTGATTTTATTAGAGTCAATATTTCTCCTAACAAGAATCAACGATGGGTCCAATGATTTAAATTACAGAAAAATTCTTTTCCAAGATGTCTTCCTACTAACATAAGCTTGAGATATATAAAAGGAACCAAGCTTTTGTTGAAGTTTAAAATATTAAGGATATGGGTTTGCACCTTATTATCAACATTGAAAAAGAAAACAGTAAACTTATCTTCATTGATAACTTGACTTGGAAGCTCTCCCATATAGATCCAAACACCTTGGCCTTCTTGATGAACAAATTCTAGTAAAATATTAAAATATTTTACTTCTTTTTATAATAAACTCACTTACACACAAATACCTCTAATAAGCTCACTTATACACATAAACACTCTCTTCCCAACCTAAGTTTCCTATTTTTTTTTAAATATTAAAATAAATACTAAATAATTTAAATAATTTTTTAAAGCTACTTAAAATTATACCCTTAATTTTATTATCTTTAAAAATTAATTAATATTTAACTTATATTAATAATAAAATATTTAAATAAAACTAATTAAATTTTAAATTAATGTATTTATATATTTTTTTTTTGATAATTTTGCACTTCTTATATGAAACGTAGATTAATTCAACTATGTAAATATCATCCAATAACACATTTCCATGGGTTTGATAACGACCACACTTGATTAATCACAAGAAACAAGGAAGAGGAGGAATTGATGATGAACATTTGGTTGGGTGTCAAAGCCCAAAGGTAGAGTCCTTAGTGATAAATTTAAAATTAGGTCTGTGAGTTTAGGTGGATTGGTAAGTTAGTGTGTTTACTGAGAGGAGATATAGGTTCCAATCCCACGGTTTCAATCTCACGAGCGTTTTTATGCATATCTAGTAGTCCGATGAGACTCTTTTACGTGTTGCACTTGACTGATGACAGCGATCTATTTCCTATTTGTCCGGAAGTCCCCTTCATGTTACATGTTGAACCAGACTGACGAATATAGTGCGAACCCTGTGTGTTAGGTGATTCCCTTCATGCCACATGTTGAACAATGATCTATTTCCTGTTTGTCCGGAAGTCCCCTTCATGCTACATGTTGAACCAGACTGACGAAGAGAGTGCGAACCCTATGTGTTAGGTGGTCCCCATCTGTTTGTCTAGAAGTTCCCTTTATGCTAGTAGTCCGATGAGACTCTTTTACGTGTTGCACTTGACTGATGACAACGATCTATTTCCTATTTTTCCGGAAGTCCCCTTCATGTTACATGTTGAACCAGACTCACGAATATAGTGCGAACCCTGTGTGTTAGGTGATTCCCTTCATGCCACATGTTGAACAACGATCTATTTCCTGTTTGTCCGGAAGTCCCCTTCATGCTACATGTTGAACCAGACTGACGAAGAGAGTGCGAACCCTATGTGTTAGGTGGTCCCCATCTGTTTGTCTAGAAGTTCCCTTCATGCCACATGTTGAACCAGATTGACGAAGATAGTGCGAACCCTGTGTGTTAGGTGGTCCCCATCTCACACCGGATTACCATTAACGATATAGTGGTTGTATTGGAAACCTTCGCTGATAGTTTAAACCATGCCAGCTGTGTTGGCAGTTACTAAAAATTGTGATTGTAACCAATTTATCTATGTAACCAAAAAATAAATAAATTTAAAATTAAAATTAGAATGTCGTTATTTTATATTTATTAAATAGACGATAAGGAATGGCAATGGTAAAGTTTATAGTTTTATAAAAATATTTATATTATTTAATTATTATTATTTATTTATTTTGTCGTTAGAAATTCGGTTAGGAATTCGAGCAGGTTGTTCAAATTTTTATGATCACCGCAATATTTTACGTCTATTCAAAAAAATAGTAACACACATATTCGCACATTTCACCTTTATAACTACCATACCACGATCATTTTAAACCAATTTTTAATTATAATAATTATTAATTTATTCAAATTTTATTTTTTTAAAATACAAATTAAAATAAACACTCCACAAAAACCTTTAAAAAACTATCTAACTTTATTTATTTATTTTGGTGGCTTGTGATTGTCTTGTGATGGTCTCATTCCACATACAATGTAAAATAGTCCATGAGAGCTTTGAATGTCATTTCAAACCATTTATTCATCTTAATAATTTTATTAGAAGGCAATGATTTTACATGCCCGGTTTTATTCTCAGATTACAGATGTCCATTGCATTTCATTCTTATGCTTTCTTAAACTGTACGTGGAGAGGTTCCGAGGCATGGGAGGGGAGAACAACCCAGCGATTCTCCTTATCATCGACATAAATGCCCAGCTTTCGCAGAAACAACTGGGAAGAAGGTCCGATGCCGCACTTTTTGCACCAAGAGTGTGGCCCTACATACGAATACAGCACGTAACCATTATCTCCCTCTTTTCCAATACGAAAGCGAGAACCACTCGCCGAAGCGGCTTCGATGAAAGAAGTATTGATGCTCCATGTCGTTGATTGCACACAAACGGTTTTACCGACAGATGTTATGTGAACGTCTTTGACGCCTTGGATCGCGTCTCCAGATTTGAGGGGCGTGAATATCACCGGAAGCCCTTGGGAGGTCCCAGACTTGTCTTGCGCCACATACATTGGACACGAGTTACTACGCATCCTCAGCGTTATTCCTCCGCCGTGGCCTTTCGCCTTCGTCGCAGGCAGAACGTAGTATTCCACACCTTGTTGCACAACATGCCCATCACTGTCGTATATTAAATCTGCCGCTCCACAGGAAAGGGGACTCACAATTGCAATAGCCACCGCTATCACTATGAAGGATATCCTGCCAAAATCTCCATTAGATTTCTTCGAAACAAAAATAACGAGTGGCATATACAGAATTAATTAAGTACAGTCCATGCAGAATACATACCAGCTTGATCGCGAGTCCATTGTGAATGTCTAATAACAATAATATTTTCTCTGTGATTAGGACGGTGTTGTGGGCAGGTATTTATAGAAAGATAACGCCTTGTTAGTCCATCTCAATTTTGGAGGATAAGCGCGTGATTGAATTTTGGAGGATAAGCGTGTGATTGAATAGACTCGACTTCTACTTTGACTTCACCAGTTTTTTGGCTTGATCCTCAGGGTAAATCTACATTGTATGTATTGAAGTACTTAGAGAATTTTTAAAAAGAGTTGTAGAGTATGGTTAAGTATTGCATTCTATAGATTTTTCTATCATTTGATATATTAGGGTTAAATATTTTATAAATTTCAAATCATTCAAGAATTAATAAATATTCTATGTATAATAAATGTAATGTCATGTTTTTTTGGATATATTTATTATAAGCATATATATTATAATACTTTCTTGAGGTTTAAGACTAATATATATTATATAAATGTTTTATTTAAAAATAATATATTTTTCAATTTATAAAATGTTTGTTTGTTTTATTTATTTAATTTATTTTTTTGGTTAGGTTATTGTGAGAAAAATCTATGACTTATGCATAGGATTGATCAGTCTCCTCCCAACTATGACCCTTCGTAAAGCCGAATGCTATACTTATCAATAGAGAATTTAACACAAAACCATCACACCCACCCCTCACACATTTGCCCACCCCCCGTTTGAACCTTGAACCTCCCGAAAGAAGAGCCAAAACCCAAACCTTAAAATAATGATATAATTTGATTGATTATGTTAAATGAATAATTTATAACAAGAATGTTTTTTTAAACATTAACTTAAAAAATAAACATCCAAAAAAATTGATCTATTTAGTAGCTGTTATCATCTTGTTGTTACTCATTTTAATTTATTTTTAAATGTGTCTAAATGGTATCTTAATCTAAATTGAAGTGTTGTTACTCATTTTAATTTATTTTTAAATGTGTCTAAATGGTATCTTAATCTAAATTGAAGCTTTGTGATTTGTTGCGTATTTATTATATGATAAAAATCTAAAATTAATTATTATTTTCATGAATATTTATTTATATATTTTTTTTATTGAGGTTTGTGTGAGAAACCTACAACCATGTTCAAAGTTGGGTGGTGGGCATCCCCATCCCAACCATGACCTCTAATAAAGGTGAAAGTTGAGCTTATAAATAAGGGCCAAACATACCTATACACACCCGTCACACAATCGCCCCAACAAAAATTATATTATAAATTATTTGTATAGAACAATAATTTTTTGGAAGAAAATTTCATATACTAGCGTAAGATTTAACATTAAGTCCATGGATTTTATGTGAGCAAAGAATTTCACACTACTATTGAATTTAGTATTGAATTTACTAATATTAATTAAATTTAATTTAGGTCGCACATTTTAGATTTCAAATAATTAAAGAATAGTCACTTTGATAAATACTTAAAGCTTAACAAATTTCATGGTATATTTTTTCTTAAATATACTTATTATAAACATAAATATACAACTTAATCTGAAAAACTTATGCAAAATATTCTTATGGAATAAATTTTTTCTAATATCATTGATATGAGATTTAAAACCACGAGAATAGAATATGAGATAAAGACTATTGTTAAGTATTGCATTCTATTGAATTTCTTAGTATTAACTAGGTTTAATTTGATATATATCAATATTTTAAGGGTTGAACATTTTATGGATTCCAAATCATTCTATTGAATTTCCTAATATTAATTAAGTTTAATTTGATATATATCAATATTTTAAGGGTTGAACATTTTATGGATTCAAAATCATTAAATAATATTTACTTTGATAAATACTTAAAACTACAGTTACTAAAAAATAGTGTGGATGCAACCAACTTTCCTATGTAAAAAAAAAATACTTAAAACTTAATTGATGCTATGACATATTTTTTTATGTGATATACTTAGTATAAGCATAAGTATACATCTTAATCTTAGAAAATTATGTAAAATATTCCATTAAGTATTTATTATAATAAATTATTCTTAATAGCATTGATATATGAGATAATTAAAACCACGGGAATATAAGATAAATGCTATTGTTAAGTATTGCATTCTATTGAATTTCTTAATATTAATTAGGTTTAATTTAATATATCAACATTTTTTTAGTAAAAGGTAAAAATTTTATTCAAAAAAATTGATTGGCTTATACAAATTTATTTTGATATCCTATCTTTCTTGGTAAGGCTGAAAATGCAATTTTTCTATTTTATTTTATCTACTTAGGATCTCTGAATTCTTTGTTCTTTAAAATTTACCTCCTTTTTAACTGTAAATGTCCTCTTCCAACAAATATTACTGAAGTCTTCTTTGTTCTATTTTTATTCTTGATAGCCTTCATGGTGCATTTGATTCCATTATTGTACCCAAATGTATTGTTCTATCTCTGTCATCAGACATTCTTCGTGTTCTTTGATCTGCACTATTTCTAATAATTTCCTTAACATAATCCCTCAAGTCCTCTCTTCTGAACCAAATTCCTCTTTAAAAATTATGTTGTCCATGCCAATCATATTTACCAACAGATGAAGCCAATCCCTAAATTCTAATTTGTACTTAGTGTTTTGGATTTGAAGGTGTTATGTGACCTATAGTCCCAAAAATTACTACCATTAGGAGGATACCATTCTGTTTGGCTAAATATGGAGTACCACCAATTGTAGATTGTGTAAGCATATGAGCAATTAAAATGAAGGTGGTTTATAGTTTCTACCTCTTGGAAACATGTTACACATATACTGGGTCTAATGGATTCCTTTCTCCTCATATTATCCAGAGTCATAATGCTTTTGTGAGCAATTTGCCATATAAAATAATTAACCTTTGACCAATCTTTTAGTTGTCATATTTATTTTCAAGGATGTTGTTGTTGGGGTTGGTTCTTGCTACTTTGGTGAGCCTTTCGACAGTCTACTTTTCATTGTGTAAGTGCCTTATTTCCTATATCCCCATGCTAGTTGGTCAGGTCCATATTTCCATAGCCATGTTCTTTTTTTTGGGATTTCTTTTAGTTCATATTTTTTGGCTTTCCATTCTTCACCTGACTACTGGTCCAAATTTTACCATCTTTTTGAAGCTACTAGTTGTTGGCTTGGGGGATGAGATACTGAAATATAATATTTTGGCCAATATTATGAAGAGTCTCTCCGATACAACTAAGATGAAGGTATTATTTGATAATGGGGGGTAAATTCCCAAGAATCATCCCACAAAATGAATTTTCTCCCATCACCTACTTTCCAATATATGTCTTCCTTAATTAGTGAGGCCTCTCTTTTGAGTGTTTTCCATATATCTATGTAGACACCAAAACAACACCAATCTGATTATGTGGCTACAAACACTGACCGAATTGGCATACACAGCCCCTAGGGCAGCCCCCAGAGGTTAAACAGTGGTCCTAACCACTCTCACAGTAGTTTTGGAAGGTTAGAGGTCAATTTGGCACCTTTCAGGCACTCTGCTCCATATTCGTTCCACCCTGGGATGATTACAAATTGGTATTCATCCCACCCCGGGACGATTAGCAACATTCGCTCCAGGGTGGGGCGAATAGCAGGTTTGACGAGCAAAAAGTCAAACCTTGACAAATGGCAGCTCAGATCCACCACTTAACTCCTCCTTCAGTGCATGGGAGTGTGAGTGAGTATTTTTGAGCTCAAATAGGTAGTCATGGAGCCCTTAATCAGGGAGGAATCTTCTCTCCCCTGACAAGGCATGATGGCCAAGTGGCGCCCCTGCATGCACATTCAAAGTAGACCTTCGAGTCTATAAAATGGTGAGTCTTCTCACCCCAAAAAAGGATAGATCAGGAGCATTTGGAGCAATGAAGTGCTACCGAATTACATCCTCACCCATCGTTTGTGCTTCTTACATCCTTGATCTCTCTTTTGGAAGGGAGGTTATTGGGTGATTATTGGAAGTGCAATCCGGACCCAAAACCTAAACATTTGGCCACAATACCCCACCCAATTTTCCGACACAACCCCATAAGAGGTTTTGGACCCATCCCAAGTGGATTGGTGCCAAAACAGAGCCCCAAACATCAGGCGTCCTACCCCCGGGTGCCCCCCGCACTGTTGCAGTCCTAATCGCCCCACCCCGAAGCGATTAGAAATTTGTGGTAGATTTCCCTACTATTTATTTTGCATTTGATTTTAGGTTATTTACATATACTTCCATTCAAGTTTCATGTGATTCTGATGAGTTTTGGCTATGATTTTATTATTTCTCGCTTTCACTAACATACAGGGAGCATCATCGGATACAGGGTGATCGAGGCTAAAGTTGCAAAATCCGACCTTTTGGGTCATTCCAAAATGCCCCATTTTGCCTAACCCCAACTTTGTAGGTGTTTTGGAGGCCCCTGGATGGGACATTTAGGAGGTCATCCTTCTGACATTTTATGATAGTCCTAATCGTCCCACCCCGGAGCGATTAGAAATCTGTGGCAGATTTCTTGATTGTTCCTTTTGCAGTGTGTTCTTGGTAATTTTTTCTTGCTTTTTTCAAAATTTCAGCTTATTCTGATATGTTTTAGTTATCGTTTTAATTATTTTATGCATGCATTAACCGTAGGCCTTGGGGATCACATGTTTCCCTCCATCCGTAGGTGCTACTAATCATTTACTATTTCTCTGAACGTAGGATCTCAACACCGGAGGGGCAGCAAGGAACTATAGATGCATTCATGCAAGTGGTGACAATGTTTGGTCCACCCATTTTCAATGTGGGCACGTGGAAGATCCCCAAGGGGAATGTATCATTTGTGGTGTAACAAAACTAGGTCCGACGCTCCTAGCCCCTGAAAAGGGAGGAGACGTATTGTAACCCGATCTCGAGAAAATTAATAAAATAAAGGGCTGCACTTTTACATTTGCTTTAAATCTCATTTCAGTTCGTTTGTTTTCCCTCTTTTCATGCATTCTCGTTCGTAGGACTTAGCATTACATTTCCCTTTTGTTTGCTTTCGTATCCTCGTGCTTTCAGTGGCGATCACGGTGGGACACTGTCCCCTAATTTTGAGATCAAATTTCTGATCAAAAGTTGTGTGTTTTTCTTGCAGGTGTCAATATTTCAAGTGTTGGACTGCTGCTCGTTCCAGCCTATGACGAGTACGGAGCTCGAATTCATGTCACCCAGGGATGAATGGGCATTCGTCCCACCCTATGATGAATACAATTCTGATATTCATCCCACCCCGAGATGATTAGCTCTCTGTGCAGTTTCAGAGCAAAAACTCAGAGGCATCCGGTTTGGGCAGAGAAGAGGTAGGGGTTCTGAGCATCCTCTATCATTTTCTATTTTTTGTCTCTGTCATTTCCTATTTCTTTGCTTGCATAGGAGAGTTTTATTGCATGTTTTTATTTCTTTGCACAAATAAAAAGAACCCCACACACCACATGGTAATTTAAACACCAAGGAGTTGGTCGTAAAACCCCAACCCTTGATCAAGACCAATGGTGGATTTCATCACCACCTTGGCTTGAATTTTTGCATACATAACCCCGATCGCTATTGTTGCTAGACGTAAATCCTGATGAAAGCTGACCAAGTGTAGCTTGGGTGATTCCCAGTGCATGAGGATAAGTCTTCTATGGTAGGTGTCAAAAATAGGGTGATTCCCCTTCCATACCGCCTATGTTCCATGTACCATTCTGCTCTCACGTACCAATAGTTTCCCTCACGTAAGGGCGGGTATATTGAGAGGTTTGGTATAATGGCCTGGTAGTGGTATATTGAAGGGGCGACCATTTTGGGAGACATAAGAGCCATCATATTGCATGTACAACAACACGTTCTTTACAAAGCTTTCAAAACAAAAATCAAAACACACTAAACCAGATCTAGGGCACACCTTTAATCTATAAACGAGATAATCACTTCTTTGTTTGTGTGGCTCCTGTTTGTTTAGTGTAGCATAAAAAATTGTAAAGAAGGTAAAAACCTACGTATCTTGTAGAGAGACACCACCATGGTGTACACCCATAGCCAAGCCCAATCACGGGAAAAAGCTATGAAAAGTGTACAAGGGGGCACAAGTCACCTCCGCTATAGCCCCAAGGACTTGGTCATACCACCTTGGCGGCCTGACCCACAGAATAGTCCACATCATACCATGAAGAATGGGACTATGGAGGCACCCCTTCGAGGGACACTCCCATTCAACATAGACCCTTTCAGGAAGAGTCCTTACATGTGGCACTCAACATAAATGGGAAGGCTCCCTTAGATGCTCGTTATGAGTGGCCACCATGCAATGAAGTGCTAGAATAACATAGGGTCCATAAGGAGGGGCCACATGATTACATCATCCCTCCTCTGCCCCTTATTACTGTTAGAAACAATAGGCCAAATCCAGAGCGCAAGGCTCTTCAGACAGGGTGAGCCAACTCTGCCCGCCCCTTTCACATATACGAAAGGGAGCACGAGGAAGACCACTACATTCCTCAAGAGCAATACATAGCATGGGAACAATGCACTTCGCACCTGCTATTTATCAGGATCACCTACTGAGGCTAGAGCCTCGGGTGAATACCGCTAACCTCGATAGAGGGAAGTGACCTATAGAGATCTCGGATCACCACGACCAAGATAGATGTGTAGGGGAGGCATCTAGGCCTCCTAGACTCAAGACGGTGGAACAAATCGACTTGGCATTTGCCAAACATGCCACCCGTCGAGCGCAAATCACGCAGCTTGAGCAAGATCAACAATAGTTAGAGCACCTGTATCACCTTAGCAAAGAGCGCATTCGGCGTCAAATAGATGAGCTGCTCTAGAACACTATGCCTGAGAGGGTTCCAACCCCTCGCACATAGAGGGTAGAGCTGTATGAGAGGCACAACCCCTTGGTGCGAGACAGGTCTCCACGACCTTACCAAGTGTTGCCTCCAAGACCTCCTAGACCTGAGCGGGAGGCCACTCCCAAAAACAATGATGGGAACCCTCCGTGGGCACCCACCCATGTTTATAGGTCTCGCCCAGGAACTCCTCAAGAAGCCTATGAGGAGTATGAGCAAGAAGAAGAGCGGGCTGAAATGCCCTACCAAGGCAGAGGGGGTGCTATCCGGCCACCCCTCCATAGGCCTCAAGTTCCCCGCAACCCGTAGTGGGAGCAAACCAAGGAGGAAGAGATCAAATATTCTGATGCATATAAAGTGTTGCTAGAGCACTTAGAGTCTATGGAGACCAAGACTTTTGGGCCCCAAAATCCCACTTTATGCCAGCTCCGTAGTCACCCTGTGCATCCGTTAGTGCCGGCACCCCCATACCCTGAACACTTTAAACTACCCTAGTTGGAAATATTTAGAGGGGAGGAGGATGCCCAAGAGCACGTGACTAGATTCCTGAGCCAATGCTTTGGCATTCAGGACAATGATGCTTTTCTGCTAAGAACATTTATAACCATGTTCGTAGGCCCTACCTCGGATTGGTTCACTCAGTTGCCAAAGCATAGCATCAGTAACTTGGATCAGCTAGTGGACGCATTCCTCGAACGCTTCACCTTCAACACCAAGAAGAAGGCATCACTAAGCGACCTAGCTAGCCTCAGGCAGTATGAGGAAGAAACCATGGTGGCCTATGGAAATCGGTGGAGGACGTTGCTTTCAAAGCTGCCCTACCTCCCTCCCATGGCCGACCTGACCCAAATGTTCTCAAAGAGTTGTTTGAGGTCGATCTCCATGCTATTGTAGCTATAGTAATATGCCACTCTTGAGGAAGCCCTGGCACAAGCCAGAATCATTGAGGAGATCAAGATACAGGATGGCGAGATTGCCAAGCCACGAAAGAAAGAGTGGCCTAAAAATGCCAAAATAGGGACCATGCAACCAAAACCCGTTGTGGTCAATCAGGTTGCTATAAACATGCCTAAGCCTGCACAAGCAACACAACCCCCAAAGGCTAACTATCAGGTGGTCCCTCTTGACAGTTATGAAAGAGAAAATCATCGATAAGAGCAAAATCAGCAGCGTCACCCTAGGCGACAATTTACACCCTTTACAGAGTCTAAAGACTCCTTGTTTGACCATTTGTCAATGGTAAACTTGATAAACCTACTAGAGAGTCGACCTATAGATCCCAATGCGCCAAAACCCAAAGGTTATAGGGAAGACTTGTACTATAGGTTTCACCGATAGAAGGGACATGATCTTTATGCATGTTGGAAATTTAAAAGCTTAGTGCAAGACCTAATAGACAACAAGACATTAGCGATGGATAATCTCGTGGCACCAAGCAACCAATAGATGGAGGTCTTCAAAGACCCCCTGCCTACCCATGATGCGTAAGCAAAAACCCTACAAGTCAATGAGGTGACGCAGAACTGCCCCATGCAAGGGTATGTAGGGATGATAAGCATCGTGACTAGGAACAAGAGGTACCCAAGCACAGCTGCCCCTACTGTAGCTACAGGAGAGGTTCCATCAACGTCACAACCTCAACAACACCCTACACAACCTCCTCCACCTAGACCAGTGGCCACGATTTGGACCAAACTTACCCAAAGTTTGAGGACCACGTCGGCTAGGCTCTCCATTTATGAGCTCATACAACAATCATCACCCCATCGAGAGGCTCTAATGGAGATACTAAAAGCCATCGAGCTGCAGCCCCACGAAGCAAACTCTTTCAACAACTTTGTGGGACATGTCAAACGATGCACCGAGCCAGTCATCACCTTTAGAGAGGATGAGCTAAAATCAGTGACTGGTGACATGGTGGATCCACCCCTACACGTCATTGCGTGGGTCAACGGGATTCCGTATAAGAGGGTGTTGGTGGACACTGGCTTGTCCAGTAATATAATTACAACAGCGGCATTGAAACACCTAAAGTTGCCAGCATCTCACATCGTGGCCTCCACCTATACTCTGCGAGCATTCAATGATGCGATATGCTCGACAGTTGGCACAATTGTCCTGCCCATCCAGGTGGGACAAAAGACTATTCCTACGTTGTGCCACATCTTGGAAGGTGAGATGGCCTATAATATCTTGCTGGGCCGGCCTTGGATCAGGGACATGAAGTGTGTCCCTTCGATAGCCCACCAATGCCTAAAGTACACATTCGAAGGGCAAGTGCATGTAGTCTCGATGAACTTAGAACCCTTCAAGTATTGCAATGCGGTGTAGTTGATGCCACAATCGACCCTTCCATCAACACATTTGGATTTTTAGTTGAATCCATCTAAACAGGGTCCAATTCTGCATACATCCCCGCTATTAAGTCCATAAAATCCCCAACTGGGTCCATCTTCATCATCTGGTCCTTCACCAATGATGCCACCTACGGTGGCCACACCGAAGGACAATGGGAAGAAACCCCTAGAAGAGGCACCGCCATCAGTCTCAACCATATCTACCAAGGAGATGCCTAGCCGAATGGAAGTCGAGATGCCTAGTTCACCCGACATGGAGTGGACTCAGGAAGAACTCCCATTCCCTCCCCCTCAACCACCAACGATCACCGTTGAGATGGCCAATACGGGCCTTGGGGAGTACCTAGTGTGGAACATTGTAGCAACACCCACACTTGAGTCCATGCAGGACATGGGGAGACCTCGCCTCCCCATCGACACTATTGTTCCTCTAGGCTACCCACCAAATCAGACAAACTTTGTATATGGGGGCCTCGATAATGGCATAGAACCTTACATGCAAGAGGAAGAAGATGAAGAGCCCTTTTTTGAGGACATCAACTATTTGTCCAACCCAGACTTTGCTTTGAGATATCTTGGCCAATGCAATTGGCATGGATATGGGTTGGGCAGATATGAGCAAGGAGTGCGCGTTCTTTGCCAACCAAGATATCAGATGCCATACGACAAGTCAGGAGTAGGGTTCAACCACCCTCTACCCCTTGACATCTTGGTAGAGAACATGCAAGGCCTAGGGATAGGCAACAAGGATGGGTTGGCACAAGATCCATATGCCAATCCTAACACAACGTATACATTGGGGGATTATCTCCCATTGTTAACAACCAACCTTGTTGACTTCAACAACCCTTTCCCTTTGATCGAGAAAGGAGAAATTTCGAGAACTCACTTACAAGAGGGATATAGACAAGGTCAGGAAGGATCTTCGAAAGACGAGTCAGATTATGAGGTAGCACCATGGGACCCTTTCGAATCGGATAGCAATCACTCACAAGTGACCCCCATGGATGACTATCAAGAAAGCTTCTTGGCAATGTTCCCCTTGGATGCTCCAATCGAGCAAGGGCCACCTCAAGAAAATTATGTCCTCCCCATAGAGAGCAGAACAACCCCGATGGGACCAGATCAATTTGCTCGAGCAGGATGAGCCTCACATGCCATAAACAGTCATCGGAGCCAACGAAGGCCTATGGATCTCCGACAGTGATTATGAAGATGAAACTGAGATGGCATATCTCAATCATATGCGGTAGCAACAATACCCCATGGACATTGATGACATGTTTGAACAACTAAACATAGGGCCAAGGCATAGGTGGCACCTAAACCCCACACAACTGGACCAACTGCTTCACCCGCCACTTCAGGTATACAGAGAGCACCTTCCGCCCAGAGACCCCATAGAGCCATCGGTGCCAAGGGTAGACCCTGTCCTATTATCCACACATAGGGCTGATCCATTTGTGCCAATACCCCCAGATCCAGATCCGAAGCACAAAGATCACCAAGGAAGTCCGAGTCACCACACCCATGGTAATGGAGACCAAAATCATTTCATCAACATGATCTCCATTGACTTAACCGCCCCCATCCGCAATCCAGCCGATCCAACATGGCCATTGTATCTAGACTTAGATGCTATAGAATGGGATCGCGCTGACTCACCACCATCCCCATCAGAGTACTGGCCTTGCGGTGAGATGCTTCATTTCACCCCAGGACCAACTCAGGATATCTTCCATGTTGAAGAGGAACCCGACATTCCAAACGTAGATCTGAATTCAGTGAATGATATCCACCTGATCCCAACTCCACACCAGTTGGAGGATGGGTCCCACATGTCAGTCGAAGAGACGACTAACGTAGACATCGGCTCTGATCCAATGAATCCGCAAATCATCAAGCTAGGGGTAAGTCTATCCCCCGAAGAGCAAGCCGATTACATTGCCCTTCTCAAAGAGAAGAAGGAGGTTTTTGCATGGTCCTACAAAGACATGTCAGGGCTAGATCCGTAGCTAGTCACGCATAATCTAATGCTTGATCCGATAGTCAAGCCAGTCAAGCAAAAACTATGTAAGATGCACCCAAAAGTAGCCTTAATGGTCAAATATGAGCTACAAAAGCTGTTGGATGCATAGTTTGTCATCTGCGTGGATTACCCACCATGGTTGTCCAACATGGTACTCGTCAAGAAGCCTGACGGGAGGATTCGCATATGCACCGATTTTTGAGATCTAAACAAAGTGAGTCCCAAGGATGATTTCCCCTTGCCTAGCATCGACGCATTGGTAGACGCTACAATAGGCCATGAAATGCTTTCCCTCATGGATGGTTTCTTGGGATACAATCAGATTCGTATCAATCCCAAGGATCAACTCAAAATGGCGTTCACAATGCCTTGGGGAACATTTTGTTATAAGGTCATGCCCTTTGGCCTTAAAAATGTTGGTGCCACCTACCAACGTGCCATGACATACATCTTCCATGATCACATGCATAAAAATTTGGAATATTATATGGATGATTTGTTGGCCAAATCTCTTTTGTGCCCAGATCATCTCGATGACTTAAGCAAGATCCTCGATCGCCTCATCGAACACAAAGTCAGACTAAACCCCAAGAAGTGCGTATTTGGCGTCACATCTAGAAAAATCTTGGGTTTCATAGTCTCAAAATGAGGCATCGAGGTGGATCCACATAAAGTCAAGGCAATCCTTGAAATTCTCCCCCAACTACCATCAAGCAGCTCAGAAGCCTACAGGGAAAGGTCACGTCAATCAAGCGCTTCATAGCGTAGCTATCTGACAAGTGCCGACCCATGAATAAATTATTGCACAAGGGGGTAGCATTTCATTGGGATGAAGAGTGCCAGTCTGACTTCGATGACATAAAACAATACTTGGCTTGACTTCCTGTATTGGCACCACCTAGACCAGGAGTGTCATTCTACTTATACATCTCAGCTACTGAGGTGGCACTGGGCGCCATGCTAGCCCAGAAGAATGAACTACACAAAGAGCAGGCTACTTACTATCTTAGCCACACCTTGGTCAGTTATGAACTTAACTATGCATACGTCAAGAAGCTATGCTTAGTAGTGGTATTTGCTACCAAAAAGCTATGCCACTACATGTTGAGCAATACGACGTATGTTGTGTCTAAGGAAAATCCATTGTGGTACATGATGAGTCATACTTATCACGGTAGTCGCACGGTGAAATGGATCATGTTGTTGATGGAGTTTGACATTGAATTCATTGGATAGAAGTCCATAAAAGGTCAAGTCATCACCGATCAACTAGCAGAGGCTCCTCTCAAAGATGATCAGCCTCTGACCATAGAGCTACCCGATGATGGGGTCTTCCATGTCTCAGAATTGCCAGATTTTGATGTGCCTGAGTCACAGGTCGACATAACCTTATTCTTCGATGGTTCTAAATGTGAGCAAGGGGGTGGTGCGAGAATCGTATTCTTCACACCGCAAGGGGCTCCAATGCCTCTATCATTTAAACTTGATTTCCCGTGCACCAACAACAATGCCGAATATGAAGCCTTGCTCATAGGTCTTCAGACAGCAATCACCATGAACATCAAACGCTTGAACATCTTTGGTGATTCATTGTTAATTGTCAACCAAGTAAAAGGGGTATTCCAATGTAAATGCCTAGTTCTACAGGCCTACAAAGCCCTTGTGGACAAATTCCTAGCAAAGCTTGAATGGTACGACATTGAGGCACTCCCTCGATCATCGAATCATTTTGCGGACACTATGGCCTCCTTGGGGTCACTAATCCCGCAAGACCCTTCTGGTGAGATGACAACTATTCAAGTCAAAACATTATCACAATCCGTGATGGAGCGTGCAAGCTCTGATCTAACGCCAGGAATCCACCTGATCCAGATTGAACCATCTCAGGATAAGTTCTCTCGAATCCATGATAGTTTGAATCACGCCAACTAGGGGTCCTTGTTCTCCCCGACCCCTCTTAATAGCAACACAACGCTATTCTTACAGGTTCGTTCCTTCTCAGCTTTTTCTAGGGATGAACTTCAAGAGGGATTGGCAGTTCATACAATCAAGGTTTCTGAGACATTTTGTACCGTCAGAGCTACGAAGGGATCCTCCTCCATTTCTTGGACTAGCAAGAGTCCGCTTGGGCGATCACCCAAGCGCATGATGGTACATGCGGTGGCCACTTCAGTGGTATGGCCATCACAAAGTGCATTCTCCGCATGGGCTATTATTGGCCATCTTTAGAGTGAGATTGTTGCGCGTATGTAAGGAAGTGTGTGAAGTGTCAACACCATGCCAATTTGACACACGTACCTTCTCAAGCCTTGCAGCCGATCCAATCGGCTTGGCCATTTTCATAGTGGGGCTTAGATCTAATCGAAAATATCTCCCCTGCGTCGTCAGGTCGTCACACGTTTATCATAATGGCCACAGAGTACTTCACCAAGTGGGTGGAAGCAATTCCGCTTACCTCTACGACTGGAACCCGCATTGCGGAGTTTATTTTACATAACATCATATGTCATTTTGGTATTCCATCCAAGATCATCTCGGATAATGGGATGTCGTTCAAGAACAAAGACGTGCGTGCTTTGACCATAAAGTACAAAATTCAGCACAATTTTTTGACACCTTATTATCCGCAGGCAAATGGGCAAGCAGAGGCGTCAAACAAAATGCTAGTTGCCATCCTCAAAAATATAGTCACAGATAGTCATAAGGATTGGCACATTCAAATCCCACTTGCTCTTTGGGCTTATCGCACTAGCATTCGGACGCCCACTAGGGCAACTCCATTTTTGTTGGTGTATGGCTCCGAGGCAGTCATGCCTCTTGAGTTGGAAATACCTTCCCTACGCATATCAATGCAAGAGTTCATCGATGATGACACTGCACGACAAGCCCGGTTAGACCAGCTTACGTTGCTCGATGAATGATGCATCAATGCTCTCGAGCATTTACGTATCTATCAAGAGCGACTTAAGAAAGCATACAACATGAAAGTTCACCTGAGGGACTTTCAGGTTGGTGACTTGGTCTTAAAAGAGAACCAACAAAACTCTAACTTGCCGCCCCATCTAAGGGACAAGTTCATGGCAAATTGGTTAGGTCCCTATGTAATTGACAATAAAATAGGACCTGGAACATACCGGCTAGCCTCTCTTGACGGAATCAAGGAACTAGAACCCTTGAACATCAGTCACTTGAGGCCATTCCACATTTAAGAGAGCCATAGCCCACCCCAAAAGCTCCAAGGATTCCCGCAATCGCTTGGTCACCCCAAAATGCCCCAAAGGTATCTATAAACCCTTTGGTCAAACCAAAATCTCCAAGGATTCCCACAATCGCTTGGTCAACCCCCAAATGCCCCAAAGGTATCTATAAACCCTTTGGTCACCCCAAAAGCTCCAAGGATTCCCATAATCGCTTGGTCAACCTAAAATGCCCCAAAGGTATCTATAAACTCTTTGGTCAAACCAAAAGCTCCAAGGGTTCCCACAATCGCTTGGTCAACCCCCAAAATGCTCCAAGGATTTCCACAATCACTTGGTCAACCCCAAAATGCCCCAAAGGTGCACATAATCCCTTTGGTCAAACCAAAAGCACCAAGGATTCCCACAATCGCTTGGTCAACCCCCAAATGCCCCAAAGGTATCCATAAACTCTTTGGTCAAACCAAAAGCTCCAAGGGTTCCCACAATCGCTTGGTCAAAAACAAATATTCAAAAACAAACAAAAAACAAAAGATAATCAAAAAAATAAAAAAAAATGCATCTCACTTCCATGCATACTCTTAAAAATCAAAACACAAAAATATAATAAACTGCATTAGGCATCGCATCCATACATGGCATATTTGTTGGCCATACACGTCATAAGCACCATAGACTGTAATTGCTAGGCAATTCCATCATTTTCCACACTCGGTACATTTTGTAAACACATCCATCCAGAATAATGCCATCCACATTTTTTATCATAGTCAGTTGTCTGCTAATGTCTTTAGGGTTTTTTGTCATTCAACTGTCTTTAGATTTTTGGTCAAATGTTGTACGAAGTCAGAAATATTTTACAAAGGTAGAGTTTTACTTGGATCACACCTTGTTACGTAGCATCCCAACACAAGCTAAAACACATAAAAAAATTCCCAAGTTGTGTAAACGAAAGATGAAACCTGCAAAGCAATTCAGGATACCATACAGTGAAAAGGTTATCTCGCTCATCCCCCTGTGCGAATGACCCCAAGAATGCTGAGAGTTGGCAAAAGGACAAGCATCTTCCCTACCCAATTCCCCAAAAATCCCAAGTTCTCAAAAAGTTGCAAACATAAAAAAATTTGCAAAAGTCAAAACTCCAAAGTTTGACATCAAAACCCACAAAGTGCATACATAAAAAAGCACAAGCAATAGTGATTCTCATCACTCAATATCTAAATCCCTTGCTCAAAAGAAAAAATAAAAATAAACAATGATTTTTATCACTATATAAGAGCAAGTATCCCAATACAATTGAAGAAAAGAAGGGAGTCGAACTTGAATCCTTGGAACTCTCAGCATTCGAAAGGTCATGAGGTGATCCTCAGTACTAGTTTTGTGGATAGCCTATCGGTCACTGGTGGTAATCCTCCCTGCATGATGATATATCTGTCACATTAAATTGTGTGTAGATCAATGTTTGCATGTGGATGAGCTAGCTTATGGTATCCTAGATAGCACCACGGATTAATCTTACTAAATACAACAAAGGAGTTAGTGGAGCTAATTAGGTGATCCTCAATACAGGTATGGTTGAAAGTCTATCTGGCACTTGCGGTATCCTGACAAACACCACATAAATGAATTCAATCGCACACACAGGGATGTGAACTAACTTGGTCAAACTCAAGTCTGATTCGTACCTTGGTCAAAAGTCTTGTAAGATAAATATACAGTCTTGGCTAGTTAGTTAAAACATCTGAGTCTCAGAAAAACCTTAACTACATTTTAGCACAACTATCGCACGTTCCATTATTACATCACCATCAAAAAAATACAAAACAAAAAATTACACATGCAAAGTCATCCCATAAAGCAATCACATAGTACAAAAAGCCAGTAAATCTTGTACAGTCTATGGTGCCACCACCAGGTTATCAACAAATCACTTTTTCCATTCCATATGCATATCATATAATTAGAAACATCGCATTCATAATAACACATGCATACATCAACTAACTAAAATGTGCATAAAATTAAACCATAACAAGTGTATAAAAACAAAGAAATTCATGTATATATATCATCAAAAAGGCCCTCAGGCTACAATAAAATGGTCCTCTGACCTCACAAACAAAATCAAAAACTCAAAAACCCCCAAGCCTAGGGCGTCGGCCACCATGATCACGCAGGATCGGTGCGACTGGAACTACCCCCAATGGTGTGGGTCCTATGGGACCTCTCAGGACGACTGCTGCTAGCCCCTACATCACGCCCACTAGCACTACCCTCACCCACCCGCCTGCGACAAGAGGAAGCAGACTGCTCAGTCTCACTGTCTCTCATTCGATGTGAAGATCCACCTCCAGCCATCGAGGTGGATAATCTCTGCCTCCAACTCCATCCGATGCCAGACCAAATCCATCTCCCATCGATGGTATGTAGCCAATGCATCATCACGTTGTGCCAACTGAGTTCGTAGGAGATCCCTCTCCCATGAAGCATCTGTGTCCCCATCCCATCGATGGTACGTAGCCAATGCATTCTCCCGCTCTGCCAACTAAGTCCGTAGGAGATCCCTCTCCTACAGAACATCCCCGAGCTCCTCATCCTATCTCCAAAGTAGATCCTCCAATCATGCTATCTCAGCATGAAGCCTCGCCTCCATACCCTCTAGGACTACCTGAGGCATGGGCATCTTCGGGACGGTGGGCTGCTCCGACACCCACTACTCTAGAATGTCCTATATATCCGGCTGCTCCGGAACCCCTAGGTCATCCCTAGCCAAATCGTCAACCTCCACCATGTCTGCATCCTCCAGCGGAGCCCCCCAACCCTCCCCTGATGCCTCTCTGCACCCTCCCCACCTACTGCTGCTATGTCCGGACCTCCTAGAGGCCCCTCACCCCGCCATCACCGCATCGTCCACCACTGGTCATACTCGATAGTCACCCCGACGTTGTCCACATCAGGGATGTCAATCACTGTATTCGCCTCCTCACCTAGTGGCTGAATGATCGGCCAGGCCATAGTCCTCTCGTCGCCCCGATGCCGATAGATCAAGGGCTCACCAGGAAATCCCTGGTGCACCCCAAACTATCGAGTCACCCAAACGTACGAGAAGTACTCCTGCTCGATCCCATGTTTCCCGATCAGCCATCTCCCCCTGCGCACCCATCGAAGCCACTCCCCAGCCTTAGGCCAGGCTAGACAGTCCCGGTACGGATGCCAGAACACCTCCCCTGGAGCAAGACGCGAGAAGGCATCAACATAGTGCCCTACGACACCTGCCCACCATCGACTCTGCCCTTGCTCCTCTGACCTCTGCCATAGAGCCGCATACCCTATCTCCCTATCCACCATCTCTGCTCAAGTAGTCCACGACAAACCCTGTGGCCGCTCCACAACTATGTGCTGCCATCCCCAGCACTACAACAAGTAGCTGCATCCAATCCCCTTCTACCTCCGATAGCGGACCTCGTACAACTCATCATAGAGCTGTGCCAGTAGTGTCTGACCCCACCTCATAATTAGTGGCTCTAAGGTCGGACACTCAACAAGTCTAAAAACTACCTCCAGCAGGTTCCAAGGGAACCTCACACCAGAGGAGTCGGGCAGCAGCATGTTGGAGATGAGGGTCATGAGCAATGCATGCCTCACCCCCAACACGCCCTTCTCCAGCCACCATCGCACCAAAATACCGCCAATCAGGCAATCCCCCTCTGCCCTCTCCATCGGACTATCCACCCCCATCTCCACCCCATGCCCGAAGCACCATGTTAGCACCGCCGTCCGCTGATCACGTGGAGTAGTCCGAATAGGAAGCCCGTCTATCGGAATCCAAAAAAATCTGATAGACATCCTCAAGAGTCACCATCATCTCCCCTATTGGGAGATGAAAGGTATTGGTGCGGGGATCCCATAAGTTGATCAGGGCCATCAGATATGCCCGATCCCCCACCACAGGCTCTAACCGAGTCACATGCTTGAGCCCAAGGGCATCAAGCCAATCCTAGTCCGCCACAGTCAGCGCCTCCCGTGCGTCAGAGAATACCGTCGGCTGACGGTACCGACTCTTCACCACCTAAAAAAAAAAAACAACACAAAAACATTAAAAACATGAAAGAAAAAAAATTGTACAACCAAAAAACTTAATAAATGTACAGCAAAAACATTAACAAAATGTACAGTACACACATTCACAAAATCAAATAAATAATGCAATGCAAAAAAACAAAAAACAAATTCAAAATAAAAATTTGTCAGTTACCTAGGGTTTTTAACATTAGTTCAAACTGATAAATAAAATTGTATAAATAAAAAACAAATTCAAAATAAAAATTTGTTACCTAGGGTTTTTACTTTAGTTCAACTGATAAATAAAAAATAAAAAACAAATTCAAATAAAAATTTGTTTACCTAGGGTTTTTCACTTTAGTTCAAACGATAAATAAAAAAACAAAAAACAAATTTAAAATAAAAATTTGTTGTTACCTAAGGTTTTTAACTTTAGTTTAAAGATAAATAAAAAAAAAAAAACAAATAAATAAAAATTTGTTAACCTAGGGTTTTTATTTAGTTTAACTAAGTAAAAAAAAAAAAAAAATAAAAATTTGTTTACCTAGGGTTTTTTACTTTAGTTCAAATTGATAAATAAAAAACAAAAAAAAATTAAAATAAAAATTTGTGATTACCTAGGGTTTTTCACTTTAGTTTAAACATAAGTAAAAACAAAAACAAATTCAAAATAAAAATTTGTATTACCTAGGGTTTTTACTTTAGTTTAAATAAATAAAAAACAAAAAATAAATAAAATAAAATTTTTAGTTACCTAGGGTTTTTAACTTTAGTTTAAATAATAAATAAAAAAAAAAAAAAAATTCAAAATAAAAATTTGTTAGTTACCTAGGGTTTTTAACCTTACTTTGAACTGACAAAACAAAAACAATAACAAACAATAACAACAACAAAATAAATGCAGTTTTTCAACTAGGTTTTTAAAAACTAGGTTTTTTTCTAAGTCTCAAACAAACACAGATACACAACGCATTTAAAAACTAGGGTTTTTCTTAACCCCACACAAAGCACAAATTCAAACAAAAAAAAAAAAATTAAACTAGGGTTTTTATTTTAGTTTAAATCGAAAAACGAAATACAAAAGAAAAAAAAATTGCGGTTTTAAACTGTAAAATAAAACAAACAAAATAACGAGGAGGAGCACTCACCGGTCTCGCTTCGGCTCTGCCACTTGATGATCCGATCCGTGAACTCATGGTGTCCATGAAAATTCGACAGCACTCCGCTACGCGGACTCCACATCCTCCTCACAGCTCCAAATTGCCAGAAAAACAAAATGCAAATGAGCCCAAAACCTAGTTTTGGCCCTTATATAGGCTTTTAGGCCTGTAATCATTCCACCCTGGGATGAGAGCTCTAGTTAGCACTCGTCCCACCCTGGGACGATTACAAAATTGGTATTCGTCCCACCCTAGGATGATTACAGAGCAAGAAAATCAAAAACAACAAAAACTACACCCAAAATGCACCAAAAATAGCAATAAACTTGCCGAACAAAGGCGCCTTTGCGCCTGACATTCTTGGCATCCAAAACTGATGTTGGGGTCACAAATCCTCACTATCCTACTCCCTAAGAAGGCTACCATAGCCGGACCGCTCCACGGGAGGACGAATTTTCAAGAATTTCATCCCCAAACAGCGTCACAAAAGGGTCCAAACCCACCCAAAAATAGCAATAAAATTGCCGAACAAAGGCGCCTTTGCGCCTGACATTCTTGGCATACAAAATCGATGTTGGGGTCACAAATTGTCACTATCCTACTCCCTAAGAAGGCTACCATAGCCGGATCGCTCCACGGGAGAATGGATTTTTGACAATTTTAGCTCCAAAATGCATCACAAAAAGGGTTAAAACCCACCAAAAATAGGTCAAATTGTTCAGAAACTGCATAAGCGTTCAAGGAAAACAACTGAAGGCACCCTTACAAAAGTCATCTTGGGTCAAGCGACTCGTCGCTTTTCTCATGTCGGTCATTCCCTCATCGATTCGTCGCTTGAGGGGGTAGTCACACTTAGTCACCAATCAACAAATACACACTCAATCAAGGAAATGGCATGCATTCAAAGGATCATTGACAAAGACAATCACGCTCCTGCTTGGGGTAGCAAACAAGCAATAATCACAAGCTGATCAAACACTTGGTATTCATGAATCATGAACTCAAGGTTCCCACAGAAAAAGGTTGCGCCCTTTGCCTATTCATGACCGAACAATGTCCAAGATCAAGTAACACCTCACCAAAAGAGGTTAACACTTGAATTAAGCTCCTTAGCTTGTCGAAGCAAGGATTCAAGAATGCATGCCCTTTCCATACTTGGGGCATCAAAATTTGGTTAGGTTACTAAGAAACCCTAATCATTAGTGCTTTGGTTATCTATTTTTGCTCGGTGCTACACCTTGCACAACGCTTCCCAAAAAGGGGCATCTGTAGACACCAAAACAGCACCAATCCGATTATGTGGCTACAAACACTGATCGAATTGGCATACACAGCCCCTAGGGCAGCCCCTAGAGGTTAAAAAATGGTCCTAACCACTCTCACAACAGTTTTGGAAGGTCAGAGGTCAATTTGGCACCTTTCAGGAACTCTGCTCCATATTCGTTCCACCTTGGGACGATTACAAACTGGTATTCGTCCCACCTCGGGACGATTAGCAGCATTCGCTCCAGGGTGGGGTGAATAGCAGGTTTGACAGGAATAAAGTCAAACCTTGACAAATGGCAGCTCAGATCTGCCACTTAACTCCTCCTTCAGTGCATGGGAGTGCGAGTGAGCATTTTTGAGCTCAAAGAGGCAATCATAGAGGTAGTCATGGAGCCCTTAATCAGGGAGGAATCTTCTCTCCCCTGACAAGGCATGATGGCCAAGTGGTGCCCCTGCATGCACATTCACAAGAGAACCTCAGGTCTATAAAATGGTGAGTCTTCTCACCCCAAAAAAGGACAAAGCAGGAGCATTTGGAGCAACGGAGTGCTGCCGAATTACATCCTCACCCATCGTTTGTGCTTCTTACATCCTTGATCTCTCTTTTGGAAGGGAGGTTATTGGGTGATTATTGGAAGTGCAATCCGGACCCAAAACCCAAACATTTGGCCACAATACCCCACCCAATTTTCTAACACAACCCCATAAGAGGTTTTGGACCCATCCCGAGTGGATTGGTGCCAAAACCGAGCCCCAAACGACGGGCGTCCTACCCCCGGGCGCCCCCTGCACTGTTGCAGTCCTAATCGCCCCACCCCAGAGTGATTAGAAATCTGTGGTATATTTCCCTACTATTTATTTTGCATTTTATTTTAGGTTATTTACATATACTGCCATTCAAGTTTCATGTGATTCTGATGAGTTTTGGTTGTGATTTTATTATTTCTCGCTTTCACTAACATACAGGGAGCATCATCGGATACAGGGTGATCGAGGCCAAATTTGCAAAATCCGACCTTCTGGGTCATTCCAAAATGCCCCTTTTTGCCTAACCCCAACTTTGCAGGTGTTTTTGAGGCCCCTAGATGGGACATTTAGGAGGTCACATTCTGACATTTTATGACAGTCCTAATCGTCCCACCCCGGAGCGATTAGAAATTTGTGGCAGATTTCTCGAATGTTCCTTTTACAGTGTGTTCCTGGTAATGTTTTCTTTCTTCTATCAAAATTTTAGCTTATTCTGATATGTTTTAGTTATCATTTTAATTATTTTATGCATGCATTAATCGTAGGCCTTGGGGATCACATGTTTCCCTCCATCTGCAGGTGCTACTAACCGTTTAATGTTTCTCTGAATGCAGGATATCGAAATCGGAGGGGTATCAAGGAACTATAGACGCATTCATGCAAGCGGCGACAATGTTTGGTCCACCCATTTTCAATGTGGGCACGCGGAAGATCCCCAAGGGGAATGTATCATTTGTGGTGTAACAAAACTAGGTCCGACGCTCCTAGCCCCTGAAAAGGGAGGAGACGTATTGTAACCCGATCTAGAGAAAATTAATAAAATAAAGGGCTGCACTTTTACATTTTCTTTAAATCTCATTTCAGTTCGTTTGTTTTCCCTCTTTTCATGCATTCTCGTTCGTAGGACTTAGCGTTACATTTCCATTTTGTTTGCTTCCGTATCCTCATGATTTTAGTGGCGATCACGGTGGGACATTGTCCCCTGATTTTGAGATTAAATTTCTGATAAGAAGTTGTGTATTTTTGCTTGCAGGTGTTAATATTTCAAGCACTGGACTGCTGCTCGTTCTAGCCTGTGACGAGTACGGAGCTCGAATTTGTGTCACCCAGGGACGAATGGGCATTTATCCCACCTTGTGACGAATACAGTTCTGATATTCATCCCACCCTAGGATAATTTGCTCTCTATGCAGTTTCAGAGAAGAAACTCAGAGGCATCCGGTTTGGGCAGAGAAGAGGTAGGGGTTCTGAGTATCCTCTGTCATTTTTTGTTTTCTGTCTCTGTCATTTCCTGTTTCTTTTCTTGCATAGGAGAGTTTTACTACATGTTTTTCTTTCTTTGCACAAATAAAAAGAACCCCACACACCACATGGTAATTTAAACACCAAGGAGTTGGTCGTAAAACCCCAATCTTTGATCAAGACCAACGGTGGATTTCATCACCACCTTGGCTTGAATTTTTGCATACATAACCCCGATCGCTACTGTTGCTAGACGTAAATCCTGATGAAAGCTAACCAAGTGTATCTAGGGTGATTACCAATGCATGAGGATAAGTATTCTATGGTAGGTGTCAAAAATAGGGTGATTTCCCTTTCGTACCGCCTATGTTCCACATACCATTCTACTCTCACGTACCAATAGTTTCCCTCACGTAAGGGTGGGTATATTGAGGTGTTTGGTATAAGGTCATAACAGTGGTATATTGAAGGGGTGACCATTTGGGAGACATAAGAACCATCATATTGCATGTACAACAACACGTTCTTTACAAAGCTTTCAAAATAAGAAATCAAAACACACTAAACCAGATCTAGGGCACACCTTTAATCTATAAACGAGATAATCACTTCTTTGTTTGTGTGGCTCCTGTTTGTTTAATGTAGCATAAAAACTTGTAAAGAAGGTAAAAACATACGTATCTTGTAGAGATATACCACCATGGTGTACACCCATAGCCAAGCCCAATCACGGGCAAAAGCTATAGAAAGTGTACAAGGGGGCACAAGTCGCCTGCCCTATAGCCCCAAAGACTTGGTCATACCACCTTGGTGGCCTGACCCATAGAATAGGCCACATCATACCATGATGGAACGGGACTATGGAGGCACCCCTTCGAGGGACACTCCCATTCAACATAGACCCTTTTAGGAAGAGTCCTTACACGTGGCACTCAACATAAACGAGAAGGCTCCCTTAGACGCTCGTTATGAGTGGCCACCGTGCAATGAAGGGCTAGAACAACATAGGGTCCATAAGGAGGGGCCACATGATTACATCATCCCTCATCTACCCCTTATTACTGTTAGAAACAATAGGCCAAATCCAGAGCGCAAGGCTCTTCAGACAGGGCGAGCCAACTCTTCCCAACCCTTTCACATATACAAAATGGAGCACGAGGAAGACCACTATATTCCTCAAGAGCAATACACATCGCGAGAACAATGCGCTTCTGCACCTGCTATTTATTAGGATCACCTATTGAGTCCAGAGCCTCGGGTGAATGCCGCTAACCTTGATATATGGAAGCGACCTATAGATATCTCGGATCACCACGACCGAGATAGATGTGTAGGGGAGGCATCTAGGCCTCCTAGACTCAAGACGACATAATAGATCGACTTGGAATTTGCCAAACATGCCACCCATCGAGTGTAAATCACGCAGCTTGAGCAAGATCAACAGTAGTTAGAGCACCTATTTCACCTTAGCAAAGAGCGCATTCAGCATCAAACTGATAAATAAAAAATAAAAAAACAAATTCAAAATAAAAATTTGTCAGTTACCTAGGGTTTTTCACTTTAGTTCAAACTGATAAATAAAAAAAACAAAAAAACAAATTCAAAATAAAAATTTGTCAGTTACCTAAGGTTTTCACTTTAGTTCAACTGATAAATTAAAAAACAAAAAAAAACACAAATTCAAAATAAAAATTTGTCAGTTACCTAGGGTTTTTCACTTTAGTTCAAACTGATAAATAAAAAACAAAAAAACAAATTCAAAATAAAAATTTGTCAGTTACCTAGGGTTTTTCACTTTAGTTCAAACTGATAAATAAAAAACAAAAAAACAAATTCAAAATAAAAATTTGTCAGTTACCTAGGGTTTTTCACTTTAGTTCAAACTGATAAATAAAAAAAAAAAACAAATTCAAAATAAAAATTTGTCAGTTACCTAGGGTTTTTCACTTTAGTTCAAACTGATAAATAAAAAACAAAAAAACAAATTCAAAATAAAAATTTGTCAGTTACCTAGGGTTTTTCACTTTAGTTCAAACTGATAAATAAAAAAAAAACAAAAAAACAAATTCAAAATAAAAATTTGTTAGTTACCTAGGGTTTTTAACCTTACTTTGAACTGACAAAACAAAAACAATAACAAACAATAACAACAACAGAATAAATGCAGTTTTTAAACTAGGTTTTTTTCTAAGTCTCAAACAAACACAGATACACAACGCATTTAAAAACTAGGGTTTTTCTTAACCCCACCAAAGCACAAATTCAAACAAAAAAAAAAAAAATTAAACTAGGGTTTTTATTTTAGTTTAAATCGAAAAACAAAATAAAAAAAAAAAAAAAAATTACGGTTTTAAACTATAAAATAAAACAAAAAAAATAATGAGGAGGAGCACTCACCAGTCTCTCTTTGTCTCTACAACTTGATGATCCAGTCCGTGAACTCATTGTGTCCGTAAAAATTCAACAGCACTCCGCTACGCAGACTCCACCTCCTCCTCACAGCTCCAAATTGCCAGAAAAACAAAAAGCAAATGAGCCCAAAACCTAGTTTTGGCCCTTATATAGGCTTTTAGGCCTGTAATAATTCCACCTTGGGATGAGATCTCTAGTTAGCACTCATCCCACCCTCGAACGATTACAAAACTGGTATTCGTCCCACCCTGGGACGATTACAAAGCAAGAAAATCAAAAACAGCAAAAACTACACCCAAAATGCACCAAAAATAGCAATAAAATTTTCGAACAAATGTGCCTTTGCGCCTGACATTATTGGCATACAAAACTGATGTTGAGGTCACAAATCCTCACTATCCTACTCCCTAAGAAGGCTACCATAGCCGGACCACTCCACGGGAGGACAAATTTTCGAGAATTTCATCCCCAAACAACGTCACAAAAGGGTCCAAAACCACCCAAAAATAGCAATAAATTTGCCGAACAAAGGCACCTTTGAGCCTGACATTATTGGCATACAAAACTGATGTTGGGGTCACAAAATTTCACTATCCTATTCCCTAAGAAGGCTAACATAGCCGGACCACTCCATGGGAGAACGAATTTTCGACAACTTTTAGCTCCAAAATGCGTCACAAAAAGGGTTAAAACCCACCAAAAATAGGTCAAATTGTTCAGAAACTGCATAAGTGTTAAAGGAAAACAACTAAAGGCACGCTTAAAAAATTCATCTTGGGTCAAGCGACTCATTGCTTTTCTCATGTCGGTCATTCCCTCATCGATTCATCGCTTGAGGGGATAGTCACACTTAGTTACCAGTCAACAAATACACACTCAATCAAGGAAATGGCATGCATTCAAAGGATCATTGACAAAGACAATCACACTCCTGCTTGGGGCAGCAAACAAGAAATAATCACAAGCTGATCAAACACTTGGTATTCATGAATCATGAACTCAAGGTTCCCACAAAAAAAATGTTGCACCCTTTGCCTATTCATGACTGAACAATGTCCAAGATCAAGTAACACATCACCAAAAGAGGTTAACACTTGAATTAAGCTCCTTAGCTCGTCAGAAGCAAGGATTCAAGAATGCATGCCCTTTCCATACTTGAGGTATCAAAATTTGGTTAGGTTACTGAGAAAACCTAATCATTAGTGCTTTGGTTATCTATTTTTGCTCAGTGCTGTGCCTTGCACAATGCTTCCCAAAAAGGGGCATCTATAGACACCAAAATAGCACCAATCTGAGTATGTGGCTACAAACATTGACCGAATTGGCATACACAGCCCCTAGGTCAGCCCTTAGAGGTTAAAAAATGGTCCTAACCACTCTCACAGCAGTTTTGGAAGGTCAGAGGTCAATTTGGCACCTTTTAGGCACTATGCTCCATATTCGTTCCACCCTGGGACGATTACAAACTGATATTCATCCCACCCTGGGACGATTAGCAGCATTCGCTCCAGGGTGGGGCGAATAGCAGGTTTGATGGGAAAAAAGTCAAACCTTGACAAATGGCAGCTCAGATCTGCCACTTAACTCCTCCTTCAGTGCATGGGAGTGCGAGTGAGCATTTTTGAGCTCAAAGAGGCAGTCATAGAGGCAGTCATGGAGCCCTTAATCAGGGAGGAATCCTCTCTCCCCTGACAAGGCATGATGGCCAAGTGGAGCCCCTGCATGCACATTCAAAGTAGACCTTCAGGTCTATAAAATGGTGAGTCTTCTCACCCCAAAATATGATAGAGCAGGAGCATTTGGAGCAACGGAGTGCTACCGAATTACATCCTCACCCATCGTTTGTGCTTCTTACATCCTTGATCTCTCTTTTGGAAGGGAGGTTATTGGGTGATTATTGGAAGTGCAATCCGGACCCAAAACCCAAACATTTGGCCACAATACCCAACCTAATTTTTTGACACAACCCCATAAGAGGTTTTGGACCCATAATGAGTGGATTGGTGCCAAAACCAAGCCCCAAACGATGGGTGTCGTACCCCCGGGCGCCCCCCCGCACTGTTGCAGTCCTAATCGCCCCACCCCGGAGCGATTAGAAATTTGTGGCAGATTTCCCTACTATTTCTTTTGCATTTGATTTTAGGTTATTTACATATACTGCCATTCAAGTTTCATGTGATTCTGATGAGTTTTGGTTGTGATTTTATTATTTCTTTCACTAACATACAGGGAGCATCATCGGATACAGGGCGATCGAGGCCGAAGTTGCAAAATCTGACCTTCTGGGTCATTCCAAAATGCCCATTTTTGCTTAACCCCAAATTTGTAGGTGTTTTTGAGCCCCCTATATGGGACATTTAGGAGATCACATTCTGACATTTTATGACAGTCCTAATCGTCCCACCCAGGAGCGATTAGAAATTTGTGGCAAATTTCTCGAATGTTCCTTTTGCAGTGTGTTCTTGGTAAAGTTTTCTTTCTTCTATAAAAATTTTAGCTTATTCTGATATGTTTTAGTTATCATTTTAATTATTTTATGCATTCATTAACCGTAGGCCTTGGGGATCACATGTTTCCCTCCATCCATAGGTGCTACTAACCGTTTAATGTTTCTCTGAATGCAGGATCTCAAAACCAGAGGGGAAGCAAGGAACTACAGACACATTCACGCAAGTGACGACAACGTTTGGTCCACCCATTTTCAATGTGGGCACGCGAAAGATCCCTAAGGGGAATGTATTATTTGTGGTGTAACAAAACTAGGTCCGACGCTCCTAGCCCCTGAAAAGGGAGGAGACGTATTGTAACCCAATCTCAAGAAAATTAATAAAATAAAGGGCTGCACTTTTACATTTTCTTTAAATCTCATTTCAGTTCGTTTGTTTTCTCTCTTTTCATGCATTCTCGTTCGTAGGACTTAGCGTTACATTTCCATTTTGTTTGCTTTCGTATCCTCATGATTTTAGTGGCTATCACGGTGGGACACTGTCCCCTAATTTTGAGATTAAATTTCTGATCAAAAGTTGTGTATTTTTTCTTGTAGGTGTCAATATTTCAAGCGCTGGACTACTGCTCGTTCCAGCATGTGACGAGTACGGAGCTCAAATTTGTGTCACCCAGGGACGAATGAGCATTCGTCCCATGCTGTGATGAATACAGTTCTGATATTCATCCCACCCTGGGTTGATTAGCTCTCTGTGTAGTTTCAGAGAAGAAACTCAGAGGCATCCGGTTTGGGCAGAGAAGAGGTAGGGGTTCTGAGTATCCTTTGTCATTTTTTGTTTTCTCTCTCTGTCATTTCCTGTTTCTTTTCTTGCATAGGAGAGTTTTACTACATGTTTTTCTTTCTTTGCACAAATAAAAAGAACCCCACACACCACATGGTAATTTAAACACCAAGGAGTTGGTCGTAAAACCCCAATCTTTGATCAAGACCAACGGTGGATTTCATCACCACCTTGGCTTGAATTTTTGCATACATAACCCCGATCGCTACTGTTGCTAGACGTAAATCCTGATGAAAGCTGACCAAGTGTATCTGGGGTGATTCCCAAGGCATGAGGATAAGTATTCTATGGTAGGTGTCAAAAATAGGGTGATTTCCCTTCCATACCGCCTATGTTCCACATACCATTCTGCTCTTGCGTACCAATAGTTTCCCTCACGTAACGGTGGGTATATTGAGGTGTTTGGTATAACGTCCTAACAGTGGTATATTGAAGGGGTGACCATTTTGGGAGACATAAGAACCATCATATTGCATGCACAACAACACGTTCTTTACAAAGCTTTCAAAACAAGAAATCAAAACACACTAAACCAGATCTAGGGCACACCTTTAATCTATAAACGAGATAATCACTTCTTTGTTTGTGTGGCTCCTATTTGTTTAACGTCGCATAAAAAATTGTAAAGAAGGTAAAAATGTACGTATCTTGTATAGAGACACCACCATGGTGTACACTCGTAGCCAAGCCCAATCACGGGCAGAAGCTACAAAAAGTGTACAAGGGGGCACAAGTCGCCTGCGCTATAGCCCCAAGGACTTGGTCATACCACCTTGGCGGCCTGACCCATAGAATAGTCCACATCATACCATGACGGAATGGGACTATGGAGGCACCCCTTCGAGGGACACTCCCATTCAACATAGACCCTTTTAGGAAGAGTCCTTACACGTGGCACTCAACATAAACGAGAAGGCTCCCTTAGATGCTCGTTATGAGTGGCCACCGTGCAATGAAGGGCTAGAACAACATAGGGTCCATAAGGAGAGGCCACATGATTACATCATCCCTCATCTACCCCTTATTACTGTTAGAAACAATAGGCCAAATCTAGAGTGTAAGGCTTTTCAGACAGGGCGAGCCAACTCTGCCCACCCCTTTCACATATACGAAAGGGAGCACGAGGAAGACCACTATATTCCTCAAGAGCAATACACAGCATGGGAACAATGCGCTTCCGCACCTGCTATTTATCAGGATCACCTATTGAGGCCAGAGCCTCGGGTGAATGTCGCTAACCTTGACAGAGGGAAGCGACCTATATAGATCTCGGATCACCACGACCGAGATAGATGTGTAGGGGAGGCATCTAGGTCTCCTAGACTCAAGACTACATAATAGATCGACTTGGAATTTTCCAAACATTTTGCCCACTGAGCGTAAATCATGCAGCTTGAGCAAGATCAACAATAGTTAGAGCACCTATTTCACCTTAGCAAAGAGTGCATTCAGCATCAAACAGATGAGCTGCTCCAGAACACTGTGTCTGAGAGGGTTCCAACCCCTCGCACATAGAGGGAAGAGCTGTATGAGAGGCACAACCCCTTGGTGTGAGATAGGTCTCCACGACCTTACCAAGTGTTGCCTCCAAGACCTCCTAGACCTAAGCAGGAGGCCACTCCCAAAAACAATGATGGGCACCCTCTGTAGGCACCCACCCATGTTTATAGGTCTCGCCCATGAACTCCTCAAGAAGCCTATGAGGAGTATGAGCAAGAAGAAGAGCAGGATGAAATGCCCTACCAAGGCAGAGGGGGTGCTATTTGGCCACCCCTCCATAGGCCTCAAGTTTCCCGCAACCCGCAGCGGGAGCAAACCAAGGAAGAAGAGATCAAATATTTTGATGCATATAAAGCGCTGCTAGAGCGCTTAGAGTCTGTGGAGACCAAGACTTCTGGGCCCCAAAAGCCCACTTTATGCCAGCTCTGCAGTCACACTGTGCATCCATTAGTCCCGACATCCCCATACCTTGAATACTTTAAACTTCCCCAGTTGGCAATATTTAGAGGGGAGGAGGATGCCCAAGAGCACGTGACTAGATTCTTGAGCCAATGATTTGGCATTCAGGACAACAATGCTTTGCTGCTAAGAACATTTGTAACCACATTCGTAGGCCCTTCCTCGGATTGGTTCACTCAGTTGCCAAAGCATAGTATCAGTAACTTGGATCAGCTAGTGGACGCGTTCCTCGAACGCTTCACCTTCAACACCAAGAAGAAGGTGTCACTAAGTGACCTAGCTAGCCTCAGGCAGTATGAGGAAGAAACCACGGTGGCCTATGGAAATTGATGGAGGACGTTGCTTTAAAAGCTGCTCTACCTCCCTCTCATGGCCGGCCTGACCCAAATGTTCTCAAAGAGTTGTTTGAGGTCGATCTCTGTGCTATTGTAGCTGTAGCAATATGCCACTCTTGAGGAAGATCTGGCGCAAGTTAGAATCATTGAGGAGATCAAGATACAGGATGGCGAGATTTCCAAGCCATGGAAGAAAGAGTGGCCTAAAAATGCCAAAACAGGGACCACGCAACCGAAACCTATTGCGGTCAATCAGGTTGCTATAAACATGCCTAAGCATGCACAAGCAACACAGCCCCCAAAGGCTAACTATCAGGCGGTCCCTCTTGACAGTTATGAAAGAGAAAATAATTGACAAGAGCAAAATCAGCAGCGTCACCCTAGGCTAGTTTGTTTGTTGATGCAACTATGATTCCAAGACCTCTGTCTTCCTTTGGTTGACAGACAGTATCCCAGCTTACTAAAGCATTTTTATTTTATTTTATTGTGATCCTAACCATAAGAATTTTCTCATCAGTTTATCCACATCTTTGAGTAGGTTTTTGGGACTGCTAAAATGGAAAATTTGTAATGTGGAATTTCTTGTAGCACTGACTTCAATAGTGTGACTCTGCCTCCAAAGCTTGAGATCAATATGACAACTTTGAGAAAATTTTATCTTTTATGGATTTCCAATATTTATTTTATAGGATCTTTTATGTTAAAAAAAAATCAATTAATATAATAGACACGAGGCCATTGAGAACCTAAGAATATTTGCTATCCGATATCTGATTCTCTTATGTACATTAAAAAATAAAACTTTGGATTTTTCTTTATTTAGAAGTTGGTCAGCGGCTGTCATGTAGCAATCTAATATTTCTATGATACTAGTTGCTTCTTTTATTGTTACTTCCCCCCATAATCTTGTATCGTCTATGAACTGTAGATGAATGATAGCTATATCTTTATTTATTTGAATCCTGTAATGTTGTTTTCTTCTTTTTTCCTTTTGTATGAGTCTTCTCAGTCCTTCTATAAAAATAATGAATAAATATGGAGAGGGAGGATCTCCTTGTCTAATTCCTCTATCGGCCTTGAATAGTGGGGAGGGGTTTCCATTGATGAGCACTAAAAATGAGACCGTGGAGATGCATTCACGTATGCAGTTGATCGAATCTTTATAGAATCCAAATCTTTGTAAAATTTGATCCAAAAATTCCCAACTCACTCTGTCATAGGCCTTGGATAGATCTAAATTTAAGAATATTCTTTTGTTCTTTCTTTGGCCTATATGATGTTTAGTTTCTTATGCTATTACAATCTCATCTAATATTTTTATGCCCTGCATAAATCCTCCTTGTTTAGGAGATATGATATTTGGTAATATAGCTTTTAATCTATTGGATATTACCTTGGTGATGATCTTGTAGATCACATTACAGAGGACTTTTAGTTTGTAATTGATTAGATTCTCCATATCCCCTCTCTTTGGAATAAAATCTAGAAAAGTATGGTTGAGGGATTTGAGAATCCTACCACTGGATCTAGCTTCTTCTACTACTCTAGTTATATCTTCTCCTATAATATTCCAATAAAATTTGTAGAATCCAATTGGTAATCCATAAAGACTTCGGGCCTTTTCTGATTTCATGAAGAATATTATTTATTTCACATCTTCTTCTTTGATCTCCTTCATAAGCTCCTCATTATGCTCTTGAGAGACTAATATGGGGATACTTCCCAATATTTCCTCCTGTGATTGTTTTGACAAATGTGAATCTATAGTAAAAAAAATGGAAAAATACTCATTAGTTAATTTTTGCATACCTGAAGTGGTGGTTTCTAGGATTCCTTCTACATTTGTTAAAGCATCAATCCAGTTATAGTTTTTCTTAGTTGTGGCCGATTGGTGAAAGAACTTTATATTCCTATCTCCTTGAAGCCATGTAATTCTAGATCTCTGCTTCCAATAGGCTTTTTATTTCTTATCTAGCTCCTCTTCCTCCTGCATTAAGATATTTTCATAGGATATTAATTCCTTTGAAAGGGGTTCTGAATGAATTATTTTTGTAGCTCCTTGCATTCTCTCAACTAGCTCAGCTCTTTGTTGCTAAAAATTCGATATTTGGAATTTTCTCTAGTTTTTTAACTTATATTTGATTTTTTCTCAATCTAGAGTTTAGTTGAAATTGTGTCATTCCAAATGTTGGTTTCCCTTGTTGCCACCATTGTTGAACTAACTCTGGTAATTCCTCGTTTAGAAGCCAAAAGTTCTCAAATTTGAAGGGGCAATTTTTGGACTGGGATATTATATTTGTGATATTTAGACATACTAGGAAATGGTTGAAAGATAATAAGTTTATGATTTCTGAACGATAACTCCATAAATAGTGAATTTATTCCTCTATCAATATCCTATCTAATCTTGATTTTATTGCTTGGTATATTTTCCTTTTATTGGTCTAAGTAGTACCACATATTGGAGGTGGAATGCCAATCAGATTTAAATTATTAGCTTTGAAAATCAGGAGTTTGTCCTTCTCACTGAGATGATTTAGACCTCTCTCTTCGTAATTTACTGACATCTTGTCATTGAGGTCTCTATCCACCAAGAACATATATTTTGGGTAAGCTTCTCTAATAGCCCTAGATTGACTTCCATTGGGTTTTTTGTTCATGCACTTCCTTAATCCTATATAAATTAATAATTAGACAGACTGAGACTAATTCTCTATATCTCATTCTGGTCATCAAGATCCCTCTAGTTTATGCTACTCCTACTTGCTGAAAATTATATTTATTCCACAAAGTGACCATTCCCTCGAAGAAACCATGGGAAGCTTGGGCCTCATAGTATTCATTCCTGGAGCATCTCTTGGATATTGTTTTGCAGAGATGCTCTAGTTTCTTGTAATAAAACAACATCTGGGTGGTTATCTTATATCATATGTTTAACAACCAATTATTTGGTATGGTCATTTAATCCTCTTACATTCCATGTGTATAATCATTGGGAACCCATGTTGTAGAATTTAGCTATGGGTTTAACCATGCCTATATCTCCCAAATATTCTCCTTGTTGTGGTATTTTTTCTTTGTTTTTCTTTCTACCTCCTCCTTGAGAGTTTGTATTTTCCAGCCTTTTCTCCCTTTGGCTTAAGGGTTGGATTTTATCTATTTTTCTTTGCTATTCCCATAATTACCTCAGATGTATGTGGCTCTTTATTATACAATAATAGAGCTCCTTCTGTATTTGGTTGTGGTTTCTTTTTATATTCTATTTTTTGTTATTTGGTTGATACAAATTATAACTATATGGATTGTCCTTCTTTTACCCCTCTCATTACTTTTAGGTAATGTTGTTTTTCTATATATGTATGTTGTGGATGATGAAACTCTTCTACTATCAGTTTCTCGAGATTTTTTGTTTGATTTGAGTGTGGTAATTCCTCTCCTTCCATTGGATCATATAGCCTAATGATCTCATATTTATTAGATGGATCCCTTCCTTATTGACATTGATTTGTATTTCCTCCCTTCTACTGATTTCTTCCTCTTTCTTGGTTATTATTTTTTGTTCCTTTTCTCATAATCATATGAAATCCTTGTTCATTTTATTTTTGTTGAGGTTGGTTTTCTAAGTTTGGATTCGCTGGATTTATATCTACTTTGGCTAGTTTGGGGTAACCTCTCACCAAATGTTTATATTCATGACATGCTCTACATCTAAAATACACAAATTCATAGTCTATTTATTGTCTCCATATATTTCTTCAACTTTGAGGTCAATTTTCACTGACAATGGTTTTCCCAAGTACATCTCCACACACATTTTGGCATACATTGCTGATCCTCCTTTCGCTGATTCTCTTGATCTACCTATGTATTTGTCCAATAGATTACCTATCAACTCCAAAATTTCCTCTTTCCAGTATTTAAAGAAAATTCAAATAATTTTAGCCAAATTGGAGCTACCAATGGTTCACTTCTAGGATCAAAAATGTGTTGTCGTGGTTGCATGAATAGACCTATAGGGCCTATGTTACAAAGACCTCCCTCGAAAGCTCTATCCTTGTCAGATATCATTGTGAATTCATATATGAAGTATCCATTTGGTAATATGAAGATATCCAATTCCCCTTATGGTATTCAATGCTTTTTGGACCAGGAGTACAAGAACCTTGCAGAATATTGGAGTCCCACAAACTTGCATATTAAGGTATGCTTGAATTTATACATAATCTCATCTGCTATGAGTTCTTCTAAAATTTATAGCACTGGTATTGTTTCTATCTAAGGTAAACATCATTTTATTTTGGCTTGTTCAACTTCAATCTTCTTTCTTTTACCCATGATTTGTAGGATTTTTGGGGCCTGTTATCCTGTATCATCTCTCTTTTTGTTATTGCCTCTAATCAATTTTATAAAGGATTACGTATTAAGTCCCTTGGGACTCTGAGTCCTTCCTGTAGAAGTCTCTTGTGTGAACCCTCATACTAAGGATTATCCCATTGAATTCTTCCCCCTTGTAAATCGTAATCTTTCAATTTCAAGCATTCTCTATTTTTTTAAGCCTTCTATTAGGGTTTTCTATTGTAACCCTTAAATTACACAAAACAAGGAAAATACAAACTCTAAAGTCATATTAAAACTTTGGAAACACGAGTTTTAGTAAAATACAATAACGAACCATACCAGAAAAAAATAAGCTGATTTTCTCCCTTCTACTGCAATACAACTTTGATCTCTAGCAACCCCTAGTTTCACCGATCTTCTCCCTTTTGCCACAATACAACTTCGATCTCTAGCCGATATATCAATATCTTAACGGTTGAACATTTTATGGATTTTAAATTATTAAATAATATTAACTTTAATAAATATTTAAAACTTAGTAGATGTCATGTCATGTTTGTTTCTTCGATATACTTAGTATAAGCATAAATATGTAACTTAATATGATAAACTCAAGTAAAATATTCTATTAGGAATTTATTATAATGAATTATTTTTAATACCATTGATATATGAGATAATTAAAACTACATGAATATAATATTAAGGCTATTGTTAAGTATTGCATTCTATGGACTTTCTTAGTATTAATTAGGTTTGATTTGATATAAATCAATATTTTAAGGGTTGAATATTTTATGGATTCTAAATCATTAAATAATATTCACTTTGATAGATACTTAAATGTTAATAGATGTCATGGCATATATTTTATATATAAGCATAAATATACATTTTATTTTACACAAGGAATCAAAAATAGTCTTTGTCATGTTATCCATGCGAGCACAATTCAAATATGGAAAGCTACCACTATATAACCCCTACCTCACCTCGAAAAAAAAATACTTCAAGTGAGGGGGACCTAATAGAGGGCCTACCTCAAGTTGGCAAGCACTCAACGAAACCGATAAACATAAATACACAACTTAATATGAGGAACTTATGTAAAATATTATGTTAAATATTTATTATAATAAATTATTCGTAATACCATTGATATATGAGAAAATTAAAACCACAACACTATGAAATATATATATTCCTCTAATACCACGTATTGAGATTTTTTTAGAAAAACTTGTATTATATTAATTTATTAATTATAACATTACAATATTATGGAGCTAACACTATCCACCACCTGAAAAACAAAATGGGGTGGATAAGGAGTAAAGGATCCATAAATGAATATATATAAGAATAGAAAATAATAGCAACAAAAAAAAATATAGCTATATCTTGCTACAATACATCAAATATCAACACTCATATGTGGGAGATCCTGTTATATGGAGACATTATGGGTATGTCTTTCGTTATATCTTATGAAGTCTTCAAAGAAGAAATATAAGTAATCAAAACTTGAACTTGCTCATAATTGTTAACTGCATTTGTTTTAGTTTTTTGTTGGACCTTATGAAGATCTTGAATCATATGAGCAAGTTGATGAAGTCTGTCAATAACATTTCAAGGTGTGCAGTAAGCCACATAAAATTAAGAATGAATGGGTTCCACATGTAATGAAAGATCAAAGGAAGAGTTTTCTAGAACTATATCTCATGGAGGCACAAATCTATTAAACACATTTTTGCATATGCACTTCCATATATGCTTGAGATGGATGACTCTACAAACATCCCAAAGTTTGGGACAATAAACCAGTTGAGAAAAACCAAGTAGAGAAAGCTTCCAAGATCTAGTGAAAGAGGAAAAAATAAAAGTGTAGAAGACATCCCAAAATTTCTTAGCCATATCACAAAACTAAAATAAGTAAATAAGAGTTTCTAAAACATTACAAAAATTACATTGAAGGAAAATGTGTAAAATCAAGGTCAAAATTTTAGATGTTGGAAGTTTTTGATGCAAAATCTATGATCTAAGAAATTGAGTTTTGGATTCAATAGAAGATTTCCATATTTGAGTATCAAGAGACTACCATTGGGCATTGGAAAAATTTACTTGCCACTTAATATTGACCTTAGATTCTAAATAAGGAGGATACAAAAGATTTTTGTATATCCAAATAGAAGTAATGGAAGAGATTTTATGACCATTAAGCCATCTCCAATCATTCTATATATTATGGGCAGTTGTTCCCAAATTTAGAAGGATATCATAGGGGATGGAATCCACAACTAATCCATAAGAATATTTGAACCTAGAGGGAAGGGATCAATAATTGTAGATCTGGTTCCAGGTAAGAATTGAGCAGCTACCCAGATTCTAAATATATCTAATTCTATTAATTCATTTCTTGAATAAAGCTAGACCATAAATAAAATTACATAAAGCTAAAGGTTTATGATTATGGAGGATAAGTTTATTCCACCAAATACTATTTATATTTATGCTTAGACCATGTATCAAGGAGTCAAAAGTTCAAGCCAAAAAATGAGAAACTAATTACCAATCTTTCTAGTTTTGGGTAACTAGAATAGATCCTTCAACCATAAATTAAGGTACATTAAGGACCTTATCCTCCCAAGATATTTATTCCCATTTACCTTTGTAAGTAGCTAGATAGATTTTGTAATGAAATAGGTGTTTCCAATTTTCATCACCAATGATAGATCTAACAATCCATTTTGTAGCTAAACTTTTACTCTGGATAAGAGGATCAATGATGTATAGACCTATTAAAGCCTTTCGAGGAGTTGAATCAATAAGGAGAGGAAGAGGTATAGAAGACTTCTATTTTAGAGTCGTTGATATGAGAGCCAAAGACATCACAAAACAATTGAATAATCTCTTTAGCTATTTTCACCTCTTGTTGAGTATTTTGAAGAAAAAGAAGAGAACCATCAACAAAATGTGAGTTAAGAGCAGGTTTATCCCCAAGAAGATTAATACCATAAATTATGAAAGGAATGATAATCAGATCATTCCAAGATGCAAGGATATCAAGTGTTAACAAAAAACACCACATTCAACCAAAACAAGAACCTGAAAGCAAATTGACAGCATAAGCTTACAAATAGATACGCAAGAAAGAGAGCAACAATATCATATATTAGATCTGAAAATGGAACTTTCTCTTCTCAATGAGTGTAATGAAGGTGCTTTGCTTATATAGGCAAGCATGATCAACCATAGCAGTAGGATCAAGCTAAGGATAAATATCCACCATACAAAAGGAATAATTGATATGGTCCATAGATCTATAACCGCTATGGGGAGAAAGAATATAAACCCTCCAAATATACCTAAAGATATCCCCATAACTCCTAGGAATAGTCAAACCTAAAAATATCCCCATAATATATAAGAAATAAATATGTAACATCTCATAATATCTAAATAAGATAAATGAAATATCCACACATAAGTGGGTGGGGAAAATACATGGAATAACTAAATAAAAGGAAAATAAATTACCTAGGTGAACATGAGCTAAGGTAAAAAACCTACTCTAACACCCCCCCTCAAGTGAAGCTAGGTGCCAAAAAATAAAGTGGTATATCCACAATATGAGTCTCGACAACAAGGCCTGATTAGGTACTCATGTACAATGTGTATCTAGAAGGTAGAAAACCATGTGGAAAAAACCATCCAGCTAGAAAGAGAGAATAAAAAGTAGGAATTGAGCCAAGGAGTGCTCCCAACACCCCCTAGGATGACGATATCCATGAAGAAGTCCTATGAAGAAGTGGATGCCTCTATGATGAACAATGTGTCTCCCACGAGGAAGAAAGTAGCCATGAAGCATCCACCGAATGTCTTCCCACTCCAAGTGAGTGTGAGAATATGGGAATAAAATGTAGAATGATGACGTAGAATCCTTCAAACTAAGATGAAGTGAAGAAGAAGTCACCAATGAATTATGAAATGAATCTCCAAGAATGGATAAGCCCAAACCAACAAAAAAATAGGGTAGAATATAGTCCCAATCAACATCAAAAATATCAATATGCACAAATCCATGAGTGTGAAAAAGTGGAAGATATTTTTGAAGAGCATCCATCAAGGAAGAATCACCAATATCCTACTGCATAAGTGATGAATAGCCCATGGAAGTAGCAAGATAAAGAAGTGGAGGCTTAGAAGCCTCACAAGAATCAACATGGTCTTCAAGATTTCCAAGTGAGAGTCCAACCGAAGAAAAAATATTTGTATCCAACTTATGTATAAGTACATCATCCAATATGAAAGAAACAGGAGAAGAAAATGGTGGACACTGTTGCTCACTAAAATAAGGATGGTACACCAAAAAACGGTCCACAAAGGAAGAATTATATGGAGGAGATACAATGTATACATCATCATAAAATAAATGAGTGAGCTCCTCATACATGTTAAGAAAATCACATGTGTGAATCTTAATGAAGAGAGGCCACACCATACAAGAAGTTATATGTATGTAAGGATGTAACATGCCATGAAATATCTGTTTATATGCTACAACATCAACATGATCATCCAGAGAAAAAAAGTGTGGAGATATATCTTGTAAAATATCTGAAGCAGGTACTATATCATCAACCTCATCATCCAAAACATCATGAGATAGTGACTTCAAAAACAAAGATGCAATGTCACAAATTATGTTCTCCATGCAAGCAATTGTAAGAGAAGGTGCCTTGGGTAAAAAAATTATTTTCAACATATGATAAGCAAGGTGAGGTGTGTTCTTGTGAACTCCAATAATTTTTTTGAATCTCCCCACAAACTGAATAATAAAGCATGTTAGAGATCCTTAAATTTTTCATGAACCATGTTCTATACTCCTTATACTTCACCATTGGTTTGGGTTTTGGAGTTATGAACAAAGGATCCAAACCTTCACTTTGACATAATGAAAAAATTACCTTAAACCGTGCTTCAAAATTTTCAGCATTTGCCTCTATGCTAAGTTTAAAAAAAAGAAGTTTCCAAGATGTCTTCAAAATTAGAAGAGCCTCCCCCAAATAAAATATCATTATAATTTGAAAGGTCTAGTGTGATGTCAGAAGGTGGTGCAAAATACCAAAAAATCACATCAATGCAAAAAAGAAGCCTCTGAACTATGAAAAGTATCTAAAGGAATTACCAAAAGAATCTCCTCCTTCAAACTAAGTGCCTAAATGAGGAAGATTGGCACAAGAGGATGCACCACAACAAAGCAAGGGAAGTCAAAGACAAAGGAATCCTCAAGCACAACAATGTGTAGGCTCCACCAATACTGAAAACCAAGTAATATGATCACAAAGTTACAAACTAAGTGGAAAAACAACAAATGAAGGAAGATGGGACTTTAAAACAATAGTCAATATATCGGTTCAAGTACAAAAACCTTTTTCATAATGCAATATTGAGAGTGCAGTCATAAAATTATTATAAATGTCTAAATACAGATCCAAAAAATCTGAAATTTTACTAACATATCAGAAAAATTATTGTATAGACCTGATAAAATTTTTGCTGAGCAACTCCCAATATTTCTCTTGAAATGACGAGTTTACTAAAACTAGTAAAATTATTGTAACTGTCAGAATACAGCTCCAAATGCTCTAAAATTTTATGGGACGGTCTATAATATGATTTTACACATTCTGTAAAAAAATGTGTAAAAAATAAAAAATGGTTGATGAAGATATATGCAGATTACTAAACAAATTATAGGTTTTCATAAAATCAAGATATCTTGAAGAATACTAATCCAAATGAGCTAAAATTTTGATCACAACTCAAATGAATGCATCTACAGACATCCAAAAATATTTTGTGGAAAAATGGCATTTCTATAAGGAGTTACATGTAAAATATAAAAATGGGTTGGGTTGGTGACCTTGCCAAGATGGGAAATGCTCAAGAAAAAAATGCTTAGGACAGATCCAAGGGAATGAAGTTGTTGCAGTATGGGTAGAAGAGATTTTATGAGGCTGGTTATGATCTTAAAATTAATGGAGTGACTCAAAATTGGCCAAAAAAACTCCACCAAGGACCCGATCACAAAAACTGAAGCTTCCACACCATTCTTTGAACCTGCAATAGAAACAACTACAAAACACTAAAAAATGGATGACTGCAACATCTATCACTCTGATTCCATGAAAGGAATCATAATAAAATCATTCCAAGCTGCAAGGATCTCAAGTGTTAACAGAAACACCACATTCAACCAAAATAAGAATCTGAAAGCAAATTGACAGCATAAGCTTACAAATAGATATGCAAACAAGAGGCAACAATATCATATATTAGATCTAAAAATGGAACTTTCTCTTCTCAATTAGTACAATGAAGGTGCCTTGATTATATAGGCAAGTATGATCAACCACAGTGGTAGGATCAAGCTAAGGACAAATATCCACCGTACAAAAGGAATAAGTGATATGGTCCATAGATCTATAACCGATATGGGGAGAAAGAATGTCAACCCTCCAAATATACCTAAATATATCCCCATAACTCATAGGAATAGTCAAACCTAAAAATATCCCCATAATATCTAAATAAGATAAATGAAATATCCACACATAAGTGGGTGGGGAAAATACATGGAATAACTAAATAAAAGGAAAATAAATTACCTAGGTGAACATGAGCTAAGGTAAAAAACCTACTCTAACAAATGATACCATCAGAATAAGCCTTATGAAGAAGATAACCAAGAGCATCGACAAACAAAACATACAAAAAAGAAGCAAGGGGGTAACCTTGTCTAATAGACCATTGAAGAGAGGAGGGGAAAATATCTCCATTAACCTGAACACAAGCTGAAGCATCACCAAAGAGCATACCAATTTGATTACAGAATTTTGGGCTAAAACTAATCCAATAAAGCATACTAAGAATAAAATACCATATGATTCTATCATAAGCTATGTCAAAATCTAACTTAACCAATATTTTAAAGGTTGAACATTTTATGGATTCGAAATCATTAAATAATATTCAATTTTATAAATACTTAAAGACTACAGTCACTAAAAATAGTGTGTATGTAACCATCCTATGTATAAAAAATAATACTTAAAACTTGATAGATTCCATGACATGATTTTTATTCGATATACTTATTATAAGCATAAATATACATCTTAATCTCATAAACTTATGTAAATTATTCCATTAGATATTTATTATAATAAATTATTTGTAATACCATTGATATATGACATAATTAAAACCACCAAAATATGAGATAAAGGCTATTGTTAAGTATTGCATTCTATTGGCTTTCCTAGTATTAATTAGGTTTAATTTGATATATCAATATTTTAAGGGTTGAACATTTTATGGAATCCAAATCATTAAATAATATTAACTTCAATAAATACTTAAAACTTATTTTTGATTATAAATATTTGTGAAAAAAAAAATTGTAAAGTGTGAAGGATTAGGGATTTTTCCTTAAAAAATGTCTCATTGTTTAAGAGCCATATCTTCATGAAGAGTTATATGATGCAGCTGAATCTTGGACCAGCTTGTGTAGAATTTGAATAGCTTTAAAATGAGTAGTAATGTGAAATTATCAATGTGTATGTTATAATATGCAATGTGTCCTATTGTACAACTAGGTAGAGTGTTGGCCAAGGAATCTATCTTCCTATATAAAGGGTCTCACAGCTTCATTCGAATGTATCACTTCATTATTATAATAAGATATTGCATAGCTATTCTATATTTATTTCTCTTTCTCTTGATATGATGTAATGGTTCTAAAACCATCATTAATCATAGTTTTAAACATGAAGCACATAGGCCAATATTTTCTAGTAAGCTATCAAAGCATTAATCTAAGCTTTAAAATACAACTAAGTAAGAAAATATTCTAGCTTAGTTTTAAAAAAGCTAAATCCAGATCCTCTTACAAAAGCCACCTGTAATTGTACCCCAACTTCATTGATGCCCTGTCCATGCCTTTGCTGGATCTTCCCTTGCATGCTCCTTCCAAAACTCTTAGAAGAACCCCTCATTTCCTATGCCTTTCCCTTCTTAACCATCCAAGGGATCACTGTTCATTTGTAACTCCTAAGGCATTACCAAGAAATATCATGGGAGGTAAAAATGTGGCCATTTACATCTAGCCTCTCATTTCTCATGAAGGGCTAACATTAGCTTATATAAATCTGGCATGAGGTCTTTTAAAGAGAAGTTACTTAAAATTTAAAATTTCATTTCTTTCTTTTGCCACAAAGGAGCAACAATGATTTGGTTAAACATCCAAAAATAGATTTAAATATCTATTCCACTTTAAGCAATTAATGTGATATTTCATTCTTTCCAATTTTGATATAAAAATTTCCCTTCTTTTTAAAAAAACCATTATAGTTGATTAAATCTGTAGACACCAAAACAACACCAATCCGATTATGTGTACTGCAAACACTGATCGCATTGACACACACAGCCTCAAGGGCAGCCCCTAGAGGTTAAACAGTGGTCCTAACCACTCTGACAACAGTTTTGGAAGGTCAAAAATCAATTTGGCACCTTCAGGCACTTTGCTCAATATTCATCCCACCCAGGGACGAATTCAAACTGGGATTTGCCCCACCCCGGGACGAATTCCAAATTCACTCCAGGATGGGGCGAATTGCAGGTTTGACGGGAAAAAAGTCAAATCTTGACAAATGGCAGCTCAGATCTGCCACTTGACACTTCCTTCATTGCATGGGAGTGTGGGTGAGCATTTTCAAGCGTTAGAGGCTGTTACAAGGGTAGTCATGAAGTCCCTATTCAGGGAGGAATCTCCTTCCCCCTGGGAAGGCATGATTGCCAAGTGGCGCCTCTTCATGCCCATTTCAAGAGACCTCCAGGTCTATAAATTGGTGAGTTTCCTCACTCAAAAAGATACAAAGAAGGAGCATTTTGGAGCAACGAAGTGCTATCATTTTATTTTCATGCCCACACCCTTTTGAGTTGTGTCTTTCACATCCTTGATCTCTTTTGGAGAAGAGGTCATAGGGTGGTTATTGGAAGCATAAACACGAAACCAAACCCAAAATTTGGCCACAATATCCCACCCAATTTGTCGACAATACCCCACAAAAGGTTTTGGACCCATCCCAAGTGGATTGGTGCCGAAATCAGGCCCCAAACGACGGGCGGCCTGCCCCATGGGCACCCCCTCCCACACTGCTACAATCCTAATCGCCCCTCTTCGAAGTGATGGGAAATCTATGGTAGATTTGATTTCTTTCATTTTTGCATTCAATTCTATGATGCTTAGATAGGTTGTTATTTAAATTTCATCTTGTTTTGAGCAATTTTGATCACGTTTCTATCTTCGATCGCCTTTACTAACTTGCAGGTAGAATCATCAAATTCTTGTTGATGGAGGCTGAATCGAGAAAATCTGACCATTTGGGTCTTCGTAAAATTCCCCCAATTAGCTAACCCCAAGTTTTTAGGTATTTTGGATCTTCCTAGGTAGGACATTTGGGACAGTACCTTTTCGGCATTTTGTTGCAGGTAAATTCGTCCCGCCCCAGAGTGAATTTAAATTGGTGAGGAATTTCCTGACTGTTCTTCTTAAAGTGCCCTCTTGGTGATGTCCTGATGCCCCTGTCAAATTTTTAGAGCATTTGAAGTCATTTTAATTATGGTTTAATTCATTTTTCTCATTCATTTATCGTAGGCTTGGGGATTTGCATGTTTTGTTTCATCCACAGGTGCTACTAACTATTTCTTGTTCCTTTGAATGCAAGATCAGAATATCGAAGGAGAAGCAAGGAATCAAAATTCGTAGACACAAGCGGCGGTGACATTTTGGTCCGCCCATCTTACATGTGGGCACGCGAAAGAAGGATGGCTATCCATGGATGTAACTAAGAGATGAAATTTACGCTCCTCACCCCTAAAAAGGGAGGATGCGAATTGTAACCGGATTGTGAAATACATCAATAAAAGAAAAGGGCTATTATTTCATTTGGGTTTCAATTCATGTTTTTCTACATTTCATGCCTTTTTAATTCGTAGGATTTAGCGTTAAGTTTAGTTCCATTTTTGCATCATGCTTGGTGTTTTCATTTTTTGTTTTTGTATCCTAGTGCTTTCAGTGGCGATCACGGTGGGACCTTGTCCTCTATTTTTAAGATCAGAGATCTGATCCAAACTTGGTCATTTTGCTTGCAGGTACCGAGTTTTTAGACGTTGATTGCTGTTCGTTCCAGCCTGAGGCAAATACAGAGCTGGAATTCGTCCTACCCAGGGGTGAATGGGAATCTGTCCCACCCTGTGATGAATTCAGTCCTATAATTCGTTCCCCCCTGGGATGAATTTATGTCTGCGTAGTTTTCGAGCAGAAACTCAGAACCGACAGATTTGGGCAGAGAAGAGGTAAGGATTCTGAACTTTCCCTATCAATTTCTGTCTTCAATTTTTCTGTTTTTGGATTAGTCGCTTGCTTAGGGAAAGTTTTCCTTTACTGCTTGGTTGCTTCCATTTTGAAAAATAAAAATAACCCCACACACCATGTGGTAAATTAAACACCAAGGAGCTGGTCGTAAAACCCCAGCCCTTGATCAAGACCAACGGTGGATTTCATCACCACCTTGGCTTGAATTTTTGCATCCATTACCCCGATCGCTACTATTGCTAGACATAAATCCTGACGAAAGATGATTGAGTGTAGCTGGGGTGATTCTCGACACACGAGGATAAGTCTTCTATGGTAGGTGTCAAAAATAGGGCGATCCCCCTTCTGTATCGCTTACGTTCCATGTACCATCTGCTCTCACGTACCTATAGTTTCCCTCACATAAGGGCGGGTATATAGAGAGTTTGGTATATCGGCATGGCAATGGTATATCAAAGGGGTGACCATCTATGGGAGTCATAAGAGCCTTCATTTTGCATTTAAACATTCTTTACAAAAGCTTTCAAAACAAAATCAAAATGCACTAAACCAGGTCTAGGACACACTTTCAATATTTAAATGAGATAATCACTGCTTGTGTGTATGTATGATCTTTTCTGTTTAGTGTAGTAAAAAAAAAAAAAATATCATAAAAATCATAAAAAGAGATAAAAATCTACATAGCTTGTAGGAAAGCACCACCATGGTGTACACACGTAGCCAAGCCCAATCAAGGGTAGAAGCTACGAAAAGTGTACAAGGGGGCACAAGTCGCCTCCGCTATAGCCCTAAGGACTTGGTCATACCGCCTTGGCGGCCTGACCCATAGGAGAGTCCGCATCATTCCATGTCAATATGGAACTATAGGGACACCCCTTTGAGAGACACACCCGTTCATCATAGCCCCTTTCGGGAAGAGTCCTTACATGTGGCGCTCAAAATAGATAAAAAGGCTCCCTTAGAAGCTCGATATGAGTGGCCACCACGTGATGAAGCGCTAGAGCGGCATAGTGTCCAGGAGGAGAGGCCACATGATTATGGGATCCCTCCTTTGCCCCCCATCACTGTTAGAACCAATAGACAAAACCCAGAGCACAAGGCTCTTCAAGCAGGGCAAGCCGAATCTGCCCACCCCTTTCACACATACGAAAGGGAGCATGAGGAAGACCCTTACATTCCTCAAGAGAAACGTACAGCACGGGAGCCATGCACCTCCGCACCCGCTATGTACCATGATCACCCACTGAGGCCAGAGCCTTGGGTAAATACCGCCAACCTCGACAGAGGGAAGCGACCTATTGAGATCTCAGATCATCGCGACTGAGGTAAGTGCATAGGAGAGGCATCCAGGCCTCATAGGCTCAAGATGGCAAAAAAAATTGACCTGGCAGTCACCAGGCATGCCGCCTGCCAAGTGCAGATCATGCGGCTTGAGCAATATCAACAGCAGCTAGAGCATTTATATCACCTTAGCAAAGAGTGCATTAGGTGCCAAACAGACGAGCTGCTCCATAATCCGATGCCTAAAAGGGTTCTAACCCCACGCACCCAAAGAGCGAAACCATATGAGAGGCATAATCCCTTGGTGCGAGACAGGTCTCTGCGACCTTACCAAGTGCTGCCTCCGAGACCTCCTAGACCTGAACGGGAGGCCACTCCCCGGAACAACGATGGGTTCCCTCCACGGGGACCCACCCATGGTCATAGGTCTCGCCCAAAAAATCCTCGAGAAGCCTATGAGGAGTATGAACAAGAAGAGAAGCGGGCTGAAATGCCCTATCAAGGCGGAGGGGCTGCTATCCGGCCACCCCTCCATAGGCCTCAAGTATCCCACAACCCACAATAGGAGAAAACTAAATAAGAAGAGATTAAGTCTTCCGATGCATATAAAGCACTTATAGAGTGTTTGGAGTCTGTGGAAACCAAAACTTCTAGGCCCCAAAAGCCCACGTTACGCCAACTCCATAGTCATCCTGTGCATCCGTCAGTGCCTGCACCCCCTTACCCTAAACACTTTAAGATACCTTAGTTGGCAATATTCAAGGGTTAGGAGGATGCCCAAGAGCATGTGATGAGGTTCTTGAGCCAATGCTTTGGCATTCATGACAATGATGCTTTGTTTCTGAGAACCTTCATAACTACATTCACGGTCCCTGCCTCAGATTGGTTCACGCAATTACCAAAACACAGCATCAGTAACTTGGATCAGTTAGTGGATGCGTTCCTCGAATGCTTCACCTTCAACACCAAGAAGAAGGAATCACTAAGTGACCTGGCCAGCCTCAGGCAGTATGAGGAAGAGACTATGGCAGCCTACGAGAATCGATGGAGGACTCTGCTTTCCAAGCTACCTTGCCTCCCTCCTATGTCTGACCTGAAACAAAAGTTCTCAAGAAGTTGCTTGAGATCGATCTCTATGCTATTGCAGCTGCAAAAATATGCCACCTTAGAAGAAGCTCTGGTGCAAGCCAAAATTATCAAAGAGATCAAGATACAGGATGGCGATATTGCCAAACCTAAGAAGAAATAATGGAACAAGAACATAAAAATAGGGACTGCACAACAAAAACCTACTGCGGTAAATCAAGTTGCTATAAATGTCCCTAAGCCTGCACAAGAAACACAACCTCAAAAGGCTAACTATCAGGCAGTGCCTCCTAATAATTATGAAAGATAAAACCAGAAGTAGGAGCAAAATCAGCAGCGTCACCCTCGGCGATAGGACACACCTTATACGGAGTCTAGGGACTCCCTATTTGACCGCTTGTCAACGACAAACTTGATCAACCTTCCAGAAATTCAAACCATATATCCTAATGCGCCGAAGCCTAAAGGATATCGGGAGGACTTGTATTGTAGGTTCCATAGGCAGAGAGGACATGACCTCAATGCATGCTGGAAGTTCAAGGGTTTGATACAAGACTTAATTGAAAAAAAGATGTTGGCAGTGGACAACCCCGTAGTGCCAAACAACCAGCAGATGGGAGTCTTCAAAGACCCCTTGCCTGCCCATGAGGTGCAGGCAAAACCCCTTCAAGTCAATAAGGTGCAACAAAATTGCCCCATGCAAGGGTATGTAGGAATGATAAGCATAGTGACAAGGAACAAGAGATACCCAAGAGTTGCTCTCGAGGTAGCCACAAGAGAGGTTCCATCGACATCAAAAACTCAACAACACCCTACGCAACTTCCTCCGCCTAGACCCGTGGCCACGATTTGGACCAAAATCACTCAGATTTTGAGGACCACATCAGCTAGGCTCTCCATATATGAGCTTATACAACAATCAACGTCCCATCGGGAGGATCTAATGGAGATATTGAAAGCCATCGAGTTGCAGCCCTAGGAAGCGAATTCCTTCAACAACTTTGTGGGGCATGTAAAACGATGCACCGAGCTTGTCATCACCTTTCGAGAGGATGAAGTGAAATCGGTAGCTGATGACATGGTGGATCCACCCATGCATGTTATCGCGCGGGTCAATGGGATCCCGTATAAGAGGGTGTTGGTAGACACTGGCTCGTCCAGTAACATCATTACTAAAGCGGCATTGAAACATCTGAAGTTGTTGACATCTCATATCACGGCCTCCACATATACACTGCGAGCATTCAATGATGCAATATGCTCGACAGTTGGCACAATCGTCCTACCTATTCAAGTAGGACAAAAGACGATACCTACATTGTGCCATATTTTGGAGGGTGATATGGCTTACAACATCTTATTGGGGCGACCATGGATCAGGGACATGAAGTGTGTCCCTTCAATAGCTCATCAATGTTTGAAATATACATTTGAAGGGGAAGTACATGTAGTCCCGGCGGACCTGGAACCATTCAAATATTGCAATGCGATACAACTGATGTCGCAATCGACCCTTCCATCGATGCATTTGGATTTTTAGTTAAATCCATCTAGACAGGGTCCGATCCTGCAAGAATCCCTAGTGACAAATCCACCAAGACCCCAGTTAGGTACATCTTCAGCGTCAGGTCCTTCACCAAAGATGCCACCTATCATGGCCAAACAGAAGGACAAAGTGAAGAGACCCATGGAGGAGGTGCAACCTCTAGAAGAGGCATTGCTAGCAGTATCAACCATCTCTACTAAAGAGATGCATAGTCAAATGGAAGTGGAAACTCCTAATTCACCCAACATGGAGTGGATTCAGGAAGGGCTTCCATTCCCTCCCCCTCAATCGCCAACAATCACTATTGAAATGGCCAATACGGGCCTGGGGGAGTATCTGGTGTAGAATGTTGTAGCAACGCCCGCACTAGAGTCCATGCAGGACATGGGGAGACCTCACCTCCCCATCGGTACAATTGTTCCTTTAGGCTACCCGCCAAACCAGACCAACTTCGTGTATGGGGGCCTTGATCATGGTACGGAGCCATGCATGCAAGAGGACGAAGATGAAGAGCCCTTTGCAGAAGATGTCAACTATTTGTCTAACCCAGAATTCGTTCTGAGATATTTCGGCCAATGCAATTGGCATGGATATGGGTTAGGTAGGTATGAGCAAGGAGTGCGTGTCCTTTTCCAACCAAGATACCAAATGCCTTATGACAAGTCAGGAGTAGGGTTCAATCACCCCCTACCCTTAGACATCTTGGTAGAGGACATGCAAGGCCTAGGGATAGGCAACAAGTGTGGATTGGCATCAGATCCTTATGCCAACCCTAACACAATGTATAAGTTGGGGGATTACCTCCCATGGTCAACAACCACCCTTGTTAACCTCAATAACCCTTTCCCTTTGCTAGAGAGAGGCGAAAGTTTGGGGACTCACTTTCAAGGAGGTTATAGATAGTGTCAAGAGGGATCTTCGGAGGATGAGTTAGAGTATGAACCAGCATAATATAACCCCTTCGAATCAGATAGTGATCACTCCCAAGTGATCCCCATGAATGACTATCAAGAGAGCCTCTTGAAAATGTTCCCCCTAGAGGCTCCAATCGAGCCAGTGCCATGTCAAGAGAATCATGTCCCCCCACGGAGAGTGGAACAACCACAATGGGGCCAGATTAATTTGCTCAAACAAGACGAGCCTGTAATGCCTCAAACAGTTGTCAGAGCCAACGAGGGATTTTGGATCTCCGATAGTGATTACGAAGATGAGACAAAAATGGCATATCTTAATCACATGCGGTAGATGCAGCATTGATACCCCTTGGATATTAACGACATATTTGAATAGATGAACATAGTGCCAAGGCATGAGTGGTACGTAGACCTAGCGGGGTGGGACCAAGTGTTGGATCTGTCGCTCCAGGTATACGAAGAGCACCTTCCACCCTGAGACCCTAGAGTGATATCAGTGCTGAGGGCAGAACCTGTCCTCCTATCAGCACATAGTGCTAATCCATTCATGCCAATCCCTACAGAGCCAGATCCAAAGTGCAGGAATCATCTAGAATGTTCAAATCACCACACCCATGGTAATGGAGACCAAAATCATTTCATCAACATGATCTCCATTGACTTAACCGCCCCCATCCGCAATCCGGTCGATCCAGCATGGTCATTGCATCTAGACATAGATGCCATAGACTGGGATCACGTCAATTCACCTCCATCCCCATCAGAGTACTGGCCTTTTGGTGAGATGCTTCATTTTACCCTAGGGACAACTCAGGATATCTTCCACGTAGAAGAGGAACCTGAGGTTCCCAACACAGATTTAAACTCAGCAAATGATATCCATTTGATCCCGACTCCACACCAAGTGGAAGACGGATCCCAAATGTCGGTTGAGGAGACGACTGACGTAGACATTAGCTCAAATCCAATGAATCCACAGGTGATCAAGCTGGGGGTAAGTTTATCCCCCGAAGAGCAAGCCGACTATATTTCCCTTCTCAAAGAGAAGAAGGAGGTTTTTGCATGGTCATACAGAGACATGTCGGGGCTAGATCCGTAGCTAGTCACGCATAATCTAATGCTTGATCCGACAGTCAAGCCAGTTAAGCAAAAACTATGCAAGATGCACCCAACAGTGGCCTTGATGGTCAAAGATGAATTACAAAAGCTATTGGATGCACAGTTTGTCATCTGCATGGATTATCCAACATGGTTGTCCAACATGGTGCCCATCAAAAATCCTGATGGGAGGATTCGCATATGCATAGTTTTTTGAGATCTAAACAAAGCGAGTCCTAAGGATGATTTCCCCTTGCCTAGCATCGACGCATTGGTAGACGCTATAATAGGCCATGAAATGCTATCCCTCATGGATGGTTTCTCGGGATACAATCAGATTCATATCAATCCTGAGGACCAACTAAAAATGGCATTCACAATGCCTTGGGGGACATTTTGTTATAAGGTCATGCCTTTTGGCATTAAAAATGCTGGTGCCACCTACCAATGTGCCATGACGTACATCTTCCACGATTACATGCATAAAACTTTGGAATATTACATGGATGATTTGTTGGCCAAATCTCTTTTGCATCGAGATCATCTCGATGACTTAAGCAAGATCCTCGATCACCTCATGGAGTATAAAGTCAGACTGAATCCCAAGAAGTGCGTCTTTGGTGTCACATCTGGAAAACTCTTGGGTTTCATAGTCTCAAAGCGAGGCATCAATGTGGACCCCAATAAAGTCAAGGCAATCCTTGAAATGCTTCCCCCAACTACCATCAAGCAGCTCATAAGCCTACAGGGAAAGGTCACATCAATCAAGAACTTCATAGTGCAGCTATCTGACAAGTGCTGACCAATGAACAAGTTATTGCACAAAGGGGTAGCATTTCACTGGGATGACGAGTGCCAGTCAGCCTTTGACGACATTAAAAAATACTTGGCTTCGTCGCCAATATTGGTACCACCCAGACTAGGAGTGCCATTCTACTTATACATCTCAGCTACTGAGGTGGCACTGGGAGCCATGTTAGCCCAGAAGAACGAACTTCACAAATATCAAGCTACTTACTATCTTAGCCGCACCCTGGTCAGTTATGAACTTAACTATGCATACGTTGAGAAACTCTGCTTGGCTCTAGTTAGCACTCATCCTACCCTGGTATGAGTGCTCTAGTTAGTGCTCATCTCACCCTGGGATGAATACTTAACTGGTATTCGTCCCACCCAAGAACGAATTCAGAGCAAAAATTTCAAAAACAGCAAAAAAATGAACAAAAATGCACCAAAACAACTAATAAACTTTCCCGATGCAAGTGCTTTTGCACTTGACATCTCGGGCATGCAAAATGGATGTCGAGGTCACAAATCCTCACTATCCTCCTCCCTAAGAAGGCTACCATATCCAGACTGCTCCACGGGAGGATGGATTGTTGAGAATTTCATCCCCAAGCGACGTCGCCAAAAGGGTCAAAATCCAACCAAAAAGAAAAATAACATTACCGAACGAAGGCGCCTTGGTGCCTAACATTCTTGGCATCCAAAGCAGGTGTTGGGGCCACAAATTGTCACTATCCCACTCCCTAAGAAGGCTATCATAGCCAGACCGCTCCACGGGAGAACGAATTTTTGACAATTTTAGCTCCAAAAAGCGTCGTCGAAAAGGGTTAGCACCCACCAAAAATAGGTCTAAATGTCAAAAAACTGCACACACATTTAATGCTAAACATCTGAAGGCACCCTTGCACAAGTCATCTTGGGTCAAGTGACTCGTCACTTTTCTCATGAAGGTCATTCCCTCATCGATTCGTCGCTTGAGGGGGTAGTCACACTTAGTCACCAATCAACAAATACACACCCAGTTAAGGAAAATGGCATGCATTCAAAGAATCATTGACAAAGACAATCACGCTCCTGCTTGGGGTAGTAAACAAGCAATAATCACAAACTGATCAATCACTTAGCATTTAGTGAATCATGAACTCAAGGTTCCATAGACAAAAGGTTGCGCCCTTTGCCTATTCATGACTTATCAATGTCCAAGATCAAGTAAGACCTCACCAAAAAAGGTTAATACTTGAATTGAGTTCCTTCGCTTGTCAGAAGCAAGGATTCAAGAATGCATGCCCTTTCCATACTTGGGGCATCAAAAGTTGGTTAGGTTAATGAGAAACCCTAATCGTTAGTGCTTTGGTTATCTATTTTTGCTCGGTGCTGCACCTTGCATAGCGCATCCCAAAAAGGGGCATCTGTAGACACCAAAACAACACCAATCTAATTATGTGACTGCAAACACTGATCGCATTGACACACAGCCCCAAGGGCAGCCCCCAGATGTTAAACAATGGTCCTAACCACTCTGACGATAGTTTTGGAAGGTCAAAAATCAATTTGGCACCTTCAGGCACTTTGCTCAATATCCGTCCCACCCAGGGACGAATTCAAACTAGGATTCGCCCCACCCCAGGACAAATTCCAAATTCACTCCAGGGTGGGGCAAATTGCAGGTTTGATGGGAAAAAAGTCAAATCTTGACAAATGGTAGCTGAGATCCGCCACTTGACGCTTCCTTCATTGCATGGGAGTGTGGGCGAGCGTTTTTGAGCGTTAGAGGCTGTTACAAGGGCAGTCATGAAGTCCCTATTCAGGGAGGAATCTCCTTCCCCCTGGGAAGGCATGATTGCCAAGTGGCCCCTCTGCATGCCCATTTTAAGAGACCTCCAGGTCTATAAATTGGTGAGTTTCCTCACCCCAAAAGATATAGATAAGGAGCATTTTGAAGCAACGAAGTGTTGTCATTTTATTCTCATGCCCACACCCTTTTGAGTTGTGTCTTTCACATCCTTGATCTCTTTTGGAGAAGAGGTCATAAGGTGGTTATTGGAAGCATAAACCCGAAACCAAACCCAAAATTTGGCCACAATATCCCACCCAATTTGCCGAAAATACCCCATAAAAGGTTTTGGACCCATCCCAAGTGGATTGGTGCCAAAATCAGGTCCCAAACAGCGGGCGGCCTGCCCCATGGGCGCCCCCTCCCACACTGCTACAGTCCTAATCACCCCTCTTCAGAGCGATGGGAAATATGTGGTAGATTTGCTTTCTTTCATTTTTGTATTCAATTCTATGATGCTTAGATAGGTCGTTATTTAAATTTCATCTTGTTTTGAGCAATTTTGATCACGTTTCTATCTTCGGTCGCCTTTACTAACTTATAGGTAGAATCATCAAATTCTCATTGATGGAGGCCGAATCGGGAAAATCTGACCATCTGGGTCTTCCCAAAATGCCCCCAATTAGCTAACCCTGAGTTTGCAGGTCTTTTGGAGCTTCCTAGGCAAGATATTTGGGACAGTACCTTTTCAGCATTTTGTTGCAAGTAAATTCGTCCCGCCCTAGAGCGAATTCAAATTGGCGAGGAATTTCCTGACTGTTATTTTTGCAGTGCCCTCCTGGTGATGTCCTGATGCCCCTATCAAATTTTTAGAGCATTTGAAGTCATTTTAATTATGGTTTAATTCATTTTTCTCATTCATTTATCGTAGGCTTGGGGATTTGCATGTTTTGTTTCATCCGCAGGTGCTACTAACTATTTCTTGTTACTTTGAACGCAGGATCAGAATATCAGAGGAGCAGCAAGGAATCAATATTCGTAGACACAAGTGACGATGATGTTTTGATCCACCCATATTACATGTGGGCATGCGAAAGAAGGATGGCTATCCATGGATGTAACTAAGAGATGAACTTTACGCTCCTCGCCCCTAAAAAGGGAGGATGCGAATTGTAATAGGATTGTGAAATACATCAATAAAAGAAAAGGGCTGTTATTTCCTTTGGGTTTCAATTCATGTTTTTCTCCATTTCATGCCTTTTTAATTCGTAGGATTTAGCGTTAAGTTTAGTTTCATTTTTGCATCATGCTTGGAGTTTTCCTTTTTTGTTTCCATATCCTCGTGCTTTCAAAATCATTCGTTTGATTAAACAAACTTAATTATATATTTGCATTCCATATTAAGCATAAATGAGATATTTTCTACTAAAAAAAATCACTCAATAAACGTCTCATCAAATCAATCCATCGATGTTTCACACCATAATTTTATCCTTAAGTGGGCAGTCCTTTTTAAGATAGGCTAAGCTATCACTGGCCTACTTTAAAAATACTCATTGCAAGCAACTTCCTGACCCAATGATTTGAACATGAGCATAAGTTAAAAATCAATGCACCTATATGAAGGGTATTTATCTATGTTACCTTGAGCTATTGATGAACAAATCATCACCATAAATTTCTTTTAATATGGTCTCTCATTCTTTATGGCCAAATTCTTGTCAACCTATGAGAGTACTTGATCCTACAACCATGTAGAGAATCAATAATACTATATCATCATATAAATGATCAAAACAATGAATGCATATATCCATCCATTTGCATCAAATCCAAGCATTAATCATAATTTATCAATACATAGTCCATATTATAAAGGTCCTTCCAAGGTGGGTCGTGACACTCCCTAGATGAGCACTTATCAGAAAAATATACATGTTGAACTCTAATTGCACCTACCATAAAGTAAAGGTCTCTAACTATGGAACTAGTAGGGCAAACTATCTGCTCGCTCTCCTAGAGTCCCATAGATCAAATGACTCTTTTGCAAAACATCACCAAGGTAGGGTAAATTAAACAACCTTTCACCTTGCTTCTATATCAAACCAACAGAGGGATTTCAAAATCGAAGGTGGTCAATATATTCTCTTACCTCATAACAAATCACACACTATTTTGGGCTCACCAAGCCCCTCTTACAAAGATTATCTTGAGTTAATATCCTATTATGAATGGCTAACCAAATAAAAATATTGACTTTTGACTAGATACTTGAATTCCACACCTTCTTCCAAATTATCCTCTACCTATCCAATCCCTTTGTGATCTAGTCATATCCCTTCTTGATAGAATATCATCTTTTTCCATTGTCTCCCCATCCTAAATAATCCTCTTCTAACCACGAGCACTACCTTTGATCCAAAATAACCCACAATCTATCCCTATCTTCTTCAGCTATCTATATCCAAACTGAGAGGTCTTTTCACCTGCTCAAACCCACTCCCCCTTTATCTTCCTCCTAAAATTATTTTAACATAGACCCAATTTATATTCTTAAAAATATCTACAACATTACTTAGGTTTAGAAACTGGGAAGTAATTGGCTGGTATTGATCCCACGCATCATCCCAAAATTTTACCTTTCTTCCATTTTTGACTTTCTAGAATAGCCCTTCAATAATAAAATTACTAGCCTTTTTAATTGCAGTACAAATGATAGATCCCTCCTGTTAAAGTGGAGGCTATAAACTGGTTCCACCTCATCCCCATACTTCATAGATATAACCTTTGAATTAAGGCTAGACTGGTCCATAATCTAATTTTATAATAATTTAGCTGATAAAGCCAAGTTCTGATCCGTGAATCTATGGATACCCAACCCTCCTTTATTTAGCAGGACGTAGATTAAATCCCACTTTACCAAACTCTATTTATTTTTCAATTTTAAGCCTCCCCAAACAAAAAGTCCTTCAAAAGTCTCTCAAATCTTCTTAACACAATGCTTAAAACCAATCATAGTTGTAAATTGAAATATTGAAATAGTCTACAACACCTATTTTATCAGAGTCAATATTCCCCCCAGTGAGAGCCAACGATGGGTCCAATAATTTAACTTACATTAAATTTTATGTATAGGAGTCCAAAATTTCTTTCCAAGATGTCTTCCTACCAATAGAAGCCTGAGATATATAAAGGGGACCATGCCTTTCTTAATATTTAAAATATTAGGGACATGGGTTTGCACCCTATTATAAACATTGAAAAAGAAAACTTTAGAATTATCTTTATTGATAACTTGATCAAAAACTCTTCATATAGATCCAAACATCTTCTAATCCCCTTAACCTCCTTGATGACCAAAATACTTTACTAATTTTTTTATCTAATATATTTTTGCTTAACATCCATTGCTCCATCATTCTCTAATATTTCTCTAGTTTTATTGAAACCTCTGTGACATAGGGTGGATACTTGAAAGAATTTTGTGTTGCAGTCACCTTTCTTAAGCCATTGAATTATTGACTTTTACTTCCAAAAGGTTTCCTCCAAAGCTAAGAGGTTATGAAACTTTGATAATAATTCTCTTACCTTTATCTTAATTGATTTGTAAAGGTATCATCCCTGGTGGACTATTCAATTTCCTTTAGCTTTTGCTTGATACTATTTTTCTAATTGAAGATGTGACCAAAAAATGATATGTTCTAAAGCTTAAGTTTTTGTTTGATGTAATGAATCTTGTAAGCAATCAACACTATCTTTGGTCTTAGAAAGTTTTTCTGCCACCATTCCTCAATTTCGGATTCAAGGTCTTCATTTTTTAACCACATTAATTCAAATCAAAAGGGAATTTTATATTTCTTTCCCCTTCCTCCCATTCCCACAACAAGGGATTATGATTTGACATGATATTTGGTTGGGTAATGAGGGTTGAGTCTCAAAAATTAGCTAAGCCTTCCTAGGAAATAAAAAATCTCTCTAGTATTACTTGAATATGATATTCTTCTAACCATCTATTGCTCCATGTATACCTCATTCTTCTTAACTCCACATACATTAATTGATTCTCATCTAAAAATTCCTTAAACTCACTTCTCCAAACAAAAGTAGGCTACGTCCTTGTTTATATTAGAGGTTTAATGGAGAGTTAAAATCTTCAACCAACACCCAAGGAATTCTGGTAAAGGAGATTCTTAAGTGCGATCCTTCTAAAGCTATCAACATCTATAAACTGAACTATGGGCATAGACATTCATTATGATTTAATTTTGTTTGAAGTCTATATTATAATAGAAAATAACAATATATTAACATGTATTAAATAGACGATAAGAAATGGTACTAATAAAGTTTATAATTTTTAGTTTTTAAAAATATTTATATAATTTAAATATTATTTATATAATTTTTTAGGTATAATATAAAGAATTACTTATAATTAGAAAAATTAATTTAAATTTTAGTTGTTTAAATAATTTTTTATTTAAATTTAAAATTATTAAAAAAAAAAAAAACAAACATTGCACAAAAACATTTAAAAAACTATTTAACTTCATTTGTTTATTTATTTTGGTGGCTTGTGATGGTCTTTAGAAACCACGCCACATACTATGTAAAATAGCAGCTTTGCATTTTACTTCGGGGTAAAAGAAGTCCATTTACCCATCAGAGCTAGCTTTGAATGTCATTTCAAGCCATTTATTCATCTTAATAATTTTATTAGAAGACAATGATTTTACATGCCCGGTTTTATTCTCAGATAAAAAAAAAACACAGCTATTGGTTTTATTCCGTTACAGATGTCCATTGTTGAGAGGTTCCGAGGCATGGGAGGGGAGAACAACCCAACGATTCTCCTCCTCGTCGACATAAATGCCCAGCTTTCGCAGAAACAACTGGGAAGCAGGTCCGACGCCGCACTTTTTGCACCAAGAGACTGGCCCTTGATACCTTAGCACGTAACCTTTCGCCGGCGTTATTCCTCCGGCGTGGCCTTTCGCCTTCGTCGCAGGCAGAATGTAGTATTCCACACCGTGTTGCACAACATGCCCATCACTGTCGTATATTAAATCTACCGCCCCACAGGAAAGTGGGCTCACAATTGCAATAGCCACCGCTATCACTATGAAGGATATCCTGCCAAGATCTACACAAGACCATTAGCAAGCAGATCACCCGTTGTTCCTTCGAAACAAAAATAACGAGTGGCATATACAGAAATAATTAAGTACAGTCCATGCAGAATACATACCATCTTGATCGGGAGTCCATTGTGAATGTCTAATAACAATAATATTTTCTCTGTGAATAGGACGTTGTTGTGCGCAGGTATTTATAGAAAGATAACGGCTAGTTAGTCCATCTCAATTTTGGAGGATAAGCGTGTGATTGAATAGAATCAGACTTCTACTTTGACTTCACCAACTTAATGTGAGAAACTTATGTAAAGTATTCTATTAGAATGTATTATAATAAATTATTGCTAATACAATTGATATATGAGATAATTAAAACCACAAGAATATGAGATAAAGGGTATTGTTAAGTATTGCATTTTATGCCGATAGGCAGTTGCCCTAGTGGCTAAGATGATGGTTGTTTCTTAAGTGGTCTTGTATTCAAAACCCTTGAGGGTGGTTATTGATGTAATTTGTAAAGGTTCTCCTAAAAAAAAAAGTATTGCGTTTTATTGACTTTCTTAGTATTAATTAGGTTTAATTTGATATATCAACATTTTAAGGGTTGAACATTTATGGATTCTAAATCATTAAATAATATTAACTTTAATAAATATTTAAATTTTAATAGATGACATGTCATGTTTGTTTCTTCGGTATATTTAATATAAGCATAAATATATAATTTAATATGATAAACTTAAGTAAAATATTTTATTAGGTATTTATTATAATAAATTATTCTTAATACCATTTATACATGAATTAATTAAAAACGCATGGATATAAGATAAAGGCTATTGTTAAGTATTGCACTCTATTGACTTTTTTTTTTAGTATTAGTTAGGTTTGATTTGATATATATCAACGTTTTAAGGGTTGAATATTTTATGGATTCCAAATCATTAAAGAATATTCACTTTGATAACATGCCATTGCATGTTTTTTTTTTTTAAAGCGAAAAAACCATTGCGGGGCCGCCTTGGTTTGAGAGACCATGAACAGGAGGTTCTACATCGTCAAAACCCGGGAGTCGCACCCGACCTTGCTCGGACTAACATTATCAATTGGATTTTGGATACCCATTTCAGATTTTTGGTAGGGTGGAGATTTGAACCTGGGACCTCCCTTGAAGGATTGCCCTCTCCTCTCCAATTCACCTACAACACCTGGGTACCATTGCATGTTTTTTATATATAAGCATAAATATACATTTTTTTCTACACATGGATTAAACAATAGTCTCCACTATATTATCCTTATATTATCTATGTGGGTACAATTCAAATTCAAAAAGCTACCATTATATAATACCTACCCCATCTCGGTAAAATTTTACTTCAAGCGAGGGGGACCTGAGATAGGACCTACCCAACAAGCACTCACTGAAATGGATAAGCATAAATACACAACTTAATATGAGACTTAAGTAAAAATTTTATGTTAAACATTTATTATAATAAATTGTTCTTAATACCATTGATATATGAGATAATTAAAACCACCACACTATGAAAGACATATATTTTCCTCTAATACCACGTATTGAGATTTTTTTTAGAAAAATATTAGATTATATTAATTTATTAACTTGAATATTACAATATTATGGAGCTAACATTATCCACCACCTGAAAAACAAAATGAGGTGGATAAGGAGTAAAGCATCCATAACTGAATATATAAGAATAAAAACTAATAGCAACAAAAATACTATAGCCATATCTTGCTACAATACATCACATATTAAAACTCATTTGTGGGAGAGCCTGTATATGGAGAAATTTAGGGTATGTCTTCCCTGATATCTTCTTAAGTCCTCAAAGAAGAGATATAACTAATCAAAACCTAAAATTGCTCATCATTGTTAACTGCATTCTTTTTAGTTTTTTGTTGGACCTTCTGAAGATCTTGAACCATATGAGCAAGTTGATGAAGTCTATCAATAACATCTGAAGGTGTGCAATAAGTCACATAGAATTGAGAATGAATGTGTCCCACATGTAACAAAAGACCAAAGGCCACATCTACTAAAACTATATCCCATGGAGGCGCAAATAAACACCTTTTGCATGTGCACTTCTAAATGTGTTTGAGATGGATGAGTCTACAAACATTCCAAATTTTGGGTACTAATATAGTTGAGAAAAACTAAGCAAATAAAGCTTTCAATAGCTAGTGAAAGAGGGAAAATGATATGTTTTGAAGACATCCCAAAATTGCTTAGCCATATCACAAAACTAAAGTAAGTGAATAAGAATTTCTAAATCATTACAAAAATTGCATTGAGGCAAAATATGTAAAATCAAGGCTAAACTTTAAAAATTTGGAAGTTTTTGATGCAAAATCTGCCATCTAAGAAGTTGAGTTTTGGATTCAATAGGAACATTCCAAATTTGAGTAGTAAGAGACTATCATCGGGTATTGGTAAAATTCACTTACCACTTATCATTGAGCTTAGAGTCTAAAGAAAGAGGAAACAAAATATTTTTGTATATCTAACTAGAAGTAATGGAAGAGATTTTACGATCATTAAGTCATCTCAAGTCATTCTATATATTATGGGTAGTTGTTCCCAACTTTAGAAGGACCTCACATGGGATGGAATCCACAACTAATCCATAAGAAACTTTCAACCTAGAGGGAAGGGAAAAATAATTATAGATCTGGTTCCAGGTAAAAATTGAGCAACTACTTGGATTCCAAATATCTCTAATTATATTAATTCCTTTCTTCAATAAATCTAGACCATGAATAACATTGCATAAAGCTAAAGGTTTATAATTATGGAGGATAATTTTATTCCACTAAACACTATTTAGACTGATGCTCAGACCATGTCTCAAGGAGTCAAATTTCTAATCCAATAAGTGAAAAACTGATTGCCAAGATTTCTATTTTTGGATAACTAGAATAGATACTTTAACTAGAAGCTAAGGTACATTATCCTCCCAAGGGATTTATTTCCATTTACCTTTATGAGTAGCTAGAGAGATTTTGTAATGAAATAGGTGTTTTTAGTTTTCATCACCAATGATGTCTCTAACAATCCATTTTGCAACTAAACTTTTACTCTAGGTAAGAGGATTAATTATACCAAGAACTCTTAAAGCCTTAGGTTGAGTATAAATTTTCTAAGATCTGGGTGTCATTCCCACCTCTCCATCTCATTTGGTTCATTAAAATTTATGAATGGCCTAAGTTAATTTTTTATAGGTTACCTAGGGGTCCATCTAGCAAGATAAGTAATAAACATGAGCGAGTACCATAATTTTATTCACAACTTGAATTTTTGCCACTAAGGAAAGAAATCAAGTTAGCCAAGCATTAAATTATTTTTGAAGTCTTTCTATAATCTAGTTCCACATTCTCTTAGGAGAGATATTAATACCAAAGAGAATTCCTAAATAATGCATAATCATACCATGAGGGATGATCTTCCACTCAATCAAGGAGTTGTATCCATGAAGAGAGGAAGAGGTATAGAAGACTTTTGTTTTAGAGTCATTGATATGAGAGCTAGACACATCACAAAACAATTGAATAATATCTTTAGTCATTTTCACCTCTTGTTGAGTATTTTGAATAAAAAAAAAGGAATCATCAACAAAATGTGAGTTAAGAGCATATTTATCCCTATTTATCCCCAAGAAGCTTAATACCCTAAATGATGCCATCAGAATAAGCCTAATGAAGAAGATAACCAAGAGCACTAACAACCAAAATATACAAAAAATAAACAAGGGGTAACCCTGTCTGATAGATTGTTGAAGATGGAAGGACGGGAAAAGAGATCCATTAACTCGAACACAAGCTGAAGCATCACCAAAGAGCATACCAATTTGATTACAAAATTTTAGACCAAAATCAAGCCAAGAAAGCATATTAAGAATAAAATCCCATCTAATTCTATCATAAGCTTTGTCAAAATATTACTTAACCAAGAGGGCATCTTGATTGGATTCGATAGCCTATTGTAAAGTTTTTGAACCTGTTATAAGATTATCTAAAATATAATGACCTTTAAGAAAAATAAATTATTAAAGGGGAACAATCGCTTGAGCAATAAATTATTCCTAATACCATTGACATATGAGATAATTAAAACCATGAGAATATGAGATAAAGACCATTGTTAATTATTGCATTCTATTAAATTTATTAATATTAATTAGGTTTCATTTGATATATATCAAAATTTTAAGGGTTGAACATTTTATGGATTCCAAATCATTAAATAATATTCTCTTTGATAAATATTTAAAAACTACAGTCACTAAAAATAGTGTGGATGTAACCAACTTTCCTATGTATAAAAACATACTTAAAACTTAATAGATGCCATGAAATATTTTTTATTCGATATACTTAGTATACGAATAAATATACATCTTAATATAAGAAACTTATGTAAAGTATTCCATTAGGTATTTATTATGATAAATTATTTGTAATACCATTGATAGATGAGATAATTAAAACCATCAAAATATGAGATGAAGGCTATTGTTAAGTATTGCATTGTATTGAATTTCTTAGTATTAATTAGGTTTAATTTGATATATCAGGATTTTAAGGGTTGAACATTTTAAGGATTCCATATCATTAAATAATATTAACTTCAATAAATACTTAAAAATTATTTTTGATTATAAATGTTTGTGAAAAATAAAATTGCAAAGTGCGAAGGCATAGGGTTTTTTCCTAAATAATATCTCATCTTTTAGGAGCCATATATTCCTTAAGAGTTCTTTGATTCAACTGATTCTTGGACCAACTTGTGTAGAATTTCAATAGCTTTAAAATGAGTGGTCATATGCAATTATCAATGTGCAAGTTGTGATATGTAAAGTGTCCCCTTGTACAACTAGGTAGAGTGTTGGCCAAGCAATCTATCTTCCTATATAAAGGGTCTCACAGCTCCATTCGAATATATCACTTCATTATTGTAATAAGATGTTGCATAATTGTTCTTTATTTCTTTCTCTCTTTCTCTATTTTTCTTGATATGATGAAATGGTGCTAAAACCATCATTAATATCAAATTTAAACATGAAGTACATAGGCCAAAATTTTCCTGTAAGCTATCAAAGCATTAATATAAGCTTTAAGATACAACTAAGCAAGCAAATATTCTAGTACAATTTTTAAAAAGTTAAACATATATCCCCTTACAAAAGCCACTTGAAATTGTGCCCCAACTTTGTTGATGCCCTATCCATGCCTATCTCTTCCCTTGCATGCTCCTTCCAAAACTCTAAGAAGAACCCCCCATTTCCTATGCCTTTTCCCTATTAACCAGCCAAGGGATCCCCGTTCATTTATAAGTCTCAAGGCATTACCAAGAAAATCATGAAAGGGAAAAAGTTGGTCATTTACATCTAGAAGCCCATTGCTCATGAAGGGATAACATTAGATTATATAAATCTACCATGAGGTCTTTTAAACACCCTTTCACCTTGCTTCTAGATCGAACCAACAAAGGGATATCAAGATAAGGTGGTCAACAGATTCTCTTACCCCATAACAAAGCACACACTATTTTGGGCTCATGAAACCCCTCTTACGAAGATTATCTTGAGTCAAAATCCTATTATGAATGGCAAACTAAATAAAAATATTGAATTCCAACCAGATACTTGAATTCCACACCTTCTTCCAAATTGCCATCTCCCCAACCAATCCCTTTGTGATCTAGTCATATCCCTTGTTGATAGAATATCATCCATCAGGGTTATGCATAAGAGGTAGGAACCAAAAGGTACTTATAAAAAAATGGTGAAACTGTTTCGAAACCCTGGAAAAACCAGTTGAACTGCATGTATGATGGCATGGCGAATGACCTTAATTTTTCCCAAAAAATTGGCAAAAAAGGGCAAAATTCAAAGTTTTGCCAAAACAGGCCAAAAAGATGCCGATGACGTTTAAAATTGTGGTAAAGGTCTGGAGGCAAAATTTGGCCCGGGTTTCGTTCGAATGCATAATATGGTCCAACCTCGGGCTGGATGCATAATATGCTCTATATTTGGACCGGATGCATAATATGGTCTGGTCTCGGGATAGATGCATAATATGGTCCAAATTTGGACCAGTTGGATAATATGGTTTGGCCTCAGACCAGATGCATAATATGGTCCGACCTCGAACCGGATGCATATTATGGTCTAACCTCAAACCGGATGCATATTATGGTCCGGACTTGAACCGGATGCATAATATGTTACGACCTAGAGTTGGATGCATAATATGTTCCGGTCTCGATCCGGTTTCATAATATGCATCGGTCTCAAAGTTTCAAATCATGTGCATAAAATGTACCGATCTCGAACAGGTTGTATATAATGGTCCGATCTCGAATCGGATGCATATTATGGTTTGTGCCTCAAACTAGATGCATAATATGGGCCGGCCTAGAACTAGATACATAATATGTGTCAGTATCTATTAGAGTAGGTTGTTTACCTTAGCTCATGTTCACCTATGTTATTTATTTCCTTTTTATTTAGTTATTCCACGTATTTTCCCCACCCACTTATGTGTGGATATTTAGTTTATCTTATTTAGATATTATGAGATGTTATATATTTATTTCTTAGATATTATGGGGATATTTTTAGGTTTAACTATTCCTAGGGGTGACATTTGGAGGGTTGATATTATTTCTCCCATAGTGGTTACATATCTATGGACCATATCACATATTCCTTTTGTACGATGGATATTTGTCCTTAGCTTGATCCTACAACTATGGTTGATCATCCTTGCCTATATAAGCAAGGTACCTTCATTGTACTCAGTGTTCCATTTTTAGATCTAATATATGATATTGTTGCTCTCTTGTTTGCATATCTATTTGTAAGCTTATGCTATCAATTTACTTTTAGATTCTTGTTTTGGTTGAATGTGGTGTTTCTATTAACACTTGAGATCCTTGTAGCTTGGAATGATATGATTATAATTCCTTTCATGGCATCAAAGTGATAGGTGTTGCAGTCATCCATTTGTGAGTGTTGTGCAGTTGTTTCTCTTACAGGTTTGAAGAATGGTGTGGAAACTTCGATTTTTGTGATCGGGTCCTTGGTGGAGTATTTTGTCCAATTTGTGTTACTCCTTATATTGTAATATCATTACCAAAATCCTAAAATCTCTTCTACCCATACTGCAATAGCCTCATTCCCTTGGATATGTCCTAAGCATTTGTTTTCTTGAGAATTTCCCTTTTTGGCAGGGTCACCAACCCAACCCGTTTTTATATTTTACATGTATCTCCTGATATAAATACCATGTTTCCACAAAAAAATTTGGAAGTCTGTAGATGCATTCATTTGAGTTATGCCCAAAATTTTAGCTTATTTGGATCAGTATTCTTCAATATATCTTGATTTTACAAAACCCTGTAATGTTTTAGTAATATGCATATATCTTCATAAAAAATTCTGATGTTTTGCAATTTTTTTACAGATTCTGTAAAACAATATTATAGACCGTCTTATAAAATTTCAAAGAATTTGGAGCTTTATTTGGATAGGTACATTGATTTTACTATTTTTAGTACAATCATCCTTGAAGGAGAAATATTGGGAATTGCTTAGCGAAATTTTTACCAGTCCTGTAAACTCATTTTTCTGACATGTCTGTAAAATTTCAGATTTTTTGGATATGTATGTAGACAGATATAATGATTTTATGACTGCACTCTCAATATTGCATTGTGAAAGGTTTTTGCACTTGAACCTTGTATATGGACTATTGTTATAAAATCCCATCTTATGCATTCCTGTCAAGCTAATAAAATAATATTTTTGGGGGTTGTCTTGGTGCTGATTTGTGCACCCTATCTGCATTCTTTTGCTCTTTGGTGATTTTTGTAGAATGGCTTCTTCATATTCTTTTGCATTAGATCAATGTGAGCCATTAACAACACATAATTACCACACATGGAGACCAAGAATAGAAAAAATAATTAAACACAAAGTATTATGGGCTTTAATGCTTGAAGAACAACTAGAGTTCACTAGAGAATATGAAAAAATTTAGAACCAATGCAAATTAAATGAATGTATGGGTTTTATAGGAACTTATGTAAGTTATAGTATTTTATTTCAATTGGAAGGATGTCTCTCCTTTCAAAATTTAGGAAAAATTAAAAGGATTATTTGGTAAAGTGGATCACATAAGAGCCATGCAGCTTGAAGTTGAGATCACTTCTCTCAATCCTGAAGATTTTCCATCTATTGTATACTATCATACTAAGTTCAAGCACTTGTTGAAACAATTAAAGGGGAGTGAGAGACAATAAAGATGAAGAGTGTGTTTACCTAATTCTATCTATGTTGAAAGGTCCATTCCAAATATTTGCTTCTACATTTTTCTCTAGCATGGATGCCTTAGGTGACACATTCATAATGTCTGATTTGGAGTTATTTTGTGAAAGACTTACTAGGGAAGAATCCAAATGTCTAACCTTGAGTCTTCTACCTCTCAAAAATTATTAGTAGCATCTAGTCCTATGGATAAGGGAAAATTCAAATATAAACCTAAGTCTTCTCCTTCTACATATCAAAGTGACCATCAACCCAAATAATCTAACTCTAAACCCAAAGAGTCTCCTAAATCCAAGAATAAGTCTATTCTTTCATGCTCCTTTTGTGGGGGGAATAATCATGTAGAAAATAGGTTTTGGAAGAGAATACAAGCCTTAGAGGATGTAGTCAGAAAACACAAGATCTCTATCTCCACTCCACCTCCTTCTAGTGAGCATGGCAAAGCACTTAATTTTGTTGGGAGATCTCAGTCAGTTGCTATAGATAGTTGGGTTATAGATTCTAGTGCTTCTCACCATATGACTTCTTCTAAGGAGTTGTTTGTATCTCTTGGTTTGAGTTCTACTTCCAACATTGAGGTTGGATATTCTTCCTTTATTTTTGTTAAGGAAAAATATGACATACAACTTGATGGTGGATGCATCAATGATGCACTATATGTTCTTGACATTACTATAAATTTACTTTCTGTTGATCAAATTTGTCATTCTGGTCAGGGTAAAACAATGACTTTCACACCACAAGGAGCTGAAGTTAGAACCTTGTTGGAGCATCATTCACTTGTTGCACAAGGTGTTGTTGATCATAGTTCTAGACTATATCGCTTTGAGGGTTTTTATGATACTTCTTTTGTAGGGACATGCTTGGTTTCTCATGCATATTATGACAATAAGCTTTGGAATGAGAGATTTGGACATATTAATTATATATATTTGAAGGATTTGAGTACTCATGGTATGGTTGATGGTTTACCTATAGTTTCTTGTCTTGATGGAGTTTGCCCTGGATGTGCATTAGGGAAACAACACCAAGATCCATAAGGGTAAGTCAAAAAGATCTTCTTCACCACTTGAGCTTGTGCATAGTGACTTGATGGTTTTTTCTACTCCTTCTTTCAAAGGAGCTAAGTATGCACTTACATTTATTGATGATTTATCAAGGTGTACTTGGATTTATTTTCTCAAGTACAAGAGTGATGTATTTTCACACTTCTAGGTTTTTAAGGCTTTTGTTGAGAATCAATCTTCTAATTGCATAAAGAAGCTTTACACTGATAATGGGGGGGAGTAATTCAATAGAGAGTTTTCTTATTTTTTGGTAGCACATGGCATTGTTCACCAACATTTTATTCCTCATACTCCACAAAAAAATGGCTTAGTAGAAAGGAAGAACCAAAATTTGAAGGAGATGGCTAATTGCATGATGAATTCTAGGGATTTACCTCCTATATATTGGGTAGAAATAGTTAATTGTGTGAACTACATTCTGAATCGCACACCACATAGAGCACTTGAGAATTTGACACCAGAGGGGGCTTTGTCTGGGACTAAGCTCGATGTCTCATTTTTCAAAGTTTTTGGAAGCCATGCTTGGGCATTTATGCCAAAGAAGCAAAGTAAAGTCTTGGATAAGAACAACAAACCCTTGATTTTTGTTGGGTATTGTGACGACATGAGAGCTTATTGACTTTTGGATCCTGATACTCATGAAGTTCTTTTCAGAACTCATGTTCAATTTGATGAGCGCTTCTCTCTTCACGATTCTTCTTCTTTACTTACATCCATTGATGATTCTTCACTTCATATTGAGGATCCCTTATTTGAGGAGCAAGCTTAGGAGGTAGTTGAGGAGATCATGGATATAGATTCATATGAGAATCTTGTTCCTCCTAATGTTGTAACTATGCCTAGCTGGGATCATAGCATAATTTTCAAGGTAGCACCTTTCATACAAGATCGTCCACCCACTAGACATCGTCATGCACATTCTATAGGTTCTAGAATTTTATGTCACGTAGTTTCTAGGGATCCATAGTCTTTCTCACAAGCTCATGGGATACAGGAGTGGGATGATGCGATGACAGATGAGTATTCTTCTTTGATGAAGAATCATGCTTGGGATTTGGTTTCTCTTCCTAATGGAAGAAATTTGGTTAGGTTTAAGAAGGTATACCAAACCAAATATGCAGCTGATGGGTCCATTGATAAGTATAAGACTCGTCTTGTAGCGAAGGATTTATTGCAAGTCAAAGGTATTGATTACTCTGATACTTTTGTATCTATTACCAAGATGGATTTTATGCACCTTGTACTTTGTATTGCTGCATCACAGGGTTGGCCAGTGTACAAGATGGATGTGAAGAGTTCCTTCCTACATGGATATTTACAAGAGGAAATCTACATGGAGCAACGTGTTGGGTTTGTTCATGATTCTTCTCTTGTTTGTAGACTATGGTGGTCTCCCTATGGTCTAAAACAAGCCCCTTGAGCTTGGTATGAGAATATGGACTCTTTTCTTCTATCTATTGGTTTTGTTCATTTCCACACAGATCATATAGTGTATATACAGCATGTTAGAGAGGATATAGTTGTACTTGTCTTGTATGTTGATGATTTGTTTCTCACTGGTAGATCTTCTTCCCACATTTAGACTATTCAAAGGGCTCTTTCAATGTAGTTTGATATGATAGATATTTATCTTTGTACTTTTTCCTTGGTTTGCAAATTTCTTAGTCAAATTCAAGGATTTATTTGAGTCAACAAAAGTACACCCATGATCTTCTTCAATGTTTTGGTATGGCTGATTGCAAGCCATGTCCCTCTCCTTTCCAGTCTAGGGTCTCTCTTACTTCCAAATGCACCACTCCTCTTTGTGATCCTACATTGTATAGATAGTTAGTTGGAATTTTGATGTACTTGACCCATACTCACCTTGATATTTCTTTTGCATTTGGACTTGTATCTCGATTTGTACATGCCCCTCATAGCAGTCACTGGTAGAATACCAAGAGGATTTTGAGATATCTACAAGGCACTTCACACTTTGTATTGCACTACAACCAAGGTTCTACTCAGTTGGTTGGATACACTGATTCATATTGGGAAGGTTCTATTGATGACAGACGTTCCACTTATGGCTACATTTTTTTTCTTGGCTCTTCTCTGATTTCTTGGACATGCAAGAAGTAAAAGGTTGTTGGACTTTCATATACAGAGGAAGAGTATAGGGCAGCAGTCACAACGAGTTAGGAGGTTCTTTGGCTATGATAGTTATTGATAGAGTTTGGCTTCCCATAGGATTCAACAACTATACTTTGGTGTGACAACCAAAGTGTAATTCACATTTCTCACAATCCTTTTGAGCACCAATGGACCAAGCATATTGAGATTCACATGCACTTCATTTGTCAGTAGATTCAGGATGGAGTTATTTTCTTGGAGTACATTCCAACTCAGTAGCAGGTTGTCTAGATATTCATGAAGCCTTTTGCATCACCTCACTACCTTGAGTTGTGTGGCATGCTTGGGGTTTCATAAGTTGTCCTTGGGGGTGTTCTTGAGGACATATTCCTTATTATTTCTCTTTCTTTCTAGCAGGATGATATTTTCCCATGTGGTTTTTACTTCTTCTAGTTTGATATTTCTTCATGGATATATTGTACATGAGTACCTGATCAGGCCTTGTTGCCGGGACTCATACTATGGATATGCCACTTTTATTTTTGACCCCTAGCTTCACTTGAGGGGGGGTGTTAGAGTAGGTTGTTTACATTAGCTCATGTTCACCTAGGTTATTTAATTATTTTTTATTTAGTTATTCCATGTATTTTAACCACCCACTTATGTGTGGATATTTAATTTATCTTATTTAGATATTATGAGATGTTACATATTTATTTCTTAGATATTATGGGGATATTTTTAGGTTTGACTATTCCTAGGGGTGACATTTGGAGGGTTGATATTCTTTCTCCCATAACGGTTACATATCCATGGACCATATCACATATTCATTTTGTACGGTGAATATTTATCCTTAGCTTGATACTATGGCTATGGTTTATCATCCTTGCCTATATAAGCAAGGCACCTTAATTTTACTCAATGTTCCATTTTCATATCTAATATATGATATTGTTGCTCTCTTATTTGCATATCTATTTGTAAGCTTATGTTGTCAATTTTATTTCATATTCTTGTTTTGGTTGAATGTGGTACTTTTGTTAACACTTGAGATCCTTGTAGCTTGGAATAATCTGATTATCATTCCTTTTAGTCTTGTACCAAATGCACAGTTTGGTCCAAACGCTACCCGGGTGCATAATGCAATCCAGTACGTTGTTGCATGTCCAGTACTACCACGTGTCCAATACTGCATGTCCAATACGATGCTGCCACGTGTCAGATATATTTCAAGTCTATAAAAGGGCATCAACAATCATTTTCCCATTTCGTTTCTACGACTGCTACAACCAGAGCTAACCTTTCTGATCGACCTTTCAGTTTTGATTCCCAATCCTTTTTCTTCCACTTCCAACTACTTCCAATGGATACCCCTTCCACAATCTCACCAAAATTCAAGAATTTTACGTGCACTTTGATATCAGATCTGATAACAATGCCAGGGATGAACTTTTAGTGGCTCCATAATGCAGGTTTATCAACCCTCATTTCCATGCCACATTTTAGAACAGATAAAGGGCTCCTGCAACATATTATCTCTGGTTATGACCACGACAGGGGTACAATGAGCATTAAATTATGAACTAGAAATGTTGTTTTCAGCATCACCCCTGGAGATATTCACAGATTGATAGGTCTTCCATTCATTGGTTTTAATCAAGTGTCATCGAGGTCACAACTTTCTCCAGATGACAAAGCACACCTTGATAACAAGTACGGTCTTTCATCGAAATATTTGGCAGGTATAAATCTTGTTAATTGTATTTTATTAATTTTCAATGTTTTAAATTTGTAAATTGACATCGAATTTTTTTATGCAGCTTCTAACGCCAAATCAAAAAGAGGTTTATCGATAAGCGATGTTAACCATCAAACTCTGAAGGCCATTATCAAATTTTTCCAGGCCAGACTTATTCTATTGGGAAGACCAAAAATTCTATTTTGGGCTCTTTATTATATTGTTCAGTCTGAACAAAATCACAAGTTCGATTGGTGTACCTATATTTCAGATCGAATCAGGACTGAGTTGCACGCGGTCCAACTTGCAACCGCCAAGACTCAGCCCATTGTGGGCACTGTAAATTATCTTTTAGCTTTATATTTTGAGTCTTTTCATAATTTGTCAACTACTCCTGTACCAACTATTGTGCATTCAAAACTACACTCTATTGCCATGACACCAGAGGAATTGAGGGTAATAACTACATCATTGTCCTTGACATACTATTTTATAGTTTACCACATTCCCTTTTTTAATTTTTTTTTCATCTATATGCAGGCAAAGGCAAAAATTTCAAGGACTAAATAGATTGCTGCCAATAGGGGTCACAGGCCGGAACAAACAGGTGATTCTGAAGACACGGGCTCTGAAGCAACACCTGTTACTATGCAGAGGTCACACAAACGTGCCAGACAAGCAGCTACTCCTGGGGTTTCTCGTACACCTAGGTATGCACAAAATGTGCAAGCCGAATCTAGTGTGGCCAACCCCTCCCCCAATGCAGAACAATTGCAACGCATTTCATCAGGTAAATCTATGATTCTATGTGTAGTTAATTTAAATTAAGATTTTTTTTATTTTAAGCAGAATTCTAACAAAATATTTTTGACTATTTTTAGTTGATTCTCATGTTCAAGTAGTAACATCACAAGTTAGAGGGCATATGCCGCCACCACCTCCACATGCATCACACTCACCGGTTTCACCACTTCCATGCAATCAACAATAGGGACAGTCACAACCTCCGACAATGCCTATGCGAGGGCAAGTCGGTGTTGGAAAATGTTTGTTTTCACAGAGATCACAGGGCACTTCACGAAGTTCTGGGCATGGGATTTCACACCCACAGAGATCACACATGCCAGCAACAAGTCATGGGCATGGATGGTCTCAATTTACATTTTCTTCAAATACACAGGCACCTGAATGTTCTGGACAGGGATTGGATAATATTCCACTTGATGAGGATTACATGTTTCAGGGCAACATTGAAGGCTTCAGGGCAACATATGTGCTTAAAGATCTAGCACGAGAAGAAGAAGTCCCTGCAGCTCAACAGACATCAGAACCACCCACCCAAGGAGACAACCCTCATCCTCAGGGTCCTCAAACTGAGGATGATGTTGTCAATTTTAATGAAAATGTTTCATTGGCAACAAGTACCGAGTCAACAATTCAGGAGTTTGTGTTGAAATATTTGCAGGAGTTGAAAGAATGGGAATATCGGGAAAAGGTCCTTATTAGGGAAATTAATGCCCGATATAAAAATTATGAAAAAAGGAATTCTATTTATTCTTTAGTCAAATATGAACCTGAAAAGCTTGATGGCTTGCTAAAACAGGCTACTTCAGGAATTGTTAAATCTGATTTTATTTATGATGATGATGTCTTAAATGTTGTTGTTGGTAGATTGGAGAATGTTAATGCTGAAGCCCAAGCATTTTACAACTTATGGGCTTCTGATAAGGACAAGGTTGCAGTTGTTGAGGCTGCAAAAGAATTGGCTGAGGTAAAAAAGTTATATATATTCCAATTTTCTATTGCATTTAAATTTTTATATTTCTTGAAAATTTGTAATAATTTCAATATATCCCTTTTGAATTAAGTTTTCAATTTGTTTTGTAGTCAAATTTTGAAAATTTGAAAACACAGGTTAAGAGCATGGATGTCAATATTCTTACAACAAAATCATGTTTGATGAAATCAATGGAAATGAAAAAGAAAATGCAGGCAAAGGTTTCAAAAAACAATCATTTAAAAAAATACATCAGAGAGAAGTTGCATGAAGATCCGGAAAAGGTGCTTGAGAAAATGAAAGAATCACTTCCAACAATACTTGAAGATCCAAACAAAGAAGAAGTTGCATGTGTGTCAAGTATTGTGAAAGTACATGACAACCTTGTTAGAGTTGGAGCACTGCCAGAAGAGAGTGTCACAGAAGCTGATAAAGGAAAAGAAACGACAACTCCAACCACTAGTGAAGCATCCAAGCACCAATCAAAAGATTGAAAATGTTGACAATGTTTTAAAAAGACTGAAATATGTAATTTCTATTTGAAATTGGTATGTAATATTTGAGACTTGAGTTTGAAAATATTTTCAAAATACTGCAATATATTAATTTTTGTTTGAAAATGTTATGTTATATTTGTGTTTACAAATGTTTGAATGATGTAATATATTTCTTTTTGAACTAGTTAATATGAAATTTTATGTTTGAAAATCATGTAATTTCTGTTTGATAATGTTTTAAAAATATTGTAATATCTAATTTCGGTTTGAAAATGTAATGTAATATTTGAGTTTGAAAATGTTATGTAATATTTGGGTTTCAAAATGTTTGAACGATGTAATATAAATCTTTTTGAACTGGTTAATATGAAATTTTTTGTTTTAAAATGTTTTAAAATGACTGCAATATTTAAATTTTGGTTTGAAAAAGTTATGATGCACATAATTTGGGTTTGAAAAATACTGCAATATCTAATATCTAATTTGTAGTTATGATGCACATAATTTGGGTTTGAAAATGTTATGTAATATTTGAGTTTGAAAATGTTATGTAATATTTGTGTTTATCATTGTCAATGAAATGAGAGTTGAGACATTAACACACAAATATACAATTTTACAATCTACAAAAATGATATAAGCCATGTAATTTTAAAATAATAATGTGATTTAAAAAAATAATTCATTGAAATAATATAAATTTGGAACAATATTGAGAAATTTGCTATCAAATCAATTTGTGTTTATCATTGTCAATGAAATGAGAGTTGAGACACTAAGACACAAAAATACAATTTTACAATCTACAAAAATGATATAAGCCATGTAATTTTAAAACAATAATGTGATTTAAAAAACAATTCATTGAAATAATATAAATCTGGAACAATATTGAGAAATCTGCTATCAAATCAATTCGTGTTTATCATTGTCAATGAAATGAGAGTTGAGACACTAAGACACAAAAATACAATTTTACAATCTACAAAAATGATATAAGCCATGTAATTTTAAAACAATAATATGATTTAAAATAACAATTCATTGAAATCATATAAATCTGGAACAATATTGAGAAATCTTCTATCAAATCAATTCGTGTTTATCATTGTCAATGAAATGAGAGTTGAGACACTAAGACACAAAAATACAATTTTACAATCTACAAAAATGATATAAGCCATGTAATTTTAAAACAATAATATGATTTAAAACAACAATTCATTGAAATCATATAAATCTGGAACAATATTGAGAAATCTGCTATCAAATCAGTTCGTGTTTATTATTGTCAATGAAATCATGGAAAATTATCACTATGGAATCTGAAACATATCAGCTTGTCCAGAATCATTATGAAGCATAGCAAAAATCTGTGTCTCCACCATCTGATCACTGAAAGCATCATCATCATCGTTATCGATCGTATTCAACGTTCCTCTTCTGTCTACCAAGGAACTCTAGTATTCCAATGCTCTGTCATACGGAAATGTATCCAACTGATATGAAGACACATAAATTCTTAAACAATTTTCTAAATTCTTGTCGAGTCTATTGCGGATTTTAGATTTAACAAAAGCAAGTGCACTGAAAACTCTTTCATCTTCGATTGACCCCAAAATCATTGTTTCACATAATTCATATAAACGAAAGTATTCACTTATAGTATCTTTTAAGACTGTGCTTGGATACAATTTTTGCCACAAACGTGCAGTGGAACCAATCTCATGGACACTTGTCATATGTGATGTTTGCAAAACCATTGTTCTTCCAAAATGCGATGACTGTTCTTTCAAAAGTTCACTGTTGAGTATACCATTAATTTCAACACCATTGACTTCCACACTCTTACTGAAATGGTCAATGAGATTACCCATATATTTAATAAACAACTCATTTGCAGAACTGTATTCAGTACAAGGACCCCAAAACATGGGGTTAACCACACCCATGGACTCAAGCAACTCATCTCTCTGAAACCGTTCTCTTATCTCACCTGTCAAATTTTTTGCTATATTTGACAAATTACTCTTTGTTTTCTGTATTACAACATGAAATCTATTATGTGTTACAGGAACTTCTTCAAAATATTCCACAACAATACTTGATTGCCTTTCAAAACAATAAACAGGTATCATCTTTTCATGAACATTAATACAGAGATGATCATTGATGTCAAACTTCAAGAAGCTTTTTGGATTGTTCACGTTTATCAATGTATTCCAACTATCAAATACAGGTTCTATAAAATCTGCATTAGACACATATAATGTATCAAGAAGCACGCATATTTGTTTTCTCATCCTCATAAAATCAACGATATAGATGGATCTCTCTTGTGCAAGATTAATTAATCTGTTCATTTCTTTTAACATTGGAAGAATACCACATAATGTCAAAAGTGTTTCCAAGTCAATCAAACGGAACAACATATCTTTTGCCTTATCAACTATTCTACGATTTGCATGCATAAACCCTATCGGTGATTGATATTCTACCAAAACTCTCTGAGCAGGTAGATACAGTGAAATCCATCTTGTATCCACATATTTTAACAATTTTTTCCCTTCTGTAACTCCTAGTGCAAATTGCTGAAACTCTGCAAATATTTTCGGACTTAATGAGAAATAAGAATGAATATCACGAACAAGGTTTTCAACTTTAGCAACATTTGAAAATGTGCTCACAATTTTATATGCAAGATTTACTCTATGAGCCATACAGTGAATGGGGATCATATATGGGGCAACTGTGGTTTGGAGTCGAACACACAGACCAGACCTGTGACCTTGCATAATAGCAACTCCATCAGCTCCAACGCAAATTAACTTTGTTGCTATGTCTATATCATTCATTCCCACAATATTCTTTAAACTTTTAACAACAACATTATAAATATTTTCTGCATTTGAACTTTCCAACATCTTATGTATTCCCAAAAAAATAGGCCTTCTAACATGATTTTGAAATATGTACACATGCATGCAAATCCAAGAAGTGTTATCCACAATTGTTACCTCATCAATAGAAAGTGAAATGAATTTGGCAAGTTTTACTTGCTCCCTTAGGTCTTCTTTCTCAACCAAAGATAAACATTTTGCCATTTCCCAACCACTTCGGTCTGACCAATGAGAACTAGGAAGGTTTTGCACATTAAAAAGGCATAATAGCTGCTTATAATCAATAAAATCGGACATTGGTCTACCTTTCTTGAGAATATTGTAAACAATGGCAAACTGCTTACTTTTTGAAGCAAAAACAGTCTTCTGTAATTTGTGAAATTGGGCTCCAATTGTTCCACCTTTCTCAACAAGAGATTGTTGTTGCTTTAAGTGATTGTCATATTCTATAGCATATCTTAAATGCATACATTCTGATGCATCCTTCCACTTAACTTCTTTACTAACTTCACCATTACTTTTTATAACTTTTACATAACATTTGCCAGCATGTTTTTCAATTGTATCAATCTTGTTTTGAAGCCTATGATCCTTACCAAGTCTCCAACTGCAAATTTTGCATCTACATTCTTTTTCATCAATTTGGTTATCCTCAGTCATGACAGGCTCAAGCCAGGGAAATATTTCTACCCATTCTTTCCTAAATCCCCTTCCAAGTATCCAGAGAGATGCTTTTCTTTTTTTGGAATTTTTGGTTGAAGATTCAATTGAAGCTTGTAATGATTTTGATTTATCACTTTCATTTTCAATTGTGATGTCATTTTGCGTGTTGTCTTCAGGTGTTTGTTGGATGTCATTTCTAAGGGGATTTTCAATGAAAGGCATCTCTTCTTGGGGAATATCTTCAAGTGGAGGCATATCAGGATCGACAGGGTATTCTGCATAGTAGCATACCATAATATTTTTTATCACTATTGGATGAAAAAATTTACAAAAAAATATTCAAATCGTCAATCAAGCACATACTGGGAAGTCAAAAATCATTTGTACCTTGAATTTGCACAGATGTCATTGGCTCGTCGCATTTCAAAGTTTGGCTAAAATATTTGAGGATACTCTTTTCAGCAGAAGATTTGGTGCCCTTCTTTCCATCATTGGGTGACATTTTACTAGTGACAAAAAAAATTTAAAGAGGGTGTATTTTCTGGAGGCCTTGAGATAATATTGTAAATAGAATAAACAATGTTTGGGTGGTAAATTATACATACTTTTTTCCAGCCATTCTTTATTGTGATTTTATCAGTTTATGCCACTAGTTGTTTTCTGGTGAAAGCACTCTAACAGAGAAAAAGAGCATCAATATGTCAATAGAGAACCAAAGCATTTACTCATGTATAATCTTAGCAAGGAAAAAAATATCTTAATTAAAACTAAGAATCAAAGAGTTTTAAAACATTCAGAACATGGCAAAATAGAGAAAAACAAGGGAACAGACTCAACAGAGCAATGACATTCCAGATGTCGAAGAGTCTCCGATATTGGTGTGGTGCGAAAAATCATTAAATAAAGAAGAAAATGCAGAACCAGGAAAAATAACAAGCAGAACATGGCAATATAAAGAAAAGCAGAGAAGTGACAGAGAACCTGGTGCTAAAAGCTATTCTAGCCGTATGCAGAGAAACTGGTTCCATCCGGACGTAGGAAAAGACCCTGGTAAACATAGTTCCATCTGGTTGCACGATAGTCTCCAGATTTAGAAATGGATTCGTCCGATTGCACGGTAGTATCCGAAAGTAGAAAAGGATCCGTTCGGGTGCACGATAGTATCCAAAAGTAGGAAAGGTTTCATCCGGGTGCATGGTAGTATCCAAAAGTAGGAAAGGTTCCGTCTGGTTGCATGGAAGGATCCAAAAGTAGAAAAGGCTCCATCCAGTTTCATGCCAGGTTTCGGATACAAAAAAGTATCCGTCCGGTTGCATAGTAGGTTTCGGATGCAGGGATGGCTCCACTCGGATGCACGATAGATTTTTGATGCGAGGATGATTCCGATCGGTTGCACGAGAGATTCTGATTTTAGGATTGGTTTTGTTCGGTCGGTTGCATGATAGGTTCGATCGTACAACACTATCCGATTGTAGAATTAGTTTCATCCGGTTGCAGAACATGACACTGTTCCGTTCGGTTGCTGAATTTGTTACGACCGATAGCAGAAAAGGTTTCGATGTTGTGAAGAATTGTGTCGGTATTTTCCCTGGGGTGTTAATTATATATAGAGGTATACTGGGCGAGTTTGGCGGGATAATTTAGAAATTCTAAAAATTTTAGGGTGAAAAGGGTACTTTATTTAGGCGGGATTACTTGCAAATTTTTTAAAATATTCATGATACTCTCATCAAAGGATGGCTAACCGACACCGAAAATTTATTTTTTCTCAAAAATTCTGGCTACATGGCCGACGTCCGGGTCTCAAAAATTTCGCAAATTTGAATTTTCAAAAATGGGTTTTTTCGCCCCAATGGCGAAGTTTCGCCGCTATGCATAACCCTGACATCTATTTCTATTGTATCCCTATCCTAAAGAGTCCTATTCTTTAGCTATCTGTATCAAAACTAAGAGGTCTTTTCACCTACTCAAACCCACTCCCCTTTCATCTTCCTCCTAAAATTATTTAACATATATCCAATTCGTATTCTTAAAACTCTCTAGAAAATTACTTAGGTTTTGGAACTAGGAATTAATTGGTTGGTATTGATCTCATGCATCATCCAAAAATTTTACCTTTCTCTAATTTTATACTTTCCAGAATAGCCCTTCAGTAATAACATTACTAGTATTTTAAATTGCATTCCCAATGATAGATCCTTATTATTAAAGGGGGCTATAAAATGGTTCCACCTCATCCCCATTCTTCATATATAGAACCTTCGACTTAAGGCTAGACTTGTCCATAATCTAATTCTACAATAATTTAGCCGATAAAGCCAACTTTTGATCTGTCAATCTGTGGATACCCAACCCTCATTTATTTAGCGAGATGCAGATCAAATTCTACTTTATCAAACTCTATTTATTTTTTAATTTTGAGCCTCCCCAAATAAATTCCCTTAAAAGTCCATCAATCTCCTTAACATAATGTTTGAAACCAATCATAGTTGTAATTTGAAATATTGAAATAACCTAAAACACTCATTTTATCAGAGTCAATCTTTCCCCAAGTGAGAGCCAACGATGGGTCCAATGATATAACTTACATGAAATTTTATCTGTAAGATTCCTCCAAAATTCCTTTCCAAGATGTCTTCCTATAAATAGAAGCCTAAAATATATAAAGGGGACCAACCCTTTCTTAAAATTTAAAATATTAAGGATATGGGTTTGCACCCTATTATCAACATTGAAAAAGAAAACCTTAGCCTTATATTCATTGATAACTTGATCCAAAAATATCCATATATATCCAAACATATTATAAACCTCTTAATCTCCTTGATGAGAAAAATACTTAACTATTTTTGATCTAATATCTTCTTGTTTAACATCTATTGTTCCATTATTTCCTAATATTTCTCTAATCTTATTGAAACTCTTATGACATAGGGTGGATACATGAAAGAAGTTTGTGTTGCAATCACCTTCCTTAAGCCATTGGATTCTTAATTTTTCCTTCCAAAATGTTTCCTCCAAAGCTAAGATGTTATGAAACTTTGATAATAATTCTCTTGCCTTTGATCTTAATTGATTTGTAAAGGTACCATCCCTAGTGGAATATTCAATTTCATTTAGCTGTTGTTTGATACTATTTTTCTAATTAAAGATATGACCAAACGTTATGAAACTTTGATAAGAATTATCTTGCCTTTGATCTTAATTTATTTGTAAAGGTACCATCCCTAGTGGACTATTCAATTGTTTGATACTATTTTTCTAATTAAATATATGACCAAATGTTATGAAACTTTGATAAGAATTCTCATGCCTTTGATATTAATTGATTTGTAAAGGTACCATTCCTAGTGGACTATTCAATTTCCTTCAAATTTTGTTTGATACTATTTTTCTAATTGAAGATATGACCAAAAGTTGATCTGTTCTAAATCTTAAGTTTTTGTTTGATGTAACGAATTACTTGTAAGCAATCAACACTATCTTTGGTCTTAGAAAGTTTTTGCCACCATCCCTCAGTTTGGGATTCAAGGTCTTCATTTTTAACCACATCAATTCAAATCGAAAGAGAATTTTATATTTCTTTCCCCCTTCCTCCCATTCCCACAACAAGGAATTATGATTTGATGTAATTTTGGCTTGGGTAATGAGGGTTGACTCTCCTAAATTAGGTAGGCCTTCCTAAGAAATAAAAATCTCTCTAGTCTTACTTGAATATGATGCTCTTCTAACCATCTATTGCTCCATGTATACCTCATTCTTCATAACTCCACATCCATTTAAAATCTCTCTAGTCTTACTTGAATATGATGCTCTTTTAACCATCTATTGCTCCATGTACACCTCATTCTTCTTAACTCCACATCCATTAACTGATTCTCATCTAAGAATTCCTTAAACTAATTCTCATCTAAGAATTCCTTAAATTCATTCCTCCAAATAAATTTAGGCTACCTCCTTGTTTATCTGAGGGGTTTATTGGAGAGTTAAAATCTTCAACCAACACCCAAGAAATTCTAGAAAAGGAGATTCTTAAGTGCATTAGATCCTTCTAAAGCTATCAGCACCGATAGACCGAATTATGGACATAGAAATTCTTTATTATGTAGTTTTGTTTGGAGTCTAGACTATGATAAAAAAATAGTAATATATTGACATGTATTAAAAAGATGATAAGGAAGTTAGTAGTAAAAGTTATTGTTTATAGTTTTATAAAAATATTTATATAATTTAATTATTATTTATATATAATTAATTAAATATATAATATAAAGAATTACATGAATTTTTTAATTATAATAATTATTAATTTATTTAAATTTTATTTTTTAAAATAATTTTTTATTTAAATTTAAAATTATAAATTATAAATTATAAATTATAAATAAAAAACAATGCGCAAAAACCTTTAAAAAACTATCTAACTTCATTTGTTTATTTATTTTGGTGGCTTGTGATGGTTTTATTTAGTAGAAACCACGCCACATACTATGTAAAATAACAGCTTTGCATTTTACTTCGGGGTAAAAGAAGTCCATTTACTCATCAGAGCTTTGAATGTCATTTCAATCCATTTATTCATCTTAATAATTTTAGCAGAAGGCAATGATTTTACATGCCCGGTTTTATTCTCAGATCAAACAATACAGCTATTGCTTTTTTTCCATTGCAGATGTCCATTGCATTTCATTCTTGTGCTTTCTTAAACTGGACGTGGAGAGGTTCCGAGGGATGGGAGGGGAGAACAACCCAGCGATTCTCCTCCTCATCCACATAAATGCCCAGCTTTCGCAGAAACAACTGGGAAGAAGGTCCGATGCCGCACTTTTTGCACCAAGAGTCTGGCCCTAGATACCAATACAGCACGTAACTATTATCTCCCTCTTTTCCAATACGAAACAGAGAACTACTCGCCGAAGCGGAAGCGGCTTCGATGGAATAAGCATTGACGCTCCATGTCGTTGATTGCACACAAACGGTTTCACCGACCGATTTTATGTGAACGTGTATGCCGTCTTGGAACGTGTCTCCAGAGTTCAGGGGCGTAAATATCACCGGAAGCCCTTGGGAGTTCCCAGACTTGTCTTGCGCCACATACATTGGACACGAGTTATTACGCATCCTCAGCGTTATTCCTCCGCCGTGGCCTTTCGCCTTCGTCGCAGGCAGAACGTAGTATTCCACACCTTGTTGCACAACATGCCCATCACTGTCGTATATTAAATCTTCCGCCCCACAGGAAAGGGGTCTCAAAATTGCAATAGCCACCGCTATCACTATGAAGGATATCCTGCCAAAATCTCCACAAGATCATTAGATTTCTTCCAAACAAAAATAAGGAGTGGCATATACAGAATTAATTAATTACAGTCCATGCAGAATACATACATTCTTGATCGCGAGTCCATTGTGACTGTCTAATAACAATAATATTTTCTCTGTGATTAGGACGGTGTTGTGGGCAGGTATTTATAGAAAGATAACGCCTTGTTAGTCCATCTCAATTTTGGAGGATAAGCGTGTGATTGAATAGGATCTGACTTCTACTTTGACTTCACCAACTAAATGCTTGATCCTTGGCTAAATCTACATTGTATTTATTAAAGTACTTATCTTGTAGAATTTTTAAAAAGAGTTATAGATTATGGTTAAGTATTGCATTCTATCGACTTTCCACTAATTTAGTATATTTAAATATTTAATGGATTTCAATATTTGTTTTGATAAATATTTAATGTTTAATAGATATAATAATATGTTTTTTCTTAGATATATTTATTATAAGTATACATATTATAATATTTTCGTAAGGTTTAAGACTAATAAATATTATATAAATGTTTTATTTAAAAATTAATATAAATTTATAAAATTTTGTTTGTATTTTAAAATAATAATATAATTTGATTGATTATCTTAAATAAATAACTTACAACAAGAATGTTTTCTTAAACATTAACTTAAAAAATAAACATTCAAAAAATTTAATCTATTTGATAGATGTTATCATCTTATTATTATTAGTCATTAAAATTATTAATTTATTTTTAAATGTGTTGTTAAAATAATAAATTTGTTTTTAATATATATCAACATTCCAAAAATTAAACATATTATGGATTTTAAACTTGAACTTTGTATGGATTCGAAATCATTAAAGAATAGTCACTTTGATAAGATCCTTGAACTGAATTAAAATTAGACACAAGCATACGATTAGTGAAGGCATCAACATTGTGCCGAGTGGCACAAGGACGCTACAAGCAAATAGTCGTACATATTTCGCATGAACAAACATCTCCAAGCACACACATTTGGCATTCTTAAATGTGGAGTTGGAACGTTTCACAGCAGTTTTATAGCAACTTGAGCGAAAACGTGGCAGTAATAGCCGTTAGAGGAGTATAAGGAAAACCGTCACAAATCTGAGCAGGCGTAACGTACACAAAGGCAAACTTATTGGTCAGTTGAAAGGTGGTGTAGGTATACACAAAGGCAAACTTATTGGCAAGTTATTTTGAGCAGCCATTACAGTAATCGAAACGATTGGTCCAAGCAGGTTATTTTTCACGTGGCAGATCCATATTTCTGTAACCGGTAGTGTTAATCAAACCATTGGATAGTGCAGTTGTTGCAGAAGAAACGTTCAAGCCGTGGACAGAGAATTTGTCAGTCAAACCAGTCACATACGCCGATGAGGAAGCGGTAAAACAATTTACATTCACGAACAGTGAAGACATGTAGCAGTTACGGGCAAGTGTTAGCGAAGGACACAGCATTGATCATTTCTTCAAAGAAACAGTTACACTACAGGAGAAGGCATCAATCAGAGGGCAGTAAATTCCGTTAGGAGACGATCGTAAATCCTTGTAATGGGGTGAGTGATAAGATCCTTGAACTGGATTAAAATTAGAATCCTTGTTAATGTATGTATTAAATAGATTATAAAGGATAGTAGTAATAAAATTTATAGTTTTAAGTTTTATAATAAATTTTATATAATTTAATTATTATATATAATTAGATAAATATATGATATGAAGAGTTATTTAAAATTTTAATTATAATTTTTTTTTGGTATTATTATAGGGTTTTGAAAGGGACTTCATAACCTTTTACAACAACTCTCAAAAAAGAAAAAATAATAAATCATAATCCTTCAACCAATAATAACATCTCCACCAAGGAGAGAGGATCAAACACATTCAAGCCAACAAGCTCCAAAAGGAGAGTACAAACCAGCTACACCAGAGGGGTAACCATCCAAGAGCACCGAAAAGATCCTTAGGACAAGTGGGCCCCTCCGTCTGGGAAATAGTACCAACACTACTTAGCACGAGTGAATAGGAGATAAAATAAATTTGATTTGAATAGCCCAACATAACTCGGGAAAAACGCTAGCAATGAAGCACGAGCGAATCAAATAAAATTTAAATTTGAAATGTCCACTCAGTAAAGGCTCAAAACCATCGAAACCTAAGATCTAGCAGTGAAAACCACTCCACAACACTGTGGACCAATGCCTTTCCTTCGAAAACCATCTAGAATCTAGAAAACCAACATCTAAGAATACAAGAACACCTGCCACACCAGAAGCACAATGACAGCAACAAGAGGCGAGTGCCAAAAGCCCTCAAAAACTAGGATCCTACAATGAAAACCACTCCACGATATCGTGGACCAATGCATCTCCTCTGAAAACCACCAAAATTATGTACAACTAGAATATGAGAAAACACATGCCACACTAGGAAGCACAAAAACAACTGCAGGAGGCTGGACTAAACTGAAAGACACCAAGATGGGTCCCAAATGCAACAACCTTCCCAACGAACAACATAAAACACCCTATCCATAGGGGATCCAGAAAGAACCATACCAAAATTGAAAAAATGTCCTCTCGCAAGAATTTTGAAACTTAGCACTCGCACCATAGTGAAAGGGACCAAAAATAGGGGACCAAGAAACTGACAAATAAAGCCAATGGATTGCTTCTCTGACCAAAAATGGGGGACCAAAAAACCAATAGATAAAGCCAATGGATCGCTTCTCTTGAATCCATCTACCTCCTAAAAGACACTCAAGGGTGAAGAAGCAAGGTTTTGAAAGGACCCATAACCTTGAAGCCTGTGGGAAAAAACCCCACACACAAGCATCAAATTAAAACCCCCAACTCTTGTGGCTTCTAGCCCAACAGGAAAGTAGAAGAAAAAAACACCCACCAGGGGGAACCTAGCAACTACCAACAAACCAAACTTGTCCCATAGAGGAAACAAGGACTAATAGTCCATCGAACAAACCACTATCCACATCCATGTCCACGTACACCCACTAATTCACAACCAAAATGTTCATGTCTACCCAGCAGTTCACAACTGAAACTAGAACAAAGGACTCTCATAACCTCACCACCGGGTAAGCACTATCACGAATACCACCATCCACCACACATGGGGAAGAAGCACCAGCAAGAGTCACATCAGGTACCACCCGAGCAAAGGGGATAGGGAGAGTCGAAGATGAAATAATCCCATTCACATGAATAGGGAATATAGTTAGTGGATCAAAAATGAGGAGCAAATCTAACTCCTCAACATCATTGTTGGCATTTTTGCCACACTAAAAATAAATTTTTAAATTCATCCAAGAATGAAGTACATCCAGTGGTGAAAGAAAAATTGGATGAAATGATATTTGGAGGAGAGACATTTTGCAAGAAAAAATATCAAGTTCTCTGCGTAAATAAGATATATTTGGCTTCTGATTTTGCAAGTGACTTTATGTGTGATTTCCTTATATTTTTATGCATTTCTCTTTCATGCTTGTATTTCTTATCTACTAGTTAAATTTAAATTCTGCATCTAAGTTTAAATATTGTTGGTGAGGAAGTGAGTTTTGGAATGTAATCCTGGAGGTTATCTGTGCAAGGTTGTAAGTAAATTATGTTATTCTCTTTTATTATATGATATTCATGTGCTTGACTAAAATTCTTGCTGTTAATTTTTACCCAATCTTACATTTTTGGTATGTGGCCATATTTCCCATCTATTTCGGTTATTTCCAATTTCTTTCCTACAACTTTAGTCTTCAATAGTGTAGGATTTAGTAAGGGAACCAGCCCTCTCTGGAGATTGGTCCAGAGGACATCTCTTTCCTTCGGCATTTCAATTTTGGCCAAGTCTAGGGTGCACAAGTGATCATATCTTATACTTAGGCAGATTTGTGACCAACAATCACCTCTACACCACCTAGGGAGAGAAGTTTTCATAGACATAGGAACGAAATTAGACACAGGGGTGACAACAACAAGCACGGGATACAGAAGTAGTTCTAACTCTAGAGCAACGCTCTCGCCTATGTAGCACATCGTAGATCTCACTCGCTGCTTCTCCTTAATTATAAAAAATATTAATTTATTTAAATTTTATTTTTTAAAATAATTTTTATTTAAATTTAAAATTACAAATTAATTTTTTTTAAATTGAAAAAAACAATGCACAAAAACCTTTAAAAAACTATCTAACTTCATTTGTTTATTTATTTTGGTGGCTTGTGATTGTCTTATTTAGTAGGAACCACGCCACATACTATACATACTATGTAAAATAGCAGCTTTGCATTTTACTTCAGGGTAAAAGAAGTTCATTTACTCATGAGAGCTTTGAATGCCATATTTTTTTGGATACCCCTGCCTCCTTCGGGTAAGACCCAAGGAGGCAGGGGTATCCATTCCGCCAAAAATTCCCAAGAATCGGACCTGGCCTACAACATTTGACACACTCAAGGAGCAAACAAAAACACAAACCCAATTAAAAATAAGCAAATAACAACAAAAATAATAAAATAAAATAAAAAACATGCTCCTTGAGTGTGCCAAAAACAAAAGCACAACCAAACACGCACAATAAGATAAAAGAAACCACAACACAAACCACACAGAAAAACACAAGAAACACATAACAAAACACAGACAAGACAAAAACAACAGAACACTACAAAGACATAACCCAAAAAAAAACAAGAAAAATAAACACAATCAAAACCTTAAAAATTAAAAAATAAAAATAAAAAACAACCAACAACATACAATAAAAAAAAACAAAAAATATAGAAAACACTCACCCATAAAAACACGAAATAACACAAACAAAGAGAAACCCAAGAACAAGAACGAAAAAAAACACAAGAACAATAACAAAAAACATAAAAAAAAAAACAACAACAAAAACACAAGAACAACAAAAAACAACACAAAGAACACAAAAACAAAACAAAATAAAAAAACCCACCCACATTAAAATAAAAAAATAAAAATAAAAATAAAATAAATAAACAAAGAACAAAACAAAGACCTATCTAGAGCATCAGACTATTAAGGCAAGAATCAACAGAGGAAACAAAATAAAGAATAGAATGAGCTAGGGAACTAAAAAAAACTGAATGAACCAAAGAGAAGCCAAAAAAAAAAAACAAGAAGAAACTAGGTACCTTCGAACTGGAGCCATCCAAAGAAATGATAGAAAGAAGAGCTTCCCTAATTTGAGAAGCCCACCATATAGGAGGGTGGCCATAACAAGTAAGATCACCTTTGTCCAAAGCCCAATTAGCTAAAGCATCAACACTCTTGTTTTGATCTCCGACCACATGATTGTAATCAACTTTCAAAAATCCCATCCGGATTAAACTGAATCTTCTCAATAATTCTTTTTATTCTCCAATCCACCTTATGATTATTAGAAGGATTCTTCAAGAGATTAATCATAAGTTGAGAGTCAGACTCAACTAACACATTTTCCCATCCAACCTTAGTAGCCTCCTGAAGACCTCTAAGGATACCATACCCCTCAACAAGGTTATTGGAAAGAATACCCAAATTCTTAGCAAAAGTAAAAACCAGGAAGCCATCTGAAAGTCTACCAATTCCTCCCACATTGGCTTTTCCAGGGTTCCCTCTAGAGGCTCCATCAGTATTGACTTTTCCAAAATCCTTAGGAGGAGGTTGCCAATTTTTATTCCTATCCAATTTACTAATACTCACATTCCCTTTAATATGGTTGCCCTTAGAAAGTTTAATCTTCAATCTTTGCATCACTTGATCCCATATTTGGTGGGAGTTTTTGTGGTGATTAAGGAGATGATGGACTGATTCAACTAAGTTGGCTATGGTATTTTGCCAAATATAGTGAATATCCTTCCTATCTTGATTAAAAATTTGGATGTTCCTTTCATTCCAAATATTCCAAAGAAGGATGGTAGAACCCATCCAAACTAACTACCTAATAAAATGATCAACACCCTCTTGATTAGGCCAATCCCTCCAAAGTTGTTCAAAAGTAAAAAAATTGGACCACTGTAAGCCAAGTAAAGTGGCCATTCTCCTCCACATATCAGAGGCTAAAGTACACTCAATAAAAATATGGTTGATATTTTCTACATTCTCTTCACACATTTCACATCTAAAAGGTCCATGAAAACCACACTTCATAATGTTAGGAGGGAAAACTTATGGGATATTTTATTCATGAAATGAGTTACAATATATAGGCATAAGCCTATATGAAATGCATGACACTTGTCAAGTGAAACTGACAAGTGTCAAGGAAGGCATAGTGCACATTACATTAAATCTAACATTCCCCCTTAATGTGCACTATCATAACTAAAGAAAAAAACAAGTCAACATTAGGTAACATAGGCTCGTGCTCTTTGTGCTTGGATCTCCAACTGTGAATAACGCTAGATCCACTATGTATACATCTCGGTCTGTTGCCTCAGGGTCAGCCACTTCAACGGGTCTGTTGCAATTGGGTCAGCCGTCTAAGTGCCTCAGGGTCATCATGGGTGCCTAAGGGTCAGCCACATCTGGGTCTGTTGCCTCTGCAGGTCATCCTCAGAGGATGTTGCCTCTCATAGGTCATTGACTAGATCCACCATGAGTATGAAATTCCTCCTCATGGTGAACTCAATATAGAAGGTGTCGGTCTCTGCCAAAAATGCACCTAATTAAAGGAAAAATGAGCCATATAAGAGTGTCGGTCTCTACCGAAAATGCACTCAATACAATAAAATGAGCCATAGATCAAAATAGGAGGAGAGAAGAAGAAAAGAAGAGAATCTTCTGAAGTGTCTTCGTCTGTAGTCTTCAGAAGTAGATCCGGAAAAGACCTCGAATAGAATCTAGGGTGTCTATGTCTGTAGTCCCTAGTATAAGTGTCCTTATGGTGACCATGTCATCCCACCGAAATGCATGGGTAACTAGCCGCTGCATTCGCCAGGTGTATAGAAAAGGTCACTAGGTACAAGGATCACATATAAAATTACCTTGGGAGTGTCGGGTACAACCGAGAGTGCACTCCAAGGTAGAATAATTTTGAGGCTAAAAAAGTCAATTGAAACAGCCTCAGAATTACCATTGGACACCACCAATGTGTCCGTCACGAAAAACCATTTCCAACGACTATAAATACCCCTATATTCCACCATCAAAGGGGCCTTCATCATAATGAAAAACAACATGCCTCTCCAAGACAGCAACTAAAACCTCGCACTGTGGTGGCATCGCTCTCTGGCAGAATAAAAACAGTCTTAAAATTTCCCTCATAGGGGAATTACATTTCCACTCTCTATGTGGATAAAAGCATAATTAATAAAGGGACCCCTCATTAAAAAAATGTCCACCCACTTTATAATAAACTTCAGTGCCTCCATCATGCCGCTGATTATGCAACGATCACTTCAATAAATCGCTGAGTTGCAGAACTGCTTTCTCGATCGCGTCCAAGATGGAGCATTTTAATTACAGTTTATTTTTCATTGGAATCGCGATGGCATCAACCACGTGCACACTGAGACACCAAGTTAAAAACAAAATAATAGACTGTTTACATCAGTCCTCGGCTAGTGAAGCCTCATATCCGCCAATAATATCGCACCCATTACTATTTGGCAACAGCAAAAGATCACCGGCACTCGTCAACACTCCATGTAATTTGGACAACAGGCAACCAACCCGCCGGGCCCCCATGAAAGTGTAGAAAGATTCAAATTTCGAACCAAATGCCTTTTATTTAAAATTTCCAATTCTTGGAAAAAAACTTTCACGTTCCTAGGATTCGACACATCTAAAACACTATATTAATCTACACGATTTGACGCACAGTCGGTAGTGAATCCTGAGCGCATAAACTTTAGCACTACTTGTAGGTTTCCACGATTGAGGCTCCATGTATGTCTACTCTTAGAAAATCTCGAGCATACTGCTTCTCCACAGCAACAAAACTGCACGTCCATTGCTTTAAAACTGCAAGTAAAATCCGTATCTCAACTCCTGCATGCTACACCTCCTCTCACACACGAGCAAAAAAAAATTATCATAGAATTTTTTCCTGAGCCGACGTCGCGCAGTCCCTCCAATCCACCTTCAACGCCGAAGAAAATATTAACAGCCCATTAACAGGTTCTGGATGTCGATTCAGGCGATGCAGTAACAAACAAGGCCCTCTCTGCCCTCTGGAAATCCCTCTTCGATGAACAAAAGGCCGCTTATAGTTTTCTGAATCCTCCACCACAAAAGCCTTCTGAAATGTAACTATTAAACTCTAGGACATCGTGGATTTGTCCTCCATGCGCTCTTCCAAAGGCTTCATACTTGACGTCATCGCGATAGTAGAAAAGTAAACTGCAGCAGTGGTACAAAAGTAGAATTCCATGATGTTGTCCTCCTCGTTGGTCACCATCAGAGCCTCTACTTCATGCATTGAAAAAATTGGACCATTTCCCCCTTTAGAGGGTTTGAAATTGATACCTAGTGATGTGCTTTGGTCAGATCCTCTACAATCTAGGTCTTTCTCCAAACACAAAAAAATTGCAGCCTCTCCATAATAATAGGCAGCGAGTCTTAAAAGGCATGTTGTTAATATATAATTGTATAATAACATGGAAGCCCAAAAAACATGGGCAAGCACCTCAATAAAAAACTTCCACAAACCTGTGAAAATCTGACGCTGGAGCAGTTTCAAATCACGCGGTCCATTTTGTGCGTCCACCATCATGGCTTTCAAACCATGGAAAACTCTCCATTCCAGTTGACTGCAACTTTGTGGCACTTCCACGTGATCTACTCTTTGGAGACATCCTCTTTCTCTATAGTTTCCTTCATAACGGGTAGGACCTCCATTGCCTCCACTGTGATATCGATCTCAACACATCTTAGCAATCGAGATCTGCCCCTCTATTTCTAATGCGTCCAGTTTCTTCTGCCCCTCTGTTTCGAACGCGTCCAGTTTCTTCTTCGTCCAGACTACGCCTTCCATTATGGTACACAATGGAAGACATGGCGCACATCTCCATAATGTGCATGGAAGCCGAGAAGCAATGATGACGTCGAGCCCTTGAGAAGCTTCAACGGTATACTACTCAGAGACAGCGATGACATCGACGATCTTAAAAACATGGACTGCAACGATGGCTTGATAGGCGGAGGAACTCTGTGAATACAGCATCAAAAAGATCCGACATGAGTCGTCGGTGCACATAGACATGATCGTCTACGATTGCAGTTTTTTGTCTCTTATCAGGGATCCATAATTCAATGTTGGGGGGGCTGTAGCATATTTGCTTTGCTGCTGCCATATGTTCCCTTAAAAAAATCATCTCAATGCCATCAAATGCACATACCGGCTTTGGAATTTATGAGCCTCAACTCTGGACAACAACTCATGATGTGCATTTTCTCCACGAAGGGCCTGCGTAGCTTTCAACCGCTGCTCATTTTCTTCGCCGAACTCCTTCATCATCAACAGGTAGCACCAGAGAATGTCAATTCACCTAAGTCAACAATGCAGATCTGCAACTTAGACGGATGGATACACAATATTTTCTTCAACATCTGGTTTCTGATCCATCCATTAAAGTATGGAGAGCATACTCCCTAGGTTGAAAGAACAAAATGGAAAAAAAAAAAAAATAGGGAAAAATATGAGGGAAAAATGGGGGAAATAAAAAAAGATGAGGGGGAGGGAGGATTTCCATGAGGGAAATCCCCCCTCAAGCTCACAAGGCCAGAGAAATCCTGGAGCTCTGATACCAAATGTTAGGAGGGAAAACTTATGGGATATTTTATTCATGAAATGAGTTACAATATATAGGCATAAGCCTATATGAAATGCATGACACTTGTCAAGTGAAACTGACAAGTGTCAAGGAAGGCATAGTGCACATTACATTAACTCTAACACATAAGTTGCTCACCAGTAAGCATCCTACGATGCAATAAAATCCAATTAAAGAACCTCACCTTAGGCCAGATATTTTGAGCCCACAATTGAGAAAATATGTCAGAAGAATGGTTGGGATTATTATGGCATAAGGTCAAATAACCTTGAGAAACTGAATACTCACCCTTAGTAGTGTTGTTCCATCCAAAACATTCTTTTTCATGGGACCAAGAGAGGGATATCATATGAAGGATGCCTTGGATATCTTGTCTTTGCCTTTTTGGGATTTGAATAGGCCAGTCCTTAATAGGGATCCAATATCTACCAACCTTTGAATTACCAGTATGGTACCGACAGTAATTAGCCACCTTTATCCAATTAGCTCGGTGAAGCTCCTCCATCCAAGGCCTCCAATCGGGAAACTAAGTTATCAAAGGCTTGTGACCATCCCAAGAATCTGTCCAAAAATTTGCATGTTGACCATTATGAATGATCCAAAATAATTTTTTCTTTATCAAATCCTCACCAGTCTTAAGAATTGCTAAAATGGGAGAACCTTTGGAAGGAAGTTGATAGCAAACAAGGTCTTCAGGACTTTTGTTCTCAGCATATTTAGCATAGAGATTATTGGCCCAAAGAGCATTAGGGTTATGCAACATCCTCCAATATAATTTAGCAGCTAAAGCTTTGTTGTTATTAATTGAAGACCATAAACCTAACCCCCCTTCACTCTTAGGAAGACATAAAGTATCCCATTTCACCAAGGCCCATTTTCTTTTCTCCTTAGTACCACTCCAAAGGAAACGATGACTCGATTTGATCCAATTCTCGAAGAACGACCTTTGGAATATTCAAAATGGAAGAAACATAAATAGGAATAGCTTGAAGGACTGATTTTACCAAGGTGATTCTACCCCCATAAGAAAGCCACTTGTTGGTCCACTTTCCAATTTTCTTCTTGACTTTGTCCAACAACCAATTCCAATATTTATTTTTCTGCCTTTGAATATTTATGGGAATACCTAAATAAGTGATTGGAAGAGAGGTCTTCTTATATTTTAGCTTATCCAAGACCATGGATTCCTGTCTAGCAGAGCAGTGAAATAAAATAACTTTAGATTTGTGTTCATTGATCAACTGCCCAGTAGCCTTAGAAAAATAGCTAATGATTTGCTTAATATCAGAAGCTTACTTAACTGTAGCTTTACCTAAAATAGTAGAGTCATCCACAAATTGAAGATGAGAGATAGGTATAGCTTCATGAGCAATTGTAACTCCCTCAAGGGTTTTGTTTTCCCTCTTTTTGGTTATAGTCCTACCCAAGCATTCAACAAGAATGATGAATAAATAAGGGGATAGCGGGTCACCTTTCCTAATACCTCTGGAAGCTAGGAAAGACTGAGAAGGCCTGCCATTGATAAGAACTAAGTAGGAAACTGAAGAGATACATCCCATAATACAATCCATCCAATCCTTAGAGAAACCAATTTGCCTCAAAAATTTGATAAGGAAGTGCCAATCCACTCTGTCATAAGCTTTGGATAAGTCTAACCGAATGAACATGGAAGAAGAATTTTGCATATCCATGGAATGGATGGCTTCCTGAGCAAGAACTATCTCATCTACTATTTGACGACCTTCCACATAACCCCCTTGCTTTGGGGAAATAATCTTATGCAAAAGAGGCTTCAACCTTTCTGCCATGATTTTAGTAATGATTTTGAGAAGAACATTACATAAAGCAATAGGTATAAAAGCTGAGATATGATCAACCTCTTGAGATTTTGGAACAAGAGTAATATAAGTTTTATTGATAACCTTCAAAATTTCTTTGGCTTTCCTGGATTCTTCCACCACTTCTAATAAATCAACATGAAGGATATCCCAGAACTCTTGGTAGAAATCAATAGGAAAACCATCAGGACCGGGGGTTTTCCCTTTTTGCATTTTAAAAACTACTTGTTGAAGCTCATTGATAGTAACAAGAGCAGTCAAAATAGAGTTCTCCTCAGAAGTGATAAGAGAAGGTATTTCTTGAAGAACATTATATTGTGAAGCTAAGTCAAGGGGAGTAGCAGTAAAAAGATTGGAAAAGTAATCAACAACAATAGAGTTCATGCCATCCCAAGTATAAACAACATCTCCAGAATATGATTTTAAGGAAGAAATAAAGTTGTGAGATCTTCGAGCTAGAAGAGATTTGTGGAAAAAATTTGTGTTTCGATCTCCTTCTTTGAGCCATTGAATTCTAGATTTTTGCTTCCATAAGATTTCTTCTCTTTTCTCCCATTCCTCTAACTGAGTTGTGAGCTTAATTTCATCTACACTTCTCTTCTCTGTGAGGCCATCTAAACGGATTTTCTTATTCAAATTTTCAAGATGAGCAATAACTTCATGTTTTTTTTATGAACATCCCCAAACTCTTTCCAGTTACAAGTCTTGATTTTGGATTTAATGTATTGTAGTCTTTTGAAAAAATAGAACATCTTAGTCCCATGCCTAGGTTTACCTTCCTTCCACCATTGTTGCACATGAGGTCTGAAGAAAATGTCTCTAAGCCACATTAATTGAAAACGAAAAGGAGAGAAACTCGCATTGGTTTTCCACATTTCCACCATGATTGGCCAATGATCCGAACCATCATTATTAAGAGTCTTCACTTTAGGAATGTGACCATGGATTAAGAAATTTTTAGAGAGCAAAAACCTATCCAATCTCTCCATTATACAAGCTAAGCCTTGCCTTCTGTTAGACCAAGTCATAAGGCCATTATCTAGTTGGATATCCACAAGATGGAGGTTTGCAATATATTCGCTCATGAGGTCAGTGCTTTTGTCCAAATTTCTATTCCCCCCTTTTCTCATCTAGAGAGAGGATGGTATTGAAATCTCCTCCGATCAAGATCCAAGCTTTAGGAAAATGAGAGATAATATGAGTAATATCCTTCCACTATCTTCTTTTTTCCTCCAAAGAAGTCGGAGCATAAACAAGTAATGCAGAGCATAATCTGTTTGGAATGTCTACTTTGAATAACTATAGCCAACAAACCCCAACTACCAACCATATGGTGAATAACTACCTCTTTTGGATCCCAAAGACAAGCATCGCCACCCGAAGTCCCTTGGGAACTGAGGGAAACCACTTTTCCAACTGGCCAAATTTTACTGGCAATTAAGTCCATATCCTCCATTGACATCTTAGTTTCTTGAAGGAAAATAAGATGTGGATGATTTACCTGAATCATTCTTCTAATTTCATTTTGTTTTGAAAGACTCCCTTTGAGTCTTCTAATATTCCAAGTGATGATATTCATTAATACCAGGGCTAAAAAAGTTGGGAAGGGCAATAATCTTACCTTCCTCTACAAGCTTTTCACCTTCTTTTACCATATGATATTGATTGGTCTTGCGACCTACTTTTTGGTTAGAATCAATCTTCAATTTTTTTTCCCTGTTTCTTGACTTATTCCAATTGAATCTGAGATGGCTTCTAACCTTGAAGAATGCTCATACACGGCCAAAATTTTACTAGATGGTTCAATAGAGTCTATATTTGGACTCGCATTATTTGAAGTTTTGACATTTGAAATATTGTTTTTCTTGTGTAAATTTTCTCCTTTTTTTTTTTTGTTGAAAACCTTTGATTTGTTGGTTTGTCTCTGAGTTCTTCCCTTCATATCTAAATTATGTTTCTAAGATTTTAGTTTCCATTATTTCCTCTTCTTCACTTGGGACATCATTTGTGGAAAGGATTTCAAACATATTAGCAGATGACTTTGATTGATCCTTCATAACTAGTTTTTTCTGAGTGTTCTTCTTCTTAGGTATTTGGAAACCTGCTAAGTTTATATCTTCTTTCTTTTGATTAGGAATTTTATTTGGGCAAGCATTGGCCAAATGACCATATTCATGGCAAATTCTACAATGAAAAGGAATGTTCTCATAGTCCACTATGACATCTCTTCTTCGGATTTAAATTTAGTATGCCAGGGCTTCATGAAAAGCCCTACCCTTCCAAAAAACCAAGGCCCCCCTTGAAAATTTTTCTCTCTATCTTCATTATTAGCAAATAAAACAAGAAAATAACCATTTGGATAAATAGTGATTTGTAACTCACCTTTAGTTTTCCAACTTTTTGCAGCCCAGAATTTGAAAGTCGATAGACTCGAACGAAAACCCATGAACCAACAAATTAGTCCTCTTTTTTCCAAATCTTCAATGCCGATCTGAATGTTATTCATATCAAGCTTAACAATAGGAGTTCCATCCACTGCTTTAAGACATCCTGAATCTATTTTACTGGGATCAATCTTAGGCATTCTTAGAGGTCTATGGGAAGCCCTAATATTGATATTAGCATTGGGCTGAGGCTGTCCACCATGAAGGGCATCCCTAAAATTCTTTTTTGGGACTAAGTATTAAAAAGTCTTACCCTTGATAGGGGTTTTCATAGTAGAATTATTTTGTGGATGCACCTTAGCACCAGATTCGCTTGAGATATGAGCCATTTTTTGATCAACTGCTTGAAACTTGTTTTGTGATATCTTTAATCCTTGCCCTAGACACCTTGGAAAGGTATGGTTTTCACTTTTCTTTTGTGCAGCAAATTGGAAGTTGTTGTCACTTAAGTTCACAGTATGATATGTTGAAAGACAAATTTCTAACCCATATTGTATCTCTTGCAACATTTCCTACTAAAATATTGAGAATAAACCATAAAAATATTGGCCACTAGGGCCCGAAGGCCCTAAAAACCAACCTCTAACGCTGCTTGCACTCAAACCAGATGAAACCCTCGCATAGCCACTTGCCAAATATGTCATTCACACATAGGGATTCTATAGGATATTTGTTGCTCCAAATGATATGAAAATTTGTGGAGACATTCTAGGGTTTTTCAGTCATCTACCCTCAAAATTTTAGCTCAATCCAAGTCCGGATGAGTGAGATATGGCCAAAACAAGTTCGATAGTTTGGGCAGTCCTGCGAAAAATGTCTTTGAACTCTCAATTGTCTGTGGATATGCTTTCAAGTCCTCACTTTTGGCATCTACGTACAACCAAACTCAACCATAATAACAATCTCCAAAATATTATACCTGTTAGGAATAACCGAAAGAGTTTAATTTCTAATAACCATAATGATTTCGAAGAAAACTTAGAAAAGCACAATGCTTTGAAGGTAAACCAAACTCTAACAAACTTCGAACAAAGGGTAAAGTGAGACCGAACACCCATTCCAATGAAAGCCAAAGGGATGTTTGACTCCTTACAAAAATAAAGCATCATGAGCCTATTTCCTAGCAAGGAAGACTACGTCATTCGTGACATCATTTTTCCACACCGAAAAAGTAGCATAGTTGACACCACATTTAGCCAACATATCGGCCAGTGTGGCGAATGTTCACCTATTAAAAACTATATAAAAATCTCCTAGCTTCGGCAATAAAATTGAGAACATTCCAGTTAGGTGTACACTCCCCTTTGAGCATCTTGATTATGTTCAAAGAGTCACCTTCGATTCCCACATTCTGACAGCCAGCATCCGCTAACAATTTCACCCCTATATAAGATATGCAAGCCTCCATGAAGTATGAATATTATGAATCCAGGGGTTCATTAAATGCCATGAGGATGTCACCATTCTTGTTTCGTACAACGCCACCTGCTCCAGCCTTATCAGGGTTACCCTTTGAGGCCCCATTGAAGTTGAGTTTTAGTCAATTGGGAGCTGGATGGGATCACTTAATTCCTTCTCTAGGATCAGGTTTGGGGGGGCTAAGGAAGAGGGCTCCAACCCAATTTAAATTCCAAATCAGCTTTGTCAAAGGAGTAGGGCATCTTGGTCCGTTTACCAACAAAGACAACCAAGACATTACCCAATGCTCTATTAATGATCTTAGTACCCACCCTAACAACATCGGTCTCAATGTCATTAAAAGCATGTGTATTCCATTATTTCCACACCCCCCACCATGCTTGGGGAAGCATAATTTTCCACAACCAAGATAGCCATTGGGACACAAACGATGAACACCATTGAAGGATGTTGTTAATCAACGTACTTGGAAACATCGAATAAATGTTAAACCAATTAAAAATAAACATAAATACCTGCCATGTGAATGAACAGCTGAGGAGCATATATTGCGTGGATTCCTAGTATGATTTGCACAAATAGCATCTGTTCACCATAATGCGACCCCTCTTTCGAAGATTCTCCAAAGAAAGTATTTTATTTTAAGTTGTCAGCTAGAAAATAAATATTGATATTTGGGATTATACTTTTAATCCAAATAAGATTCATTGGAAAAGGAGCCTCATCTTCCGGGAGAAGGAAGGAATAAGTTGATTTCATAGTAAATTCACCTTTAGCTTCCCCGCTCCAAATCAAACGGTCTTTGGAATCGTCCTATCTAATCGCATACCTATTAAGGTCCACTAAAGTCTCTACCAACTGATAAAATCATTCTGGTTGGACACCCAATAGGGATGAGAATTCCATAAATGCCTACCATTGACAACAGGAATATATTGGTAAACCCAAAATTTTCCTTCCTCCATCACTTTCAAAGCAAGATCCCTGATATTTGGGTCATCCAATAATATCTCTTCCCTAAACCAATGATCTTCCCAAAACTTGATGTTTCTCCCATCACTAATGATCCACCTGCTTTTATCCTTCACAAAGTCCCTGATCTTCGTTAAGCTTCTCCAAAAAATAGAGCCTCTCGGGGAGAGATCATCTGACAAGAAAGAATTAAATCTGTATTTTTCTTTAAGGATAGAACACCAAGGTCTCTCAACGTTCGAAGCAACCAAACACCCTGATTTACCAACCAGGGCTCTACTCATAAGTTCTACTCTTTTCAAATTAAGACCCTCATCCTTTCCCCTCTTGCAAATCTAATGCCAAATGACCAAGTGGTACTTGCATTTTAAATCCAACCTAGCCCAAAGGAAATTTTTACAAATACGATCAATTTTGTTCATTACTTTAGTAGGGAGCATGAATAAGGACATGAAATAAATGGATATGCTCTAGAGTGTGCTTTGAATAAGTATTGCCTTTTGTGCTTGGCTCAGCAACATCCCTTTCCAAGAGGCTATTTTACATTGGATTATTTCGATCAAAGGGTCCTACAGTGAGTCTTTCATTATCCCCATGAAGAGAGGTAGACTAAGATAGGTCGCTGGAAATGTGGCAATCCTACAATTGAGTATATTCACAATATTTGATTGCATAGCTTCCATAGTGTTAACAAATTAGAGAAAGCTCTTCATAAAGTTGATCTCCTAACCAAAAGCCCTCTCATAACACAATAATATCTTTTTAATATCTTGGGTGAAAAATACCGATGCACCACTAGCAATCAAAGTGTCATCAATAAACTAGTGGTGAGATACAGGAGGACATGGGAGAGCTGGACGAAGACCCACCTCCCCGCTCAACCTTCCAATCGCTCTCCCTAAAGCCTCCACCACAAAGAGGAAGAGGAAGGGGAAAGTAGATCACCTTGCCTCAAACCACGATGAGACTTAAAAAATCTAGACACCAATCCGTTCACTAGAATGGAGCACCAAACTAAAGAAATGCAAGCTGAAATAAGGGTGACCCATTGATCACTGAAGCCAAACTTCCTCATCATATCTTGTAAGAATTGCCATGCCACATTTTCATAAGCCTTACTGATGTCGAGCTTTAAAATGAAAGCCTCTCTACCATTATACTTGACCGAATGAAGAAGCTCATACATGACAATACCGCCATGTAAGATTTGTCTATCTGGCATAAAGGTTCTCTAAGCCATATCAATGAGATTAAGAAGCAGCCCCTTGATTCTGTTAGACAAAGCCTTAGAGAGGAATTTATATAAAGAATTGCATAAATTGATTGGTCTAAAATCCTTAAATGACGAGGCAGAATCCTTTTTTGAAATTAAGGCAATCAATGTGGCATTTAGAGATTTAGGAATCTCCACAGATATTTGGGCTTCTCTTAGAGCCTTCGCCACCTCAGACCTACAAATATTCCAATATTTCTTAAAGAACAATGGCAGAAATCCATCAGGCCCTAGATCCTTTAAAGGCCCCAGCTCCTTAACAACATTAAATATTTCATCATCTGTGAGCGGAGCCTCCAAACCTGCGTTCATTTCCTCCATCACCAAATTAGGAATGACATCTAATATAACAAGTTCCATCGCCCAATCCCGATCTAGGGGGTACCAAGAAGAGAACTAAAAAAATTGATAGCCTCCAATAAAATTTCCTTAGTTTTATGATAGAGCTACCAGCCTCCTTAATAATCTCCACTATTCTATTCATACTCCTCTGCTGCATGGTGGACATATGAAAGAACCACGTATTCTTGTCACCTTCTCTTAGCCATAATTCTCTCAATTTCTGCTTCCAGTGCAACTTGATATCTGCTTGTTTGTTATGATAATTGGCTAAGCACTCCCTTTCCTCCATTAATAACACCTCATCAAGTCCCTGTGACTCAATCGTTTTCTCTATTTTAGTGATATTTTTTAAACCTTCAAGCTCCCTAAATATATTACCATACACGTTCTTGTTCCATCATTTTAATTGATAATGAAGCCTTCAAATTTTGAAGGCAACTTTAAAAATTCCCAATACCAATGCTTCCTCACCCCACCATTTTTTCACACAATCCTCACAGTTAGGGAAGTTGCACCACATTGATTCAAAGTGGAAGGGTCTCAAAATAAAATAAGAGCTTTCAAAAGTCTCCAAAAGGAGATGATTATGATCTGAGCCCACTCTAGACAAGGTGGAAAGCACCGCATCCCCAAATAAATCAAGACTTCTAGATGAAACTAGCGCTCTGTCCAGTTGTCTCAGGATTAAACCATTATCCAACCTCCTGTTACTCCATGTAAAATTCCCCCCCTTCAAATCCACCTCTCATAATTTTGTGGAAGATATGAAATCCGCAAAGTCAACAAGACTACGCTCTTCAAGGCCACTTCCACCCCTTCTCTTCGAAGGATACAGATGGGAGTTCAAATCTCTAATCAGTAACCAACGTTCATGAATGAATGTTTGACATATTTTTAGCAATAAATTCTATAAATCTCTCCTTTCATAAGTGGTATTCATATCATAGATATTGGAGACCACCCAACGCCTTTGGGTTTCGTTGCACTAGAAAAGAATATTTATCACTCTACGTGAAGCAGAGATTACATGCCCATCAAATTTATGTGAATTCTAGAAAAAATAAGTCTACCCATTGTTCCCATAGCTTCACTAGCCATGACACCCGAGTCCTTCCATACTACCCTTTGGATCAATCTCCACGACTCGGCCTCAAGCTTTGATTCTTGAATGCATAATAGATCAGGGGCCAATTATCTTCTCAGGGACGCCAATAAGTGCTTCTTAGAGGAGCTATTAAGCCCTCTTATGTTCCATGAGCATATTTTCATGGGAAGGGGGAACTCACTTTATCTCCACCACCTACCGATGAGCTCAAGAAACCATCCAAGCTCAATCATTTTTTGCCTTCACCAATTTTTAGAACTAGTCTATATTGACCTTCATTGGCCGTAGACTCATTGGCCTTTCTTTTCCTGATTAATTTAGATACAAGCATTCTAGGTTTACAGGCCTTGCCCAAATCCATCAAACTTCTTCTATGACTATGGGTTTTAGGTCCAAGAGATCCCTTCTCCATTACCATCGACTAAGGAGATGGGGAAGCAGGAGCCACATCCGTCACTAAAGCTTTATTTCTTACCACAAAGAGGGAACAACCATCCACATGGTTGGTCATGCCAGGAGAGAAGGATATACAACGAGCCATCGAGGATTGTGGGAATTTCGTTAAGGACCCCACTAGGGTTGCCATTTGGGCTTTAGAGCATGATGTACTTGAGTCTTCTGCTAGAGAATTTAGACACTCGAAATAGTTGTCTAAGGGGATAGAAGCCTCTGCCATATTGACTTTCAAAAACAAGTCCACCTCTAGCCTATTAGAATTCTCCATTACAATATCCAAACACATTGGTTTGACCAACTCCTCCTCCCTAACCATAGGCACCAACGGAGGGGAGGAAAGAGGGGGAGCCAAATTTTGAAGAGCCACCAAAGGAGTAGCAGCTTCCTTGACCGATGGGGCAACAAACGATTTCTTCTTCCATATTCTTCGCTTATTTGAGGGGAAAGACCAAAAAAACTTGCTAACACCAGAAATAAAGGTCAGTCTCTTCCCTTTATCCACAACAGACACAAATCCTTGCAAGCGCTGCACCCTATTAGGGGCATCCCTTGACTTTCTTTTGCAATACAAATATGAATGACGTTTACCTCCACGAGCTGAAAATGAAAAGCTATCATGTCCGTATATGATTAATTGCTTCCACCTTACCACCATAGAGTTGATCAAAATAGATTTTGATAGCTCTTTGGACAAGTCCGTGAGAACACTTAGGTGAACAAATTGCCTTTTGTATTTTGACATGGAAGAGGTAAAACAAGATATAAATTTCCCAATTGTATTGGCAATCTATTTGAAGGTGGAGTCATGCCATAAATAGAAAGGGACTTCAGGAAGACAAATCCAAACTGAAACCATATCCACTTCGTGAGTAGCAGGGTTAAACCTAGAGTCCCATTTCCTCAAATACAACCCATGCTTTCCAAAAAACCATGACCCCTCTTCCAACACCCGATCAACATCAGAGGGGTCCGACAGAGAAAAGAGAAAAAAATTCCTCGGGAGAAGAGATAAATAGAGGCTGCCAGTCGGCTTCCAACGGGCGATGGCCCATCTCTTTAAAGCATCAACATCCGGTCTGCTCCCGGAGAATTTTCCCACTAAATTACCAGATAGTTTCACCAATAGAGAGGACATAATTGAGTCAGAGATACATATTTCAAGTTGGGTATGAACGTATCCATCAACAACTCGATTGGCTAAGTCTACATTTCCCCATTACTTTTGGGCGCAGCCTCCCCAATAGCTTGGCCACAAGGATTTTCCAAAGAAAGAGATTCCACTTGTTTTTCGAGAGCTTTACCACCTAGATACCACATTTCATCAAAATCACACACTAGCAACACAAAAGAGAGGACTGGATGAGAGAACCGCTCAGACAATCGCAAGAATCCAAACACAAATGCAAACCGATGAAATCCAGCCCAATATCTACCAGAGCGAAGAGCCACAACCGTTGAGCATAGTGATAGCGAAGAGCCACACATGTAGAAGGTTTAGAGCGATAGCGAAAAACCAAACATGTAAACCATTGAATAGAGTAGATATTTGAATGTCATTTGAAGCCATGAATTCATCTTAATAATTTTATTAGAAGGTAATGATTTTACATGCCCGATTTTATTCTTAGATTATAGATGTCAATTGCATTTCATTCTTATGCTTTCTTAAACTGGATGTGGAGAGGTTCTGAGGCATGGGAGGGGATAACAACCTAGTGATTCTTCTCCTTATCAAAATAAATGCCCAGCTTTCCCATAAACAATTGGGAAGAAGGTCTGACGCTACAATTTTCGCACACAAACGATTTCATCGACCGATTTCATGCGAACATGTATACTGTCTTGGAATGTGTCTCCAAATTTCAAGGGTGTGAATATCATCGGAAGCCCTTGGGAGGTCCTAGGCTTCTATGGCACCACATACATTGGACATGAGTTATTATGCATCCTTAGCATTATTCCTCTGGCATGGCCTTTCACCTTCGTCACAGGCAGAACGTAGTATTCCACACCTTGTTGCAGAACATGCCCATCAAGAAATGTGGCTCACATGCTCAGAACGTGTATGCTTTCTTGAGGTTTAATATTAATATATATTATATAAATATTTTATTTAAGAATAATATATTTTCAACTTATAAAATATTTGTTTGGTTAGCCATTTTCTATAAATTTATAGGATTTTATAAATTTTTAGAATAATATATTATATAAATGTATTTATTCTTAATACCATTGATATATTAGATAATTAAAACCACAAGAATATAATATAAAATCTATTGTTAAGTACAGGGTTATGCATAAAGGGTTGGACTCAAAATGTACTTGTAAAAAAATAGCGAATTCTAATTGAAATCAAGGCGAATGAAAGCAAATCTTAAGTAAATCAAATCAATCATCTTCACACCAAAATTTGGGGCATTTGAAGTCCTAAATTGTAAGGTCATATTTGGAGAAAATTTTGACTTATTAAATCACCTTATAAATTCATAAAAATACCACCATTATATCAGGCTCAAAAAGAGCTTTCCAATGAGTACAAATATACCTATGTTTGGATATATATTATGGCAAATTAACCCTAAGAAAAAAATGATCCTAAAAATTTTAGGTGAATTGGCTAACATCGAGGGTCCTCATATTTACCAATTTCCAATTTTAAAAATCTTAATATTCGCCCAATTTGTGAATATTCACCACTATGTATAACCCTAGTTAAGTATTACATTTTATTAACTTTCCTAGTATTAATTAGGTTTGATTTTATATATATCAACATTTTAAGGGTTGAATATTTTATGGATTCCAAAATCATTAAATACTATCCACTTTGATAAATACTTAAAGCTTAATAGATGCCATGGAATATTTTTTTATATATAAGCATAAATATATATTTTTTTTACACATGGAATCAACAATAGTCTCTATCATATTATCTATGTGGGCACAGTTCAAATTTGGAAAGCTACCATAACTCCTACCCTACCTTGGTAAAATTTTATTTCAAGTGAGAGGGACCTCAAAGGAGGGTCTACCTCAATCTGACAAGCACTCATGGAAACCAGTAAGCATAAATATACATCTTAATATGAGGAACTTATGTAAAATACTCCATTAAGTATTTATTATAATAAATTGTTCATAATATCATTGATATATGAGATAATTAAAACCACCACTATATGAGATATATATTTTTTCCTCGAATACCATGTATTGAGATTTTAGATAACTAGTTGATTGATATTTTAAATAGTTGTCTGTATATGCACATAATAAGAAAATAATAATGTCCACATTACATTTATTAAAGTGCTTGTCTTATGAAAATATTAAAAAGAGTTAAAGGTAATTATTTTTTTCATTTTAATAGGATATATGTGGATATTTTTGGCAAGCACTCCCATAAAAATACCGAGCATATAACCTTTATTCATAGATAGTAAACACTTATAGGCACAATCAACACTCCAACCAACCAACACTCTCACACAGTTGTGCACAAAACCTTTTTCATAAATAGTAAAATTTTATAGAACATTAAGAAGCATGCATCGCTAAATCCAATTGAAGAAGACCTTCAATAAAATTATCTCTCTAAATAGATAAAACATTGAGACTTATACCTAGGTTTACCATAAAGTTAGCATGGTAGTTTCCTACTTTGAAGATATGCTTTCTCTCCCTATCCTCTCTAGCTTGAAGAATTTGCCTATATTTCATAATCATAGCATCAATATTCTAACTAAAGACTAAATCACCTTTGAACAAACTAATATTATTAAATGAGTTTCCTTCAATGCAAACATTTTGGTAACCCATTTTCTCCACAAGTAGGAGATCTTGGTAAAGGGATATAGCCTTCACAACATGGCAAGTTTGTATATCTAATAATTCAATATACACTAGTAGAAGCCAACATTTATCATCCCTAAGCACGCCACCAATACCAAAATTATTGGGATTACCATTTGAAGCTCCATCAAAGATCAGTTTAACCTGATCCAAAGAAGGAGGTTCCATCCTCACAAGGGTAAATGGATTAGGACTAGGAAGGCCAACAACCCTATTAATTTATTGAAAGTCAATTTTACTTTCAAGCTCAACCTCCTCAAATTTGTCCTCTTCCAAAGCTGGAGAGGACACATTTTGCATGGTGGAGGCTAAGGCTCTGACACAAATAGAGGCAAGATATATTTTAAAGTTTTAAAAATGGCATACATTTATAGAATAAATACATTTATTCAAGGTTTAAAATCCTATTTTGAATGGCTAACCAAATGAAAAATGTTGACTCAACCAGATACTTGAATTCCACACCTTCTTTCAAATTTCCCTCTCCCCACCCAATACCTCTATGAGCAAGTCATATCCCTTCTAGATGGAATACCATATATTTCCTTTGTCTCCCCATACTAAAGAGTCTTCCTCTTCTAACCACGAGTACTACCTTTGATCCAAAATAGTCCTAAGACTATTCTTGTCTTCTTTATATATCTATTTCAAAACCGAGAGATCTTTTCACCTACTCAAACCCACTTCCCCTTCATCTTCCTCCCCAACGTCTTTAACATAGACCCAATTGTGTTCTTAAAAAACTTTGCAACATTACCTAGGTTCAAGAACTAGAAAGTAATTGGATGGTACTGATCCCATGCATCATCCTAAAATTTTGCTTTTTTCCTATTTTTGACATTCTAGAATAGCCATTTAGTAATAGCATTACTAGTATTTTTAATTGCAATCCAAATGATGGACCCCCCATTAAAGAGGAGGCTATAAACTGGTTCCATATCATCCCTATAATTTGTAGATAGAACCTTTGAATTAAGGGTAGACTAGTCTAGAGTCCAATTCCACAACAATTTAATTGATAAAGCCAAGTTTTGATCTACCAATATTTGGATACCCAACCCCCTTTTATAGTGGAATGCAAATCGAATTCCACTTTAGGAAACACTATTTATTTTTTAATTTTGAGCCACCCCAAATAAAGTCCCTCAAAAGTCTATGAATCTCCTTAACATAGTGCTTGAAACAATCATAGCTATAAATTGAAAGATTGAAATAGCCTACAACATTGATTTTATCAGAGTCAATATTTTGCCTAGCGAGAGACAACTATGGGTCCAATAATTTAACTTACCTCAAATTTCATCCGTAAGTCCTCCAAAATTCCTTTCCAAGATGTCTTCCTACTAATGGAAGCTTATGATATATAAAGGGGACCAAGCCTTTCTTGAAATTTTAAATATTAAGGATATGGGATTGCACCCTATTATCAACATTGAAAATAAAAATCTCTGAATTATTTTCATTGATAACTTAACCCAAACGTCTCATGTATAGATCCAAACATATTATAAACCTATAGGCCTCCTTGATGAGCAAATTCTAGTATAATATTAAGATTTTTTTTTCTTTTTATAATAAACTCACTTACACACAAACACCCATAATAAGCTCACATGCATGCATAAAAACCCCTCTCCAACCTATGTTTTTCCAAAGAAAACAAAAAATTTAATTTTTTTTGAAAAATTTAAATAAACCACTCAAAATTGTACCTTAAAAACTAATCATTTTTAAAAATTAATAAGGTCCAAGGTTCATACAGTGACGTGGGTGAGTGTGTGAGTGGGTGTATGTGTGGTGGCTATATGTTAAATTCCCTATTGATAACTATAGCTCTCATATTTATGAGGGATCATGGTTGGGAGGACACTGCTCAACCCTATATGTTGGTCATAGGGATTTATTACACTAACCAAATTAAAAAAAATTTAAAAAAATAAATATTTACCTAATATTAATAATAAAATATTTAATTAAATGCAATTAAATTTAAAATCTAAATATATAATAAATTTATAATTTCAGATCATCTTGTAATTAATTCAACTATGTAAATATCGGCCTATGACACATTCCCATCGCTTTTATGATAATGACAACACTCTTCATTAATCATAAGGGCACGAATTTATGATGAACATTTAGTTTCTTGAGAAAGCCCAAATGTAGCATCCTTAATAGGACTTGTGTAATGGGGTTGAGTGATGAAATCCTTGACCTGAATTAAAATTATAATCCTTTTTAATATATGTATTAAATAGATTATAGGGAATAGTAGTGGTAAAATTTATAATTTTAAGTTTTATAATAAATTTTATATAATTTAACTATATATATATAATTACATAAATATATAATATGAGGTGTTATTTAAAAAAATTAATAATAATATTTTTTTTCGTACTATTAAATAGAAATAGGGTTTTGAAAGGGATCCCACAACCTTTTACAACAACTCCAAAAAGGAAAAAACCATAATTCCTCAACCAGTAACAACATCTCCACCACGGAGAAAAGACCAAGTACAGTCAAGCCAAAAATACTACAAACCAGCTACACCAAAGGGGTAACCATCCAAGAGCACCAAAAATATCCTTAGGACAAGTGGGACCCTACATCGAGCACACCCAACTAAACTGAGAAATAGTGCCAACACTACTTAGCACAAGTGAACAGGAGATAAAATAAATTTTATTTAAACAACCCAGCCAAACTAGGAAACAACACTAGCAATGGAGCATGAGCGAATTAGATAAAATTTAAATTTTAAATGCCTACTTAGTAAAGGTTAATACCATAGAAACCTAGGATCTAGTAGCGAAAACCACATCATAACATTATGGACCAATGCATCTCCTTCGAAAACCACATATAATATGGAAAATCAACATCTGAAAATATAGGAACACCTGCCACACCAGTAAGCACAATGACATGCGCAAGAGGCGAGTGCTAAAAGCCCTAGAAAATCAATCCAAATAGGAGGCTATAAAATGATTCCACCTCATCCCCATACTTTGTAGATAGAACCTTTGACTTAAGGCTAGACTAGTTTAGAATCCAATTCCATAACAATTTAACCCATAAATCCAAGTTTTGATCTACTAATTTGTGGATATCAAACCCCCCTTTATTTAGTGAAATGTAGACCGAATCTCACTTTAGCAAACACTATTTCTTTTTCAGTTTTGAGCCACCCCAAATAAAGTCCGTCAAAACTCTATGAATCTCCTTAACACACTTCTTGAGACCAATCATAGCTATAAATTATAAGTCCTCAAGAATTCCTTTCCAAGTCCTGCCAATGGAAGCTCGAGATATATAAAGGGGACAAAACCTTTCTTGAAATTTTAAATATTAAGGATATGGGATTGCACCCTCTTATCAACATTGAAAATGATAATATCTGATTTATCTTCATTGATAACTTGACCCAAACCTCTCCCGTATAGATACAAACATCTTCTGAACCCCTAGGCCTCCTTGATGAGCAAATTCTAGTAGAATATTAAAAGATTTTATTTTTATTTTCATAATAAACTCACTTACACACAAACACCTATAATAAGCTCACTTGCACACATAAAAAACCCCTCTCCAACCTAAGTTTTTCCATATATATATTAAAAATTTTAAATAAACCACTCAAAATTGTACTTATAATCTTATTATTTTTAAAAATTAATAAATATTAAACTTTCTCGTGCTTTCAGCGGCGCAAAAGGTTTAAATGATTGTGGCATGGTGGTTATAGGGGCGAACTGCGTGAAGATCTGTGTGGCGGCCATAAAAGCTGGACAACCTGCCCGAATTCATGGCGGCTACCGATTCCACCATGTAAATTATATATATATATATATATATATTAAACTTATATTAATAATAAAATATTTAATTAAAACCAATTAAATTATGGCGGCTACCGATTCCACCATGTAAATTAAAAAATATATATATATATTAAACTTATATTAATAATAAAATATTTAATTAAAACCAATTAAATTTTAAAATCCAAATATATATTATATTTAAATTTTCACATAAACTTGCAATTAATTCAACTATGTAAATATCATTCAATGACACATTCCCCTCGCTTTGATGATAATGACCACACTCTGAATTAATCACAAGAGCAGGAATTGATAATGAACATTCGGTTTGTTGTCAAAGCCCAAAGGTAGTGTCCTTAATAGGACTGGTGTAATGGGCTGAGTGATAAGATTCTTGAACTGAACTAAAATTAGAATCCTTATTAATATATGTATTAAATAGATTATAATAGGACTGGTGTAATGGGCTGAGCGATAAGATTCTTGAACTGAACTAAAATTAGAATCCTTATTAATATATGTATTAAATAGATTATAATAGGACTGGTGTAATGGGCTGAGTGATAAGATTCTTGAGCTGAACTAAAATTAGAGTCCTTATTAATATATGTATTAAATAGATTATAAGGAATAGTAGTGCTAAAATTTATAGTTTTAAGTTTGTAAATTTTATATAATTTAATTATTATTTATAAATATATAATTAAATAAATATAATATGAAAAATTATTTAAAATTTTTAATTATAATAATTACTAATTTATGTAAATTTTATTTTTTAAAATAATTTTTTATTTATATTTAAAATTATAAATTAAAATTTTTAAATTTAAAAAAAATGCACAAAAACCATTAAAAAACTATCCAACTTCATTTGTTTATTTATTGTGGTGTCTTCATTTGTTTATTCATTGTGGTGTCTTGTGATGCTCTTATTTAGTAGAAACCACGCCACATACTATGTAAAATAGCAGCTTTGCATTTTACTTCGGATTAAAAGAAGTCCATTTACTCATGAGAACATTGAAAGTCATTTCAAAGCATTTATTCATCTTAATAATTTTATTAGAAGGCAATGATTTTACATGCCCGGTTTTATTCTCAGATTGCAGATGTCAATTGCATTTCATTCTTATGCTTTCTTAAACTGGACGTGGAGAGGTTCCGAGGCATGGGAGGGGAGAACAACCCAGCGATTCTTCTCCTCATCCACATAAATGCCCAGCTTTCGCAGAAACAACTGGGAAGAAGGTCCGATGCCGCACTTTTTGCACCAAGAGTGTGGCCCTACATACGAATACAGCACGTAACCATTATCTCCCTCTTTTCCAATACGAAAGCGAGAACCACTCGCCGAAGCGGTTTCGATGAAAGAAGCATTGATGCTCCATGTCGTTGATTGCACACAAACGGTTTTACCGACCGATGTTATGTGAACGTCTTTGCCGCCTTGGATCGCGTCTCCAGATTTGAGGGGCGTGAATATCACCGGAAGCCCTTGGGAGGTCCCAGACTTGTCTTGCGCCACATACATTGGACACGATTTATTACGCATCCTCAGCGTTATTCCTCCGCCGTGGCCTTTCGCCTTCGTCGCAGGCAGAACGTAGTATTCCACACCTTGTTGAACAACATGGCCATCACTGTCGTATATTAAATCTGCCGCCCCACAGGAAAGGGGGCTCACAATTGCAATAGCCACCGCTATCACTATGAAGGATATCCTGCCAAAATCTCCACAAGACCATTAGCAAACAAATTACCCGTTATTACAGAATTAATTAAGTACAGTCCATGCAGAATACATACCAGCTTGATCGCGAGTCCATTGTGAATGTCTAGTAACAATAATATTTTCTCTGTGAATAGGACGGTGTTGTGGGCGGTGTTGTGGGCAGGTATTTATAGAAAGAGAACGCCTTGTTAGTCCATCTCAATTTTGGAGGATAAGCGTGTGTGATTGAATAGAATCGACTTCTACTTTGACTCCACCAACTTAATGGCTTGATCCTTAGCTAAATCTACATTGTATTTATTAAAGTACTTATCTTATAGAATTTTAAAAAAGAGTTATTGCATTTATTAAAGTACTTATCTTATGTTTAAGTATTGCATTCTATCGACTTTCCTATAATTTGATATATTTAAATATTTTATGGATTTCAAGAATATTTATTTTGATAAACACTTAATGTTTAATGCTATGTTTTTTCTTAGATATAATTATAATAATCATACATATTACAATGCTTTCTTGAGGTTTAAGATTAATATATATTATATAAATCTTTTACTTAAGAATAATATATTTTAAACTTATAAAATGTTTGTTTGTATCTTAAGATAATGCTATAATTTTTTTTGGTTACATAGATGAATTTGTTACAATCACAATTTTTTTTAGTTACAATCACAATTTTTTTTAGCAAGCAGGGTTAATCTTGAACACATTTATTGTCTCCTTAATGGTAACTTGGCATGAGATGAGGACCGCTAGACGCACAAGGTTTGTACCGTCTTCATCAATATTTGGATTGGAACCTAGGTCTCCTCTTTGTAAGCGCCCAACTTACCAATCCACCTAGACCCACTGACAAAATAATGACATAATTTAATTAATTATGTTAAATAAATAATTTACAACAATAATATTTTCTTAAACATTAAATTAAAAATAAACATCCAAAATAAGTGATCTATTTAGTAGTTTTTATCATTTTATTGTTACTCATTAAAATTATTAATTTGTTTTCTAATATGATATATCAACATTTCATTAAAATTATTAATTTATTTTTTAATATAATATATATCAATATTTCAAGGGTTGAACATTTTATGGATTCCAAACTTGAACATTTTATGAATTTCAAATCATTAAAGAAAAGTCACTTTGAATAAAAATTAAAGCTTAATATATATTTACATGAGAGGCGTTCCTATAATTGCAAACAGGGGGTGGGAGGCAAAGAGATCATACATGTCACGCCAAACAATTTTTTTTTATTAAAAAAATCGCCATTAACAAAAACATTTAAAATATTTAAACTAAAACAGTCACTAACCAATGATTGCAAATGTTTAAAATATTTAAACTAAAACAACTAACTAACCAACCGTTGCAACTGTTTAATAAAATATTGTATAAAAAATAATATAGGTGCCTCGAGATTGATAACTCTTCACGTTTTTAGATATATATCCTTTATATCTAAACTAGTGTATATATATATACTTATATTTATATTTATATTTATATTTATTTGGTTATGTATAATCAATACATGCACTTTCCCCCTCACACACTCATCCACACTATGTCTTGGACCATGGACCTCCCAAAGAAGAGCCAAAGTTGTCCTCCCAAAGAAGAGCCAAAGTTGTTCCCTCCGAACATGGTATATTTTATTATTATTATTTGTAACATCCTATACATAGCATATTTCATAGCATGTGAAGGGAGAGATTTGAACCTCGGACCTCTAGAGAGTTTTAACTACCCACTTGCTCTCCAACTCCTTTACATGGTATATTTTTTTATTGGATGTACTTAGTATTGACATAAATATACAATTTAATTTGAAAAACCTTATCTAAAATATTCTATTAAGCATTTATTACAATAAATTATTTCTAATACGATTGATATATAAGATAATTAAAAGCACAAGAATATGAGATAAAGGCTATTGTTAAGTATTACATTTTATTAAATTTTCTAATATTAATTAGGTTGAATTTGATATATATCAACATTTTAAAGGTTGAATATTTTATGGATTCCAAATCATTAAATAATATTTACTTTTAAAAATACTCAAAATTATAGTTACTAAAAATAGTGTGGATGTAACCAACTTTCCTATGTATAAAAAAATACTTAAAACTTAATAGATGCTATGACATATTTTTTTATTCGATATACTTAATATAATCACAAATATACATCTTCTATCTCAAAAAATTATTTAAAATATTCCATTAGGTATTTATTATAATAAATTATTCCTAATACCTTTGATATATGAGATAATTAAAATTACCAGAATATGAGATAAAGGCAATTGTTAAGTATTGCAATATATTGACTTTGCTAGTATTAATTAGATTTAAGTTGATATATATCAAAATTTTAAGGGTTGAACATTTTATGGATTCCAAATCATTAAATAATATTAACTTTAATAAATACTTAAAAATAAATAGATGTCATGTCATGTTTGTTTCTTGAATATACTTAGGATAAACATAAATATACAACTTAATAGGATAAAATTAAGTAAAATATTCAATTAGGCATTTATTATAATAAATTATTTTTAATACCATTGATATAATATAAGATAAAGGCTATTGTTAACTACAATGTTATGTATAAAGGGTTGGACTCGAAATGTACTTGTAAAAAAATAGCGAATTCTAATTGAAATCAAGGTGAATGAAGGCAAATATTAAGCAAATCAAATCAATCATCTTCATGCCAAAATTTGAGGCATTTGAAGTCCTAAAGTGTAAGGTCATATTTGGGTCAAATTGTGACCTATTAAATCACCATATAACTTCATAAAAATACCACCATTATATCATGCTCAAAAAGAGCTTTTCAAGGAGTATAAATATGTCTATGTTTGGATATATATTGTGGCGAATTAACCTTAAGAAAAACTTGATCATAAAAATTTTAGGCAAATTGGCTGACGTCGAGGGTCCTCATATTGACCAATTTTCAATTTTATAAATCTTAATATTCAACCAATTTGTGAATATTCACCACTATGCATAACCCTAGTTAAGTATTACATTCTATTAACTTTCTTAGTATTAATTAGGTTTTATTTGATATGTATCAACATTTTAAGGGTTGAATATTTTAAGGATTCCAAAATCATTAAATAATATTCACTTTGATAAATACTTAAAGCTTAATAGATGCCATGGAATGTTTTTTAATATAAGCATAAATATACATTTTTTTTTTACACATGGAATCAACAATAGTCTCTGTCATATTATCTATGTGGGCACAGTTCAAATCTGGAAAGCTACCATAACCCCTACCCTACCTTAGTAAACTTTTACTTCAAGTGAGAGGGACCTCAGAGGAGGGGCTACCAGCTACCTCAAGCTGACAAGCACTCATGGAAACTAGTAATCATAAATATACATCTTAATATGAGGAACTTATGTAAAATACTCCATTAAGTATTTATTATAATAAATTGTTCATAATATCATTGATATATGAGATAATTAAAACCACCACTATATAAGATATATATTTTTTCCTCGAATACCATGTATTGAGATTTTAGATAACTAGGTGATTGATATTTTAAATAGTTGCACGCATATGCACATAATGAGAAAAAAATAATATCCACATTGCATTTATTAAAGTGCTCATCTTATGAAAATCTTAAAAAGAGTTCAAGGTAATTTTTTTTTTCTTTTTAATAGGATATATGTGGATTTTTTTGGCAAGCACTCCCATAAAAATACCAGAGCATATAACCTTTCTTCATAGATACTAAAAACTTACAAGCACAATCAACACTCCAGCCAACCAACACTCTCACACAATTGTGCACAAAACCTTTTTCATAAATAGTAAAAGTTTATAGAATATTAAGAAGCATGCATCACTAAATCTAATTGAAGAAGATGTTCAATAAAATTGTCTCTCTAAATAGATAAAACATTGAGACTTATACCTAGGTTTACCATAAATTCAGCATGGTAGTTTCCTACTTTGAAGATATGCTTTCTCTCACTATCCTCTCTAGACTGAAGAATTTGCCTAGATTCCATAATCATAGCATCAATATTCTATCTAAAGACTAAATCACCTTTGAAAAAACTAATAATATTAAATGATTTTCCTTCAATGCAAATGTTTTGGTAGCACATCTTCCCCACAAGTAGGAGACCTTGGTAAAGGGTTCTAGCCTTCACAACATGACAAGTTTGGATATCTAATAATTTAATATACACCAGTAGAAGCCAACATTTATCATCCCTAAGCATGCCACCAATACCAACATTATTGGGATTACCATTTGAAGCTCCATCAAATATCAGTTTAACATGACCCAATAAAGGAGGTTCCCTCCTCACAAGGGCACATGGATTAGGAGTAGGAAGGCCAACAACCCTATTAATTTGTTGAAAGCCAATTTTCATTTCAAGCTCAACCTCCTCAAATCTGCCCTCTTCCAAAGCTAGAGAGGACACATTATCCATGGTGGAGGCTAAGGCTATGGCACAAATAGAGACAAAACATATTTTGAAATTTATAAAAATTTTAACTATTCCTCTCCTTCCACACCTACCAGAAATGATGCAATAAACAAAATTTCTAAAAATATTTCAGCCTTGGAGAGTAAAAAGGAGATGATAATTGAGTGTAAACATCAACAACAAAAATCGAAACTACCCAACTTAGTCCTAAAAATTTAAAAATAGAGTTAAGAACTTCCATAGAGAATGATAATTGGAAGAATAGATGGCTTGTTTATTTCTCATTAGCATCATAGAGGTAACATCTATTTGGCATCGACCAACCTCTTTTTTAAAATATTTTTAGTGGTCAAAATATTATTATAAATTTCCAACAAGAAAAATAGATTCACCTTTGGTGTTAGACCCTTAAGTAATACTTTAAAATTTGGGATACATGGAGGAGTTCTTACAACCAACAAATTGTAGGTAGACTTGACTGAAAAGGATACATTATTTTCCCCTACCCAGAATATCCCATCCTCTTCATTTCTCTTTTTAAAGACTTGAAACTTTAACTTTTTAGCAATTAGAATCTAAGCTTCAAGTGCAATATTTTTGAGAATATAATGGTCTAATGATTTCCAAACCTTCAACCCATTAACCACATCGATATATTCAACCACCTTAGATCGAAATACCAATATGGTTTGAGGATCCAAAAATGTTAGCTTTGGAATATGCATAAGGGGTTGGTCCATCAGTCAAATATATTTCTAAAATTTAATTTCAAGTCCATCACCCAACCTCCACCTACAACCTTTGGAGACTAGCACCCTCAAATTTTTTAAACTCAACCAAAATACTAAACCAAAAGTCGGTAGATTACCAACAAGTAAAACATTCTTCTCTCTCTAGTATTTGGTCAACTCAATGTTGACCCATATAGTTTCAATTTGATTTACCAACTTCCATCCTTTTTTTGTAACCAGAGCCTAATTCATCTACCTGATGTTATGAATACCTAAGCCACCATCATTTTTAGGTATATAGACATACTTCCAACCCACGAAGTGAATATTTTTCTTCTCATCAAAACCAGATCAAATAAACGACTTTTGAATATGTTCAATATTCAATAAAATCTTACTAGAAACTTTGAATATATATAATAAGAAGGTTGGAATGCTTTGAAAAGTAGGTTTTACCAAGGTAGCATTTTCAACTTGATTGAAGAGGGATCCTTTCCACATAACCAACTTCCTCTATAATATTTCCACCATAGGTTACCAAAGTAAATTTGTTAGCCTTCCTTTAAACAAAGGTATTCCAAGGTAAATAGATGAGGGTAGCCACCTCACAATCCAAGATGTGAGAAATTATCCTCTACCTTTCTAGGGGGGTATTTAGAAAGAAAATTTTACTTTTTATATAATTTATTTTTACCTAGCTGCAATTTCAAATACTTTCAAAATTCCTTTTATTACTACAAAGGGTTCTAACTTGATAGGCCTACCCAGAGATTCCTCCACTAAGATATAAAAGTAAGGGGACAACGGGCCCCCTCATACAATGCCTCTCAAACTTGAAAAATATTCTTCTAGGGACCCAAATATTAAGACCAAAAGCTTGGTAGAAGAGATACAAACATGGACAAGGTTTATCTAACTTTGAAAAAAACCAAATTTTCCCAAAATATTTAACAAAAACTCTCATGAAACCCAATCAAAAGCCTTTTTCATATTTAATTTGAGGAGAAAAAATCTACCACTTTTTTTTTAATAATTCCTCCAAAGCTAAGAGGTTATAAAATTTTGATAATAATTCTATTTCCTTTGATCTTAATTGATTCATAAAGGTACCATTCCTAGTGGACTATTCACTTTCCTTCAAATTTTGTTTGATACTATTTTTCTAATTGAAGATGTGACCATAAATTGATTTGTTCCAAAGCTTAAGTTTTTGTTTGATGTAATAGAGCTTGTAAGGTATTTGCACTATCTTTGGTCCTAGAAATTTTCTTAGCAACCATTCCTCAATTTGGGGTTCAATATCTTCATGTTTTAACCATTTCAATTGAAATAAAAAGGGACTTTTGTCTTTATTTCCCCCTTCCTCCCATTCCCACAATAAGGGATTATGATTTGACTCAATTTTTGGTTCGACAATGAGGGTTGAGTCTCTAAAAATAGGTAGGCCTTCCTAAGAAATTAAATATCTATATAGTATTGCTTGAATAACATGTTATCCTAACCATCTATTACCCCATGTATACCTCATTCTTCTTAAATCCACATCCACTAACTGATTATCATTTAATAATTCCTTAAAATAATTCATTTGAATGAAATTAGGCTACCTCCTTGGTTATATGAGGGATTTAATGAGATTTAAAATATCTAGCCAACACCCAAAGAATTCCAATAAAGGAGGTTCTTAAGTGTATCATATCCTTCTAAAGATATCAACATCCATAGATAGAATTATGGGTATAAACATTCGTTATGATCTAGTTTTTTTTTTATCCTATATTATGATACAAAATAGCAATATATCAACGTTTTTGAGCAATTACTCTCCCTTAAATTCTATTATTGTTCCAAAGACACAAAAAACCTCTAGTATACCCTTCCACCTAGATATAGACTAAGTTGACCTATTTCCAAATCACTTTTCCTAGTTTTCCAACTTTCTCATAGTCTAATTTAGTTTCTTGAAGTAGAATCATATCTGGATTTAGATCTATTATTAAAGTTTACACTACCCTATATTTTGAAGGGACATTAAGATCCATTATGTTCCAGGAAAGAACTTTCATATTTTATATTTTTCAAGGGACTTATTTCCCCCTAAATTCAATATAGTTTGAGTACCATTCACAGTTTAGTTTATTGTTTCCTTTTCCCTAATTTCAAAATTAGCAGTCCTTCCTAGTGGTTTATACTTTGACCCTACATCTATTGCCCCCTTATATTAGTTTCTAGTTGATCTATTACTGGTGTCTAGCCAAGGAGATAAGGTATTGATAGATCCATATCTCCTTTTTAAGGGGTAATATTTTCTCTAGGGAAGCTCCTTCAACTATTTTATTTGTTTTCATTTTTATCGATTCTAAATTAACCTCTAGACATGCAAATAGATTGGCATTTCTAACATTGTTTATCTCTATCAAATAAGGATGATTGTTTATATTTACCTCTATCCTATTTGTAGTCAAGACCTCTTCCATTTAGGGACTATATTTCAGGATCATATTTTTGACCCTATGCAAAAATTATTTCTTATACTTCTACTTCTTCTTAGTCCTTCTCCAATCCAATATTTCCATCTATTTATTCCTATAAAATCCATATTTTATTCAGGTAACATATATTTTTTTGCATAGGATAAAAAAAACCCAAGTGTCAAAATTTCTTACACACATTATAAGAAACAACCATGTTCTCGTATTAAATATTCTATTTTCATGTTTCCAAATTTGAAACTAGCTCTATGGATTTTGGGAGTTTCTTTTCCAAATACATATTCACACAAATCCTAAGAAAAATTAATCAAGACCTAGCCAATGTTGCAGGATCAATTACCACTAGATCTCCAAATTAATTGAGACCTAGCCAGTGTTGTAGGATCAATCACCCCTAGATCTCCAACCTTATTTGTGATTCCTACTAGGACTTCGTCATGCCAAAGATAAAGAGGGAGGCCTAGAAGTTATATCTATATTAAGTCCTAGGAAATGCTCCAGGTAAGGGGATTGAAATTTTTTGGCCACTTCCTAAGAAATAACCTCCTATGCTAAAAAAACCAAAGACTTTTTTGTAGAATTTGATTCCTATATTTCTCATAGTTCAATTTAATCCATAGAAAACTCCTTGGCATTGTAATTATTTCCATATTATGTAGGGGTTTCTATTTCTTCCATGCTCACTTTTGTATTGCATCCAAATCTGCTCTAATACCAATGAACTTCCTAACCAATGACATCTCTCACTACACTACCATAATATTTATTAGGCATCCAAAACCTAGATTTCACCTCTTTATGTTGCAATTCAAATCATAAGTATTGAATCTACTACTTACCTCTTAAGATACTAACCCACGATTGACCAAGATCAAACGGTTTATGGATTATCACATATTTTTGGTTTTTGACTTTGTTGACTGACCTTCTATCATCACAAAACTTTCTTTACCTCCTATCCTATCTGAAACTACTCTTCCTGCTATGCTTTCCATGTGTTTAGAGTAGACCTACTTCTTATTAATACCTATGATAATTATTTCTAGCTTTTTGGATCAATATACTTTTGATTTTTCTTTTCTCTTTTTTTTTTTTTTTGGAGATCTTCCTCTTGTTTTTCTATTCTCACAAATTATTTTATCCTAACTAATCTCTTTAATTTTTTTAAAATTATTCATCATGTGATTTATCATCTATAGGTTTATGCTACCTTGGAAAAAAAATTTCTTTTAAATTATGGTAAATACATGTTTTTTTGAAAGGGCCCTTACCTTTTTCAAATGTGGGCACATTGAGGACCACCATTCCCATGATTTGAAATTGGTTCTATTGGATGAAAGCCCAAAGACATACCAATTTAGCGTTCCAACAAGGACAATACGTATTGTGGAAAACTTGGAGCAAGGTGTAACATTGAAAATATTTTTTATGCTTCATTGAAAACTTTATGTGCATTACAAGTTTTAAATCACAAATATTTGCACACATATTTCTTTATAATGTTATGATTAAAACCCTTAGTACAATACATAAACTTTGTACTAGTTTTATTTTTATTACAAGGAGATAAGATGATTTACTTGAGTTAACATATATTTATTTTATTTTTAAAAATTTAAATTTACATTTATATATTTTTTGTAAATTTGATTAAGTTTTAAGTTGATGTAAAGTCAAAAAAATAAAATATTATTATATTTTTTCAAAGAGCAAATTCTAGTACTATTTTTTTGATGAAAATAGCTAAATTTTATCAAATAGAAACAAGATTACATAGTCATGAGACCTTCTATACATGGGTCATAGCCTATAAGTGCCTCCATATATACATGCCTATAATCCCATGAAGGCTAAATTCTCAACTAGAGAATAGACAAAAATTTCACAAAAAATATTGCTACACCAAATCATTGAATGACATCAAAGTAGGAGGACTCCTCAAAACTACATTTAGATAAAACCATTTGTGTATTTTCTTGTATACTGCATTTTATCTCAAAACCAGATTTGAGAGGTATTTATTTTTAGTAGTGATTACAAATTTCTACAATTCCACCAGATCATCCTCCTAATATCCATTATTATCTATTTATCATATCTCTACATTCTCACGTATATAGTAATTCAAATAATTCCTAATCATGAAATATAGAAGTTGCCACATTGTTACTTATTCCTTTCCCATAATTGGGGTAATCCTCTCGAAGAAAAACTTGTAAGTCCATATAATCTTCCCCTAGGTTATAGCCCATACCATAATCCCACCAATTATGATCTATGTCTATTCTCCAATTAGCCAATCCATATATAACTCTTTTATTTTATCTCACCACATGGATAAATTTGATATGTGCTCTATTTTTTAAATCCATAATATTGTACAAGATCCATTAGACCCTCCATTCCATTTTTTTCTCTCATACTTGTTCAACCTATTGATTAAGATCTGAGAGTTAGATTGCATCTTAATTCTCAAGACCTATGGCTAAGCCTTCACAAATGACCATGGCCTATACCACCATGTTGGTATTCCTCCTAATACCCTTATAAAAGCCAAAAACTATTGTATCTTTGTGCGTATGAGCCACCCCTCCAATACACATTCCCCTAGATTGCTATGAGAAGTAACATCGATATTAATGTTAATCCAATCCATTGATAGTGGCTTACACTTCCCTCCTTTATTCAACTTTTTAGTAGGAGGAGTCTTCCTTATTCTTGATCTCCAAGTCTATAATTATTGGTACTGAACACATCTAGGGATCATAATCCCAAGAAGATCCAATATCTCTTTGTCTCTAGGCATAAGCTAAGAATATTTTATTCCTCTTACAACTTCTCTAATATTGAGAAATATTCTTATTATAATTGAATCCCTACATGAACATTCATAGCAAAAAATATACCTATTGCACTCCAACCACACTTACCATAAAGTGAAGACCTTGAAAAAAAAAACTAGAAATGTATACTATCCACTCACCCCCTATAGAGCCCCATAAATTAAAGAACTACTCCAACAATACATCACCAAGTTGAGTCAAATTAAATAACCTTTAGCCTTTAGCATTTATCCTATATCTAACCAACAAAGGGACATCAAACTAGAAGGTGGTTGATAGATTATCTTACCCCATAATAGAGGACACACCATTTTTTGGTCCACCAAGCCTCTCTTACAAATATTATCTTGAGTTAAAATTATATTTTGAATGGCTAACCAAATGAAAATATTGACTTTCGACCAGATACTTGAATACCACACCTTCTTTCAAATTGCTCTCTTCCCATCCAATACCTCTGTGAGCCAATCATATCCCTTCTTTATGGAATACCATAAATTTCCTTTGTCTCCCCATCCTAAAGAGTCCTCATCTTCTAACCACGAGTACTACCTTTGATCCAAAATAGCCCTCATACTATCCCTATCTTCTTTAGATATCTATTTCAAAACTAAGAGGTCTTTTCACCTACTAAAACCCACTTTCCATTCATCTTCCTTTCCAAAGTCCTTAACATAGACCCAATTGTGTTCTTAAAAATATTTACAACATTACCTAGGTTCAATAATAGGAAAGTAATTGGCTCGTATTGATCCCATGCATCATCCTAAAATTTTACTTTTTTCATATTTTTGAAATTCCAGAATAGCCCTTCAATAATAGCATTAATGGCATTTTTAATTGCAGTCCAAATGATTGGCCCTCCATTAAAGAGGAGGCTATAAACTGGTTTCACCTCATCCTTATACTTCGTAGATAGAACCTTCGACTTAAGGCTAGAGTCTAGAATCCAATTCCACAACAATTTAGCTGATAAAGGTAAGCTTTGATATACAAATCTATGGATACCCAACCCTCCTTTATTTAGTAGAATGCAGATTGAATCCCACTTTAGTAAACACTATTTCTTTTTCAATTTTGATCCACCTCAAAGAAAGTTCCTCAAAATTCTATGAATCTCTTTAACACTGTGCTTAAGAACAATCATAGCTATAAATTTAAAGATTGCAATAGCCTACAACATTGATTTTATCATAGGAAATATTCCCCCTAGCGAGAGACAACGATAGGTCCAGTGATTTAACTTACCTCAAATTTTATCAATAAGTCCTCCAAAATTTCTTTCCAAGATGTCTTCCTGCCAATGGAAGCTCGAGATATATAAAGGGGACCAAGCCTTTCTTGAAATTTTAAATATTAAATATATGGGATTGCACCATATTATCAACATTAAAAATTAAAATCTATGACTTATCTTCACTAATAACTTGACCCAAAATTCTCTCGTATATATCCAAACATCTTCTGAACCCCCAGGCCTCCTTGATGAGCAAATTCTAGTCGAATACTAAAAAAAAATTTCTTTTATTTTTATAATAGACTCACTTACACACAAACATCCATAATAAGCCCACATGCATGCATAAACACCCCCTCTCCAACCTAAGTTTTTCCAAAGAAAATAAAAAATATTAAAAACTAAAAAAAAACCACTCAAAATTATACCTTATTATCTAATAATTTTTAAAAAATAATATATATATATATATATATATATATATATATATATATATATATATATATATATATATATATTTGTACTATTAATAATAAATAGGGTTTTAAAGGATCCCACAACCTGTACAATCAAAATGCCATTCGAGAAAAAAATACTAGAACAAAACCCCACCAAATAACGTGAGGAAACTAGAACGAAACTACACACAACTAAAACCTAAGAACACATACGAAGAGGAGAACTGAGATGGTTTTATACCCCAACCTACCCACATCTTGAGCAACAAAAGTAGCCAAATGAGAAATATCCTCAAAGTAGTCCAACATCGACTTCAACAAGCTCTAGATTTTCCTTTGATTGATATCAATGAGCTTAAAATTATGAAAAATAGAGCATTTTTTATTCTAAGAGTCCTCTGGGGAATACACCTCATCATCCAATTTCTCCCGATGGCTATCTCTTGGTAAAACATAAAAATCAAGATGGGGCGAGAGAGGGGAGAAGCCATCATCCTCGCGCATTTTTTTGCATAGACATTTGGACTTACGGGTGCCACTTCCCACAACTACACGATGAGGCATAAAGTCCACATCCACAATCCTGTCATCAATTACCATAGGAGATGATTCAAACCTAATAGAGGGTAGGGTTATGCATAGTTGCAAATATTCACAAATCAGGCAAATATTAGGATTTCCAAAATTGGAAATTGGTGAATATGAGGACCCTTGATGTTGGCCGATTCACCTAAAATTTTTAGGACCAATTATTTCTTAGGGTCAATTTGCCACAATATATATCCAAACATAGGCATATTTGTACTTGTTGGAAATATATTTTCAATCCTGATCTAATGGTGATGATTTTAGGAATTTATAGTATTATTTAATAGGTCAAAAGTGGCCCCAAACATGAACTTATATTTGAGGGCTCTAAATACCCCAAATTTTGGTGTGAAGATGCTCGATTTGATTTTCTTAGGATTATCTGTGATTCAACTTAAATTTTATTAGGATTAACCATTTTTTACAAGTATATTTTAAGTCCAACCCCTTATGCATAACCCTGATAGAGGGTCCAAATAAGGGAGCATGAATTTTGCCACCAAATGCTTTACCAAGAACCACCTTAGAAAAAAATTGGATCTTTTACAAAACCTTATCAGGGCCCGAACCAAATGTGAATGAGTAGATATCATCATTGCTATCAAAATAAACCTTCGAAGCCACCTTAGAACACCATTAGTAGGGCAGGGTAAATCCATGAATGACTTAATGATATCGTCAGCCACCAAACCATGTTCTAAAGTGCCTAGTCAAACATAGGCAGAGTGAGGCCTTGATGGAGAGGGGCCTGACCACGTCTGCCTTGCACATTTACAAATGATTTCTTTAGAGAATAAAATATAAATAAAGGAATATTCATACAAATATGACAATGTAAGTGATTTAGGAATACAACATAAAAAATCATAATTATCTCATAGGTAGAATCTAAAGTGAAATAATCCATAATAACCCTAGCAACACGATCCTAGGGAGGGGACAATGCCAAAGCACTGAAGCCATTCTGGGTTCTAAGAAGAAATTCTTCCTTATCAAGGAATAGACTAATCTCCTATAATAGAGAGTGTTTATCATGATTGTGATAAGCACCATCAAGAATTAAATCAATGATCCTACCAATCATCTCCATCGAGACCTGGAATGATCATGAGTCAATCCTAACCAAAATGTCATTCCAAGTAGCCACCATTCACTTAGTAAGCACTAGGTTGTACCCATGAAACTTTTGTATGCACTCCAGAAGACCCCCCTCTACTAGAATAGATTTGAATTCATCATCGAAGGTAATGGATGTAGGTTCCAACCGGGACTTAATCCGCTTTTATTTAGGAGAAAATATCTTTGCCTTACCCATCAAGACTGAAAACCAATTCCTCCTAAACAAAAACAAAATAAACAAAACATGATCAGCTAGAGGAGACCCCATAACGAAATAATCAAGAGATACATATCACCTCCACCAAATTCAAATATTGAGCACCAATTAAAGGTTTGGGACTTACTAGCGAGGGAAACCAAGAGAAATGAGGAACCAACAAGAAGAAAAACATGCCATACCTGGGTAGAAGGGTAGAAACCAATGTGAGGGGCAGCAAAAAAATCCCACTCATGATGAAAAATGAATCGGACTATAGAAACGAACTATGAAAACAATCGAGAATTACCTCAGGTAACCTGGGGGAAAACAAAAAAACCATAACCACCTCTAAAGGGCCGACCCCGTAAAGACAAAATATCACCAGATCAAAGGAGCCACCAACAGGTGTACAAACATGTCGACAAAGATGATGAATAACACTCCCTTAGAAAAATGGACATGAAAAGGGATCCCATCCACCACAGGAGAAAAAATGTCAGATCACTTCCATATATTGAGAATAGGAAGGAATGAATTCCTAAGGAAAGACAAAAGGAAAGCACAAAGGTAAATATAATCTAACACTGACATACTCAGAGAATGTTAGAGAAACTAACGAACAACAAGGGAGGTCCATTAATTGATCAATAGGAACATTGGGAACAAGGGTTTTGAAATTTAAAATTTGAAAAGCTGGAAGGGGGGAAGGCCCTCATGACACCACCATAGGAAAACATCATACTGAGAGAACTTGAGAGGACATCGCAAGTGCTAGAAGTAAAGGCTTTCCACCACCAATCCAGCAAAAAACAAGCTCCAACACCAACCAAAAATTGATAAAAATATTCGATGACAAAGTGCCATCTGATAGACATTAAATTGTCTTCATTAGCAAGGTAGACGATCTTGAACAAAAAATTAGTATGTCAAATCATCAAAATCTAATGAGAAACACCTATGTTTTCTAGGGAGTTGACCACTATGTTCCCTTCCCTATACTTGTGCTTAGTTAACATCTCCTCCAAATACATCAAATGGGCTCTAGATTCATTAATTAAATTAGAGATGTGCCAACTAGACCGACAATACCCTTTGAGCATATTTATGACATTTAATGAATCCCCTTCAATAATTGCCCTTCGAATGTCTAGATCATTGAGCATTAGAATTCTCAAAAAGGAAGTACAAGCTTCAAAAATATGCGAATATTGGACACCAATATCCTCAGTGAAGGCCAAGATCACTTCACCATAGCAATCATGAATCACGTCCCCAGCCCCAGCTGAGCCCAAAGTACCCTTCGACACACCACCAAAATTTAGCTTAAACTAGCATGAAGGGGGCGAGGCCCAGTGAATCATAGCTCTTAAATTATAAGCGAGTGGGGGTCTTTCAGGTGAAAACCAATATTATCTTCGATAGCAAAATCAGGGGGGTCATGAGGCATGGAAGGACATAAATATTTGGTGGCTACCAGCACATTCTCTGCCACCCTCCAAATTATTTTTTGGCTCACATGAAAGATATCACACTCAAATTTTTTTAAAAATCTCATGTTCTACTCCTTCCACACACCCAAAAGAAGATGTGGTAACAAATATTTCTAGAAGCATTTGATATGGATGGAAGAAAAGGGCAATGACCATTGCTGAAAAAAAATTGCTAATAGAATTCAACAAAGTCCATGAAACACCAATGCACTAAAGAATAAAATACAAAATATCCTAAAAAATGTTACACTTGAGAAAAAATGATAAGTTGACTCTCAATATTGCTTGCATATAAAACAATGATTCATCAAATTTAAGCCCCTCTTATATAAGTTCTTAATAGTCAAAATATTATTTTGCACCACCAACCAAAAGAAAATATTGATCTTTGGGGTCAAATTCTTAAGTGTAATGACCCAAAAACACACAAACAGAAAAATACAAAAATAGAAAAAGTTTTTTTTCACTAAGGAGAGAGGTACATGAACCCCTAATCCACTAGCAAAAACCTAAAGTTTCATTCTCCTAATTTTCCTTGGAAGTTACATCTCACAAATTACCCTAGCACAAATCCATCTGTGTAGGCGTATAATGTGTTACTACGAATAATTCCATCTATTTCATCATTCTTGATGAACTAGACTTATCACCCTCTGTCCATAGAAGGTGTGCAGACATATCCATACCATACACAAATCCTTATGTGTAGGTATGCTATGAATACCACAAGTTAAGCTATCCATCTTGTCTCCACGACGAGCTATCTTAACTTACATGTAATATCTTCCTACTTAGTCCTCTATCTCCCTACGGGGATATCAATTCCCTTAGGTCCTCCTACATTCACCCTAAGGGGGTCTCAATTCCCTTAGGTTACCTCTGAGTTCACCCTAGAACTCTACACTGGATTCCCTATCATAAAGTAATCAACGATAATACATCTATGCTACCACATAATAAAACAATCAAACAATAATAGAGAAAATTAAGCAATATTAACTCTAAAATAGAATCTAATACATGGCATAATCAAATACAGACATATAGTAAAATTACTTTCAATAACCCAGTAATAATTAACTCATCATTACTTGCATAATAAGCCTTTCCTAATCAAATGTATCACATTAACTATATTGGGGATATCTCCCCACAATTCTAATATATGGAACATAAGTAAATCAACGTAATATCCCATACCTATTATTGTTTCCATTCGATTCCTTGCTTCCATTTGGTTATTTGAGGGTAGTAGGGGATCAGTATATTCATGGTTCAGGATAGGCATACCTTTAAGTGCATCTATTCATATACTATGCCAAATTGAAACTATACAATATTCCATTAAGTCTCTAACCATCTAATGCATAATGAACATCATAAAAGACACCTTACTTTTATTTTCATCTCCACCAAATTCCTTTGGAGAGTCATCCAAACATACTATCACTTAGATTAAGGTCTAACTTAATTTCATTTCATTCATGTCCTAAAGCATTAAAGTCTCATACCCTTAACCTTTAGAACAATCATTCCTTCATTCTCTAAACCAAAGCCCCATAACTTTGGCTTAAAGAATAAATCCACATTTCATTCTATTTAAATAAAATCCTAAGATAATCAACATTAAATTCAAGGGTTCTCTTTAAATAAACCTTCCATATATTTACCTAAGATCAAAGGTTCTTTTTCAGTCAAAACCTAACATTTACATATCCCATATAAATTAAAGGTTCTTTTAAATAAAACCCATTATATGTCTCATATAATTCAAAGGTCCATTTAATTAAAACCTACTATATGTTTCACATATAAATCAAAGGTCAATTTAATTAAAACCTACTTTACATTTCACATATAAATTAAAGGTCCTAATATATGTTTCACATATACATAAAAGGTCCATTTAATTAAATCCTAATATATGTTTCACATATAAATAAAAGGTACATTTAATTAAATCCTAATATATGTTTCACATATACATCAAAGGTCCATTTAATTAAACCCTAATATATGTATCACATATAAATCTAAGGTCCATTTAATTAAATCCTAACATATGTTTGACGTATAAATCAAAGGTCCATTTAATTAAATCATAATATATATCTCACATATAAATCAAATGTCCTAATATATGTTATATATATAAATAAAAGGCCCTTATTTTTATTTAAAACCATGATCTAAAACCTTTCGTAAACTATGGTTCTTTTATGTAGCATATCTATAGTCAGTTCTAATGCCATACAAGGCACACCAACCATCCATGGTGAACTCAACGTCCACTAAAACTAAGGATGTTCTACTGATACTGATTGGTTTTCTCAACTTGCACTCCCTAAAACCAAGGGGTTTTACTTTGTCAAATACTATGCTTACTTTATCGAATGATGTTCCAAGGTAAAAAGAGCATTTGACATCGCTCTCTGCAGCACTGGCTAAACATGGTGTCCTCTCATGGCTCTAGGGGTTTTTGACTCTAACGCAGCGTAGAGTAGCCTTACCAATAACACAACTCTGCCACTAGTATTGAAGTTCCTAATGCAGGTACAATGCACAATGCTTCCAAGCAAGAAAGGCTTCACTAAAACACACAGTTATCCCACTCAAGGTGGTTCCAAATGAAGGTACAACACACAACGATTCCATGCAATAATGGCTTTACTAAAACACATAGTTCTCCTACTCAATGTGGTTCCAAATGAAGGTACAATGCATAGTGCTTCGAAGGCAAGAATGGATTCGCTAAAACACACATTTCTCCCACTCAAGGTGGTTCCAAACTAAGGTACAACACACACCGCTTCCAAGCAAGAATAGCATCACTAAAACACATAGTTCTCCCACTCAAGGTGGTTCCAAAAGAAGGTACAATGTACAATGCTTCCAAGGCAAGAATAGATTCACTAAAACACATAGTTCTCCCACTCAAGGTGGTTCCAAATGAAGGTACAATGCACAATGCTTCCAAGCAAGAATGGCACTAAAACACATAGCTCTCCCACTCAAGGTGGTTCCAAATGAAGGTACAGCGCACAACACTTCCAAGACAAGAATGGCTTCACTAAAAACACATTTAATTAAAACCAAAGATTAGCTTAGAATAACCCAACCTATGGTTTCACTCAGATAGACGTCCGATGAAGTCTGTTGCCTCCCTTTCGACTCCTGGTATGCTTACTTTCCTCTACCTTCCCCCTTGCTTCCTCTATTCTTCCCTTATGTTTTTTCTTCCCATCCTTTCATTTTTCCTCTTCCTTACGTGCCCCATCACCTTGGTGGTCCGTACGTAACCCTCTAGAAGCTTCTGCCACCACCTTTCCATCAATGCCCGTCCCATATCCCTTGTGCATTCCTCCCATATTTTCCTTCTTTGGCAAGTTTAAGTATTGTAGGCCTTTCCTTAGGTTGCACCATGTAGGAATGTGGGATCATGACATATTATTTTAAAATAATAAATATATTTATAATATATTATAATATATCTATTATTCTTTTATTTAAATCAAATATCCTCTTTCAATTTATTCTTAATTAATTATTATTTTTTTAATGAAATTTCTCTTATCATTAAAATAAACACTTTTAATTAATCTCTAATGAATCATAACCACTATTAATTAAAATATCTATTTTTAATTAATTAAAATGAAAAGTCCTTAATTAATTGCAAATGAAGTTTACAAATGAGCTCTAATGAACCAATCATTATTTTCATAAACTCCATTAATTAATTTAAAAGAATCTAAATTCAGCATATAACTTAATTTGTTCTCTTTCACAAGGATAATGCTTTGTTTTCATTTTTTAATATGACAATTAATATTATCCATATATAATCATCTTGTAGTGGTTCTTATATAGGAGCTAAATCATCAAACTACTCAAGCTATGATGCAGTAGAAAGCAAACACATTTATATAATTAACCAAAGAGGGAGTCTTTCCATCAATTCAATCACCCATCTTAGCCAAGGATTTTATGATAGCTACTAGGCTATCAACTAAAGCTCCAAGTGATCGACCATTTATGATTATCCCTTTCTTGAATGCATGCCTATATGAAGGTATCTATCCATGTTACCTTTGATTACCTTAATCATAATTTCCCTTGATCTTTGGTACCCTCATCTCTGGTGGGTAACTATGCCTGTTCCACCTACTAGTGTACCTGATCCTGCACACTTGGTAATTTGTTAGCAATAACATGCCCTCATAAATCAACTAAACATCACATAGCTGGTTCAATTGTTAAAACTAAGTATCACCACATCTTCGGTTAATACATTGTTTTCTTGTGCCTTAAAGTCAGCTAGGAAGGGTCATGACATCCTCCTCCACTAGGATTAAATATCGTCCTTAGTGTTTCTAGTTTTCCTTTTGTTGTTCAGTAGAAAATAAAATTATTACATCATATAGTTTCAAACAAAAGGGAAAATATTTTTGCATAACCTCCACTTTCTCCCAAGTGGCATTCTTCTCAGAGAACTGGTCCCACTAGACCTTACATTGATCGAGAGTTTGATTTTGTAGATATTTGGATTGAAACTCAAGAATCTTCATTGGTAGTACTTCAATTACCTCCGTATTTGCCATCTACAATTTAGAAACATCCCATACATATTCATGGTTAGCAACATATTTCCTAAGCAAGGATATGTCGAAGGTGTCATGGATTTTGGATAGATTAGGTGGTAATGCAAGTCAGTATGCAATCGGATTGATATTTTCTGTGATCTCTAAGGGCCCCATAAAACATGGATCCAACTTCATGGATTTGATAGCATTTTTCTTTGGATTAACCCTTAAGAACACCTTATCTCCAACAAAATACTCTCTAGGAGTCCTTTTTAGATTTGCATAACTCTTATGCCTATCCATAGCTTCCTTAAGCCTTTGCCTAATTTCCTTTAGCTGCTCTTCCATTATCCTAACCATTTCTAGCCTGATCACAACTCGATCCTCTAGGTTGTCCCATGACAATGGTGTTCTAGAATTTCATCCATACAAGGCATCAAAAAAAATATATGTGATATTGTTCTTCATTCCTACCCAAAAGAAGGCTCTTTTCATGTTTTCTTGCATTTTGGTCCCTCCTGAATGAGCAGAATAAGGAGATATATGAGCTTCTTGCATTATCAAATTCCTCAAATCCCTTATATTTAGTATAATGACCCTTCCCTTATAGCACAAAAAATCATATTTCATACTAAACTCCTTATTTCCCTCAGGATCTTTGTCCATCTTAACTCGAATCCCCTGGCAATACTCATCCTAATATTACCTCTATCTCACTTGATCCATTAGATCCATGTGAGCTCTAGTGATTATTGTTATATATTTCCTTCTACTTAAAGCATCAACCACTTTGTTCTCCTTTCCTTTTATGTAATCAATCTCAAAATCATACTCAGTGAGGAATTCTACCCATCTTCTCTACCTTGCATTAAGTATTGGTTGGGTGAATATATACTATAGAATTTGATGGTCTATTTTTAATTCAAAGGGCCTTCCCACCAAGTAGTGGCACTAAACCTTTGGAGCATGCACCACTGTAACTAGCTCCAAATCATGTGTAGCATAATTAACTTCATGATTTTTAAGCTTCCTTGAAGTATATGCCACTACTAAATCCTCTTGTGAGAGTACCCCATCCAAACTGTCTATTGATGCATCTTTGCACACTGAAAAGTCCCCTTGAGGATCAGGAACCTTTAGTATCAGTACAATAGTAAGCTTATGCTTTAATAGCTCAAAGGCATCTTCACACTTCTCTGACCACTTGAATTCTTCCCATTTCTTTTGAAGGTTCTTTATGGGTTCAACATTCTTGGAATAATCCTTTATATAATGTCTATAATAGCCCGTTAACCCAATGAAACTTTGTACTTTCGTGACATTAGTCAAGGGTGGCCAATTCAGAATAGCCTCTATTTTTTCTAGATCCATAAAAATCCCTTTCTCTAATATAACGTGTCTGAGGTACCTTACCTCTAGAACATAGAATTCACTCTTAGCCATATTTCCATAAAGTTGATTCTTTTTCAAAAATTCCAACATGATCCTAAGATGCTTATTGTGCTCTTCTTTATCTCAAGATTATATAAGGATATCATATAGGAATACCAGAACAAATTGGTCCAAATATATCTGAAACATGTTGTTCATTAGGTTCATGAAAGTGGCTGGGGTATTAGTCAGCAAAAAGGGTAGAACTGTAAACTCATAATGTGCATACCTAGTATTAAACACCATTTTGTGAGTATCTTCCTCATGAATTCTCAACTGGTGATACCCTGACCTCAGATCAATTCTGGTAAACACCTTGGCATCATTTAGTTGATCGAATAAATCTTTAATCCTAGGTAAAGGATATCGATTCTTTATTGTAGCCTTATTTAGCATTTTGTAATCAATACAAAGACTTAGTGAACCGTCATTCTTTTTCATGAACAAAACCTGTGTGCCCCACAGTGATACACTTGGTTTTATCAAACCCTTCTCCAATAACCCTTGCAATTCAACCTTCAGTTCACTCATTTTAGTAGGATTCATTCTATACAAGGATCTATAAATAGGTCTAGTTCTCGTAATAAGTTCAATTGTAAAATTGAATTCCCATACAGGAGGTAATCTAGGTAGGTCCTTTGGAAATACATCCTAAAAATCCTGTAGGATTGGATGTTGTCCTAGTATTTATCCTTTCTCTTGGTCCCCCACATCATTGATTTTTACCACATACACTATCCCTCCTCTCTCTAGGGTATTTTTCACTTGCATAATGGACAACATTTGAGGTTCAAAATCCCCTTGATCACTATGAACTCTTAGTCATTCTCCACATTTCTATGAATACTCAATCCAATGGTCTTGGAAATTGACTAAGGCTTTATGAGTTTGTAGCCAATCCATCCTGAGAATCACATCAAAGGTGTGTAGGGGAGATACATATAAACAACAATTGGTATTCCCTTAAGATAAAGTAACTTATGCCATAGGGTAGCACTAGTTTACTGAGTAGGTTTACCCAAAATCATACTCTATCTTCCACCCTTGAGCCAAATACCCAAGACTTTTTGACATAGTCCTTGCTAGACTAGATGAAATAAAATTGTCAATGGCTCCACTATCTATTAAAATGTTTACTTGCTTATTTAAAACCTTACCTTTCACAAGTAATGGGGTGTCTTGTCCCTCTAGATTCTGCTTCCCGATTGCAGCATAGATCCGATGTTCTAATTCCTTCCCTTTTACACTAGCTGAGCTAGTCCCTACTTGATATGGCTACTGATTATATTAATGAGGTCCTCGACAATTGTAGCACCCTTCCTTGGGTCCTTGTTGTTTCTTAGGCTTATCATTCCCATTATTAACTGTTGAGTTGAAGTATGCAACTTTTGTGGCTAAGGTTTCGTATCTTTGGGCTTGTTATCCTTCTTACAAAGTTTCTTCTTGAACTTATTCTGATTTCCATAGGGTTTCTTCTCAATATTGTGGGGATTTTTGGCTTCTCTATCTTGCTCAACCTCCCATTTTACAAACCCATTACTATTCCCCTTCTTTATTTATTGTCATGCTTGCTCGGGTAGAGCGGTATATTTATAATAGAAGTGTGACTTTGCTTTCATGCCAAGTCATATGCCTTTTGTAGTGATTTAGGCTCCTGCATCTCTACATCATGCCTTAACCTAGATTCCAATACAAGGATGAGCTTATAAAATCACATTTTCTCATTATAAATAGGTACACATTTTAATAGTCTTACCAGCTTCTTATTGTACACTTCTACTATGTTGGTTCCTTGTCTAAGAGTAGCAACAAATTTTAGCGCATAGAAATGCCCTATTTGAAATCTCTTTTTGAAGATTTTTATAAATTATTACCATGGAGTATCAATGGTTTCAATATTTCCAGAGTAGCTTCTTCTAGGTTAATCATAGCCCATAGTTTCTAGGTTCCAGATGAGTAACTTTTTACTGTAAAATGAACCTTTGACTCTCTTAGCCATGCTTCCATTGCATCCCCATCACCTTCTCCATCAAACTTTGAGATACTAATTTTTTCATGTCCCTTGTGTCATTTTATGCTAAGGATCTAGTTGGTACTTGTTCTATAGTTAGTCCACTATCTATTCCAACCTCTGAGCCTTGAACTTGTGAATTCTAATTTGCAACCATTTTTAGAAACTATCTTATATGATCCTACATAGCAGCGAACATAACGGTGAGGTCTTATACCTCCCTATTGGGATTGGTTTGTTCCTCATATTTGTTTTCTTCTCCAACATCACTTTGTTGAGTTTGTATAGGTGTAGACCTCCATCTTCTGGTATTAGGTGGCATCTTAACCTGATTCCATCCAAGCAAGGGGATTAGATTACAATTTCATCTTAAGTTGTATCTCTAATAAAGTCATAATATAGAGTTCTCTTGATATATGAATCATCAACATAACTAGGGAAATACTTTGGGTTGGAACACATCATCAATACCAAAACCCATACTAAGGTATCCTAACACTCCACACTCCCTTGGGCTAATTCTCATTAGATTCTAGCAATTGGAATATCCTAGATAATCCCAACTTTAGCCTATGCCATAAGAGAGCCTTCATTGGATGCATCTAATTTCTCTTTAGCACACACAGAAACTCTATACCCTTGTATCTAGAGCGCTGATACCAAATGTAATGACCCAAAAACACACAAACAAAAAAATACAAAAATAGAAAAAGATTTTTTTTTACTAAGGAGAGAGGTACATGAACCCTTCATGAATCCCTAATCCAGTAGCAAAAACCTAAAGTTTCATTTTGCTAAGTTTCCCTTGAAGTTACATCTCACAAATTACCCTAGCACAAATCCATATGTATAGGCATATAATGTGTTACTACGGATAAGTCCATTTATTTCATCAGTCTTGATAAGCTAGACTTATCACCCTCTATCCATTGAAGGTGTACACGCATATTCATACCATACACAAATCCATATGTGTAGGTATTCTACAAGTATTATGAGTTAAGCTATCCATATCATCTCCATGATGAGCTATCTTAACTTATATGTAATCTCTTCCTACTTAGTCCTCTATATCCCTAAGGGGATCTCAATTCCATTAGGTCCTCCTATTTTGACCCTAAGGGGATCTCAATTTCCATAGGTTACATCTGAGTTCACCCTAGAACTCTACACTAGATTCCCCATCATCAAACAATAAATGATAATACATCTATGCTACCACATCATAAAACAATCAAAAAATAATAGAGAAAATAAAGTAATATTAACTCTAAAATAGAATCTAATACATGGCATAATCAAATACAGACATATAGTAAAATTACTTTCAACAATCAAATAAATATTAACTCAACATTACTTGCATAATAAGCCTTTCCTACTCAAAGGTATCACATTAATTATATTGGGGATATCTCCCCATAATTCTAATGTATGGAATATAAGTAAATCAATGTAAGATGACATACCTATTATTTGTTTCCATTCAATTCCTTGCTTCTCCTTTCTTCCATTTGGTTATTTGAGGGTAGTAGGGGATCAAGATACTCATGGTTCAGGATAGACATACCTTTAAATGCATCTATTCATATATTATGCCAAATTGCAACTATACAATATTACATTAAGTCTTTAACCATCTAATGCATAATGGACATCATAAAAGAAACCTTAATTTTATTTTCACCTCCACCAAATCCCCTTGGAGAGTCATCCAAACATGCTATCACTTAGATTAAGGTCTAAATTAATTTCATTTCATTCATGTCCTAAAGCATTAATGTCACATAACCTTAAGCTTTAGAACAATCATTCATTCATTCCCTAAACCAAAGCCCCATAACTTCAGCTTAAATAATAAATCCACATTTCATTCTATTTTTAAAAATTCCTAAGATAATCAACACTAATACAAAGGTTCTCTTTAAATAAATCTTCCATATCTTTACCTAATATCAAAGGTTCCTTTTCAATAAAAACCTAACATTTACATATCCCATATAAATCAAAGGTTCCTTTTCAATAAAAACCTAACATTTACATATCCCATATAAATCAAAGGTTCCTTTAAATAAAACCCATTATATGTCTCATATAAATCAAAGGTCCAGTTTAATTAAAATCTACTATATGTTTCACATATAAATCAAAGGTCCATTTAATTAAAACCTACTATATGTTTCACATATAAATCAAAGGTCCTAATATATATCTCACATATACATCAAAGGTCCATTTAATTAAATCCTAATATATGTTTCACATATAAATAAAAGGTCCATTTAATTAAATCCTAATATATGTTTCCCATATACATCAAAGGTCCATTTAATTAAACCCTAATATATGTATCACATATAAATCAAAGGTCCATTTAATTAAATCATAATATATGTTTCACATATAAATCAAATGTCCATTTAATTAAATCCTAATATAAATCTCACCTATAAATTAAAGGTCCTAATATATCTCATATATAAATAAAAATACCCTTATTTTTATTCAAAACCATGATCTAAAACCTTTCGTAAACTATGGCTCTTTTACGTAGCAAATCTACAGTCAGTGCTAACACCATACAAGGCACACCAAACATCCATGGTGAACCCAGTGTCCACTAAAACTAGGGACGTTCTACTAATGCTAACTAGTTTTCTCAACCTACACTCCCTAAAACCTAGGGGTTTTCCTTTGTTGAACACTACGCTTACTTTATCAAACGATGTTTCAAGGCAAACATGATATTTGATGTTGCTCTCCATAGCACTGGTTAAACATGGTGCCCTCTCATGGTGCCGGGGGTTTTTGACTAAAACGCAGTGCAGAGTGGCCTTACCAACAACACACCTCTCCCATTGGTATTGGAGTTCCCAATGTAGGTACAGTGCACAACGCTTCCAAGAAAAAATAGCTTCACTAAAACACACAGTTCTTCCACTCAAGGTAGTTCCAAATGAAGGTACAGTGCATAGTGATTCCAAGCAAGAATTACTTCACTAAAATACATAGTTCTCCCACTCAAGGTGGTTCCAAATGAAGGTACAACACACAACACCTCTAAGGCTAGAATGAATTTGCTAAAACATACAGTTCTCCCACTCAAGGTTGTTCCAAATTAAGGTATAGTGCACAAAACTTCCAATCAATAATGGATTCACTAAAACACATAATTCTCCCATTCAATGTGGCTTCAAACAAAGGTATAGCACTGAAAGAACGAGGATACAGAAACAAAAAGAAAAAGCCAAGATGCGATGCAAACGAAACAAAAGATAACACTAAATCCTATGAATTGAAAGTGCATGAAAGGAAAGAGGCATAAACAAATCGAAACCAAATAAAAAGCCAATATGGAATACAGCCCTTTTTATTAATATGCTTTAGAACTCAGTTACAATCCATCTCCTCCCTTTTTAGGGGCTAGGAGCATTAAATGTGTTCTTGTTACACCCATGGATGCTATTCCTTCTTTCGTGTGCCCACATGTAAAATGGGCAGACAAAACATCGTCATTGCTTGCATTGATGAATTTTGACTCCTTTCTGCTCCTCTAATGTCCAGATCCTACATTCAAGGAAATAGAAAATAGTCAGTAGCACCTATAGATAAAATGAAACATGCAATCCCCACGCCTTCAATTAGCACATGCAAAATATAAATAAAACGATAACTGAAATAGATCCAAATGAATTGAAAACTTGACAGCGACATAAAAACATCACAAGTAAGACACTGCAAATGGAACAGTCATAAAATTCACCACAGATTCGTATTCGCTCCGGGGCGGGAAGAATAGACCTACAACAAAGTGTCAAAAAGCACAGTCCAAAATTTCACATTTGGGAAGCTCCAAATCACCTAAAAATTTGGGGTTTAGCTAAAAGGGGGTATTTTGGGAAGACCCAGAAGGTCATATTTTCCCAATTTGGCCTCTATAACCAAGAATTTGATGATGCTACTTGCATGTTAGTAAAGGCGGGAAATGATAAAAACATGATCAAAAATTCTCAAAACGATGTGAAATTTAAATGAAAACCTATCTAAGAAGTATAGAATTAGATGCAAAAATAACATAAAGGAAATTTACCATAAATTTCTAATCTCTCTGAGGCGGGGCGATTAGAACTGCGATAGTTTGGGGGGCACCCGGGGGTAGGACGCCCACCGTTTGGGACTCTTTTTTGGCACCAATCCACTTGGGATGGGTCCAAAACCTCTTATGGGGTTGTGTCAAAAAAATTTATGGGATATTGTGGCCAAATGTTTGGGTTTGTGTCCGGATTGCGCTTCCAATAATCACCCAATAACCTTCCTCCAAAAGAGAGATCAAGGATGTGAAAGACACAAATCAAAAGGTGTGTGTGGATGTAAAACAGTAGCACTTCATTGCTCAAAATTATCCTTCTCTGTTATTTTTTTTGGGTGAGAAGACTCACCAATTTATAGACCTAGGTTCTCTCTCTTTGAATGCGCATGCGAGGGCGTCACTTGAGTTGATTATCCTATTTTGAGAGAAAATATTATTCCCTGATTCAGAGTCTCCTTGCATGAGGCCTCCAAAATAAAAGACATGCATGATTGAAGTCTCTCTCCTTGGTTTTAAGTTGTTCCTCACAATTGCATGGCCTGAAGCTACAGTTAATTGGCGTACATATCGAGGTTTGCCTTTTTGCTAGTCAAACCTTCTATTCGCCTCACCCTGGGGCGAATGCTGATAATCATCCCTGGGTGGGATGAATACCAGTTTGTAATCATCCCAGGGTGGGACGAGTAGGGAGCAAAGTGCAAAAAATGTGCCAAATTGACCTCTAAACTTCCAAACTTCTTTTGGGAGTGGTTAGGACCACTGTTTAATCTCTAGGGGCTATCCTAGGGGCTATGTGTGTCAATGCGATCAGTGCTTGTCGTAACATAATCAGATTGGTGCTATTTTGGTGTCTACAAGCACACAACTCTTCCAGGGCAAGAATGGATTTGATAAAACACACAGTTCTCCCATTCAATGTGGTTCCAAATGAAGGTACAGTACACAACACTTCCAAGCAAGAATTGCTTCACTAAAACACATAGTTCTCCCACTCAAGCTGGTTCCAAATGAAGGTACAATACACATTGCTTCCAAGTAAATAATGGCTTCTCTAAAACACGTTTAATTAAAACCAAATCTTAGATTAGAATAATCCAACCTGTGGTTTCACTGAGATAGACATCTGATGAAGTCTACTGCCTCCTTTTCAGCTCCTGGTGCACTTCCTTTCCTTTGCCTTCCCCCTCACTTCTTTTGTTCTTCCCTTACGTTTTTTCTTCCCCTCATTTCATTCTACCTCTTCCTTACGTGCCCCCTCACCTTGGTGGTCTGTTCGTCCCCCTCTTGAAGCTTGCACCACCACCTTTCCATTAATTTTTGTCCCCTATCCCTTGTGCATTCCTCCCATATTTTCCTTCTTTGGAAATTTTAAGCATCATAGACCTTTCCTTAGGTTACATCATGTAGGAATGTGGGATCATGACATATTATTTTAAAATAATAGAGATATTTATAATATATTATAATATATCTATTATTATTTTAGTTTAGGCTAGGTCAACCTATTTTCTTTAACAAAAAGAGAAGCTTTAGGAATAGTTTATGCAGTCGAGAAGTTTAGGTACTACCTATTGGCAAATACCTTTGCTTTATATATCGATCATCAAGCTTTTTTGTACTTGATAAATAAGTTAGTGATACAAGGATGGATCATTAGGTGTCTTGTCACCCTACAGGATTTCGTATTTTGAGTAGTAGTGAGACCTGGTAAGAAGTATGTCATTGCAGACCAGTTGTCTCAGATACGATTAGGAGAGCTTGTAGGAATAGGAGTTCCAGATGAATTATTGGATGAACAATTATTCACCATCAATGTTGTTCCATCATGGTAGATGTTTATTTGCCAATACCTATCTATAGATGAGTTTCCACAAGAAATTATGGCAACAAAGAAAAAAAAGTGATCATGAAGTCAACACCCTTCCAATTGATAGCAGGATTGATGTATAATATGGGAAGTTATGGTATCCTACGAAGATGTGTGATGGAAGAAGTCAAAGTGATATTGAAAGAAGCTCATGAAGGCTTACCAAGAGGGCACATGGGAACAGATACGATAACTAGAAAAATATTACTATCTAGACTATGGTGGCCCACACTATATAATGATACGAAAGAGTATGTGAAAGCATGTGATACTTGCCAAAGGGTAGGGAAGCCAGTAAAGAGGGACTTTATACCTTTGCATCCATCACAACCCCAAGAATTATTTGAGTGATGGGTATTGTACTTCGTAGGACCACTGAAAACATATCGATGAAGAAAGTGTAGATACATCGTAGTAGCAACAGAATATGTAACAAAATGGATCGAAGCAAGAGCATTACCTGATAACTCGACAAAAAGTATAGTAAGATTTTTGTATGAGTAGGTGATCATAAGATTTGGTATTCTGCTACAAATAATGAGTGATCTAGGATGAGACTTTGTCAATGAAATCATCAAAATTTTGATGATGAAGTTCAATATTTTACACTCATTATGTAGTCTGTATTATCCCTGAGCTAATGGGTAGGTGGAAGTAACGAATAAAGTCTTGGTATCTACTTTGTATAAAACCTATGGAATAGAGGAAGTAAATTGGGAGGAAATACTACCATATATTTTATGGGTATATAGAAAAAATTTTAAACCTACAACAAAACATACACCTTTCCAATTAGTTTATGGACAAGAAGTAGTGATGCCAGTTGAATTCTTGATACCAAGTTTGAGAGTCATGGTAGAGCATCGCTTGGGTGATCAAGAAAGTTTGGAAGAGTGACTAACAACACTGATCAAATTAGATTAAAGAAGAGTCATGGCACAATGGGCAATTGAGGTAGCTCAAAAAATACATAAGGCATGGCATGACAAACATTTGAGGAAATTAGAACTTAGTCTAGGTGACTTGGTTCTAAAGTTTAACGAAAAGCGAGAAATCAAGCCTAATAAGTTGAAGACGTTATGGCTTGGTCCCTAAAAAGTAGTTTAAGTAATGAATAATGGAGTAGTCAAGTTACAAAACTTGAATGGAATAGATGTACCTGACATTGTAAATGGCTCAAAGTTAAAGTCTTACAAGGTACAATTCTTATTCATTTTTTTAGAAGAGATTGAATGATGAAGACAAGCATAATATCAATAGAGAGCTCATAATGAGCCAGGTCCATCAAAGAAGGAACTGGACACAGGAATCACACACTTATTCATAAAAATGGGAGGAGACATGACAAACCATAGAACAATAAGAGTTGGCACCTCGACCCAAAGAAAGAAGAATATTGTGAGTATATGTTATATTTGTAGATGGGACCGAGCGAGTAGAGGAAGAAGATGAAGATTGAATTCCTCAAAACAAAAGAGAAAATCAAGAGATAGTACTATTACCTAGGAATAGGGGAATGCAAGAAGAAGCACACCTAGTAAGTAGAAATATGATGTATCCTCAAGTATAACAGAGGGAACTACCCCAAAAAGTAGAAGGATGAGGAAGGATACGATTAACATTACAATACGAGGATAGAGTGGACATCGTTGAAATGGATGTTTTGGAGGAATATAGGAATGAGACCATTGATCAATAATTGGTTGGACTTACTCCATTGGCTTATATAGGACTATTACAATATAGAATACGATCACAGACTCAACAACTACAAGAAGAATACCAAACATTGTGAGGTCATAATGTAAGGTTGAGAGAACAAATCATCCAAGAATTGGATAGTACAATACGAAGGCTAGATGAGCAAAGAACAACTAGGCTACAAGAGCTAGAAGGAGAAACTGAGGATGATGAGGGGATAACTCCAAGGATAAATGTAAGAAATAATGGAGCAAGCACAAGTTTGCAAGTACCACCAATGAATTAAGATGTAAAAATATTATGGTGAGACATTGAGGAAGCAACCACATCACCTAAATCATAAGGTAATGTACGACTAGATTTGATTGACTCAAGTAATGAAGGAGTACCTTGGTGTAGACACCAAAATAGCACCAATTTGATTATATGACAACAAGCACCGATCGCATTGACACACACAGCCCCTAGGGCAGCACCCAGAGGTTAAACGGTGGTCCTAACCACTCCCAAAAATATTTTGGAACATCAAAGGTCAATTTGGAACCTTTTTGGCACTTTGCTCCCTACTCGTCCCACCCTAGGATGATTACAAACTGGTATTCGTCCCACCCAAGGACGATTATCAGCATTCGCCCCAGAGTGAGGTGAATAGAAGGTTTGACTGGAAAAAAGTCAAACCTCGACAGGTCTGCCAGTTAACTGCAGCTTCAGACCATGCAATTGTGAAGAACGACTTCAAATCAAGGAGAGAGACTTAATTCATGCATGTATTTTATTTTGAGGCCTCATGCAAGGAGACTCTAAATCAGGGAATAATATTTTTCCCAAAATAGGACATGCAACTCCAGTGGCGCCCTCGCATGTGCATTCAAATAGAGAGACCCTAGGTCTATAAATTGGTGAGTCTTCTCACCCAAAATATAGATAGAGAAGGAAAATTTTGAGTAATGAAGTGCTACAATTTTACATCCACACACACCTTTTGATTTGTGCCTTTCACATCCTTGATCTCTTTTGGAAGGGAGGTCATAGGGTGGTTATTGGAAGCACAAATCCAGAGCCCAAACCCAAAAATTTGGCCATAATATCCCACCAAATTTACTGACAACACCCCATAAGAGATTTTGGACCCATACCAAGTAGATTGGTGCCGAAATAGAGTCCCAAACGATGGGCGCCCTGCCCCCGGGCACCCCCCAAACTGTCACAGTCCTAATCGCCCTGCCCTATAGCGATTAGAAATATATGGTAGATTTCCTTTCTGTTATTTTTGCATGTGATTCTATGCTGTTTAAATACATTTTCATTCAAATTTCACATCGTTTTGAGCATTTTTTATCATGTTTTTATCATTTCCCACCTTTACTACCATGGAGGTAGCATCAGAAAATTCCTGGTGATAGAGGCCAAATTGGGAAAATATGACCTTCTGGGTCTTCCCAAAATACCCCCAATTAGCTAACCCCAACTTTGCAGGTGATTTGGAGCTTCCCGGATGTGACATTTGGGACTATGATTTTTGACACTTTGTTGCAGGTCTATTCGTCCCGCCCTAGAGCGAATACGAATCTGTGGTGAATTTTCTAACTGTTCCATTTGTAGTGTCTTCCTTGTGATGTTTTGATGCCCCTGTCAAGTTTTTAGTTCATTTGGATCTATTTTAGTTATCGTTTTATTTATATTTTGCATGTTCTAATTGAAGGCATGGGGATTGCATGTTTCATTTTATCTAAAGGTGCTACTGATTATTTTTTGTTTTCTTGAATGTAGGATCTAGACATTAGAGGAGTAGTAAGGATTCAAGATTCATCAATGCAAGTGGTAGCAACGTTTGGTCCGCCCATTTTACATGTGGGCACGCGAAAGAAGGAATAGCATCCATGGGTGTAACAAGAACACATTTAACGCTCCTAGCCCCTGAAAAGGGAGGAGACAAATTGTTTCTGAGTTTTAAAGCATATTAATAAAAAGGGTTGTCTTCCATATTGGCTTTTTATTTGGTTTCGATTCATTTATGCATCTTTCCTTTCATGCACTTTCAATTCATAGGATTTAGCATTATCTTTTGTTTCGTTTGCATCGCATCTTGGATTTTTCTTTTTGTTTCCATATCCTCGTGCTTCCAGTGGCGATCATGGTGGGACCTCTATCCCTTGATTTTAGGATTAAATTTTTGATCAAAAAGTTGCTTAATTTTTCTTCAAGGTACCAAGTTTTCGAATGCTGGACTGTTGTTCGTTCTAGTCTGTGACGAGTACAGAGCTGGAATTCATCTTACCCAGGGAGGAATGGGAATTTGCCCCACCCTATGATGAATATAGTTCTATTATTCATTTCACCCAGGGACGAATAGCTCTTTGTGCAGTTTCAGGGCAGAAATTTAGAGGCATCCGATTTGGGCAGAGAAGAGGTAGGGGTCCTAAACACCTTCTGTCAAATTTTTGCTTTCTATTTTTTGTTTTCTAGTTATTTTATTGCATAGGAGAGTTTGAATGCTTATTTTCTTCATTTATGCAAATTAAAAAGAACCCCACACACCACATGGTAATTTAAACGACAAGGAGTTGGTCATAAAACCCCAACCCTTGAGCAAGACCAACGGTGGATTTCATGACCACCTTGGCTTAAAATATTGCATACATAACCCCGATCACGACTGTTGCTAGACGTAAATCCTGATGAAAGCTGACCAAGTGTATCTGGGGTGATTCCTAGTGCATGAGGATAAGTCTTCTATGGTAGGTGTCATAAACAAAGTGATTTCCCTTCCATACCGCCTACGTTCCATGTACCATATGCTCTCACATACCAATAGTTTCCCTCACGTAAGGGCGGGTATATAGAGAGGTTGGTATATCAGCCTGGAAATGGTATATCGAAGGGGCAACCATTTTTGGGAGTCATAAGAGCCATCATATTGCATTTAAATGTTCTTTACAAAAGCTTTCAAAACAAAAATCAAAACACACTAAACCAGATTTAGGGCACACTTTTAATATTTAAATGAGATAATCATTGCTTCGATTGTGTGATACTTTTTGTTTAGTGTAGCATAAAAATCATAAAAAGAGATAAAAATCTATGCATATTGTAGGAAAACATCACCATGGTGTACACCCGTAGCTGAGCCCAATCATGGGCAAGAGCTGTAGAGAGTGCATAAAGGGGGACAAGTCACGTCCGATATAGTCCTGAGGACTTGGTCATCCCGCCTTGGTGGCCTGACACACAAGATAGTCCACATCATGCCATTATAGAATAGGACTATAGAGGCACCCCTTTGAGGGGCACTCCCACTCAGCATAGATCCTTGCAAGAAGGGGACATACACATGGCACTCAACATAGATAGGAGGCCTCTGTTAGACGCTCGTTATGAGTGGCCTAGTGATGAAGTGATAAAGCAACATAGGGTCCATAAGGAGGGGCCACATGATTTTGTCATCCCTCCTTTACCCCTTATTACTGTTAGAAATACTAGACAAAATCCATAGCACAAGGCTCTCTAGACAAGGCAAGCCAATTCTGCCTACACCTTTCACACATACAAAAGGGAGTACAAGGAAGACCACTACATTCCTCAGGAGCAATACATAGCATAGGAGCAATGCGCCTCCGCACCTGTTATGTATCAGGATCACCCAATGAGGCCAGAGCCTCGGGTGAATTTCGCTAACCTCGATAGAGGAAAGCAACCCATAGGGATCTTGGATCACCACGATCAAGATAGACATGTAGGAGAGGCATCTAGGTTTCCTAAACATAAGATGGCAGAAAAAATTGACTTGGCATTTTCCAAACATGCTATCTGCCAAGCGCAAATCACATAGCTCAGGAAAGATCAACAATAATTAGATCATCTATACCGCCTTAGCAAAGAACACATTCAACATCAGACAACCGAATTGCTTCATAACACTGTGCCTAAGAAGGTCCCAACCCCTCATGCGCATAAAGTAGAAGTGTATAAGAGGTGCAACCCCTTGGTGCGAGACAGGTCCCTAAGACCTTACCAAGTGCTACATCTGATACTTCCTAGACCTGAATGGGAGGCCACTCCCAGGAACAATGATGGGTACCCTCCACGGGCACCCACCCATGTTTATAGGTCTCACCTTGGAACTCCTCAAGAAGTCTATGAGGAGTATGAGCAAGAAGAAGAGCGGGCCGAAATGCCCTACCAAGGCGAAAGGGTTGTTATCCAGCCACCCCTCCATAGGCCTCAAGTTTCCCACAACCCACAATGGGAGAAAACCAAGGAGGAAGAGATTAAATCTTTTGATGCATATAAAGTGCTGCTAGAGTGCCAAATCCATAGTCACCTTGTGCATCAGTCAGTGTCGATACCCCCATACCCTGAACACTTTAAATTGCCCCAGTTGGCACTCTTTAGAGGAGAGGAGGATGCCCAAGAGCACATGACTAGATTCCTAAGCCAATGCTTTGGCATTCAGGACAACGATGCTTTGTTGCTAAGAACATTTATAACCACATTCCTAGGCCTTGCCTCGGATTGTTTCACTCAGTTGCCAAAACATAGCATCAGTAACTTGGATCAGCTAATGGACACGTTCCTCGAATGCTTCACCTTCAACACCAAGAAGAAAGCATCACTAAGTGATCTAGCTAGCCTCAGGCAGTATGAGGAAGAAACCATGGCAACATATGGGAACCGATGGAGGACATTGCTTTCAAAGCTGCCCTACCTCCCTCCCATGTCCGACCTAACCCAAATGTTCTCAAAGAGCTGTTTGAGATCGATCTTCATGTTATTATAGTTGTAGCAATATGCCACTTTAGAGGAAGCTCTGGCACAATCTAGAATCATTAAGGAGATCAAGATTAAGGATGGTGAGATTGCCAATCCAAATAAGAAATACTGGTCTAAGAACACCAAAATAAGGACCATGCAACAGAAACCCACTACGGTCAATCAGGTTTCTATAAACATCCCTAAGCCTATACAAGTAACACAGCCTCAAAAGGCTAACTATCAGGTGGTGCCTCCTAACAATTATGACAGAGAAAACCAGAGGCAAGAACAAAATTAGGAGCGTCACCCTAGGCGACAATTCACACCTTACACAGAGTCTAGGGACTCCTTGTTTGACTGCTTATCAGTGGTGAACTTGATCAACCTGCTAGAGATTCAAACCATAGACCCCAATGCACCAAATACTAAGGGGTACAGGGAGGACTTGTACTGTAGGTACTGTAGGTTCCATAGATGTAAGGTACATGACCTTAATGCATGTTGGAAGTTTAAAGGCTTGGTGCAAGACCTAATCCACAACAAGACGTTTGCAGTGGACAACCTCATAGTGCCAAACAACCAATAGATGGGAGTCTTCAGAGACCCCCTGCTTGCCCATGATGCGCAAGCAAAACCCCTTCAATTCAATGAGGTGCAACAAAATTTCCCCATGCAGGGATATGTAGGGATGATAAGCATAGTGACTAGGAACAAGAAGTACCCAAGAGATGCCCCCATGACAACCACAAGAGAGGTTCCATCGACGTCACAACCTCAACAACACCCTACGCAACCTCCCCCACCTAGACCAATGGCCATGATTTGGACTAGACTTACCCAAAGTCTAAGAACCATGTCGGCTAGTCTGTCCATATACAAGCTCATTCAACAATCAACACCCCATCGGGAGGCTCTAATGGAGATATTAAAAGCCATCGAGCTGTAGCCCCATGAAGAAAACTCTTTAAATAACTTTGTGGGACATGTAAAACAATGTACAGAACTAGTCATCACCTTTAGAGAAGATGAATTGAAATCAATGACTGGTGATGTGGCGGATCCACCCCTACATGTCATTACGCGGGTCAACGAGATTTCGTATAAGAGAGTGTTGGTGGACACTGGCTTGTCCAGTAATATAATTACAACAACAGCATTGAAACATCTAAAGTTGCCGACATCTCACATCGTGGCCTCCACCTATACTCTTCAAGCATTCAATGATGCGATATGCTCGACGGTTGGCACAATTGTCCTACCCATCCAAGTGGGACAAAAGACTATTCATACATTGTGCCTATAATATCTTGTTGGGCCGGCCTTGGATCAGGGACATGAAGTGTGTCCCTTCTATAGCTCATCAGTGCTTAAAGTACACATTTGAAGGACAGGTGCATGTAGTCCTTACAGACTTAGAGCCCTTCAAGTATTGCAATATGGTGCAATTCATGCCACAATCGACCCTTCCATCAACACATTTGGATTTTTAGTTGAATCCATCTAACTAGGGTCTGATTTTGCATGCATCCCCATTGACAAGTCCGTAAAATCTTCAGTCGGGTCCATATTCCTCATTTTGTCCTTCACCAATGACACCACCTACGATGGCCACATCGAAGGGCAAGGGAAAGAAACCCCTGGAAGAGGAACCACCCCTATTGTCAACCATCTCTACCGAAGAGATTCCTAGCAGAATGGAAGTCGAGACGCCTAGTTCATCCTACATGGAGTGGACTCTAGAAGAACTCCCATTCACTCCCCCTCAACCACCAATGATCATCGTTGAGATGGCCAACACAGGCCTAGAGGAGTATATAGTGTGAAACATTATAGCAACACCCTCACTTGAGTCCATGCAGGACATGGGGAGACCTCGCCTCCCAATCAACATTGGGGTTCCTCTAGGCTACCCACCCAATCAGACAAACTTTGTTTATGGGGGCCTGGATAATGGCATTGAACCTTACATGCAAGAATACAAAGATGAAGAACCCTTTGCTGAGGACATCAACTATTTGTCCAACCTAGATTTTGCTTTGAGATATCTAGGCCAATGCAATTGGCATGGATATGGGTTGGGCAGGTATGAGCAAGGAGTGCGTGTTCTTTGCCAACCAAGATATCAAATGTTGTATGACAAGTCAGGAATAGGTTTCAATCACCCCTTGCCCCTGGACATCTTGGTAGATAACATGTAAGGCCTAGGGATAGGCAACCAGGATGGGTTGGCATTAAATCCATATGCCAATCCTAACACAACATATACATTGGGGGATTATCACCCATTTCTAACAACCAACCTTGTTGACCTTAACAACCCTTTCCCTTTGGTCAAAAAGGGATAAAGTTTGAGGATTCGCCTACAAGAGGGATATATAAAAGACCAAGAAGGGTCTTCAGAAGACGAGTTGGAGTACGAGGTAGCACCTTGGGATCCTTTTGAATTTGATAGCAATCATTCACAAGTGACTCCCATGGATGATTATCAGGAGATCTTCCTGACAATGTTCCCTTTGAATGTTCCAATCGAGCATATGCAACCTCAAGAGAATCAGGTCCCCCATAGAGAGCAGAACAACCTCGATGAGACCACATTAATTTGCTCGAGCAAGATGAGCCTCATATGTCACAAACAGCTGTTTGAGCCAACGAAAGCCTTTGGATATCCGATAGTGATTATGAAGATGAAATTGAGATGGCCTATCTCAATCATATGTGAAAGTAGAAATATCCCTTGGACATAGAAGACATGTTTGAATAGTTACATATAAGGCTAAGGCATAGGTGGCACCTAAACCAAGCACAGTTAGACCAATTACTGCACCCGTAACTCCAAGTATATTGAGAACATATTTTGCCAGGAGACCCTATAGATCCATCAGTGCCTAGGGCGGACCTTGTCCTCTTATCCGCACATAGGCCCGATCCATTTATGCCAGTACCCACAAATCCAGATCCAGAGCATAAAGATCATCTAGGATGTTCGAGTAGTCACACCCATGGTAATGGAGACCAAAATCATTTCATTAACATGATCTCCATTGATTTAATCGCCCCCATCCATAATCCAGCCAACCCAACATGGTCATTGCATCTAGACCTAGATGTTATATATTGGGATCATGCTGACACATTGCCATCCCCATTAGAGTACTGGCCTTGTGGTGGGATGTTCCATTTCACCCCAGACAAACTTAGGATGTCTTCCATGCTAAATAGGAACCTGATGTTTCAAACAAAAATCTAAATTCAACAAACAATATCCACTTGATCCCAACTCCACACCAGTTGGAGGACGGGTCCCACATGTCGGTTGAGGAGACAACTGACGTAGACATCGACTCTGATCCAATGAATTTGCAAATCATCAAGCTGGGGGTAAGTTTATCCCCTAAAGAGCAAGCCAACTACATTGCCCTTCTCAAAGAGAAGGATTTTTTTGCATGGTCTTACAAATATATGTCGGGACTAGACCCGCAGCTAGTCACGCATAATCTTACGCTTGATCCGACAATCAAGCCAGTAAAGCAAAAACTACGTATGATGCATCCAACAATAGCCTTAATGGTAAAATACAAGCTACAAAATCTATTGGATGCATAGTTTATCATCTGCGTGGATTACCCACCATGGTTGTCTAACATGGTGCCCATCAAAAATCCCAACAGGAGGATTCGCATATGCACCAATTTTTGAGATCTAAACAAAGTGAGTCCTAAGGATGATTTCCCCTTGCCTAGCATTGACGCATTGGTAGATGCTATAGTGGGCCATCAAATGCTTTCCATCATAGATGGTTTCTTAGGATACAATCAAATCCATATCAATCTTGAGGACCAACTAAAAATGGCGTTCACAACGCCTTGGGGGACATTTTGTTATAAGGTCATGCCCTTTGGCTTTAAAAACTCTGGCACCACCTACCAACATGCCATGACGTGCATCTTCCACGATCACAGGGACAAACTTTGGAAGATTACATGGATGATTTTTTGGCCAAATATCTTTTACACCTAGATCATCTCGATGACTTAAGCAAGATCCTCGATTGCCTCATTGAACATAAAGTTAGACTAAACCCCAAGAAGTGCGTATTTGACATCACATATAGAAAGCTCTTGGGTTTCATAGTTTCCAAACGATGAATCGAGGTGGAATCACTCAAAGTCAATGCAATCCTTGAAATGCTTCCCCCATCTACCATCAAGCAGCTTAGAAGCCTGCAGGGAAAGGTCGCATCAATCAAGTGCTTCATAGCGTAGCTATTTGACAAGTGCCAAACCATGAATAAATTATTGCACAAGGGAGTAGAATTTCACTGGGATGACAAGTGCTAGTCAGCCTTTGATGATATTAAACAATACTTGGCTTCACCACCAGTATTGGCACCACCTAGACCAAGAGTGCCACTGGGCACCATGCTATCCTAAAAAAATGAACTACACAAAGAACAGGCTACTTACTATGTTAGCCACACCCTAGTCAGTTATGAACTTAACTATGCATATGTTGAGAAGCTCTGCTTGGCAGTGGTGTTTGCTACCAAAAAGCTGTCACTACATGCTCAGCAATACGATGTATGTTGTGTCTAAGGAGAATCCATTGCGATACATGATGAGTCGTACTTATCATAGTAGCCGCACGGAAAAATGGATCATGTTGTTGATGAAGTTTGACATAGAATTCATTGGACATAAATCCATAAAAGTTCAAGTCATCGTCGATCAACTAGTAGAGGCTCCTCTTGAAGACGATCAACCTCTGACTATAGAACTACCTGATGATGGGGTCTTCCATGTTTTAGAATCGCCAGATTCTAATGAGCCTGAGTCACAGGTCGACATGACCCTATTCTTTGATGGTTCTAAATGTGAGCAAGGAGGTGGCATGGGAATTGTATTCTTCACACCGCAAGGGGCTCCAACACCTCTATCATTTAAATTAGACTTCCCGTGCACCAACAACAATGTAGAATACGAAGCCTTGCTCATAGGTCTTCAAACAATAGTCACCATGAACATTAAATGTTTAAACATCTTTGGTGATTCGTTGTTAATTGTTAATCAAGTAAAGGGGGTATTCCAATGTAAATGCCTAGTTCTATAGGCCTACAAAGCCCTTATGGACAAATTTCTAGCACAACTTGAATGGTACGACATCGAGGAACTACCTCGATCATCGAATCATTTTGCGGATACTATGGCCTCCTTGGGGTCACTAATCCCGCAAGACCCTTCTAGTGAAATGACAACCATTCAGGTCAAAACATTATCACAATCCATGATGGAGCGAGCAAGCTATGACTTAATGCCAGGAATCCACCTGATCTAGATTGAACCATCTCAAGATAGGTTCTCTCGAATCCATGATTATATGAATTAAGCCAACTAGGGGTCCTTGTTCTCCCCGACCCCTCTTAATAGCAACATAATGCTGTTTTTACAAGTTATTTCTCGCTCAGCTTTTGCTAGGGATGAACTTCAAGAGGGATTGGCCATTCATACCATTGAGGTTTATGATCAGCAAGATTGGTACACACCCATTAGAGATTACCTCAAGTTAGGTAACCTCCCACTTGGATTGACACAAGCCATGAAAATATCATTTAAACATAAAGCGCCAAAACATGTCTTGTTAGGAGACATTTTGTATCATCGAAGCTATGAAGGAATCCTCCTCTGTTGCTTGGATTAGTAGGAGTCTGCTTAGGCAATCACCCAAGCCCACGATGGTACATGTGGTGGCCACTTTAGTGATATGGCCATCGTAAAGCGCATTCTATGCATGGGCTATTATTGACCCTCTTTAGAGTGATATTGTTGCGCATATGTAAAGAAGTGCATGAAGTGTCAACACCATGCCAATTTGACACATGTACCTTCTCAGGCCTTATAGCCGATTCAATCGGATTGGCCTTTTTCGTAGTGGGGCTTTGATCTAATCAAAAATATCTCCCCTACGTCATTGGGTCATCACACGTTCATCATAATGGCCACAGATTACTTCACCAAGTGGGTGGAAGCAATTTCGCTAACCTCTACAATTGGAATCCACATTCAGGAGTTCATTTTACATAATATCATATGTCATTTTGGTATTCCATCCAAGATCTTCTTGGATAATTTGGACGTCATTCAAAAATAAATATGTGCGTGCTTTGACAACAAAGTACAAAATTTAGCACAGTTTTTCAACACCCTATTATCCGCAAGCAAATGGGCAAGTAGAGGCGTCAAACAAAATGCTAGTTGCCATCCTCAAAAAGACTATCATAGATAGTCATAAATATTGGCATATTCAAATCCTGCTTGCCCTATGGGCTTATCACACTAGCATTAGGACGTCCACTGGGGCAACTCCATTTTTGTTGGTGTATGGCTTCAAGGTAGTCATGCCTCTTGAGTTGGAAATCCCTTCCATGTGCATTTCAATGCAAGAGTTCATTGATGATGACACAGCGCGACAGGCCAGATTAGACCAACTTACGCTGCTCGACGAACGACACGTCAATGCTCTCGAGCATTTGCCTATCTATCAAGAGCGACTTAAGAAAGCATACAACATGAAGGTTCACCTAAGGGACTTTCAGGTTGGTGACTTGGTCTTAAAAGAGAACCAATAAAATTCTAATTTGCTACCCCATCTAAGGGGCAAGTTTGTAGTAAACTAGTTAGTTCCTTATGTGATTGACAGTAAAATAGGACCTGGAACATACCAGCTCGCATCTCTTGAAGGAATCAAGGAACTAGAACCCTTGAACATCAGTCATTTGAGGCCATTCCACATTTAGAGAGAGACCCATAACCCACCCAAATGCTCCAAGGATTCCCACAATCGCTTGGTCAACCCCAAAAATGCCAAGGTATCCATAAACCCTTTGGTCAAACTAAAAGCTCCAAGGATTCCCACAATCACTTGGTCAACCCCAAAAATGCCCCAAAGGTATCCATAAACCCTTTGGTCAAACCAAAATCTCCAAGGATTCCCACAATCGCTTGGTCAACCCCAAAAATGCCCCAAATGTATCCATAAACCCTTTGGTCAAACCAAAAGCTCCAAGGATTCCCACAATCTCTTGGTCAAACCCAAAAATACCCCAAAGGTATCCATAAAACCTTTGGTCAAACCAAAAGCTCCAAGGGTTACCATAACCGCTTGGTTAAAATAAATATTCAAAAACAAATAAAAACAGTAAAAACATCAAAAATAACAAAAAAAATTGCATCTCAATTCTATGCATACTCGTAAAAATAAAAATATAAAAATATGAGTTGCATTAGGCATCACATTCGTACATTGCATATTTGCTGATCATACATGTCACAAGCACCATATACTGTAATTGCTAGGAAATTCCTTCATTTTCCACATTCCATCCATTTTATAAACACATACATCCAAAATAACACCATCCCCATTTCTAGCATAGTCAGTTGTCTCCTAATGTATGTAGGGTTTTCATCATTCAGTTGTCTTTAAATTTCTAGCCAAAAACTATACAAAGTTAAATGGATTTTACAAGGGAAGTTTTACTTGGGTCACACCTCGTTATGTAACATCCCTACACAAGTTAAAACACATAAAATAATTCCTAAGTTGTGTGAATGTAAGAGACACCTACAAAGCAGTCTAGGGTACCATAGGTGAATGATTAGCCTGTTCATCCCCTTGTGTGAATGGTTCAAGAGTGCTGAGAATTGAAAAAAGGACAAGCTCTTTCCTGTCAATTCCCCCTAATAAATAGTGGTTTTCACCACTACCAAAAATTCCAATCACCGTTGGTCCCCAAGGTTGTAAGGATTCGTACTACATGCCCCTGACAAGGATGGGTAGTCATCCCCAAGGCCTAAAAGGATCAATGTCATTCAAAAGTGAACTCCTAACAAGCCATCATCACAATCATATCCAATCACCTTTGGTCTCTAAAGTCATAAGGATTCGTACTACATGCCCCTGACAAGGATGGGTAGTCATCCCCAAGGCCTAAATGATCAATGCCCTTACTTCATAATCTCCATAATCCCCTTTGGTTCCCAAAGTTGTAAGGATTTGTACAACATGTCCCTGAACATGATGGGTAGTCATCCCCAAGGCCAAAAGGATCAAGGTCATTCATAAGCCAAAAACCTACAAGCTCAACCTTACGAAGCTCAAAATGCAAAATCAAATAACAGTGATTCTCACCACTATTCAAAATCCTTGTTCAAAAAGAAAAACAAAAAGAGAAAAATAAACAGTGATTTTCATCATTATGTATACGAGCAAGTATCCTAACACGTTGAGCAAATAACAGACGCCTGAGCTTGAATCCCTAGAATTCTCAGCATTCAAAAACCATCTAGGTGATCCTCATTACAGGTTAGGTGATGCTAAGAATTGATAAAAGGACAAGCTCTTTCCTATCAATTCCCCCTAATAAATAGTGGTTTTCACCACTACCAAAAATTCCAATCACCGTTGGTCCCCAAGGTTGTAAGGATTCGTACTACATGCCCCTGACAAGGATGGGTAGTCATCCCCAAGGCCTAAAAGGATCAATGTCATTCAAAAGTGAACTCCTAACAAGCCATCATCACAATCATATCCAATCACCTTTGGTCTCTAAAGTCATAAGGATTCATACTACACGCCCCTGACAAGGATGGGTAGTCATCCCCAAGGCCTAAATGATCAATGCCCTTACTTCATAATCTCCATAATCCCCTTTGGTTCCCAAAGTTGTAAGGATTTGTACAACATGTCCCTGAACATGATGGGTAGTCATCCCCAAGGCCAAAAGGATCAAGGTCATTCATAAGCAAAAAACCTACAAGCTCAACCTTACGAAGCTCAAAATGCAAAATCAAATAACAGTGGTTCTCACCACTATTCAAAATCCTTGTTCAAAAAGAAAAACAAAAAGAGAAAAATAAACAGTGATTTTCATCATTATGTATACAAGCAAGTATCCTAACATGTTGAGCAAATAACAGACGCCTGAGCTTGAATCCCTAGAATTCTCAGCATTCGAAAACCATCTAGGTGATCCTCATTATAGGTTTGGTGGACATCCTACCTAGCAATGGCGGTATCTTAAACACATGATGATATGTCTATCACATTAGCCTTGCATGTGAGCAGACCAATGTTTGCATGTGGATGAGCTAGCTTATGGTATCTTAGATTGTCCCGTGGATTAATCTTACTAAATACAACAACGAAGTTAGTGGAGCTAATTAGATGATCCTTAGTATAGGTTTGGTTGACAACCTATCTGGCACTGGTGGTATCCTGACAAATACCACATAAACGAACTAAATTGCACATACTGGGATGTAAAATAACTTGGTCAAACTCAAGTCTGATTTATACCTTGTTCAAAAGTCTTGCGAGATAAATGTACAATTTTGGCTAGTTAGTTAAAATATTTGAATCTCAGAAAAGCTTAACTACATTTAAAAAAAATTGGAACATTTCGTTACGTACATCACCATCAAAAAATATGCCACATACAAAAACAAAGTTAGCACATGCAAAGTCATTCCACAAAGCCATCCCATAAGTACATCAAACCAGTAAATCTTGTACAGTCTATGGTGCCATCGACAAGTTATCAACAACTCATTTCATTCATTCCATATGCATACATCATATAATTAGAAACATCGCATTCATAATACCACATGCATACACCATCATACATAACTGTGCATAAACAGAAAAATAAACCATGAAAAGTGTATAAACACAAAGAAATTCATCTGTATATATATCATAAAAAATGCCCACAGGCTACAATAATCGGTCCTCTAACCTCGCAAAAAGGCAAAAACTAAAAAACCCCAAGCCTAGGGCATCGGCCACCATAATCACGTAGGATCGGTGCGACGGGAGCTACTCCCTATGGTGTGGGTCCTATTGGACCCCTTAGGGTGGTTGTTGCTAGCCCCCACATCATGCCTACTAGCACCTCCCTCATCCAGTCACCTATGTCGAGAGGATGCTAACTGCTCAGTATTGCTCCCTCTCGAGCGATGCGATGATCTACCTCCACTAAATGTAGGGATCTACCCATCGAGGTGGCTAATATTTGCCTCTAGCTCCATTCGATGTCATACCAAGTCCATCTCTCGTTGACGATACATAGCCAAATTCTCGTTGCACTATGCTAGCTACGTTCGCAGGAGATCCCTCTCCTACCTAGCATCGGTATCCCCATCCTGCCAACAATGTGTAGCCCATATGTTCTCCCTCTCTTCTAGCTACATTCGTAGGAGATCCCTCTCCCACAGCACATCCCTGAGCTCCTCATCCCACCTTCGAAGTAGCCCCACCAATCGTGCATTCTTAGCACACAATCCTACCTTCATGTCCTTCGAGACTTCCTGAGGCATTGACATCTCTGGAACAGCAGCCCGCTATGGCTCCCACTGCTCTGGGATGTCCTACATATCTGGCTAATCTAGAACCCCAAAATCTCCTCCAACATCCTCAACCTCCACCATGTCCGCATCATCTAGCGAAACCCCCCAGCCCTCTCCTGGTGCCTCTACACCCTCCCCGCCTGTTGAAACTACCTCTGCATCCCCTAGAGGCCCCTCGCCTTGCCACCGTCGTAAATTACACCACTGGTCATACTCCATGGTAACCTTGACATCATCCACATCTGGGGCATCAATAATTTTATCTGAATCCTCACCCAACAGTGTAATGACTAGCCAGACCAGACTCCTCTTGTCCCCCGACATCGATAGATCAAGGGCTCACCAAGAAACCCCTGGTGCACCCCAAACTATCATGTCACCCAACCATACGGGAAGAACTCCTACTCAGTCCCATGATGCCCAATCAGCCATCGCCCCCTACATACCCATCGAAGCCACTCTCCAGCATTAGGCCAGGCTGGACAGTCCTGGTAGGGGCGCCATAACACCTCCCCTGGAGTAAGTCAAGTGAAGGCGTCGACATAGTGCCCTACGACACTTGCCCACCACCGACTCTGCCACTACTCCCTAGACTGCCACCACAATGCCCCATACCTGATCTCTCAGTCTACCATCTCTGCTTGAGTCATCCATGGAAACCCCACTAGCCTCTCCATCGCTATGTGCTGCCAAGTCCAGCCCTGCAATAGATAGCTACATCCAATCCCATTCTACCTCCGATAGTGGACCTCATATAGCTCATCATAGAGCTATGCCAATAGAGTCTGTCCCCATCTCATGATCATAGGTGCCTCCGTAGGACACTCCACCAACAGAAACACGACCTCCAGTAGGTTCCACGAGAATGTTGCACCCAAAGATTCGGGTAGTAGCATGTTGGAAATGAGGCCCATCAGTACTACGTGCCTCACTCCCAACACGCCCATATCTAGCCACCATCAAACCAAAATGTCATCAATCTGGCAGTCACCCTCTGCCCTCTCCACTGGGTTGTCCACACCCACCTCCTCCCCATGTCTGAAGCATCACGTCAATACAGTTGTCCATTGATCATGCAACATCATCCTGATCGGTAGTCCATCTATTGGAATCCACAGAATCCGATAGACATCCTCCAAGGTCACTGTCATCTCCCTTGTTGGGAGATGGAAGGTATTGATCTGGGGTTCCCATAAGTTGATAAGGACCATCAGATAGGCCTGATCCCCGACCACATGCTCTAGTCGAGTCACCTGCTTGAGCCCAAGGGCATCAAGCCACTCCTAGTCAACCAAAGTCAGTGCCTCCCATGCTTTAGAGAAAATTGTAGGTACACGGTACTGGCTCTTCACAACCTGCACAAGAAAACAAAATGAAAACATTAAAACCATGAAAAACTATACAACAATAACAAAAATAAACAAAATAATTCAACAAATAGTTTGTCAGTCCTAGGGTTTTTAACTCTAAGTCTAAACTGATAAATTACAAACAAACAAACAAATTCCAAAACACTTTTTAGTCCCTAGGGTTTTTAAGTCTAAGTTTCACTGATAAATTAAAAACAAAAATACAAAAAAATTCAAAAACAATTTTCAGTCCCTAGAGTTTTTTTTTAACTCTAAGTTCAACTGACAAATTAAAAACAACAAAAAAATTCAAAACACTGTTTGTCAGTCCTAGGGTTTTTAACTCTAAGTTCAACTGACAAATTAAAAACAACAAAAAAATTCAAAAAAATAATTTTTCAGTCCTAGGGTTTTTTTTAACTCTAAGTTCAACTGACAAATTAAAAACAACAACAAAATTCAAAACACTGTTTGTCAGTCCTAGGGTTTTTTTTTAACTCTAAGTTCAACTAACAAATTAAAAACAACAAAAAAAATTCAAAACACTGTTTTTCAGTCCTAGGGTTTTTAACTCTAAGTTCAACTGACAAATTAAAAACAACAAAACAAATTTAAAACACTGTTTGTCAGTCCTAAGGTTTTTAAATCTAATGGTCAACTGATAAATTAACAAAAAAAACAAATAAAAACAAAACCACCACTAGGGTTAAGCTAAGTTTTTAACTAAGTTTTAAACTCAGTTTTTAACCTAAGTTTTGATCTTTGTTCAACTAGGGTTAACCTAAGTTTTTCAGCTAAGTTTTGATCTTTGTTAAAATTGGGTTAACCACAGTTTTTAAGCTAAATTTTGATTTTTGTTAGACTAGGGTTTCTTTTAGTTTATCACAGATGCCAAATAAACATGGTTTCCACTAGGGTTTCAACCTAAGTTTTAATGGAGCCATACAAAACACAACTTCTTTTTAGGGTTTCATTTTTAATTTGAAAAACAAAATACAAAAGAAAAAAACAACTAAATTGTGGTTTTACAAACTATAACAAACAACCATTAAAGAGGAAGAAAACTCACTGGTCTCACTTCAGATTTTCCTCTTGAGGATCTAGTCCGTGAACTCATGGTGGTGGGAAAAATTTGGCAGTGCTTCACTTCGCAGAATTGACCTCCTCCTCCTCAAAGCTCCAAATCGCCAGGAAAAACAAATGCAAATGAGCCTAAAACCCAGTTTTGGCCCTTATATAGGATTTTTCAGCTTGTAATCGTTCCCCTTGGGATGAGCACTCTGGTTAGTGCTCGTCCCACCTTGGGACGATTACTAAACTCATATTCATCCCATCCAAGGACGATTACAAAGCAAAAATTTCAAAAACATCAAAAAATGCACAAAATGCACCAAAAACAAGCAATAAAATTGTCTAATGAGAGTGCTTTTGCACTTGAAATTTCGGGCATGCAAAATAGACATTGGGATCACAAATTTTCACTATCCTACTCCCTAATAAGGCTACCATAGCCGGACCACTCCACGGGAGGACAAATTTTTGACAATTTCAGCTCCAAAATGCGTCACAAAATGGGTCACAACCCAACCAAAAATAGCAATAACATTGCCAAACGAAGGCGCCTTTGCGCCTGACCTTATTGGCATCCAAAAAATATGTTGGGGTCACAAATTGTTACTCTCCTACTCCCTAAGAAGGCTACCATATCCAAACCACTCCATGGGAGGATGAATTTTTGACAATTTCAACTCCAAAATATGTCACAAAATGGGTTGAAACCCACTAAAAACAGGTCAGAATATTAGGAAACTGCTTACACATTCAATGGTAAACAACTGAAGGCACCCTTACCTAAGTCATCTTGGGTCAAGCGACTCATTTATTTTCTCATGTTGGTCATTCCCTCATCGATTCATCGCTCGATGGGGTAGTCACACTTAGTCACTAATCAATAAAAACACACCCAATCAAGGAAATAACATGCATTCAAAGGATCATTGACAAAGACAATCATGCTCCTACTTGGGGTAGCAAACAAGCAATAATCACAAGCTGATAAAACACTTGGTATTCATGAATCATGAACTCAAGGTTCCCATAGACAAAAGGTTGCGCCCTTTGCCTATTCATGACTGATCAATGTCCAAGAACAAGTAACACCTCACTAAAAAAGGTTAACACTTGAATTAAGCTCCTTAGCTCGTCAGAAGCAAGGATTCAAGAATGCGTGCCCTTTCCATACTTGGGGCATCAAGAGTTGGTTAGGTTACTAATAAACCCTAATCATTAGTGCTTTGGGTATCTATTTTTGCTCAATGTTGTGCCACGCACAATGCATCCCAAAAAGGGGCATCTATAGACATCAAAATAGCACAAATCTGATTATGTGACAACAAGCACCGATCGCATTGACACACAGCCCCTAGGGTAGCCCCCAGAGGTTAAAAAGTGGTCCTAACCACTCCCAAAAGCTATTTGGAATGTCAAAGTTCAATTTGGAACCTTTTTGGCACTTTGCTCCCTACTCGTCCCACCCTAGGATGATTACAAACTGCTATTCATCCCACCCAGGGATGATTATCAGCATTCGTCCCAGGGTGAGGCGAATAGAAGGTTTGACTAGCAAAAAGTCAAACCTCAATAGGTCTGCCAGTTAACTACAGCTTTAGGCCATGCAATTGCAAGGAATGACTTCAAATCAAGGAGAGAGACTTCAGTCATGCATGTCTTTTATTTTAAGGCCTCATGCAAGGAGACTCTAAATTAGGGAATAATCTTTTTCCCAAAATAGGACATGCAACTCCAGTGGCGCCCTCGCATGTGCATTGAAACAGAGAGACCCTAGGTCTATAAATTGGTGAGTCTTATCACCCAAAATATAGACAAAGAAGGAGCATTTTGAGTAACAAAGTGCTACTATTTTACATCCACACACACACCTTTTAATTTGTGCCTTTCACATCCTTGATCTCTTTTGGAAGGGAGGTCATAGGGTGGTTATTGGAAGCAAAAATCTGGAGCCCAAACCCAAACATTTGGCCACAATATCCCACCAATTTTTTTGACAACACCCCATAAGAGGTTTTGGACCCATCCCAAGTGGATTGGTTCCGAAATAGAGTCCCAAACGACGGGCATCCTACCCTTGGAGCGATTAAAAATCTGTGGTAGATTACCTTTCTATTATTTTTACATGTTATTCTATGCTATTTAAATAGGTTGTCATTCAAATTTCACATTGTTTTGAGTATTTTTTATCATAATTTTATCATTTCCAGCCTTTACTAACATGCAGGTAGTCTCAGCAAATTCTTGGTGATAGAGGCCAAATTGGGAAAATATGACCTTCTGGGTCTTCCCAAAATACCCCCAATTAGCTAACCCCAACTTTGCATGTGATTTGGAGCTTCTCGGATGTGACATTTGGGACTATGATTTTTGACACTTTGTTGTAGGTCTATTCTTCCCGCCCCAGAGCAAATATGAATCTATGGCAAATTTTTTGACTGTTCCATTTGCAGTGTCTTCCTTGTGATGTTTTGATTCCCCTGTTAAGTTTTTAGTTCATTTGGATCTATTTCAGTTATCATTTTATTTATATTTTGCATGTGCTAATTGAAGGCATGGGGATTGCATGTTTCATTTTATCTACAGGTGCTATTGACTATTTTATGTTTCCTTAAACATAGGGTCTAGACATTAGAGGAGCAACAAGGAGTCAAGATTCATCAATGCAAGCGGCGGTGATGTTTGGTCCGCCCATTTTACATATGGGCACGTGGAAGAAGGAATATCATCCATGGGTGTAACAAGAACACATTTAACACTCCTAGCCCATGAAAATGGAGGAGACGGATTGTAACCGAGTTCTAAAGCATATTAATAAAAAGGGTTTTCTTCCATATTGGATTTTTATTTGGTTTTGATTTGTTTATGCCTCTTTCCTTTCATGCATTTTCAATTCATAGGATTTAGCATTATCTTTTGTTTCGTTTGCATCGCATCTTGGATTTTTATTTTTGTTTATGTATCCTCGTGCTTCCACTTGGCTAGTAATGGAACCTATTATAGAAATAACTTATGAGGATGATTGCCTAGAGAACCCCCAAAATCCTTGAGATAATCATGATCCCCCAACATGTACAATAACACAACAAAAAATAGGGAGATCATAGGGATGTCAAACCAACATTGACCCACAAGCATACATAATAGCCTATCAAAAGTTGAGAATACAAAGGAGAGAAGTACGAAGATTAGAGAGATTGATAAATTTACCAATAGATTAGATGAAAAAAAAAGAAGAGAATCAAAATAACTCAAGTTATGAGACAAACTTTTTCGATGCATATAGAGAGGTCTTGGTAACCTCATATCCATAAAGAAGTTTTAAGGATATAATATGGAGATGTCACTTAGCATGTGCAGATCATAGAATAAAAGCACTGTGATAATTGTCACCAAGCATAAGAATAAGTAGAAGTCATCTAGCCAACATTGAGTTGGTAGAGATAACTCTTGATAATCAAGCAATGGGAGGAAGGAACAGAGAAGGAACCATAAGGTTTCAGCTAGGAATGGGAGGAGGTATTCTACTACAAAGTGAGCAAGGACAAGGTGATGTTACAATCATAGGAGAAATAGGACGAGGAAGGTTTCGACCTCCTACTCCTATATGGCCAGGAGATACACCTTTAACTTGTATGAACTAGAAAAGGAATCTATGAGGGTTACCATAGATGAGAGGAACCTTACCTAGCCCTGTAGGGCAGTATCAATTAGGATGATCACCACTAATATTATGAGGACCTCAAAGAGTGGTATATGGTAGAGGATTACTCCAAGAAAGGGAGGAATCATGATTGGCATAGAGAAACCTGATGTCAAGAGGAATAGAACAAGAAAGGCACTCGTGCGAGAGAGGCCTTGTTGGTAGAGGAAGAGTGTGTTTTATAGATGAAAGAAACCAAACACAACTAAGGATCTGATCACCATGTCTTGAGCTAGAATGGATTTGAGGGGATAGATAGAGCATTCGCTTGAATGATAGTAGAATAGTAAGGACACTGCTACCAAGGGATCAATCACTTGTGTGACAAGAGCAAAGGACATTAGGTGAAGACACTCCAGCTTCCAATTGTACAATTCCAAATTGTACACATGGTAGGGGGAGGCTAGGAAATTTAGTAACATCACAAGTGGAGATGAATCGGCCTAGGGATCAAGTATCAACAGGTGAAGAAACCACTCAAAATGTCATAGTCAAACCTCAAAGAGAAGAATCCAATGGGATTGTACAAGTGAATGTCACCATATGATTTCCACGACGGTAAGGGTAAGTAGGCTGGAATGAAAATAAAAAATAAAAAATAAAAATAAAAATAAAAATACCTTAATTGTAAAAATCCCTCGGGACATAATTAGAAAGGAAGTGGGTTGAAAACTAAAAATGACGGCCTCTTCAAGAGAATATTTAAACAAAAATTCTCTAAGTGATAGATTGTACAAATCAAAGATGAAAAAGCACAAGTAATAGATCGTACAAAGCCAATTTTTGAAGTCAAAAAGCATAAAAGAGAGATCATACAAGGGAAATTGGTAAAATTACATTGGAAATCATACAAGAGAGCATGTTGTATGATTTAGGTCATATAATGTATGATTTTAGGCAAAATGTATGATTTTAGGCACAATGTATGATTTTCAACCATCACATTAAATGTCACATGTGCAGATCGATGAGTTGTCAAAAAAGAGTGAGAAAAAAGCTAAAAATAACATGAAAAGTAATGAGTTGTCAATAATCCAAGAAAGGAAGATGAAAAGACATGTAAAATGGTGTAATTTTGAATTTGGAGCAGTTAGGGTTTAGAGATAGTTTAAATAGAAGGCTTACCTTACAAAATTTTAAATCGTACAAATGGAGAATTTGAAATTTTTAGGAGGATGAAAGTGAAAATCATGCAACTAAATAGAGAGGACTACATGGGAATTAAAACTCATCAATAACCTACAAATAAATTATGACCCATTTTTAATTCGCACCAAGGAGAACTTTTCACATTCGAAGAAATTGAACTAGAGAAAAAAAGGGATAAAAAGCAAGGGTTTGACTCCATCGAAAGGAGAATTTGATTTCAGATGAAAATACATAAGTTTTAGTAGTAGAAGGCATCCAAGCAAGAATAGAATGGTGGAGAAACACACATAAGTGTTCAAGGAAGTGGCAACTTGAACCAGAGTGGAAAAATTGCAAAGAAAGGGAAGTTCAAACCCTAAATCAAACAAAAATGATAGGGAGAAGATGGAGGTAAGGAAGGAGAAGTCCATACACCCATATTTGATAGCTAAAAATTTTATTTTTTGGGGATAAATTATGCCAAGGGTGGAAGAATTGATAAATTGCTCCTGAAAAGCATTGAAAAGGTAGATCGGAGTATTTCGGCAACTAGGTCGGAGAGAAATCGTAGAATGAAAATGAAAAACATGATGTTTAGGAAGATGAGGCTTTGAAAATACATACTATATGATTTTATTGTAGAGTGTACAGTCTCATATAAAATTTTGTGTAATTTTGGACAACTTGTGCACTGTTTTTTAGCCATTTTGAGAAAATTGTATGGGATCATATGGAATTGTACGTATTCGATGAAGGGGGGCAATTAAAGAGAAATAATGTACATATTAGTATAGGCATGTATTATTTCATGCTACAGTTGTACGATTTGAGGGAGATGGAGCAGTTTTAAGATCGAACAACAATAGTTTGAACGATTATACAATCTAGAAGGGTTACCCTAAGGAAACTGTACAGGAGTGAGAAGAAGAGTAGATTGTATGATTTTCAATATATTGTATGATTTATAGCAATTGTAATATTTACAACACACTTCCAGTTGTAGGATTGGTGTAGCAATACAATCGAAGTTATGGTAAGAAAATGATCTCAGTAGAATATTTTGGATACCTGTTAAGGAGGATTGCATCCAATAGGGTGGAATGATCACCAGGACCTATATATGAGAGAGATTCGTAGCCACGATAGTATCAAGGGTGATAGTCTTAATCCTATAATTGGTGTGGTACTCATCCTTGGAGAAGAGAAGGATACAGACTATGGAGAGGTCAAAGGTACTGAAGGGCTGATAGAAGGAGAACGTCACCAAGATATCGAGAGGAGAGGATGACACTAGAAAGGGTTCTAAGAAGAAAATTAAGGAGTGAGGTACATATTCTAGATCCATATGAGGATCTGAATAGTGGAATTGAGGAATATCAGGTGGAGGTAATGAATATTTCATTCATACAACATGGAGGAGAAACATGCAGGTGATGGTGGAATGATGAATGGAACAAGAACCATCCCTAGAGAAAATAGTTTGAGGAGGTTGGTGTAGCTGTAATAGCACAAGTGCCACCACACCAAAAAATATTCTTTTACAACTATCTATTATAGATGGTTTAGACATATAATCCTATGACCATAATTGCCTTTGTCAATGTGGACAAGAGGTTAGTGAAAATAGAAGTTATGACAGATGCATTCAAGAAGACATTCGAATTGCTAGCATACGACACAGAGATAGTTAAGAAGTTGGTTGATCCGATTGAGTCATATTGTATCATCACTTTGTTAACTAATGTGAAGTCATCGACTACTGCAAATATCTCAGGTGCAGGAACTTGAAGAATTAAAAAGAACCAACTAAAAGGGGATGATTGGCCATGTGCTATGAATATAGTAATGGATCAACTATTAGGGGATACACAAGCTATGGAGATGCCAATATGTATGGATTAGTATATATAAGGTATCACCTAGAGAATCAAGTATGATTGGGGTACCTATCTGGAAAGAATAATGTATGAAGTACTAATGAAAAGACTAAAGAATTTTAGAATGACTTTCCATGCCATTAGACTATTATTACATGTTGTTACGAAGTTGGAAATTTGCTTTCTAGGTTTGACAAAAATTAAGAATGTGAGGAAAAGACAACCAACCATTTTGAGGTGGGCAAAGTCAGTACCTATTAAGAAGAATATTCTAGAGAATTCTCAAACAAATAATGAGAAACAGACCATGGAGGTACCAAAGGATAATCCTTCGACTGATTAAAATGTACATCCTTAGAGGAAAAGACCAAGGATACTAGAACCTAAACTAGAAAAACAAGCAATACAACAATGGTAGTAGGCACAAATATTAGTTTAGGAAAGGGAGGAAACTATGGAGAGACAAGTAATCCCAATAAGAATAAGAATGAGATGACAACGGGAAATAATGACAAAGAATCTCATATTAGAAAAACAAAATGAGCCTACATAGAAGGATCAATAGGAGGAAGAAAATTCAGATTCAGAGAAGATGAATCTGGATAACTAGATTTGGTAAAAAGCAGAGAAGATAGTGGCATATCCACATATTTTCCAACATAATAAATTTGAAATATTGGACTTTTCAATATTTTTTAAGGATATAGAGATGGGGCAGATAACACAGGAAGTGGCAGCCACCACTCTAGAGGAAAAAGAGGAAACTGAAGTTAAAGTGGAAGCCTCAAAGGAAGATTCTAGGAAAAATAAGAATCCCCATTTCAAATTTGTTATGGGGAGTAGTTCAAAATAAAATAACCCAAGTGATGCGCAAGAAGAGGTGAAAGCATCACAGGAATAAGAAGAACCTATTTTTGAAAAAGTCACAGCAATAGAGACACAACAAAATTAGGAGGAATAACAATTGACTGAAGAGCAATAGTTGGGCTCCACTGAATAGAAAGAAGCCCAACAACATACAGAGTAGCAAAAATATTAGTAGGATATTGTTAATATAAAAAATGATGTGGAGGTGGAGAAGACTAAAGAACATACTCCACCAAGGAAAAATATAGACACAAAGAAAGCACTTCAAGAAATTGGAGGAATCTCTAGCCACCACATGGAGGAGGAGGAAGAATAAACTCGTACATAAGAGAAACGATAGAGAATTAAAACAAGCTACATTTTGAAGGTACCATAGTTTAGAAATATTTAAACTGAAGAGGAGGCAAATGGAGTAGAATATGATGTGGAACATTTCTTCTCACAGATAGGAGATGCCATAGCCAATGCCAAAAATTAGTTTTGTATTGGATGCATGGGAGAACTGAAGTTGTGGGAGGAACAAGTGTCTCTCAGATTGGAGAAAATAATATAATGGATGAGCAACGAGGAGTGTACAAGGAGAATTATAGACATTCATGTACATCACACATGGAAGTTATCCAGGGAAGATGTAGCCATAATATTGGGAAGAGATAACTTTCCAAAGAGAGTGAGAACCAACTAAAGGTAGCATTCGAGGTTGTACTTTGATAGAACCAATCACTCGACTTGTCCCATGAACATAGGAGAATTGTAACATAAGAGGGTCACTATAGATTTGGCTATCACTTTGAGGAAGTTGAACTTTATCACACATTTGATAGAGTGTTTGAGCATCAAATTGGATCATATTTACCAGCTTAAGGAAGCTCATAAGGAGGAAACATAATCCAATTGGAAGGAAATTATTGTGATATAGGAATAATTGTAAAAGTTTAAGGCTACCATAGAGTATACAATAAAGAAACTAGAGGAATATTTGACAAGCATAAATGTTGAGTCTAAAACCATATTTAATTTGCTTGAAGAAGAGAAGCAACATATATCACAGATAGTAGAAGACAAGATTAAGGAGTTATAGGCACAACTCAAGGTAAAGGATGAACAAATGACAACATAATTGGCTAAGAAAAATAAGAAAGTGGAAACACAGGCCAAGCAGATAGAAAAACTTCAAAAGGATAACAAAAGATAATTATTTGGTCCTAGAGAAGCAAGCATAATTGAAGGTCAGGGAAGATATTGTTTGTGCCTTAGAGGTTGATATTAACCACCACCTTAAGACCATTACTAAAAATAATGAATATCTTTAGGTGACGACTTGAATAAAAGCTCACTTGTAGGAGAGGTTGAAGAGAAGTGCCACTGATCGCGAAAATAAAATGATGGAATTATTGAAGAATACTGAAGAGAAGACTAATTCCCATGAGGTGAAATAAATGGAAATGGGAAGCTATACAGCCAAGTTAAAAAATGAACGTGTAATTATTCAAACTAAAGTAACTGACTTGGAAGAGTTACTTGTGAACTACAAGATACAACTAAAGTAGAAATGTCAGTCGATGAGGACACCGACCAAAATAAAGGGGAGGGTAGATGTAGGCAACAAATACACCTCCCAAAAGAAGAGAAAGTGACAAAAGGGATTTGCTTAATTTTGACAGTTTTTACAAGTTTTCCAAAATAATACAAGTAGGAGTAAACTATACAAGCAGAAGGGTAAACCGTACAAGGCAAAGAAAAATCGTACAAGGTACACTAAAATATAGTGAAATGCATGGGAAATGTAATTTTAGGTTGAAATTGCACATAGGTTTGATAATTAAGGTGTTAGACTTAGTAAAAGTTTTAATTAATACATTCTATTATCCATGGGTGGTTGTAAATAACTAATTACCTCAAGAACCACTTTGGAATGGCCTGGGAAATGTTATATAAGGCCCCATTTTCAATTTTGAAGGTCAGGATAATTTCTGGTTGTAATCTAACTAAGTTATGCTATTATATTTTGAGTTCTAGCTATACTTGTTGTATATCAGCCATGTTGTAAGTGAAATCATGATAGAATAATATAAAAATGAGCATAGTTACATTTTATAGGTTATGTATGATTCTAGCATGAATGAATGACAGTTTATGGTTTAATGATGTTGTACATAATTTTTGGTGAATGTTTTGACTAGTTTATGCCTTGTGGTGATAGAATGGATTAATCTGGCACTAATGAAGCTTTGTAGAATGATCTGTGATGATGGAAGCATTATTGAATATGTAGTGAACCCTACTATATGATTTTTGGATGTAGCCATTGGATTTGCATCTTTCTCAAATCTCGTTGATATGTTTTGGATGTTACAAAAAAGGTATTAATTGGCACATTAAACCCTTGCAAAACCTATCTAAGAGAGATTGGCCCATTAGAGTATCCAATTTAGCACTTGGATGTAATTTATTTTTATACATATTGTACACCAAAGTTTGTACAAATCATACAAAGACAACTTACCCGATTTGGCAATTCAGGTGATAGAAGAAAACTTACCCGATTTTGTAGGTTTGGGAAAAAAGACTTATTGGTTACAAAAATGTGTACGACAACCTACAAAACCAAATATGAAGAAATGGATGAGTGTAGAATCATACATGCCATGCCACTGTATGATTTTGGATCATATAGTGTGTCAAACTAACTTCCGTACAAGTTGTGCATTGGACGTAAAGTGGTAGTTTTAGGGACTATACGATCGTATGATTTGGTAGACAAGTTAGAGATAGTACATTGATCATTATAAGCACTAGAAATAACATCACCACTGGTAATAATGTACCCTTATATTATAGCATGAAGTAACTAGAGAGCTTACCCCTAAAGTAATATAAGTGTGTACCTTGGAAGGTACATTTACATAACCCAAATGATGGAATAGACTCTATTTCTAATAAGAGAAGGCAATTTTTTTTTTTTAAATCACCTCTATACTATTTGCCATAGGAGAGTGAATAAAATCAAATAAATAATTTAAGATGATAGCACCTTGATCAAAGATGAAATAGAAATCCAAAATTAAGCAATCATATTTTTAAAAAACTTACTCTCTAAGGAACAAGATGTAAATGATCAAGCAACCAAACAACTACTACTTCATATTCCAAGAGCTATTTAAGAAGATATTTATGGAAATATCTTAAGATCTTCTCATGGGAAGAGGTTAAAAATGTAGTGTTTGGGATGCCAAAGGATAAGGCTCTAGGGCTGGATGGATTCCTAGATGGTTTTTTCAAGCATTCTAGCATATAATTAGAGAAGATGTTAGTGCAATTGTAAGAGAATTTTACATTACAGGCAGTCTTCCAAGAGACATTAACCCTACTTTTTTAATATTAATTCCTAAAAAAGGTAAATTTCGGATGGAGTAATTTCTATTTATGAAGTTATTCACTCCATGGAGAAAAGAGGAAATACTTGGATGATCCATAAATTGGATATGAATAAAGCATATGATAGGGTTTCATGGTCCTTATTCAAAAAAAATTTAGAAAATTTTGGCTTCTATGATCGTTGGAGATAATGGATTGGGATATGTATTTCTTTTACCTTGTTCTTGGTAACTTTTAATGGGTCATTTTTTGGGTTTTTTAGTAGTGAAAGAGATTTAAGATAAGGAGACCCTATCTCACCATATATTTTTATTATTATGGAACAGGCATTAGGGAGAGCAGTCTCTACAACTAGGGTTTCTACAAGTCTTAAATATTTTAAACTAACCTCAAATATTGAGGGAGTTACTCATCAATAATTTGTTCATGATACCATTTTAGTGGGCCAAGCTTTGATAATTGAGATAAGAAAGATAAAAGACATTATTAAAACTTATAAAAAGGCTTCTAATTGGAAGATCAAATTTGTTAAGAGCAAGGTTTAATTAATTGATACTATAATAATGATGCAACAAAGAATTTTTGGACTTCTCAACTATGGAATAGATGATTTGCCCTCCTTGTACTTACAAATGCTGATATTTTAAGGTAAAACAAAGGAAGAACAATGTAATCCTATTCTAGATAGATTTCAGTAAAATCTAATAGGATGGAAAGGGGTGCATTTAAGCCAAGATAGGAAGCTTTAGTTGGTGAAGACAACTCTACAAATATTACCTATTTACTACATATCTTTATTTAAAATATCGGGTAAAGTAGAAAATAGATTATAATAAATTCAAAGGCAATTCTTATGGACTGATACAGAGGAAAAAGAAAGAATATCCTTGGTATCTTGGAATAGGATTTGTAATTCTAAAAATAAGGGATGATTGGGATTGAGAAAAATGAAAAGGTTTAATAAATCCTTGGTTAGCAAAATTTCTTGGGCTGGACAATGCAATATCAAATAGAAGAGGAAAACAAAATAAATTTAATGAGTAAAATAAATTAAATTTTTAATTATTGATTACAAGTTTGTGGTATACCCCAAGGTCGACCATGAAGGAAGGGTTTATAAAATCAAGTTGGTAAAATGAATGACAACATTATGAAATTCAATAATTTTGGAGGAAGAAGTCACAAGTGGGCAACTAGTTAGACTACTATTTGAACGATATTCAAGACTATTGAGTTGGAAGTCTCAGGTTCAACTCCAAGTTTATTTATTTTTTATTTAAAATTAGATAACACTTCAAAGAGTTACACCTAACTAATCTTGGTGTAGAAGGAAGCCTTAAATTATGCATCTTAGAGTCTATGGAAGTAAGGCATACACGCATGTATCAAATAAAAAGAGGACCAAGTTAAATGCAAAATATATATTTTGCATATTTCTTGGTTGTGAGGAAGCGTCAAGAGTTTATCAACTCATAGATCTTATCAAAAAGAAAGTGCATATAAGTAGAGATTTGGTTTTTGAATAAAAATTTAAAAATAATATAAATGTTGAAGATTCAAAGGAGTCTAAAGATGCCACATCTCTAGTTGTGACCATTGAGTTAAATAAAGATGTTATAGGAGTTGAGGGAGATCACAAAAAAGTTTTAAAATTTTATTAATTAGTAGCATTTACTTTATCAAAATAAATAAATACTCTTAAATGGATTAATAATATCAGATATGCCAAACACGTTGCACCACTTGATCTCACTTCCACATGGCTACGTACTCATAGTAGTACATGGAAGGAAATAAATTTGGGCTTGATGAATTCCACAATGGAGTATTTAAAATCAACATGAATTATCAATAATAGGTGGGCTAAGTATAATCTCATGTCATTAGGTGCCACCCACACTTAGCCTTCTAGCCACTTTGTGAGTTATCAAGGTGGGGTACCTACTTATATAGGTGATTTGGCACACCAGTACAACTATCCCTATTTTCCATTTGGGCATCTTAACATATCTACCATACTTTAATCCTTATGCAACAATTAAAATTTCACAAGGATATGATGGACCAACAACAACAACGTATGCTCATGCATAAATAAAACATAGTGTGGATGGTTACCCTACCTCACTTGGATATACTATACAAGACCAAATAATTTTTAATAAATAAATCTTGGATTGATGATAATAATAAGTACATCATCATAGTATGAAAATAAAGCATTACTCGGTTCATTCATTCAAAATATTTAAATTAGTTAGGAAGGTGAATGAACAAGGGCAATTTTTGAAATGGTGGGAGCAGGAGTAGGAGCAGACGTAGGCACCAGCGTGGGCACAGGGTTGGGAGCAGGCGCAACCCCTGAGTCTGGGATTACAGGTTCTGCTTCAGGACTTGGGCCAGATGTGGGGCCAGGGCAGACAAGTGAGTAGGGTGGGGATGAGATTCTGGGTGCCATGCCCCTTGGTAGCATTTATGCGAGTGCAGGGCTTGGGAAAAAATTGCATGATAAAAGCCAAGGCTCTAGCCTAGGGGGCCCAAACCCTCTTTCTAAGAGATCATATCTGGGGATAGCACCCAACCCCGGGCTCTAGGCTAGAGGATTTCTCGCAAAGGGATGCACATCTCCATCTAGGACGATGTCTACTCGATATTTGTGACAAGGTCCTCCTTCTATTTGGTGGGTAAATTCATAGGAGGGCATTTGGACATGGAAACCATTCGACGCTGGGTGACCTCTAAGTGGAAAATTTTAGGCCACATGCAGCTCATAGCCCTAATCAAGGGTTTATTTCTCATCAAGCTCAACAACAGTGACGAATACAATTGGATTCTCTCTAGTAGGCCCTGGTTCCTAGGTCGCAAAAGCCTCTTCCTTAGGTGCTATGGATATGACTTTAATCCCAACACCCAAAGCATTAATATCACCCCAATTTGGGTTTGCCTCCCTAAACTCCCTTTTCATTTGTGGCAGGAGGATGTCTTGAAGCTCATTGCATAAGCAGTCGATGAACTGGTTGCCTTCGATCCTGCTATCAAGGTAGGGTCCCGCATGGTCCATGACAGATTTTACGTCAATGTAAACCTTGAATTCGAACTCCTTTCTACGGCTACTATTTCTTTAGGATCCTTCTTTTAGAGCCAAACCCTGATCTTTGAGAATAAACCTGCCTTCTACCCCTTGTACTGCACATAGGGGCACCTTTCCCACCAATGCCCCTCTTCCAAGAATGCTGGTGCATCGCATCTTGAGAACCCCCCTCCTCGTCTTGACAGGTCCCCCTCTCGTGGGCCCCCACACTATGATCATAGCACCTCATTATGGCATAGAAAAGAGACAACATATATTACTACAGAGGAACCCCAAGTGGATCCCAATCGCTCGAACGCTCAGTCCTAGGCATGTATTAACATCGATCCACCTATTATCAGTCTTTCAAAACCTCTAAGGTGTGTAGAGAAAATATCCTCTGAGGTCGCCATGACCCCTATTTTTCAAATAGGCCCATAGGTCAACCCCACCCTAGCCCAATCTAAGGAATCCCCTTCCTTGACCTACGAGCTATGAGGGCTCCCCAAACCCCACCCTTCCCCCTTGCCCTTGGTGGGTGGGGTGCCCCTTACCCCCCCATGATACCCCCGCTCGATCCCCTTCCCCCCATTTGTTATTTCCCCTCTTTCCACCCTTCCTAAGATTATAGTTCCAAGAGGTCTACGAAGACTGATCCTGGAAGTTCCCAGCATGAACCTGAATATTTTACCCCAAAAAGACCCGAAGTAGGAAGTTTTACACCGACTTTGGAAGCAAAAATAAGAGAGGTTGTCCCACCCTTGGTGACCAGCGTAACAAGATCACTGAGGACGATATTTCTAGTGGCTCCTAGGTGACCCTCCTTGTTGATTTCATGAGTTTTTTGAAAGTTGATTCCCTAAGATCCAAACCCCCCACCCAGGCTAGTAAGGGAGGCAAGAGACTCCCCAAGGGTTTCAAATGAAGATCATCACCTAGAATTTAAAGGGGATCAATGGCACCCCCAAGAAAAGGATCCTTGCTCAGCTCCACAAGGACCATAGGCCGACTATTCCCCTCCTTCATGATACCAAACTTGACGAAGTGTCCTCCTCGAGGGTCGCAAAAGCTATCTAGAGGAACAATGATTTTTTGTCCATCCTGAAATTGGTCACAGCTAGAGGGTACGATGTATTTGGGAACCATGCTTCTTTGAGGGGAGACTTATTTCGTCATCCCCCAGAATCACCAACATATTGATCCACTATTTAAAGTCAGACCAGTCATAGATTTTGTCCAATGTTTATGCCCCCAACAACCCAAATGGAAGAGTGGCATTATGGAATGAAATAAGCATCATGAGGGAGGCGTTTCCTCCTCTCCCCTAGATTCTTGCAGGTGACTTCAATAGTCCCATATTTCCCCCTGATTAGAGTGGGGGTCTTGTGATGACAGCTAAAATTATGGAGGACTTACAGGCCTTTGCTAATTCCAATTAGCTCATGGAAGTTCACCTAAAAGGATCCAAGTACACCTGGACTAACAGAAGAACATGAGCCCAACTCATTCAAGTCAGGCTCGATAGATTTTTCCTGTCTAGGGAAGCCATCCCCTTGTTTGTCGACGCAACCCTGCTAGCCCTCCCTAAAGTTGGATCTTATCACAGTCCTCTCCTTCTTGAAGCTGGTAAACATCCCTCCCATAAGAACCCCTTCTGATTCAAGTCAATGTGGCTCCACCACTCAAATTTTAGGGCCCATGCAGCCTGTTGGTGGGACTGCCTAGTCCTAGGGCACCCTGATGAGAAAATTTACCAAAAATTGAGACTCCTTAAAGACAAGCTCAATATCTGGAATAAGGAGGTGTTTGGCAATATCTTTGAGAGTAAATAAACCCTCAAGAAATAACTTTAATATTTTGATCTTACATTTTAGGAAGGGTGCCAGGACTTGGGAGCACGAGAGGAGGAGCGCTCAGTCCTAGTCGAGTACCACAATTTCTTAGCCAGGGAGGAAAACTTCTAGAGGCATAAGTCAAGGGCCCTATGGCTAGCCGATGATGATGCCAATACTAAGTTTTTTTACACCTCGACCCTCAAAAATAGGAGCTTAAATAGAATCCATGAGCTTATCTACAGTGATGGTAGGGTGACCAAATAGGAGGAGGATAGCAGAGCCGAAGCTGTGGGTTTCTTTCAAGAGCTCCTTGGTGATGAGCCTTAGTCATCTCCCTTGGTGGCAGAGACCCTCCTACAGCACATTCCCCCTTGGTATTGGCCCATTCTAATGAGATACTTCTCCGACCCCTCTTGAATGAAGAAATCAGTGCAGTCGTATTTTTCATGAAAGAAAATTCTACCCCAGGCTCGAACAGGTTTTCCCCTAGGTTTTTTCAATCCTTATGGGACCTCATTGGCTATGAAGTGTGTGCAGCCATTCAATACCTCAATTTCGCTACCTCCATCCCTAGAGGTATCAATTCCACATTCATTGCCATGATTTCCAAGTACCAAGAAGCCAGATCCCTAGCCGAATTTCACCCCATCAGCCTATGCAACGTCCTCTATAAAATCTTGACCAAGTCCTTGGTATCCAGACTCAAAAAATCCTTCCCTTGATCATCACACCCAGCAAAGGAATCTCTATCAAAGGAAGGCTTATCACATATGGGGTCATCATAATCCATGGGGTCCTTCACTCCGCCCTCCTCTCTAAGAAGTCATATTTCTCAACTTGACATGAATAAATATTTCAACATAGTCAATTGGAAGTTCCTCTCCAGCGTCCTCCTCAAGTTTGGGCTCCACCCTTCCTAGGTCAACCTCATTTATAAGTGTGTGTCTTCCCCTTAGTTCTCGGTCTTGAACAATGGCTCCTCAATCAGATTATTCCCCAGTTCTAGAGGCCTTCGACAAGGTGACCCCCTATCCCTGATTCTTTTCATCATCCTGGTTGAGGCCCTAGGCTGCACCTTCTTGAGCACTACTTCCTATGGCCTCATCTCTGGCATCAGGTCTACGCTTGAGTTACCCCCAGTGTCCCACCAATAATTCATGGATGACACCATTATTTCCACCTCTGCGTCGGTCACTTAAGCCAATGTCATCAAGAAGATCCTGATCCTATATGAAGAGGCAGCTAGGAAAAAGATCAATCTCTATAAAATAAAAATCTATTTTATTCATAGGACCCATCTAGGCAAGCTCAAATTGGGTGGATCCTGGGCTGCACCCCTGACACCCTACCCTCCACCTACCTCGGCTAACCATGTTCATAGGGTTTTCTTCCAAGGCCCTGTGGAGTGGGTTGATTAAGCGAGTCCAGTATAAGTTGGCCTCTTATAAGGGTCACCTCCTCACCTAGGTAGGTAGAGCCACCATTACATCTGTTGTCCTCTAAAATATTCTGGTGTACTTCATGTTGGTCTTCAAAATCCTAGCCTCAATTGTAGAAATAATTTTTGTGGTCTGGCAATGAAGAAAAGAAGAGGATCCCCCCGGTCTCCTAGCCCATTGTCTATAGGCCCAAATAGGAGGGAGGGATCGGGCTTAGGTGGTTTCACCTTATAAACAAAGCCCTTCTAGGCAAGTAAGTGTAGAAGGTGTTCACGAATGCCCCAGATGAATTGGTTAGTATTATGCGCAAGAAATATCTCCATAAACACCCTTTCCTTAAAAAATTCTAGCCCATAGATGGATCAGACTTTTGGAAATCCATGACCCTCACAAAGGACATTATTAGGAAAGGGACCCGATGGATCCTTGGTGATGGGGCCAAGATCAACTTCTGGGAGGATAGGTGGATCCAAGATGAGGCCTTGAGTGTTGAAAGTGACCTTAGAGTCCTTAAACCAGTATTGATAGCCTCCAAATGGCCTAATGTGTCATAATACTTGGTCAAGGACTAGGGGAAAAGCACATGGGGATCCATATCAAACCCTCACCACCTGCTCCAAGTTTTCAGGCTCCAACGCCTCCTCGAGACTACCATCATACCTTCCAATGGGGGGAGGACAAATGTTTTTGGCATAGCACTAGTAGTGGCTACTTCTCGATCAAATCCACTTATGCCCTCCAAAGAGACCCAGTGGAGGCTCCTTTCATGGTAAAGTAGGTGTGGGCCAATAAGCTAATCCCCAAGATCAACTACTTCATGTGGTCATCCATCCAGAATAAGATCCTTACTATTAAGAATATGGCTAGGAGGGGCTTCCATATCCCAAATAGATGCTTCCTTTGTTGTGTTTCCTAGGAATCAACCAACCATATCTTCCTCACTTGCCCCTTTAGCATAGAGGTCATGGGTCACCTCCTCACCTTGTTTTAAATTCAATGGATTCCCTCCAGCTCCATAATTGACCTATTTTCCCAATGGCCCAATCCCTTCGTCCATCCCACCCTCCGCTCCCTCTTGGCGTTCTGCCTTCTCCACCTACTTTGGAAAATTTAACTTAAGCATAACGGGTGAGCCTTCACTTCCTCGGCCTGCAACCTCCAATTAGTGGTGGCCAAGGCAGTGGCCTTTGCCCTTGAGAAATCCTACTCCCTCACCTCAAGAGGGCCTCCCTAGAAGGTGAGTGAGACCTCTATCCTCACCAATCTTGGATTTCAGACCCCCTCGACTCCCCTCAGCCCCCTACCTTAGAGCTATGACCAGGTGGGTTTCCCCCCCTCTTAGGTGGGTCAAAATCAATTTTTACGGTGCCTCCAAGGGCAACCCTAACCCCTTGAGAGCTGGTGGGGCCATTCGGGACGACTCCAAAACCTTGATCTTGGCCTACGCTAAGGCCCTTGCCATGCAAAACAACAACTTTGTGAAAGCAGCAATGTTACTCCGTGGGGTCCTCGCCCTCTAGAAGGCCCCTAGTAAAGTGATCATCGAGAGTGACTCCCTTAACATCAACAATGCCACCCTCAACAATAGGGACAGTTAATGGCGCATCTTCAATATTATCCAAGAGGTTTGGGCCACCTTCCAAGGCTCCCCCAACATTCCATCCACCACATATATCGAGAAGGGAATAGGGTGGCTAATTTTTTTGCCAATCTCACTACTTCTTCAGAAGGGCTTACCATATGGACCAAGGATTTTCCCACTAGGCTAGTGCAAGCAGCATCCCAAGGCCTCCTCAATATTGATGCTATTCCAGACACCTAGACTTTCTTGGCTCTATTCCTAGATGACCTGGCTTCATGTTAGGCACAATTGCACATGGGACATTGACCTTACTATGTTTCTCTCCATGATGGCAATTCCCAATGAAATCCATGATCACGGGCACTTCAGGACAACCACTAGACTGTCTGTAGCACTAGGTGTCTCCCTCCCCAGAATCCACGTCAAAGGCAACTCGTAAACCTCTTATTTTTTTAGCATTTCCACTAGGCTCGTAGTCAGCACAGTGTGTGGGCCCATGCCACCTCAATTCAAGTACCTTGATGCTAACATTGCATCTTGGTTTTGGCTTGACCTAGAAGCCCAAGCATGGTGGCCACCTATGCAAGACCAGACCTTTATGCCATCCCAGTTGGCACACCACATGGAGTCCATCCCTTGGCTTCTTTCCCCTCATCGCCAAACCTGCCATCCACATCGCTACCCTCGTCATTCTCTACTTGTGTCTTCCCATACCCTAGATGGTGAATCCCAAGGCATATGTTCCCTTGTTGCCTCTTCAGCTTCCTCCCTGTACCTTTTTATCCCCTTGAGGCCTGTTGCCTTCAACTTTATTTTCCCTATCCCTCCTATATTTTTTTGTTGAGATCCTCACCCTGTCAACCCTACTTCCTTCTAGAAATTTCTGCCCTGGGCGAGTTGTGTTTCCACCTTTTTAACTTCCAAGGCCATTTATGTTGAGCCTAAGACCCTTTCTCTGTCTGAGTCTGCTAAGGTCTTTACTGATGCCAAGGAGTATACTCCCTTTCTGAGAAAATTTGCTGGGCCTGATGAGGAGATCACCCAGGGCTTCCTGGACACCTAGGATGAGGGTGAAGTCCAGGTGAAAGGGCTGCATTTTAGAGTCACCAAGGAGTTCTTGTTCGACATCACTAGTATGCTTCATGAGGAAAAGGGGAAGTTCATTCATCGAGACAAGCACAATTGGGAGGATGAGCTCTCCCACTTCCTGAAACTGAATTAGGATAGGACGACTCTATTTAGAACTGACCTCCCCAAACATTTTGATGAATCCTTGGTTTCCATGATACAATTTATTACATGCGATGACTCGGACCAAAAGTTGTTCAGTTTCCATTTAAGTTTCACTAACCACCTTCGTAGTGCCACCTTGCTGAGCACTCCCCATTTCCTGCTTTACTCCCTAGGCCTTGCCATTGATAGAGCCCAAAAAAACCACTCCCGCCCTTCCCACCAAGGACTTATGACCATCCTATACCACCACGCTCTAGCCCATCAGCCCCCACTTTAGAGTATTCCCCCTGGCATCAGTCCTATCCACTGAGGCTACCACCTCCCTTATCGCTTCCCCTACTGATTTGAAGTCTAGAGAGGATATTCCCAGTGACCATGAAGATTTACCTCCCCCTAGAGAGCACATGCCTACCCAAAAATGCAAGGCATCATCTCAAGTCCTTGGCAGCGTTTCGACCCCCGATGCTAGCTCTACAAGAGGGGCAACCCCTAGTGGGAGTAGGTCCTTGACCAGACTCAAGAAGCCCCAATTTGATGCCCCAAAAACCATCGATATCAGTTCAGATTCTGAGAGCAAGTTCTAGATCTTTTCATCTAGTATCCTCCTTGACATGGCTATCAAATCACTCACCTCGATTGCCAATGTGACTACAGTAGTTGTCAACGCCTTCAAGGAGCTTCGGTGCAGGATGGGGGATGGCCTCGATGGTGACACAAATTAGTTCCTTGGTGTGAGGCCCCCACCCAGAGTTGCCCTATGAGTGTAACAGGGCAGGCGGGAATTGTGCATGGTCTGCTTGGGCCCAAGGCCCCCTAGATACTTTGGGTGGAGTTTTATTTCTAGCCTCTGGATTCTATTTGTTTTAGCAAGCGTATTCTACAGGTTTGGTCCCAGGGACCTTGGTACCCATGATTTTGCCTTTTTCTTAGTAGCATGGGTTAATTTTGTTTAGGTTGATAACCTGGGACTATGTTGCAAGGCCCAGGGTTCTAATATAGGACCTCACCCCGGTATTTTTTGGTTTTTTTTTGTTCAAATCTAAGCTGCAGCTTCCATTGTAAATAAGGTTTTGGGACACTTCAAAAACCCACTGTATATAAAATTTGCTACTTATCAAAAAAATAAATAAAGCACTACTCCTAAATGTTTCTCAAAAATTAAGAGAAACAACTAATATCCAAAGCTTGATCAAATATCTAGAGCCAATCCGATGGACACGTGGATAATGTGCATTTCTAGAAAAAAATATTATAATAAGAGGGCATGGTAAATAATTATTATTACATTATTTAGGAAAACTGAATAAACAAGATATTGAGTGTCATGTTGATATTTGTTATAATTTGAAACACTAAGGTTCTATTGAGATACCAAGATACATCATATTGTATAAATATTTTTATAGTCTTTGATGGTTTAATTTTTAAATAATCTTATTCCATGCTCATTTTATCAATAAGTTTTTAAAATTTATGTCAATAATATAAAGAGAAGAGTAGTGATAGAGTGAAAATTGTAGGATTAGAAATATTGATTAGATCCAACCAAAAAATGAGCATAAACTATCTACTAAAAACAATGCTTAATAGACCATTCAATTAAATCTACATTAGAAAATACATGAAACTCAAATGTTATAGCATTCAACATTCCAAGAACTCTAGTAGAAATAAGCCAAACAACTTCAAGCCTAACATAAATTACTTTAACTATTAATTGAAATAAGCCAAACAACTTCAAGCCTAATAAAAATTACTTCCACTAAAGCATAAATATAAATTTTGAAAGTGCAAATATCAATGTAATGAAAATTTCTTGACACTTTAATTGAGTTAAATCAAACAACCCTTAATTGTATTAGAATAACATAAACATCCAACTTATGAAAAACAAATACTGAAATATTTGACCCTTTACAATGAGGGGTATTCCCCTATTTATAGATTTCATTGAGCTAAAATATAGTTAATAAATATGTATAATTATGCAAAAAATTGGACCTAGATGATTAGGGATGAGTTGACACTACTCGGTATCTTCAGCATATTCAACATGTCTCTATCAACCTTCTCAATAATATGATTTACAAGATCTTCAGTTATGTTTTGTTGAAGCGCTTGTTTCTTTCAGGCGCTAATAATTTCCATGTTGGCATAATTATATTGGTCCTAGGTGTCAAGCACTTTCTTCTTAAAGTAGTATTTATTTTCAAGCATGTTGAATCCTTTAGATGTTGTTGTCATAATTCTTGCTAGGAAGCTCTAGTCTAGGATACTATTTTCCCTTGGTTTTCTTTGGGCTACCCTTCTCACTTTTGTAATCTCTTCACTAGGTCAATGTTTTTTTAGCCAAGCTAACATCATCACTTATAAAGTGTTGGCTTGCTTACTTTTAAATTGAATACTATTTTCTCCATAAGATTTTGCACTATGTCATAGATTTTGGAGTAGGCTTTTTGACATCATAATGAAAATTCTTTGGCTTACCTCCTTTGTAAGCATGACTTTAAAGAATACCAAGTCAGTCTAGACAAAATATTTTGACTTTAATTATTGAGCAATTTCAAGCATAGATTACTTCCTTATTCTCTAGAAATAATAATTCAAAATAATTATGAGTCTCTAGAAGCTTTTGAATCTTAAAAAATGAAAGAATTTATAAGTCTAGATATTGACAATGAATTTGGCTACATTAATAATGCCTCTACGAGAATTTATCTTGAAAAATTTGAACCTAGATAGTCTTATTATTGGGTTTTGGAGTCTTATTCTTCATCAAGGTCCTTTATTTCCTCTGTTTTGAATGTAAGATATTCAATTTGCAGGAATAAAAATTAGTTGCATCTCATTCTTGTTATGTTGGGACTCAAAATATTTTATCAATCTCATGAATAGACATTAATTTAAAGCCTTGTTTATATAGAGTATTTTTGTATTGCTTTCCCAATTCCACCACTCTAATATACAATGTAGCCAACTTATTCAAAAAATTTAAAATTCTCTTCCTCAAAATTGTCCGTCCAATTAAAAAAGTTGGCTATATTTTATTCCAATATACAAAAATACATTTAAGTTCATCTATAAAATAAGTATGGCCATTTAGTTCCCCCTAGATATATGAGAGTCCATCACCAATGATTTATCTTGCTCAATTTTTTGTTCCTAGTAGCAATAAGTGTATTAAGAGCCTCATCTCCTTTTTCATTAGTTACACACTCTCAATGATATCTATCATCACCTAGTATGTTGTCATCCTACCTTTAACTAAAGAAAATTATTAGCCATAGAATTTATTCAATGTATTCATGATGACATGTGATTCTAAGACATTTTTAGTAATATTAATCTCCATGGTCTTGAAGTCAATATACACTTATTGAGTGATTTACTAATTAAAATTGACAAATTCTAAGGTCAGAGATCATGTTTTAACAACTTTAAAAATTTAAGCCCAATATCACCTCTTGATTCTCTAGTAGGTATATGTGGATATCTAGGAGATCTAAATTTTTTATTTATCTGTAGCGAGCTATTGTTATAGGAATTGCACCTTTTCTACAAAGTTTTTTTCTTAGCATCCTTAACCTATGATTGTTTTAGAGTTGGAGCCTCAATGAGACTCTATTGTAGTTGTTGTTGTTGATTCATCAAGACCTTTTATTGTGTATTTTCCTACTTGAGGACCTTGATCAAATTCTTTACTTTCTCTTTCTCTTTTTGGTATCTAGCCATCATCTGGACTTCATTTGTATACAACACTTCAATGAAAATGTGTTCCATTTGAGACTTATCCCAATTTGGGACCATATTTATGTCCATAATGTTTATAACTATTTGATAGTCAACTTTTGTCATTTGGGATTCTACCTTAGACAAAACATGATTCACGTTTGTCACCATAAATTTTCTTTGGTTGGGCTTAATTATTCCCATTACTCTTGTTGTCATAGTCTTTGATTCTGTATACTCCTTATCAAGTAAATATTATGAATTGTCTTGTACCTATTGGAATTAACTTTGGATTGATGCTATTAGAATATTGTAAGTGGATACAACAAGAATATAATACAATAGATGGAGGAGATGCAAAAAATTAAGATCAAATACAAAAGGAATGGTTTGGAGTGCTTTAAAACATGAGGAAGGTGTAATTCTAAGATATTGAGAGGTATCTAGAGGTAAATAAGTGTTAACTACTTTAGAATATGACTTGACTGATGTCTTCTTTTGAGGAGATAGGTGAGGAGGATATGGATGTGGTAGAGTAGATTGAAGGAAAAGTGGTTGAGATAAGTGAGGAGTTAGAGAATATTGAAGAGGAGAAGAATGTGGTGAAGCAAAGTGAGGAGGAGAAGAAGTTGCCAAATATGATGCACCTAATCCTTGTGTTGCTGCTCTAGAATACTTTTCAACTAGTGGAGGAATCTATTGTAACTCTATTTTCTTGGATTTATAAGGAAGATCCTAACATTTTGCTTTTTCACTCATTTTGGCTACTTTATTTGGGGCTTAAATACTTTTACCACTAATGCTTTCTTGGTAAAATGTTTGAGAATATCAACACCTAGTCCAAATTTACTCCTATAAAGTGTTGGCTGAGGAGGGTTCACAGGTGTAGCTGCTATGGGGCCTAGGTCACAACTGGTGGAGCCCATTTTTTCCATTATCTCCATGAATATAGTGCACATTTACTATAGTTTCTCTTCAACTGAAGGTGATGATGGGTCTTGCTACCATATTGAGGTGAAAACCTCTTGTACATATTCTATTTGTACTAGGTGACTAGTTGCTTCTTCCTAGTCTTCATTCTAAAACATATTGATCCTCATAATCATTGCTTCTCTACTCATCTTGATTTATAGGGTCTTAATTAAAAGATTTTTCAAATGTTTTATCACTTGTTAGGCTATAACAATGGCCTTGGATATTTATATCACATTGAAATATCCACCATTCTTGGATCTTATTTTCCATCCAACCCCTTGTATCTATTGAATTGTAGTTTTTCTCCTTGAGGACATGTATGGAATTAAGTTTAGGGTCATAAAACATCCTCCATGGAGGATGATTATATTTGAGTGCTTCTTTTGCTCCCTCTTATTCTATTATATTTCTTTTCTTTTCAACCTTTGGCCTTGGATTATGCCAAAATGTAGGAAGCTTGTTGTTTATCTTTATAATATAGACTTTCAAAATCCTTTTTAGGTCATAACTCCATATACTTTGTTCTATTTTTAGTTGTAATTTTAGGAGATTCTATTTCAACAAATCTATCATTTTGGAGGAACTAAGAGTGATTTTCCTAAAACTCAAAGTTAATTTGTACATAGCATATTTGTTCACTCTAGCACCCAAATGCACATCAGTGTAGCCCATATGACAATAAAAATCCAAGTCAAACACCCTTATTATAGTGCCTTCTAGTATATACCCTTACTATAGTGCCTTCTAGTATGAAGTACTAGTATTTGGTCTATGATTATCCTATCTACAACGTAGCCTTTGCTTCCTTTGTTAACTAGGGAATCTATCCATTTATGCATGAAATATCAAGGTGAAGGAAAAGCTTATTGAAATCTAAAGAAGAATCTGACGTCATAAGAACTAGTGTCTAGTCTACTATTACCACAACTCTCTCATCATAAAATTTCTATTTAATATTAAATCCCAAGAATATTTCTTCTATACAAAATAGGAAAAGCTAGGCCATGTACAAGGGATATCTAAAAATTCCTACCCGATTAAAATCAACTAATTTCTCATGAATTCTAGAGGTAAGGAAGATAGCCCAATCAAAATAGATAGTATTTTAGGGGTTGGTTATTGCATAGGCCATGACCACTTGATACTCATGCACATGTTTATCTGAATCTAAGAAAAAACTAATAGCCAATATAGAAAAAAATTCTTGCACATGTAATTGAAAATCAACCAAGAGCAGGGTTATGCATAGTGCCTAATATTCGCTAATTGGGAAAATTTTAGGATTTTAAAATTGGAAATTAGTGAATATGAGGACCCTCGATGTTGTCCCATTCTTCTAAAATTTTTAGGACCAATTTTTTAGTAGGGTCTATTTGCCATATTATATATCCAAACATAGGCATATTTGTACTCGTTGGAAATATGGTTTCAAGCCTGATCTAATGGTGGTATTTTTATGAAGTTATAAGATTATTAAATAGGTCAAAAGTGGCTCCAAATATGACCTTAAATTTTAATGTTTAAAATACCCCAAATTTTGGTATGAAGATGCTCGATTTGATTTTCTTAGGATTCTCCATAATTCACCTTGATTTTGATTAGGATTCGCCATTTTTTTACAAATACATTTTGAGTCCAACCTCTTATGCATAACCCCGACTAAGAGAAAGAAACTTTTGGGAAGATATTTCATAGGTTTAACTAACTTCTTATGAAGCCATAGTAGTATTTTAGCAATATAATAGGTTGCTTGGACACAAAAGAGGGAATAGTCCAAGCAAAAATTGCTATAAAAAATTTTAGGCTTAAGGGAGAAAATACTTGGTCAACAATATTTCTTATAGTTTTGGACTTTGCATCATAGTGTTCAACTACTATCTGAACTAGATTTGAGTAAGTATGCACTCTCCTAGACATGAATTTCCCTAAGGAGTCCCAAAACATGAAGCTTGGTGTCCTATTGAATATTTTTGTAGTATTTTGTCCTCCTATGTCCCTCAATTGCTTCATCTTAATGGTCAAGACAATGTCAAAATATCTTCTAGGTTGTCAACAAACATATTAGACTTATTAGACCCGAGAACTATTATCACAAATATTTTATGAGAAGGGGAAGCATGCAATTGCTCTTGAATTCTACTTATAAAATAACTAAGTGCTTGAAAAGTTTTAGTAGGCTTTGAATAGTTAGGAAATATCTTTTATAAGATTTTACTAATGGTAAGTTTCATAAATGCATTTATGCATACCTTCCTACATGTGCTTCCTACTATAACTAATCTTCTTCTCTCATATATTTGGCTCATACAAACACCTTGATCCACTTTTTCCCTTATTATCATTGTCTTATACAACCAATATCTATTTGAAAATCCGAATTTTATTTAAACATTAGATTTATTGTAAATACCACTTATTTATAATATGGTACAAGGATTTGGTATACTTTTTCATGCCAAATATTTAATATTTATCTCGTTCACTAGAATTGGCAATGTCAAAAATAAAGTGAACCAAACCTTTGATGCTTTTGCCTATCTATTCTCTAGAATACCTGTTTGTGATGTTCAAAATCTTGTAGCTATCTAATTCAAACATGCAATAAGATCCCCTTTCATTTTTAATTATTGCATTAAATCACTTAGTGATAACTCATCTTCCATAGCTCTTCATTCAATTCTTCTAGGTATTTTAGACCATCTTCAACTATATTGATATTATCTTCCTCTAGATTTTCAATGTGGGAAGGGCTAGGTTTCTCCACTATATTTTGACCTTATTTCATTTGTGGGGAATCACCATATGCATGTAATATAGATATATATATCCTCCAAGATTAGTTGTGAATTCTCTTGAAAATAATAGCCCAAATATAGGAGAAATATCAACTACCATTACTTCCTAGATGATAGTGACTTCTAGAATCCTATTCATCACCATGGGTATGTCCTTGACCACTTCAATAGTCTAGACTAGAGTTCCATCTAGTTGCAACACTTTGGAACTAGTCCAAGTGAATTCCATGCCCATTGTATCACAAACAACCTTAGACATGACTATTATGGTAGCTTTAGAGTCCACCATGAAAAAGGAGATATAGAAAGGCAGAGGTCTATTCACACCCATCCCTAGAGTTTTCTGATCTTGAGCTAAATTTAAGTTTGGGTATCCAAATGCACTTAGTGATGTATTATTGTAGATTAAATATACAACGCCAAACATAAATAAAGAAATCACAATAAAGGAATGCAGAACAGTTGTACAAAATGAATGATTTTTATTAATCAATGGAGTTTAGAAACTCCTTTTAAGTACAACAGGGCCTGTAACCCTTTCGTGATACAAAGTTACAATTTGTGCTAGGGTTCTCTGAAACCCTAGCTGGCACAATGTGGTGGCGTCTTCGAAGAATGTATCCTTAACCTCAATAGAATGAGTGGGCTTCGTTGTATCCTTTGGCTCGGACCACTCCAGCTTAAGCAGCTGCTATCAACAAATCAGATTTACCACTAGAATCTTGCACACATTTAAAATTATCAAAGAGTTAGAAACTAATAAGAGGGATCCACTGTGTGAGCCCTCAAAAGCAGTCTAAAACCCTAGATTTATGAAATAAAAATAAACGAAATGCAGAATTCAACAGCAGATTAATACATAAAGAAATATTACTTGCTTTAGACGAATCTATACCTTTTCCTGTTAACGCGGCGAGACCAGGCGGTGGCGATGGATGCGGCGAAAGGGTTTAGTTCAGACTTAGGGTCGTAGAAGACTCAGAAGACTCGGGATTAACAGCAATAGCCAACTCCAGTCTTAGATTGGAAAGATAGGTAGGTTTAGCCGAAGATATAGATAGCGTTTGAGCCATCAAGGTGACTCAATTTATAATCTACTCTTAGGGCACACTTTAGGGTTTTAACGACACTTTGAACGTGTGGCTAAGATTAAAGTGGATCCAAGGGTAGAGAATAAATCTAGGTTGTGAAACAGATTAAGATGGATGGACGGATGAGATTAAATGAAGGATGGACGGCTCAGATTAAATCACTTAAACTTTATTTATATATATATTAAAATATTAAAAAATATATATAAATATTAATTTAAATAAATTTGGAGATGAAAAATGGCGGGAAAAGTGAAATTGGGCCAAATAATGGTGGGAAAGTGTGGATTTGGGCCAAATAATGGCGGGAAGGATGGATGACTGACACGTGGATGACAGGAAGGTATAGATGACTTACAAGTGGCTGGATTTTGGTGTCTATAGATGCCCCTTTTTGAGCTGCTTTGTGTGAAGACACAATGCAACACAAAAACTTAAGACACCTGAAAATCTGGATCAGACGCAACTCTCTCTCAAGACTAAAGCATAACTTTGAAGACCAAAGAATAAAGAATATTTAAAATTTTTCAGCTTACCCCCTCAATTGGTGAGCGAGAATGGTTCTCACAAGCCAATTGGAAGAAATTCGGAAGAAAATGAACTGTTTTTGCCCCAACGGTGAAAAAAGGGGTTGGTGTATGAACCATTTGTTTATGTCCCAACAGAAAAGGGGTTGGTGTACAAACCAGAAAAGAATATGATTGAAGACGATATGAGTGATGTGAAAGATGGACCGTTTTCTGCCCCAATGATTATAAAGGGATTTTTGCCAAACTGTAAATTCCATGATCATGTAAGATGAATTCCACTATAGGAAAATTAGAAATTGATAACGGATGCCCCAACTCCTGTGTGTGAATCCACATTGTTGATGAAATTGCCTTGTTGACACCATTGATATGCAGAGATGAAAGATGCATGAAAGAGTCCAGAACTCAGAGATGCTCCTAGTGACTGTATGGATAATTCCTCGGGTCAGAACCAATCAACCTAGGTAGCCACAATATCTAGCAAGACTTAAAATAATGATGATTTGAAAGATTGTCCATGTTTAAGGCCCCATGAACTAGGCCATCAATGACAACTGTTGAGCAAAATAATCTTGGTATGACGTCACTTGAAAAGTAGAATACCCAAAATTGATTTCCAATTTTCAAACAATAAAATAATTGATGATGATAAATGGTAAGTGTCCTTATGGTGGTTTAATCCTCTTACCGAATTGCATGGATTCAAATTGCTGCAATCGCCAAGGTGATAGAATATACCACTAGATACGAGGTTTACTTTAATTTGATTTGGAAAAAATATGCATGATGAAATAAGAATGAAATTGACGATAGATCAGAAGAATTGATGAATGTGGTTAATTTTGTGAAGGTTTTGAATATTTTTAACCCAATTTGTAAAACAATGATGAATGATGCGCTTTTTGAGCAAAATGACAAAATTTGTGTCCAAAACTGTTGTAACCTTCACAAAATGTTTTATTATGATAAAAAGAATGGATGAATGCAATTTGATGAAATTTGGAGGAGGTAAGCTTCAATTTTGCAGGTTTTGTTCCTTTATTCAATACTGACACCAAACGCTAGTCAGCGTTTGTGATTGGCATAGACGCCTGTCGGTGTTTAGGCGCTCTACAGATGCAGGACTGCATCTGAATCTGCCATGAAACGCCCAACTGTGTTTCAGGGTGCCAAAATCAGCTATTTAAATAGTTTCAACGAGAATTTTGCTCATTTGTGCATTTGAGCTTGAGAGAAGTGCGTCTGAGGGAGTGGAGTGAAGTGGAGTGAAAGGTTGTGTGGGAGATTGAAGCACGCGGGAGCTATGGCAGAGATGGGAGCGGACGGGCCAGTGCAGCCAGCTGAGGTAGTTGTTCATTTAAGCAAGTACTTATTATGTGTTTTTTTTTTTTTTCGGAAAAATTTGTAACAAATTTTTGTTTTGTTGTTTTGCAGCTTAGGGTGTTAGAGGCACGACACCGATTCTCCCCTATAATTCTGGGGATGAGGAGGTCGTTGTCCCAGGAAGACTAGGAGGTATTGGAGGTAGTGGGACTAGTAGAGGTAGCCTGGTTGGAGGTAGTTCGGGCGAATGAGGGGTACCTCTCGGCTTTGGCCGAGAGGTGGGATCCAGATCGGGGGACGTTTCAGCTCCCGACTGGAGAGATGACGGTGACGCTTGAGGATGTATACCGCATCCTCAAGGTGCCCGTGGAGGGGGCGCAGGTGGAGGTTGGATGAGATAGGGCCATGGATATGGTCAAGGTGTTTGGGGATGACTGGAGGGAGATCCGAACGAAGAGAGGGGGATCCCATACTTGGCCATGTATACGGCCAAGGAGTTGGGAGCGGTGGAGGCTCTGATGATGTTCGTGTTGGCCAACATTGTGGCCCCAAACAGCACCGGGTGCAGGTTCCCATAGAACCTGATGGGTGTAGTGAGCGAGATGCTCACTAATAGGGTAGTGTATGCCTAGGCACCCGCTTTATTGGAGCAGGTGTGCCGGGAGTTGTATGAGGTTCGGAGATGAGGCCGAAAGGGCCTGGGTTGCAGTGTGGTGCTCCAGTGCTGGGGCTGGGAGCACTTCAGAGTGGCCCAACCGAAGGGGTTGCCATGGGCTCACTGGGATGTGAGCCAGGCTTATGGTAGGAGATGGCCAGTGGTGGAGGAGAGACAATCGAGCCGCCCCGTGAGATCGGGGCAATGGTATAGGAGACTATGGGCAGACTTGACAGATGTCCAAGTCATTTGGAGGCCCTGGCGGGAGGCGAGGTGGATCGGGGATGGAGTGCACCTGAGATGGGTGCGACAGGCCAGATGGGTAGTGGGGCGGAGCCACGACAAGGCAGAGTACATACAGATGTCTCGAGTACTTCGCCAGGTCAGATTGAGGCAGGATGTCCCCGGTAATCCAGTGCGCTATCGGAGGCATAGATCAAAGGGGGATTTGCCGTGTGCCAAGCCATGAAGGGAGGCAGTAGAGGACGATGAGGACATGGAGATCCCCAACATGGACGACGTCGGGGTGACAACTGAGTATGCAGCATGGATGGCCGCAGATCCAAGTTGGGAGCCACCATTGGTGGCTAGTGGAGCCGGAGAGCCCGAGGCTGGGGCTGTAGAGGGCGAGGGAACCACAGAGGTTCCCAAGCGTAGGGAGGGTCCCCGCCTTCGATCTGACAGTCGAAGGCAAAAGGGGAAGATGGCACGGTAGGCTCCGAGGAGCGAAGATGATGGGGAAGATGGCGGAGAGGGCCTAGGAGAGGCCATAGGAGAGGCTAGGGAGGTACCCCCTAGCGGGCATGAGAACGAGCTGGCACAGCTGCAGTAGCAGATAGCAGAGCGCGATGCTATGCTAGCTACCCGAGATGAGAGGATAGCTCGGTTGCAGGCGGACTTGGATGGAGCAACAAGGGTGCCCCAGGATGACAGGGTGACGAGACTCCAGGCAGAGCTAGCGGAGCGGGAGCGACGACACGGGATAGACATAGCTAGGCTTAGGTCTAGGACTCGTTACATTGAGGATCTGGAGGACACATTGTTTAGGAATCACATTGTGTTGCCTGATCCTCCATCCTCATCTGTCTCTAGGCATAGTGAGTCTAGGCACACCACTAGGTCTAGGGCTCCTACTAGGTCTTACGGGTCCTCTTTTGATGGTTAGCTTAGTGCTTAGATGCACTCTTTATGAGCCTTGGTGCTCTATTGTATATTGTAGCCTTTTGGCATTCATCGTACAGTTTGACCTTTATACATATATATATACATGGCTTTTATTTATTTGGTGTTTTACTCTCTTTTGTGTGAATGCCTATGTTTTTGTGATGCATGTTTTTATATGTTTTAATGTTTTTGATGCATATGTGATGGAATGGAATGCAAAATTATAGATGATTAATGCGAGACTAAGTAAATGAAATATGCACTAAGAAGCACTCATACTTTTAGATAGTTAGATTGAGCGAACTGTTATCATAATTGTTTAATCAGGGGCACCGAACTTGGTGGCTTGTGAATGGATGACGTATGGAATGACATGAATATGGAAGAAGATATGGAGGGTGATATGGAGGTTGATATGGAAGAGCTGTTTTACAAAGACTCAAACATGCTAGTGGTATCAAACAAACTTACTAACACTCGCCTAATTCAACTAGGACCAAATGTGTGTGCATGCAAGTTCATTAACCAAATCGAAGCATGGTAGTGACTCTAGGCAATCAAAAACTCGTGTGTGTGCAAGTGTGTTCATTAACCTCATCTTTCATAAATTAGGTAACCTCTGTTATGGAGAAGACCCCGAAGCTAGTTTGTCCGTATGAGCATTCGGAGGTCTCTTTTTGAGGAGAGACATGTCGCCACGCAATGAGTATACTCCACTTGCCAGTCAAGCGTCTATAGCCCCGGTGAAGGTTAACTCCATAGTCCATGTTGTTTTTGACCTTTGTAAGCCTTGGGGATGACTACCTATCCGTCTGATCGGACAAGTAGTACGATCCTTACAACTTATTTGGGATCAGTGGTGTGTGAAAAATGTTCATTTCCTTAGAGCTTTGGGGAATCGAATTCTCAACCGAAGTATGATGAGAATTTTACCCTATCCTTACTACTCTGTTTATATTTATATTTTGTGATTTCTTGTGATAGTGGTAAGAACCACTGTTTTATGGACTATGTTTGCATGATAGGACAAATGAGGATTACCCTTTTCACTTTAAGGCATAACCCAAGGATGGTGTTATCTCTCTTTTACACAAGATGTTTTTAAGATGTGAAAATGTGATAGGTTCAAGACCGCTTTTGAAATCATTTCCAAATACTCAAGATTTTATTTAGTGTAATTTGTGATATGGCCCTAGAGAACTTTGACATGCATTTCAAAGTTTTCTTAAAACACTAGGAATGGCTGAGAGACTGAAAACATTTTGGCAATGTAAATATGTGCAAATGGAAAATGGGTGTACAAATGACAATTCGGTTTGATGGATTTTATGAAGGTGCCCCTGATTAAGGCAACATGACTTTTGCTTGACCAAATTTTATATCCAAAAGATAGAATGGTCTCTAACATGATATGCAACTATGGCTGAAAATGAAATGTTATGGTTTTCAATGAGATGTATGCACATGAAATGCAATGTTTTTGAATGAGATGTATGCAACTAAAAATGAAATGCAAATTCTTTTTATTTTATTTGTTTTTTTTTTTTTTGTTTTTTTTGTTGTACAAGCCATGTATATATGTACATATAAAATTCAAACTATGCGTAGAATGCCCTCAAGTGTATAACATTAAGTGGTTCGGGTTCTTCCTCTCCCTCTAAACTGGCAAGTCTATAAGTTCCATTACCCACTCTTTCAGTGACCATATATGGACCTAACCAATTAGCCACGAATTTATCTCGAAGATGCGACAATGCATTGGTGTTTTGTTGATTCTCTTTAAGGACAAGATCCCCTACTTGAAATTCTCTTAGATGAACTTTGGCATTGTAAGCACGTTTCAATCGGGCTTGATAAACTCGCAAATGCTCTAAAGCATTGATTCGTTTTTCATCTATGAGTGTGAGTTGATCAAGACGTGCTTGTCTAGCAGTATCATCATCGATAAATTCTCGCAAAGAAATTCGTAAGGAAGGGATCTCGAGCTCAAGAGGCATGATTACTTCAGCTCCATAGACCAAAGAAAAAGGCATTGCCCCAATGGGAGTTCTGATGCTTGTTCTATAAGCACATAATGCCAAGGGGATTTGTGTATGCCAATCTTTATGATTTTATTTAACAAGTTTCTTAAGAATAGCAATTATGGTCTTATTGGAAGCTTCAGCTTGTCCATTGGCTTGTGGGTAGTAAGGAGTTGAGAAAATATGTTGGATATTATACTTTTCGCAAAGAGCTCGAACATCCTTATTCTTAAAAGACTTGCCGTTATCAGAAATGATTTTAGAGGGAATACCAAAATGACAAATGATATGGTGAAGTATAAACTCCACAATTCTAGGACCTGTCGTACTGGTTAGAGGAATAGATTCAACCCACTTTGTGAAGTATTTAGTGGCTGTAATGATGAAAGTATGTTGTCCTGAAGAGGCAGGTGAAATATTGCCAATTAAATCGAGACCCCATTGTGAGAAGGGCCAAAGGCTTTGGATGGGCTGTAAAGCTTGTGATGGTATATGGATTAAATTAGAGTGTTCTTGACACTTTTTACATTGTTTAACATATTTGCAACAATATTGTTCCATAGTGGGCCAATAATACCCCATACGTAAAATACGCTTTGCAATGGCCATTCCACTAAAATGACCACCACAAGTACCATCATGGGCTTCAGCAATAGCTCTATGTGTTTCACATGCTTCTAGACAGCGGAGGAGTACTCCATCATATCCACATTTATACAACACATCCCCCAAAAGAACAAAACGAGTTGCCTTTTGCTTAAAGCAGTGGTGGGCAGTTCGAGAAAAATCAGATGGGAGTGTTCCAAACTTGAGGAAGGCTACTATCTCACTAGACCAAGGCTCATATGGATCCGAATGGATAAAGCAAACATCTTTTTCATCCTTAGACTCAGCACGGACAATTGCAAACTTAGAGATTGTGGAAATGATTAGGGGCTGTACCTCTCCAAGGGAGTCCTTTGGAATCAATGATCCAAGAGAGGCCATGGCATCCGCAAATCTATTAGTCGAACGAGGCAAACTAGTGATGTCATACCAATCAAACTTAGAGAGCAATTTCATTGCTACATCATGATAAAGCTTAATGGTAGGTTCTTTGGCTTGGTATTCTCCTGTAATTTGTTTAACCACGAGTTGAGAATCCCCAAATATTTGAATACGCTTAATACTCATAGCTATGGCTGATTGAAGACCTAAAATTAAGGCTTCATACTCTGTTGTATTATTGGTGCATTGGAAGTCTAGTTTGAATGATAAAGGGATGGGAATCCCTTGAGGTGTATGAAACACAACTCCAGCGCCTTGACCTTTCACGCACTTAGAGCCATCAAAGAATAGCGTGATGTCAACATCTTCCTTCGGAATGATGTCCTCTTCGTGTTCAGTGATAGCAAATACCGAATCATCTGGGAGCTCAATAATCAAAGGATGATCACTAGGTAGTGGAGCTTCCGCAAGTTGATCGGCTATAACTTGACCTTTAACAAGTTTTTGGCTAATGAATTCAAGATCGAATTCGGTAAGCAACATTATCCATTTAGCAATACGAGTGTTATTATAAGTGTGAGACATCATATAACGCATAGGGTTTTCTCTAGCTATGACATATGTTGTATGGCTAAGCATATAATGACGAAGTTTCTTAGTGGAAAAAACCACTGCTAAGCACAACTTTTCCACATAAGCATATCGGGTTTCATAGCTTACCAATGTTCGACTAAATATAATAGACAGACTTGCTCACGATTTTGTTCATTCTTTTGTGCAAGCATTGTCCCTAAGGCAAAGTCCGTTGCTTGAGATATAAAGATTGAAAGGGACCCCTGGACGAGGCGGAGTTAAGACTGGCGAAGACGCTAAGTACTGCTTGATGTCATCAAAGGCTTTCTGACACTCATCTGTCCATGAAAATTGTACCCCCTTTTGTAGTAGGTGGCAAAATGCCCTACATTTATCAGAAAGTTGTGCAATAAAGCGACGGATTGAATTAATATTTCCTTGCAAACTATGCAACTCCTTCAAATTAGTTGGGGGACACATTTCCATAATGGCTTTGACCTTGTTTGGGTCCACCTCAATACCTCGTTTAGAGATAATAAAACCTAGGAGTTTTCCTGAGGTAACACCAAAGACACATTTCTTAGGGTTCAACCTTACTTTATGCTCTAGAAGTCTATCAAAAACTTTTTCCAATACATCAAAATGCTCTTGTTGAGTTTTAGATTTTGCCAATAAATCATCCACATAATCTTCGATAATCTTATGCATATAATCGTGGAAAATATAAGTCATGGCTCGTTGATAGGTTGCACCTACGTTCTTAAGGCCAAAGGGCATCACCCTGTAACAAAAAGTTCCCCAAGGTGTGGTAAATGCTGTTTTGTGTTGATCTTCAGGGTTTATTCGAATCTGGTTGTATCCTAAAAATCCATCCATGAATGAAAGCATTTCATGACCAGCGTAGGTATTGACAAGAGTATCAATGTTTGGAAGAGGAAAGTCATCCTTAGGACACGCTTTATTTAGATCTCAAAAATCGGTGCAAACACGTATCCCCCCGTTAGGCTTGCGAACGGGTACCATGTTAGAAAGCCACTCAGGATAATCAATCGGGACGACAAATTTAACATCCAGAAGTTTCTAAATCTTCGATTTAACTATGAGGGCCATGGTAGGATGCATTTTCCTAAGTTTCTGTTTGACAGGTTTAGCATCTTTTTGTAAGGTGAGGTTATGGACAACCAAATTAGGGTCTAGGCCTGGCATGTCTTTGTAAGACCATGCAAATATCTCCTTCTTCCGCTTGAGTAGAGCAATCATTTGCTCTTGTTCCTCTGATGATAGAATTTTAGCCAGTTTCATAATTTGGGTGCCATCTTGGTCTGTACTAAGGTCTACATCGATAGTTTCTTCAATAGACATGTGGGAACCTTCCTCAAGGCGATGGGGAGTAGGGATCGGATTTATGTCATCTAAAATGTCATCAAGCTCCTGTGCCTTGCTCTCGTTTATTTCTGCTGGAAGACCTCCGGCTTAGAAGATGAAGGTGAATGTGGAGGTGAAGGAGGAATGTAGTTGGCGGAAGCCCTTAACAATTCCTCGAAAAGGATGAACTCTGAAATAGATGGAGGGGATGAAATCCGATCCATGTCAATCAGGCTTGGGTTGATCGGGATTGGCTCATCTGGATCATATGGATTATGGAGCGAGGTGAATAAGTCTTCAAAATTCATTGTCGACTTATGGAATAAAGGATGGGCGGAATGGAAGGGAAAACCGGTGAAGACCTCAGAAGACCTGAAATGCAAAACAACATAATTTTTCAGTTTTTTTTTTTTTTTTTAGTTCGAGTTTTTTTTCTTTTTTTTTTGCAGTGGTGAAAACCACTATTACACACATACATAAAGCAATAAAGTATTTTTATATATTTTGATTTTTTTTTTTTTTTTTTTTTGGGAATTTTCTAATTGATTTTTTTTTTTTGGTAGTGGTGAAAACCACTATTTTAGTATATACATATAATACAGGTTTGGATTATGGCTTATGGATGTGGCGGAGGGGGTGGTTCACCTCGTTCTTGTGGAAGAAACAAGCGAAAGATGGCTTCTTGGAGAGGGAACAATTGGAGATAAAACTCGTCTTGTTCAGTGAGGGTAACAATTGGCACCGACTCTTCTTCAGATTCATCACCATTTGACATGACGTCAAATTCTTCATAGGCTTCATCTTCGGATTCGTTGGGGTGGAGGATTTCTTCTTCTGAATTAAGATTAATGCTTTGAAAAGCTTGTTCAAAAGAAGAAAGGGATGGAAGTGGTTGGTAGCCCAGACCAAAACGCTCAGTGGGTCTCTGGTATGGCATATCGATGCGTTCAGTTATCCCTTGCTCGTATCGACCTAGGCCAAATTGCTGCCAATTATGTCCGTGGAAATAGCGAGAGGGAAAACCCTCCATCCTTTAGATATTGGCGAGGACTGGATGCTTGGGTTCTAGTATGGTGGTAGGACTAGAAGATGACTCTATTCCCCCATATACAAAATTAATGGAATTTAGCATAGAACCCATGTTATAAACCGATCCAATGGATAAATGTTGGTCATGTGGACAACCAAAATCTTTAATTGTTTGCACATTAAACGGTGTGATGTGGACATCTTGGATGGCATACTCACCAATACCTACATCAGTTAGATGGACCTTAACTTGGGAGAGAGATGGACTAGATGATGGAATAGAAGAATGTGGGATAGAAGAATTAGAAGGATTTGGTTGGGTTGATGCTTCACTGACTTGTGAAACATCAGCTGGTGATGGTTGGGAAGATGGAGGAATAATAGGTGATGTTGAAGAAGGTGTAGAAGAAGGGGGTAATGACGTGGAAAGAGATGATTGGTCATGGCCACATGTGCATGTGGTCACTGATGAAGAAGGAAGATTAGGAGATGAAGAAAGTGGTGAATGAGATGGAATAGAAAAAGAGGAATATGGTTGCGATATGATGGGTAGCTCCTCAGGAATGGGAGCTTTAGAAGAAGATGGTATAAAATAAGTAGATGGGGTCAAGAAAAGATGAGTGGATGGCAACACAATCTCATAAGGATTTGAGACATAGTTGCAATGTTTGAAGGGTTTAGTGTCAGCAGGTACACAATGAACCTGTCCTTCATATACATACTTCAGACATTGATGCAATATAGAAGGGACACATCTCATCTCCCTAAGCCAAGGCCGTCCAAGCAATACATTGTATGCCATGGACCCTTCCAATATGTGAAACAAGGTATGCAAATTTCAGGCCCCTACCTCAATGGGCAAGATAATCGTGCCAACCATGGAAGATAAAGCATCATTGAATGCTTTAAGAGTAAAAGTCGACTTGGTGATAAGGGATGGCGACAGCTCTAGATGACTCAACGTCGATGTTGTAATGATATTGATTGAGGAACCGGTGTCAATTAAGACTCTCTTGAATGGCTTGTGATCGATCTTGGCCATGATATGTAGTGGAGGATCTATACTTTCTGTTGACAAAGGTTTGATTTCAAAATCATAGAAAGTGATGGAGGGCTCCATGCATGTTTGAATACTCTCCACAAAGTTGTTGAAGGCATTAGTATCTTGAGTTTGAAGCTCGATTGAATTTAAGATTTCCATTAATGCATCTCTATGCGGGGGAGATTGTTGAATGAGGTCATAGATCGATAACTTGGCAAAAGCCATTTTTAAACTGGTAGTTAATCGGCTACTCAATGACATGATGGGTCGTTGGCATTGAGTAGAATGATTTAGCGATTATTGAGAAGTACTAGCACGTCATTGGGTCACTGTTACTTGAGGTGGACTGGGGGTTTGTATAGGTGGCTGTGGTTCGGCCTGATTCAGTTGGTTCGCCCTTTGACCCCAGGTTACTACGTTAATAGTACCCAAAAAACCTTGGTATGGTTGTACATGGTTGACTTGATTAGGAGGAGTTACCTGAGTTACTCCCCCTGAAGTTTTTGGAGCTTCCTCCCTATGTGGAAGGGGTGTTTGAAATATACCAAGATTTTGATTTTGTTGGGCTAAGGGGCTATCCAATTTAATGGCTCCAATCTCAATAAGATCTTGGATCACATGTTTGAAAGCTGTACAATTATTGATATCGTGCCCATTTTGCCTATGATAAGGACAAAATAGGTACTCCTTGTAATATTTCCCCCTTCTAGATGGTTCTAAAGGTTTAAACTCAGGTAAAGTTAACTGATTTGTGCTATATAACTTGTTGAATATGATCACATATGGTTCATCTAAAGGTGTGAACTGTTTCTTGGGACGATTTGTTTGCCAAGGTCGAGTTTCCATGGTTGGCCCAGTATTGTGAGCTGGTTGAGGAGGGGCGGGTACCGCATGATAAGCAATTGGTTGCGGTTGAATTTGCATTACTTGTTGTTGTTGAGCCATTACGGGCTAGCTCGCCACCACTTGATTAACTTGGTTAACATTTGAGGCTGTACTAGCCTGTGCTTGTTTGTTTTGGCCATAATTATTATTTTGTTGTTGGCCCTTTTGTTGCCATTCTTTTCTACGGGGTTTTAAAACACCCTCCTGGACTTTAATGTATTCTATGATACTTGCTTGGGCCAAAGCCTCTTCAAAAGTCCTGTATTGTTGTAATTGGAGTAACCAAGAGATAGGTTTTAGACAACTATGGGTGAACATTTTGGTTAACTCCTCCATTGGTAGGGAGAATGGCAATTTATTAATGATAGCCCTCCAACGGTTTCCAAAGTCATAAAGAGTCTCATCGTCATGTTGCTTGAGATTGTATAAGTCGGACAATGAGACTTTCCTTTGTACATTTAGGGAGAATCGTTCTAAAAATAGATTAATCAATTGCTCGTAAGCATAAATGCTATGGTGAGCTAAATGATTGTACCATTGTACAACATCTCCCCCTAATGTCTAAGGAAAATTTCTGAGCATAAGAGCGTCATTATTTTGGATTCTAAAGCGGGCATGCATGAATGAGCTCACATGTTCATGAGGATCCTCAGTTCCTCAAAATTTGTCAAACTTCGGTAATGTGAAATCGGTCGGATATGGCGGTGAAGGTACCGAAGGATGAATTGGTTGATTGATCAACGACCTTAGCATAGGTTTCTGACTAGATGAGCCAGGCATGTTGAGCATAAGGTTGTCAATCTGTTGTTGCATAGCATGGAGTCGAGAATCTTCATGAAATTTTTGACTTGTTTGATGATTATGATGATGCAATGGAGGAGTGGAAAAATGATGAGATGGGATGAAATTTCCTGGATTAGGCGGTGTGGAATGGACAGGTTGTTGGCATGGATGATACCGGAAAGAAGGTGATTGGGGTGGATGATGAACTGGACTAGGTTGGGAGAAAGGTGGGGTAGGAATGGACACCACCGAAGATTGGGGTACCTAGGTGGGGCCTGAGCTAAGAAAAGCTGGCTGGGTAGAAATTGGTTGGGGTGTAGGATTTACTACGATAGGTGGTTGGGCATTTTGTTGTTGTTGTTGCTGAAGCAACTTGTCGAGGTACTCCCTAACCTTATTAATATCTAACCCAAGGGAGGTGGTATGATTGGATGAAGGTGGAGGGAAGGCTGCCATGGTAGTCACAGGAGACTGCATAGCAGGGGCAATGAAGGTGGCTAAAGTAGGTGGTACCTGGGAAGAAACAGTAGACTGTGCCCCAGGTAGGGTGAAACCATAAATGGTTTGGGAAGAAGAGGGTTGAAATTGGTCATGTCTAGAGGAGGTTCCACTAGCCTCATAGAGAGAATTTGTGTACACCTGGGTAAATGGAGGAGAAAGTGGTCGGGAAGACACTACATTTGTCTCCAAAGGAGGACAATTGAGCATCTGGGAAGATGTTGGAGATGAAGCCGGCTGAGCAGATATAGCATTAGCCTCAAAGATGGGGCTAGTGTAGACCTGAGTGAAACCAGTGGGTAGGGTTGATGCAATATCCTACTGAAAAATAGAATCTTGCATAGGGGAATCTTGGATTGGCTCAAGGACATAGCCAGTGCCATCTCTTAAGTGAGTTTGCACTTGGGCCATATCAATGTGGGTAATATGATAGGAATTGTCTTCCTCCATGGGCATGGCCATGCGATAGACAGTAGAAGGACGTGAAAGAACTGCAGGCGAACCTGCCTGAAATTCACTAGGATAAGTGGTCATGTTGGTGGTGGGGATGTTTTGTGAATTATTCATTTAACACTTTAGATTGATTCCTTGTTAAGACCATAACGCAATAAATCTAAAAAAATTCAGAAAAGAAGAATGCCAAACTTGAATGATAAATTTACACTAAAGAAATTATCAGAAAATAGTCACAACCTAGGTTTCAACCAATGTGTCTTACCTGCGGTTAATTACTTATTTTCTGATCTTAATCTGTAGTAAATTTTAAGTGTCCGGTTTATGAGTTTTGCATGTGATCTAATCTTGAATTATTCACAAAAAAGGTAAAAACTATGGCTATGAAAGGACAACGAGATTCTTACTGGTGATGAAATCCAACAAGTTTGCTCGGGGGTGACCTATGGTGTCTGAGGCAGAATTTTAATGGATGGAGATGAATTCCACCGTCACTAAACTTCAAGCAATACCTGGTGATGAAATCCAGATATTATTGTTTTAAATGCAATATGAAATGCAATGAATTTTATTTTAAGTGTTTTAGTTGTCTAATGTATACATACAAAGCTATAAATCAAAAGTTCTAATGATCTAAGCAAGAGGCCAGTGAAAATATGCCATTTCCTCCGAAGAAGTGGAGTACACCGTTTAAAACCCCCTGCCTACCAATGATATCAGATATCAAATGAGCAACCGGAAGGTTCGTCCACTTCTCTGCCTGGAATCACCCAATGGCAGGAGTACTATTGACATCCAATCAATAGTCATACTTAGATAACTAAAATAGATAATTCGTAGCTATTCTAATATGCGACTAGGTATGCAATTTTTTTTTTTATGCAAGCAACAACTAATAATGCAATGCGAGAAAAATTTAACTAAAAATGTAACAAAAAAAATGTATATACGACTTAAGCTGTTCTTTTCCAAATTACTTAGTTTTTGTTCATTTTAAAGCAATGATCCGAAAAAGAAACAGAATACGATTGAAAAACCAAAAACGTAAAAAGTACAGTTTAACAAAGAAAAAAAAATGCACTTACTCGAAAGCCTACGCTTTTTCTGTAAAACTGCCTTCAAACGCCCAAGGGAGTCTGCATAGGCTGAAATGCACCTCTGCGTTTCGGATCGGACTTCCAGACGCCGCTCTGCGTCTGCTGTGTTTTCTGCAAACTCCTCAAAAACCCTAGTTCACTGGAACAACGAATTTCATGATTTTCGGAACCTGCAAAATAAAACAAAAACAGGAATAGATCAGTAAAGCAAGTATTAAAAACATGAAACCCTAGGGCGTCCCACCGTGATTGCCATTTGTAGATTAAAGATACAACGCCAAATAGAAATAAAGAAATCACAATAAAGGAATGCAAAACAGGTTGTACAAAATGAATGATTTTTATTAATCAATGGAGTTTAGAAACTCATTTTAAGTACAACAGGGCACTGTAACCCTTTTCATGATACAAAGTTACAATTTGTGCTAGGGTTCTCCGAAACCCTAGGCGGCACAATGTGGTGGCATCTCCGAAGAATGTATCCTTAACCTCAATAGAATGAGTGGGCTTCGTTGTATCCTTTGGCTCGGACCACTCCGGCTTAGCGACTGCTATCAACAAATCGGATCTACCACTAGAATCCTGCACACATTTAAAATTATCAAAGAGTTAGAAACTAATAAGAGGGCTCCACTATGTGAGCCCTCAGAAACAGTTTAAAACCCTAGATTTATGAAATAAAAATAAACGAAATGTAGAATTCAATAGCAGATTAATACATAAAGAAAGATTACTTGCTTTAGACGAATCTATACCTTTTCTTGTTAACGCGGCGAGACCAGGAAGCAACGATGGATGCGGCAAAAGGGTTTAGTTCAGACTTAGGGCCGTAGAAGACTCAGAAGACTCAGGATTAACAGCAATAGCCAACTCCAGACTTAGATTGGAAATACAGGTAGGTTTAGCCGAAGAGATAGATAGCGTTTGAGCCATCAAGGTGACTCAATTTATAATCTACTCTTAGGACACACTTTAGGGTTTTAACGACACTTTGAACGTGTGGCTAAGATTAAAGTGGATCCAAGGGTAGAGAATAAATCTAGGTTGTGAAACGGATTAAGATGGATGGACGGATGAGATTAAATGAAGGATGGACGGCTCAGATTAAATCACTTAAACTTTATTTATATATATATTAAAATATATTAAAATATTAAAAAATATATATAAATATTAATTTAAATAAATTTGGGGATGAAAAATGGCGAGAAAAGTGAAATTGGGCCAAATAATGGTGGGAAAGTGTGGATTTGGGCCAAATAATGGCGGGAAGGATGGATGACTGACACGTGGCTGATAGGAAGGTATAGATGACTTACAAGTGGCTGGATTTTGGTGTCTACAATTATATAGGGATGCTTTGAGAAAATCTATCTATTTGAGACTCAACAATGCATCATACATACTGGCATTTAAGAGGGTCTTCTTTACCTCTACAATGTTTTATCTAAAGGATTTCGATAACTTTTTTTCCTTTGAGATTGGCTCCTCAAACCTATTTTGGTAAAATTACATAGATTCTTTCCTTTACATTTTGGTAATAGATAGAAAATGTAGGTTCCTCTAGGTTTTTTCATCAGTTTTCTCTTGATTAGGTTTATCTAGATTTGGTTACTCTTTAGGTTGTTTCTTGATATGTTCCTTTTGTAATCGAGTTATCACCTTCAAACTTTGAACCTTTTAGGGATCCAATAGGAGGGGTCTCTTCCTATATTTGGTCAAAATGTGACACATCAAAAAGCTTGCAAGTTAGCCAAAATTTATGGTCTAGGTCCATAAGCATTCCCACTAGTACTTTAAATTATTTTTTGACTATCTATGTTGTAATTAGCTGGAATTGATGTTGGTATACCATATAGATGTCAACACTATGGGGATAATTGTAATCGAGGTATCAATAATCCTCTTGGGCTATATAAATATCACCCTGTTAGCTTCTAGCAAAAACAATTTTCTCTTTGATTTCATTCCTAGCTGAAGCTTATTAGTATTTTATAACATAGGGGTATATTCTTTGTTGCTATCCTTCAAATATTATTTTAGTATTCTTCCACTCAATAATAGTAATCATTGTTAGATTCATAATTATTATTTTGGTTTTAGAGTAGGCAAATATTACATTGTGATATCTAGAATGGTAGGTTGAGGGGATTTCTTGGATTTAGGTAGAGTAGATAGTGAAAGGATTGATGGAGTCAAAAGCAATGCTTTTTGGTTGTATTGGGAAATGTTTATAAATTATGGCATCAACACCTTTGGATGGAGCTTATTAACTAAGATGAGGGAATTTTTTTTTTCCATAGCAACTTAAAAAATATAGGGAAATCTTATCTCATTTGATTACCAAATATACAAGCATAAGTTTGGAATGACAATCCAGAGGTCGTAGATATAGGCTTGAGCTTGGAAAGGTCTCACTTCTTGAGGTATTCTACTCCATATATTACTAAATTGGATCTTGAAATTTATGATGTTCTCCTAAGGATGCCTCTATATGAAAGTAAACTATGTGAGAAAAGAAAAGGAATCCTCTACATATTGAAATTGAAGATAAAGAGCTCAATTTTTTCAACCCATGTATTTATTCTACATTCACCTAAAGAGTGATACAAGGCTAGTATGTTGCCTATGAAATATAGAGTTAATAACCATACCATTATATCTTCATGAATGATATTGTGCATAACAATCATAGCAATTATTTCTTGGAAATATTCATAAGCTATCTTTTCACTACTATCATAGGAGTACAAGGATTTTAGCATTAATTTTAAGATATCATTAATATTTTGAATATTTAGAGGTTTGAAACTATTCAAACTAGGGTATATTCATCCAGCCATGGTTCTATATAGGGATGTGGTAGGTGATTATAGGGATACAACCTATAGAGGAGCAGGAATTTTGATCGACAAGGTCTAGAGGGGTGATAATGATTTTTCTTCTTTAGGATCCCTAAAGACTATTAACTTGGAAAACTATAGGGGGTCATAATATTCTATATCTATGCCTTCTAGTAGAGTTGCCAAAAAATATTAGGTTATTTAAATATGGAGTCATCAGGAGAATAGGTTGCTTATCCGCTTATGAGACCAAGATCTTTATCATAACCTTGATCTTCCAATATTGCAGTCATATCAAAATTCTTGTGCACATGGTGGGTGTTAGACTTTATAACTTTTTCAACCTATGATTTTTAATCAAGACAAATTCTTGTGATCTAACCCACCAATGTTTTTTTGTGCACTAAATTATATTGAATTTGTCCCACAATGCATCCCAAAACTCTTGATTGCTTGTTGTATCTAGGTATAGAATGTGTGCCCTAGATTGAGATCAAGATTTAATAACTCAAAATTTATTTTAAGTTAACCTCCAAAAAAGGCCAATTTATTTTCTAAATCCAACTATGCAAAATATAAAATAGAAAAGGAATAGGGTTCAAAGAAGAGTAGGGACATGGAAAAAATATAAGGTTGAAGAGATTGATTAGATGTGGTTCGAGCTAAGCTAATAAATATATTTTTTGATAAATGAGCAAATACCATTTGCTACCAGTAATATATAATAAACCATTTAATAAGTGCTATTTATAAAATACATGAAAATAAAATATCACAATATTCAACATTCCAAGTACTCTAGTAGAAATAAGACAAAAAATTTCAAGCCTAACAAAAATTACTTCAACTATTAATTGAAATAAGCTAAATAGATTGAAGCCCAATAGAAATTACTTCCATTAAAAAATATAAATTTTGAAAGTGCAAATATCAAAATAATAAAAATTGTTCATACTTCAATTGAGGTAGGTCAAAGAACCCCTAATTGTATTAGAATAGCATAAAAATATAACTTATGATAGATAAACACTAAAATATTTGACAATTTAAAATGAAGGGTGTTTCATTTTTTTATAGAATTTTTGAGCTAAAATAAAGCTAACAATTATGTACAATCATGAGAAAAAATGACCCCAAATGATTAGGAATTATTTGGAACCACTTGACATCTTCAGCATGTTCAACACATCCCTTGCTAGCCTCTCATGGTTATGATTTGTAGGATCTTTAGTTATGCTTTGTTGAGGTGGTAGTTACTTTTAAGCGCATTATTCTTAAAGCAGTATTAATTTACTAAGAATCTTCATTCTGGGATACCGCTTCCCTTTGGTTTGTGTTCTAGGCTACCCTTCTCACTTTTGTAAGCTCTTTACCAGGTTGAAACTTTTGAGAGCCTAGGTGACATCATCACAAGTTTTAACTTATCTACTTTTGAAATAAATACTATCCGCTTTGCAAGATTTTTCACTATGCTAGTTATTTTGGATCAAGCTTGCTAACTTCACTATACAAATTGTTTGACTTACTTCCTTTGTAATGTTGACTTTAAATAATACCAAACTAGTTTGTATAAAAACTTTCAACTTTAATAATCAATTTCAAACCTGGATTGCTTCCTTAAGCTCTATAAGAAAGAATTCAACAAATCATAACTGTAAAAAAATGTCTAGATCTTAAAAACCAAAAAAAAAAATTAATTTTTGAATGTTGGCACAAAAAAACACTATTTACTATTAGTGGAGTAAACAAATCAATTATTACCGTATTAACTTATTTGATTAGATGATCATTCTTATTTACATATAAAATATTACTGATTTTCATAGTTGAACTCCATGATGGTCATCCTATCATCCATGCCACCACTAAATCAAAGCAAAGAAGCCATGAGATGGACTTAAAGGTTTAAACCTCACAATTTCATATAGGATGGATATTCACCTAACCATATTAACTAGATTCCTAAAAGGCCTATAAAGAACTAAGGTGTATGGCTATTAAATTATATTAATGAGATGAGCATATTTAATCTTCAATATCACCTTTATTACAATTATTGTATTTTTATTTGGTTAATGTGAGAAATATTTACGATAGACACTTAGGGCTAGGGCTAGACATTTTCATCTTAGCCATGACCCATGACCCATCATAACGCTGAAGGCTAAAATTATCAATAGGAAATTAACACACAACCTTACACCATGTTTTTTAATAACATAAAAACATTTTTTATAAAAAAAATAAAAATTTATTAATTTTTTTTAATTTTAAAAAGACCACTTTTGATAAATAAGCATGTGATTGAATAAAATCATCTTGTATTTCGAGGTTATCCTCTTAATGTGTCACCCTCTTATCCTATTCATCCTTAGAGAAACATTTTTAATTGTGTGAATAAGTTTCCTTCGTTCTAATGTCAACTCATGTTATCAAGCATTATCACCACTTTTGTCATTATGTGCGCTGAGCAAATCAATAATTACCTTCATTGGATGACTATTGTCATTTATAGTTTTATATTATTGATTTTCATAGCTCGACTTGGTGCTATTCGCCACATCATCGAACGCCATCGAAGTCACCACAAAATTATAGCAAAGGAGCCTTGGTCCATTCTAATTTTAAAAAGACTAACTTTGAAGTATAAGCGTGCAATTGAATAACATCAGTTTCTATTTTGACTTCACCCTCTTATTTCATATTTATCACATGGTAAAATAAATATATGTTTTTAAAAACATATTTTTAGTTTATATTTTTTTTATTGAGTAAATACTTCTTATACATATACATATCCGTCTTGGAGTTGAACCCGGGTCATATTTTTAGTTTATATTAAAAAATTTATTATAATAAATTAATTTTTTTGAGCTCTTAAAACAACATATATTTTATAAAAGTTTAATTATAAAATATTTTTAAAATATATAAAATATTTGTTTTTTAATATCTTAAACAAATTATATAATTTTATTTGTTCATTTATAATTGATTAATTGAAAGAACAATTTTTTTATATAGTTTTGTTTAGTTTGAAAGAATCATTTTAAAAAAAATATTTTATAAAATAAATATTGAGAAGAATTTATTTAGTATTTGCTAACATTTTAGTGCTTATGAAAATGTTTCATTTAAATATGAGAGTGATTAAATGCTTCACAAAAACCCTTAATTTGAATTCAAGATTCATGATTTACAAACTTGATAATGTGATATTAAATTATAACATGAGAATTAAAAATTATTTATTATCTTAATGAATCTTTTTTATATATGCTATATAGTAAATTATTTGTATGAAAAACAATTATTTTTACCTTATGATGTCAAGCTATTTCATAATTTATTTGACTAACAATCATGATATGACTATTATATGAATCACAATTGCTTGTTCTAGATGAAATTAGCCAAAGCCATTAGAAGTCAAAATTTTGTAAGACACTTCAGTTGGTCAAATGCTCTTTGTCAAGTGGAGACAAACCTTATCCTAACCTTAAACATGTGAGACATCCACACTACTCATAATGTATTTTATACTTGTATTGTTGGCATTATGGTATCTTTTAGACCTTATTATGTATGCTTTGCACTTGTTGTGAGAGATTCTCAATCGTATGTGCCTCCTTGGATTGATTTGGTTCCAAGGTTATCAATATATACATGTTTTGATGATTCTACTCATTCATTTAACAATACACATTCCATTGATACTAAAAATTTGCTTGTCACTATATATTTACTTGTTGCATATTCACATGACATTGTAAATTTAGTTAGTATTCCCTGCACTATTGATATTGTAAATTTAGTTGGAGTTCTTACCTTACTAGTACTACATGCTCTTCTATCATGGTAAGTTCAATCAACATTGGGTATTTAGCTAATGCTACACATCTTTCTAGTGCTACATATTCACCTACCACTACATTCTTTACTTGTTTCTTGTCCCTATTTTGTCGATCACTTGGTTGACATGTCTTCAATACTTTTTCTCCTAACTAGATTCTTGAGGATGTGTTCAAATAAAATATGATCAAAATTAAGGGTTAATTCCTTCACTTCCTGATACACTCTTTGAAGCCAAACGAATTTTGGTTTAGCTTTATTCAAGTTGTTAATAACCAATTGAGATTGAGAGTCCCCTCGCATTGTAAATTGATTAATTTATTTTTCTATTGCTAACTTAATTCTTATCTTAAGGGCATGAATTTTTATAAAATTGTTAGTATTATAAGCATTTAATTAAAAAGTAAAATCATACCTCTTTATTGTCTTCATTGAGGATTATTCCCCTACACTATAAATTCTAGGGTTGTCTCATAAAACTTCGAAAGTTATTTTTTATCTATTTTTCTTGAGGAAGTCATTTTAGGATTTGTTTTTAATATATTGCATAGATAGGATTTGATAGTATCTCTAACTAAACATTGGAGTTTGGCCATGGATCTATCTATATTGGAAGCTTCTTATTTGAAACTTTTCTTGTTCCTACTATTCCATACCTTCCAAAGAAAATATTTTGGGATGGTTTTCCAAGTTTCAAGCATGTGTTTATCATTTTTATTGGAAATAAGGGACATATCACGGAAATAAACATAGGTAATGAAGAGAGCATGGAGGCTTCAATTCAACCAAAGTCTTCATAAAGTTATCCCATACTACTCTAGAGAAAGGGCATGCCAACACTATATGAGCTATACTTTCTTCCTAATTATAGCATAAGGGGAAGATAGACGAACCAAAAAATCCTCTTGTATTCAAGTTATCTTGAACTAGCTAATAATTCTGGCAAGCATTCTAGAGAAATAAGTTGACATTTGGAATTGAATAAAGACCAAAAAATTAGATTCCAAGTAATGTTACTTATAGAGCTAAGATTTATTATGGATTTATATCCCCATACAATTAAGTATGTATTTTCAACATAAGATGGTAGTCTTCCAATTAATTGAGATTTTACCATTTTCTAGTTAGGCTATAAATTTGTAGGAAGGCCAAGTTGTTCTTCATTTTTCAACTTATGATTGTGCAGAATGGAATTAAGAGTTTTGCAATTATTATTGTTTATCCACTCCTATAGTCAAGGTTGTATTTGTAGTATCAATTTTTTTAGAATCTTATGAGAGAGAAATACTTCTTTACAAAATGTGGTATTCCATGATAATTATTCTATAATAATGTCTTTGTCCTCTTGAATTTATTTACAAATTTTATATATCTTTAGAGCTTTTGGGTTGACAAAGGTCTCTAGACTAGTTTTTCCATTATAATATTCGTGCACCAATACTTGCACCCACCATTTTAAGGGCTGAGCAATTATTTCACAAATATATTTTTTTTTAATACAAAAATTTACCTACTTATTGCTTTAATATCCAACCATCCTCTACTCATTGGGTGAATGATGATGTCCCACTTAATCAAGTTGTATTTCTTTTTGTCATCTTGTTTACTCCTTGTTTTTAAAATTCTTATGATGATTTTCTTAACTCACTAAGAAAGAACTTTTGTGTGTAGATAATATATCATTGGTAGATAGGTAAAACATTGATGACAACCTGGATTAAGATCTTCCTTCAATGATGTGTGACTCAAACATTAAACTATCCTTCAATTCTCTTTCTTATTTTTTCAATAATTTCATCACATTGATTATTATTAATCTACCTGGTCCATAAAGTCAACTGAAGTTATCAAATTGATAGGTGGTAACGTTACCTGGTCCATAAAGTCAACTGAAGTTATCAAATTGATAGGTGGTAACGTTACTTTTACGTTACTTTTTTCGCACACGTGGATGAATATATAGTCAAAAGCCCACTGTTTCTTATATATGGTCAGATTTATTATCTTTAGCACTACGCCAATTCTGTATTTTAGATAAAATCAGCCAAAACCATTGACATATGAGACGATTAAAATCATCGAAATATAATATATAATAAACTATTTCTAATATATATATATATATATATATATATATATATATATATATATATATACAAAGAGATAATTAAAACCACTAAAATATGAGATATGATCTTTGGGGGGCTAGGGACATACATTGAAATTTTAGATAACTAGTTATTAACTGACATTTTAAAATAGTTACATGTATATGAATATAATAAAAAAAATATAATATTCACATTACATTTATTAAACTACTCATCTTATGGAACTCCTAAGGAGAATTAAAGACCATTGTTAAGTATTGTATTCTATTGAATTTCTTAATTAGGTTTAGTTAGATATATATTAATATATTAATGGATGAACATTTATTGGATTCTAAATTATTAAAGAATATTTACTTTGGTATATTCAAAGACTAACAGATGTAATGACATATCCAAAGAATAAAATAAGCTTACTTAATACTGTTTAGACCATTCCTTCTCTTGCAAGAAAAGTAGAATGGACCTTCTAGTTGATGTTTTTTTTATTTATTTATAAAGAAATCGGTATCTCCATGAATGGGTTACCTTTATAAACCCTAAGCCCAATGGGTGATGCACATTCAACGAGATCTCGATCCTCCAAGGCATCGAACTGGGGTAGTCAATCGGTAAAAAAATATTGAGGATAAACACAAGTTTTTTAGAGGGGCTTGGACCCTTATCAATAAGGTGGGTGTAGGAGGAATCAACAAGGTGGGTGTAGGAGGAATGGAGCCTTGTCGACCTCTAATAGCACATAGGATATTCCTAGCTATGTTGTATATCTGCAGTATGGAGACAAGGAGAATGAAACCTAGGCTGACCTCTACAAACACCCAAGAATTTCATCAACTATGCTACACATTATTAGTAGTTTTATTACTACTAATTATTACACTACAAGTTAGAGTAGGAGTAATTGTTAGGAGGTTAGAATATTGGTTATAACAATCTTGTATGGTTATAACTTGTTGTTATGTATTTAAATATGTGACATTGAATTAATGAATTTGGTTTTTGTTTTACCCACATCAGTATCTAAGCACATTACATTGAGAGGGAGAGGATTTTTTTGAGAAAATCTAATGTTTTGAGAGGAATATATTACTATAAGAGAATACTCCTATACTAGATAGGTTTGAGTGATAGAGAGAGCTAATAGAGTGCTAAGACAATCAATATTAGACTCACTACATATTACTTTTAAAGAACTCCCTTTTTCTTCATCCCATAAATATGTGATTTTATTCTATGGGAGTAGAATTGTAGTAAACTCAATATTGAGAATGACATATTTCTAAGGTGGAAGTGCATAGAATCCTATATTTTTTAAATCTAACATAGGAGGAGTTATAATAGTAGTATTTAAGACTCTAACCACCATCATTCTTAAGTTTGGGTTCCCATGATACCAAAATCCTACCCATTGATGAGCATTTCTCTTTAAATGTAAGCAAGCATTCAACATAGCAAGAAGTTTACACCTTGACAAAGATACAAATTAAACCCAAATTCCACTACTCCATGCAATTCAAGACCAAATATTAAAATATGCTTTTTGTTTGGTTAACATGTCTATACCTGATTGCATCATAGAGAATTATATTCCTCTATTTACTGAGGTAGTGGAATATTCCCACAAAAATATGTCTATTTATAACACCAATGTGTAAATTTTGAAAAAGAAGCTTGCAACAATTTTGGCTAGAGGGCTGAACTCTTTCTCTACGTTTTTCTTGATGCAAAACTCTAGAACATGAGAATCACTTTAGAATGTGAATGGAATCAAATAAGATCAAAATCAAACCATTTGAATAAGAAGTAAGTTTTTCCCGTTTATACATTTTGCTTAAAAATTACATATATTTTAAGGGGTTAAAAGTAAATTGTCTATTTTTCAATGCATGAAGTATTAAGTAGGATAATTGGAAAATAGAATTAAAGTAGAGGTTTGACCCCTTTTTTTTTTAAAGTAGATATCAATGGGTCAAAACCCACTTAAAACACATTTTTTAAAGTACATTAGGTCACAAATTGTTTTAATTTTTCAAATGGCTATATTGAATATTTTGCAAAGTTAAGGAGGTGGTATAATTCTTTCAAAGGTACTTTTTTTTTTGTGATCAACATCTTAGAATCTTGTGGAATTTGCTTCAAATTATGCTTTGTATTCATTCATGTTGCAATATGGATCTATTATAATACCACTAAAATGAAAAAATATCATTTGCTAAGGAACAATAAAAATCTTCAACATCAATAACTCTTGTAGCTTGCATTTATAGGTAAAGTTGTCATGTTGAGTTACTATACCTAAATCCTAACAAAACAACCATAATGGTGTCTAGGTCTCAACCATTTACATCGTTAGGAATATATAAGGTCAATTATTTTTTATATACTTTTACTCCATAAGCATACCCTATTCATCACTATTGCTATACATAAATAATAAAATTTACAAATTCTAAGTATATAGGGAAGTTATACCTATGTACAAGGATTTATATTTAAGCAAGTGGAATTGGTAGTGTGAATCATGTTTTATAGCGTCTTTGTACCTTGAACACTTATGTGTCATATTTTATGTGATCATGCATATCTAGAGGACCAAGTTTTTCCACATACCATCATGTATATAAGAATGGTGGGTATATAGAGAGGTTAGGTATATTATAATTGTAATATATTGAAAGAGAGATCATTTGGGAGTTACAAGGAACCCTCACCATAACGATGCTAAAATTTTTCCTTATAGATTTATAGTTGCTCAAAGTTTCAAAATTTGGACCTTGGAAAAAAATATGAAAACCATCTTGGTAGTCAAAAATATTTGGGACATTATCATTGACCAAGTCAATGATATGAAGAATATGTAGATGGACAACAAAAAATTGATGATGTAGATGTCAAAGCATTGGTGATCATCACTCTTACCATAATTGATGTTATTCAACCACATATTTGTGAAAAAAAATCATCCAAGAAGGCATGGAAATTTTTTTCTATCATATATGAAGGGAATAATGAATCAACAATACTTCACCTTTAGTCTCAACTTCACATGTTGAGATTCCAAGATGAAAAATCGTTAATATTTTTTTCAATGTATTGTATAGTTTAAATCTAAACTAAGTGCCATGGAAGAAATTGTAGATGGTAAACTCTTGGTGTCCATCATAATTAGAGATCTACTAGATGAATATTAATTCTTGATCACTTCCTTGCAAGTTTCAAATAGAAATGTGTCATTTGATGAGTTTGTGAATATGCTTCAATAGGAAGAGGCAACCAACAATTTAAGGTATTAATTGAAAAATAATACACTCATATCAAAGAATCCTAGGAAAAAAATATATATCATAGAAGCATCCTTCCCCATATTCATCTTTATAAAAATAATATAAAAAAGAAAAGAGGTATTGCCACATCTATCATAAATATGGATATGATACAAGAAGTTTTTGGTATAACCCTCTATCTCAAGGATATCAAGTTAACAAACCTATTTAGAAGAATACATGATAAGAACCATGTCCCAAGGAGAAACAAAAAGGGTATGTTGTGCATGAAGAATCATATTTAGATTTTAAATGGGCACACAAGGTTTTAATATCCATGGTGACCTAAGAGATTGAAGTATGAAGCTTGGTATGTTAATTTAGGTGCTAGAAAGCACATGACTAGGGATAAAGCATGGTTTGACTCATTCCAAGACAAATAAAATGGAAAACCAATAATATTTATTGATGATAAAACATATCATGTCAAAGTATTGGGAGATGTTTCTATCGATCTTCTTGGAGGCAGTTGCTTAATCCAAAAGGTACTATATATACCTAGACCGAAAAGTAATTTTTTGTTAGTACCATATGTTATAGATCTAAGCTTGGTGGTGAAGTTTTATATTATTGATGGTAAGAGGAAGTATTTTATCAAGGGGAATGACAATATTATGTCAACTAGTTCAAACAAGAATTGTTTGTTTGCACTCAATGTCATATTATCTCCTAATGTCACATTATGTGCTACAATGAATAGAAGCTACATCTCTATGGCATAGGAGGTATGGTAGTTTAATTTTAGGATACTTACTATATTTGAATAAGTATAAAATAGTTAATTCTACCTACCCTTTTTTGAACATTGCTAATATACTTTATTTGTTTTCCTACAAAGCAACATTGAGTACCTTTTGATTTGAGCACTCATAGAGCAAACGAACAATTGGATATGATTCACACTAATCTATGTGGACCCATGAATACCAGTTTCAATGGATATAATTATTTTTAGTTGTTTGTGGATGAATCATGACTCATGGGAGATATGGATGTATTTCTTGATATTGAAGTAGAAGATGCTTAAGTATTTCCAATGATTCAAGAAGCATGTAGAGACAAAAACTAGATATTCCATTCAAGTTCTCTACTTATATTAAGGGGGAATATCATCCAATAATTTTTTAAAGTTTCTTGAGCAAAATGGGATAAAATAAAATATCACTATATCATATACTCATAGTGCAATGGGGTTTCCAAAACAAGTGATCGAGAGCCAAAATTACTAAGAGGAAAAATAGTTGTATTTTATTCAAATGCAGCAAAGAATTACTGTCACAACATAATATTATAGTCACAGCAGAATATTATAGTCACCGCATAATATTACAATCACAGTGGATTATTACGTTCACAGCAGATTATTACATTCACAGCAGATTATTACATAAGTCGCAGAAGAATTGTGCCTTTTCAGAGTTTCTCAAATCTAGAAATACAACAAGAAAAAAAAGATATTATCGTTCCGATAATTTTTCCATCCCCCTGTGCATGCATTTGCTCTCCTTTATAAAGGTTCTTAGGTGACGCTCCATTTCCAGTTGGTGGCCCTTCGTTTACTCTTCCAGAACCTTTCGTTTCGCCTCCCTATGTCGCTTCGTCGTCCAGATATTCGACACGTCTCCCTTTCTGACTCTTCGTCTTTGGCTCGTCTTTCGATGCGAAAATATGACATGTCACGATATCATGACATTTTGGCTTCCCTGTGCTCTTTCTCCCTTTGGTCCGTTATGACATGTCGCGATATCATGACGTTTTCTCTTCATCTCTCCTTCCTTGCCTTCGGGTCGCGATATCATGACATCTTCCTTCGGACGCCTCCGCTTTTTTGCTCCGGTCGTGATTTCATGACACGTCACGAAATCATGACAATATCCTCGACACCTTCTTCCTCCGCTGCTGGTCACGATTTCGTGACATGTCGTGAAATCGCGACATTCTCATCTCCATCACCTTTCGGCTGTTTCTGGTCACGATTTCATGATGGTCACGATTTTGCGACCCTCCGTCCGCTGCAACCTCTGTTCTTTGCTTTGGTCGTGATTTCATGACATGTCATGATTTCGTGACCCTCCGTCTGCCGTAGCCTTGCTCTTTGCCTCGGTCACGATTTCGTGACCGTCTATCCGTCGTAACCATTGCTCTTTGCCTCGGTCATGATTTTGTGACCCTCTGTCCGTTGTAGTCACTGCTCTTTGCCTCGGTCATGATTTCGTGACCCTCTGACCTCCGTTTTGTTTCCTTGGCGCGGTTTCTGACATGTCATGAAATCATGACATGTCGTGATATCACGACCTTCAGCCCACTGTCGCCTCTTCTTTCCCTATTTTGGTCATGATATCGTGACACTTTTTGTGTCGCGATATCGCGACACATATTATTTTATTTTATTTTATTTTTTATTTTTTTTTTTCTTTGCAAAACACTTAGAAAAAATTTGTTTGATGCAAGATTGCTCTGCTGCCACCGGATGCTCCTGCATCAGACACCCGGGTAGATTGAGAAGTGATCCTCACTTTTGAACTGTTAGAGGGAGACCCAGGCGGTCAACCTCCATTTTAGACAACCAAGTTGCATCTTCTACCGGTCTGCCCTTCCACTTGACCAAATATTCAAAATACTGTCTGTTTCTGGTACTTCTGCCTTCTCTTGTGTCAAGTATTTTCTCTATCTCATCTGTGGTTGGAGTAGATCCTTGGAATACTCCACAACTCTGCACTTGGTGCCTCACTACTATCCCCTTCATGGTATTTCACCAAATCTAAAATATTAAACACGGGTGATATGTTTAACCCACTTGGCAATTCTACCTCATACGCATTGCCTAAATCCTATTTTGCTAGGATTCTGCACGGTCCAAACTTCTTCATATTTAGTTTGTTATAGGTTTTAGCAGGAAATATTTCTTTTCTTAGATGGACCATCACTTCATCTCCCACTTTGAATTCCTTAAACCGTCGCTTCTGGTCTGCTTTCATCTTATATTACGTATTCATTTTAGCAATATGCTTCTTCACTTCTTCATGCAAGTTCTTCAGATGCTCTGCAAAATCCTCAGCCTCGACACTGCACTTTTCCCCTGTATTCAACTTCCTTAACTCAGAAACATTTCTTGGACTACTTCCATATATTATCTAAAATGGAGATTTGTTGGTACTCCTATTGACAGAATTGTTATATGCAAACTCCACCTGCGGCAAAATTAGATCCCATCCTTTGGGCTTATCTCCTATCAAGCACCTCAATAAGTTACCCAAACTTCTGTTTACCACCTCTGTTTGCCCATCTATCTGTGGGTGGTATGCTGAACTGAATTTCAAATCTGTCTTCAGTTTCTTCCATAGGGTTCTCCAAAAATACCCAACAAACTTGGTATCTCTGTCGAAAATGATGCTCTTCGGTAGACCATGCAGCTGTACCACCTCTTTGAAAAACAAACCTGCAATATGAACTGCATCATTAGTTTTTTGACAAGGAATAAAATGTGCCATCTTTGAAAACCTATCAACTACCACAAATATGGAATCATTTCCCCTCTGTGTCCTTGGTAGACCAAGAACGAAATCCATGCTGACATCTTCCCATGGTTTCTCTAGTACAGGTAACGGCTGATATAATCCGGTGTTCTATCTCACACCTTTCGCCATCTGACAGACTCTACAACTCTGCACAAATTTTTGCACATCTTGCTGTAGTTGTGGCCAATAATAATTCTCACTCACAAGGGCAATGGTCTTATCTCGACCAAAGTGCCCAGCCAATCCTCCACTGTGTTTTTCTTTGACTAGGTTTTCCCTCATGGAACTTCTTGGAATGCATAACTGGTTTCCCCTGAACAACATTCCATCTTGGATCAGAAAATCTAGCCACTTGGTTCTGTCCAAGGTAACTGGTGCCAAGCAAGCCTTCCAGGCTTCTACAAAATCGGGATCTTCAGGGTACAAACCCTTCAATTCATCAAATCCCAATACTTCCACCTTCATTTCTGTTAGCAAACTCTGCCTTCTACTCAAGGCATCTGCAACTCTATTGGATTTTCCACTCCTGTGCTTCAACACAAAGGAATAACTCTGTAGAAACTCAACCCACTTCAAGTGTCTCTGGTTCAGTTTTCCCTGGCTATTTATATACTGTAAGGCCTGATGATCAGTATATAGCACAAATTCTTTCGGCAACAAATAATGTCTCCACTTCTTCAGGGCCTGAACTATAGCGTAGAATTCTTGATCATACACTGAATACTTTTTCCTGGCATCATTGAGTTTCTCACTAAAGTAAGCAACAGGCTTACCTTCTTGACTCAGCACAGCTCCAATGGCACTACCACTGGCATCACAGTCTACCTGAAATACCTTATTAAAATTTGGAAGTGCTAAAATAGGTTGCTCAGTGACCTTCTTCTTCAACATATCAAAGCTTTTGTCAGCTCCCAAGGTCCACTTAAAGTCTTTCCTATCCCCTCTCATTGTTTCTGTAAGGGGTGCACAAATACTGCTGAAATTTCTGATGAATTTCCTGTAAAAACTGGCTAAACCATGAAATGATCTCACTTCAAAAGTGCTTCTTGGAGTAGGCCATTCAATGATAGCCCTCACCTTTTTTGGGTCCATTTTTAGACCTTCAACTGAGATGACAAATCCCAGGTATACCAACTCCTTCACAAAATTGCACTTCTTCAAGTTGATCAACAACTGTTCTTCCCTCGGCTTCTCAAAAACCCTCCTGATATGCATCAGGTGCTCTTCCAGGGGTTCTACTGAATATCAAAATGTCATCCAAATAGACAATAACAAACTTGCCTAAGAACTCCTTTAGCACTTCATTCATCAACCGCATGAATGTGCTTGGTGCATTGGTTAGCCCAAATGGCATGACCAACCACTCATACAAACCTTCTCTGGTTTTGAAAGCAGTTTTCCACTCATCTCCTTCTCTGATCCGAATCTGATGGTAGCCACTCTTCAGGTCAATATTGGTGAAGTACTTGGCTCCACTCAAACAGTCCATAATATCATCCATCCTTGGTAATGGAAATCTATATTTTATGGTGATCTTGTTTATAGCTCGGGAGTCCGTACACATCCTCCACTCCCCATCCTTCTTTGGTGCTAGTATTGCAGGTACCACACATGGACTCAAGCTTTCTCGAATCAGTCCCTTTTTCAACAACTCATGGACTTGCCTGCTCAGCTCCTCACTTTCCACAGGAGTCATTCTGTGGGCTGCCTTGTTGGGTAAACTAGATCCAGGTACCAAATCAATATGGTGACTGATCTTCCTCATCGGTGGTAAACCCTCAGGCACATTATCTGATATGATGTCTGGAAATTCTTCTAACAGGTGTTCGGCCTCTGTTGGAACATCTATGTACTGTTCTTTCTTAACAGTAGGGATTAATGCATAACACATTGAATCCCTTTTTAGGCCATCCAAAAACTATCTTCCATCCACCAGGCAGATTCTGGCACTACTGCACACTTTCTCATCCACTTCCTTCAATGGCTTCAATTTGTGACGTACTCCATCCTTTGTCAGAGAGTACGTATTTGCATGCCCATCATGCACTGCACGTCTGTCAAATTGCCATGGTCTTCCCAACAACAAATGGCAAGCATCCATCGGCAAAACATCACATAGGACCTCATCTTGATAATTTCCAATGTGAAATTTGACCAAGCACTGTTCACTGATGAGTGCTCTATGGTCTTTCTGCAACCACGAAATCCGATATGGATGCGGGTGCTTCCTCTTTCCCAATTTCAACTTAGTAACCATCTCTTCTAAAACTAAGTTGTCTGTGCTACCATTATCAATGATAACATTGCAGACCTTCCCTGCACATTTGCACCTTGTGCGGAACAGGCTCTTCCTCTATTCTGGTTCTTTTTCCTCATTCAACAGTGTTCTTCTCATCATCAACACTTCTCCTCCTTCTGCCTCTTCAGAGTGTTCTGACTCTACACCTTCATCTGCCACAATAGCTCTAGCATGACCCTCAGGTCTCTTGTCTATCCTTTCTTGGTGTTGAGGACACTCGTATGACCGGTGTCCCTCTTCTCCACACTGGAAACAGGTTCCACGGAATACCCCTCTTCCATACCCACGTCCAGGTCTACCTCTTCCTCTCTGGTAGTCATTGTTCTGATCACGTGGGTGGTAGGTATTCTCCTTTTTCTTCTTGGGGTCTGCTTGTTTCACTAGTCTTCTTCTGGTCTCGATAATTTCCTCCATCGGTTCTTCCACATGTTCTTCCACCACGATCCCTTCCTCTCTGGTTTCCTTCGAATCTTCTGTTTAGTTTCTCTTCTACCTTCAAGGCCAACTGGTATGCATCTTCTATGGTGGCTATTCTGATCAAGCTGAGTTCTTCCTGAATGTTCATTCTCAACCCGTTGATGTATCTAGCTACTTTCTCCTTATTAGCCCCTGAATGGCCAGTTCTGATGGAGATTTTGTAGAATTCTTCTGTGTATTCTTGGACAGACTTGCCTGACTGTCTCAAACTCTGCATCCTCCTCAATAGGTCCAACTCATAATCTGTGGGAATAAATTGTCTCTTTAGTTTCTCCACCATTCGGTCCCATCTGGTTATCTTTTCTTTTCCATTTTTATTTCTTTCGAGTTGTACTCCTTTCCACCATAAGCTAGCATGGCCTTTCAATTTTGCTTTTGCAAATTTTATCCAGTCTGGATCTGCAACCTCCTCATACTCAAAGTATTCCTCCATATCGTTGATCCAATCAATCAACTCTTCTGGGTTGAGATTCCCAGAATACGTAGAGACATCAAACTTCGGCCTCTTCCCGGCTCGAGATAGGGCTTTAAGCAATCTAGCTTCAGAAGGATCCAATGTTTCTTCATCATCTGATGGGTCATCAGTTACCCAGGCTTCATCGTCACTATTGTCTTCTCCTTTTGGCTCAACCCCTCTTCGCAACTCCTCTTGTAGGGCTTGCACTTGCCTCTGCAATGCTCTAAAATCTTCATCCGGCACCATATTTTTTCCATGACCATGGTTCTTTCTTGGAGGCATTCTGCTCACTACTTTCACAAAGCTCTTCCATAGATCCTGGTGCAAGCTACCTCACGTTCGACGCTCTACTTACACGCTCAGAATCTTCTAGCTCTGATACCACTTGATCGAGAGCCAAAATTACTAAGAGGAAAAATAGTTGTATTTTATTCAAATGCAGCAAAGAATTACTGTCATAGCATAATATTATAGTCACAGCAGAATATTACAGTCACCACATAATATTACAGTCACAGCGGATTATTACATTCACAGCAGATTATTACATTCACAGCAGATTATTACATAAGTCGTAGAAGAATTGCGCCTTTTCAGAGTTTCTCAAATCTGGAAATACAACAAGAAAAAAAAAGATATTATCGTTCCGGTAATTTTTCCATCCCCCTGTGCATGCCTTTGCTCTCCTTTATAAAGGTTCTTAGGTGACGCTCCATTTCCAGCTGGCGGCCCTTCGTTTACTCTTCCAGAACCTTTCGTTTCGCCTCCTCGTGTCGCTTCGTCGTCCAGATATTCGACACGTCTCCCTTTTTGACTCTTCGTCTTCGGCTCGTCTTTCGGTACGAAAATACGACATGTCACGATATCGTGACATTTTGGCTTCCCTGCGCTCTTTCTCCCTTTCGGTCGCGATATCGCGACATGTCGCGATATTGCAACATTTTCTCTTCATCTCTGCCTTCCTTGCCTTCGGGTCGTGATATCGTGACATCTTCCTTCGGATGCCTCCTCTTTTCTGCTTCGATCGCGATTTCGTGACACGTCGTGAAATCATGACAATATCCTCGACACCTTCTTCCTCCATTGCTGGTCGCGATTTCGTGACATGTCATGAAATCGTGACATTCTCATCTCCATCACCTTTCGGCTGTTTCTGGTCGCAATTTCGTGATGGTCGTGATTTCGCGACCCTCCGTCCGCTGCAACCTCTATTCTTTGCTTTGGTCACCATTTTGTGACCCTCTGTCCACCGTATCCGCTGCTCTTTGCCTCGATCATGATTTTGTGACATGTTGCAAAATCATGACATGTCACGATTTCGCGACCCTCTGTCTGCCGTAGCCGCTGCTCTTTGCCTCGGTCACGATTTTGTGACCCTCTGTCTACCGTAGCCGTTGCTCTTTACCTCGGTCACGATTTCGTGACATGTCGTAAAATCGTGACATGTCACGATTTTGCGACCCTCCGACCTCCACGCCTTCTGTTGCCTTGGCGATGTTGCAAAATCGTGACATGTCACGATATCGCGACCTTCAGCCTACCTCCTCTTCTTTCCCTATTTTGGTCGTGATATCACGACACTTTTTGTATTGCGATATCGTGAAACATATATTATTTTATTTTATTTTATTTATTTTTTTTTTTCTTTGCTGCCACCGGAT